>CM075350.1:144172500-146572500 GCA_037693485.1 Kitagawia praeruptora | reverse complement strand
CCTGAATGTGACTTCTCAGAATTATCAACAGAGTTTGAATCAACAGAGTTTGATTCAACAGAGTTTGATTCAGAATCATTAACTGAGTCAGTTTCAGTGTTTGAATTATCACATTGATGTGATTCTTCATGCTCCCCCTCAACTGGTTCTTCCCTTGTTTCTGATTGAAGAGTTTCTTCAGTGTTTACCAGTAGAGGTTCAGAGTTTAGATGAACAGATTTTGTCAAATCAGTCTGATCAGAGTTTACTTTTTCAGAGAATAAATCTTCATTTTCAAAGTGCAATTGATCATGTTCATTGACATCTTCAAGTCCAGTTATTTTCTTGTCATCAAATGACACATGAATTGATTCCATGATCACTCTAGTTCTCAGATTATAAACTCTGAATGCCTTTGTTGACAGTGGATAGCCAACAAAAATTCCTTCATCTGCCTTTAGGTCAAACTTGGTCAACTGTTCAGGATGAGTCTTCAACACAAAGCATTTGCATCCAAAAATATGAAAATATTTTAGATTTGGCTTTTTCTTCTTCACCATTTCATATGGTGTTTTACCATGCTTGTTGATCAGTGTTGCATTTTGAGTAAAACAAGCAGTTTGAACTGCTTCTGCCCAGAAATATGTTGGCAACTTTGCTTCATCTAGCATGGTTCTGGCAGCTTCTATCAAGGTTCTGTTCTTCCTCTCCACTACACCATTTTGTTGTGGAGTACCAGGTGCAGAAAACTCTTGTTTTATCCCTTTACTCTTGCAAAATTCTTCCATTGATGAATTCCTGAACTCAGTTCCATTGTCACTTCTGATTATCTTCACTTGATGCTCTGACCCTTTTTCCAGTTGAATTACATGTTCTGTCAGTGTTAATGCAGCTTCATCCTTCTTTGCAAAAAAATATGCCCATGTAAATCTGGTATATTCATCAACAATGACTAATGCATATTTCTTCTTTCCAAGAGACATCACATTCACTGGACCAAAAAGATCAACATGTAGTAGATGATAAGGATCAACAATTGAAGACTCAGTTTTGCTTTTGAAGGAGACTTTTCTCTGTTTAGCCTTTTGACAAGAATCACACAGTCCTTCTACATTCAACAAGGACTTTGGTAGACCTCTTACAAGATCATTCTTGATTAGCTCATTAATGTTGTTCAGGTTCAAATGAGAGAGTTTCTTGTGCCATTTCCAACTCTCTTCACTGGACATTCTTGTAGACAGACACACTGCTTTGCCATCAGTGTTTGTTGACAATTTGATTTCATAGATGTTATTGTGTCTGTTTCCAACTAGAGCAACTTTCCCTGTAGATTTACTGATCACTTGACAATATTCAGGCTGAAAATCCACATGATATCCTCTGTCACAGATTTGACTCACAGATAGCAGATCATGCTTGAGTCCTGGAACCAGAGCTACATTTGTGATGATGACATTTCCAAGATTAATATTGCCATATCCCAGTGTATGTCCTATGTTGCCATCTCCATAGGAAACTTCTGGGCCAGCCTTCTCCTCAAACTCTGATAGCAGGGCTTTATTTCCTGTCATGTGTCCTGAACATCCACTGTCCACGACTAGGGTACTAACCCTGGTGCCCTGCAATCACAAACAATCACTGATTATTAGTTTTAAGGATCCAGACTTGCTTGGATCCTTTGGCTTTCTTAATTCTGTTAGCTTTTGCAGCGGAATTTTCATTAACAGAGTTTAAGCTAACTTTTTCAGAGTTTACATTTGCAGAGTTTACTTTAACCCATTTCAAATTTGGCTTGGGTTCATAGTAATTATAGTAAATAGCATGATAATCTCTGCAAGTGTAAATAGAATGCCAAGTACTTCCACAGTGTTTGCATAAAGTCTGTGGTCTAGTTCTCACATAATCATTCTTTACTGCAGTTTTAGAAGGCAAAGAATTAATGTTCTTATTCTTACTGCAGAAACTAGCAAGATGATTAGTGCTACCACAATTAAAGCATGTTTTTCTAGGAGCTAATGAAGCAAGCATTGGCTTAATTCCTGATGTGATGCCTACTTTTCCATTTTTGTTTTTCTTAGGCAATCTCTGTTTGTTGACAGATTTTATCTCCTTAAGCTTATGCTTGAGTTGTTTATCTGTCATTAAACCAATGTTAGCCTCTTTAACAAAAGTTTTAGCATATGACTCTTTAACAGCCTTTTTCTGTGCTTCAGTCTTAGGTCCACCTTTTCCCATGACATTACCCTCAGATGAACAATGTGGTCTAACCTTTACCTGATTTTCAAATCTAAGTTCATCTCCTACAGAGTAACCTAGACCTACTGTATCTGACTGAAACACTTCTTGAGTGTCTTTACCAGAGTGTGTCCAAGTTTTAATGATGTGTTTAGTATCCTCCAATTCAGATTCTTGAGTGTGTCCACAGTTTCTTCAATAACTGCTGCAACCTTTTCAATAATTACCTCATGTTGCACAGGCTCTGCAACAGAGTTTGCCTTTGTAGCTTCAACAGGCATGGATTCAGAAATTATCTTTATTGCCTGATCAACTTCATCACCTTTGTCTTGAATTGGAGAAGATACCAGCTCTGTGGGTGATGCTTCAGCTTCAGGAACTTTTACTGCAAGCTCATCAGCTACACAAGGAGTTTCAGTATGAACAATAGGTGAGATAGGATCAGAGAATGGTTCAAATGAGTCAAAAATATTATCCATTGGTAGAAAACCATCTCTGTTATCCTCTTCTACAGGCATTTTATCCTCTGTAGGTATTTCAACTTTGTCAGTCATAATATCCTCTGCAGGCATTTTAACCTCTGCAGGTATAGCAACATTCACTGTAATCTCAATAGTAGGTGTTTGCTGTGAAACCACCTCTGGAGTTTCAACAAGATTATCTTCATCTGAATCAGAAAGAATTAATCTTCTTTTCTTGATTGGAGGCACCACATTCTCCTCTTCATCTTCACTTGAGCTCTCTCTTGGTGGTGAAAGTGAAGGTCTGTTTGCTTTCTGTTTCTTCCTTCTTGTATAAACAGCTTCAGGTGTTGTTTGTTTAGCCTTTGAGTGTTTAGTGTTTTGGGCGGTGTGTTTCTTTCTTTTTGGCTTGGTTTTGGGTTGTTCAGTAGGTGCTGGCTCAGGGTTTAAGGTTTCAGTGTTTAAGGTGTCAGTGTTTAATGGTTCAGTGTTTAAGTTTTCAGTGTTTGAGGGTTCAGTGTTTAAGGGTGTTGTAGGTGTTGGTTCAGAGTTTATGGTGTCTATTGGTTCAGGCATTTGTTGTGGTGATTGAGGATCTTGTGGTTGGTTTACATAGTTTTGTAAGGCTAAAGGCATAAACATCTCAGGTATTTGCTGTTTAGTGACATCTTTGTTTGTCAAATCAGAAAACATTCTCTTAGCAACTTGAAAAGGCTGAATAACATCAGCTTCATCAATTGGAATGTTAGGCACACAGGCAGTAAATAGCAGTTGACAAAAACGAGCAAAATAAACAGTAGTAGACTCAGACAAACGCTCTCCCAAGTTTATTAGTACTAGTCTACCAAAATCGAAGTTACCTCCATATAGTAGAGCATGACCAATTTGGAGAGTATCCAGAGGAAGTGCATCCCAGTTTGTTGTCTTCTTTCCAAAAGCCCTTGTTATACAATCAAAGAAGAAACTCCATTCTTTTCTCAAACTTGGTCGTCTCAAAGACCCTATCTTATTCAAATTTCCTGCACATCCAATTTGTTCCAACATTGTCCTCAACCGATCATGACCAACAATACTGTAAGAAGTGTGTGTCTCAAAGTCCAAAGCATCCCTAACAGTAGTTGGAGTAATGATATACTCTGATTCTTCATGAGTGAAAATGATTGTTGGAGTGCCAGACTCTCCTCCATTATCATATACAGAGTTTGTCCAGAAAGCAGCAATTTGCGAAGCAGATAGTGTAGCTGGTGCTGTTAGAGCTTTCCCTATCTCAGAATCGTTCAAGAAATTTTGAAACAAATGAAATGCCTGTGGAGCATTTGCATTCTCCAATGGTGCTGCATAGTTACTAGGGAGAAAAACTAACCCTGCTGCATCAAACGCTTTAGTTGCCATTAGTAAAAAGTGATACGAAGATATTCAGAGAAAAGATGTGTATGCACTGTAAGTGTTTATCAAAATGTGAAGGAGAGTATATGAGAAGTGTGAAAGTGAATGAGTATGCAAGTAACTGTGAGTGGGTGAATGTGAATCGATATGGAGTAAGAGACTAAAGACGATTTGAGTAAAATTAAAACTCAATCGTTTATTTAGTAAAAGCGCGCAACTGTTGTAGAGTAGTGTGTGAGTGGGACACAATCATGGGACACGTGTCAAACAACCAATGGATTACTTAATAATTACCGCTGTCATTTCTATAATCACGACACTTACACTAATTAACAGTTGTCAACTACCACAATTACTGCAAAATAGTCAAATCATCTCAATGAGATTTTACCTCAGAGTACTTAACACAACTCAACAGTGTTTATCAATTATCCAACTTTATCACTAAATACCCTTTCAAAAATTGCACAGTTGTGAATTAAGTGTGTGTGAAGCAGAGTTTACTGAAATCAATTTTTAGAGCATCTAATATTTCATAAAATCCATAACAAAAATCAATAACCACTGAATGCACAATCTCTCATATTAGACACTGATTGTTTGATGAATGCTAAACTCTGTAGTTACTGTAATACAGAAATCTGAAAACTTCTATTCCCTTTGATGTCCATGATTTATCCAAGAAAGCACACAGTCTTTGAAGACAAAAAGATCAAGAGATAGAAATCAGAGTTTCATTCAGTGAATAACAGTCATGAACTGGATAATCTTACAAACTCTCAAACACACAAGTGTTTAGGTGAAGTGTTTACACTCACATTCAATCAGAAATAGCAGAATCTACCATATGCTTGAATGTCCACCAATTCTACACTACTTTGAGTACATGTATTCACAAATCAAAAGGACTTTATTCAGGGTTTAAATGGAGTAAGATCAAACAGATGAAAAGAGATGTTTTATTCATGAGTGACTTCAAGCTGAACATCTTAATAGAACAAAGTGTTCAGTCACAGTATATATTTGTATAAGATCAGTATATATGCTCTTTTTCTTTTTCTTTTTCTTTTTTTTATTTTTTTTTATTTTTTTTTTATTTAGCATATATACTGAATAAACTTTTCTTTTCTTGAGAAATACTCATCTGTTTGAGAAAAAAAAATATAACTGCTCTTAACACTTCAGAGTATAAGAAAAATGAGCAGTTAATAAGGCTCAAAGGGGTTTACTAAGGATGGAATTTATGAACAGTGTTTATACAGTGTTTGTATAATGTTCAAAAGAATTTTGAACAGTGTTTGAAAGAATGGTAAATCCTATTGCCTTTATCATTTTCATGCACACACATATCATGTAGTCTCAAAATGGTCTAATACAAGTTCTAGAGAAACATACTACCTGATGAATATCACACAACAATAAATACTGATTGATAGAAAATGTATCAATCACTGATTTGGCTCAAACTCTCACAGGTTGTAGACATGAATCTGAACTCACCAAACTAATCAATGACACATCTCAAGTTTTATGGTTTTCACAAGTACAAACAAGGAATCATCATGAACCATACCTTTGGAAACAAAATGTCACTTATCAGAGTTTAGAGTTCATCAATAACCAAAATTATTTATGAGAGGCAATGCACACAATATTCATAGACTCAGAGTTTAGGACTGAATAAACTAAGAGATGCTATAAATATGAAACAGTATCATGCTATGTTGATTTACTGCACAAAGTCTGATTAGATTACAGTGACTCAGACAGAATCATGATTTATTTACTGAGAATCATGCTTCATACATTTTTCTTCATTGGTGTTTCATTCAGACAATAATCAATTCTGAATTCACTGAGTGTATCTAACATGTTAACAGTGTTTAACAGATAGACATGCTGACAGAGTTTAAAAAGTTTTAAACATAAACATGCATAACAGAGTTTAATACTAAGGTTCACATAGCACTTAACAATTTGCAAAAACATGAGCAACATATTTTAGAAATAAGTTTTTGAGTCTAACCAACATCTCTAGTCAAAACTAGAGACCATTCCTAGTTCATTGACCAGTCTTGTAAATGTAGCTTCACTCAATGGCTTGGTGAAGATATCTGCAAGTTGTTGTTCTGTAGACACAAAGTGAAGCTCAATGTTCCCTTCCTCTACATGCTCTCTGATGAAGTGATACCTTATGCTGATGTGCTTTGTCATTGAATGTTGTACTGGATTACCTGTCATTGCAATAGCACTTTGATTATCACAGTAAATAGGTATCTTGGTATACCTTAATCCATAATCCAGCAGTTGATTCTTCATCCATAAAATCTGTGCACAGCAGCTACCAGCAGCAATATACTCTGCTTCAGCTGTAGATGTAGATATTGACTTCTGTTTCTTGCTGTACCAGGAAACAAGTCTGTCACCCAGAAATTGACAACTTCCACTGGTGCTTTTTCTGTCTATCTTACATCCAGCAAAGTCTGCATCAGAGTAACCAAGAAGTTTAAACTCTGATTCTCTTGGATACCACAGCCCCAAAGTCATAGTGCCCTTGAGGTACTTGAATATCCTCGTTACTGCTGTTAAATGTGGTTCTCTTGGATCTGCCTGGAACCTTGCACACAAACAAGTTGCATACATGATATCAGGTCTGCTAGCTGTCAAATAGAGCAAAGAACCAATCATTCCTCTGTAACTTGTCATATCTACTGATGACCCTGCATCTTTGTCCAATTTTGTTGCAGTTGCCATGGGAGTTGTTGCAGATGAACAATCAAGCATACCAAATTTCTTGAGAAGGTTTCTGGTATATTTTGCTTGATTTATAAAAATTCCATCATCTGTTTGCTTCACCTGTAGGCCTAGAAAATAACTAAGCTCTCCCATCATACTCATTTGATATCTTGACTGCATAAGTTTGCAAACTTCTTGCAGAGTTTATCATTAGTAGACCCAAAAATAATGTCATCCACATATATCTGAACTAAAAGCAAGTCACTACCATTTTGGAAGTAAAACAGAGTTTTGTCAATAGTACCTCTGTGAAATCCACTTTCTAGTAGAAATTTGGCAAGGGTTTCATACCATGCCCTTGGTGCCTGCTTAAGTCCATAGAGTGCCTTGTCTAACCTGTAGACATAATCTGGATATTTTGGATCTACAAACCCTGGTGGTTGTTCCACAAACACTTCTTCTTCAAGTTTTCCATTCAAAAATGCACTTTTTACATCCATTTGAAATACTTTGAATTTCATGTGAGAGGCATATGCAAGAAAGATTCTGATTGCCTCCAATCTAGCCACTGGAGCAAATGTTTCATCATAGTCTATTCCTTCCTGTTGTGAGTAGCCTTTTGCAACCAGTCTTGCCTTGTTCCTTGTGATAACACCCTCACTGTCAGTTTTATTCCTGAAGACCCATTTAGTACCAACAATGGATCTGTTCTTGGGCCTTGGTACAAGGGTCCACACTTCATTTCTTTCAAATTCATTTAGCTCTTCTTGCATTGCTGTTATCCAGTCAGCATCTTTAAGAGCTTCTTCCACTTTCTTTGGCTCAGATTGTGACAAGAATGCATGAAACAGACATTCATTTGTTGTTGCACTTCTTGTCCTTACTTTTGCATCAGGATCACCAATAATCAAATCAGGTGTGTGAGATTTAGTCCATTTTCTTGCAGAAGGCAGATTGCTTCTGTCATCATGTGATCCTCCCCCTTGATCCATGCTCTCCTGATTTTCTTGGTGCCTTTCTTCATTTTCTGATGCTCCCCCTGAATGTGACTTCTCAGAATTATCAACAGAGTTTGAATCAACAGAGTTTGATTCAACAGAGTTTGATTCAGAATCATTAACTGAGTCAGTTTCAGTGTTTGAATTATCACATTGATGTGATTCTTCATGCTCCCCCTCAACTGGTTCTTCCCTTGTTTCTGATTGAAGAGTTTCTTCAGTGTTTACCAGTAGAGGTTCAGAGTTTAGATGAACAGATTTTGTCAAATCAGTCTGATCAGAGTTTACTTTTTCAGAGAATAAATCTTCATTTTCAAAGTGCAATTGATCATGTTCATTGACATCTTCAAGTCCAGTTATTTTCTTGTCATCAAATGACACATGAATTGATTCCATGATCACTCTAGTTCTCAGATTATAAACTCTGAATGCCTTTGTTGACAGTGGATAGCCAACAAAAATTCCTTCATCTGCCTTTAGGTCAAACTTGGTCAACTGTTCAGGATGAGTCTTCAACACAAAGCATTTGCATCCAAAAATATGAAAATATTTTAGATTTGGCTTTTTCTTCTTCACCATTTCATATGGTGTTTTACCATGCTTGTTGATCAGTGTTGCATTTTGAGTAAAACAAGCAGTTTGAACTGCTTCTGCCCAGAAATATGTTGGCAACTTTGCTTCATCTAGCATGGTTCTGGCAGCTTCTATCAAGGTTCTGTTCTTCCTCTCCACTACACCATTTTGTTGTGGAGTACCAGGTGCAGAAAACTCTTGTTTTATCCCTTTACTCTTGCAAAATTCTTCCATTGATGAATTCCTGAACTCAGTTCCATTGTCACTTCTGATTATCTTCACTTGATGCTCTGACCCTTTTTCCAGTTGAATTACATGTTCTGTCAGTGTTAATGCAGCTTCATCCTTCTTTGCAAGAAAATATGCCCATGTAAATCTGGTATATTCATCAACAATGACTAATGCATATTTCTTCTTTCCAAGAGACATCACATTCACTGGACCAAAAAGATCAACATGTAGTAGATGATAAGGATCAACAATTGAAGACTCAGTTTTGCTTTTGAAGGAGACTTTTCTCTGTTTAGCCTTTTGACAAGAATCACACAGTCCTTCTACATTCAACAAGGACTTTGGTAGACCTCTTACAAGATCATTCTTGATTAGCTCATTAATGTTGTTCAGGTTCAAATGAGAGAGTTTCTTGTGCCATTTCCAACTCTCTTCACTGGACATTCTTGTAGACAGACACACTGCTTTGCCATCAGTGTTTGTTGACAATTTGATTTCATAGATGTTATTGTGTCTGTTTCCAACTAGAGCAACTTTCCCTGTAGATTTACTGATCACTTGACAATATTCAGGCTGAAAATCCACATGATATCCTCTGTCACAGATTTGACTCACAGATAGCAGATCATGCTTGAGTCCTGGAACCAGAGCTACATTTGTGATGATGACATTTCCAAGATTAATATTGCCATATCCCAGTGTATGTCCTATGTTGCCATCTCCATAGGAAACTTCTGGGCCAGCCTTCTCCTCAAACTCTGATAGCAGGGCTTTATTTCCTGTCATGTGTCCTGAACATCCACTGTCCACGACTAGGGTACTAACCCTGGTGCCCTGCAATCACAAACAATCACTGATTATTAGTTTTAAGGATCCAGACTTGCTTGGATCCTTTGGCTTTCTTAATTCTGTTAGCTTTTGCAGCGGAATTTTCATTAACAGAGTTTAAGCTAACTTTTTCAGAGTTTACATTTGCAGAGTTTACTTTAACCCATTTCAAATTTGGCTTGGGTTCATAGTAATTATAGTAAATAGCATGATAATCTCTGCAAGTGTAAATAGAATGCCAAGTACTTCCACAGTGTTTGCATAAAGTCTGTGGTCTAGTTCTCACATAATCATTCTTTACTGCAGTTTTAGAAGGCAAAGAATTAATGTTCTTATTCTTACTGCAGAAACTAGCAAGATGATTAGTGCTACCACAATTAAAGCATGTTTTTCTAGGAGCTAATGAAGCAAGCATTGGCTTAATTCCTGATGTGATGCCTACTTTTCCATTTTTGTTTTTCTTAGGCAATCTCTGTTTGTTGACAGATTTTATCTCCTTAAGCTTATGCTTGAGTTGTTTATCTGTCATTAAACCAATGTTAGCCTCTTTAACAAAAGTTTTAGCATATGACTCTTTAACAGCCTTTTTCTGTGCTTCAGTCTTAGGTCCACCTTTTCCCATGACATTACCCTCAGATGAACAATGTGGTCTAACCTTTACCTGATTTTCAAATCTAAGTTCATCTCCTACAGAGTAACCTAGACCTACTGTATCTGACTGAAACACTTCTTGAGTGTCTTTACCAGAGTGTGTCCAAGTTTTAATGATGTGTTTAGTATCCTCCAATTCAGATTCTAGTTGCTTATACTTACCTAGCAACTCCTGTTCAATAAACACTGCATCATCTCTCTCTTTTTGAATTTTATTCATGTTCTCTAGCTGTTCCTCAACAAGTTTATTTCTTTCTTTGAGTTGAGAACATTCAGACTTTATCCTCTCATTTTCTAAAGTCTGATCCCTATAACTGATATGCAATGCTTTAAGATAAATTCTCAGTTCAGTTATATTATCAGTGTTATAAGCATAGGTAGTTGGAGGTACCTTGAGATCATCATTTTCAGTCTGAGTAGTAGCCATGAGAGCATAGTTGACTTCCTCATCTGAATCTGAAGTGTCTGCCCAATCTCTGCCTTTGGTGTAGAGTGCCTTTTCAGTTTTACCCTTCTTGCACTCAGGAGCATAGTGTCCCATTTCCTTACACTTGTAGCATTGAATCTCAGACTTATCTTTCTTTCCAGATTTGAAGTCCTTTCCCTCAGCTTTCTTGAAATTCTTCTTGTCAGACTTTGAATAGTCCCTGGAGAATCTCTTTCCCTTCTTGAAGTTATTGTATCCCATCTTCTTGAAGGTCTTTACCATCAATGCAGCCATTTGCATCATCTCTTCATCATCTTCAGAATCAGATGATCCATCAGTGTTTGAGTCAACATCAGTGTTTGATGACTCATTCTCTGAATGTATGACTAAGGCTTTTCCTTTTGCCTTTCTCCTTGATGCCTCCTTCTTTGATGGTTTCTCCTCAACCTTAAGTGCAACAGACTTTGACTTTCTACTTGATCTTTTATTTCTCTGCTCCAATTCCAATTCATGGGTTTTGAGCAGTCCATAAATTTCATCAATCTCTGTTTCACCAAGTTCATAATTATCTCTTATAGTGGTTGTTTTCACATCCCACTTTTCAGGTAGAGAAAGAAGAAACTTGAGATTTGAGTCTTCTAAATCATACTCTTTGTTAACCAATGACAAATCATTGAGCAGTTTACAGAATCTGTCAAATGTTTCTGTCATGGTTTCATCAGACTTTGCCTCAAAGTGCTCATACTCCTGAGTGAGTATGTTTCTTCTGTTTTTCTTGATTGCAGGAGTTCCTTGACACCTAACCTCAAGTGCATCCCATATTTCCTTTGCAGTTGTGCAATTAATCACTTTATTAGACATAACATTGTCTAATGCACTGTGAAGTAAATGTCTCACTTTTGCATCCTTTGTAATAGATGAAAGATCCTCAGCAGTTAGATCTTTCTTTTCCTTTGGAATGACCTTTGATTCCTCACCAGCAGCAGCAGCAGATAATTTTGTTGGTTTGTGAGGACCTTCATATATTCTATCAAGGTATTCTGGATCTGTAGCCTCCAGAAACATGGTCATTTTCACCTTCCAAATTGCATACTCTGATGGCCTAAGTATAGGAACCCTTATTGTCTCATACCTACTAACAGTAGTAGGGGTTTTCTCAGATGGTGGAGGTATCTCTGCCATTGATTACTCTTGTGTTTGGATCTTTAACTGTAATAAAGTAACAGATTAGGCTCTGATACCACTTGTTAGGTCGAATACACAATAAGCAATCAAATACTGTATGAGTAACTTAACAAGAACACACTGCTTAACAATTAAAAATTGTTTGGAATTAATAATTCCTCTCTCGGTGATGTAAATATCACAGAGAGCTGCTTAGGTTACAATCAAAAGATTTCTCAATGTTCGATTACCCTTCTAGGGTTAACCTAACTGTATTTATAGAACATACAGCTTCGTACAATCAGTAATTGATTCTCCTATAATTAAGCTATACAATTGATATCAATCATGATTGCTTCAGTCTTCCAAGTCAACTCAATCTCTTTGACAGCTTTTACAATCTTCAAAGATATTGCTTCCATATTTATCAATCTTCAAACACTGTTGACTCTTCAGACAATATCGCTACAGAGTTTAACAACCTCTGTTGCGCTTCCAGTCAGTGTTTAACCAAACTCTGACTGCTTCCAGCTAAACTCTGTTTTCTGACTTTAGCTTCCAAACACTGTTTCCATCAATCATTTCTAACAAATATAATGATCTCAAGTCTAAGGATCATTACACCATTATCACTGTGAGTCTTTCTAATGACATTATTAACATGTAGAATCTCACTGTGGGTCTATCGAGTGCCATGCATAATATTACATGCACCTATGTTCTTGACTTTAGTATCATTATACCCATGACCAATGAGATGTGGTCATCTTGTCAACAAACATACTAATCTTTATGCATTATAATTGTCCCATATTATTAATGCTCGATTAGGGATATTTAGGAATATTAACACTATTCATATAATCTCATTTTTAAGTCACCTACTTAAAGATATAGAATACATGTTACATATTCTAAGGACATTTATTATTCTAATATTTATTTCGCAATAAATAAAGACATAATAAATCATTATTGAATAATCAATGAAACATAATCATTATATCACAAAATAGACTTTCCTAGAAACATAATTACATTGTCTCCAGGGCACTAACACTATCAATCTCCCACTTGCACTAGAACCAATCGCCCATGTATTTAATACCAATGGAACTAGTGTGACCTTCGTGCTTCTGTTGCGACAAAGCCTTAGTCAGTGGGTCCGCAACATTATCATTAGTATGCACTTTACATATGTGTATATCTCCTTTCTCGTTTATCTCCCGAAGAAGGTGATATCTCCTAAGTATATGCTTTGCTTTGGAATGGGACCTTGGTTCCTTAGCCTGCGCAAAGGCTCCATTGTTATCGCAATACTGATCAACTGGATCTGCGATCGATGGAACCACACCAAGACCTGTAAAAAACTTCCGTATCCAAACAGCCTCCTTGGCTGCTTCACTGGCTGCAATATACTCGGCTTCCATTGTAAAATCAGCTACTGTCTCTTGCTTCGAACTTTTCCAGCTTACAGCACCTCCATTTAGGCAAAACACGAATCCAGACTGGGACACAGAATCGTCCCTATCTGTCTGGAAACTAGCATCTGTGTAACCTCTTACAACCAGCTTCTCATCTCCTCCGTATATCAAGAACGAATCTTTAGTCCGCTTAAGGTACTTAAGAATATTTTTGACAGCTGTCCAGTGACCCTCACCTGGATTAGACTGGTATCTGCTCGTCATGCTTAAAGCATACGAGACATCAGGACGAGTACATATCATTGCATACATAATAGAACCAATTGCCAAAGCATATGGTACTTTACTCATACGGTCCTTATCATCTGATGATTTAGGGTGTTTTCCTTTGAGATCACTATCCCATGAGACACCGGGACATAGCCCCTCTTTGCCTCTTGCATCCCAAAATGATGCAATACCTTGTCAATGTATGTTCTCTGACTCAAGCCGATTAATCTTTTAGATCTATCTCTATAGATCCCGATCCCTAAAATATTGGTAGCATCGCCTAAGTCTTTCATCGAGAAACTTTTTCCCAACCAAGTTTTCACAGCCTGTAGAGAAGGAATGTCATTCCCTATCAGTAATATGTCATCTACATATAATACTAGGAATGCAACATGGCTCCCACTAACCTTCTTGTAAACACACGGCTCATCCTCATTTTGTATGAAGCCAAACTCTTTGACTATTTCATCAAAACGGATGTTCCATCTTCTAGAGGCCTGCTTTAATCCATAAATGGATCGTCGCAACTTACAAACCATTCTAGCAAACTTCGAATCGACAAAACCCTGAGGTTGTGTCATGTACACATCCTCTTCTAAGCTCCCATTTAAGAAAGCAGTCTTGACATCCATTTGCTAGATCTCATAGTCATAATAAGCTGCTATCGCAAGCAAAATCCTGATGGATTTGACCATAGCCACCGGTGAGAAAGTTTCATCATAGTCAATACCATGAATTTGTTTGAAACCTTTCGCCACTAGTCTTGCTTTGTAGGTCTGTAAATTTCCATCCATGTTAGTTTTTTTCTTGAAAACCCACTTACACTCTATGGGTTTTGCCCCATCAGGTGGTTCAACCAAAGTCCATACTTGGTTTTCATACATGGAATCCATCTCAGATTTCATGGCCTCCAGCCATCTCTCAGAATCTGGACTATTTATAGCATCTTTGTAGGTGAGAGGCTCATCATTGTCTACAAGCATCACATCACCACTTTGAGTCAGGAGAAATCCATAAAATCTCTCTGACTCATGGCGAATCCTACTAGATCTATGAATGACCTGTGTTTCTTGAGCAGCATTGTTCTCAACATCTTGAGTCTCATTCTGCTCATGTTCCAACCTTGGTTCAACATTTTCTTATAGTTCTCGATCCTCATCGAGATCTATTGTCCTCCCACTAATTTTCTTAGAAAGCAGTTCTCTCTCAAGAAAAATAGCCGCTCGAGCAACAAACACTTTGTTCTCAGAAGGTTTATAGAAATAATACCCTTTAGTTTCTAATGGGTATCCTATAAAATTACATTTGTTTGATTTTGGTCCTAGCTTATCAGAGACCAAACGTTTCACAAACGCTTCACATCCCCAAACTTTCATAAATGAAACGCTATTACGTTTATCAGTCCATATCTTATATGGTATCTTTTGAACCGATTTTGAAGGAACACGGTTTAGTGTTTGTGCAGCCGTCTCTAGGGCATAGCCCCAGAAACTAATTGGAAGATCCGCATGACTCATCATCGATCGTACCATGTCCAACAAGGTACGATTTCTCCTTTCAGACACCCCATTCCATTGTGGTGTTCCAAGAGGAGTGAGTTGTGATACTATACCACACTCCCTTAAAAATTGCTTAAATTCTAAGCTTAAGTATTCTCCCCCACGATCAGATCGTAGAGTTTTAATACTTTCGCCCTTTTGCTTTTCTACTTCAGCCTTATACTTTTTGAATTTTTCAAACGATTCGGATTTGTTCTTCAAAAGATACACATATCCGTATCTATTAAAATCATCAGTAAAGGTTATGAAATAATAAAAGCCACCTCTTGCCATTATGCGCATTGGACCACATACATCACTATGTATCAGTTCCAATCGTTTGGTGGCCCTCTCACCTTGTCCGGTAAAAGGAGCTTTAGTCATTTTGCCAATGAGACATGGTTCACATTCTTCGTATGATTCAAAATCAAACTTATCCAAGTATCCATCCTTATGTAACTTGGAAATACGATTCTCATTTATATGGCCTAAACGACAGTGCCAAATGTATGTATGATTTGAGTCATTTGTCTTAAGACGTTTGTTATTTATATTATAGACAGGAGTATAATTTAAATCTAGAACATATAAACCATTAAACATGCGTGCAATACCATAAGTTAAATCATTCAAACCAAAAGAGCAATAATTGTCTTGAATAGTAAATGAAAAACCCATCTTGTCCAAACAAGAAATAGAAATAATGTTTCTGCAAATCGCAGGCACGTGATAGCAATCATCAAGTTCTAAAATAAGCCTAGAGGGCAACGATAAATAATAAGTTCCTACGGCTAAAGCAGCAACCTTTGATCCATTGCCTACTCGTAGGTCAACTTCTCCCTTTGCCAATGTTCTACTCCTTCGCAGTTCCTGCACATTAATACAAATGTGAGAACCACATCCAGTATCCAATACCCAAGATGTTGAAATAGATAAATTGACTTCTATAACATAAATACCTGAATCAGTAGAAATCTTGATAGACTTCATCTTCTTCAGATCCTCCAAGTAGTTAGGACAATTCCTCTTCCAGTGACCAGGCTTTTTTCAATAGTGACAATCACCCTTGTCAGCCTTTGCGACATCTCCCTTAGGCTTTCCAGCCTTTTTGAAGGAGGGCTTGGAAGGAGCAAGAGCTTTTGATGCAACCTTTTTCTTCCCCTTCCATTTCCCTTTTCCCTTAGCACCTTTATTGCCCACCATCATTATGGGAGATTTCTCAAGTGCCTTGACCATATTTGCTTCAGTGGTCCTCAACATGGCCAACAATTCCATAGGAGTCTTTTCTTGCTCAGTCATATTAAAAGTCATAATGAACTGAGTATAGTCGTTGTTCAAAGATTGCAAGATTATATCGACTTGAGCCTCTCGCTGAAGCGGGAAACCCAAACGAGCAAGGTAATCACAATACCCAATCATCTTTAGAACATGTAGTCCGACTGGTCCGTTGCCCTACTTGCACGAGAAGAGTGCTTTGCTCGTGTTGAACTTTTCCACACGAGCCTGTGATTGAAACATCGTTGAAAGATGTTCAAACATAGTGTAAGCATTCATATCAAAATGTTGCTTCTGAAGCTCAGTATCCATAGTCGCAAGCATCAGACAAGCCACATCAGTTGCATCATCAATATGATTCTGATAAGCATTTCGTTGAGCAATAGTGGCATTTGCAGCGGGGGCTGCCGGTGCAGGAATATCAATCACATAAGATTTCTTTTCCTGCATGAGAACAATTCTCAAATTCCTAGACCAGTCAAGGAAGTTTGATCCTGTCAGCTTGTCCTTCTCAAGGACTGATCGCATAGAGAAAGTGTTGTTTGTGTTTTGTGCCATTTGTTTTCTACAATGTTAAAAATGCATAAAATAATTAGTCTACAGAATTGTTAAATTTATGTTCAAGTGATTATTCATATATATTTAGAATATATATCTCCCACTATTTTTATCAAATTAATAGCCCTACCTATCAATTCGAAAAGTTTCTCTAAACCTTTCTAGTGAGCCAAGATCCATATTTCATCACTATTAAGGTCAGCTTTGGCTTTTCTCCTTAAAATGATTATTTAGGTAGACAACATTTGTCAATTATATCATATATAACTCTTGGATAGTTTGGTAGAACAACATTTGTTCACACAACAACATTTGTCCATATTTATCCAATAAATCTTACCAAACTCTATGCCTCTAAGTTCACAATCCTATTGTGGTCACTTAGTTAAGTCGAACCCAATGGTCTAACATTTGAGAATCACTAATTTACTCGAACTCGGGATTTTTTTTTAATTCCAGAAGACTTGTCCTCTTAAGAAATCATCAATTCCTTAACAAAAGATCATATCTTTTAGTCTCTGCCGCCACTGCATCATATACAGTTCTGGAAGCATGTATCATATACATTCAAATCATATCCTAGTTCACAGATCGTGTCCATACACAATCTGTCCAACAGTTTATGTCACTATATAAACCAGACAACATGCATAACATACAAAATTGCATACTGATCAGTCATGGCAGATTATAAACATGTTGTATAATTATATCAATATCTATAGCATAACAGAATCATATATGAGTGACATAACATATTATAATCGACATATCTCATAACTATCTCAAGACAGATTCATAAAACATGCATACATGCATCGAATACAGTAAACACGTAACCAAATTAACCCCATTTACACGTAGCTCTGATACCATTGTTGGGTTCCGAGGCATAAAACGCAGCGGATAGATGTAAACAAAACAAAAAAAAATGAAACTCAAAACAGGATCCATGTATAATTATGGGTTAATTATAGAGATCAGAATATGTACCTTAAGAAGCTTTACGATTCGGTTGACAGATGGAGATCCTAGCTTGATTGAACACCACGTATCCCGTATGCAACGATCTACGCTCTATCGGTATCCACGCAGAAGCTCGAACGGAGGATGGTGTGTACTAGCACAATAATTTGTTTTCTCTCTATTCTCTCTATCTCTCTAGCAGCTAGGGTTTTTAATAAAAACGTATTTTGATTTCCAAGCCACAAAAGATATTATATAGGAGAGACAAAAACGAAATCAGCCCTAATCCTAATTAGAGCCCATATTAATTCAGTTTTTCTAATCATTATCTAACTAAGACTTTCTCAATTAAATAATAACTACATTACTGAATTAATGAATTCGAAATTCCATTTATCACATTAATTAAGTCATACTTAAATTAATAATAAATAATTTGAATTCTATCATTTAATTTAAATCCGAATTTAAATTAAATAATCCTCCGAGCATTCTATGTGTGTGACCCGATAGGTTATTATTACGTTGGCAACGATTTTAAAATGCCAATTTAAAATCGTAAACAAAGAGCGGCATCTAGTAACACATCATTGCTACCCAAGTAATAATAATTTAAATGGTAATCCATATTGGACCTTTCGTGATTAATGTTTCCATGTAATATAATCCCTTTAACCAAATATTATAGAGTAAACTCGAGGCATGTATTCAGTCATCCTCTTCAACATTTAATCCAGGTTTCCTTGATCAATGAGTAGACTATTAAAACAAATCATCATTTGAGCACGACCATGCATTTCACAGTCTCACTCAATCAAGAGTCCAATAATATCGCTCCTATTTACAGGAGGGTTAAATTCTTTATCTATCATTCAAATTTCTCATACGACTCATAATATACCCAATGTCCACTTTTATCATCACCCGGTTAAAGGTAACTTTTAATGTAATGAAAATATATTAATCCTCGTATAGAAATATAATGATCTCAAGTCTAAGGATCATTACACCATTATCACTGTGAGTCTTTCTAATGACATTATTAACATGTAGAATCTCACTGTGGGTCTATCCAGTGCCATGCATAATATTACATGCACCTATGTTCTTGACTTTAGTATCATTATACCCATGACCAATGAGATGTGGTCATCTTGTCAACAAACATACTAATCTCTATGCCTTATAATTGTCCCATATTATTAATGCTCGATTAGGGATATTTAGGAATATTAACACTATTCATATAATGTCATTTTTAAGTCACATACTTAAAGATATAGAATACATGTTACATATATATTCTAAGTACATTTATTTCGCAGTAAATAAATACATAATAAATCATTATTGAATAATTAATGAAACATAATCATTAAATCACAAAATAGTCTTTCCTAAAAACATAATTACATTGTCTCTAGGACATTAACACTATCACTTAGCCCTAAAAATTGTCAGGCATGGGATATTCTGGCCAACCATGAGAAAGGATTGCGAGTTATTTACCCGTAAATGCAAACCATGTCAGCTATACGGAATAATGAACCACCGACCTTCCGTGACCTTGAACTCTACGAACTACCCTTGCCCATTCTACATGTGGGGCATCAACATAAACCAAACCGATAAATTTTCAATGTTTCAACTTTAATATTATAACTAGCTTATAACCCGTGGAATGCACGGGTTTCTTATAATATGTTATAAATTTTATCTAATATTAAAATTATATTTTTATATAATCAATATTTTTAATAATTTTTTTAATTTGATATAATTTAATATACTCATGTTTACGGATTATACTAATGTTTCCTTATTATAAATAACGTATATGATTTTTAATGTATTTTATTAATAATTGAAAAATATGATGCGATATTTTCGGGCTATATTTTTCTTGAAAATTATGATGTTATATTTTTCGGTATATATTAATGATTATAAGATTTGTTTTAAATTAAAAAGGTTACATGTTTTAATTCGAAAAAAGGTAAGGTATTTATAAAAGCTAATATCTTCAACTAAAATTAAATGTGAAGATAGTAATCGACTACTTACCTTTAATTTTATTATGTTAATGTGAGAAAGACAATCGACTAAAAATAAATTCTATTATATGATTTGTTTTAAATTAAAATGGTGACGTGTTTTAATTCGAAAGGAAATATTAATGATTGATTGATGTTTTTAGGTATTTATAAAAGGTAATATCTTCGACTAAAAATAAATATGAAACAATTGAAACAATTCAGAGCATTTTTATCAATAAATTTAAATAAGGTTTCGATTTTGTTTTCTAAAAAATAGGACATAAAAAAGAAATTTTGTTTTTAAATATTTTAAATAGTGGAGCTCCTGGGGGTTTTCTTTTATATAGTATAAAGATATTGATGATTAGTAAAGATTATAAAGGCAAAAATATTAAAATTGATTATTTATTCTCTATCAGTAAAGATTTAAAAGTCAATTGAGATATTTTCTGATCAAAATTTTAGGAGAAAGACGGCCTTGTATTTTAAAAAAAAAATCAAAATATAAATTTTAGGAAGAATTCAAAAGGAAAATATCGATAAATAAATTAATGAACACAATATTATACAAAATTTAAAATATATAAACAATAAAATAAACTATATACTTATTTTTATGTTATTTTGTATCACGTTTACATATAAGTTGCGCTTGGTAGTGGCACTGTAATTTTTTTTAAAAAAAATTTTCATAATATAATAAACTTTATATTCATTTCGTTTACACTAATTTGTATTGTAACGGTCCCACAATCCGGGGTACAGATTTGGGGCCACCAACCACAATCAATAATATACAATTCTGGATAAAAACAACATAAAATAATAAAAACCCCTTAACCAAGATCGCATACAGGTTATGGTGTGAAACAAACTATCGAATTACTATATTACAACTCAATCTCAGAAATAAAATACTCTACAATTCTGCGAATATACAAAACCACTATCTAACTTCGTTTCCAACCTTGGCAATTCCCCAAACCACTATTTGACGAAGTCCACAACTCGAACGTCCCTTCTTGCTGCCCGGAGATTAATACCAACTGTCCACTTACTAGGTTTACCAAACTTCTCTATTAACTGGAGAAAACAAACAAAAGCAAGAGTGAGCCAACAATGCTCAGCAAGTGCAACAATGATAACAATTCCAATAATGATGACAAATCTGCTAAACAAGGGGATTCCATTTCATTCTATGAAGGAAACAATTATATCAACTTTTAGACTGCCACGAGGGCCAACAATTCACCATTCATAAGGTGCATCAGAAACTAGAACTGATGAGAATTCCGATATCAAAATATTATTAAAACAGACTTCCAAGTAGTCAAGAACTGAACATCTCAATCTCTGAGTATAGATTAGAATTGGAATTTTTATCTATTTTAAAAAAAAACATCAAGGTTAGGCTGCTGATCAGTCACGCACTAACCCCGGACAAACGCACACAGCAATGTCCTTAATTAGATCCATGGCACACATTGGCCTTAACTTCTGACCATTAATCTGGTCTCCCCGAAGGGACATCTGTTGACCATAATATGGTCTCCCCGAAGGGACATTTGTTTTAAAAACATTTCCAATTCTATATCAACCACAATAGGTGTCGGGACAATCGACACCCTCGATAATCCAACAACTGGAACTCACGTCCAGAACAACTCATGATTTAGAGTCAATGAGGAAGCAACAATATCTGCTAGTATCGACAAGTTCGATACGATACATGGAAATAACCAACTAGTCAAGATCTTTAATAAATACCGACAAGTTCGATAAGAAGTGGGGTGGAGAATAAAGAGAGCAATACTTTGAATCCATATCGACAAAATAGATATAAGTAATTTGGGGACACAACATCAATAGCTCGATTAAGTGAGAATCGAATTGGTCAACAATAAAAGATATAAAGTGCAACAAGGTTATCCACAAGTAAAATTTTAAGTTGGAGCAGGGGCATAATCAAGCTCAGCGCGTTTAATGAAATTTTTACGACACATTGAAAGGTTTGAGTTCACATAAGTGAATAAAGTCGTTTACAAATGATTATCTGCAAAATAATTTTAGGGTGAGTAATAGCGGTTCTGTTTAGAGAAAACATTTTCAAAAAGGGAATCCATTAGTGGAAATATGCTAAAAATCAAGAATTCCATTAACAGGTATTTATGGGGATTTAAAACTTGGATTCTCTCTATTTAGAAAATCCCTCAAACATTTTTCAAAGAAAATAAAAGAAATGGCATTCCATTGAGAAAATAAAAGAAAATAATTTTTGCGAAAAAAATTATTGGTAAGATCCTTTTGAAATTTGGTATTTGAACCATGGGTGGGGAACATAAATATTTTCACGCTAACTGAAGAAGTATATCATTTTCTAAACATATTTGACCAAACTATCTTATACGACAAAAAGAAATGAATTGCATCACTTGAAAGATAAGTGAAGAGCAAACACTTCCCTCAACATACGGAGTTCTCGATCCTAATCATGGATCTCTAACTCAACTTCTCGCTAGTCTCCACACTTTTCGTGTTGGTCTTTTTACTCGGCTCTACTTCATTCTTTCTTTCGTACTTTACCAACTCCACGTCAGCACACCCGTTGACTTGATAATTATTCCTCTGTTCGGCTTTCCGTTTACCCGTACTACTCTTAGCCAAGTTTCCTACTCGAACCTTTACAAGATCAAATACGGTTTCAGTACTAATTCAAGCAAAACCTTATCGTTTGCTTTATTCTACCCATGCGCGTCCTATAACGCTTACATATGTAATACATATAGACATATTCATTCATATTCACAGAATAGTCTTACTATAATCAACTAAGTCACATAAACACATCACATAACCATTTCAAAACAACACAACCATTTAATATTAAAACCCTGATATATTCTCAAAATAATCCACTGATACATATACTTAAACCATTAGTAATCATAACACACCTTCAAGTATTGAAATTAAATAACTCAAATAGACTTTTAAATAAATTTGCAGGGGATTTTTAGAAAATTTCGGCATGAAGTATTCGTTTATCGGACTATGGGCACAACTCCTCAATATCAATCAACAACAATTCAACCCTGTTTTTACAAAAATAAAGCTGCCTCAACTTGCAGCAACATAAAAGTAAACAAGTAAGAAAAGTACCCGCCCAGACATGCGGCACCTAGCACATAATAATTTATATTACACTACTACTTACGCTACACCAATGATCGTATTTCTCACGCATTTTAATGATACGCGTGAGAATCAATTATTGATGTTCGTAAGCCCTAGGGAACAACCCCTAGCACTAACTATTACTTACGCTATATCAATGATCACATCACTTAAGTATATTGATTATACTCGTGATAGTTAATCATAGATATTCGTAAGCCCTAGGGATTAGTCGAAAAGAATTACACAAGTCCTTTAAATATTGACATTTAAAAAAACTTGTGATCTTCTCATAACCCCTAGCACAATTCTAATTATTATAAAATTCTAACATTTAACACATAGACATCACTTAGTAACTCCACAAACTCTTAGCACATTAGCATTTACCAATATATACTCGACTACTACAGTTATTTCACATAAACCATTTACAACTAGCAATCTCAAATAAACTCTTAACAAATGACGTAATTTACCCACTAATATAAACAATTAAAACAAATTATTAAATTCGACATATATCCAAAATCCCCAAATTCCACTTTCGAAATTATAACTCTGATTATTACCCAACAATAATAATCAGCAACTAACAATCACAAAAGCATATAATCGGATTCACAATTAATCCCACAATTACTATTCGACCTATATCACTTAGCACATAGACAATTTCGACAAGCAACTCAAATAAACTCCAAACGCATTATATACGGCAATAACAATTAACAATTATCAATTACCACTTATTAATCCGAACATATTCCGGACTCACAATTTATCACAATAAATCATATACTTTCGAATTATACTACGAAAATAAAATCATCACATCACATTTACTTCTAATTTAATTACAACAATATTATCACAATTTAATCTAAAATGAAAATTAAATAATTACATCGAAAACATAAATTAAATAGATAAAATAAAAATTTGTACCTTCGATTTCAATCTTCGCGAGAATCTCTCTCTCCCCCCCCCTCTTTCTCTCTCTTTCTGTTGCTACCTCTTCCTGCTGCTACCACGCCACCAGGCCCTCACCACGCGACCCCGTGACTCGCCGGAGCCAGCCAGCGTCGCCGCCGCGCCTGCGGTCCGCGCCGCCCCTCCTCCTGCCCTCACTTGACACCAGATCTCCACCCCCTTTGCTACACACACATATACACGCGATTTAATATACATATACATACTCATTTAATTCACAAACTCCTTCAATTCCTCTTCTTCCCCTTTTTCTTTTCTTCCCCAATCTCATTTTCTCTCTCCCCGATTTTTTTCTATCTCTGTGTGTATTGTATGTATCTGCGTGTATATAGCTGTGTGCTTGCTTAATGGGCTTGGCCCAATACTTAACAAATAACTACTAATACATCCCAGGCCCAAAATATAACTCTACTTATTCGTTTTAAAACTAATAATATATTTCACAAATCGAAATTAAATAGAAAATTGTGAAATTTAAAATTTCACTTTTAAAAATAAAGAATATAAAATTACGAGCACACACATATTTTTAAAATATTTTTCGGATCAAAAATGAATTAAATATGAATTTTCAAATTTTTGATCCTTTAAAAACAATAAAACTCTTAAAATCATTTTAAAATACTCAAGCATCCAAATTAATCCACCCAACACTTTTAAAACTCAATAAATACATAAAGTAAATATTTCAAAAGATTTCATGATTTTTAATCCCTCCGATAATTTTATAAAATTTACAGAGGATCAAAAACACATGATTTAAATATTCTAAATCCTCAAAAAAATACAAATAAAAATACATCATCCTTCATAACTCACACAAATCATCATATAAATACATGAACACAACTTCACATATTTTTCACCTTTACAACAATATTCACATAATATAACTCATAATTTATATTTATAATAAATAAATAGTTCTAAATTTGAAATTTTCTAGGTCGTTATATCCTTCCCCCTTAATAGGATTCTGTCCTCAGAATCAATCCTAAGGACACAAATACCAATTCTCATTAAACATCTTACTTCCACTTCCCAGTTTGTATTTTTCAACCTCTAGGATTTCATCATGCTATCTTATAAATTTATAAGCTCATTCCTTGAGCCCTCAATTTATCCGAAATAACCTTACTTTGGTCTCCGAGTCATTTTTAACTCTAGACGTTTACCACACTTAGGCGAATATCCCTTCCCAAAAATCAACATGTCTTTTCGCATAATGAACTATACCCTGCGTCAAAACTATATTACCACGCCAATCCTCCTCAATAATACCACCGTGAAATTTGTCTTAATTTACAACGACCCACACTTGGTATAATTCTCACGCTTTACGTATTACCACACGATTTCGAATTGAACTACGAGAAGAGAATCTCAAGAAATCCTCCGATCGCTTCCACTCCACTTTTCAAGTACTATGTTAATCGAGAAGGGAATAATTAAGAAGTTTCTTTTTGCCCTTGGTCCCGTATTTATACCGAGTACCCAATCGGGAAACTTAACATCATTTCGTCTATTCTCAGTCACATCCTTGCAATCGAATACTATAACCAAACACATGCGTCCTTAGATGCACATCAAGCATAATTCGATTAACAACTCGATTCTCACCCTTATCAGAATATTCTGGTTTGCTAAATCTTTTGAAATATAGCCTCGATTATCTGTAGTTCTTGAAAACTAATATCCTTGTCACCTTGACTGTGACTTTACTCAATACAAGAACAAAATTGAAATAAGACCAATCTGTAATATAAATTTTCCAGAGGTCACAACTTCACTTGATACTAATCATGAAACCATTCTTCAACAATTTTCAACAAGCTCCCGCTTTTATCAACACGCATATTCAACCTAATACGCATCATTGCTTATTGATATATCTTAAAACGAAATCTTCCTCAATTAAAACTTTGAGAAAAGAAACATCAAGAGATTCCCCAATCATTCTTACTCCTCTTTCACGTGCAATGTTACTTGAGAAGGGAATAATCGGAAACTTCTATCCATCCTTCATCTCATTGTTCCACTGAGTACCTATCCTGGAAATTAACCTTATATCATCTATTCCCAATCGCAATTTGAACGCGAACAATACGATCAACTCTTATAGCATGGCATTCGCGCCAACCACCATTCGGTTTAATACTCAATTTCTATCTTCTTACAACATAGGTTTGCTAAAACATTTGAAAGAAAGTCTCAATATTTTGTTGATTTAAAACAGTTTAAAAACCATTTGAACCAACTGAAAATCCTTTTGAAAGATATTTTAGAAAAATCATTTTAAGAGAAAACATTTAAAATAATAGGGTTTTAATCGAAAAGCCTTTTGAACCAAAATATATTTGAAAAATTTTAGAAAAATCAACTAGCATACCATGACCTTGGCTTCGACCTAATTCATTATTGTACAACATATTTAAAACTTGCTTACGACTTCACTGCCTTGCATCCTCAGAGTTCCTTCCAAATCATAACTTTGCATACTTGGCGAGTCCTCGAATTTGACTCTTACCATTACAACTCCAACATTTAACATCACTATCATTAACCACAGAATCATAACATTCGAAATTCACACTAGAACTCTTATGCAAAATTTTCTTCCTTTTCTTGTAAACTCTTAAAATCACTCTCGGTTGATTTGCATACGCTTCCTGAATCTTCGATCATTTTGTTATGTGATCTACGATCATATCAAATTCTACGTCCGAACGTCGTTTGGAATCTTATTCATTGGAATATGTTTTGACTTAATCATCTCCTTTCTGCTACCTTATTCTTTATACAAAATGACTTCATTCCTTTAATATCACTATTTCTGAATCTACTTGGTTGCTAAGACTTCTGTATCCGCTTTCGACTTCAGAACATCATTTTCACATTTCTTAAGATTAAAATCTCCCTTTCATTGATAGGAAATAAATCCACTCCCAAATCATATTTGACTCTTTATATAGTCTTCACAATCCACTTTCTGCCAACTTCCTTTATAATCGTCTTGAATTTCTCAATTCTTTGATAATTATAACAGTAGTCTTATTACTCCTTTCGTAATTTCACTAAGATTAATATGATACTATTTCCGACAAAATTTCCATCTTGGTCAACTTTCCTCCATCCTTGATAGCTCATGATTTCCTACACTGGCTTGCATAGTCATTTACTCCACATATTCACATTATCCCTCATTCAGTCTTAGTCCTTGCTAATTCTTACAAGTCTTTTCGTTCTGCTTTACTCTGCTTTACTCAAATCATCTCTCCTTGATTCTACCATCTAGTGTCCCGCATCGGGTTCAAAATATTCAAAATCTTATAATTTTCCATTTACTACCTCCGCCTTACAACAAGTGTCTAAAACAATCCTTCTTTAACATGGAATGTCTTATATCAACACCTTCATTATTATTTTCTTTTCGCCCTTTTTACAATGTCTGCGATAATGCGTTCTCACTTACTACTCTTTTCCTTTATTCAATTTCATTACCCTCAATTCTTGTTCGTGATTCCTCGAATCGGTATAGCAACTTGACATAACACATCCGTCTTAACCACCAAATTCTTGAACTTACATAACCAGTTCTTCGTCAGCATCGTTGTAGTTACATCACTTAAGACGTCATCGCGTCTAACTTCGTATCCCGTTATCATAAGAAATTTGAAATCATCAAATGTCCGACAAAGGAAGTCAAACAAATGAATGGGGTATCAATATGAATATATACTGAGTTTGTTTGACAAAACTTTTAGAAAGGAATTCAACCGAGAGATCAATATGATCTTTGAACTATTTTCAGGTTGCATTTGTCACTTGGTTAACCACCATAGTACATAAGGATGACCAGTCCTTAATACTTTAATGACAAACACAAGCAGTGGCGTCCCACTGGACTTCTATCACAAAGATAAAATGTCCCTGAATCCCTTATCTGCATAGGTTGTTCATCTCAGCTGGAACAGAGAAATCAAATATTCATGATAGTGGAAAGGATTCAAGAGTTTGAAAAATCTTTCTGTAAAGATGGATCAGGTATCATCTGGAAATATAAATATTTCTAAAAGAATGGAATTGAATTCGAATAAATTTGATGTACGAAACTCATCATCAATTGATGGGTATTAGACTTTTCAACTGTAGCATCAACTACTGATTAGGCAAACATTTAAGAAATTCCTAATTATTCAGTCTCACTCTTGTCAACTAAGCACTACTATACTTAGCTGCCAAACTGGCCTGACAATAATGAGTTGAATAAATAAGATCTCAATTCATTCCCGATTTTTGAACCGTTACTGCGCAACGAATGCCTCAGCAACGATGCTAACCGGGAATTAATTTACAACAATTCAAAGAAAGAATAGAAAATTTCTTCAGGTAATAACTTTGAACGAATCAATAATTAGGGGTGCACAACTATGCTTAACCTTCAATCCTTGCTAATACTCGCTTCTCACATCGCATTCTTAACCTTCTTGTACTATCTCCAAAACGTTCACATCGAAGCTAATCTCGAAGGGTGTCCTAAATTCTACACGAAAATCTCGAGATAACGTCTCCTAAACTGATAACTCCAGTTGCCCACTTAGCTTAGGCCGCTTCAGGTTCACAGTTTTACTAATAGCTCGATCCTTAAACGATTCGAACTTCTACTCACGCGATATGTCGAAAGACCGATTTAACGTCGCCACGCTTGTCGAAGTATCCTAACGCGATCCTTATCCTAAACCGTTCTACTCGACTTCTATCTTATACTCGTACCCTAACTCTCCTAATCTGTTTCAGTGACCATAACCTGTAGCTCTGATACCAACTTGTAACGGTCCCACAATCCGGGGTACAGATTTGGGGCCACCAACCACAATCAATAAAATACAACTCTGAATAAAAATAACATAAAATAATAAAAACCCCTTAACCAAGATCGCATACAGGTTATGGTGTGAAACAAACTATCGAATTACTATATTACAACTCAATCTCAGAAATAAAATACTATACAATTCTGCGAATATACAAAACCACTATCTAACTTCGTTTCCAACCTTGGCAATTCCCCAAACCACTATTTGACGAAGTCCACAACTCGAACGTCCCTTCTTGCTACCCGGAGATTAATACCAACTGTCCACTTACTAGGTTTACCAAACTTCTCTATTAACTGGAGAAAACAAACAAAAGCAAGAGTGAGCCAACAATGCTCAGCAAGTGCAACAATGATAACAATTCCAATAATGATGACAAATCTGCTAAACAAGGGGATTCCATTTCATTCTATGAAGGAAACAATTACATCAACTTTTAGACTGCCACGAGGGCCAACAATTCACCATTCATAAGGTGCATCAGAAACTAGAACTGATGAGAATTCCGATATCAAAATATTATTAAAACAGACTTCCAAGTAGTCAAGAACTGAACATCTCAATCTCTGAGTATAGATTAGAATTGGAATTTTTATTTATTTAAAAAAAACATCAAGGTTAGGCTGCTGATCAGTCACGCACTAACCTCGGACAAACGCACACAACAATGTCCTTAATTGGATCCATGGCACACATTGGCCTTAACTTCGGACCATTAATCTGGTCTCCCCGAAGGGACATCTGTTGACCATAATATGGTCTCCCCGAAGGGACATCTGTTTTAAAAACATTTCCAATTCTATATCAACCACAATAGGTGTCGGGACAATCGACACCCTCGATAATCCAACTGGAACTCACGTCCAGAACAACTCATGATTTAGAGTCAGTGAGGAAGCAACAATATCTGCTAGTATCGATAAGTTCGATACGATACAGGGAAATAACCAACTAGTCAAGATCTTTAATAAATACCGACAAGTTCGATAAGAAGTGGGGTGGAGAATACAGAGAACAATACTTTGAATCCATATCGACAAAATAGATATAAGTAATTTGGGGACACAACATCAATAGCTCGATTAAGTGAGAATCGAATTGGTCAACAATAAAAGATATAAAGTGCAACAAGGTTATCCACAAGTAAAATTTTAAGTTGGAGCAGGGGCATAATCAAGCTCAGCACGTTTAATGAAATTTTTACGACACATTGAAAGGTTTGAGTTCACATAAGTGAATAAAGTTGTTTACAAACGATTATCTGCAAAATAATTTTAGGGTGAGTAATAGCGGTTCTGTTTAGAGAAAATATTTTCAAAAAGGGAATCCATTAGTGGAAATATGCTAAAAATCAAGAATTCCATTAACAGGTATTTATGGGGATTTAAAACTTGGATTCTCTCTATTTAGAAAATTCCTCAAACATTTTTCAAAGAAAATAAAAGAAATGGCATTCCATTGAGGAATCCGATGACATACCATAAGTAAATATTTTTGCGAAAAAAATTATTGGTAAGATCTTTTGGAAATTTGGTATTTGAACCATGGGTGGGGAACATAAACATTTTCACGCTATCTGAAGAAGTATATCATTTTCTAAACATATTTGACCAAACTATCTTATACGACAAAAAGAAATGAATTGCATCACTTGAAAGATAAGTGAAGAGCAAACACTTGCCTCAACATACGGAGTTCTCGATCCTAATCATGGATCTCTAACTCAACTTCTCGCTAGTCTCCATACTTTTCGTGCTGGTCTTTTTACTCGGCTCTACTTCATTCTTTCTTTCGTACTTTACCAACTCCACGTCAGCACACCCGTTGACTTGATAATTATTCCTCTGTTCGGCTTTCCGTTTACCCGCACTGCTCTTAGCCAAGTTTCCTACTCGAACCTTTACAAGATCAAATACGGTTTCAGTACTAATTCAAGCAAAACCTTATCGTTTGCTTTATTCTACCCATGCGCGTCCTATAACTCTTACATATGTAATACATATAGACATATTCATTCATATTCACAGAATAGTCTTATTATAATCAACTAAGTCACATAAACACATCACATAACCATTTCAAAACAACACAACCATTTAATATTAAAACCCTGATATATTCTCAAAATAATCCACTGATACATATACTTAAACCATTAGTAATCATAACACACCTTCAAGTATTGAAATTAAATAACTCAAATAGACTTTTAAATAAATTTGCAGGGGATTTTTAGAAAATTTCGGCATGAAGTATTCGTTTATCGGACTATGGGCACAGCCCCTCAATATCAATCAACAACAATTCAACCCTGTTTTTACAAAAATAAAGCTGCCTCAACTTGCAGCAACATAAAAGTAAACAAGTAAGAAAAGTACCCGCCCAGACATGCGGCACCTAGCACATAATAATTTATATTACACTACTACTTACGCTACACCAATGATCGTATTTCTGATCTCACGCATTTTAATGATACGCGTGAGAATCAATTATTGATGTTCGTAAGCCCTAGGGAACAACCCCTAGCACTAACTATTACTTACGCTATATCAATGATCACATCACTTAAGTATATTGATTATACTCGTGATAGTTAATCATAGATATTCGTAAGTCCTAGGGATTAATCGAAAAGAATTACACAAGTCCTTCAAATATTGACATTTAAAAAAACTTGTGATCTTCTCATAACCCCTAGCACAATTCTAATTATTATAAAATTCTAGCATTTAACACATAGACATCACTTAGTAACTCCACAAACTCTTAGCACATTAGCATTTACCAATATATACTCGACTATTACAGTTATTTCACATAAACCATTTACAACTAACAATCTCAAATAAACTCTTAACAAATGACGTAATTTACCCACTAATATAAACAATTAAAACAAATTATTAAATTCGACATATATCCAAAATCCCCAAATTCCACTTTCGAAATTATAACTCTAATTATTACCCAACAATAATAATCAGCAACTAACAATCACAAAAGCATATAATCGGATTCACAATTAATCCCACAATTACTATTCGACCTATATCACTTAGCACATAGACAATTTCGACAAGCAACTCAAATAAACTCCAAACGCATTATATACGGCAATAACAATTAACAATTATCAATTACCACTTACTAATCCGAACATATTTCGGACTCACAATTTATTACAATAAATCATATACTTTCGAATTAAACTACGAAAATAAAATCATCACATCACATTTACTTCTAATTTAATTACAACAATATTATCACAATTTAATCTAAAATGAAAATTATATAATTACATCGAAAACATAAATTAAATAGATAAAATAAAAATTTATACCTTCGGTTTCAATCTCCGCGAGAATCTCTCTCTCTCTCTCTCTCTCTCTCTCTCTCTCTTTCTGTTGCTACCTCTTCCTGCTGCTACCACGCCACCAGGCCCTCACCACGCGAACCCGTGACTCGCCGGAGCCAGCCAGCGTCGCCGCCGCGCCTGCGGTCCGCGCCGCCCCTCCTCCTGCCCTCACTTGACACCAGATCTCCACCCCCTTTGCTACACACATATACACGCGATTTAATATACATATACATACTCATTTAATTCACAAACTCCTTCAATTCCTCTTATTCCCCTTTTTCTTTTCTTCCCCAATCTCATTTTCTCTCTCCCTGATTTTTTTCTATCTCTGTGTGCATTGTATGTATCTACGTGTATATAGCTGTGTGTTTGCTTAATGGGCTTGGCCCAATACTTAACAAATAACTACTAATACATCCCAGGCCCAAAATATAACTCTACTTATTCGTTTTAAAACTAATAATATATTTCACAAATCGAAATTAAATAGAAAATTGTGAAATTTAAAATTTCACTTTTAAAAATAAAGAATATAAAATTACGAGCACACACATATTTTTAAAATATTTTTCGGATAAAAAATGAATTAAATATGAATTTTCAAAGTTTTGATCCTTTAAAAACAATAAAACTCTTAAAATCATTTTAAAATACTCAAGCATCCAAATTAATCCACCCAACACTTTTAAAACTCAATAAATACATAAAGTAAATATTTCAAAAGATTTCATGATTTTTAATCCCTCCGATAATTTTATAAAATTTACAGAGGATCAAAAACACATGATTTAAATATTCTAAATCCTCAAAAAAATACAAATAAAAATAAACCGACCTTCATAACTCACACAAATCATCATATAAACACATAAACACAACTTCACATATTTTTCACCTTTACAACAATATTCACATAATATAACTCATAATTTATATTTATAATAAATAAATAGTTCTAAATTCGAAATTTTCTAGGTCATTATATGTATCACACATTTTTCACAAACTTTTAAAGATAATAATATCAAAAAGTATGATGTGAATGAGTAAATTCTTTTTTTATATATTAATAAAGTAAATTAGATTGTAATTACGATTAGGAACGATGGAGAAGAGGTCAAGTACAGCACTAAGAAATATTATATTCAAATTTGATTTAAAGTAATAAATTATAATTTAATTAAAGCAATTGAAACAATTCAGAGCATTTTTATCAATAAATTTTAATAAGGTTTCGATTTTGTTTTCTAAAAAATAGGACATAAAAAAGAAATTTTGTTTTTAAATATTTTAAATAGTGGAGCTCCTAGGGGTTTTCTTTTATATAGTATAAAGATATTGATGATTAGTAAAGATTGTAAAGGCAAAAATATTAAAATTGATTATTTATTCTCTATCAGTAAAGATTTAAAAGTCAATTGAGATATTTTCTGATCAAAATTTTAGGAGAAAGACGGCCTTGTATTTTTTTTAAAAAAATCAAAATATAAATTTTAGGAAGAATTCAAAAGGAAAATATCGATAAATAAATTAATGAACACAATATTATACAAATTTTAAAATATATAAACAATAAAATAAACTATATACTTATTTTTATGTTATTTTGTATCACGTTTACATTTAAGTTGTGCTTGGTAGTGGCACTGTAATTTTTTTTTAATTTTTTCGAAAATATAGATTGTTTAAGAAAGAAATCAAAAAGAAAATAATTATAAATAAATTTAATAGGTCCCATATAAGAATTAAATGGAGTTAAATAAGCTAAGGGGAGTTTGAATAGCTTATTACCAAATTAAAAATTTACCTTGGCTGTTTTAAAATTTTCTCCCTTTTTTAAAATTAATTATACTAGTTCCTCTTGGTTTGCCAATGAAAAGTTAAAACTAATTCTGCGATGCACGGATTATTTTTTATATGTAACAAATTTTATTTTATGTTATAATTATATTTTCATATAATTATTGTTTACAATATTTTATTTTAATTTTCATATTAATAATTTAATATAAATTTAATTAATGATATACATGGTATAAAACTTATATTATAAAATTTTAAAATAAATATGTCGTTGATACAATTCGAACCTTGAATATAAAATAATTAATCATTAGATCTAACGATTTTATTTTTTACTAAAAATATAAATGTCATATTCGCAATATACCGATTTTTATTATATTTTGTTAGTGATTTGAAGATATGATGTCATATTTTTGGGTATATATTAATTATTGCTAGATATGATATGATTGGAAGATATGATATGATTGATGTTTTTAGGTGTTTATAAAAGATAATATCTTCAACTAAAAGTAAATGTGAAAAAGACAATCGACTAATTACCATAATTATATTATGTTATTATTTATTTCAGGTGCTTTAATAGTATAGATATTGTATATATTTTTTTTATAATAAAGGTTAAATAAATAAATTCACGAAATACTAAAAACATATACAAAAAACAGGTACCAAAATTTTTAATGTTTCGGCTAATGTTTCCTTATTATAAACAATGTATACATATTTTTAATATATTTTATTAATAATTAAAAAATATGATGTTATATTTTTGGGTATACATTAATTATTGTAAAATTAGTTTTAAATTTAAAAAATAACATGTTGTAACGTGTTGTAATTCGAAATGAAATATTAATGATTGGAAGATATGATAGAATTGATATTTTTAGGTGTTAATAAAAGGTAATATCTTCAATTAAAAGTAAATATGAAAAAATGCAATTGACTATTTACCATTAATTTATATTATATTATTATTTATTTCAGAAGTTTTAATAATATAGATATCATATATATTTTTCTTTATAATGAAGGGTAAATAAGTAAATTCACTACGTACCAAAAAACAGGTACCAAAACTTTTAATATTTCGGAATTTATATACTTGATAGGAAGTAATGTAAATGCGGAAGTTGAGAACATTTATTTTTGTCTTAAATTGAAAAATTGTTGATTTGAAATATATAATTAATAATTTTTTAAGAGAATTTTGGAAACTAGTCAAATGCAATGTTAGCAGGCTCTCATTCCCATAATTTAATTTTATAAACATAAGTTTAAGTTTGATATATGGGGGTGTTTGGGAAACTTATTTTCCAAAATAAATTAACTTATATAAATAAGGTTGATATTATATTTTATTATTTTATATATTGGAAAGAGTAAAGTTTCATTAAAGATTCTTAGCAATAAGAAAAATTCTTATTATGGAGAAACGATAATTTTATGCGGTAAATGAAGTTGAATTTTGAAAAAATTTCAATTTCCAGGATAAAAATATAACAATTTATCTTTAAATTGTGCTCAAATTTTAACAATAAACCAAGAATATGTGAAATGAAAATCCTAAATTCTTCCCATTAGAGTCGACCCCCTTTCACCTCCATAGCCCCCGTCCCCTCCTTTTGTTTCGATCCGCCTCCTTCTTCTCCGTTTAAAGCCTTTTTCCTCCTTTCTAATCCTCCTTAGACCCCATCCATTCTTCTAAACTTTCTTTTTCCAATTTCAATAAAATCGAGTTTTATGTTAGGTTTTTGTTTATTTTAAATCAGTATTTTGTTGAGTTTGCTCCCAATTTATTTGGGTTTTGTTTATTCTCTCCTCCTTGTGAGAGTTTTGTGTGTTTTTGGTGTGTTTTGAAGTGAATTTATGTCCGAAATGTTAGATCTATGGAACTTTCAAGGTTTTGATTTAGTGATAGAAGTCTTTATGAAATTACATTTATGGTCGATAGCTCAAATTAGATGTGAAGAAGCTGGTACATATACATATATCAATTTCAACAAATCGTTTTATGGTATATCCAGGAGGTCTAAGAATACTGGATTAATCTACCATTGTATCTTTTACGATTTGTTCGACTGGATTGTTATTGTAGATGTGAAATACTAATTTAAATAAAATCTTGCCTTATTAATCAGTATTTTATTAATGAATTAAATCCTTTCTTCAAAAAAAAAAAGTATTTGTGAAATGAAAATTTTCAAATAAAGCTAAGAAGAGACAAAGAATATAAACGATTATAAAATCAAAACAAAAAACACGAATTTCATTTTATTCGATTAAAGATAATTTAATTACTTATCCTCTACATGTGTGTGGTACTTGGAGAGTTGAAGTTGAGTCGGTCTCGTGGGGTTAACATTTTTATCAAATATTCATTTTTTAAGAGCATCTCCAATAGTATTAGTTAAAAATGGTTGGCTAAATCAGATAAAATATCGATTATATAAAATTTGTCGAATCTGTAAGAAGTTGTGCTCCAATGGTATATTGGCTATAATTTTGTATATATTGTAAATATAGTATGTTATTATTATTTCAGGTTATTATTAATAGAATCTATTTTTTTAAGGTAATAGATCATGTAAAATCTTCCTTACAGGTCTCTAGAGGTTGACAAAATATAGCCAACGAAAAGTGATTATCTAAATTTTTTGCTAACAGTAATGTTCCATTGGAGTGATGTTTTTTTTACATAATTTCTATAAAATTTATTTATGGTAATATATTTGTGATTTTAGCTAAGGGGTCTTCTCCATTGGAGATGCTCTAATATTTTATTGTGAGAACCGGTCTTGAACGATCTGAGACTCGATACAAAATTTATTATTTTTTTTAATCAAATGCAAAATTTAAATTAATTAATCAATATATATATATATAAAGGAGGATATGCGGGAATTTAGGTGGCGCTCTAAGATCGTCTTAATCTATTTTTCTAATTTTCTAGATTTTTAAATTTTAAACACTAATAAATATCAAAATATCATTTAAAATATTAGAAGTAGAATAAGTGTTCGAATTTATAGAGAAGAAGAATTCGAATTTATAGGGAAGACATATGATTAGAAGTTCTATTAGAAATAGAATAAGTATTTATAAGACATATGTTTAAAAGTTCGATTGGAAGTAGAATAAGAGTTCGAATTTATAGAGAATAAGAGTTCGAATTTATAGAAAAAACATGTAAATAAAAGTTCTATTAGAAGTAGAATAGGTGTTTGAATATATAGAGCAGACATATAATTAAATATTTTATGTAAGAGAAAAAGGACCCTGAGATATATCTCAGGGAACTTTTCCTAAGATACATACAAAATAACATTTAAATTTTGCTGGGCCCGCAGGGCTAATTAAAAATCTCTGAATTTACTAAAATACCCACCCCATTTACTAAAGTACGATCTTTTAAATTATATGATTAGAAGTTTTATTGGAAGTAGAATAAGTATTTACAAGTCATATGATTAAAAGTTCTATTGGAAGTAGAATAGATTTTTAATTTTATAGAAAAAACATATAAATAAACGTTATATTGGAATTAAAATATGTATTTGAATATAGTGAGCAAACATATAAGTAAATATTTATAGAAAGTATGATCCTCTTAAATTAGACTTTTTATATTAGTTAATTATACTTCTATTAAGAAAATTTGTTCAAAAATCCAATCCTACTGTCATAAAAAAGTCATCGGATTTAAAAAGAAAAGAATTGATCTGTTAACATAATAACATTATCATGCATGAATCCTAAATAAATACATAAATACAGAAGTATCTAGAATATAAAGAGAAAATAAGATGTGTTTTCATTTTCTAAAACTCCATATATTTTAGAAAGTCTGGAGAAAGTATAAATTGGAATTCACTCTATTTTTTAGGTTTTGATTTTAAGGAAAAAAGTTGTTGTGTAAGATAAGTATCATCAACGTACAATATGTAATGAGGTTGGAATTTCGATCCCAAACGAGAGCGGCTCGAAACGTGTTTAATGGGAAAACGACTCACTATAAAAGATTGTATTAGCTATTAAAATATCATATTGATGTTAAAATTTTCATTTTATTTTTAGGGTATTAGCTATTTTTTTTACAAAAGGGTATTAACTATTAAAATATCATATTGATGATGTTATAAATTCATTTTATTTTTAGAATTTGATTTTTATGGATAAACATTATCATATAAGTAGTATACATATACATATACATATATATATATATATATATATATATATATATATATATATATATAAAAGTTAAGTTTTTGGTCTTAACGAAAGAGTAGATCAATAGTAATAATCGTGTTTATTGAGTAAGCGATTCATTAGAGAAGACCGTATAAAAGGTGTTTGAAAATATAAGGAATACATAAAATAAAATATTTTATTGGAAGTAGAATAAGAGTACGGTGGAGTCGTTTTATACGATTTTTTAAAACTGTATATCCTTTTTTCTAGAAATCCTTTATTTTAACATTTTTATACAAGTTAATTATACTTGAATATATCCATAAATTTAATATTATTCCGGTCACAAAAAGTCTTCGTATTTAATTTTTTTTTGATATGTTAACATAACAGAAAGACATTCTCATGCGGAAGCTGTAAATACAGGAATATCTATAATATATAGATAATATAAGATGTATTTTCATCTTTTAAAACTCCAAAATATTAGAAAGTTTAAAGAATATAAAAATTGGAATTTACTCGCTTTGTATAATGAAGTTAGAATTTCGATTCCAAATAAGAGCGGCTCGAAACGTATTTAACAAGAAGACAGCTCACTAGAAAAGATTGTATAGCTATTAGAATTTGATACTGATGTCATAATTTTTTTTTAAAGTTTTATGGTTCGATTTTTTGGATAAAAATTATTATATAAGTCTTTATAATATATGTTAAAGTTGGGATTTAGGTTTTAACGAGAGAGCGGCTCAATCGAAAAAATCGTGTTTAACAAGAAATTGATTCATTAGAGAAGATTATTTAATTATTAAAGTTTAATATTAATATTATAATATAACATCAATATATTGAATTTTTTTAAAAATATTGTAACGCCGCCGCGAAGCGCGGCTTTATCGACTAGTTTTATTGTGAGAACCGGTCTTGAACGATCTGAGACTCGATGCAAAATTTATTTTTGATCTTAGATTGAAAAAATGTTAATTTAAATTATAAAATTAATAATTTATAAGAGAATTTTGAAAGTTAATCAAATGCAATGATAGCGTACTCATCCACATAATTTAATTTTATAATCGATAGTTTAAGTTTGATAGATAACAAAATAGTAGTGCTAGAGGTACCAAATTTTGTTACAAAATGACATGGCACTAACTACTTGTCGTTTTGAAATGTTTTAATTGGTTGGCCCTGGCGGGCCCATTATAATTATAACCAATCAAATCAATGTCATATCATCAATATATATATATAAAGGAGGGTACGCAGAAGTTTAAGTGGCGCTCTAAAATCGTCTCAATCTATTTTTCTAATTTTCTAGAATTTTAGAATTTAAACACTAATAAATATAAAAATATCATTTAACATATTAGAAGTAGAATAGGTGTTCGAATTTATAGAGAAGAAAAGTTCGAATTTATAAGGAATACATATGATTAGAAGTTCTATTGGAAGTAGAATAAGTATTTATTAGACATATGATTAAAAGTTCTATTCGAAGTAGAATAGAAGTTCGAATTTATAGAGAATAAGAGTTCGAATTTATAGAAAAAAACATATAAATAAAAGTTCTATTAGAAGTAGAATAAGTGTTTGAATATATAGTGAAGATATATAAATAAATATTTTTTAGAAAGTACGATTTTCTAGAAATTCTATTGGAAGTAGAATAAGTATTTATTAGACATATGATTAAAAGTTATATTCGAAGTAGAATAGAAGTTCGAATTTATAGAGAATAACTTAAAATATGTCGTTTCATATAAGTTAATTATACTTCTATTAGAAAAATTTATTCAATACTATTGTCATAAAAAAAATCATCGTATTTAAAAATAAAATCATTGATGTGTTAATATAATAAAATAACATTCTCATGCAGGAATCCTAAATTAATACAGGAGTATCTACAATATAAAGAAAAAAAAAGATGCGTTTTCATTTTCTAAAACTCCATAAATTTTAGAAAGTCTAGAAAAAGTAAAAATTGGAATTCACTTTATTTTTTATGTTTTGATTTTAAAGAAAAAAAGTTGTTGTGTAAGATGAGCATCATTAATAATATGTAATGAAGTTAGAATTTCGATCCCAAACAAGAGCGGCTCGAAATGTGTTTAATGGGAAAACGGCTCACTATAAAATATTGTATTAGCTATTAAAATATCATATTAATGTTATAAATTTTATTTTATTTTTAGGATTTGATTTTTATGGATAAATATTATCATACAAGTGATATATGTAAAAGTTAGATTTTTTGTCTTAACAAGATAGCAGATCAATAGTAATAACCGTACGTGTTTAACGAAAAAGCGGTTCATTAGAGAAGACCGTATATAAGATGTTTGAATAAAATAAATACAGGAGTATCTATAATATAAAGAGAAAATAAGATGTGTTTTCATTTTTTAAAATTCCATAAATTTTAGAAAGTTTAGCGAAAGTATAAATTGGAATTCACCCTATTTTTTAGATTTTGATTTCAAGAAAAAATTTGTTGTGTAAGATAAGTATTATCAATAATATGTAATGAAGTTGAAATTTTGATTCCAAATAAGAGTGACTTGAAACGTGTTTAACGGGAAGATGACTTACAATAAAAGATTGTATAAACTATTAAAATAGTATATTGATGTTATAAATTTTATTTTATTTTTAGGATTTGATTTTTATGGATAAATATTATCATACAAGTGATATATGTAAAAGTTAGATTTTTGATCTTAACGAGAGAGCGGATCAATAATAATAACTGTGTTTAATGAGAAAGCGGTTTATTAGAGAAGATCATATAAAAATGTTTGAATATATAAGGAATACATAAAATAAAATGTTTTATTGGAAGTAGAATACGAGGACGGTTGAGACGTCTTATACAATTTTTTAAAATTTTATATCTTTTTTCCTAGAAATCCTTTATTGTAACTTTTTTATACAAGTTAATTATACTTGCATTATAAAAATATATCCACAAATTTTATATTATTCCCGTAACAAAAAGTCTTCGTATTTATATATATATATATATATATATATATATATATATATATATATATATATATATATATATATTAACATAACATAAAGACATTTTCATACGGAAGTTGTAAATAAATACAAGAATATCTATAATATACAGAAAATAAAAGATGTATTTTCATATTTTAAAATTCCATAAATATTAGAAAGTTTAAAGAATATAAAAATTGGAATTTACTCTCTTCATATAATAAAGTTAGAATTTCGGTTCCAAATAAGAGTGGCTCGAAACGTATTTAACGGGAAGACGGCTTATTAGAAAAGATTATATTAGCCATTAGAATTTGATACTTATGTCACAATTTTTTTATTTTTACGGTTCGATTTTATGGATAAAAATTATTATATAAGTCTTTATACTATATATGTTAAAGATGGGATTTCGGTTTTAACGAGAGAGCGGCTCAATCGAAAAAATTGTGTTTAACAAGAATTTTTTCTTGATTCATTAAAGAATATTATTTAATTATTAAAATTTAATATTAATATTATAATATAACGTAAATGTATTGAATTTTTTTAAAAATATTGTAACGCCGCCGCGAAGCGCGGCTTTATCAACTAGTTTGGTAATAATTTTTGGTACCCCAATTTGGTACCTCTAGCATTTTTCATAACAAAAACTAAATACCGAATAGTTCCCCGTATGTTTGAATTTTGAACGTAGGGCACAAGTTATTTGACCAACGTAGACCATAATTCCAATTCCCAGTCGGAAAGGAAAAGGCCCTCATCCCCTATAAATATTACATAAACCCAGTTCTGTTATTTATTTTTCTCTCAACTGCTCTGCTTAGTCTGCATTCTGTCTTCGGATCAGTTTGCAAATTTTGATTGTACGGTTTGCTTTCCGTGTCCTATGTTCTTACCAGCTATGGATACCAGATGCGCAACAAGTTCTCAAGTTGTTTGTATGAAACGTACAAGATGCACAACAAGCTCTCAAGTTGATTTCATGAAGCGTAGGAAATATACAACTACCTCTCAAGTTGTTCTCGAGGATGATGATCTCTTGACATCCTCTCAAGTTGTTCTCAAGGATGATGATCTCTTGACATTGATCCTGTTACGTGTACCTTATGTAGAAGTCGTGTCGTCCTTGAAGTATGTTTCGAAACAATGGCGTTCTTTGATCACCACTCCCCACTTCACTCGCCTCCTCCGTAATTCAATCCCTCCTCTTCGTGCCTCTGGTCTCTTCATTCACCGCTGGTATGCTACTAATGATAATCAAGTCTTTTTTTCTTCTTTAGACAATCCAAACACTCCTTCCCCGCTCAAAACAATCACTTTCGATTTTGATCCTGAAAAAATCCGTATTAAACTATCCTGCAATGGTCTCTTATTGTTTTTATATGTTTATGCCCGACGACCTAAGAAATTGCAAAAGTATTATGTCTATAACCCCTCCACCAATCATCTAGAAACCTTTCCTGAGCATCCTCCTGCAGGTAGCGGGCATTGGGTTCGTTATGTCGGCTTAGCTTTTGATCCTTCCAAGTCAATTCACTACAAAATTATTGCTTTTGATAATGATATTACATCCGGTAACTTTTATATTTATTCCTCTGAAACCGGGACTTGGAAGGCCTCTGTAGAGTCTTTTAGTCCACCTCCAGGAGTGGACTTCTGTGGCGGTGTGTATTGGAATGGTTGTATTCATTGGTTAAGTAAACTAAAGTCCGAATCAGAACTAGAATCAACTGTTTCTGATTGTTTTCGCTTTAATGTGGACGACGAAAGGTTAGAAACATTTCCAAGGCCTCCTACTGGTGTGAGGATAGCTTTAGGGAGGAAGTTTTATTTCGGGGAATCTGAAGGCCATTTGCATTTTGTTGAGAATTGTTATGCCACTTCACTTGACGTGTACGAGATGAAGAGTGATTACTCAGGGTGGTTTCTCAAGTACCAAATTGATGTTGATCCAATCTCCAAAGTGTTCCCCGAGATGACCAAACATATGGATATAATTCGTGATAAAAAAGATTATGCAGTTGCTGTGCGCTCAGTTATTAGAAGAGAAAATTTCCGGGAGGATCCATTCTTGGTACTGGAAATACCTGGTAAGGTCATACGTTACAATCTCGTGACTGGAAGCGTGAAAATTGTATGGGACTTCAGCGTAATCCCTCGTCTAAAAAAAATTGATGCTTGGACCTTTGGAAATTTTCGAGTGTGGCAATACATTGTATCTGTGTAATTTCTACATAGCTGTTCGCCGAGGTGCTAGAACTTTGTAATGGTTGATTCGGCTTTACTTCTGTTCCTTCAAAAGCAATTCAATATAAAGTTAATCTAATCTATGTATTGATTTATCTGATTTTGCTTTTACCTTTATTTTGTTGCACACTTTCTTTCATATTGCATGTAAATTGTAAAATGCTCCAGGAACAGCAAAAGGCTCATTCTCTTACTTCTGTCCTTCCCCATTCCTTTCTCCTTCCACTCTTTCAATCAATGACTTCATCACCAAATTTAACAACAGAACATACATAGAGAGTGAAGAACTAATTTAACAACTTGATGATCCAGTTTAGGGAGTTGTAAGAGAATGCATAAAGGGCTTGAATCTCATATCATTACATTTCTGCTTAGTCCTAAATCTCTAGCTACGAAAACTAAAAGGGATGACAACACTGACTTAACAAACCGATCCATCTCTCTGTAACTAAAGTGTGTATACAGAAACAAAAATTGTTAAAAAAAATACCTTATTTGCAGACACAGCTGTACACACAAAAACACGGTCTAGGCCAGCAAGGTTCAGATTTGTAACCTACAATGACATACGTGAGATTAATGTCATTTACAGTACACATGTTAAAGAAAGAAATATATATCATGGGCCAAAAGAAGAGCACCTGTCCATGGAACAAATCGAGCAAAACTTCCTTGATATGTTTCAGTTGTTCAACGTTGTCATCAAATCCTTCCCCAATAAAATACGGAGTATCAAAGAAAGGACAGAAAAGGATATGTAACACTACATAATTAGCTTAACTTATGAACTACTTACAAAATATTATTATGGGACACAGAGATATGTACTAGACCAGGATAACTTGACCATTTTGACAATTACATACAACCAATCTTGATGTTAGATAAAATAACTTTACCTCAAATAAAATGCGCTTTTCGTTCTATGGGAGATTTTTCACCTATCTACCAAATTTAACCTAGCCTCAGTGTTCCCCTTTTTCAATCATTTGCTAAAATATCAACAAGCATATTCAAAAGTATTCAACGACAACTATATTAATATAGTCTCTATTGCATCTCAAACCAAAAAGCCTGCAATAGTTTAAGAAATTAATTTATTTTCTACTAATAACAATTATTAATGTTGGTTGTAATCTCAAATCTATTAAGTTTGTGTTTTTTGAAAGTCTACTCTAAATACATGCACCAGCCTATTCATCTATTCATGTATCTTAGTTAGTGGGTGTTTGGGGTATCTTAAAAAATGTAGCTTATGACTTATAAGCACTTATGTCATATAAGTGATAAGTAGAGCATAACTTATAAGTCAGTAAAGTGTTTGGTAAATCAGAACTTATAATTAGTAAACTGTTTGGGTAAATTAGAACTTATAAGTTAACTTTTTTCTATAATTTTCAAAATATTTGTTTTTTATATTTAACAATGGATGTCAATGAATAGATCTCGATGAGTAGAGAAATTTGAGATATACATATCAATTTTCTAATGAATGGATCGAGAGATATATGATTTTGAAGATTTGAAGGATATTATATATTGCGTATATCGAGAAATAAGTTATAAGCATAAGTTGAATGTTAGGATTTCCTAACATTCAACTTATGGGATTATAAGTTATAAGTTGAGCAAAAACTTATTTTGGCAAACACCCCCCATAAGTGCTTATGGCCTTATAAGGCATAAGTTAACAGTAAAACGGGTTGCCAAACAGGCCCTTAATAGCATTGTATTTTGGGAGGCCATATAATCTATTTATTTTCCATGTACTAATATATATAAGCAGATCTCTTTTATGTAATCTATATACATTATAACTTCAATATATGAGAGAAACCCTGGAGATAAAATAGAAAAAACTTCCAGAAAACTTTAAATTAGTTTCTGCACATCTCCTCTTTCATTTTTGATCCTGTTAAACCATTCACAAACATATAAAACCCCAACAAATTGGTATCAGAGCTACGGCAAAGGAGAGTGCTATTACGAAAGAAATCAGATTGAAAAGATGGTCGGAGGTTCATTACATACACAGGCTCCAATTCCGCAACTTATAAAGCTCAACTATGATACTTGGAGCATAAAAATGAAGACTTGGTTAAAGGCTGAAGAAACTTGGGAGATGGTTAGAGATGGTTTTACAGAACCTGAAAATCTGGGAGCTTTGTCACAAGCTCAACAAAATAAATTAAGTGCCTTGCAGAATGCGGTAGAAGATTCAATATTTGAGAATATTGCAGGAGCAGAAACATCCAAGGAAGCTTGGGATATCTTGTTAAAGACATTCAAGGGTGCAGACAGGGTGAAGCAAGTGCGTTTACAGACACTTAGAGGTGAAATGGAATCTATGACAATGAAAGAAACAGAAAGTGTTTCAGATTACATTACAAGCGTAGAAAAGGTGATAAACCAATTAAAAGGCAATGGAGAGGAGATAACTGAAGCAAGAATAGTAGAGAAGATCCTTAGATCTTTGACAAACAAATTCGAAAATATTGTCTGTACAATAGAGGCATCAAAAAATCTTTCAGAGATGAAGGTAGATGATTTGGAAGCCTCGAAGCTCATGAACAGAGGAAGAAACTAAAAGAGAAAGAGCCATGGCAGAAGCTTTGCAAGTGAAAGTTGAAGATAGAGATCGACAAGATGTTGTATACACAACAATATAAAGGAAATCGGGGACGAGGCCGAGGAAGCAGAAATTTTAATGGCTATGGGAAGAGCAATGGACGCGGCTTGTACAAACCAGAACAGAAAACACAACATGTCCAATATAATTATCGAGGCCAAGGAGGTCGTGGAAGAGGCAGATCAGGAAGAACAACTCAAGGAAGAGAGTGTTACACTTGTGGCAAGTTCGGGCACATCTCCAAAGAGTTCTGGCACAACAAGAAGAATGAAGAATGTAAAATTTTGGTGACCAAGCAAGAGGAAGAAAATTTGCTATTAACTGCAAAGAAAGGAGTGACTCTAGATAATGAGTCCACATGGTACATGGACACAGGTGCAAGTAATTAATCATATGAGCGGGCTCCCTCATTTGTTTCAAAGTCTAAAGGAAGATGTATGTGAAAGCGTTTCATTTGGAGATGTGTTAAAAGTGCAAGTAGTGGGAAAAGGAAGAATAGGCTTTCTACAGAAGAATGGCAAAACTGGAGCAGTAGAGGATGTATACTATGTTCCAGATATTAAAGTTAATATTCTGAGTGTTGAACAATTGTTGCAAAAGGGATATGAAATTCATACAAAGGGGCAACAGATGCAATTAAGAGACAAAACTGGTAGGCTGGTCATAAGTTCTGAGATGGAAAGCAATAGAATGTTCAAGGTGAACCTGGAATATACACAAGACAAGTGTTTACGGGTTGAAGAAAGCATGGCAACTTTGTGGCACAAGAGATTCGGACATCTGAATTATAGAGCTTTGAAGTTGATGGCGAAAAGTCAAATGATACACGGACTACCTGATATTGTGTTCGATGGTGAGTTTTGTGAAAGCTGTACATATGGAAAGCAAGGGAGGAACTCTTTCCAAAAGGGAACGACATACAAATCAAGGAGTCCGGATTCTCTGTCCCCTTCCTCCATGTCTCCTTTGTGTCCCCTGCTCTTTTTGTATTAAAAATCTTTTTGTATTAATAACAGGTGACACAAAGGGGACATGGAGGAAGGGGACAGAGGACCCGGACCCCAAATCAAGGGAGCGACTTAATCTGGTACATTCAGACATATGCGGACCTATTACCCCAGGATCCTTCGGCGGAAAAAGGTACTTCATTAGTTTCATAAATGATTTTACTCGTCGTACCTGAGTATATTTTTTGAATGAAAAATCAGAAGCTTTTTAAGTGTTCACAAAATTTAAAGTTATGGTAGAGAAAATGTCTGGATGTTATATTAAAGCTTTGAGATCTAGAAATGGTGGAGAGTTCACCTCCGGCCAGAGAATTCAATTCATTTTGTGAAAAGCATGGATTAGAAGATTTTTGACGGCACCGTATTCTCCTCAGCAAAAGAGAGGAAAACTAGAACCATCTCAGATCTATGCTGAAGAACAAGGAAATGCCAAAAGAGTTTTGGGCAGAGGTAGTGCAGTGCGTTGTTTATATTCAAAATAGAAGTATACATTCCAAGCTTGGAAACAAGACACCACAAGAAATGTGGAATGGAAGGAAACTAACAGCGCAACACATGAAGGTGTTTGGCAGTATAGTTAGGGCTGTCAAATGGATATTTCGGATACGGATTTGCCAATATCCGAATCCGAATCCGAAATCACTATCCGAATCCGTATCCGAATCCGACGGATATTAGAAAATTATATCCGAATTCGAATCCGATGGATATTATCCGGATACGGATAATATCCGAATCCGAATATCCGAATTTTGAGATTTTTTAAAAAATCCGAATATATCCGAAAACCCGAAAATCTGAATATCCGAATATCCGAATCATTTAAAAAAAATTTAAAAATAACATTTCTTTCCATTTAAACATAGTAAAATAGAATAAACACTTGGATTAAGCATTTCACAAGCAAATGATAACGTACGTATGTGTAATTTACTTATTAATGTAAATATCTTTACTTATTAATGAATTAAATAATTAAATTTTAATACATAAATAATATATTATAAATATTAAATATTAAATTATTAATTATATATTCTAAAAAGTATTTATATATATATATATATATATATATATATATAAATAAATTTTCGGATATCGGATATTTCGAATACGGATGTGCCTATATCCGTATCCGCTATTTTCGGATACGAATTCGGATACGAATAATATCCGTTTTCTTTCGAATACGGATATTATCCGTTTTTTTCGGATTCGGTATCGAATTTTTCGGTCGGATATCGGATTTTTCGGATTTTTGTGACAGCCCTAAGTATAGTATAGCATATATGCATGTACCTAGGGGAGAGCACAGTTCGGTTTTTGGATAAAACCAACCGAAACCGAAAATCTTCGTTTTTGGAAATCAAAAACCGCAACCGAACGATCGGTTTCGGTTTCAAAAACCTCGGTTCGGTTACAATCGGATCGGTTTCGGTTTTAAAACTGTAAAAAAATAAAATTATTATAACTTGAATAAAAAATATGCTTAAAAACTTAGATTTAATTTTTCAGTGTATTATTTGAGTGTATTTATTTGTTTCCCGTTGGTCTGTGACCGTGTGCAAGTTTGTGGAGTGTAGAGCGGACTAGCCATGGCAATACCAGAATTAGCTGTTGCATTTGGAAAATAACAACTCTAAATAACTTACATTACCTATGGTGCCAAAGCCAACTAAAGTGATCCCAACCTAGTCAACAACATTCATCATCTCCTTCAGATAATAATGGGAAAAGATAAAAAGTATAGCGAGTCTGCAACCAAAAATTGGTTGATTGACCGAAACCTGGAGTTGTTCAATGATAACCTTATGTTACAGGGAGATCTAGTAACCTATTTCACAGTATTCTTAGATCATAATTTGTTGATCACATGTTAAAACATACCTTAAACAGTATATAAATACTGCTAACCATGCATGTCATAATAGAGATTTAAGACTAAATACATCGTTTTGAAACTTAATTATAATTCAAGTTATAATATATTTATTAATTTTAAGAATACAAATAAATTTATATTTATTTATTTTAATAATCAGTTCGGTTCTAGCCGGTTCGGTTTTAACCTATAACCGGAACCGAAAGTCTCGGTTTTTAAAAATCAAAAATCGCAACAGCCGGTTCGGTTTCGGTTTTGGCCGGTTTTGGTTCGGTTTTTTGCTCACCCCTACATGTACCTGATCAGAAAAGGAGCAAGCATGAAGATAAAAGCAAGAAATCGGTGTTTATCGGATGTGATCAGAAGACAAAGGGATACAAGTTTTTTGATCTGGTTCAAAGAAAAGTTGTAGTCAAGAGAGACGTTCGTATAAACGAGGCAGACTCATGGGACTGGAAAAAGAAAATAGACGCTACAAAAAATTTAAAGTTTGAAAAAGGATTTATCTCATTCCAAAAAGGGTCAACCTCTTCCGATACAGAGACAGATGAGACAACCAATTCAGCTGCAGTTATAGAAGAGGGTACATTATCTGATGAAGAAGAAGAAAATCAAAAGATGAGAAGTCTACAAGATATCTATGATGAGACTAATGAAGTGCAGTTGATTTGTTTTATGGAAGATGCAGAAAACTTAAGCTTTGATGAAGTTGTACAAGAAGAAAGTTGGAAAAATGCTATGGATGAAGAAATTCGAGCAATAGAAAGGAATGAGACTTGGGAGCATGTCGACTTACCAAAAGGTCATAGGCCTTTAGATGTAAAGTGGGTTTATAAAATGAAGAAGAATGGAGCAGTAAAGAAACATAAAGCACGTTTAGTAGTGAAAGGCTATAAACAAAAGGCATGGATAGATTATGATGAAGTATTCGCTCCAGTAGCAAGGATGGAAAGCATCAGACTACTTATTTCACAAGCTGCTCAAAATAATTGGCCTATTTACCAGATGGACGTAAAATCTGCATTTCTAAATGGAATTCTTGAAGAAGAGGTGTACGTCAACCAACCTCCAGGATATAGAAAAAATGGAGAAGAAAAAAAAGTCCTAAAGCTAAAGAAGGCACTATACGGCTTAAAACAAGCGCCACGGACTTGGAATTCCAGAATTGATGGATACTTCAAGAAAAAAGGATTTAAACAATGTCCTTATGAACATTCAGTTTATGTAAAGAAGGTTGAAGGTAAAATTTTAATTGTTGCTTTATACGTTGATGATTTGATTTTTATGGGTAATTGTCAAAAGCTTATTGATGAATTTAAAAAGGGTATGACACTTGAGTTTGAAATGACAGATCTTGGTCTGTTAAAATATTTTCTGGGTTTGGAAATAAGGCAGACTGTATTTGTCATATTTTTGTCTCAAGAAAAGTATGCAGATGATATTCTGAAGAAATCTAGGATGGAAAATTGTAAACTAGTTTCTATTCCAATGGAGCTCGGTGCAAGATTGTGAAAACCAAAAGGAGGAAGCAGAGTTGATGCAACCAGATATAGAAGTCTCATAGGATGTTTGCGGTACTTGTGTTGTACAAGACCTGATCTGGCATTTAGTGTTGGCATGGTTAGTAGATATATGGAGGAACCAAGGAATTCACATTGGAAAGCAGCAAAGAGGATTCTACAATCAATACAAGGAAGCAAAGGAATGGGTTTGCTTTACTCAAAGTCAAAAGAATACAAACTAAGGGCATATTCTGATTCAGATTGGTGCGGAGACATCGATGAGAGAAAAAGCACGTCTGGCAATGTGTTTTATATCGGAGATACTGCATTCACCTGGCAGTTAAAGAAGCAACCCATAGCGACCTTGTCAACATGCGAAGCAGAGTATGTAGCAGCTTCATGGTGCGTATGTCATGCTATATGGCTGAGAAATTTTCTGAAGGAACTTGATATTCCCAAGATGAAGCAACAGTGATCAAAATGGATAGCAAGTCAGCAATCGAATTAGCTAAGAACCAAGTACATCATGAACGAAGCAAGCATATTGACATGAGATTTCATTTTATTCGAGAGAAGGTGGCTGAGAAGAAGGTGAAGTTAACTCATACGAAGAGTCGTGATCAAATAGCACATATGTTCACAAAACCTTTATCAAAAGTTTTGCTCTACAAATTCATAGAGATGATTGGGATGAAGAATTGGAACCAGATTCGAGATTAATGGAGGAATTTGTTGGCTATAATCTCAAATCTATAAAGTTTGTGTTTTTTTAAAGTCTAAATACATGCACCAGGCTTGTTCATCTATTCACGTGTCTTATTTAATAGCATTGTATTTTGGGAGGTTCATAGAATCTGTTTATTTTCCATGTACTAATCTGCCTATATAAGTAGATCTCTTTTATGTAATCTATATACATTATAACTTCAATACATGAGAGAAGCCTTGGAACTTCAATACATGAGAGAAGCCTTGGAGATAAATAGAAAAAGACTTCTAGAAAACTTTAAATTAGTTTATGCGCATCTCCTCTTTCATTTTTGTTGAGATTATGTAGATATTTATTATTTTCCACCTGTACATACAACTCAGCATCTCAGTACACCTAGCTAGTTAGTTACAAATCACGTGCTTGTAGTTATCTAGCCTAGTATATATTGTACAGTTTACTCTTTCATTCAGTAACAACTTACTCTATAAATAACACACTCTAGTTTTATTCAATACAATGCTTTTCACGCAATGTTGTGTTCATCTTCTTCAACCTTTCTGTTAGTTAAAGATTTCGACATGGTATCAGAGCATGGTTCTTCAATTTGTCATCTTCTGGTGGTTCTTAATCTCATTTCTGTGATTGTTTTCTTCTCGATTGATTTACACATCTGGTAATATCTTTTTCGATCTCTCTCAATCTCTCTCAATCTCTCTTGATCTGTTATCTGATCTGTTATCTCTCATCTTTCGTTGTTTTGATTGTCATAAGTGATTCTTGTTTCTTTATTTGTTATCTGTTGTTCGGTAAAACATTAATCTTCGACTAATTCTTGTTTGCACAATCATCTGCACAATACTATGGCTAGTTCATCTGAAAATAATTCTCATCAAAATAATAAATATCTACATAATCTCAACAATTTTTGATCCTGTTAAACCACATATAAAACCCCAACAATTACGAGTTAATTTAATATAGACAAAATGACGGTTTGCGCCCCTCATATAGAGAGGTTTTGTCAAATTGGTCTATTTTTTCATTTTGTAGCACTTTACAACTCCTATCTTCAAATTTCGCTTCTAATTACAACCCCTTCACTAACTCCCGTCTAATTGGTCCGTTAAACTTAAAAAAGTGCACGCAAATAGGGTATTGGCCCTATATATCACAATTTGAAAGTAAATGGCCCCAAATATCACAGCTCAAAAACTTAGCCCCAAATATCACTCCAAGACATAGGTTCGTGTAGCGTTTTTATTTTTTTTATGAAAACGCTACATCGTGTAGCGTTTCCTTCTTTTTTTACTGTTAACACTAACTGAAGTTTTGTTTTGGAACTTAACAACACTGGCTTATGTAGCGTTTACCTTAAACGCTAGTTTATACTTGGTGTGTAGAATGAAAACGTTACTTGATCATGCGTTTTGGATGTTCACATTTTTTTTTTGTTTTTTTTGTTTTCTCCTAAATATATTCTAAACCTAAAATGGAACTGTTGAACCCCAAGAATTAACTGTTGACACCCCAAGGAAATACAGATAAAATTTAAAAATTTAAATTAAAAAATTGAATCTGGTGGCCTGATTTTTAAACGCTAACGCGTTTAAAAATCAGGATAAGTTAGGGTTTAGGGTTTAGGGTTGTTTACAACCCTAAACCCTAATTTCGTATACGGTTTATTCGCCGTTATAAATATTTCTAAAACCTAAAATGGAAACATTGAACTTCAAAAGTTAATTGTTGAACCCCTAAATTTAATTGAAATGTATTTTTTAAATTTAAAAAATATAATTTTAATTGAAAATTTAATTATAATTTTTTTAATATTATTTGCAAATATAAATTTAGGAGAAAACAATAAAAAACAAAAAAAAAATTGAAAAACACCCCCAAACGCCACATGAAGTGGCGTTTTGGACTATAATAAAAGTTAAACTTGCATTTCCAACACCAACACAGAAGTTAGATTAGCGTTTCACATCAAAAAAAAAAAAAGAACGCTACACGATGTAGCGTTTTCTTAAAAAAAAAGTTAAAACGCTACACGAAAATGTGTTTTGTAGTGATATTTAGGGCCAAGTTTTTAAATTGTGACATTTGGGGACATTTGCTTTCAAATTGTGATTTGGGGGCCTTTATTCAGGCAAATATGGGGAAAAAAAAATTCAACGACTTCTTTGTATTACTCCCTCTCTCCCATTAGATTCTTTACATTGTTTTAAGACTGTCTGGCACGCATTTTAAGGTGCATATAAAGTATAGTTCCATAATTTATTTTTATAATTTTCTTTTTATGTATAAAAATAGAACAATCCTATTTTTATAAAAGAAAAGAAAATTTTAAAAATAAGTTATGGAACTATCCTTAAAATGTACCTTAAAATGCGTGCAAGACACTCTCCAAACAACGTAAACAAATGACCGGGACGGAGGGAGTATTAAATACCCCTTCCATATATACTAGCTTATAGCCTATGCAAAAGCACGAGTTATTTATATTAAAAGTTACCTTTGATAAGAAAACAAGAGATGCTTCTCTCTAATCTTTCTTTCCGACCACCAGAGCTCGTCTCTTAATCTGCTTTGACCAACCCTTTCTTCTAATCCACGGCTCTCACGCTCTGCAAATCCATTGTCTCCTTGCTCTCCTCTTTCTATTCATATCAACCTTTTCTCAGATTTGATTACTTCTTTTCTGATGGGGTCTGTTAACTCGGAAAACTCGGGTTCTATGAACTCTGAGGAATTTTCTCAATTCATAGGATACAATTATGTTGCTCCAGCTTGGCCTGCTGATTTACTACCTCGTTTTGAAGAGGATTCAGTTTCCCTTCATACAGATGATGTTATGGGTCTACCACTATCTCCTACAACTCTGCAACGGGTGAGAGAACACACTCAACTCATTTTAAATGATGGCATGGTACAGAACATTACAGGACCTATCCTTGTAGCCTCATCTCTAGCATCTCAAGGTGGATCTACTGGGAAAACTGAATCTCCTGTGGAAGTCAACTCTGGAATGGCTCACCTGGAAACGAATTCAAATCAAGCTGCTAATACAAATGGTAATGCTCATTATCCCTTTGTTACTAAAGATAATACTATTTTAGAGGAAGGGGAAGTCCAAGTTCCTATACAAACAAATCCGACAAAACCAACCTGGAGCTCGGTTGTTGCAAAGAATGTTGTTAATACTACTCCTAGCAACGAAGTTGATGATGAGGCGATCATTTCTTACCATGAGGATGGATCGGCCTCGATTAAATTCTCTCGAGATTACTTGGTCCAAGCTCAGAAAAAATGGGAAACTAGTATCATCGGTCATTTCATTGGGGGCAATTTTGCTTTTAAATTTGTCCGTGAACAGGCTCAAAAAATTTGGAAAGATAAGGGACTAACTGGTGTTTTTTATAGCTCCAAAGGTTATTATACCTTTCGTTTTAACTCAATGGATGAAAGGAACAGGGCTTTGAATCTAAATGTTGTACAGATGGGGGGGAAAACCTTATATCTGATACCTTGGATGGAAGGCTCAAAGTTTAGAAGAAACGTGGTGGATAAAGTCCCATGTTGGATACGCCTAGTTGATGTTCCCTACTCACTATGGTCCAAGAAAAGTTTGTCCTCTGTTGCTCGTGCTATCGGACGTCCTCTCAGGTTTGATGATGCTACGGCTAAGTTTCAGCCTTTAAAATATGCAAATGTCCAGGTCGAGCTTTCATACTCATCTCCAAGACCTGATTTTCTATGGGTTAATGTCCTTAATATTGATGGTGTCACTAGTAGAAAAATGGCCTTTTACGTCGGTTAAATAGGTCTTGTACGTCGGTTAAATGGCGACGTATGGGCAGGCGACGTATAAGGTCAGAGTCTTTTACGTCGGTTAAAAAGGCGACGTATATTGTATCCTTTTACGTCGGTTCTTCTAAACAACCGACGTATATTGTATCCTTTTACGTCGGTTCTTCTAAACAACCGACGTATATTGTTATCCTTTTACGTCGGTTCTTCAAAACAACCGACGTATATTGTTATCCTTTTACGTGGGTTCTTCAAAACAACCGACGTATATTGTTATCCTTTTACGTCGGTTCTTCAAAACAACCGACGTATAATGTCCAAAATATTAAAAAAAAAATATTTTTTTGTTTTTCTGTACAACGCAGAAAATTAATTAAAAACCATAATTCCTGAAATTAACCAATAATTTTACAACCGAACAACATCCAGAAAATTATTTAAAAACCATAATTCCCAACATATTTTTACACATCCGTCCAGCTACAACAATAACAATTTAACAACATATTGACAAATATATTTTGCATCTTGTACAATATTGTACAAGTTACACTGAGATTGAATGATAATTCAATGATGAAATTTAAAACTAAGCTACTTGGAGACTGCTTGCTTTGTAGTAGAGATAAGCTGTTCCATCTGTTCTGAAAGGGCATAACAGGCTGCCTCAATCTCATCTTGACCCGTCATAAAAATGAGTATGTCACCTGGAGCACTGATCATGGCCTGCTTCACTGCAGCTTCAACGTAATCTTCACAGGGACTTTTACTATATAAGGTTTGCCATTTAGCTCTCATCATAACAGAACATATGCGCTACAATTTACAGATTAGTGCAGTGAAGATGATACTTCAGCTAGCTAGTGGATATGACCACAAATTATGTTAACTTATGTATGTACCTGGAGTCGAATAATACAGGATTTCAATGGAGGCGGTGTTGATTTGAGTTGATATAAAGCTTAATTGAGAGAGTCCATAGCCAATGCAGGAGTTGAAACATGTGGAAATGACAGGGTTTGTATAGTCCCTAGAGGAGTAATAGTTGATGCTTCTTTTTTCGAACAACCATTCATCGAAAGTAATGGGCTTAACTGGCATAAATTCTATGTTCTGCATAACAATCAATTTCATGGACAAACGAGCCAAGAAGATGATATTACTGGACTATCTTTAAAATCACAAAGACCTTTACCTTCCATCAAGCCACTCAGGAGGTGAGGTTCCAGGGAACCAAACAGGCCTATCCGGAGGAAGTGGCTCACAAACACTTGGAACTCCTTTCGTGGCATTTGTGCAACTTCTCCCTCGTCTTGCTTCTACTAAAAATCTTACAACTTTTCCTGTAAAACATTTTCTTGGTACTCCCCTATTTGTTCACCAAACATAAGGAACACAAAAGTAAAAAAAGAATTAGCATTGTGCATTTATATATGTTACACATTGCATTACCCAAGTTCATAGCCAAGTCACATAATATAAGTCCACAATGAAGAATTGGTGGTCTTAACCTGATTCAAAGACTCGAAAATGCAGTATTAGAAATTATATATATGCATCACATGTACCAGATATGGAGTAGCCTTTTATTGCTTAATAAAGGACACTTTTTTGTAAAACCTGGTCTGAAATTTTGCAACTCGACTACAATAAACTGTTCTGGAGTCGATCAGGTATGAGAAAGCAGAAAAAATTTCACCATGACTTAATCAGTTCCTAAGCCAGACATGTATCAACCACCTTAGCTCAGTGATAGTAAAGAATATAGTAGCACTTAACACATGGCAGCCGAAAAGAATGTTTAAACCTTAAACTCCCTTTTCTCATCCCTAGTTGCTGGACGGCATCCACCATGACTAATGACAAAAGGATTATGGTATGTGTAGTGAATGCATTAATAAAAATTGCTTCACCCTCTGTTTGCTTGAAACAGAGGTAGATTGCACTTGTATTATTCAAAGATGTGAATAAAATTTTCCTTTTTAATTTCTGGAAAATTTACCTAATTAAGAAGAACACAAAGCCTAGATTTTCTTTGATAGAGGCAATTATTTGCAAACATTCATGTACTGGCATACTTTTGCCTCCGTTGAACAATCAAGTTTGTGTTACAGGGAGAAGAGTTACATCTAGTCACAATTCACAAAAAAGTAAGGCTCGTAATAAAAGCCATGTCCACTTTTTGGAGGTCCGCTGTTTGCATATATCCAATACAACAGTGGGTATAACCGTATAGCTAACATTGATTTCGCATTGTGGAGTTTTCTTCTGCATTCAGCTGGTGATTCTCAATTGTTTGCCTTATCTTTATGTTAACGTTCTCTCTTAATGATCAAGTATATCATCTGTGATCTGTGCATGCATTTTCATAATAAGAAATATAGAACAAATCACAGTGCCAATCTCATCATGTTTAACTATACCGATTTCTGGTGTAACTTTAATTAGAAACTACAGTCTGAATTTATAAATAATTATTTCCTTCCCCCGTGTTTCTTAACTTCTTAATCATGTGGCATGTGATCTGAACAGACTATCATATAACAAGTAAACATTCACTTCTAAAACATGTGATATAATTTCAAATGGATGTGGAATGCAGAACTAGAAATTCCCAGCATACCTTTGTTCGGATTTTGGAAGGAAAAAGATAAATAGAAAGTGGCATTTCATATAAGGCAAAAATAAAATCAATACAATACACTTTCAATCTCTATCATCCCAACGCGGGTACAATACATAGCTCAAATAATGAGTTCCCCTACCTAGTTGCAAAACTGGAAGCATAACTACCCTATTTCCCTAGATGCTGAAGGGATTGTAAAATTTTAGATCAACGATATATCTGAATATCACTATATACAAATCAGAGCAATAAGTAAGTGTTTTCAAGAAAAATCCTCCTTACATGTAACAACCAGCGTTTATAACTACCAATTCCATTGTTTAATTCAATGGTATTGATATTTTTTGGCTTTCATTATTATAACTAAAGCTGTTGCTTTGCCATGGCTTTAAATTGCAGTAAACACTTATAAACAGGCAAAAGAAAAACTATTAAACATTTATAAATTAGAACTAGGCATTTTGATACCAAACTCCTAAAGTACAGAGAGTTTTTATCTTTTCTGCACACATTTGTGATTGTTGACATATATATAGTCACATAAGTTGAAAGAGAACCGAGGAACCAATATGTATGCAAAATCTCAGATGTCACATAAGTATGGGAAAATATGTTGCTGGAAAACACAGACCACCCATTTAAACAATTAAATCCCAACATTCCAAACACAGTCATCAAACTCAAGAACAAGTATCAAAGTGTTTAAACAATACTAAAGCACATATTTTTATTAAAAAGAAAGAAAATGAGAGGGACGTGAGCGGGGGGACAGGGGAGAGAGAGAGAGAGAGAGAGATTAAGCGAGAGAGGGAGAGGGAGGGGGGAGAGAGAGGGAGAGAGAGAGAGAAATTAAGCGAGAGAGGGAGAGGGGGAGATAGAGACCATCGAAGCGGGTGGTGTTCTGAAGCGGCGGAGCAATTAGATGACCTTCACAGCTGCCAATTCGAAAACAACGTGCTAATGTCGAAGAACAAGAGCGCATTGAAGTCCAATACTCACAACTACCATACTCCTGTAGTTTGTGTGAAGCCTTTGGTCACTCTTTGGCTAGGTGCATAAAAAACCCTAACAGAGTTAGGAAAAAACAAAGAATGGATCATAGTGACAACAAAAGTGGACAGACACATGTGCCGACTACATCGCCTACAAAAGAAGAGTTATTAAAAAATTTGGAGATGGTGCCATATACCTTAGGGCAGTTCTGTGGTTGTGATGTAGTTATGGATGATGATGATATCCTAAAGGAGCTGGAAAAATGTGACAATCTTGAAGAATTTGACAAATTATCTATGAAGTCAATTGTCTTACACGAAGGTTTTACTGGGAATAACGTGGCGGAACAGGATGGGGACGATATGGCTGAACAGGTGGAACCACTCACAATTGTTAATGTGTTTGAGCCCCTCTCTGACTTGCCTAAGCAAAAGACTAATGCTTCGACTAATCTGGATAATAAACGGAAGAAAACTGCATCACAAACTTCACCACAGTATGGAAGGGATTCAGAAACAGCTTCACACTCCTTGGTCATTGATCTTAGAGCTCCTAGAAGACCTCCAATCCCTGCAATTCCTAGGACGCAAAATAAGAAAGACAAAGCAACTATTGATAATGATGGATTTACGCAGGTTTCCTACAAACGTAGCCCCAGGTTGGCTGGCTTGCCAACAAATTCTAAAGGTCTCCAATGAACTTTGCATCTTGGAACGTGAGGGGTCTAAATAAAAGCACACATCAGCGTGAGCTCCAAAATTTTATTTCTGTAAATTCTCTTTCATTTATTGGTTTGTTAGAAACAAAAGTTAAAGAGAAACATTCGATTGTGGTTTCAAAAAAAATCAAAAGCTCGTGGCAGTGGTTATTTAATTATGATCACCATTACAATGGCCGTGTTTGGATAGGCTGGGATCCTTCGATCTGGCATATCTCCCTGTGTAATAAATCTGCTCAACAAATTACTTGTTCTGTTACCTTTATTGAGAAGAGTATTTCGTTTTTGGCTACATTTGTTTATGCTTATAACGAGGCCCAGGATCGTGTAAGCCTCTGGAATGATATCAAATCTCTCAGCTCTACAAATTTGCCTTGGTGCTGTCTAGGGGATTTCAATTGCACGATCAGTTTACAAGAAGTGAGTGGAGGTAGGGAACTTTTTACCCCTGGGATGCAGGATTTTAAAGACTGTATTTCTGCTGCTGGCCTCGTTTCCATAAGGACAGTGGGTGACCTCTTTACCTGGACGAATAAACGTTCTCCTGATACTATTCTAAAGCGTCTTGATAGAGTACTTGGTAATTGTTCTTGGATCTCTACGCATACAGAGGGCTATGCTTTAGTTAAGAATAGAAGCATTATGGATCACAATCCCCTGCTCATGACTGTGCCGATGCATCTTGATCGTTTCAGTAAGCCGTTCCAATTTTACAACTTTATGATTGATCACCCCGAATTCCTTAACACTGTGTCAGAGTCTTGGAACGACACTATTTTGTATGGTGATCCTATGGCTATATTATGCAGGAAGTTAAAGGGTGTTAAACAAGCATTAGTCACTCTGAACAAACGAAACGGAAATTTGCAATCCAATGTCCATTTAGCTCGAGATGCCCTAGCCAAAATTCAGTATAGTCTTACTGTTGCCCCTTCGGATGATCTACATGCTAGTGAGGTTGATTCCATTCGTAACCTTAATCAGGCTCTCTCAGAGGAAGAGTCGTTTCTTCTTCAAAAATCCAGGGTGAAATGGCTCTCTAAGGGAGATGGAAATAACAGTTTCTTTCACAAACAATGCAAATCCAATTAGAACCATAACAAGGTGTTAGCTTTATTTAATCAGTCTGGTCAGTTGTTGCATGGCCAAAGGAACTGTACAAAAGTGGCTGTCGACTATTACTCAGATTTTTTGGGACCTCCAATGGCTCCTTCCTCCTCGGGTACCCACCTCCAGGGTGTGGATTGCCCAGCTATCTCTCAAGCACAAGCAGCGAGTCTATTAGCTCCTGTCAATAGGGAACTTATTTTTGCAACCTTAAAGAAAATGGGGAAGAACAAGGCACCAGGTCCCGATGGTTTTAATGCAGAATTCTTCTTGGCAACCTGGACTATTGTTGGTGATTGTTTTTGTGATGCGGTGCTATCCTTGTTTAACGATCTTAATATGCATCAAGGTGTAAACTCCACAAATATTGCTCTTATTCCGAAAGTTCCTACACCTGCTTATATGACCGATTTCAGACCTATATCTCTTTGCACTGTTGCCTATAAGTGTATCTCTAAGATTATTGCGGGTCGTCTAAAATCTGTTCTTCCTAGTATCATCGATATTTCCCAGTCAGCGTTTATCCCGGGTAGAAATATTTCTGACAATATCTTGCTAGCACAGGAGTTATTTCGTGGCTATGATGGACAATCAGGGTCATCAAGATGTGCTTTGAAATTGGATCTTCACAAGGCTTTTGACACTGTCCGATGGGATTTCATTTTCGATGTCCTTCATAGAATGCAATTCCCTCCTCGGTTTATTAGTTGGATCCGTCTATGCATTACTGGACCAATGTACTCTGTCAAACTAAATGGTACGATCCATGGTTATTTTAAGGGAACAAGAGGCATCCGTCAAGGAGACCCGATGTCCCCTTACATTTTTATTTTATGCATGAATGTCCTATCTCAAATATTGAAGCCAAAGCCTAGTGGATATAAACACCATTGGAGATGTAAAGATCTTGATCTAACCCACTTATTTTTCGCGGATGACGTCCTTCTTTTTAGTCATGGAGACAAAACTTCCATCACGCACATTATGGAATCTGTTCACAGTTTCTCTCGGATGAGTGGTCTATCTCCAAGCCCTCAGAAAAGTTCTAGCTTTTTCTCTGATTGCTCGACTTCTATTGTAAGTTGGTTTGATGACAGGTATGGGTTTCCTAGAGGCACCCTCCCTGTTCGATTCTTAGGTGTGCCTCTAATCTCCTCTCAGTTGTGCGTAAATAACTGTATGCCTCTCATTGAAAGGCTCACTAGCAGAATCTCTATCTGGACGGCTCATTTTCTATCTTTTGCAGGACGGGTTCAACTGGTAAAGTCCGTTCTCTTTGCCATGCAAGCTTCTGGTCCAACCATTTCATTCTTCCAACTTCAATACATGAAACGGTTCAATCTATGCTCACTAGATTCATATGGAAAGGGAATTTAGATGATAAGGGGGGGCAAAGATAGGTTGGAATACTATTTGCTTGCCCAGAAATGAGGGTGGTCTAGGTTTAAAGGATACTCTAGAATGGAATAAATCTCAGATTATTCGGCACCTCCTAAAAATTATCAACCTTTCTCCTACGTTGTGGGCCCATTGGATTAATCAAACCATCCTCAAACGAAAACATTTCTGGACTATGCCCATCCCGTCGGACTGTTCTTGGATTTGGAAGAAAGTTTTGAGACTTCGCCCTCTGGTTCTTCAGTTTATTAATTTTTCGATTGGAGATGGGACGACTATCTCTCTCTGGTTTGATCCCTGGTGGAATAGCTCCTGTCTAGCTCAAATGCCATCTGATCCTATCATACATCAGTGTGGTATGACTGCTACAGCCACCGTCCATGACATTATCAGTTCGGGATCATGGTGTCTTCCTCGTCCTAATGACAGACACCATCACATTGACCCTGTCTTGGTAGCCTGGTTGCAAAAATTTTCTTTCCCAGGTTTTAACTTAATCAACCGTGATGTAATATTATGGAACGGGGTGGATACTCGAAAGGTAAAGACCTGGCACATTTGGGAAAGTCTGAGACATCGTAGTCAGCAGGTGGTCTGGTTTCACGCTGTGTGGCACAAGCTAAAAATTGAACGGTATGCTCATCATCAATGGCTTTTAAGCCATGGGAGGCTCAATACTCTGAATCGTCTTGCGAGATTTGGTATTATATATGTTAGATCAACAATGCTTTCTTTGTGTGGGAGGTCGTGAAACCGACACACACCTATTCTTGCATTGTTCATATAGCAGATATGTCCTTCATCTCATCCTCTCCACGTATAACCTGGGCATTATTGGCCACACTTGGAACGAATTTCAGCAGAGCATCCTTAATATTCAAGACGGAGAAAAAAGGAAATTGATTCTACTAATGGTCCAGATCTTCACTTATTTCATTTGGAGAGAAAGGAATGCCAGGAAACACGATAGAGGTCTCATTCCCCCACATATTCTGTGGAAGGGTATTGTTACAGATACTAGAGCAAAGCTTGAGACATCGAGGTGGTTCGAAAATATTATTTGTAATAGGCCCGACTTAAGAGTCTAATGTTGTTTTTTCGTTGCTGGCTTTCCCAAACTGTTTTCACAGTTTTTGTTTGCTAGTTTCGCTTTGTTTGTTCTCTTCATGGGCTATTTTGGCCTCTTTTAATATATATAAATTTAGCAAAAAAAAAAAAAGCACGAGTTATTTTTAATTTTTTATAATTTGTTTATAGTTTAGTATGATATTATAAATATTAATTCTAATATATATATATATATATATATATATATATATATATTTATATATATATTATTGGAAGAATTCGAATATTAAATTTTTTTATATAATAATTTTTAGTATTAAATATAGATTAATATGTTGTTGGAGAAAATTGAACCTTAAACTTACGTATATAACAACGTTTAGTATTGTTGTATCTAACGGTCATGATCTATTTGAATTGAAGATCTAACGATTGTGATTGAGGGAAACCAAAAATAGGGATTAACCAAATTACAAATTATACCCCTCTCACGTAAAAATGGACCAATTTGACAAAACTCCTATACATGATGGGTACAAACTGTCATTTTGTCTTTAATATATGAAATCTGCCACTGACTGTTAAATTCTTCAACTTTCCTACAAAGTTGAATCTATTTGATTTGGACAATAACTGGAACAAGTAAGATCAATAAAATTTATACTGTCAACAAGCATTCCATCCACCCCGCGTGATCACATCAATTTGTATAAAGCAAATTGATCATCTAAAATAGATAATCACGTCCAACGCCTGAGCCAAGCACACATGATGAATCCTCTACCACTCCCTTTGATGGTGAATGAATCATGTATGAAAGACTTGAATGTCAGGAACTGCTCAGTTCCTAAACTGTTTTGATGCTATTTTTGGTGTTTTATGTTATATAAGTGCTGAAAATATAAGATAGACAGCAGAAAGATAGGTTTTAGCAGAGATTTCAGGTAGAAATCAGAGAAAACAGATAGATTCAGAGATTAGGGAGAGATTAGACAGAGATAAGAGAAAGAGGCAGATCAGATTTAGATGAAAGAGTTTAGAGAGAAACTCTATTGGGAGAGAGAGAGAGAGAGAGAGAGAGGGAGAGAGAGAGAGAGAGAGAGAGAGAGAGAGAGAGAGAAAAGAGAGAGAATTGGTGGGAAACATCCCATGTTCATATCATTTCATTCATTGATAATCAAAGAGTACACAGCACAAAGGTATTTGTAGGCATACAAAGTTGAATAAAACAGCTCACAACAATATATTAATGCACACCAACTATCCCCTAATACCACTAACAACCCCACTAATACTACTAGTATGATAATATTACTTAGTAGGACACATTGCACACTATTATTAAAACACATTATATTTCATAACATTATAATACTACTAGTAATCAGGATAGTTCCTGACAGACCTTCCCCGTTAAATACATTCATGTCCTCATGAATGTTCCTTCTACCTTGTTCTACTGCCATGTATGGATACTTGCGTAGTAGTGCAGTCTGCATCACAGTTTCCACCTTGTAGGGTGTATACTGATCTCCTCCTGGATCAAAAATATGGAATGTAACCTTGATCATTGACACTTCATATGGTAGCACTTTCAACAGCTGTTTTATGGCCAAGAACTTATTCCTGGTCATCTCTTTAAACATGTGAATAACACCTGCTGGCTGATCATCTGGCATTCTTTCCTTCTTTCCATGATAGGTACCATATGACTTTGTAGCTGTTGGACTACCTCTCCAAGATACCTTCTCACTTAATAATCTCATGTTGATAAGAATAAGTGAAGGCTTTTCTTCAACAACACCTTGTCTTTCTTCACCTTTGCCATCAACAAGCTTTGGTTTGTCACCATCTTTAAGTACCTTGTTTGGTTTGTTTTTTAAATCTGCCTATAATCCTTCACTTGTGCAAAGTTCAGATTGTAAGAGGTCAGGTGAGTTTGAGTTATCTCCTCCTAGTGCTGCCAAGAAGAGTTCATGTTCATGCCAACACTCCTGGCCCTCCCCTGGTTCTTCATCGTAGACAGGCCCTTCATCATAGATAGGTTTCCCTATATAAGTTTCCAAGGCAGCATGTGCAAGGTCTTTAAACACTTCTCTTCTCTTCTTTTCTTCTCAGCTTTCATCTTCCTCAGAATCTCCATCTTTTGAGCAGCTAGTCCTACTAACTCCTCTAATTCCTGGAATCTCTTATTAGATTTTTCTTTGTAACATACAAATTGATGTTGAAACTCTTGCATTTGTTTATTGAAATCCTTATGTAAGAACCCAAATTTTTGGTAGAATTAAAACTTTTCTTATATGGATTAAGTGCATCAGTGAATAGTGTTTCCATACGTGAATAGTGTTTTTGGTGGAGGTTGGAATATTACTAGACGACGCTATATAGAAGTATTCAGAACGGATTTCTGAGTTCGTATTCATGATCCATGGGCAAAATAAGTGCATGTAAACGATATCAGATTCAGCAGAATTAACACTTTTATTTTCTCCGATGTTTCTCTGGTTACTGGATGAATTAAGATTTTTATTAGGAGATTTAAGGAATTTAAATTCAAGGATTATAAAGGAGGATTAAATATATTAGTAGTAATATTAAGAAGGTTTCCGGTAAAATCCGATCGATAAATCCTTGAGATATTCTTTCGAACGATCAATGAATTGAACAACAACCGGACAAAGAAATCAAGTCGGTGAACAAAAGGATGCATCCAATCTTGCATTATACACCATCCAAGTTAGTGGATCATGACATCACACCTTTATTAAAGTAACTAACATCAAAAGGTAATAAACCAAGGACTTAAATGCAAGAACATCAAGGATGAGGACTTGGTTGCAATATAAGAGGATAAGGAAATCTAAAGGGAGCCATTAGGAGCTTGACACCTCACAAAAAGAAAGATGCATCCAAGGATATTAGATATATATCACAAGTATTAGCATTATTGCTCATAACCAAGCAAGAACACAAAAACTCTCTCCATTTCTCTCATTTTCTCTAAACTGCCCAGCAGGGACAACAAGGAAAGAAAAATTTATATCTCCATTTCTATCCATGATAAAATCACCAAATTTGAACCACAACCTCTCCACTCCATGGGCAATATTCGCTCCAAATTTCATAGCAATCCAAGTAGTATAGCCTAGGCAAATCACCTCCCCAAGTTGAAGAAACAAACTGTCCAGATTGTTGACAGTTTCTGTGATGATTTTCAAACGGCCATATCTCCTTCATTGCTCAATGGAATTTGGTGTTCTTTATCTTTTTGGAAAGCTGGTTAGATGCTCTACAACTCTTCTTTAGAAGGCTTGTTCAGAAAAGCTAGGTAAGGGCCCCGTTTTCCATGATCTATCAGCTGTGTTATAGAAACTCCGAAAATTTCTAAGTATATTCTTGATGTTTCTTGTTAGATTAAGCTTGGCTAAGGTTGTACAAGGATCAATCAAGGCTTAGTAAGGTTCCTAGAGACTCAAGGAAGGTATAAACTCTCTCAACCCTTAGCCATGACTTGTTTATATTTTAGATTGTTAGATCTATAAGTTTTGGAGTGAATCTTGATGATTTGAGCTTTAGATGATGAAATCTTGAAGTTTTATGCTTGTTGTTGTAATAATAAGGCATGTGATTAGAGTATGTAGTCTCATGTATGTTATAGAGATGAATCTTGGTGGAGTTAATGGTTGTAAAGAGAGTATTGTGTTATTGTGAAGTGTTGAAGTTGATAAGATGCTTGTTGTAAATTCTGGGAGCATGTACCGTCTTGTAGGAGGGTTTTGAACCCCTTAAACTTGTCTCCTTAAGACCCAATACATATTGTTAGAAAGGTATTTGAATGTAGTTTCCAGAAATATAAGGTTCATGACTAGGTGATGTATAGATTTTAAGTTATGGCCGGAGAAGTAAATTGTGTTTCTGGATTCCGGACTGCACTAAGTGACCCCCTTGTGAACCTTGTTTAAACCCCTAAAAATATATGTGGGATCATGGCAAAATTTGAGAAACTAGGAAATGCAGTGGTGAAGACCACCCAAAAAGAATTGGATTAAAATATAAATTTTTGAATTTTATAAAAATGCTAGAGTAAATTTCGCGCAAGGGAAAAAGGTCGTTAGTGGAGCATAATTCTAGGGGTAATGGTTATGATTCGAATGTGGTAACTAAATTAAGTCGAATAAGTGACGAGCGTAATCGAGCGATGACATGAACCTATAGTGGGGCTAGAGTGTCATAAGACGAGGTCATTAAGTTAATTTCGTACCCCGTAATTAAAGAGATATTGTTAAGGTACTAACGTACAAATATTGATTATGTATAGATTTCCATTCCACTTCGCGAGCCGACCACCCCAACCTCACCAAGGCAAGTTTTCCAACCCTAAGTATTTATTTTCAAAAGATTATACTCTTGATTTTACCTATGCAAGTTTACTTTTCAAAACTTATATATAAGGATTTTCACTGTTGTGTTTATAGCTTCCAAATGTATTATATGCTTATGCTTTACGAGATTATGGTGAAGTTTGAGATATATGCATATGTGTTTGTACACCCTTGAACTTAGAATGAAAGTGTTTTCTTCGGACAACGACTCTAGCAATAGAGGTCGTAGCGGTCCAAATATACTATTGACCGGGGAGCGGTATATTGTTGTATCGTGATTAAATTGCGAAAACCCGAAGAGTCATTCGGGAAGTATCGTATACCTAAGTAATTATTATTTTTACGTTGTTAAAAATACTCAAAAATATCTATCTTGGATTAAAAGCTTATTTTAATTAAATAATTATTTTATTAATTGTTTATATTAAATCTCAAAATATTATTTATTAATTATCGTTCATTATTTTAAAGACAAAACTAATCCAAGATACCTTTAGCATTTTCAAACTCGAACTCTTTCGAACCCAAAACATTTTCGAAAACCCCCGGTCAGGTTTTGCTTCTTGTACGTTTTTCAAGAATTATCGGTCGACTGAGGTCGAACTTCAACTACTCGAATTTTCTATCAAAATGATTTTTGAAAAGAAAAGAAAAAGGGGACTCTGGCAGGTGTGGGAATCGTTGACGAACGATTCCCGGGATGTGTAAGCGGCCGTGAGCCAGGCGGTCCATCAATTATTATTCCGGCCCAGGTGTTGCCGAAGGATGATTACGGATGTAGTTTTCATCGAGGGTGATTACGGATGTAGTTTTCACCCAAGGGTAGTTACGGATGTAGTTTCTATCCTTCTACTAGTAGAGAAGACCCGCGGATTGTTGGACTTGGTTGTGGCGACTGATCATCGTCAATCCTTGTCAGGTTTTTATGTTTTCTTCCAGTCCCATCCTCCACTTTGGAAAAATACTCAAACACTGCTTCTTGGGCATAAGTGCCAAGCTGCCGATAGTGTGGTTTTTGATAAGAAAAATATTGACATAGTGCAGTATCTAGAACTGCAAGATTTTCTATAGAGATTGGCACGTGTTAGTGCACTCTTGCAATTATTTCAAAGAATGAAATGTTTTTGAATGAGAAACCTTCTAAGCTCATGGAAGGAAAGAGGTTTTGCATCAATGCATTCCCTGTACATTATGTTAACCGTAGAGTGTTTTGCCGAAACTGATATACTCATACGTATATATTTTCAAGCTTGAGATATATTGAAATGAGAACCTTATAAAGGATTCATATGTTATTCTTAAAGCTCCTTAGTGAGTATAAATGTTTTATTCAAACTCGGACATATATATTGTCGAGTTATGTTTTGTAATCTGAGATATATACCCATACAGTTGGGAACGTTTTCAAAATAAACCACTTTATTATTTTTCAAAATGGTGAACTTGCTGAGCATTATGTAGCTCATTCTTGCTTTATAAAAACTTTTCAGAAAGAGAAGAATTTGGTCGGTTAACTCCGCACCAGCAGAAGAGGAGTAGGAGATTTACCCCGGAGATGATTTAGTTCCTGAAAAATACTACAGAGTAAGTCTGATAGGTTTTCAACTGTAATAGTAAGACTTGTCTTCAAGTGTAGTTGTATAAGTGGAAGTGCGTAAGATTCCGGATTGTACAGATGAATTGTAATATTTAGTGTTACTTTTAATTATCGTTTCTGAGGCTCTAACTTGTATGTGCGTAAGATTGAGGTCTGGATGGATGTATTGTTGAGTTGTAAAGTTAATACAGGTATGATATGGTTGGATGGTGATGTGACGACCTGAATCTCTGACCTCGGATTTGGGGGCGTCACACCTTAGCTCCTCTGGTCTCCATTATCAATTCCTATGACATCAGCATTCCTCAACACTTAATAATCCTTAACTGTATTCAGTATTCTATAAAACAGCACAACATAATTGAAGCAGTGGTTGGATAAAAAACAGTGCTTTGATACCAATTTGTCAGGAACTGCTCAGTTCCTAAACTGTTTTGATGCTATTTTTGGTGTTTTATGTTATATGAGTGCAGAAAATATAAGATAGACAACAGAAAGATAGGTTTTAGCAGAGATTTCAGGTAGAAATCAGAGAAAACAGATAGATTCAGAAATTAGACAGAGATAAGAGAAAGAGGCAGATCAGATTTAGATGAAAGAGTTTAGAGAGAGACTCTATTGAGAGAGAGAGAGAGAGAAGTGGTGGGAAACATCCATGTTCATATCATTTCATTCATTGATAATCAAAGAGTAACACAGCACAAAGGTATTTGTAGGCATACAAAGTAGAATAAAACAGCTCACAACAATATACTAATGCACACCAACTATCCCCTAATACCACTAACAATCCCACTAATACTAATAGTATGATAATATTACTTAGTAGGACACATTGCACACTATTATTACAACACATTATATTTCATAACATTATAATACTACTAGTAATCACAGTTCCTGACATTGAACCAAGGGGCTTTACCTGGAAACAAGTGCCCTAAGGAGACTAAGTTGTTCTAATTTGAGGAGTTTAAGGTGTCTCCATACAATATTATTAAATGTGTATATTTTTATCTCTTCATCAGAGGTTGGAAAACAAGTATCCAACTAGCCCATCGGAGTTCAACCTCCTCTATAATATGGTAAGAGTGGAAGTTGAAGCTAAGACCGCAAAAGGTTCATCTAGTTGTACTAATGGTCTTCTTTGGTTAACAAGGTGAGTATTAGTTGCCACTTTTACTTCAGTAGTCCAGTGGATGAACTTTTTGTTATATAAGATCTGCTGAGCCCATGCTCACATTTTTTATCAAGTATCGGTGGATGAGCTGTACTTATGATATATCTGCTTAAAAATCTGCTAAAATGTTGATAATGAGAATCTCCACAAGAAATATGGTTAATACTTGTTACTCTCAGGGCAATGGATTTCTTGGAAGAACTTTTCCGAAATCTGCTAGAAGTTTCGGTCCTGTAGAAGTTGTAGTTCTCTCTTATCAGAACTTGGCAGTCTTCTCATATCAAGATTATCACTACTTATTCGTTTTTTTTTTAAATTTTATGCAATATTTACAATTGTTTCAGATTTATGAGTGGATGAACAATACTGTATATATTATTTAACTTTACCTAGGTTTTTAAAAAGATTTAACAGAAGAGAATATGACCCGTGAAATGCTAAAAGCCAAACAAAATAATCATTCAGAATAAAGACCTTAAAAGATTTTTAATTGTTCCAAACTCTTCAGCTATCGAAGGATCCTTAAACTTCAAGGCGAATGTCGAAAGGCCATCCTTCGTTCCTTCACCGTTACTATTCATGCAGGCAAAAGTTACTCCTTTCTTCTCCATTGCTATTCAGCTTCATCTCAGAATAAAGACCAGCATTCAAGATCAACCTGTAGTTTCCTCTTGCTCTCATAACAAGTCTGGCTTTTCCAGTACCACTTGAGGAAACATTGACTTTGATTTCCCCCTTTCCTCGCTCCTTCCACCCTCCATCAAGAAATTCAAAAAGCACAGAATCAACAGCAAAAACAGACATCTCATTTTCCTCCCCTGTCTCAACAGTAACTTATTGCATGATTCTACTACCCTCACTATTGTTAGCAACTGATGCCCCTAAATTGCTAAGAAAACTGGATTTGCTAAACCCAGAATCAACAGTAGAACCATCTTTACAGATTGGACCAAATGAAAAAGAAGAGCTCGAAAACCCACTTCCCGTAACCCCAGTAAAAGCTTTTTGGTTGCTTGAAAGTTGTTGAAAAGAGCTAAAAGGATTAGCTCCATCCTTTTGCACATCAACAGTATCCCCATTGTCTGTTTTTTAATTTCAATTTTGTTATTATCAGCATTCGCCTTAGCCTCATTCTTAGTATCGTCAACTCCCTCTGTCTTCACATCAGTTGATTCGGCATTGGTTGTATCAGTAACAGTAATATCTTTCTCCTTAGTCACCATAGATTCAATCTTCGGTTTATCTGCGCTCTGTGGTTCATCAGCACTGCATTGCAATGTCTTATCAACTTCAACTTTCCCTTCAGTTTTAGTTTTCTCATCTTCAACAGTTGATTCAGTCCCTGCTTCCTCGGCCTTTCCCTTCACATTTTCCTGAGTTACTCCATTCTTTACCAGTACTGCATTGCTTTCTAATTTCTTATCACCTTCATCTTTTTCCTTTTCGGTTTCCTGATTCAATCCATTCTTTACATCTGTCTCTTCTGAAACCGAATTGACGCTTTGGCCCGTGGAAGTAACCACGACTGGAGTATCGGTTGAATTGGTAGGCGGGACAAGGCCAATCCCTGCAAAAGGATTAGAAGCAGCTGATGTGGCGGCAGATGGCTGTTGGCGGCGAACCTTCACTATTCTTCTACTAGCCAGTACATCATCACTTGCTTTCTTAAAGGTTCCAGTCTCTTGCTCAGAATTTTCTTCATCCTCGTCAACACCAAGAGTTTCTTTGGTTAATTGCCTTCCGGCAGCTCTCTTCTTTGAAGATGGAAGGGTATTTTCAGCGTCGCTCATCGTAGAGAAAAGAACTCCGAAATGATAGCCTTCTCTGCAAAGAACAAGAAAATTAAATCAAGAATCAAACATTTTAAACTCTAGTAACTCTAAACAATATTTAATTCTACATGTAACATCAAAAAATCATATAAAGCACACGAGAAAGTGAATGGAAGGGAGACACGAAATTGCAAAAAGAATAAGAACTTTTGAAAATTTTGGATATAGATTTTGTTATAATGAAAGCAAGAAAGATTATATGCAGAAGAGAAATAATTTTATAGATCTGAGAGGATAAACAAATTACAGAGGTTTTTCAGATGATATTTACAATTCTTACATGCATATCTATTTATAGACACAATCTAAGGGGTAGGTGGGTTAGGTATGGTCAAATCCGGCGGCTACAGTGGTGCCGCCGGCGGCTAGTCAAATCCGGCGGCTTCTAGATTCAAGGCATCTAACAAATCTCCACCTTGACTTGAATCCTCTCACAAATAACAGATAACAGATGTACCAGATGCATAATAATGCCATATGTACCAGACGCATTATGATAATGCCAGATGTACCAGATAAAACTCTTCTACCTCAGATTTTGCCCTCAAAAGAGCAGTCAGTAACTCCGAACATTTAGCAAGTTCAAACAATGTTGAAACTTGCTATGTGGAACCGGCTTGGTGAGCATATCAGCTGGGTTATCAGCAGTACCCACTTTTCTCACCTTAATTCTCGTGTCACTTCTTAGAAAATGATATCTTACATCTATGTGCTTAGTCCGCTCATGATGGACTTGATCCTTGGCCAAACAGATTGCACTGAGACTGTCACAAAATATTGTAGCCTGATCATGATGTAGACCCAGATCGCTGATCAATCCTTTCAACCAGATTCCTTCTTTTGCGGCTTCTGTCAATGCCATGTACTCTGCTTCTGTAGTAGACAAAGTCACTGTAGGTTGCAGAGTAGCTTTCCAACTGACAATCGAACCACCCAGAGTGAAAGCATAACCAGTCATAGATCTTCTACTGTCAACATCTCCAGCATAATTAGAGTCTGAAAACCCTGTCACCAAACACTCAGTATCACCTCCATAAATGAGACCAACATCAGACGTACCTTTTAAGTACCGAAAAATCCTCTTCACAGCTTGCCAATGCTCCTTTCCTGGATCACCCATGAACCTACTAACAACATTGACCGACTGTGCAAGATCGGGCCTAGTGCAGACCATTGCATACATCAAGCTTCCTACTGCACTAGCATAGGGAACTCGAGACATGTACTCTTTTTCCTCAGCGAACTTAGGTGCAAAAGCGACAGACAGATGTACATTTGCAACACTAGGAGTATCTATGGGCTTTGCTGTAGACATGCCAAACCTTGACAAAATCTTCTGAATGTATCCCTTTTGTGACAGGAAAAGCTTCCTTTTACTTCTATCCCTATAAATCTCCATTCCCAGAATTTTCCGAGCCGCACCCAAATCTTTCATTTCAAACTCAGCACTGAGGAGACCTTTCAACTTCTGAATATCATACTTGTTTTCTGCAGCTATCAACATATCATCTACATACAGGACCAGATAAATGAAAGAACCATTTGCTGTCTTACTGTGATAAACACAGTAATCATACGGACTCCTGGTGTAGGCAATACTTATCATATAGTTGTCGAATTTCTTGTACCACTGCCTCGGAGACTGCTTTAGCCCATACAAGGACTTCAATAACTTGCAAACATAGTCTTCTTTACCAGGAACCTGAAAACCATCTGGCTGAGTCATGTCTATCTCCTCCTCCAGCTCTCCATGCACAAAAGCTGTCTTCAAGCTCCAGATTCTGATGTGCAACTATTGCTAGTAGCACCCTGATGGAAGTGTGTCTGACCACTGGTGAATAAATCTCGTTGTAATCTACTCCCTCTTTCTGAGTGAACCCTCGAGCTACTAACCGAGCTTTATACTTGATACCCTCAACCGATGTTTCTCCTTCCTTCTTCTTGTAGACCCATTTACAAGTAACAATCTTTCTCTCTCGAGGCCGCTTGACTAATTCCCAAGTCTTATTCTTCTGAAGTGACTCCATTTCATCTCCCATTGCAGCAAACCATTTTGTAGATTCAGTACATGTCACCGCTTCTTTGTAAGTGGATGGCTCATCAGAGCTAGGATCCACTTCTTCAGCTACCTGTAGTGCATATGCCACCATATCTTCAAAACCATATTTCTTTGGAGGCACTCCATACTTATCTATCCTCGATCGATCAAGAGCCAAATTATGCTGATTTACTACTGGTACTGATGATTCTGATTCTGAATGTGGTTGTTGAACTTCTTGTTGTGGTTCACTCTCATCTTGAGTGACTTCCTGCTCCACCTGTTTCTCAACACCACCACTTTCTGAAACAATCGTAGACTTCACAGTAGGGTTAAACATAGAATTTTCATCAAAGACTAGTATAACCCTATTTTCAGATGGAGACCAGATTCTATAACCTTTTATCCCATCCCCATAGCCAACAAATACTCCCTTTTTAGCTCGTGGCTCCAATTTACCCTCATTTACATGATAATAAATAGTACAACCAAAAACTCTTAAATTGGAGTAATCAGCAGGCTTATCAGACCATTTCTCAATAGGAGTTTTGAGATGGATACCTGTGTGAGGTCCACGATTAATCAAATAACACGCTGTACTAACCGCCTCTGCCCAAAATCTTCTAGTTAGTCCAGCGTTGGAGAGCATACACATTGCTCTCTCCAGAAGTGTCTGATTCATACGCTCTGCTACACCATTTTGTTGTGGTGTATCCCTGACTGTATGATGCCTAGCAATCCCCTCATTCTTGCAGAAATCTGTAAACTCGGACGAGCAAAATTCCAGGCCATTATCTGTTCGCAGCCTCTTAATCTTCTTCCCTGTTTGTTTCTCCACTAGCGCCTTCCACTGCTTGAAAACCTTGAAGGCTTCACTTTTGTGCTTTATGATGAACAACCAAGTCATTCTTGAGAAATCATCGATCATTGACACAAAATATCTGTGACCCCCTAAAGACTCCACTCGGGAAGGGCCCCAACAATCAGAATGGATGTAATCAAGTGTGCCTTTTGTTCTGTGGATTGCTTTAGGAAACTTGCTGCGATGTAGCTTTCCAAAAACACAATGTTCACAAAACTCGAGACCTGTGACCTTATGACCACAAAGAAGATCAGTTTTTGACAGAATCTGCATCCCCCTTTCACTCATGTGACCAAGCTTCATGTGCCACAAACTGGTCATATTTTCCTTTTCAATTTCCGAAGACGCAACAGCAACAGAACCTGTTAACGTAGAACCTTGAAGAAGATACAAGGTACCACATTTAACACCTTTCAGAACCACATTAGAACCCTTGGAGACATGTAAAACTCCACCATTACCTTGAAAACTGAAACCCTTGCTATCTAACATACTCAAAGATATCAGATTCTTTGTCATAAGTGGAACATGCCTAACATCATTCAATGTGCAGAATTTACCATCATGTGTCCGAATTTTAATCGAGCCTAATCCAACCGTTTCACAAGTAAAACTGTTAGCCATAGAAATTTTGCCACCGTCTACTCGCTCGTAGATTGTAAACCACTCCAGAATCAAGGATCCACACATCAGAGTGATGTGTATCCTTGACAGCAACTAGAGCAATATCTTCTTCGGAATTAACATCAGCTACAGCAGCAGTTCCTGCAGCAGCATCATGTTGCTTCTTTTTCTTGGGACAGTCGGATTTCCAATGTCCCTTTTCTTTACAGTAATTGCAGACATCATTAGCTCTCAAACCTTTAGAAGCTGGTTTCTTGGATTTATACTTCCCCGACTTTCCATGTCCGGTACTCCCGCTAGCTACCAACCCATCAGCATGATTATCTGCACCTGTACCAGCCGCCTTATGGCGCAGTTCTCTAGAATGAAGAGCAGATCTAACTTCTTCTAGAGAAATAGTATCTTTACCAACAATAAACGATTGCACAAAGTTCTCGTACGATAATGGTAAAGAAACTAACAGAATCAAAGCAGCATCCTCATCTTCAACTTTAACATCAATATTACGCAATTCTAATAAAATTGTGTTTAATTGATCTAAGTGATCTCGAAGAGGCATACCTTCCTGCATTCGCAGACTGAACAGACGTTGCTTCAGCACAACTTGTTTGTTAAAGACTTCGTCATGTAAAGACTTTCAAGCTTCAACCACAGACCAGACGCGGTATCCTCCTCCGCGATTTAAGTAATAATATCATCTGCAAGACACAACAGAATTGTTGAATGTGCCTTTTCTTCCAGAATGGCCATCTCAGCGCTTGTAGAAACAGCCGTTTTTGTGTTCAACGGCGCCCAGAGCCCCTGTTGTTTTAACAGGGCACGCATCTTGATTTGCCATAGACTGAAACTATTTCTCCCGGTAAATTTGTCGACCTTAACATTAATACCACCAGACATCTTTCTCCCAGAACCGTATATGTGAACAGTGCCTATGAACAGTGTTTGTGAACAGTGCCTGTGAACAGTACCCGTGAACAGTGCCTGTGAACAGTACCCGTGAACAGTGCCGTATGAACAGTACCGTATGAACAGTGACGTATGAACAGTATCGTACGAACAGTGCCGTATGAACAGTACCGTATGAACAGTGTCGTCTTTTCCAGCGATGAACAGTAACTCCGCCTGAACAGTGTCGTCTTCTCAGACGATGAACAGAAACACTTAGAACAAAAACAATACTTCATCTAGATGTGCCTGATCTGCAAGACATGTTCAAACATATAGGAGTACATAGGAACTAACGAAATGAACTCTCAATGGCACAACAGAGACATACACCTCCATACATTATATCTGAATCCCAGCACGCAACATGAAAAACTACGCACAACACACAAGCAGGAGTCACATATATAATAATGTAAACTTAAATACAAAAGTTTTGGACCTAACCCTTATATTCTTATTTCTAATAATGTCATCCTAAACGAGATCAATACAAAATTAAATACAAAATTTATAAATGAAAATTTAATTAATTAAATTTTAGATATCATCATCTCATATTTTAACATGTGTATATTCATTTTTTCCCTAATTTTATTTTGACCTATCATAAACTATCATTCATTTCTTTAATGAGTTCTTATAAATATTTTTTAAGAAATATTAATACTCTATTCATTCCGTTTATATTGGCCACAAATCCATTTTTGCATATCCTAAAAGTAGTGGCCACATTTCCTAAATAAAAAATAAAGCAAATTAAGTATTAATAATATTATATTTTTCAAAGTATGCAAACAATTGAGAGTAAGTTTGTCACTTGATTGCTCAATAGGTATTTTTTTGATTAAATGTCAATATAAACGGGATAGAGGGAGTAACACTAGCTCTCGAATTCATAATTTTAAGTGAAAATTATTATTAAAAGAAATTATTCTTCCATTTGCTTTGTTTTTTTTTTACATCTTAATTTCTTAATCAATCACTTTGGATAAAATGATTAAGTAAGAGAAAATATTTATCAAGGTTGATTTAGGAAAACTTACATGGGGTTCCGAAATTTTCACATACAAATATATAGAGTTGTATTTATAAATTCACATTTAAGTACATACCTATTTAAGTTTTTACACCTAAAATGCTTATAACTTAGGTAATACAAAATAAATTCATTAATTTGTTAGTGATAATTCATTACTTAATTTAATATGTTCAATGTTGAATTATTTGTCTAAAATAAGTTCACTATTTATTAAATAAAAAATTTATTTTTAATAAATATTAAAAACCGGATCAAATCCGGATATCCGGATTTGTAAAAAGTTGTGATCCGGATCCGTATCCGAATTCATAAAAAAAATTCGGATCGAATATCTGGTCCGGTTTTTTCGGATCGGATATCCTAATTTCCGAATTTTCATAATCGGATACCGGATCGGAAAATCGGATAATCCGATTTTCGGATTTTTTTGCTCACCCCTACTTTATATTATCATTACATTTACACTGATTTGTATCACACATTTTTCACAAACTTTAGATAATAATATCAAAAAGTACGATTTGAATGAGTAAATTCTCTTTTTATAGATTAATCAAGTAAATTAGATTGTAACTACGATTAGGAACGATGGAGAAGAGGTCAAGTTCAGCACTAAGAAATATTATATTCAAATTTGATTTAAATAATAAATTATAATCTAATTAAAGCAATTGAAACAATTTCGAAGCATTTTTATCAATAAATTTAAAAAAGGTTTCGATTTTATTTTCTAAAAAATAGGACATAAAAAAGAAATTTTGTTTTTAAATATTTTAAATAGAGGAGCTCTTGGGGTTCTCTTTTATATAATATAAAGATATTGATGATTAGTAAAGATTATAAAGGCAAAAATATTAAAATTGATTATTTATTTTTCTCTATTAGTAAAGATTTAAAAGTCAATTGAGATATTTTCTAATCAAAATTTTAGGAGAACGACGACCTTGTAATTTTTTTAAAAAAAATCAAAATATAAATTTTAGGAAGAAATCAAAAAGAAAATATCGATAAATAATTTAATGAACACAATATTATAAAAATTTTAAAATATATAGACAATAAAATAAACTATATACTTATTTTTTATGTTATTTTGTATTACGTTTTTTTAGGCCAGACACCTGCTATAATAAATACATATAAGTTGCGCTTGGTAGTGGCACTGTAATATTTTTTTTTAATATTTTTCAAAAAATAAACTGTTTAAGAAAAAAATCAAAAAGAAAATATCTATAAATAAATTTAATAGGTCCCGTATAAGAGTTAAATAAGCTAAGGGGGTTTGAATAGCTTATTACCAAATTAAAATTTTACTTTGGCAGTTTTAAAATTTTCTCCCTCTTTTAAAATTAATTACTTGATAAGAAGTAATGTTAATGCGAAAGTTAAAAGAGCGTGAAAGAAAATACCACACAAACGATTTTATCCTGGTTCGCAATTGTGCAGCCCCTAACGGAATCGTTCACCCCTACTCCAGTCCCCGAGTTCTTCCCCGAACTCGAGATTTTCTTCACTATAAACAATACTCATTATAGTAGGCGGAGAAGCCTTTTACAACACTGTGTATTCATCTTGGACCTTAACTCCCTATTAATCTCTCAAAATACAATAGCTACCCACCACTACACTTATCTTAAAGTGTAACTCCCAATTACCTCTTATCTTGGATCTTAGGTCTTGGGTCTTTCTTCTTCTTCATGGTGCAAAGGTCACTAACACCCCGTTGTACACCCTACTATATAACTGCAATAAGGCTCTTGAGCTTATATAACTTAAGGTGCATATTTCCACCTTTGCTTCCCTTGAGAGGCTGAAATAAATTAGAACTTTGAAAAGAAATGGTAAGCAAATTACTAAAGTTTATTAAAATCAACACCTTGGTTTCAATCTGCCAAAACTCAAAACGAAATTGATTCCAAAATCTCAAAACTTTAGTACTAGAAGTGTGGAAACTAAGCCAAGCTAGTTAAACATAAGTTCACTTTGTCCCACATCGAAAAGATGTAGAGTTATTTATGATCTCTCTCTAATATAAGAAACTTATAACAAAGTATGTTTTTTTATAAAGGAGCATCTTCACTTGTCCCACATCGATGGGATACTAGTTCTTGTCCTCTCCCACACTTACAAATATTGGACTTGTCTATTGAAGAATCCTATTGTATTTCCAGATGTATAATTGGGTCTTTAATGGCCTGTTAATGGTAGTTCAAAATTTTCATCCATCCCTTTCGAGCGCGCTTTTCCTTTTTCGTTTTCGTTTGGGCCTTGATGCATTTGCTCGGCCCTTTTTCTAGTAAATTTTATGGGAACGTCGATATATATATCGATGTAGACCAATCCTAGTCCATGTTTATGGGAGCTACGATACATCGTAGCAGACCAATAAAAATACCTAAATATATTTCAAGTTAATTATTTTTTTTTAAAACCACATATATTTATGAAAGGAACACATAAATAATAATAATTTATATCAAATTATATCATTAAAATAAAACTAAGTTAGGATATTACAAGAATACTCTCTCTGCAAGGTCCAGCGAGGCCTAGAGGTCCAGCGAGGCCTAGAGCATATTTATTATTAAGGCTTACGGTCAGGCCCAGCGAGGTCGCGTGAGTATAATTATCTCCGTACAGCGTGGACCACCTCGCATGACTAGCCCAGCGAGGCCGCATGCGAGGCCATGCAGCTTCTCCATTCACCTCGTCAGCGAGGCCAGTTGATTTAAGCATCATGCTAGCCCAGCCTCAAGGTCGCATCTATAGGGATCACCTCTTGTATAACTCTTGTCAAGGGATCGCTTCGCTACAACTTCCCTCATTAGGATCGCTTCGTACTATCATCACATCCACATACTACACGAGATCGCTATATCATTCTCTGCTGGAAGGCTCATGACGCAGCCCCTCGAGGTTGCATGAGTATCAATACACTTGGGTCCGCTTCGCATGACTCAACCCCTCGAGGTTGCATGCTACACCCTTGTTACTTCTCTATTAGCCTCGCCCAAGAGGTCCCAACTCTAGCCATGCGAGACCATTTGCTTCCTTCTTTGGACCATGGATCATGGATAGAATAAATGGGTAAAATATATCAACCCAAGAAGACGTCTAGTGGATTTGGGCCAAGTCGAGCCCATAAGAACCCTAGCCCGTCTTAGTAACTTCTTCTCCAAGAGAACTACGCCCTATAAATAGGGTACGTAGGCATCTTGTAAGGATGATTGACAGCTTACCCCTGAAAACACCATACAAGATCAGCCATAAACGATCTTCATTCTCCTTCCGTGTTCTTCGTGTTCTTAGCGAAATATCTGTATTTTGCTCCGTGATTCCAGCAAACCTCCAAAATATTGTTATACAATATTCTCCCTATAACATTTGGCGCTAGAAAGAGGGCAAGTCATCATATTGGGAGAAAGATGACTGACTCGAACAAGAAGATGAACGGAGGGTACAACAACGGGGAGACCCCGGGGTCGTACAAGACACCCAAAGGCGTTCCTCCCAGGAGCGAGAAGGAGGACGGGCCCGGGAAGGTGACAGTAGTACAAGAAAGGATAACTAGTGTGAAGAAGCGGTATAGCTCAAGGGGCGTGAAGAGGAATGCCAGGAAGAGGCCCAAGTCCTATCAGGAGGAGAGCAGTAAATGTCCCACCAAGAAACTCTTGGATGAAGCTGATGATGTTGTTACGGATCAAGCAAACCCTTACTCCTATGAAAACCTCGAGCGGGAGGAGGATGTAGATCCTACTAAAACAAATGAATGGTTGCAGAATGAGGCCGCCTGTAACACCCCCAGATCCGGGGTCAGGGATCTGGTCGTTACGGTCTCAATATCCATCCATAAAACCAACATAATTTAAATTACAACCTTGTGACCCAAAACAACAACATAAAACACACCCGTTATAGTCCTAGAGATGAAATCAGAGTAACCATCAATATTATTAATCATAAGTTTGAGTTCTTACAACCCAAAGAATTACAATTTTACCATTACATATTCTTTGTCATCCATTGGTATATGCCATATAATAAATACATTTGATGATCAAATGCTAACAACTAGCCTACCAGAAGCTGCATCCTCAGCAATGGTAGCTATGACCTCAGCGGTTGATCCTCTGACGGCTGGCACCTGCCTATGTTGGGTACGCCTTGCGCGGCCATCTGATCTAGCTGTTGTTGTGATATAAATAAATAAAGCAAGGGTGAGCAATAGCCCACCAAAATATAATTTGAACAGTGATAATGTATAACAGTCCAAAATATCTTCGAAACCATATGCCATGCATTAACGAACGTAGTACCAATATAAGGTATGAGATGAAGTTACAAGGTAACTCAAAATATAATTGTTCTGAAGAGATATCTGCTATGTCAAAGATAAGCAAGATATTATCAAATTTTCATAATAGAGGAACTTGCAGGAAGAATATTGCAATTCCAGTTCAAACACTATTCAAACCTGCCAACAATGATAATGTTGCAGGAAACTTTCCAACATTGAGAGATGAACTAATACTGGAGTTTGACGCGCCAGGAGACATAGCATTTACACGATGATCAGTCGCATGTTATGCTCCCCACCTCTTGTTCTCTACATGTAGAAGGAAGCACCGACGGATTTACTTGTCTACCGCCCTCTGGAACCCTCTCGGCCAACGGTTGGGCTATTTGCTGGACCGGCGCCACTGGGTCACTTACGCATCTCCTAGTTCATTTCACATCCATAACTTCGAAACGTAATGTTCCTCCCCCTTTCCCCAAGTATTTTACTTGTTGATAGGACTCCACAAAGTAGTCGTATCTAGTTGGAAAGGAAAATTCACCTATATTTCCCAAGCTGATGCTTGTTAACGAATATAAACTTGTTCCACCAATTCTTACCCCTCGAGCATTGACGAGGTAACCAAACAGATTCCTATCGATGTTTAAAGGAATCAAGATATGAGTGACAAGATAGTTTAGTAAGTATAGGACCGGGCACTCCAATAAATAACATCTCTCAAGTGAGGTCCCCTTATATATTTTTGGAAGTTGAGCGAGTATTTAAATCTTCTTTAAGATAGATTTAAATGAAATTAAAGTTTTGGAACCTCCCCTTGATATAAATAGTCATAAGATATTCCTAAATATTTTGCACCATATCTTAAGGTGAAGGATAATCTTTGAATAATATGAATTATCATAAAAAGAACTTAAAAGAATTTAAATAAATATTCCAAGAATATTTATTTATTAAATCCATATTAATTAAGGAATATGATTAAATCATAATATTGCTCGTAAGTAATCCTCGAATAACTATATAGAATCATTTACTAAATAAATCTCCTCTTTAAATGAGTATTCAATATAATATTCATTAATTAAATAAACTCAAATAAATATTTAAAATTATATTCGCTAAATAAATCAAACCTTAAATGAATATTTGAAAATAATATTCATTTAATAAATAATATTCTAAATGAATAGCTAAATAATATTCTTAATTAGTAATCAAAACTTTAAAGGAATATTCGAAGCAATATTCCTTTAGTAAATAGAACTTCAAATGAATATTTTAAAATATTATTCACCAAGTACATAAAATCCTAAATGAATATTCAAAATAATATTCATTTAATAAATAAATTCCAAATTAATATTCAATTGATATTCATTAAAAAAATAATATTCTAAATGAATATCCAACTAATATTCATTTAATAAATAATATTCTAAATAAATATCAAAATGATATTCATTTAGTAATCAAAAACTTAATATTCGAAATTATATTCCTTGAGTAATTAGAACTTCCAAAGAATACTTTTGAAATAATATTTATCAATTAGATAAAACTTAAATAAATATCCGAAAGTGATATTCATTTAATGAATAAAATTCCAATGAATATCAAAGTAATTATTCATTAATAATCAAACTCTAATGAATATTCAAAAATAATATTCCTTTAATATTTTTCGACTAAAATAATACTCAAATAACATTTCTCGAAAGATTTCCAAGTATTTGATACTTTTATGGAAATATAAATAATGTTTAATAATTACATTCCTCAAAATGAATACTACTCTGTCGCTGGAATCCCTCCGGGTTTCCACGACTATCTATATATCACAAAATACCGACTCCCGGTCTTGTATTTAAAGAATGAATATAATATACCTTTCACTAAGGGTTTTACAAAACAATCCGGCTTATATCTGATAATCCCTATCTAGACTATAAGCCAATAACAATTCAGGGAACAAGTATTTCAATAGACTTTTGAAAGTAGGCATGCATGCTATGGCATATGTATAACAACAATCATATATATTATCACAACAACAGTTCCAAGGTATTGGAAACTTGCCTGGCAATCCTGTAGGGGTAGTGTGCCTCGTGTCGATCCAGTGATCTATAAATAGTCACAATAACCGAGATCAATCACTTAACATTTCGAAAGGCTAAGTATAACTTAACTTAAGTCGAAACACATTTCCGAATTATCTCATTATACACCTCTTAGTGTAACTCCCTTTATTATCACTATGACTCGACATTTGTTCGCTACTAAGACACGTCGTCATACTTACACTTTGTATATACTTAAGTCGTATAAGTTCTAAGGTCGTTCGTTTACGAATCAAGATTATATCTCGAGTTTTATCGCCCGTTTTCTAAGTTATAACCAAAGTCATACTTTTAAGGGGTTCGTTCGCGTTTAACCTCAATTCAAACATTTTTATAAAATCGGAAAACGATCCGTTTGACATGTGGTTTTCTCTCACACCTTCCTTTTTACCTCTAGTATTTAATTATCAAGATTCGCCACTGATTTCGTACAATTAAAGGAATCCAATTTCGGTTACGAACTTTCGTTTACGGTTTCGAACCACTTTTACGAATTTAATCATAACTCCTAAACCGTAAGTCCGTTTCATGCAATCTTTATATCCAAACGAAGCTTATAACATAATCTATCTTAACATGGCAGATTATGAAGCTAGGCAGTGAGTTAAGCCTACTGTGATTTACGGTTTTCAATGTTTAACACAAATCGGGCATTATAACGGCTATAAATCGAACGTTCTAAAATTCACAACAATCAAGCCAAGCCACACCGGGCATCCATACATCATTTATACATGATTCTCATCTAAATAAGCCCAAGAACATAATGCTTTACCATAATAATCATTATGCTACTTAAATCACTAAATCATTAACCAAGCATGCTTATAATGTTACCATAATCATAACTAAGCCAAATCATCAAGAACAAGCTAAAAACTCAAAATGAGATCCATGGTTATTAAGAGTTATACCTTCCTTAGAGAGTGTACAAGCCCTAATAATCCTTGTATGGTCCTTGTATAGCCTCCATGTAGCTTGAATCATCCACCAAAATCAAGATCCAAGAGTTTTGTTCTTGAGGTTACTATTCACCCTCTACTTTGATGATTTTATTGAAAATGGAAACATTAGATTTTGAGGCTAGGATTTCTAGGGTATCATTTTTATGAAATATAGGATCTAGGATAAAAATTTGGAGATCAAAAAAGGAGTGGAAGCTTGATTTCTTCCTTTGAATTTCTTGAAAAAGTCGAATACTCCATGGATGAGAGAAATGGAGTTGTTTTGCTTGGTTGATTGCATAAAGTGATCAATAATACAAGATATTTGTTTGGCTAACTATAGTCTAGTTGATGGGTTAAGGCTTGGTTAAGGATTCGCTTCCATGTGGACATGTATTGGTGCCTTATGTTGCACCCTCATGCTAACTAGTTTAGTTTGTCTCCAATGATACTTGTATGTATGAAACTTGCTTGGTTCCTTACATTATTGTGATGGAGAAGGGATAAGGATGAGTGAATTATTTAGGAAGATATTTGTTTGGCACAAATGCAAGTTGCCCCCTCTAGTTTGGTAGAAAAACAAGCTTCTTAAAGAAGCTAACTTAGCTTGGATAATATCTTCATAAAGCTACCTTAATAAAGTGATGATGCCATGGTGGTGATCTCATCCACTTGCACATGGTTGTCTCTTGGTTCTCTGCTTGTTTCTTTGTCCGGTTATTGCTCAATTCATTGATCGTTCGGAGGAATAACTCAACCGTTTCTAGTTAGGGTTTTACCGGAAACCTTCTTAATATTTATAATACTAATCTCCATCTTTCTTAATACTTCTCGAATTTAAATTCCTTAAATCCTTTTAATAAATCCTTAAGTCTTGCGGTGTCCAGGGGAAATCTCGGAGAAAATAAAAGTGCTATTTTTCAGAATCAGATAGCTTTTACATACACTTATTTTCCCCTTGGATCACTAATACGAACTCAGAATTTCATTCCGGGTACTTCTATATAGTGTCATCTAATAATATTCTTATTTCTATCAAAAACACTATTCATCACCTATTCTCTTTTTAGTCCTGGTACTTAGAAAATATCTTTGTGCTTCCTCGAGCGTTCCTTAACTCTTTCATGGAACCTCTGTACTTGTAACCGATATCGATCTGGATGACATGAGGGTATCTATTTCTCTCTAGGGAATCTTATCTTAACTTTCTAGGAGATAGATTATTCTAATCTAAGTTATCACCCAATAGCATCCTTTAGGACATACAACCTTGGAATCTAAATCCTTTCATTATTCATTCCTTAAAACCAGTATTACATTGTAGTTGTAACCACTGTTCATTCTTACATCAATACATAATAAAAAGTTTTAATTCTGCCCAAAAATCTGGGTCCTTACACCGCCTCATCCAAGGGGAGGTCAGTTAGTGTCTTTGATCGTCTTGGAAAGAGGTGAGTAGAGCATGATCTTCGCCTCAAGCTCGGAAAACTTACAGCTGACAAGAAGTATAAGCGATCCCAGGCTTGGAGCCAAGGTTTGGAACGACCCCCCTCTCCTCATCGAGAGCGTGAGCGGTCCGAGGAGTACAAACCTGACCCCCTGAATCGCAAGGAGGATCAAGATGAGTCTAGAGCTCCTAAGAAGACCCAATCCCACCATGACAACATGGGAAAGGGAAAGGAAAAAGTTGAATATAAGAAGACCAGGGTTGGAGACTACAAGTTAGAGGAGCTAAAGAAGGCCTTGGATAAGAGGAATGCAGATAAGGGGATCATTAACCCCATGGGTCCGGCCTCGCCTTTCACTCAAGAGATCAGGACCACTTCACTTCCCACTATATTCCAGAGTAGTAACCTAGACATGACTTATAATGGGGACACTAACCCTGCAGAGTTTGTTATTCGATTCAATAATTTTATGGATGTGTACCAAGTCACGTTATTGGCTAGGTGCAGGTTGTTTGCGGCCTCATTGAGGGGTAGTGCCCAGCAGTGGTTCTCTAAGCTAGGGGCTCACATCACTATAGACTCCTGGGAGCAGTTCGTGGACATTTTCATTAAGCATTTTCAATCCTCCAAGCTCTATGCACCTTCTGTATCCACCATGGTGAACATAAAGCAGAAGGAGGGTGAGACCCTACAGGACTACTTCAACAGGTTTAATGCCGAGGACCTTAGGGTGAGAGGAGCAAATGACGAGGCCATTAAAAATTTTCTTATTGCTGGGCTGAGAGAGGGTACCAAGTTCTGGAAGAAGTTGCAGGCACAAAAACCTAGTACTCTTTTTTAGTTCTACAAGGAGGTCGAGCCTTACAAATAGATTGAAAAGTCGATGGAGGATCTCAAGAAGAATAATGAGGCTAGCAACAGTGGAAGTAAGAGTAAGGGAGTGAAGAGGAAGGACTCTTGGAGCCCTAGGCGAAGACGGGATCGCAGTGAGTACCCAAAGAGGAGGGGTCGCGGTTCGCCAAGGAGGTCACCACCACGTGCTCAGAGTGGAAGGAATGAGGGTCAGTCCACACCTTTAGTGGCCTCCATTGATCACATCTATGCAGTTAATGTTGATAAGGGGATGTTTAAGAAGCTCTCACCTATGAATAATCGGGCAACCAAGGGTACTCGTAAATATTGTGCCTTTCATGAACAGACGGGGCATGATACTGTGGATTGTAGGAAGCTCAGGGAGCAAATTGAAGAGATAATTCGTAATGGACAACTAACTGAATGGGTAGTTCGTTATGTAAAGAAGCATGGTTTCGGTTATAATGATGTGCCACCACTTGGATAAAAGGAGGAGCCCCATAAGGACAGGACTTAGCGCGCTGCGAGTATTCATGCTGAGCATGCATGAATAGCTTTATGTATCTATAAACTAAGTATGAATAAATTCATCCTCAGTCTAGGGGGATAGTGATATCATATAGACACCTCTCCAACCTGATGTAATAAATTTGGGCTTTGCCCCTACTACTATCTACGCATGGTTCTTTCTTCAATATTGGCGAGAATATATTCCTAGGCGATTGTATTTCTTTTTTGCTAGCATTTAAAATTGCAGAACTAAGCCAGCACAGTGTATACAAGGCCGAACACCCCTAAGGTCAAAGACGATATGAGTGTAGCACTTACTGCGACCTGAGGGGATGTCCTTAAGTTTACTTAATGAGAAGCATATCTACTTAAGGAAGGAAATCAAGGAACTTAAAGCACGACCTCCATAATGAGACGCCTCTACATGAGATGCTTCTTGGTGAAATACCTCTACGTCGAGGAGAGGGGGGACGCCCCCAATCCTCGGGGAGAGGGGGGACGCCCCCAATCCTCGGGGAAAGGGGGGACGCCCCCGATCCTTGGCGGCAATGAGGAGGTCCTTAACTACCTCAGTACACTGGGAAGATCATCTATCAAACAAGCCCCCTGCTTGGTATGAATTTCACTAATATCAGCATACATTGCCCCAATCTGAAGGAGAACTCATAGCGGGGTCACATCAAAATTCTCTTCATTACAAATGGTGTCAACTCCAAATAATACAAGAAGGTTGCTGAAACATGTTGATTCCTCATCACATCTACAATTATAATAAGGACTCGGGGGTAGTGGCATTACATAAACACCACTCCTAGCAGGACATTTGAAAATTTGCAAGACAAGGCCAGCACCTAGCGTTGCGAGGCCGGCACCTAGCATTGCGAGGCCTTACCTAGCGTTGCGAGGCCGGTACCTAGCGGTGCGAGGCCGTACCTAGCGACGCGAGGCTGCAAACTCGACACCTTGCGATGCGAGGCCTCTCGGCCTCACAGGCGCAATCAGGATCATTTGAAGACTCCATCAGCTATCATAAAACGCTTGGGAAAAATTTAAAAGATATGAAGAGACGTTATGGAGGAATCTATACATGCTAAAATCATGCAACATGAGTCCCTTGTGCAAGCAGATACGAGGCCTATGGTACTTTGCAATATTATAAACATCAAATAAATGAGCATCAATAAAGCAAGCCAATCCAGGTTCAAGGAGTATCCAAATAAGCAAAAGAAATTAAGTCTACAAGCGCGAGGCAAATAAAGGGAGTGCCCGCATCTCCACTGAGTCTAGCAGAAAAAGTTTAAAAGTAATAAAAAGGAAGTCATGGGGATCCATTTGCCGCTTCCTCATTCATCTCTATCTTGAGGTTATCAGCAAACTTCCCAGTCTCTTCGCCCAACCGGTACCAATCAAAGTCATCAACCTTCTCGAGGAACTTTTTCATGAAGTCAACAGATCCTTTATTCTCAGCCTCCTCGATGATAGTGGGAAGAGCATTAGCAGCATCTTTAGCTTCCTTCTCTAAATCAGCGACGCGGTCTCTAAACTCCTTGATCTGGGAGTCTGACTGCTCCCTCTCAACAGCATGATCCAGCTTAAGCTTTTTTCTAGCTGACTGCTCCTCGTGAAGCTCTCTCTTAAGCTTCTCAGTCGTGCCTTCAAATTCTTTCCTCCAAATATTTTTTGCGTCCTCTGCATCAGCCTGAGCCTGTGCAAGTATGGATTTGAGATTCACAATCTCTTCGTTCATCTTACTATTGGAAAAAGCCAAGGCTCGAACCTCCTTGTGGTGACACAATTGATGGAAGAAAAGCTCGGCTATAGCTTTAGTCTTGGAAGCATTGGACTCCTCCAAAGATTCTAGGGACCAAGAATACATATCAATCTCAGAAACATGGGCATGTGCCAATTTGCCATTTATCTGGCGGACCGGTCCAGGAGAAGGATGAAGGGGAGAGAGACTCATGTCGTCCTTGTTCTTCTTTAGTGGTGGTTCTTCATGAAGACTCGTTATCTCAGTTGATTTTTTCCTGCTAGGATGGAGGGAAGAAGATGATTGTCGAAGAGGCATTGTGAGAGTGGTCTGCTTAGGAGGATGCATGACAACATCAGACTTGGTAGCTGAACCCCCAACAAGGGAGGAATGGTGAGTCAGATCGCCAGAAGGGTTAAGAGAGGTACTCGCAGCTTTGTCCTTCTTCATGAAAGGGATCGTGGAATATTTCTTGGAAGCCATGCCTGTAAGTATACAGAAGAAAATACCTCAATACAAGGCAAAATAGAAACCAAAACATACACACTTAATATTCAAGCTGGTGCGAATTGGTTTGTGAGGAGAATTAAATTTACGAAGCAAGCAGACAGCTTGCATGGAAGAAAAATAAAGCGTAGCGAGGTGGCTAGTACGAGGAGACATGGGCTCGTATTAAATTAAAAATTTGAAAGTTGTCAAGCGAGGAGGCTTCTCGAAAAATCAAATAAATATTTTGATTTTATTTTTGAAGAAATTTTGAAGACCAGAAAAAATAGTTCTCCGCTATAGCTGCCTGCACCGAAGAACTGAGGGGTAATTGCTATGCTCGAAAATTGATACGACCTCGCTACGTATGAGGCTGCGAGGAGGCCTCGCAATATATGAGGCTGCAAGGAGGCCTCGCAATGTAAGAGGCTGCGAGGAGGCCTCACAATATATGAGGCTGCAAGGAGGCTTCGCAATGTAAGAGGCTGCGAGGAGGCCTCGCAACGTATAAGGCTGCAAGGAGGTCTCGCAACATATGAAGCTATAAGGAGGCCTCTCATCATAATAACAAGGAGCAGAGGAGAACACTTTCATCATACTTTAAGAAGACCTGAATATATGGGTGAAAGTCCAAGCTCACATATCAGCATGATAGAAGATATAATTATAACAACTTATGACTGCAAGGCCCTATGAGGTCGCTTCTCAAGGTCCATGGAGGACCACATTACGATTGGAAGAACCCTTCGAGATCACCATCACTCACTTATACATGGCTTCGCATTAATTGAAAGACACACAACATATGTCATCATCTTAGCAGCTGGGAGAAGATCTCGAAATATGACAGTTGTCTGCAACCATTAAAATTCATTGGGATCGCGATGCAATTCCAAGGCACTTGAGATAGCTATGCTTTCATCTACAGCAATCTATAGCAAGCACAGGCCTCGCATCGAAGTTTTGACAAAGCAGTTTTTGAGTCAACATCGCATCTCCAATGACAATATGGACTCGGGGGGTAGTTGTTATGCCCGAATCTTGGCATAAGCCCTAAGCAGGCCTAATGGGCTTGGATAGAGGTCCACAACTCATAATGGGGCTAGAGATGAAGATTGGGTCACTAAAACCCACCACCAGGAGTCAGTCCAATATACAATCAAGCACAATGTGGAAGTTTGCGACCCCAAGCTACGGGTCGAGTTCGCCAATAAAGTTCCTAGTATGGGATAACATCTATCATGCATGTCTCTCTACAAGGTCTAGCGTGGCCTAGAGGTCCAGCGTGGCCTAGAATACTCTCTCTGCAAGGTCCAGCGAGGCCTAAAGGTCCAGCGAGGCCTAGAGCATATTTATTATGAAGGCTTACGGTCAGGGCCAGCGAGGTCGCGTGAGTATAATTATCTCCATACAGCGTGGACCACCTCGCATGACTAGCCCAGTAAGGCCGCATGCGAGGCCATGCAGCTTCTCCATTCGCTTCGTCATCGAGGCCAGTTGATTTAAGCATCATGCTAGCCCGGCCTCAAGGTCGCATCTATAGGGATCACCTCTTGTATAACTCCCGTCAAGGGATCGCTTCTCTACGACTTCCCTCATTGGGATCGCTTCGTACTATCATCACATCCACATACTACACGAGATCGCTATTTCATTCTCTGCTGGAAGGCTCATGACGCAGCCCCTCGAGGTCGCATGAGTATCAATACACTTGGGTCCGCTTCGCATGACTCAACCCCTCGAGGTTGCATGCTACACCCATGTTACTTCTCTATTAGCCTCGCCTAAAAGGTCCCAACTCTAGCCGTGCGAGACCATTTGCTTCCTTCTTTGGACCATGGATCATGGATAGAATAAATGGGTAAAATATATCAACCCAAGAAGACGTCTAGTGGATTTGGGCCAAGTCGAGCCCATAAGAACCCTAGCCCGTCTTAGTAACTTCTTCTCCAAGAGAACTACGTATGGCTTGGTCCCTATAAATAGGGTACGTAGGCATCTTGTAAGGATGATTGACAGCTCACCCCTGAAAACACCATACAAGATCAGCCACAAACGATCTCCATTCTCCCTTCCGTGTTCTTCGTGTTCTTAGCGAAATATCCGTATTTTACTCCGTGATTCCAGCAAACCTCCAAAAAATTGTTATACAATATTCTCCCTATAACACATGTGGTTGCATTCAGTTGCAAATTTAGTTGCACGTGGTTGCATTAGGTTATATATATATATATATATATATATATATATATATATATATATATATTAGAGTTCAAATATGAGCTCGAAATTGACAACTGAAAAATGGAACTTGAAATCAGCAACTGAATGCAACAAGTTGAATGTGGTTGCATTTGGTTGAATATTGCCCCTGGCGGGGCCTTACAATCCAAATCCACCAAAATCACCCACCTTTAAAAAAAAGTTGAATGTGGTTGCATTTGGTTGAATATTGCCCCTGGCGGGGCCTTGCAACCCAAATCCACTAAAATCACCACACCTTAAAAAAAAGGTTGCCCCACCTTAAAAAAAGTTGAATGTGGTTGCATTTGGTTGAATGTGATTGCATTAAGTTGCAACCCAAAATCCACCAAAATAGCATCCCATCCTTAAAAAAAAAAAGTACAAGAAGTCGACGGCAAGTCGGCAGCATCAGGTAGGAGAGAGGAAGGGAGGGAGGAGAGAGACCTAGTATTTTTGTAATTTTGAAATTTAGGTTAGTAAAATTGCAATTAATTAAAAAAGATAATATTTTTGCAAATAAAAATTATAAACTTAGTATTTTTGGTAAATATCCTTGAATTTTCAGTTACTCAAAAGTTAATACTCCTACAACTTTTAGCTTTTTATAAGTAGCTGTCACTTGTTACTAAAAAGACATATTATTCAACATTTGAAAATACTAAAATGTATATATAATAATATTGTTTTTCTACAAGCAAATATAGTAGTAAAATTTATTATTCGATCTCAAAACAACTTTGCCTGTTTGGTTAAAGAATTAGCTATGCCCCCTGAAAATATGTACAAACATCGAAGGTGAAATTTTGTTATATCCAATTGTTTTCTTTCAATGGAGCGAGAATTTATTTTTTCAGAAAATGTTATTTTCAGAGTTACAATTTTATATCCAGAACAGCAAGTTCTTACAAAGACAAAGTCTATTCATGTTCAATTTTTATTTTTTTTGACAGGTCCATATAGAGAAGGGGATGGATAAGAGACTGTTAGCTGCTTGAGGCCTTCTTTTTTGTTGAGAGGATAGTTGCGGCTGTAAATAATGCTTCCTTTCCAAAAGGCAGAATCGTTATGTGCCTACACCATTATATACATGCTAATGAACAAACATAATCATAGTAATGGAAAAACTCAATCAGTTGAAATTGAATGAACCTACTCATTAGTTTTTTTAAGACTGGAAAAGGCAGTGATCATATACTTGCAGACTTCCACAAGAGGGCAGATGGCACGTGGGGTCAGTGTCAGTCCAAACAAGCCACGTGGGTGCAGGGATCCTCTTTGTTGTGACGTTGCCGTCTTTATGTATTCGTCGTCCCCAATGAAATTGAGTGCGCTCTTGTCACCCATTCCTTCTGAACAGGTCGTTAGAATTTGTCGGCCCTTTTTGGATTCGTACTTAACAAATTGTTAAAGTGAATGAGAGTTTGTACCCTTATTTATATGGGTTTTGTTAAATTGGTCCAGATTTACGTTTTTTAGTACTTTAAAACCCCTATCTTCAAATTTCGCTTTGAATTACAACCCTTCACTAATATTCTAGACCAAAAATGAAGCCTTTCTTGATGGATGTAAACCTTTAAGGGTTCAAGACAAACATAGTACAGTACCTCTTAAACCTTTCCCATTCATCAATAAAAACCTTCCTTTTTGGTTTAGAATATTAGTGAAAGATTGTAATTCGAACCAAAATTTGAAGATAGGGGTTGCAAAGTGCTAAAAAACGTAAATCTGGACCAATTTTACAAAACCCATATACATAAGGGGTACAAACTATCATTTAGTCAATTGTTAATGATTAATTAAACAAGTCCAACGACATAAATCACGTGATAAGAATTTGTCTCTTGTCATTTAAGTTCGATTCTAATTCATTCCAAGATTTATGAGAAATGTTCTTCGTAAGATATAAGTTTATTCTGGTCGTCAGGGGTTTGGTCGTCAGGGTTGAAAACTAACTTCATTAAAAAAAGAGAAGAAATGTCTTGTCATTTGACATGGTTTGATATGTTAGTTTGAAGTACGTCAGATTTGTCTCTATTCATATTTTCTCATTTTCTCTCTTTCAAAGCTATGGCATCATCTAGTAGTATTATTGATGCTATGAATAATATCACGTTGGAGGACGAGGAGGAAGGTGTTTTGGCATTTGAAGATGGAGGGACAATCGGGAATAATCAAGGTTTTACAAATTTCGATGCTAAACTCTGTGTAGTGGCTCGTTTTTTGACAGAGGGTCGAGTGGATTTTCAAGCAATGCAGCAGACATTAGCGGCTCTATGGAAACCTGGAAGAGGGGTTTACATGAAGGAGTTAGATACAAATTTATATCTCTTTCAGTTTTACCACGAACTGGATGTGAAGCGTATATTGGAGGGGAGTCCATGGTCTTTTAACAGGAGAGCACTGGTCATGGCTCGTATGAAGGAGGGACAAAACCCAGGAGATGTCAGTTTGAATGCTATGGATTTATGGGTTCAAATACATGATCTTAAACCAGGTTTCATGTCTGAGAATGTCATAAAGGAGGTTGGAAATTATATCGGCAAGTATGTTGAGTCATGTAAGTCAAATTTCAAAGAGGTTTGGCGTGGGTATATGCGCGTGCGTGTATCTCTTGATCTTTCAAAACCATTAAAAAGGCGAATGAAGGTGAGGAAATCAGGGGATGAATGGTTCTGGATTACGTTTAAATATGAGAATGTTCCCACATTCTGTTTTATTTGTGGTTTACTCGGGCATTCTGATAAATTCTGTGCACGTTTATTTGATACTCCTGAGCATGAGGTAGTTAAGCCCTACGGCATATGGATGCGTGCTCCATTCAGAAGTCGGGTTAAGCCAATAGGTGCAAAGTGGCTTCGTAGTGGCAGTGATGAAGATCCATGGAACACGGGAAAAGGAGGTGAGAGGAGGGATTCAGTTTCAGAAGGCAATAATCATATCCCGAAATCTTCTCCACAAACTATGCAGGTTGATACAGCTGGGGGATTGAGTGGAGGGAAAATTCAAACTGCAACAGAAGTCGTGAATTTAGGGATATAAGGGGATAATCTAACTGAAGCCATAATACACGGAAGTACTTCAATAATAATTGATTCGAAAAAAAGGAGAACGGATGATGGGTTGGGCCATAACAATGGGATGGGCCGGAGTACAGAAATAAGTAAGGAGTCTGAAGGAGAGGATGACATGTTTGTAGAAAATGGCCCAGTAAATTTTAGCGATCCAAAAAACGTCAAAGAGGCGGGTACTCAAATGGGTACTCGCCTAGCATTATGAGTATTATAAGTTGGAATTGCCATGGGCTCGGGACACCACGGGCTTTTCAATTCCTTAAAGAAATATCGTCCCAAAAGAAGCCAAATTTTATTTTCTTATGTGAGATTTTGTGTAATAAAAATAGAGTGGAAGCAGCAAGGAATTCGTTAAATTTTGAGGGAGCATTTACTGTTGAAACGCAGGGGCATAGTGGAGGTATTACTTTTCTGTGGAGGTATGAAGACGAGGTTCATTTACAGTCTTATAGCAAGAATCATATTGACTTGATTGTTAAGAATAGAGGTGGCCAAGAGTTCAGGTTAACAGGAATCTACGGAGAGCCAGATAGGAGGAAAAGGAAGGAAACGTGGGATTTGATTCGTTTATTAGGTACTGGTAACAGTCTTCCCTGGGTTTTGATTGGGGATATGAATAATGTGTTGTCTCAAGATGATAAAAGAGGAGGAAGGCCTTATCCGCATTGGTTAATTCAGGGTTTTAGAGAAGTGTTGGATGACTGTGGCCTTATTGATATGAGTATGAGTGGGTATCCATTTACGTGGGAAAAAGGCTATGGTACGGAGAACTGGATCGAGGTCAGATTGGATCGAGCATTAGCCTCGGAGAATTTTTTCAATTTATTTAAAAATGCAAAGCTTATTAATATGGAAGTGACAACGTCTGATCACTGTCCTTTGTTGCTTGAACCCTGTGAGAATGTTATTTTGCGTTCTGTCAAGCCTTTCCGCTTCGAGAATGCTTGGTTGAGAGAACCGATGTGTAAACAAATTGTGGAGGAAGCTTGGCACCATGACTCTAGTATGTCTTTTTTTGATAAGTTGTTGGTGTGTTCTCAAAAGTTGTCAATATGGGGGCAGGATATTACTGGAAGTTTTCGGAAAAGAATAAATCAAAGCAAGCATATATTGAAAACTCTTAAAGGTAGGAGAGATGCTCATTTTGTTGCGTTGAGTAAAGCAGAGAAAGCGAGGCTTGCAGAGGTGTATGCTCAGCAGGAGGTCTTTTGGAGGCAAAGATCGAAGCAACTTTGGCTTCGCGAAGGAGATCATAATAGCAAGTTCTTCCATAAGGCCACTAAAAAAAGGAGAAGAGTTAATCATATTTCGACCTTGATAGATACCTCAGGTGTTAGAGTTGGTTGGGGTACAGGGCTAGAGGAAACTATGGTGGACTATTTCAATACTATCTTCAAGGCATCGAGTACAGAATGGAGCGAGATTTTGAGCTGTGTGTCGACAAAGGTTTCTCAAGATCAAAATGAGATGTTACTGGCACCAATAGAAGAAGAGGAAGTAAAGCGGGCTTTATTTCATATGCATCCAGATAAGTCTCCTGGCCCGGACGGTATGAGTCCTGGGTTTTATCAGAAATTTTGGCCTATCGTTGGTAATGATGTTGTGCAAATGGTTAGAACCTTTTTTGTTGATGGTGTTCTGTCGAGCAAATTGACCAGTACAAACATTGCATTGGTCCCGAAGAGGAATGACCCACAAACTATGGCTGATTTGCGTCCGATTTCGCTTTGTAATGTGGTGTATAAGATTATATCGAAAGTTCTGGCCAATAGAGTGAAGTCTATTCTTGATGGAATTATATCGGATACCCAAAGTGCATTTATCCCTGGCCGTTTAATTTCAGATAACATAATGGTGGCTCATGAGATTATGCATTTTATGAGGAGGAAAACAACTGGTAAAGAGGGGTGGATGGCTTTGAAGCTAGATATGAGTAAGGCCTATGACCGTGTGGAGTGGGATTTTTTGAGAGCTGTTTTACTGAAGTTGGGTTTTGCACAGAAGTTAGTTGATCTTCTAATGTCGTGTGTTGTTTCAGCCAACTACCAAATAGCTCATGCAGGTCGAATCTTTGGTTCCATAATCCCTCAACGGGGTATAAGGCAAGGAGACCCACTTTCTTCATATATGTTCCTAATTTGTATTGAAAGTTTTACTGCATTGATTCAGGATTATGAACGAAGGCAACTGATCAAGGGTATAAAGGTAGCTCGCACAGCCCCTTCTATTTCTCACATGTTCTTCGCTGATGATAGTTTCATCTTTTGTAAAGCAACAAATGGAATGGCTGATAATGTATTGCAAATGCTGAGGATTTTTGAAAAAGCTTCAGGCCAGCAGATCAATGTGGTTAAGTCATCTGTTTTTTTCAGTAGAAATACAAATGGAGAAGTTAAAGAAAGTCTGCTCAATCAGCTGCAGTTTCAAGAAGCTGGGGAAAACAGTCTTTACTTGGGTCTTCCGAGTTTGATGCACAGAAAGAAGACAGCCATGTTTGGTTTTATTATGAATAGGTTGCAAGAGAAGGTTCAAGGGTGGGATAAGACTGTGTTATCGAAAGGGGGTAAAGAAATTCTTTTGAAGACAGTGGCTCAATCTCTTCCTAATTATGCTATGAGTGTCTTCCTCTTTCCAATCGAATTATGCCATGATATTGAAAGAATTATGTGTAGGTTCTGGTGGAGGGCTAGTGGTAATAAGGAGAAGTCTATACATTGGATGAGTTGGGAGAAAATGAGTAGGAAGAAGAGCATAGGAGGGCTGGGATTTCGTTGCATTCGAGATTTCGACATCGCGTTGCTGGGAAAGCAGAGTTGGAGGTTAATAAATTACCCTCAGTTATTGGTAAGTAGAGTATATAAATCAAGGTACTACCCGGATGGATCTTTTTTCAGTGCTAAACCAGGTGGTAATCCTAGTTATGTGTGGCGGAGTTTGGTTGAGACTCAAGCTCTTATGAAGGAAGGCTTAGTTTGCAGAGTTGGTCGAGGGGATAATATTCTTGTTTTGAACGATCCTTGGTTGCCTGATGCGCTTAATCCGTATGTCACATCGAGAAGTGAAGCTTTGCAAAATGCCAGAGTTTCGAATTTGATGGATTTAGCTACGAACCAATGGGATCAGGACCTTATAAAAGATGTGTTTGAGGAAAGAGACGCAAATTTAATTCTGTCCATTCCTATAAGTTCTGATGAGGCTGATACATGGTATTGGAAGTTCGAAAAAATGGGGGGTTATTCAGTGAAAAGTGCTTATGGGTATATAAGAGACAGCAAGGAGAATAGTCATACTGATGATAATTTTGGGTTCTGGAGACGCTTGTGGAACCTGAAGATCCCACCAAAAGTTAAGCATTTTTTGTGGAGGGCAATAGCTGGTATTTTACCTACGAAGGATAACCTGGTATGCAAAAGAGTTGAGGTGAATGTCTGGTGTCCAGTTTGTCAAAATTATGCAGAAACGATTTTGCACATTCTGGTTAACTGCTCTTTTTCGATGGAGTGCTGGAATTACATGGGATTTCCATCTGTCACGGGTGAGTTTAGTTCGTTTTCAGACTGGTTTAAAGAAGTGATGCAGAAAAAAAGAAGACACGAGATTCATTTAATTGCATTGGTCTGTTGGATGTTATGGAAGAATCGCAATGACCTAGTGTGGAACCAGCGTAGCTTGAAGGCAAGTGAAGTAGTTGAATCAGCAAAATCTGTCCTTGATCAATGGAGGAGTGTTCAAGATAAGAATTTTGACATCTATTTGGGTTACATGACTCAAGATGATGGTCATGAACACTGGAAGTTACCACAGCAGAATAGAATCAAGGTAAACACTGATGCGGCTATTTTTGAAAGCTCGACTAGCTATAGTTATGCGTTTGTGGTCAGGGATAATGTTGGACAGCTGGTTGAGGCTAGATCGAGGTGTATGCAGGGTAAAGTTGCTCCAGAGATAGCAGAAGCAATCGGCATTAGAGAAGCATTAAGTTGGATAAAGGATTCGAATCATTCAGGTGTGGAGATAGAGTCAGATTGCTTGCAAGTAGTCCAGGCAATTAGATCTTCAGTCGCGAGTTTCTCATACTTGGGGAGAGTGGTAGAGGAATGTCGTGTTTTGTTAGCTAGCTTAAAAGCCCGTAATGTGCTTATTCGTTTTGTTAAACGCTCAGCGAATAGAGTATCTCACTATTTGGCGAGATATAGCTGTTCTGTAGCTGACCGTATTTGGAGGTTTGGAGAGGTCCATTCCGAATTTCAACATGTACTTTTGAGTGATTTGAAGTATCAATAAAATCATCTTTTTCTTGGCAAAAAAAAAAAAGATATAAGTTTATTTTTTTAAGAAAATAAATAAATTAAACAAGTCGATTATTCGGCCCTACAGATTATATTCACACCATATATGCATATATGCATATATGCATAGTAGTAGTAGTAAGTGTGGCGAATTCATGATTTAAAATTATACTCCCACAAGATTGGTATTCTGCCACCGAGTTCACACGCCTTGTTCCATCACGAAATCTTTTTATGGATACGTATTATGAAATGATAAGTCGACACTCCTTATTGTCTTGGCATCTTTAAAATAGAGCGACGCGTATGGCCATAGTTGATATTTAAGTCCTTGAGTTTTGGATTTGGATAATACCTTATCATTGGGGTGTTTGGGAGAACTTTTTTTCAGAATAAGTCAACTTATTTTAAGATAAAATTAGAGATTTCTAACTTTCCAACTTATTTTTGCAACTTATTGTATCTCAAACATATATTAAATACTTGTATAAAGAAAAATTATCAAAATATAAAATTTTTACCCGAAAATAAATCCATAAATCCTTATAAAAAGTTAAGCCAAACGGGCCAATTATCAATAAGTAAACTTAAAAGGGTTTTTTTAGTGTGGTTAGAGCATCTCCATCGACACTAGGCACTAATTATAATGGTTAGCTAAAATAATATATAATAAGTGTTAGCTAAAATTTGAGAAGCTGCAACATATTGTGCTCCAATGGTGTTCGCAATAATGGTTAGCTATAATTCAAAAATAGTTTTTTATTATTATTTCGGTTCACCTTTATCATTACTTCATCATAGATATAATATAAATAAGGTAAAAAATTGATATGAATATTTTAGATAATGGCTACAGACTCAACAGATATAGAAGATGAAATAAAGGATGTCTATAATTTTTGCTAATAGGTCTTGTGGTTTGAGAAATATATTTTTTAGCTAAGAGCATCTCCAATGGAGAAGACCCCTTAGCTAAAATCACAAATATATTACTATAAATAAATTTTATAGAAATTATGTAAAAAAAATATCACTCCAATGGAACATTACTTTTAGCAAAAAATTTAGATAATCTCTTTTCGTTGACTATATTTGGTCAATCTCTAGAGACCTGTAAGAAAGATTTATATGATCTATTACCTTAAAAGATATAAATTCTATTAATAACAACCTGAAATAATAATAACAGACTATATTTACAATATATACAACATTATAGCCAATATACCATTGGAGCACAACTTCTTACAGGTTCGGCAAATTTTACATAATCAATATTTTATCTGATTTAGCCAACCATTTTTAGCTAATACCATTGGACATGCTCTAATATGTATATCATAGTGTCACCTCGACTTTTTACCTAACAGGTGGTGGTGATTGGAGATACTCTTACAAGACATATTTTAAAAACTAGCTTATAACCCGTGCAACGCACGACTCCTTTTTTAATATCTATAATTACTAGCTTATACCTCATGCAATGCACGGTTCCTTTTTTAATATATATATATATATATATATATATATATATATATTAATTTCTTTAATTTTATATGTTATTAATTTAGATATCAAATTTTCGTTAAAAATTTGATATATATATATAAGATTTTACACGTCCGATTTAATATTTATACTCTATCTTAAATTCTTAAAATTTGATTTCACGTGAAATTTATAAAATAATCTTTAATTTAGTGATGGTTTAACAATTATTTTCTAATTAAATATATGCAAAAACAAAAGATAGAAGAAATTAACGATTTTTTACGTTGAAAATTCAATCTAATTTATGAATTCTACTTATAATTCGTTTTGATTATCAAAATATCTTTATTATTATTTGAAGATGGTTCTACTAACAACAAAAAACAATTTTAATAATAAGTGGGAGAAGGATTTTGTCCAAACTTTGATTATAGGTAGTCTGGTCCTTCGTACGATAAAATAAATGAGAACCGTTAGATCTTAAAATAAATAGATGAAAACCGTTGGATCTTGCATAAAAAAATATTTCATATTTAATATTTTATAAACTAAAAATTGTATTTATACTGAAATACGAAAAGATGTATGTTAAAGATTTAAATCATATCTAATTAGGTTTTTTACGTTGAATAGCATTATCAATGTAGGAATTTTACATTGAATAGGATTAATTAAAAATTAGTAATTATTTTTTTTCTCTTGAGATTCTGAGTGTTTTCATTTGAATAATAAATATTAAATGATCACTAAATTAAAGATAGTTTTATGAGCTTTGCGTGGATTGTAAAATCATCAAAATATGATTTCTAGATTTTAAGATTGAGCCCAAATAGTAAACATGATTTTTTTTTAATACTAATAAAAAAATAAGTAAAATTCAATTCTAATACAATATTTTTTAATTATATCCTTTTCAGATTATAATTTTCCTTATAAAATTCAATTATAATACAAACTTCTTTAATTATATCCTTTTTAGATTATAATTTTATTTCTAAAAATCACTTCTAATGCAACCTTTTATAATTATATCCTTTTTAGATTATAATTTTCTTTTTACAATGATATAATCTTGATCGTCTATTTTTAAAAAGATTAGATTCAACGGTTGATATTATTTTGGTAGTACAGCGACCAAAATTGTGGATAAGATCCCTCTTACGCTTATTATATATAAGGATAGAATATTAAAATTTTAAATTTTATATGTTATTAATTTACATATAAATTTTTTTGTTAAAAAATTGATATATATATAAGATTTTATACGTTCGATTTAATATTTGTATTCTATCTTGAATTCTTAAAATTTGATTTGAACGATTTTACAGTCCATGTGAACTTAACAAAATAATATTTAATTCATTGATGCTTTAATTATTATTTTCAAATCAAATCAACGCATAATCAAATACAGGTTGAATTTATTCGATTTTTTGCGTTGAAAATTCTATTGAAAATTTTGTTGAATATTCAACCAAATTCTATTAGGGCTTAAAAGAATTTGACGATTTTTTGCGTTGGAAATTGTATTCGATTTAAAAAATTTACTTATATTTGGTTGAATTTATCAAAATCATTTTCAGTATTGAATATACTTCTACTAACAATCAAATACAGGTTTTAATATTAGAAAATAACGATTTCCATCTATTGATTTTAAGACCTATCGATCTTTTTTATTTTGGTATATAATAGAAATTTAATGTTATTTACATAATAATTAAATTGGTCTCCTTATTAAGTTATAACTTTTTTTATTTTAGATTTTTTAAAATCCAGGTCTAATATAACTTCTTTTAACTTATAATCTTTTTATACAATAATTATTTTTTATATGGTATAATTTTGATCGTCTATTTTTTAAAAAAAATTATATCCAACGGTTGAGATTGTTTTGGCAACGACAAATTATCATAGTTTCAAAATTTTGGATAAGATATCTTTTACGATTATTATATTTAAATTTTTTTTAATTAAAATATTGAAAATCATATAGATTTTGAGATAATCTAGAAGAATTTAATACTTATAAAATTGTTTATTAAAAATACTAATTAAATTTGATGAATTAAAATATTTTAAAAAATATTAATTATGGTGTGCTAAAAGCTTCTTAGTTTCCTATCTTTTAGGCGTATACGAACATGGAACATATTAATTAAAGCTGGAGTTAAATACTTTAATATCATAATAATTTTCTCATAATTAAGCGAGAGATTATACATTAATATTACATGACTACTGGTGGGAATAGGAGGCAGGTCAATAAATACTATTCTAATATAGTTCTGACATATGGTAATACCTATTATTATTTCTCTTACTCTTATTATATAATAGGATATAAATTTGTGCTCTATCTTGAATTATTAAAATTTGATTTTGACAATTTTATAGTACGCATGAAATTAACAAAATAATCTTTAATTTAGTGATAATTTAAAAATTATTTTTCAATTAAAACTATAATATTAATAAAATAAAATAAATAAAATTTAATTGTATCATTTTTTAATTATATCCTTTTCATATTATAATTTTCTTTTCAAAATTCAATTCTAATACGACTTTGCTAAATTATATCCTTTTTAGATTATAATTTCATTTTTAATATGATATACACATATCATCAACAAAAGAACATTGCACATCCTCCGAATCTATTGGCATAATGTATGTTTCGGCTTCTTAAAATGTTACCGACTTCAGTAGGGTGAGCCCTCGCAGAATGTTTCCCAGGTAGACAAACATATAAATCATTCGCCTTTAGTTCATATATAGATTTTTGATAGAATAATGTAATTATAATTGTATTAGGATTTGTTTCCCTTGTATTTATAGATTTTTGATAGAATAATGTAATTATTATTTTATTAGGATTTTTTTCCAATTCATTGTAGACATTATTTTTATTTGTTTATTTGTAATTGATTTTATTTGTTTATACATATTTTATTTGTTTACTAAATTAAAGATATTTTTAAATTAAATTTAGTTCTAATGATGAAAAAAGGGTATTATAGTAAATTAACAAAGTGAAATTATAAATAAATATATAAGGAAATAATTTATAATCCAACGGATGACTTTTAATCCAATTTTTTAATCCAACGGATCATATGCTTTTGGTAGTACAGCGACGACGACCAAAAATTTGGATAAGATCTCGCTTATGCTTATTATATATAAGGTATTAATTACTTTTTAATGAATTAGTTAATTTTAATTTTTAATTGATTTAGATTTTTGGGCATGAAGAAAAATTCATTAATATTGATTAAAATAAATAATTAAAAAATATCACCTAAGCTTATATTATTATATGACTTGACGCACATTAAAAAACGGAACTTTAAATAGTGCATATAAGTGCAGCAATTTTCCGGATTAGTGGTGTGGCATCGTATTATATATAAAAAAAATGTTTAGTTAATATAGTAGCTTATAATTATTTCTTTTTATTTGCTACTACGTGGAAGGTATGTAGCCAATAGCTGGTACTACTTCATTTGTACATCCCGAGAAAGTTCACAAAATTTGCACAAATAGACGTTACTCTTTTGGCCAATCAAGAATTGGAGATATCTTTAGTACCGACGTATTGCAGCAGCAACTGGACCACGTTTTTGGTGCCATATTAAATTATTAATAGTTCTTTTTTAATTCCCGATAATTAAAGGGTGAAAGGCCAAACTACCCACTTTTTTTGTTTCTCTCATCAAAATACCCAAATTCGGGAAGTACCGCCCAAAATACCCACGGGATACGCCTTTGGGGTCGGAGTATCCTCGGATACGCCTACGGGATAGGAGTATCAAAAGAATACGCCAAAGAAGCTCGTGAATTTTTTGTGGAATACGCCGTTACTGTTCACGCAACAGGGGTTGCGCCTCTGACAAGCGCGCAAGCAGACCAGGATTTGCGCCTCTGACACGGGCGTAACATGAGATGCGCAACTTCAAGATGCGTATCCCACGTCGTCCCAGACCTCTCGAACGACGACGACCATGACGATTCCGATGTTAACTTTCGATCACTTCCTCCGTCCACCTCCCTGAGTTTCCCATCACCTAATATATATCATTAGAATCAGGTTTCGATTCTCTACAGATCTATAATTGTGTTATAACAGTTCGTGTCCCGGATTAAAAACGCCCAAAACGGCGATTCAAGCAATTGAAACACTCCGGCGAGCTTCGTTTTCGCCCCTGCGGGGCCGGAGGTAATCAACGAAGCTCGGGAAGATCAAGTACACGCAGTTGTGGTCATTTTACGATGCTGTAATCGTATGTATAGTGACCGGAGACAGTCAATCGAACGGGAGCAGCCGGATATTGAAAGTCGCCGGCTAAGAGCTCTTGTTTTTCATGTCCAGGTTTTTCATTTTCTGACTGGTACAGTAGCAGTGGATACGCCCACGGGAGAGGCGTGTCCCGTGGGTACAGAGGGCGGTGTTTTCAGAATTGGGTATTTTGGTTAGTGGGTACTGAAATTTTAGGCATTTTGGTCATTCTTTCATAATTAAAATCATTAATTTTGTTTAAGGGAGGGAAAAAAAAAACCTTTTTAATCCTTCAAATCTTAATAATCTGAATAATAATTTAATTTACACTCTTTCAAATAAGTAAATATTTTTTAGGTGTTTAGATGTTAAAAGTCAATTAAAAGTTGTTGAACAGGGCAAGAAATGGGTAGGGGCGTAGGTAGGGGTGTAAATTTTTGATCCAAACCGAAACCTGACACGAATCCAATCTGAGAAAATACGAATTTGAGTCATTAAATATTCAAGCCGAAATTATCAGGTACAAACAGACATGAACTCGAAACCCAAAAATGACCTGAAAATTAATGAAACTTTTTTTATAATCCTGCTTTTGAAATACTCTATGTTTAAAATAATTAAATTTAAGTACAATAAAATAACTTTCAGGTGTAATGATTGATACTCGCTAGTTAATTTATAATTATTTAATATTAATAACAATATTTTCATATGTCATGCCCTTTTTTACACCTTACAAAATGGGTAAAGTACATATTATACAATTGAACTGTAACTTTCACGTGCAATGAAAAAGAAATGAACTGTTTTTTCTTAAAATTTCTGTAAAAGCAATCAGTGCATATAAATCGGGATAGAGGGAGTATATAATATAAGAGTATATTTTCAGTCATTCTAAAAAAGAATTGAGGTGGTGAAACCCGAAATGATCCGAAACCCGACACGAACCCAATAAGTATGAGTTAGGGTTAGTAAAAATTCAACCAGAAATAACCAGATACAATCTGACCCAATACAAACCCGACCCAGAACCACCCCTAGGCGTAGGGCAATAGCTCTTCTTACATGGGGTTGATGTGCACGTGAATATAACCGGAGAAAGGAAAAAAAAAGTGAAGCATGATTGGTTATGGTAGACCTCAGTAGCAGCTTAGTACAGCACACAAGTTGTCGTACTATCAATACCCGACTAGTTAATATTTTACTACAAGACAAACGAGTTTTTTTTTTTTTTTGCCAAGGACAAACGAGTTTTTAAATGGCAAGGAGTGTCTATATTGATAAACGTTTTTAAAAATTATTTAAACTAGCCTATAACCCGTGCGATGCACGGTTACTTATAAACTGTTTAATTATATTTCATTAAAATTTTAAGTTGTATATATGTTTTTATTATTAAAATATATTTTGAATTTTATAAATTTCATGAAAATAAATGTTATTCTAATTACGTATTTTAATTATTACTTTCAAATACATATGTATATATAAAAATATTATATAAAAGTAGTTTTTTTAACATTTTAAATATTTTTATCTTAATATTTTTATTTGATTGTTTATAATTTTAATATTTGCTAATTAATTAGTAATAATATAAATTATAAAAGAAAATAAAATATGATTATTGGTTTTTGATATAACTGATGGCCTTTTTTTCAATATAAAACAGACCATTATATCTTTCAAAACTCCAAAATTTCGAAACGATCTTTTCTATTAATTAATTATTTTTTAACTTTTTTTGTGACAAAATTAATAAAAGTACTTTTTTCATAAATAAATAGGAAAAAAATAAATTTTTGCACATTTACTTTTGTTAAGAATAACTATTTGCAATTTTACTAAACTATTTGCAATTTTATTATACTAAGTTTCAAAATTGCAAAAATACTAACCCTAACCCTTCCCCCCTTCCCTCCCCTTTTATAATCAGGCGTTTGTGTACTTTTTTTTTTTGAAGGTGGGATGCTATTTTGGTGGATTTGGGTTGCATGGCCCCGCATGGACAACCACTTTCAACTGAACATGCAACAAAATTTCTGATTTCATGTTCCAATTTTCAATTGCCATTTTCGACCTCATTTATATATATATATATATATATATATATATATATATATATATATAAATGAGGTCGAAAATGGCAATTGAAAAATGGAACATGAAATCAGAAATTTAGTTGCATGTTCAGTTGAAAGTGGTTGTCCCTGCGGGGCCATGCAACCCAAATCAGCAACTGAATGCAACCCAAATCAGCAACTGAATGCAACTTTTTTTTTTAAGGTGGGATTCTATTTTGGTGGATTTGGGTTGCATGGCCCCACAGGGGCAACCACTTTCAACTGAATGTAACCACTTCCAACAAGTTGAATGTGATTGCATTTGGTTGAATATTGTCCCTGGCGGGGCCTTGCAACCCAAATCAGCAACTGAATGCAACTTTTTTTTAAATGTGGGATTCTATTTTGGTGGATTTGGGTTCCATGGCCCCGCAGGGGCAACCACTTTCAACTGAATGCAACCACTTTCAACAAGTTGAATGTGGTTGCATTTGGTTGAATATTGCCCCTGGCGGGGCCTTGCAACCCAAATCCACCAAAATCACCCACCTTAAAAAAAGTTGAATGTGGTTGCATTTGGTTGAATATTGCCCCTGGCGGGGCCTTGCAACCCAAATCAGCAAGTGAATGCAACTTTTTTTTTAAGGTGGGATTCTATTTTGGTGGATTTGGGTTGCATGGCCCCGCAGGGCCAACCACTTTCAACAAGTTGATTGTGGTTGCATTTGGTTGAATATTGCCCCTGGCGGGGCCTTACAACCCAAATCCACCAAAATCATCTCACCTTAAAAAAAAAAAGTTGCATGTGGGGTTGCATTTGGTTGAATGTGGTTGCATTCAGTTGAATATGGCCCCTGGCAGGGCCTTGCAACCCAAATCCACCAAAATCATCCTACCTTAAAAAAAAGTTGCATGTGGTTGCATTCGATTGAATGTGGTTGCATTCAGTTGCTGATTTGGGTTGCATGCCCTCGCAGGGGCAACCACTTTTAACTGAACATGCAACTAAATTTCTGATTTCATGTTCCATTTTTCAATTGTCATTTTCGACCTCATTTTATATATTAGAGTCCAAAAATGAGGTCGAAAATGACAATTGAAAAATGGAACATGAAATCAGAAATTTAGTTGCATGTTCAGTTGAAAGTGGTTGCCCCTGCGGGGCCATGCAACCCAAATCCACCAAAATAGCATCCCACCTTAAAAAAAAGTACACAGTCGGGTGAAAACGGCACATGGAGGGCACATGGGGGGAGGGGGGAAGGGTTGACCTAATTTGTAGTATTTTTGCAATTTTGAAACTTAGTATAGTAAAATTGCAATTAATTCAAAGAGATACACTACGCCAAAGAAGGCCTTCGGCAACACCTCAAAAATGTTGCCAAAGGCCCAAAAAATGTTGCCGTACCCAAAAAAATCTCTACGGCAACACTTTTCGGGTGTTAGCTTTTTCGATGTTGGCGTAGGGTGAACTGCAACACTTTTACCCCTACAGTAACATGCTAAAATGTGTTGCCGTAGGATAGCAAATTGACACTTACACGTGGCAAGACCCATGATATGTGGCAGGACCTCCATGACACGTGGCTGGACCCCCACTAACACGTGGTTGGACCCACTGCCACGTGGCTGGACCCACTGACACGTGGCGAGGCCCATTGATAAGTGGGACCCAGTGACATGTGGGACCCTCCTAAGTCTTTGGCAACACTTTTTTGGAACATATGGCAATACCAAATTAAACTATTACAACATTTTTTAATAAATCTTATAGCCATGGCAACACTTTGTTATAGCTATTGCAACACCTTTGCAATGGAAAATTAAGAATACACTTCTGATAAATACAATTTCCAGTATAACACTCTTCTGATTAAAAATTAAAACCTGTTTTTCCATTTCACAATTGTCAACTCCAAAATATAACAATAGAACTACATTACATCAGTGCAAAATGAAATAAATATCAACCTCCTAGTGAAGCACCCACATTGCAAATGTTATAAAGTACTAGACACAAATCTGGATAATACTAAGAAACCAAAAAATCATAAATAGCTGCTCCAACACCCCATCAGAACCTCAGATTCCAACACTCCTTTGGTTCCCCAGAAAGCTCTAGCTGCTCCTAGAGAAGAATAAGCAGCTATCTTTATCCCTTGCAACGGACCTAGTCAAGAAAATTCATGTTCCGATGTGTAAATCATACTCCAAAAGTCCAAACTAGATGTATAGTCCTGTAAAATTCTTTTAATTCAGAATGTGTAGTTTATTCATATTCTTATGGCTATACTTGTTAGTATTCGATAATCAGAATATCAAGCTGACTAAAGCTTCAGGTTAAGTGCCTTGGACAGAAAATCATCCAGTTGAGTGTTGACGACTAAAGACAACATTATTAGCAATCAAGTGAAACTAAAACATGTTAGTTAAAGTCAATGAACTCAGTACCCAAAAGGCAAAGCACACTATAAACATAAAATCATATTTACAGCCAAATAGTACTATCAACGAACCATCTAACCTGGGAAATGCAAATAGCAAACCAATTCTAATTTTCCAAGCGTCTGAATTCATGTACACACAATCCATTGCTAAGGTAGATGCAGATGACATAAAGAAGTAATACAGGGAATAAAAAATAAAAGATATACCTCTTTTTCGTTTTCCTTTTACCTGTGCCAGTTCAGTACTATCAATACAATTCAGCTTCACAAGACTTTCCAGAGATACATGCTTTCCAAAGAATTCATCTAGCATTTTGTTGTATGACTTCCTTACCAACAACTATTTTCAGTACATAGATATTAATATCATACAAAAATAAATAATTTTCATCACCTGTGTAACTTGAAATGATAAATTTAGAACCATAATGTCATGACAAATCTATGCCATGGAATATATAAAAGATGTACTACTGTTATAAAAAATGATATCTTATTATTTTAAATTTAATAAAAATTAATATCCAGTGTTGTTTGAGGATAAATTTGTCATCCGCCCAGTTAAATTATTAAAAACAACCAATTAAATTTCATATTTTGAGATGCATTATTAGAAAATTTTTCAAATTATGTATTTCACAAACTCCTTCCACTATTATTATATTATTTGTGATATTGTTCTCAGGATCTAAAGTTTTTGTACAGGTTTATGAAACAAAGATTAAATGTAAAAGTAAGTGAAAAGATAAGTGAAATAATGAAATAGGTTAATCTACTAACCTGGATTTATTCCATCTGTGTTTGGTGATGTTACTGGTGCTAATATTGAAATGCCTTGGATAGTGATATTGCTGCATATATTATTAAGAATATGTGACTAGGAAGAAAGTTTTATTTGACTTTTCGAGTGAGATTTAAAACTGTAAATTACCTGCTATAAACAGGATGAACATTCCATGATGGGGAATTGGGAAATGTAAGATTCGAAATCTGGATATTATCAGAATGCATGATCTCGAAAAGGTAAGGTCATGTATATTTGAGCTTTTTCCTGTGAAATTGTTGCCACCAGAGAGCACCCTGACCGTCGACTATGTCATTTTCACCTGGTTTCATATCAACATCAACATAATTGTTAACTTATTATGCAATTAATTCTAGGTTTTAGGACAACACATATTTTTATGAAATCCCTACAGTTTAGAATTATAGAACATACATAATTGTTCTTCATAATTGTATAACACATAATTGTGAAATCCCTAGCTTGCTTGCTCACTCTAACATTGGGATGAGATTGAAGCTTTTCATACATTACACGAGCATCGTTCATCCTGTCATGGTGTAGCTTACTATTATCTATACTAGAGGGATGAGAAAATATACTACGCAATGAAAGAAGGAAATAAACAACCGCTTATGGACTGTCTCCTATACACTACAATACCATACTAGTATCATGAAAAGTCACTGAATAAAATCTATTTGACATGTGTTTAGAAAGAAGTGCATGTGTTATAAGTAGTATTACAACCAACTTGGTCTATATTAACAAAATAGAATACCAAGAAGTATTGAAGCATTTTTGAGCAACCAAGTGTTCAAGGAGAATTAGAAGATATAATTAGCTACATACATACTTCCACATTTATACATGACCAGGAACTTTTGATTCATTGGATGTTTATATATTTACAAGTGCATAATTATATCATAATGCTGATGATCTAAACTAAGCAAACAATGCACGAATCCCATGTTCAAGATCTGATACCCTCTGTTTCACTTGGTAAACGTATAGAAAATGTTACAATAATTGAATTTTACTTGTTTCACAGAGGAGATCTCATTTAGGTTCTTTTGAAGCACAATAATGTGATACTAAAATTAAAATTGTAATATATATTAAATTTTTGTAGGTAATCTAAAATAGTACATAATAATCTCTAAACAAAAAGCAAAGCTACCTAAATCCCAATTTACTACAAAATTATGGTCGCAGATAGCACTACACTGAAAGTCGTATAGCATTGTTTTGGGGGACCAAGTGGAGTAATATTTTTTGCCATTTAGTTGATTGTTATTAGTAGGACTACATAGGGTGATTAGATAAAAGTATGAATTATTACTACTGTATTTAGATACTGGGGCTGATATATGTTAATTTGTTTAGTAGATATATGATAAAAATCTCATTTCCTTCCATTTAAGATGCCCCATTCACGGCACGCTGACCATTCAGAATCATAAAGTTGGTAAATTGTAGCAAGGGAGATCTATTAGTATATGGTTACACCTTGTAACACAATTTGGATTACTCATTACTCATATTTTTTTTGTCTTAATCTCGGTATTGCCTTGAACTAATGTTCTGCTCTCGATCAATTTACATTTCTAAAAGGTTTCTAGTTACAATTTGAGAGGGAATAACATGTGTGCATATGCATGGGATATCAAATACAAATAATATCAGAAGAAACTTTTCGTCAAAATAGGTACCTAGTAAGTGAGTCTTGACAAGAGCAGCTAAACCATGAAGTTCAGTCTGCAACAGAAAATACATAGGAAAGTTTAGGAAGGAGAGAATCGTGAAAGTGGATCTTACCAATCATATACAATTGACACAAAACCAACAACTTGTAGCTGCTTAGTAGAGTACATCGATTACTAAGGCTACTTAATAAGGACAACAAAAAAACCTAGAATGACTGATGTACCTTCCACCTGCCGTGTCCCTTCCATGACCGTAAGACGACAAAGGTTCAATGACTGTCCACTCACTAATTTTATATCTACGATAAATAATTGACCCAGACCATTACACCAGAAGCTGAGGCATCTTGGGATCCCATTACACCTTCCCCATATGATCAAGAACCCTAGTACATATAGCTAAAACTAAATTGTCTTAACAAATGAGCTTATTATCCCAACCAAAAACTGAAAGAAAAACTAAAATAAGTAACCTTAATCAACTTTCTTTTCTCTTTTACTTGGAAAAGTACCTATTCAAGACTGAAACCAAGGTAATGTAAATGAAGTATAGAAGCTAAACATGTCATTTCATCATTAACATAGTCATAAAAGGATTTATTTATCGAAAAAGAGAAGCCAACTCCTGCTGGTGACTCAAGGTACAACTCCAGCTCCAATAGATGAACATCTGGGCCCTGAAAAATCGAAAAAGCACGAATCTTCCTTAAACATACCAAAAAAGAAACAGAAAAAATGGGTTTTACTTATAACTTATACCTCCATTTAACCAAAGAACAAGAGGCCTTGAATCTGCATTTGTTTCCACTTCAACAAAATAATAAAATAAAGATCTTTCTTGTTTTTCATCAATACTACTGTATTACAAGTAAACAACGATTATGAAAGAGGGAGAAAGTCAGCCTCTGCAATAAAGTGAGAACGTTTTAAACACCAAACATCAGTACCGAATAGCTTTTAAAAATCTTTAAAACCCCTGAATAGGTCAATGATTTTGTTTCTCTGTATCACTTTATAAATCATGATGATAGACATCGGTGCCAATAGCAAACTGGCAATTACCTCCAGTCTTGTCTCGTTCAATCTGTACACATCTTCTCAATGGACATGTAATGTAAAACTCCGATTAGTCTTATACCCAATTAAATATCAATTAAATACAACAAAAAGCCCTAATAGACACAAACAGATTAGCCCCAATTTACATGTATGCATCCAAATGAAATCCCAAACAAAAATGTTCCAATTTTACCTTAATCAAATCTTTAAAAATGAACCCCCAATCGAATAGAGCTAGACACGAAGAGATGGTCGACAGTGTGTGTGTGTGTGTGTGAGAGAGAGAGAGAGAGAGAGAGAGAATGACTACCCTAATCGAACCTCCAATTGTGAAGCCTAATCGCCCTTCATTTTGTTCTTCAATTCGTTTAGATCAAAGAAACAGCGAAAGCTTTGAGTGCGGTAGAGAGAAACTTTAGGTCAGGAGAGTAGGTGAGCGATTGAAGGGGGTGAGTGATTGAGGGGGAATGTTTAAGTCCACAAAATTTTGATTGGGGGAAAGTTTAGGCTAAGTTTTCACTTTGGGGGGAATTTTTTCACTGAAAATTAAAACCGCGGGTTTCAATTTTTCAGTTTTTGATTTAATTTTTTATTCAAAGTTTTCAATTATTATAATTATAATTTATTAACTTAAAAATATTGATTAAATAAATATTATATATAAATAAATAAATAAATAAATTTATTAACTTAAATTCATTTCACAAATTTTTTTAATGTTTTATGTAAAATGTTATTTATTTTTAATTTAAAATATTAATATTTTTATGTAAAATGTTTTATGTGAATTATTTTTAAAAAAATTAGTCATGCGGGCCCCACTACCACATTAGCTTCCACGTCAACAAGGGGTGGGACCCACTACCACAGCCTCTGCCACGTCAGCATGCCACGTCAGCAAGGGGTGGGACCCACTGCCACGTCAACATGCCATATCAGCAGGAGTGGGTCCCACATGCCACATTAGCTGAGGCATACTGCCACGTCAGCAAAGTCCAGTAAGTAGTGTGGGGTCCACTGCCACGTCAGCACAGTCAGCATTGCCCAGACAACATTATAATATAAAATTAAAAAGAAAAATAAATACATTATAGTGTAATACATTATAAAACATCTACAGCAACACTTTTCGTATCTACGCTAACACAAATACTAGGTGTTGTAGTAGGTAAGGATGAAAATAGCTACGACATCACTTTTTCAAACGGCAACACCTTGCAAAAGTGTTGTGTAAAGTCATCTATGGCGTAGTGATAATATATTTGCAAATAGAAACTTTAAACATGGTATTTTTGGTAATTATCCTAATGCTGATTACAAAAATTGTGCACTGTAACAGACAAACTACTTGACGTCTTGACGACTTGTTTGCTGTAGAAAGGACTCTCGTGGGCTTTGCCGTGTGCGTGTGTTTTTGTTTTTGAATTTTATTAATAATAGAGATTTAACCAAAGCAAAGAGTGACCAAAAAAAGAGTACTAAAAAAGAGTGACCAAAAAAAGAATACCAAACCAAATATACCCTATTTTTTTTTTTTTTTGCTAAATAAACAGAAAAATATACCCTATTTCGCTTATAATAGTATAGTATAGATAGTATAGATTAGAGATTCGACAAAACAAGATGCATTTATTTATGAATAGTGTTAGATCTCTTAAAATAATTTCCAATTTTTTGAAACGATTTTATTTTTCCCTATGTATAAATTTAAAATACATAAATATTTGGTAAAATTTTTGATAACATTTTTAATTATTCAAAAGTTAGAGATTTGTAAAAAAAACTAGATTATAACTCATGCTATTTTAAAAATATATTAATAATTATAATAAATTAGATGATTTAATATTTAAAAATTGAATTCATTAATTCTAACAAAAATAAAATTAATACAATAAGTGCACTTCTTTATATATTGTAATAAATTTATTTAAAAATTACTTTAATTATATACTCCCTCCATCTCATTCTTTTTTACCATATTTTCTATTGTGATTGTTCAAAAAGTGTTGTCCACTTTCAGTTAATATGGTGTTAAACTGTTAATTATGTTAAGTTTTTGGAAAAGCAATATAATTTTTTGGTAACTATTAGGTTTTTAAATATGATTGTATAATTGGCAAAAAAATGAGTGGGATACAAGGAATATTTTATTATATTTGTTAGAGAATGCTGTACCTTAGTTTATCTCAGGTATTTTCCCTGAGATGTTTCCATAAAATATCCCTACGGGACCAATTATTTTAGGAAAATGCTAGGTACCCCAAATTGATACCCAAATTTTTCCTCAAAGTACACGTGTCATTATTTGAATGGTTATAATTACAATGGGCCCGCCAGGGCCATATAAATCCCATCAATTAAAATTCTCCATACATCCAACTCATCAATTTGAGAGTATTTTTTGGGGTACCAATTTGGGGTACCTAGCATTACTCATTAATAAGATTTTATAAAGAAGTAAGGTAAGTACCTTAGGTAAGTTCCTAGGTAATCTCAGGAACATTATTCTCTATTTGTTATACTAGGGACTTTGCCCGCGCTACGCACGCGATCTGAAAATTAATAAAAAAAAATAAAATGGTTACAAATTGTTTAATATGATTAATACTTATTAATATATTTATTACTATTAATTAATTAAAACATATTAAAAATGTGTTACCCTTACTTAAAAATTTAAATTATACCTATCAGCAATACATTGATGGATACAAAATATGATTTCATTTATATTCATTTTGTCACACTTAAAATTAAGAAATAATAAAATTATATATAAAAATTAATAAAAAAATTGCTAACAACAAAAAAAAAATTAAAAATTAAAATTTATACATGGATCGGTGTTATAAAAATGGGGAGAGAAGACCTAATTAACATTACCCTAAACACCGACTTGCAACTCTCTTATCATATACCTAACTCACGATCATAAAAATTGAAAAAGGAATTGAAGAATATGGAGGTAACTACCCTCAACTTAGTTGGCAAACATCTCCTAAGAAGTTTGAGTTCTCTCAAAATGTTCAGTATATTGCTTTAAAAAATAAAAAAGAGACTTTTAATGGGAAATGATTACCTGATAGATCATATAAAATAGAAAAAGTGGGGATGTAAGGTGAATATAATTATTACAATTTGATAATTATTCACTCAATAAAGTCAATATTGTTCTATTATATAATGTTACTCGACGTCGCCTCACGGCGTCGTCTCGCTTTTTATAATATAAAAATAATAATTATTATTGGATTACAAATAAATGATGAATAATTTAAATTATTGAGCAAAGAATTTATGAAAAAATGATTTGATCATATTTTTTTATCGACAAAAAACTCTAAACGATGAGTTTTGGACATTTATCTTCAATCATATTCATTAAATTTGTTAAATATAAAAATTGGTGTTTGTTTGATTTAATTAATTAAGTTTTGAATAAAATGTGATCCAATAAGGTGTAATTAAATATAATTCTTACAATTTGATAATTCTTCACTCAATAAAGTCAATATAATTATTTTTTTTAACAAAGTCAATTTAGTTATATAGTATAACGTTGCTAGAGGTTACCTCACGGTATCATCTCACATTTTATAATATTTAACCTAAAACTATAATTGGACTAAAAACAAATTATGAAGAATTTTAATTATTGAGCAATAAATTTATGAGACTTAAAAATTAACCAATATTAATTTTTTTATCAACATTAAACTCTAAACAATGAGTTTTCAACATCTATATTTAATCACATTTATTAAATTTATTGGATGTAAAAATTTCTGTATGTTTGATTTTATTCATTTAGTTTTAAATAAAATGTGATTTAATAATTTTTACAGTTTGATAATTGTTGACTCAATATAAGTCAATGTAGTTATATAGTATAACGTCTCTTCTCATAACGCGGGAACTCACGATCGTAACAATTTAAAAGCAAAAGAAGGATATGGAGGTAACAGAATCTTGATGGAAAATGATTACATGATAGAACAGATAAAACAAAAAGTGGTGATCTAATGTGTAGTAAAATATACTGTAATTATTACAATTTGATAATTCTTCAATCAATAAAGTCAATATAGTTTTATTACATAATGTTACTCGACGTCGTCTCATTGCACCGTCTCACTCTTTATAATATGAAAATTATAATTATAATTGGACTAAAAATAAATTATGAATAAAATCAATTATTGAGCAATGAATTTATGAAAAAAAATTATCCGATCATATTCCTTTATTGACATAAAACTCTAAACGATGAGTTTTCGACATATATCTTCAATCATCTTCATTAAATTTATTAAATATTAAAATTTGTGTATATTTGATTTAATTAATTAAGTTTTAAATGAAATGTGATCCAATAAGGTGTGCTAAAATGTAATTCTTACAATTTGATAATTGCTCACTCAATATAAGTCAATATAATTATATATTATAACGTTGCTCGACGCCGCCTCGCGGCGCCGTCTCGTATTTTATACTATGAAAATTAAAACTTTAGTTAGACTAAAAATAAATTATGAATAATTTCAATTATTGAGCTTTAATTTTAAGAAAATTAGTTATCCGATCATATTCTTTTATCGACATAAGACTCTAAACGATGAGTTTTCGACATCTATCTTCAATCATCTTCATTAAATTTATCTAATAATGAACGTTTTGAAGTAATGAAAATTATTTTCTTTCTTGGCAAAAAAAAAGTAAAATCTCCTACCCCAATTCCCTCCTCTCTCTCCTCTCATCTTAACTTCTAGAATTTTCCTTCTCTCTTCCCTCATTTCAAATTCCTCACTTGATATTCCCTCCTCTCTCTCAACTCACTTTTATTTTTTTGTCATTATTATCCATCTAACTCTATATTTATATCCTCCCAAATTTCCCTATTCTCCCTCTTCCCATCCCAAATTTCTCTCTTTTCCCTTCTCCTACTTTCTCAAATATCTATTTTTCTATTCTTCTCTTCCCTTCTACTTTACACACAAATATTAGTTTATTCTTCACTTTCTTTCCTCCCTCATTCTCTTTTTTCTCTCCATTCATTTATTATTTTATCATTTTTTCTTTCAATTCTTTTTTATTTTCCACCTAAGTATCTCATTCATCGGAATATCCAAATACAAATCAAAAAATTCGGATTCGGTATATCCAAAAAATCGGATTTTGGATCCGGCATCCGTCGGATCGGATTAATTTATCATCCCTACATTGAAATGTTATTTATTAATGAAAGATTTATTACTTGAGGGAGACAGGGAGGGCGTTGTTAGTATTGTAAATTTATTAAGATGGTGATCTTATATTTGCAATTGAGATTTTTGATTTTGCAAATATTTTAACTTCAAATGTGTAGTATAATTTCGTAAAAACTCTATATTGATTATAATTGATGTTGTTGTGAGGGAAAATTGGTACAACACTTCAATAAGAATTTAACAAGAATAATCCAGGAATAATCCAAGAATAACAATTTAAATAAACCGAAATACAAGCCAAAAACCCTAGTTTCATAAACCATAATTCGAATGGAAGGATAATGATTTTATGGACTGAATTTGCAAGGTACTCCAGGCTATGATGATCGAATATGACCTATTCAATCCAATATTCACAGCTAGGAGCAAGTGTTAGAGGTGTGTATGTGTGTCTAACCCCTACAAATGGCCTACATACCCTTATATTTATAAGGGATCAAGTCCAATGTAGTTCTTGATGATTGAGCCACGATATGATAAGCCTCATCCTCTCTAACCAACCTGCCATGATCCTTTATCACCATCCACCTGATTATCCAGTTTGTTAGCCTTCTGATAATTCCCGTTTTCCCTGCGGTTTATCGATACATACACGCATATATATATATTCCATATATAGATGATGTTAATCCTTGATAATTGTGTCTGTTATGCCGTTCCTATTGTTTAGGAGATATCCTGAAGGATGATACGACGTGCATTATCCAATCTCCTATAATATAGGCGATTATGAGCCCACTGGTTTATTTTCTGGAAACCTTTGGGGTTCATGCGCGTACCCCCAACCTGACCATCTGCTACCCAAGCGAACCCCTGCCTGGCCTTCACACGGTTTCACCCTTATCCGGGGTTCATATGCCTGCATCCCTGCATGAACATACCTCAAACTAGATGCCAGAATCCTGTCCTCCAGTCTATTTATAAGGCATACTACATTACCATACTTACCCCTTAGCTCCATCTATCCATCCATATCCACCTGTTTCGAGTCCATGACCTTAGTGGGCCTAAAATCAAGTCCAAGGCGGATTTTGGGCACAACAACTACCCCCCGGTTCCTTGTAGCCATTTGAATGCAAAAGGAACCTAATGTCATCCATACCCCCATCACCCTTCTACTCCAGGCGAACCCCTAAGCCTACGCGAGCGTACTCATTGTAGGAAACAAGGGATTCAACCAGGAAGTACCCGTGCTCGTGACCGTATCCCTTCGCCTGTACCCTGAGATTCAATGTCCCCCAATTCGTGGGTGCAGCCGTTGGACCTCCTAAATTTATCACCCTTTGTATAAATGCATACCTGCTTGGGGACTTAATAATTCGCTTAGGATAATTACTCCTTTCAGATAATAACCCCTGAAGTAAACACAGTCCTAGTTGGTCTTTAATTGCCTGAATTTCGAATCCCATAGCAACTCTAATATTTCGGAATTTGAATTCCATATAACCACTCTACTTCTCCAATAAACCCAATGTATTTAGCCTTCCACCAGTCTACATTCATTCTTCTTCATTTTCCAAAACACTCTTAATACTTATTATATTTTTTAAATAAAAAGAAAACTCCATACACGGGATTGACCAGATGGAGACACGTGGCCTATCTGTTCGTATCCCCACGCCCTTATATGCACACCTCTTCACACCATTTTCCCATTTTCACTTCTTCTACAGCAAAAAACTCTTTCTCTCTTTTACTCCAAGCGGTTCGCCTTCTCAGACTTCCATCCCGGCGAAAGCTCTCATTTTCCGGCTATCCTCTTCGCTTCACAGGTATTCCTTCCTTTCCCTTCTCATATCGATCTCCATACTTTCCCCTGCTTAATGATTTATAAACGTGTCCTTGTGTACCCGTTGGTGTTTACATTTCATATTTATGCCCATTACGTATTTGATTTGCTTTGTTCATCTCTTCTTCTATGATTCGCCCACCATATGTAGATGCATGTTGAACCAAGTGAATATCCTTATCCTGTGTTGAGTCTTTTTTTTTTACTTTTATCTGTTCAAATCTTCATGTATGCATGCGTATGCCCATCAATTTTATGCTGGTTTAACTCTTCCCCTTGTTCATTCCTCCTATTCTGTCCTTAATTGACGTTTTCATAGTGCCCTTGAACTTTATGGCAACCGACCCCTGCATATACCCTTCCTAATTTAAGCCTTTATCCAAGACTATTAGGAGTTGCTTCAGACCTTTCACCTTTTTTTTTTAGGGGTTCTTCGTTTGTACCACTTCAGGGCTAGGTACAGTCTCCCAGAACCTGTTTGGGGATAATGCCCCACTTGTTTCCTTTCCTCCTTTCTAAATAAAGCCTATTTTGTGGGCTTCCCTTATATGAACCCCAGGATGAATTCGGATGTCTACAGCCATTTCTCTTTGTTGACATGAGAAGAAACGATCCTGGATAAATTGGGGGTTCCCATCCTTGAACCCCTATAATACTCCTCCACTGTCTTTTTCTTAATATGACAATTGCCGTTCCTCAAAAAATTGCTCCAGAGACTTGGAACTCACACTGCTTTTCTGTGTGCAGATGTCGAGTCAATCCATGTCTGATAAATCCCAGAATTCTGTCACCAAGGAGATTTCTCAGATGGCAGGAGCCTCCGAAGCCGACTCGTTCTCCTCACCCAATCCCATATCCAGATTTCCTCCCATGACCTCCACCGTGAGTGGCCGTACCCGCTCCAAGGTCAAAGTCCTTGACCCTACTGCTGCCCAAATCTCACTAAAATCCTATTCTTTAGACCCCTCTTCAATCGTACCTACCACCGTTAGCTCTGATTCCCAAAAATCTGAGGAAGAGATTGACTCATTAGGGCACCTATCCCTAATAGTTGAACCCTTCAATGACCAGCCTGAGGATAGCACAAGCCAAGACAAAGTTACCCCTATCCAGACTTCTGGTGCTGCTACCCCTCAGCTATCTTGTGCCAAAACACAGACTTCCATGACCGCCCAAAAATTGGGGAATCTCCTTGAAGCTTGCAACCCTGGGTGCTCATTGGTTGTACCTCAGCCAGAAGAAAGATGTCACGATTTCTCTAACTTTGAAACAGACCAAGTCATTCCATGTGCCGTGTTATCTGCTCAGTTTTTTAGATTAGGGTTGTCACTGCCCCTTCATCCTTTTATTCTTGATATCCTTGATACTTACAAGCTTGCTCCCTTGCAACTTACTCCGAACTCATATCGTATGGCTATATGCATGTACATCCTTTACGATTCCATGTTCCAAGTTGAATTGACTGCTCGTGAGTTGGGTTTCTTTTACCAACTCAAAGAAACTGGAAAAACCTCTGGGTTCTTCTATCTTACCACCTGGAATATTCATCAAGGGAAATGTATAAAAGGCAACAAGAAAGGAATGTCAGGGTGGCACAAGCAATTCCTATATTGCTACGATTGCCCAGAGTACCGAAAAGAGTTTAACCCCTTCCCAGACATGCCCACTCAGACCATCCTAGTGGGAGAAGAGTTGGAAAGGGCCGAAAAGGTCTTGAGAAAAAGTGCAAGGCTAGGAGATGGTGCTAGCCTGCTGTCTAAGAAAAAATTACTTCATTTAGGTTTCTCCAAGAAAATCAGTTCCAAGTCTCCGGGGGACTCCCGTACCCCTGTTGAGGAAAGTCTTACTGATGGAACCCCACTTGATCCAGGTCCACGCTTGTATTCTTAGTAGCATACACCCATCGTTCCCTTTATTTTTCATTATTTGATGCAGCATGCTTTCCATAATTTTTTTTTTACATGATTTACTTGGTTTCTGCATGAGTACCATCTTTACTTTTGTTTTGACTTTACTAACCCTTCACGTGGTAATGCAGGTATGTCTTTTTCAGTGCCTTCCTTCATCACCAAGCGTTCATCACAAAAGAATGTTCCCAAATCACCTGTACCCCTGCCTTCTGCTGAGAGAACCCCTGTTCCATCTACAAAAATCAACCCAGCTTCCATGGAGAAGAATGTTTCCTTAAGGAAGAGGCCCACACAGTATACTCCTGAGGCATCTGGAGCATCTGGTTCCCGTGTGAGTAAACGTCTCAGGCATGAGATTGATCTGAGTCCCTCTGACACCATCTCTCCTGCCCCCCTTACTACTTTCATAGGTGCTATCCAGGAAAAATTCCCTGTGCGTTCTATCTCTGAGTGGGACAGCCTGAGTTTCGAGGAAGCTGCAAATAGGATGTCCTTGGTGAATGCTGAGAGCCTCTTCCTATCTCTGAAGTATGGCAACCAGATTCTTGGGGCTTCCAGGGCTATCGAGGAGCTTGATAGGGTACGTTCAGAGCTGAAAACCTTCCAAAATGATAAGAAGAAACTACTGGCCTCGAACAAAAAGCTTTATGAGAATGAGGGTGCCCTGATCCAGGAGAGGGATAAATTGCTGAGGGAAAAAGAGTCCATGGATGCCATTATCCTCAAGATGGATAAAGAGAGGGAAGATGCCCATGCCACTAGCAAAAAGGAGAAGGAGAAGCTTGAGTTGAAAGTCCGAACCCTCCAGGGTGCAGTTGCCAAGTACAAGGCTACCATGTCCAGGCAAGGTGACAAGGAATACAATTTGGGTTACAAGGCCGGGATTAAAGATTATATGACTTCCACATATGAGGCTTTTCCAACTTTGGAGTGGGGCATTCTGGGCCAGGACGCAGTTGAGGCCATAGAGTTAATCAAGGAGGAGCAGGCTGTTGCTGCCATGCAGGTGAACCCCCCTGAGGTGCGTATGGAGGAAGCCCCCCAGGAAGTGGCTGTAGAGGTTCCTACCGAGGCTATTGCAGGAGATACAGTCGAAGCTATAGAGATCCAGCCAGGGGAAGCTACAGATGGGGGTCCAACCGAGGGACCCCAGGTGGAAGCCCCCTCATCCAATCCTGAAATTCCAAAGGCCTCTCCAGTCACTGAGGATCTCTCCACTTTTCCACCCGAATCAGACCAGTAATGTTATCGTCATTCCCTTCTAATCAAACTTTAATGAATCCTTTTCTGGCATAAATTGCCTTAAACTTGATATTTTGAGGGTGCGGACTCCTCCGAAGGTCTCGCAAGATGTATTTTGTTTAACTCGGTTTTATCTCGGATCCTTGCTAAGGTTTTCAATGCTTTATTTTCTTTTGATTAGTATATGCTTGTCATGCAGTTAAATTGCACGTGCACACACCTTTATTCAATCCCATACCTAGCGATTTTTGCTTGATATGCCATGTTCTTTGCGACAACCATGTCCCGAATTGCCTTGTTGGGCGTTGATGCCGTGCTTCGTCTTAAGATAGTTAGGCACTCACTGTATTCGGGGTTCATCTGTTATACCCCCAGATGTTAATATCCCTTCCTTAAGATCAATAGGTATTCCACCTGCTACACTCCTGTCATGTTTTTTTTTATTTTCAGGTCCGTAGGCCACACGAAATCCTTCAAGAGTTTGCCATTTCCAACCCAAGTCTTCAACCAGTAACCAGTCCTTTCTTAACTACAAATCCCCGGGCGATCGGTGTTCCACTGATCGTACCCCTAAATTAGATCATTTCCATGTGATTTCCTCACCAGAGCATTTTCCCTAGCCATTCTGCTTTCCCAAAGATAAAGCCTCACTTACCCAGTTTCCCTGGGATCGTAGCGGGGTTATTTTTTCCTCGTGCACTTGGCTTCCATAGCCATGCCCAAATCCTTCAATGGAGATAGTTATCCACCATACTGATTACACGGTATTCTTGGGGTTCGAACGGTTGAACCTCCGTATGCGAGAACCTTGTGATCCTAGTTACCCTAGAACCTTCCAACTAGGGGATTCCATCCCTTTTCATGCATGAACCATACATGTCCCAATCCATGTGCACGTAATCCCCGTATGTTTTCATCCATGTATCCATATAACCCATATTTATATAACCCGTGTAATCCATTAACATACATTCCATATGTTTTCCATCCATGTTCATATAATCCATATGCTTCCATCCATTATATAATCTTGATTTTAAAATTTCGTCCATTTTTAAGTTAAACTATCCTTCCTTTAATCGATGTATACATATTACCCCCCGAGTTCTTTAATATAATTATACTTATAATGAAGAACTAGGTTCAACAATCGTATCCTTAATTTTCCTTTTTTTTTTTTTTTTTTTTTTTACGCAGATAAAACAGGTTACACATAGCATGCATTCATTCACATAAATCCACATATTTTTAAACATAAAACGGAAGATACCTAAGAAGAAATGAAAAAAGAAGTCGATTTCAATTCCATTAAATCACATCATAGTTGGTGTTCAACAGGTAGGCGTACATTCACAACCCCCCAAGCACTTTATTAACATAAAAGAAAAATTTCTGACCGACTGATCCTAATATGATGGTAGCTACAACTAATAAGCCACTTTTATTGTCCTACACCTGAAAGAGGTCTACAAGAAACGTTACCTGGGTTCAACTACTGGTAATATTTCTTAAGATGTTCGGCGTTCCATGCCCTTGGGATTAGTTTCCCGTCCAAATCCTCCAAATGATAAGTTCCTTCCCATAAGACCGATTTGATCACATATGGGCCTTCCCAATTTGCCTCAAAGGCCCCATATCCTCATGTTAGGCATCATCTTCCTTAAAACCAGATCACCAACCTTTAAGGGTCGTGCTCGAACCCTGCCATCAAAGTACTTGTGAGTCCTTTGTTGATAAGCTGCAAGCTTCAGCTGAGAGGTTGTACGAACCTCTTCCACCAAATCCAAGTACAAACGATGATTAACTTCATTTTCCATGGGATTAAAGTTATCTCTCCTAAATGAACCGGCACCGATCTCCACGGGTATCATTGCTTCACACCCATAAGTTAGTGTGAATGGGGATTCACCAGTCGTAGTCCTAGGTGTTGTGTTGTAAGACCATAACACCATGGGAAGTTCCTCTGGCCAGCAACCTTTTTTATCCTCCAACTTTGCCTTTAAAGTATGTTTAATGATTTTATTGATGGCTTCAGTCTGACCATTGCTTTGGGGGTGGCAGACTGCAGAGAAGCCCTTGACAATTCCGAGATCTTCACACAAACCTCTCATTTCCTTGCTATCAAATTGCTTGCCATTGTCAGATATCAACTTATATGGGATCCCATATCGGCATATGATTGCTCGAAATACAAACTCCTTTAATTTGGCTGCAGTGATCGTAGCCAGGGGTTCAGCCTCTGCCCACTTTGTAAAATAATCCACGGCTACAACGGCGTACTTTACTCCTCCCTTCCCCTTGGGGAGTTCTCCAATCAGGTCAATTCCCCAAACAGCAAAAGGCCATGGGCTAGAGAGTGGCTTTAGTGGCACAGCAGGATTCCTATTTGAGTTGGCATACCTTTGGCATCGATCACATGCCTTTGAGAATTTGTGCGCATCCTGCTGTAAGGTTGGCCAGTAGTACCCCTGTCGAAGTATCTTATGGGCCAATGAGGTTCCTCCAGAATGGTTTCCACATATGCCTTCATGCACCTCCCTCATAATATATTCACATTCACTGCCTGCTATACATCGTAGAAGTGGTTTGTTGAAGCCTCTCTTGTACAGCTTTCCATCATATAAGGCATAACGCGTAGCCTTATACTTCATTCTCCGGGCTTCATCTTTTTCAACTGGCAGAACCCCTTTTGTTATGTACTTCAAGATGGGAGTGATCCATGTGTCCTCTACTTGAACCTCGACATCCATACAATCGATCCTTGAAATGCTAGGTTGTTGTTGTATTTCTAACGGTATCACCCCTAGCATGGTTGCTTCCCTATTAGAACCCATTTTTGCCAAGGCATCTGCACTTGAGTTTTCCGTCCTTGGAATTTGCACCAGATTGATTTCTCCAAACTTGCTCATCAGTTCTTGAGCGTACCTCATGTATAGATCAGTGCGTGGACCCCTAGCTTGAAAGTTACTTCTGATGTGTCCCACTACCAACATGGAGTCACTGAACACAGTCATATTTGTCACTTTCATTTCAAGTGCCAGCTTCAGCCCCGCAATCAGGGCTTCATATTCAGCATCGTTGTTTGTAGCCTTGAATGTGAAATGAATTGAGCTCTGCAGCTTGTGGCCTTCGGGGCTTATTAGGACTATACCAGCACCTGCCCCATTTCCATTCACGGCTCCATCCACATAGAGGGTCCACCATGGTGCGCAATTTTCTGTCGGGGCTTCCTTCTCCAGAGGTTCCCTCACGGTTTCCTTGGTTTCCACCTCAAAGGATGGTGGGAATTCCAATAAGAAATCAGCAAGTGCCTGTCCTTTGATAGCTGTTCTTGGCTTGAATTCAACATCAAATTGGCCTAACTCCACAGCCCATTTCATCAACCTACCTGAGGCTTCAGGTTTGTGCAGGACCTGCCTCAGTGGGAATGAGGTTCGTACCTCTATCGTGTGCGCCTGAAAGTATGGCCTTAACTTTCTTGATGTCAGAATCAACGCGTAGGCTAACTTCTCCATGTTTGCATATCTAGTTTCAGCATCCAGAAGCCTCTTACTCACATAATACACAGGGTACTGGGTTTGATCTTCCTCACGAACCAAAACAGAACTAATAGAGTGCTCAGAAACCGCCAAATACAAAATCAGGGTTTCACCCTCTTTTGGCTTTGCCAGCAATGGGGGGCTTCCTAATTGTTCCTTCAATTTGGTGAAGGCAGCTTCACATTCAGGCGTCCACTCAAAGCCTTTTCTCTTCTTGATAGCTGAAAAGAATTCTCGACATCTGTCCGAGGACTTGGAGATAAACCTGTTCAAGGCTGCCACCCGTCCGGTAAGGCTTTGAACTTCCTTCACACTTCGGGGGGATCTCATTTCGACTAGTGCTTTTATTTTGGCAGGATTGGCTTCGATTCCTCGATGATTCACAATAAAACCCAAGAATTTTCCAGATTCCACCCCAAACACACATTTTTGGGGGTTCAACTTCATCCTGAATTTCCTTAGGATGCCAAACATTTCAGTAAGGTGGGCAACATGGTCGCCTGCTACCTTGGATTTTACCAACATATCGTCCACGTATACTTCCATAGTTTTTCCAATCTGGTCTTTAAACATCTTGTTGACCAGCCTTTGGTAGGTTGCTCCAGCGTTCAACAGCCCGAAAGGCATCCCGATATAGCAGTAGAGTCCTCTATCTGTGATAAAAGAAGTATGTTCTTGGTCGGGTTCATACATCGGAATTTGATTATAACCTGAATACGCATCCATGAAACTTAGCAAAGCATGACCAGCCGTAGCATCGACTAGTTGATCAATACGCGGAAGCGGAAAGCTGTCCTTGGGACATGCTTTATTCAAGTCAGTGAAATCAACGCACGTACGCCATTTGCCATTGGGCTTCTTTACCAAGACCGGGTTTGCCAACCACATGGGGTAGAATGATTCCTTTACTAGCTTGGCCTTCAACAGTCTGTCTACCTCTTCTTTCAGGGCGACGGCCCTTTCCCCACTTATTGCTCTCCTTTTCTGCCTTACGGCCTTCATGTCTGGATCAATGTTCAAACGGTGACACATCACCCTCGAATCTATTCCCACCATGTCCTCATGGCTCCATGCAAATACGTCTAAGTTGTTTCTTAGAAATACCACCAGTGCTTCCTGGACTTCAGGTTTCAACTGTTTGCCAATCTTCAACTCCTTAGTAGGATCAGCTGCATCCACCAAGATAGATAGAGTGTCTTCAGCTGCCCCAGTCTTTTCCTTGGCTTCGGGCATTCGGGGGTCAAGGTCAATTTCCACTGGGTTCACCTGTTCTGCACCCTGGTGGGGTTCCACCACCTGACCATCGGCCTTCATTGATTCCTTCAGATCGTCTCCATTACCCACACTTTCAAAATCACTGTCATGCACTTCTTCCACTATACCCTCAATCAGTGGCTCTTCAGTTTTGGAATTTTGAAATTTCGGGGCTTCCAACATTAGTATCCCATTAGGGGTACCTACCCCCTGAAAAGGTGCAACATCCGTATAGGGCTCCTCGCCTGGGTGTTGTACAATCATAATAACATTACACATGTCTCTTTCTTGTCTTGCTTCCTTTCGACGCAAAGATTCATCTCCCCTCCCTGTGCCGGGGTCCAAGTAACGATAGCATTGTTCCGAGGTACCCCCATCCACCAACAACAGATGCTTGCACGCTTGTTCAGCTGTATGCAGGGCTTTACTGTAGCACTCCCTTGAATCTGATTGACATCCCTGAACACACCCAATTCCTCCGGGAGTTGGGAATTTCATTGACAGATGATAAATGGATGTCACTACCCGCATTTCCTTTAACATCGGCCTCCCGAGTATCCCATTATAGGAGATGTCTTCATTTACCACCATGAATTCCACCACTTGTGTAGCTGACCGGGGTTCTTCCCCCAAAGTGAGAGGGAGTTTCACTCGCCCCACAATTTGTACAGGGTTGCCGGTAAATCCGTACAATTCATTGTAAGAAGGAGCCATTTCTTTGTCAAGTAACCCCATTTTCTGGTAAGTGCTATATGCCAAAATGTTTACCGAGCTTCCGTTATCCACCAGCACTCGGTGTACGTTCAAGCCTCCGATCGCAGCTTTAATTACCAGAGCATCGTTATGGGGGTGGTGAACGTGCCTGGCATCCTCTTCAGTGAATGTTATGTCGACTGTCTCACCCTTAAAAAGCTTGGGTGGCCTTTCAGACAGGTTATACACATTCGTGAGGGGTACGCCCCTTGCTTCCCGGACATAGTTTTTCTGGGCATTCCTGCTGGTACCCCCGATATACGGTCCACCAATTATAGTGCGGATACTGTTGGCTCTTGTAAGGCGTTCAGGATTCACCTTTTCAGTTTCTTTGTGAATTCTGTCATTCTTGTCTCCTTTGGCTTCCGGAGCTACGAACTCGGTGAGATAACCCCTTCTTATAAGGTCTTCAATGTGGTCCTTCAAATGACGACATTCCGCCGTTTCATGTTCATTGGCATCGTGAAAAGCACAATACCACCCTTCATTTTTATTCCCTGGAGGTCCATTTCTTACTGGCTTCCTAAACATTCCTGCCTTGTTTCCAACTTCATACACCTGTTCAATGGAAACCGTGAGCGGGGTGTATTCGGTATACCTGCCCGAACCCTGAGAGTCCTTCCTAGTGGGATATTTGTAATTTACTGTCCTTCCTGTATTGGTTGCATTCACCGTTATAGGAGCTGTCTTGTCATCACGATGGGTGTTTCTGGTAGAGGAGCTTCCACCATAGGAGGTCCGTTTGTGGTACCCCCTATCTTTTGGGCTATATGACCTACGCCTCTTGCTCCCGCTCCATTCCCTTGAACTTCGACTTTTCTCAAGTTTAGCCAGTGACTCTTCAACCACCTTGTGAGTTTCTGCTTTGGCGTAGAAGTCTGCCAAAGTTTTGGGCTCCGCCCCTTGTAGCTCCTTCCAGAAATCAGTACCTGGGCGTACGCCCGCAATCAAGAAATTCTTGTAGGTTTCATCTGTGGTCTTCCTCACCTTAGGAACCTCTGCATTAAACCGCTTGAAATATTCAGTGAGGGTCTCATTCCTCTCCTGCTTGATGTTCGCCAGAGTGTTGGCTGGGGGTGCGAATGCAACCGAAGCCCGAAATTGGGTCACGAACATTTCACTCATTTGCCTCCAAGATTGGATAGAATTTGGACGTAGCCTCTTGAACCATTGATGAGCACTGTCTCTGAGCGTAGCAGCCAATAAGCGACACTTCGTTAGGTCTTTCACCTGATATACTTCCATTTCCGTATCAAATCGGCTGAGATATTCTACTGGATCAGTGGTTCCACTGAACTTTAGGTCTCCCACCCCCCTGTATTTTGGTGGGAGTGGCGAATCCCTCACTCTCTTAGTAAAGGGTGAAGCCACTGTTAAGCCTTCTAGCGACTGTTTTTCCATCTTCAGCTTCTTTAGCGCCTCACGCAGATCCTTTACTTTGTAGTGCTCATTCTCCTCATCGGTGAACTGGTTGTCATCACTGCAAGAATCCTCAGCTAAACCCATGTCGTCATCACTGTAATTGGGGTTATGTCGGGAACTGCAGCTTCGCTCATCATTACCCCCTTTAGATTGTCTACCAGACCTGGAAACGGATTTATCCCTTCTGTAGCTGTGAGATCCTTGTGACTTCGCCTCTGGGGCTTTCCTGTTCTGTCTTTCCTTCTTCCCATTAAGTTTGTGACGTAAATCTTTGACGTCCATCTTATTGCCCAATCTGTCGAAGACACTCAGGCTACGGGCGGGTGAACCCTGTGACTGTCGTACCTCCTCTTCTCCTTCATTCCAGTCTGGATCTGTCTGGTCAGTCTCCACATCAGAAAATCCTTTCTGTGAGGCCTCTTTTCCCGACCCCTCCTCATCACTGTCGAAATCTAACCGAACTGGCGTAACCACCTTTTTCTTCACCTTTCGATCCTTGGAACCCTGTTCTTGCTTCCATTTCTTCAGCTTTTCAGATTTCTTTTTTAAAGAAACGACTTTCTTCTCCATCTTCCTCAACTTTTCTCTAAGTTCCCTATTCGTGACTTCACCATCATGTTCCCTGTCCTCATCACTTCGTCCAACCTCCGGTGTACGATCATCACCAGATTTCCGAGACATCTCTTCCCTCAAGAGATAAAACCGCCCCTCCTTCTAGCGCCACAAATGTTGTGAGGGAAAATTGGTACAACACTTCAATAAGAATTTAACAAGAATAATCCAGGAATAATCCAAGAATAACAATTTAAATAAACCGAAATACAAGCCAAAAACCCTAGTTTCATAAACCCTAATTCGAATGGAAGGATAATGATTTTATGGACTGAATTTGCAAGGTACTCCAGGCTATGATGATCGAATATGACCTATTCAATCCAATATTCACAGCTAGGAGCAAGTGTTAGAGGTGTGTATGTGTGTCTAACCCCTACAAATGGCCTACATACCCTTATATTTATAAGGGATCAAGTCCAATGTAGTTCTTGATGATTGAGCCACGATATGATAAGCCTCATCCTCTCTAACCAACCTGCCATGATCCTTTATCACCATCCACCTGATTATCCAGTTTGTTAGCCTTCTGATAATTCCCGTTTTCCCTGCGGTTTATCGATACATACACGCATATATATATATTCCATATATAGATGATGTTAATCCTTGATAATTGTGTCTGTTATGCCGTTCCTATTGTTTAGGAGATATCCTGAAGGATGATACGACGTGCATTATCCAATCTCCTATAATATAGGCGATTATGAGCCCACTGGTTTATTTTCTGGAAACCTTTGGGGTTCATGCGCGTACCCCCAACCTGACCATCTGCTACCCAAGCGAACCCCTGCCTGGCCTTCACACGGTTTCACCCTTATCCGGGGTTCATATGCCTGCATCCCTGCATGAACATACCTCAAACTAGATGCCAGAATCCTGTCCTCCAGTCTATTTATAAGGCATACTACATTACCATACTTACCCCTTAGCTCCATCTATCCATCCATATCCACCTGTTTCGAGTCCATGACCTTAGTGGGCCTAAAATCAAGTCCAAGGCGGATTTTGGGCACAACAGATGTTAATACTAATATCAATGATGTTGCATCTAGAAATATTTACAAAAAAAAAAAACTTCGATGATTGTCGTTGATTAATTACTACTTATTTCAATATAAAAGTTTACATGAATAATTAAAATGTTATACTCTAAAAATTTTATTTTAGTATAAATTGAAATGTTTTGATTATATAAAAATTTTAATGTAAAAATTTTATAATTTTTCACTCGATATAAGTCAATAAAGTTATTATTTTTAACAAAGTCAATATAGTTATATAGTATAATGTTGATCAAGGTTGGCTCACTGTATCACACATTTTATAATATTTAAATTAAAGTTACAATTGGACTAAAAATAATTTATGAAGAATTTTAATTTTTGAACAATAAATTAGTGAGGCTTAAAAATTATCCAATAATATTCTTTTAACAACATTAAACTCTAAACAATGTGTTTTCAAAATCTATCTTTAACCATATCCATTAAATTTTTAAATATTAAAATTTGTGTATGTCTGATTTAATTAATTAGGTTTTAAATAAAATGTGATCCAAAAAGGTGCAGTTAAATGTAATTCTTACAAATTTATAATTTCTCACTCAATATAAGTCAATGTAGTTATATAGTATAACGCTGCTCTACGTCGCCTTGTGACACCGTCTCACATTTTGTAATATGTAAATTAAAATCATAGTTCACTAAAAATGAATTATGAATAATTTCAATTATTGAGCTATATATTAAAAAAAAGGAATTATCCGATCATATTCTTTTATCGAGATAAAACTCTAAATAATGAGTATTCAACATCTATCTTCAATCATCCTCATTAAATTTATTAAATATAAAAGTTTGTGTATGTCTGATTTTATTAATTTAATTTTAAATGAAATGTAATCCAATAAGGTGTAGTAAAAATTTAATTCTTACAACATGATAATTATTCACTCAATATAAGTCAACGCAGTTAATTAATATAACCTATAATATAACGTCTCTTCTCATAGACGCGGGAATCAAAGAATATGGAAATAACTACCCCTCAGATGAGTCGGCAAACATCTCCTCAGCAGTTTGAGTTCTCTCAAATGTTTAATGCATTGCTTTAAAAAAAAGAGAATGTTGATCAGAAATGGTTACAAATAAAATAGAGGGTGGTGATGCGCCATATAGTAAAATATAATTATTACAATTTAAAAATTCTTCACTCGATAAAGTCAAAATAGTTATATAGTAGAACGTTACTCGACGTCGCCTCACGGCGCCATCTCGATTTTTGTAATATGAAAATTATAATCATAATTAAAATAATTTATGCAACTATACTTGAATCTTAAAATGCGTGCCGATATGTCTATCCCAAACCCAAACGTGAACAACTGCTACTCTGGTAGGGACAGATGGGTATAATTTGTCCATCTTAAACATATAAATCAATACAAACAAAAATTCTCAATTAGGACATATCACAAATGGACATATACATTATACATTATATCAATGTAAAATTTATAATAACTCTAATTCGTCAATAAGAGTGTAAAGAAAAAATTCAAAAAAAAATCAAAAAAAAAAATAAAGGAAGTTATTTCTAAAAACGTGAATATTACACATCAACATAATGGAAAAATGGATAAATTCATGAACTAACACTCTATTAAGTTATTTGAGCGGATATAATATATACCAGAGTTAGCGACTCTGTTATGATTCTTTGGTTCATATCATGCAAATTCAAATCATGTAATTAATTCATATCTTAGTGGCACACACATCTTTTAGCAAAAGATGTCAATTAAAGACACAATTTTGAAACTAAATATTATATTTAAAAGTTTAACATATTATTATTTGAGTTGTGTCCCTCACATTAATTTGATACATATGAATGATAAATAGTGTATTATTTCACATTTTATGAAATTAAAAAAAAAATATCTTGCTTATATCTGTTTAGTTTAAATGGGCTTAGATTGTTAGATAATTCTAAATATTTAACTTTAATTAAAATACTTTGGAAAAAATAAGTAAAAAACTCCCAATATTAATATTTTTTTTTCTCTAAATAATTAATATATCAAACACAGAATTCAAATTACTCAAGATAGGAAAACAAACAATAACATATAAAAACTTCTTATTTGATATATCTTATATTAGCAAAAAAATTGAATTTAATTTGTTTCAGTTTAAAATATAAAACTAATCAAAACATTGAATTATTTACCGTTAAAAATATAAATCTATAAAAAAGAATGAAAACATATAAATATTAGTAGGTTGAATATTCTTTTAAATATTAAAAATAAAATTTCCATTTTTAACCATTTTTTTATTAAAATGTTTCGTCGGATATAATATATACCATAGTTTACTCGAAACAACTCTGTGATGATTCTTACATATCTCAGTTGTATCTTACAAAATCAAATGAAATCACAGATAACTTGAATCAAAAGTTGAGTGAAGGTAAACACATATTTTAGCAAAAGATGTCAATTAAAAACACTATTTTGAAACTAAATATTATAAATAAATATTTAAAAAATTTTAATATGTTATTATTTTAGTTGTCTCCCCCACATTAATTTGCTATATATAAATGATAAGTAGTATATTATTTCACAATTTATGAAATTAATAGAATATTATTTTGCTTATATCTATTTAGTTTAAATGGACTTAGATTGTTAGATAATTCCAAATATTTTACTTTAATTAAAATACTTTGGAAAAAATAAGTAAAAAATTATCAATATTAATATTCTTTTCTCTAAATAATAAATATATCAAACACAGAATTCAAATTACTCAAGATAGGAAAACAAAAAATAATATATAAAAACTTCTTATTTGATATATCTTATCTTAGCAACAAAATTGAATTTAATTTGTTTCAATTTAAAATATAAAACTGATCCAAATGTTGAATTATTTACCGTTAAAAATATAAATACGGTTGAATTTTCAATTAAATATTAAAAATTAAATTTCAATATTTAACCATTTTTCGATTAAGAAGTTTGACCGTATATAATTTATACCATAGTTTACTTAAGCAACTCTGTTATGAATCTTTGGTTCATATCTGCAAATTCAAATCAAGTAATTAATTCATATTTAGTAAAAGATGTCAATTAAAGACAATATTTTGAAACTAAATATTATATTTAAATATTTAAAAAGTTTTAATATATTATTATTTGAGTTGTGTCCCTCCCATTAATTTGCTACATATAAATGATAAATAGTACATTATTTCACATTTATGAAACTAAAAAAATATTATTATGCTTATATCTATTTAGTTTAAATGAGCTTAGATTGTCATATAATTCCAAATATTTCACTTTAATTGAAATACTTTGGAAAAAATAAGTAAAAAAACTTCTAATATTAATATTTTTTTTCTCTAAATAATAAATATATAAAACATAGAATTCAAATTACTCAAAAAAGGAAAATAAACAATAATACATAAAAATTTCTTATTTAATTTATCATATCTTTGCAACAAAATTGAATTTAATTTGTTTCAGTTTAAAATATAAAACTAATCAAAATGTTAAATTATTTATTGTTAAAATATAACCTACCACTGAATGTGAATAAAAATCACCCTCCATTTTAATTTCTATTAATTTTTAAGACTCTAAATATTATAATATAACATGAAATGTTTAATTTAAATCTTTAATATTTATTCATTCAGCTACATCAATTTATAAATTCACTATAATAATTATAATTACAAATTCACTATAATAATTAAATTTAGCACTAACCATTTTATTTTTCAAAATTATTCTTGCATTTATCATTACCTAAATTTTTTATATATTTCAATTTACAATAGATTGAATATGCATTATATAATATTCCTATCAGAACATGTTCATATCTTTTACATGTGACTTTTTTTTTGTAAACCATTAATTCATTCCATTTTGATTAATTGTATTTCTGTAGTGATGGGAGCTGGCCATTGGCGGTGCTAGTTCTTTACATACTGAGTGACAAAGTGACAATAGAGTCTAAAATTAGTCGTTTAGTGCTAACATTTAACAGACCACGATGTATAGAAGGTGTTGCTTGAGTCAAATTGCTGATATCCTCCAAATTTTCTGGGAGCAAGCCACCTGATACTGATCTCCCATGGGAATCTTTCCAAAAACGTGGTGTGGTAAAAGAATTTGATTTAGCCAGCAGACTGCTTTTACGAACACTAATAGGTGTCGTACAAACTGCATCCCGAAGTTCATTACCACTGGTCTTAACACGTTTTTTCGATGTAAATGACCCAGTCTCAGGTGTTTCAGACAACTTGCGCTCATTAGCAATGTTCAGATAGCTCATTAACGAATTTATATTGAATCCACATCTCTGAAAGTCGGTAAAAAAGGACCCTGTAGTTGGTGGTTAGCTCAGTGTCAAGTACCTCAGCTTTGGAGGTTATGGGAGTGCCATTTACTGAGGAGCACAACATATTCATCTTCATTGTCAAGGTCTTGTTTTTGTAGGCAACTGCTCAGAGGTTTCTGGATCAAGAAGGCCAACAAACTCGGAGCTAACCTCATTGCCCCGCCATTAGATCAAATAACTCTGATTTGAAAAGGGCTCACCTGATCATTGTCAACATCTACTACGGAAAGTTCCACCATATGCTCTTTTGGCACCCTCATGTCAACAGCATCACTAATACCACTCCCATTTTGTGGCAGCTTTAAGCACTTCAAGTACTTCAAGTTATAAAATAGACAATGCCAATGAACAATCTTATAAGAGATTCCAGAGAGTGCCTAGAAAAAGTTGAATGAGTTGGACAAAATTATTATACACTTAAATCTAAAATGATTCTACATAGAGATATAAGGTCCGTTGGTCAACTTTTATAAACTGCAAACTCTATTAAGAATCAGATTGTTTACGATGACATAAATTGATTGATCAGTCTAATATGTAAAATTTCAGATGTTTTGTCAAACTACATAATTAACCTGCAATTAATATGTAAAATCATTCTTCATCTTCTCCACATCAGAAGACTAAAAAGACTAAAAAGAAATGAGAACTACTTACAGAGCCCTGCTCCACATCAGAAGACTATATTGGAGTTTGTTCTCAAGATCTATAAGGATTTAAACTTCATCTCCAAAGACTTAAAAAAAAACACCTACGTCCATAACAAAATCATGCATCTCATCCATTTCCCGAGCACCACTCACCACTTGTCCATATTCTTCACCCAGATCCACCAAGCCTATTGCAGTAAGTCCTTCATCCATCTGCAGCAAGTCCTTCATCCATCTGCAGCAAGAGATCATTTAAAAGATTTATAATTGCCAGTAAAAGAACTGAAAGATCTATAATATACAACAAAACAGTTAAGTATTTTTGTCTTGTCAAATAATGTGGAAAACAATGAAAATTAACAAAAAAATTCTTAGTATATGCTTAGTTTAATAAAAGTAATAAAAAGAACATTATTACTAAACTTAAACAAATTATACCAAGTTGTTAGAAGAAGAACAAATTGTCGTTTGGTTGATAGGTTGTCCTCGATCTAAACTTGAACGCTTGACAATATACTCTCTAAATATATAAACTATGAACTTAGACTTGCCAACACAGAACTGCTAACTATTGTGTACTGCAGTTTCGATATGTATCTGTTTTAACCCAAAAATTAACTTACTTTAATTAACGATGATTTGTACCTTCTTTGAGTCCATAATCAGGTACCATGGATGAACTGATGAAAGTAAGGGTGCAAAACTGTCCGTTTTCAATCAGAAGGTTGTCCTTTTGCCTTAGAATAACTACATGCTTTAGCAATTAGACCTTTCAAATTACAACTCTCCTTTCGAAGGAATAACTGCAGTGCTTCAAATGACATATTTTTCACCTGATTTTGCTTGTGCAAATGTAACATGTGTCACTGGCCAAGTAGATGATGCTATGAAGATATACTCCATACCAGACGCAACCATTTTAGTCTTTGGAGATGTTCAATCACCTATACCTGGATAATGATTGCAGACAAAGAGAAATAAACTAAATACATTACACCGACAGATCAGTTAAAGTTAGGCATTAGCATCACAAAACATGCTAGCAAATCAACATCGAATCCTAGATCAGAACATAGCAACGAAATTCCTATATATATTTATAACAACAAACTCAATATATGATCAATTTTTATACATCTTATATGCATGTTTTGTGATGCTAATGCCTAAATTTAAAATTGACCTAATGCCTAATTTTTATATGATCAATTTTATACATGTTATATGCAACAAACTTGTAACTTCAGTTTTTCCAACACCTGTTGGGCCAAGAAAAATCATTGCTGCTAACTGCTACAGACCATGAGAGAAAACAAACATTATAAAAATTAAAAGCGAGAAATAAAGATGAGCCCGTAATAGAAAACACAAACTTGTGTCGGAAATTTCATCAAACATGTAAATAAAATATGCACGACAATAAATCACAAAAAAACCAAATTACTCCAAACAGCTGTAAATACTCACTTATGTCAATAAATCACAAAAAAACCAAATTACTCCAAACAGCTGTAAATACTCACTTATGTCAAGTCTTAGCATTGCTTCTTCCTGCCACCATCATAAAATTACAAAATTAGTAAATTCATACATGTTATACGTAACAAACTTGTAAATTTAGTTTTTCCAACACTTGTTGGACGAATGAAAAGCATTTTTGCAATTGGCGAGAGAAAAGAAACCCGACAAAAATTGAAAATGATACATAAAGATGAGCTCATGTCAGAAAACAACAAACCTATGTCCAAAATTTAATCAAACATGTAACCCATAACAAAAATATGCATAAAAAATCAAATCACGTTAAAAATTTGTAAAATAAATAGATAAGAATATAAAATCAAGATCATTGTTCAATGTTTAAGAACTAATACCTGATTTGGTTTAACCCATGTCCCTTATATGAGATTATTGATCACAAACAATTGTTCTTCGCCTATCATTACAAAAACATAAAAAAAAACTTAAAAATAGGGAGCGTTCAAATATAACTTTAAACAATAATCAACAAACACACTTGAAACAATAATCAATCTGCCAAGTTCACATGATCTACATACCATACACAGAAGCAAGTACACCATAGTAAAAATCGAAACTTTTAAAAACAATAACAATAAGCATCAAACCCACTCAAACAAACCACATCACTAAAATCATTAACAACACTCACCGTACTACCCCATCGATCTTTAGGATCAACTTGAGCCCCTCTTTTAAAAAATAAATCCACCACATCACTCTTCCCTTGACACGCAGCCCAGTGTAGCGGTGTCCGATCATAAATTTGACCCGTATGAAAATTAGGAGACGGTGTTTTTGATATCTTGATTTTGATATCCCCATTTTGTTCAAATGATGACTGAAAATTCAAAAAATAAATCTTAGATTATTCTGTAATGATTTTGTCGGCTTGAATTTAGGTAAGAAGTTATTTTTTTACTATATACGTGTGAATATAGATGTCAATCTTTACGTTCAAAATTTAAAATATACTAGCATTTTGCCCGTACTTCGTATACGGCATCTTATTTAATTTAAAATGACAATACCAAAAATTTAACAAATTTGATTGATTTCTTAAAAAGATATTGTATGCAATTATATAAATAATCAATTCTTAGAAAGATATTCTATATAGTTGTATAAGTATTTAATAAAATAATGATATGCTAAAATTTATATAAAAAAGTAGCATACAATTTTATTTTAACAACGTTGAAAATTTATTTAATCCATCAAAATTTGCAATAAAAGTAATAAATATTTTTACAAATATTGTTCTCTAATGGAAAACAATAATAAATCGTCTTCATTATTCAAATGCGGAAATGATAATCCCTTCACCCCCAATGACTCCAAAACATTAAACCTAATATAATATCAAGAACATATTATATTAACTTAGAGATCTCATAGTTAATATAATATGTAAATGTTGGAGAACAATGAGACCACATTTCAAGCAATTTTTTAATTTTTTTGTTAATTTTTCTTATGAATGGATAGAGGGTAGAATTATAAGATTTTTTTGTGAAGATGCCCCTAGCGGGGCCCTTTAAAATAGCTTGAAATGTAGTGAATATGTGTGTTCTCACTGTTCTCATTTTAATTTTTTTTGTTAATTTTTTTATAAATGGATAGAGGGTAGAATTATAAGACTTTTTTTGTGAAGATACCCCTAGCGGGGCCCTTTAAAATAGCTTGAAATGTAGTGAATATGTGTATTCTCACTGTTCTCATTCTCACCAGAGCGTGACCATTAAACTGTATTAGTAAATTCATGTATGAAAATACAGTGTATATATAGTATTAATATAGATTCTTTTATTAAAAATAAGTAAATTATACAATTAAATAAGCAAGTCAAAATATCAGATAAATATTCTAGTAGATTTATAGTTTATATTCAAATTAAGGTATTTCACCATGGCTCTCGCTTTCTGAAATTGTTGAATTTTTATTTTATTGACTTTATTATATTAAAAGTATGTTCTAATTGAAACGAATATAATAATTTGAATTTGAATATATTTTTAAACTACTTATTTTGATGGGTTGTTAATTTTTTTGTGTTCAACTTAGAGGGGTGACCAAAAATAAAATTAATAGGAATACATAAACCCATTACCCACGTTATAATAAACAGTACCTATAAAATGGAAGTTGCTTCTGTGGTTCAGGCTTGTTAATGTAGACCATCTTTCTTTTTATCACTTATGTTGTTGCTATGTAGTCTATCTGTAACTAACATCTTTCTTTTTATCACTTATGTTGTGGCTATGTAGTCTATTTGTAACTAAACATCTCTCTCTGCTTGTAATCTATATTTATAAATGCAAACTTCTTCTTGTATTGTATTTTGTTTTCAATATTTAAAATTATGTAGCTGGAGGAGAAGAGAAAGGCTGGAGGTGCAATCGTAATACTACAGCATTACTGAAAATAAGTACAATATCATAATAGAATTTTTTGTTTCAATCTAAATTGGGTCGCTCCAAATGTCGTGTAATGACAAAAGGGGGCATTAAAGAAATAAAGAAGATTAAAAAAATGAAGGATAATACTATTTACCAAAAACCTAGGTCTCCGCAAGAAGCTCACTTATTCACTTTTATCTTCAAATAATGTATGATTACAAATTATAACAATCACATTTTCCACTACCTATTCTCTCTCAAAAAGCCAACTAAACTGAAAAAAGAAAAAGTTAGTGCTTTTATATTTTAATGTGGAGCTCAAGTGAAAGTGCTAAATATGAGATCATATACGAAGTGAAATTGAACGCGAGTAAAGAAGATATTTATAGCATAAATAAGAGCAATGTTGCCTGACCCAGAGGGCGAGGCTTGTGCCGTGGGTCTGAACTTTTAAGTATGCTATTCCATAGTCCCTTCAGAGACATCCGATAAAAAGTATGCTATTTAATAAGACCTTCTGGTACGTAGCATGTGTACCCCATGAACCTTAAGTTGAACAAATCCATAAAGAACATAAACTTGCTTGAAAACAAAATAATGTCTATAATGCTAGATGTATCAAATTAAGTCCCAAGATTATTTACAAATAACATGGTGCAAGTAACGTGACATCATGATTGGTTGTAACTGATTGTCCACATATTTTTATTTAAATTTAAATATAAAGTGGTTCATTACTTTTAATTAAAATACATAACCAATTAAAATGTCACATGACATGTGGGATTCCACCATTTAAATAAATTATTTGATCGATTCTAGTATGCCCTTCATCCTTGCTACCTCTTGTATCGGTACTGTGCCAATGTTATTATCTGGTATCTTTCCTACTACCTTTGTTATTATGACATGTAAATTCGAAAATTAAAAGGCCAAGCAAATATTTTAAAGGTACCTTTCTGGTGTTCTGTATATTATTATAATATCGGGTAATTCATTAAAACTTTAATTCTTAAATGCCAAATCAAAATCAAAACCAAACAAATATTATCTTGTCTAATTTTTAATATTCTGAAATCAATAAAAACTTAACTTTTAAGGCCAAATTAAAAACCGGAACCAAACATATATGACACGTCCCTACTTCAGGGGGTTGAGATGTTAATTTGGTGAAAAACCCAGCTTTCAAATCTGAAAAGTGCAAGCATGCGTCAAAATCCAGCAGTGTGAAAATTTGAGCGGCTTGGACTTGAAGGTGAAAAATGATAGAGATAGATTTGGGTAATGACAAAAGGGAGCATCAAAGAAATAAAGAAAGATAAAAAAAAAGGATAATGGTAGAGATTTAGATTTGGGTCGATCCAATTGGATTACTCCAAATGTTGTGTAATGACAAAAAATAGTATATGTTTAGATTTGGGTCGATCCAATCTAAATTGGGTCGCTCCAAATGCTGTGTAATGGTAAAAAGGGGCATCAAAGAAATAAAGAAGATTAAGAAAATGAAGGATAATAGTATCGCTGTCGGAATTCAAATCTTGAAATTTTAGTAAATAAATTTAATCATGTAATATATTTAATCATTAGATCTAACAGTTCTAATTTTTAACTAAAAATCTAACGGATATTATTCGTTGTATACGAATTTCATTATATTTTGTTAGTGGTTAGAAGATATGATGTCATATTTTTGGGTATGTATTTAGTAAATAAATTTAATCATGTAATATATTTAATCATTATATCTAACGGTTCTAATTTTTAACTAAAAATTTAACGGATATTATTCGTTGTATACGAATTTTTATTATATTTTGTTAGTGGTTAGAAGATATGATGTCATATTTTTGGGTATGTATTAATTATTGCAATATTATGTTTTAAATTAAAAGTCAAAGTGTTTTAATTAGAGAGAAAAAAATTACTGATTGAAATATATGATATTTTAGGTATTTATAAAAATTCTAACCTTAAAATTTTAGTAAATAAATTTAATCATGTAATATATATTAATCATTAGATCTAACAGTTCTAATTTTTAACTAAAAATCTAACGGATATTATTCGTTGTATACAAATTTTTATTATATTTTGTTAGTGGTTAGAATATATGATGTCATATTTTTGGGTATGTATTTTGTAAATAAATTTAATCATGTAATATATTTAATCATTAGATATAACAGTTCTAATTTTTAACTAAAAATCTAACAGATATTATTCGTTGTATACGAATTTTTATAATATTTTTTTTAGTGGTTATAAGATATGATGTCATATTTTTGTGTATGTATTAATTATTGCAATATTATGTTTTAAATTAAAAGTCAACGTGTTTTAATTAGAGAGAAAAAATTATTGATTGGAAGATATGATTTTTTAGGTATTTATAAAAATTCGAACCTTGAAATTTTAGTAAATAAATTTAATCATGTAATATATTTAATCATTAGATCTAACATTTCTAATTTTTAACTAAAAATCTAACGGATATTATTCGTTGTATACGAATTTTTATTATATTTTGTTAGTGATTAGAAGATATGAAGTCATATTTTTTGGTATGTATTCAGTAAATAAATTTAGTCATATAATATATTTAAACATTAGATCTAATAGTTCTAATTTTTAACTAAAAATCTAACGGAGGATATTATTCGTTGTATACTAATTTTTATTATATTTTGTTAGTGGTTAGAAGATATGATGTCATATTTTTGGGTATGTATTAATTATTGCAATATTATGTTTTAAATTAAAAGTCAACGTGTTTTAATTAGAGAGAAAAAAAATTATTGATTGGAAGATATGATATTTTATGTGTTTATAAAAGGTAATATCATCAATTATAACTAAACATCTCTTAATTGAAAAAGGCAATCGGCTAATTATCATTAATTATATTATTAATAGAAAAATGAAGGATAATAGTAGAGGTTTAGATTTGGGTCGCTCCAAAAGCTGATTAGAGAGAAAAAGAATTATTGATTGGAAGATATGATATTTTAGGTATTTATAATAGGTAATATCATATCAATTATAAGTAAACATCTTTTAATTGAAAAAGGCACCCGGCTGATTATCATTAATTATATTATTAATAAAAAAATGAAGGATAATAGTAGAGCTTTAGATTTGGGTCGATCCAATTGGGTCGCTCCAATTGCTGTGTAATGATAAAAAAATAGTATAGATTTAGATTTGGGTCGATCCAATCTAAATTGGGTCGCTCCAAATGTTGTGTAATGACAAAAAGGGACATCAAAAAAATAAAGAAGATTAAAAAAATGAAGGGTAAAAGCAGTAATTTTCCTGTGTAATGACAAAAAAGGGCATAAAAAAAATAAAGAAGATTAAAAAAATGAAGGATAAAAGTAGTAATTTTCGAAATGCAATACTAGCAAACATTAAGAATATATTGATAGGGTTACATGGTCTGTCCCTGTTTTTGATCTGATGATTACTGAAGAATTCAAAAAACAAATATCTCTTTTATTCAATAATGATTTTGTTACCTTGAATATAGCCGTCAATCTTTACGTTCAAAATTTAAAAAACAGATAAATTGTGAATATAGCTGTCAATCATTACGTTCAAAATTTTAAAAACTACTATAATTATGGAATGTAGTTATTCTAATATCAGTTAAATAGGGTAGGTTAAATGGGTGGGTTAAATGGGTTATCCATTTGAGAAATGGGTTAAGTATGTGAGAGGGATGGGTAAATTTTTTTACCCATGGGTAAATTTATATGGGCATTAGTACTCATTAAGAATATGTTGATGTTGATATGATAAGAGATCATTTAAATTAATGATATTTTATTGTATTTATTATATAAGTTATGAGATCATTTACATTAATGAAGTTATCAAAATTTAAAAATTAAATCAAATCTAAATTAGTAAACTTACTATAAATAATGTATATTACATTAATAATATTTAAATTTAATATATAAATTTTCTATAATAAAAAATGGATCAAATGATCCGGATTTTTTACAAATAAAAAATGAATACCAAACAAAAACAAAAAATATGGACTTCTTATTCCAATCAACTTGAGCAATCAGCAGTGAATGCGATATTCTAGCATTATTATGACACCAGGTCGATTGCATAAATACATACAGTACACGTTATCTCCATAATTAACACCGCCTTTTTATTTCCCTTCTTACCCGTTTCTCGGTCTCTCTCCCCCTATTCTCTCTCTGTCAATCTCTCTCAATTTTCTCTCCCAAAAATGACGAATTACGGCACAATACCTCCGCCTCCCTCATCCTCCTCCAGCGGCAAAGCAATCGAGTATCTATCCCGCGCAAAACACCACGTCAAAGAAGGTCTCGCAACTACTCGCCCCTGGAAATCTCTCCTAAAGTCAATCTCTCTCCCCTCATCTCTCCACGACGCAACTGACCGTCTCAAAACAAACCTCACTTACTTCCGTACAAACTACGCAATCATCGTTCTACTCATCCTCTTCTTCAGTCTCCTCTGGCACCCGATCTCTCTCATCGTTCTCGCCGCACTCATCGTTCTCTGGCTCTTCTTTTACTTCCTACGTGACGAGCCGTTGACGATCTTTCATCGCTTAATTAGTGATCGGACGGTCCTGATTGTTCTGTCGGTTTTAACGTTCGTTGTGCTTTTGTTCACCGGTGCGTTCTGGAATGTCATATCGGCGGCGCTGATCGGAATCGCGGTTGTGTTGGTTCACGGTGTATTGAGGAAGACTGATGATTTGTTTTTGGATGAAGAAGCGGCTGAGTCCACTGGTTTGATGACTAGTTCATCTTGATAGTCGTGTACGTAATTTGTTTTTGTTTTTGTTTTGTTGATTCTTTTTCTTCGGTCTTGACGTATATTTTGAATTAATTCAGGCTGTTAAATTTGCAGTTCATTCTGTGTGCAGTCAGTCAGCAGTGCTACAATTTCGGTTTATTGTTTTAATCATGATAATTTGTCTTTGTTTTCTCCGTTTTGACTTTTCTAATGTGGTAAATTTGTAATTGTTTTTCGAGATTTATGTTATCGTTAATTAAGCTTTGAAATATTTGAAATTTTGATTCCGTCACCGTGATTATCGTTGTAGGAGTAGCATATGATATTAAAGGCAATGAGTGAGGTAATTTGTAGAGGTAAATGTGTAGAGTAATTAGTTAATGTTTGTAGAAGGTAAGCAAATTGCAAGTCAAATTGAGGGTAGAAATGTGGAGTCAAGATAGTACTCCTACCGACCATTCAGGATCACCGTGTATGATTGATATTTTATACAGTATACTATTGTAGTAATAAATAGTACTATTTTCGAGATTTACGGTTAAGATTCAGATTTATATGTTACTTGGGATCCGGTCAGGATCAAATTTTTATCACGTTTTGCTGTGAAAATATATCCGCAGAATTTTTTTACGATATATATATAATAAGATTTTTACGTGAAAAATAAAGGATCCCATCTTTATAGTATTTATATTTATCGTAAAAAATTTATGTAGTACAATTTGCAGGTAATAACGTGATCGCTTATTTTATTCATTTGAAAAATGTTAGTCCTGATTTACATTATTTGAGAACGATTTTTGAAAATCAATTCGGTTGTAAACATTCCTTTATTTACTAGGGGAAGTGATGATATTCGTGCAATTTGATTGATTTGTGAACCCCCTTCAATTGACTGTGCTGTATTATTCTCGTTTCTAATGCTAACCCAAGAGGCCCAAGAATGTGGGTTTACGTGAAACGAGAATAATACAGCACAGTCAATTTAGTGTAAATGATGTTATGTCGAAGAGGAACTTTCCATCGTAAATTTATAATCATTTCTAACAAAGTAACAATACGATTTTTTTGTCAAAAACATGACCAAATCTAAGATAATGATCTAGTAAAAGCATACTAATTTGCTTTGTCTATGAAATTTTAAATACTTGAATTTTGGTCTAGTTTTTATTTGTTCAAAGGCATAGTTGTAAGCGTTATAGTTTTCGGTTAATATCAATTGGGAAACACAAATAATCCTATTCCTGATTCGAAGTCTTCGCATTCGAAGCTGCATTCTAGAGTATGTAAAAAGCTGATATATAACTGTAATCACGGGCGCAGAAGACTTTTTGAGTTCGAACTACATATTGTTTTGAGCAAAAGGTTAATAAAACATTGGGAAAACGGAGCATTGGCTCACTGAGCTTCCTGGTAAACTCTACAGCATGTTGAACTGACTTAGAAAAGCACTGGTTTCAAAATTGGAGGTTATCTATATAATTCTTCATTCGAATGATGACCACCTGGTTTTATTACTTTCCCGGTGAACAGACCTTTTCGTGTCCAAAGAGAGCTTGCTACTAAACCCTTCCAGTTCCTTCTTTGTCAGTCGTCCAGTTGGCTGTTCATTTCGTTGTTTTGGATGATGATCAGGATATATCTTTCTGCTCCCGCTGCCCATATCATGCCCAGGTGTTGATGAACGACTCGTATCCAGAACTGCATCTCCCTCGAGTATACGGATCACCTTTAGCCCAAACCCATTCAAAAATTAAGGCATGTAAATGATATTTACAATTTCAGAATGATTATATATAGTTTCGATGAGGACTAACTATGATCGAATATTATTCGTGCATTACGGGACAAATCATGCCGAATTCTTAGAAAAGCTCCTTACCTGTGACATGCGTGGCCGTGAATGAGGATCACGGCTAATGCACAGGGATGCAGCATGCAACATGCAGTAGACCTCCTCTTCTGAAAAATTGTTCTTTAGTCGGGGGTCGACTAACTCATCAATAGCATATTCATCCAACAACGGCCGCGCCTGTTAGAAGCCCAAAGTATGAAAACTATAGTAAAGTAAATAAAAATCGTTTCATGCTTTACTTTTGGTCTCAGAGTAAGAGAACATGTCATTAAATTTGAGCTCAAGTTGTTTGGATTACTGAAACTGCCTATCAAATTAACCATGCATGATCCGAGCAGGAAAAGCACTCACCCATTCTGTGAGACATTGTTGCCCTCTGGGCCGGTTAAGATCCACTGCTTTTCGGCCAGTAACAAGCTCCACTAACACAACTCCGAAAGAGTAAACATCGGCCTTTTCTGTAATTTGACCACTTTGAGCATATTCCGGAGCCAAATATCTGGTTCACCATAATAACTTTATAAGTTTTCAATACATGGAGATGTTCTTACACTAAAACAGAACCAACATCTCAAGACTTACCCAAATGTACCAATTACTCTGGTCTCCACTCCAGTGTCCCCATCAGGCTGCCACCTAGCTAAGCCAAAATCTCCAACCTATCATGACAAGAATAGAGTTGAAGTTATTGCATAGCACACCCTAAGAACATTCCAGATTTTCATCTTGAATTCTTGTAATTATACAACGTTTGTAAACAGTTCATGTTAAAACTTACGGTTTCATCATCAGAAAATCTAGAGCAGCAAAAACTACAGATAGTTCAAAGCCAAAATGTTTTCATGAAATGCAAAAAAATTTCCATACCAGTGGTTCAAAATCATGGGTAATAAGGATATTGTTGGGCCGCATGTCACGATGGACAATACAACCAACTCTGCATTCTTCATGCAGATATCTCAGTCCTCGAGCAGCTCCAACTGCAATCTTTTGGCGTGCAGACCACTGTAATGGATCTCGGTTGCGTCCTGTATAGACAATGTTTACATTAAGTGAACAAGTTAAAGTTATTAACAACAAAAGAAGGGCCTCAAGAAAGCCGAATAATCTTTTTTGCTTATTTTCCCAGATATTAACGAATAAAACTTGAAGCTGTGAATTTTTAAAGTAAATAGTCTGGAAGTATATGCTCATCATGCATCATTATACTTCATCAATCTTACATCTCACTTTATGTTTCAGTCCAAACAAAACATTTTCCATTCAAGGGAAGGACAAGTGATCTGCTGCCTATAATGTTGTTGACACAAGATGGGCAGAAGGTAATAATTTCAAAAGGACAACACCTTTTGATGATGCTCCATTAAAACTGCAGTCCTGATAGATTATACAAATAACATGCATGGAATCGGTTTGGAAATTTTTGCTACATGTGATGGACGAAGCAGAACTATGTGTAGTTTGCAATATTCATAATAATATAAAACTCCTGAATTTAATGATTGATATACTAGTGTTTCACAGTGATTGAATTACCGTAGAGATGAGAATCGAGTGACCCATGGCATATATATTCATAAACTAGTAGCCTTCGTCCATCCTCAATACAGAATCCAATTAGCATAACAACGTTTCGGTGCTGAGCACAGCTGAGGACTTCTACCTCCGAACAGAATTCTTGATCCCCCTGAGAACTTGCTAATTTGTATTGCTTGACAGCAACTGTCTGGCCATTTGGAAGAACTCCTCTGTGAACAGACCCAAAACCTCCTTCAGCCAAGAAATTAGCTTTAGAAAATCCTCTGGTAGCTAGCTCCAGTTCTGCAAAACTGAACCATCTTGGTGGTTTTCCAAAAGCAGGTGTCCTATGCTGACATATTGAACATAAAGGAGGGGCTCCGAGAGGTGCATTACTAGAGAAAGATATGGCTTCTCTGACATTTCCACTGAATTCGAAATCAGGTATGTACCTCATCCTTCCAATACCAGATTCTTGATCATGTCTAGAAAAGTTCTCACGAAAGGCCTTCAAAGTAGATGTTTGGATCTTGTATTCAGACATATATGAACTTTCTTCCATGTCATAGGAGGACTGACATTGTGAACTGTTAACGTGCTTCATCCATGGTGGAAATAGTAAACTTGAGGATGATGTAGAAAGGTTGTCACTATCCGATTCTGAAGTCGATTCATCGAGATCACAATTTTCCTTTCGAGAGAACTGCTCCTTCAGTTCTTCATTGGTTATAGGAATGGAATATGGTGAATTTCCTGGATCAGAGCTTGAAAGTGATGATGTTCCAGCATCGGTAGCAGTGTAAAGCTCTGAACTACCAGTTGGCGTAACAACTTGTCCTTGAACAGAATCTAAAGAATTATTCTTTTTGAAGTGTTTATCAGAGGACTGATCTAGCATGGAGAGCAACTGGCCTCCTTCTGTTTCCATTTTAGGTAATCCAACCAGATTCAGACGGAGAACTTTAGGACGCGATCTCTTCACTGAGACGATGTTGCACTGTAGCTCTCCCATGCAAAGTTTCTCCTCTTGTCTAAGCTGCCTGAAAAACAAAGGTCAAGTTCACATAAGTTACTGAAAGTTTACCATGAAAGGTCCATTAAGCGTTGCAAGAGCAAATAAAGTTATGCTCATATTCATAGTATTAGTTGTATTCATATTCACATAACTATTTAGTATAAATAGCAATTATTATTGGATAGAACAAAAAGCAATATTACTTGTCCAATACAACCCAACTAGCTCTGGTCCTCTTAGCTTCCTCAGCTACTGCTCCATATGGGGATGCAGAGACAAGTTTTATTTTCACATTTATCTGTATAAAATCAAGGACAACACATCACGCCATAGTTGCAGTAGATAACCATTACAGAATATTGAGGATTAAATTGTGGCACACACACCTTCTTCGGATCATAAACATCATGGAGCTGAAGTATCATTTGAGAAAAGGAATCTGTAATATCAGACTTCTGTTCTGAACTTGTTCCTGGGCGAGACCTTCTATGGCCACTAGCACAGTCCCCGGAAAACCTTGGGAATCCCCATTTTCTGCCTAAATGGGGGTTGAGTGTTAGTACACTACCTACCGAAAAAATTGTGGATACTACTTGCACAGATCGGTCATCAATTCATGCAGTAGCTCGACATTAGAAAGAAAATAGGAAAGCCAGACACATCAACAAAGAAAATTGTTCATATCATTATCACCTGACCAGTACAGGAATACAAGAAAACAAGAGTGGCATCTGGTCTTAAATAACATGCTTCATGAATTATTTATAATGAGCACCTTCATTTTATTATGTTACAAAAACAGAGAGCTTGAAAGAATTCACATTGGTTGCTTCCTAAAGTAAACATAAGCAAACTGAATAGCTCCTGAATATAATACCTAAATTTCGATCAGTATTTAGTAGTTTCACAATACACTAATGTGAAAACTACCTCAATGCTAATGCAGATGAAGAAAGGTTAAGGACCTATAATTGATAAACAGTGGCTTAATTGCTTCCCAACGCTTGATGTAACAGTCCAAACATCATCAAAGATGTTAACCTACAGTAATTATTCAGAGAACCGAAAAATACCAGAACTCTGCGAAGAAACAACCACAAGCAGTGTGATGGAGTCACCAGGCTGAACAACATGAGTCAAAGCCCACACAAGAGCATTTTTAGGTACTTCCTTAGCCGCCTTAACCGCTACAATAACCTTCACCATAGCATCATCCAAACCCTTTTCAAGCTTTCCCAGCTTCAATTCCCTAAACATTACTCCCAGAAAATAGAACACAAGTGCTTCCAAACTTTCACAGTATGGTACTTTCACAGGAACCTAACAGAAGAGAGCATATGTCTTTATATTAGTGAAACAAAAGCAAAGCATTATTTGCAATGCATATATCATCTGCCCCACCAAGAAAGGTGACACTCAGTTAATGTACAACCAACATATGCAATGCATTTTTAGGTTTTTTTACAGTAAATAAGCCTGAATGATTCTAAAGACAAGACACTTGCAACAAAAAGGTGAAATCAAATTTCTCAACTTAATCAAGAAACTCAAGTTAAACCTTCATCCAAAAGTTTGTAGCAAAGATATTGAAGTATCACAAAAAGGTAAAAGTAACACTCAAAACACAACCAGAAAAGAACCCTTTTGTACTTTGACATCAAAATACCCAAAAAATCAAACAACTAAACGAATCAATAACATAAACTAAAACTACCCTTTTATATGAAAATAATCAAGAAACAACAAAAACTCAGTAATCAAGATTCCACCCACCTACAAAATACCAGCCTACATAATGTATAGCTCTCCATTTCAATTGATATTTCAATTGACAAGTGGAGTCCTTAAGAAAAGACTCAACAACAGCAATGTAGCCTTTATAAAGCAATATACACCCTACCCATATCACAATCAACCTGCAAAGCCCTGAAAATAATGGGAATCAAAAATGCAAAAACACAGATAAAAACATACATACATGCTACCAATAAGCAAATACACTATACTTTTTTTCTTTAAAAGGGTAACTTAAAAGGGAATAGTAACAAATGTTTGGAGTTTTGTTTGAGTACCAAAATCTAGCCTCAGCTTTCCCAATCAAAACATCTAAAAAAGAATGTAAATAAAGATAAAATAAAAACAAGTAGAGCCAAAAGAAATACTAGTACAGTAATAAAAAGAACACAAGAAGAAGAAAAGTAAATGAGTAGAGGTGTAACGTGTGAAGTAAACAAATGAGTTCCAACAAACTCACCGAATCAATCTGAATAATCTTAACTACACTAAAGATGTGCGTGTGAGACAGGAATGTATGTGAATGTACATAGCATATATAACACGTAAAATATGTTCCTATGTGTGTCTAGGCATACTCTGTATGTGCATTAATGATTATTGAATGTACATGCATACATACTCAGTTTCTGCAGGCAGGTCTATTGTCTATACAAACTCTGCTTCTTTCGTTCTTTTTCTCTGTACTATCTTCGTATGATGTTCCTTTTTTATAAGTATATCATAATAAATCAGCTTTCATGTCTATCTTTTAAATAAACATAACTATATCACTCCTATTTACGTACTCCCTCCGTCCCTTAATGTTTTTCCTGTTTTGACTGGACACGTTTGCCAACGCACACTTTTGATCGTTAATATCTTGAATTTCGTATTAGTATTAAATATAAAAACTTCACTGTATTAAAGTACTCATAAATACGAATCCAACAAGATCACTCATGACTATATTTGATCTTATAGATTAGACGTAAATTAGTAATTTGTCTCATGTCATGAACAGTCCCGACATATGAAACAAGAAAAACAATATGGGACGGAGGGAGTAGGAATTTTAGGAACCCGGCGAAAACAAAATCGAAATAGAGGATTTGGAATTTTGAATGGTTAGGGTTGGATGTGAGAGATGTTGATTTGTTTGATGTGATGTGTTGGATCTTTTTTAAGATATTTGCGTATCTTATATTTATAGAGAACAAGGCAATTCAATTTTATTCGGAATTGGTTTTTAATTGTTATGATTGTTAAGAGATGTATTGGTAATTAATAAATTTTATATTTTTAAATTATATTCGAGTTAGGATACCTTATGATTTGAAAAATATCGTTTGAATATATTTTTTATTATTAATTAAAGATTATTCTCGTATCAAAGAAAGAGTGAAAATAAATAACTTGAGAATTAAATTAATTATTATTTAATGAATATTTGAAAATCTAAAAAATAATTGAGTTAACCGAAAAATATGACATAACAACCCCTACACAAACATATAGCAAGTTGTAATATGGCATTTGACGAGATTCACACTTCCGAGAAACAAGATTTTTCATTTTTAGACCATTAATCGAGATTTAGTTTATTTTCAAAAATTTAAATTTCGCTTAATGGATTGAACTTGGTTACTTGCCACAAATTGTGTAAATTGTAGAAAAATAACTAACACATTCTATTTAATGTTGTAAAAAATAGAATCGGACTTAATTAATAAAAATATTATCCAAGAATTAATTGAATATTTGAAAAATAATTAAAATGATTAATTTGATATACGAATTATTAATCAATATGATAATCCAAATTTAATTATTCACCATTTTTTTATTTTTCTTTTCAAAATTAAAACAAATTTAATTAATAATTTAAAAGAGGCGCAATCTAAACATTCTCCCAATTCATATATGGATCCTCGTCCCTGTCAGGTACCGGTTATTTAACAATCAGTTCCACAGCGGACATGCAATCTGTCTATCCGCGGAAAATTATAGCGGACAATAAATTTTTTTTAACCCAGAGGGGCCGTTGGATTTTAAAAATCGATTGTTATATAACCAGTCCCTTACAAACGATTGGGATCAAAACCCTTCATATATTTGTACCAAATTGATTACTAGTGTCACTTTGCACACTTTTTGCTGTTGCTAATTTGCTAGTATAAGTGTATACTCCCTCCGTCCATTTCATTTCTTTACACTTTCTATTTTGGGCCGTCCATTCCATTTCTTTACATTACTAAAAATAGTAACTTTTAACAATAAAATATATTATTACATCCACTACTTCACTCAACTTTTTCAACACTTTACACTATTACACCCACTACTTCACTTATTTTAACAATAAAATTACTATTACACCCACTACTTCATTTATTTTAATCATATTACATCCACTATCTTGGTATCCGTGCAAAAAGCAAATGATAATAACTGAAATGGACGGAGGGAGTAACATTTATTGAAGTTTCTTGGTTGGAAATGTAGGCAAGAGTATTAAACAGTTCCACCTCTCATGTGTCAACTGCTATCTCCTATCGGCCTATCCTATTTGTCCCCTAAACTGGGTCCCCTCCGCCGTAACCATCAGTCTTGACAGTCTTTCAATCTCCGTCGCACTCAAATTTTCGGGGGTGTTTGGCAAATAAGCCGGACAACTTATAAATTACTTATTTAGGGAAAAATTTTGTATTTACATACATTTTTTTAGAGAAAAATGTGTATCGGGAGTTTAATATTCGTTATATTGCAAAAATAAGTTACTTATTTCAGAAAAAAGTACATTTTTCCTAACTTTTTTCCAGAATAAGTAACTTATTTCTGAAAAATAAGATTTCCCAAACGGACCCTTCATCCTCTTGCATCCTCTTGCATTTTTCCCTAGGCTAACGTTAACGCCCGTTATGTATCCTGTTTTTCACCTTAATCCGGTGGCACTAATTACACCGCGTCCTCACCAAAAACAAACGGCAAACACGAAAAATAAAGATTCAACTTTTCACGTAAATTCTAAAATTACAAATATTTGTACAATATATTCTTCTTTTTTTATCACTGAAACATCATGAATATCCTGCCCGCTAACAGGATGGACATCAGGACATTTCGAGACCGAGGAGTGCTATCCACGTTCCTGATTCCTCAATTTTCTGCCCCGAATCTTGTCGAGGATTATTTTTTATTTTCCGTCCCCGACCCAAACGGGTAACGGGGATCCTCATGAAAAATCGAGGAATTTTATTTTAAACAAAAAATAATATTAAATATTTTTAAACACTAATTAATGAGCTTTGAAGTAGTTTTTTCTTACGATATATAGCAAAATTAGGATTTATAGCTAGATTAGATGTTAAGTTACGACATTTTTCATCATATGCATATATGTTCTTAAAATTTCATTTTGAAATCTAAATATATCTTGCTTTCAATAGCTCATATGCAATTAATTAAGATAAAAAAAATATTACTTATAAAAACAATTTTAAATAACATGAAAATGAAATTGTTTAATTACTATAAAAATAAACATGTAAGATAAAAACATCATTTTGTTTGCAATGTAAAGTACTGGAAATTCGTATATATTAATATATGTAATTATGTATTATAGTGTGTTAAAATCGAGTCGAGGATTGAAAATCGGGTTGGGACAAAAAAATCGGGACGGGGATCGGGGAGCGGGCCAGGACCGGGATTTTTTTGCAAATTATCCTCGTTCCTCGTACCCGAAAAAATCTCCGAATTCCCATCCCGTTTGCTATGAAGATCAGATCAAAATTGGGGTCGAACGGACCGGAATGAATGCCCACCCCTACCCGCGAGTCGAAAACGAATATTGGGAAATCAATCAAGGGAAATTCTCGTTGGTACCCTTCTGGAATTGGCTTTTCCAGATGGTGCCATTTCGTGTTTTGGACTTACGATTGGCACCCCTAAAGTAACTGATTATCCTAATTATGCCATTTTGTTAATCAAAACGTTAAGAAACGTTAAAAAAACTATAAAAATAAATAATGATCTATAAGTTTTTAATGTATTACTAGTTAAAAAAATTAAATACTAATTTATAATTATTAATGTACCACTAATTGAAAAATATTAAACATTAATCTGTAATAAGTTAACATATCGTTAATCTAAAATAGGTGTTCAGTCATTTTCTGACCATAAAATAACATAATTCCACATTTAACTTTTTTTAATTTGTGGTTTATATGACATAAAATTTTATTATGGAATAAATGTTGAAATTTGTTAACGTTTCTTAATGTTTTGATTAACAGAATGGCATAATTAGGGTAATCAGTTACTTTAGGGGTGCCCGTCGTAAGTCCAAAACACGAAATGGCACCATCCGGAAAAGCCAATTCCAGAAGGGTACCAACGAGAATTTCCCATCAATCAATTACTTAATTCTTGAAAAATCAATTTGATAATTCTCACGGCCGATTAATGGCTTCCGATCACTGTTCCAAGCACTGTTCCGGGTGTACTTCGCCTGAGTTTGGGTATCTGCAAAACAATGCTTGCCCGGGGGTGGTGGCCGTCAAGCACCTCCGGTGTGAGAATCAGTAATCGAAATAATAATAATCGAAACGGGTGAAAATATATCGTGTGAAAGGAGAGAATGAGTAATAAGTTTCTGCTATTGAAATTGTATATCTTACCTTGTGTGTAGAATGGGGGTATTTATAGGTTGGGTCTTCTAATCACTGTTCACCCACTTGGTAACCCACTTGTTATGCTGTTAAAGCTACAGTGAGCCACTATTGGAATAGTGATTAGTGTCCCTTTCCCACATACCTCGATTCTAACACCGCCGCTTTTGCTACAGTTTAAATGCTTTTGTGTTCCCTTAAATGCCTTTATGGTCCCCTGCCTTAGTGAGCAAGATAACAAGATATTTTGCACAAGTATTTATGTAAAGATATTTGTTTGTCAAGTGGAGCAATTTTAGTAAAGATAATATGAAATGACACATGTGTAATTAGTGAATATTTATTACAGGTGGAGCAATAGTGGGCAGGGGTTGGTTAATGTTACAGCGGGTGCCCGCTGTAAGCTTACAGCGGGTACCTATCATTGCCCCCCACTCCTTCTGTGCGGTTTAGCGGACAAGAGGAGGAGAAATTGAAGATGCCGTAATGCTTGAGAAAAAGAATTTTTTGAAAATGATATCTTGTGTGCCCCCCAAGTGTTGGCGATCAACACTTTTTTAGAAAAAATGTAGGTGAAAATATGCCCCCCAAGTGTTGGCGGACAACACTTAGGAGTTATTAAAATTTTGGAAAATATGCCCCCCAAGTGTTGGCGGACAACACTTAGGAGTTAGAAAAATTTTGGAAAATATGCCCCCCAAGTGTTGGCGGACAACACTTAGGAGTTAGAAAAAATTTGGAAAATATGTGAATGTTCGACAACGGGTTCTTGTGCTTGACGGGTGTGCCATTTGAAACGTTTTTGTAATGCTTGATTATAAATGCAATAATTAGTAATAAATGAGAAATTTGAAATAAATGAAGGAATAATATTAAATGTCAATAATAAGTGAAATGATAAGTTGTAGTTCGTATTAATGAGAAGTGACCTTTGGGTGGAAAGAGAATGTACCTTGATAATATAATGTGTCAGGAGTAAGTGGGAAGTTAAGACTTAGTGGGCAGTTTTTGCTGGAAACGAGGCGGTTACTGCCGGCTGTAAGAATGACGTGGACCAATCATAGCCATCCACGAATCGTTTGTAAGTTTTTCACTCCCATGACACGCGTCGCACGCGTATAAAAGATGGGTTTTGTGGATCATTTGTTAAAGTTTTTACTGCCTTTTTCTTCTTTTTTCTCTCCATTTTCTTTGTCTTCTTCGAGTGTGTTGCTACGTTTGTACTGGATTTGTCGAGTATTTCTGCCATTGAAGCCATATACAACCTCCTGATTTAAGGTAAGCTTTCTTTATATTTTTCTTTTGTGATTTCTGTTTCTTTTCATCATATAATTTGTCCCTTCATTCGCTGTTATTGTGGTATATGTGAGTGGGTTTTGTGTTTTATGTCCTTGGTTTGCATGTTGCGAGTATTTGTAAATGTGATTCGATTGTGTAATCTGTAAAGGTTAGTGATCTGTAAGTTTTTGTTTGTTGTTTCTGTATCTGGTATTTGAATTTTAGTAGTTTTGATCCGTTTTGTGATTTGTGTGAAAATGGTAGTTCGATTTGGCAGTGTTCGTGAGGTGTTTGTAATTTGTATATATATGTGTATATATTCCATATGTGTTGGGTATAGTATTTTTTGATTCTAGGGTTTTGTTGTTTCTGGAGGGAATGGAATATGAATTGTTTGTTTCGATTTGTAGAATAAGAAATTGTTAAAAAATAAATGTGTGTACCAGACATTGTTGATGGCGTGTTTGGCTGTTAGCGGTAGTATATGAAAAATTGTGCCTTTGTCTGCAGATGGGTGATGAATTCGTAGATCCCGCTACTGGCGAGAGAAGACCACTAGTGAACATGTACGATCGTTGGGCGGACATAGGTCCGTTGAGTTACACGGCCGTTTTGCGGAGAAACCGGTACCAGTACTTTGAAAGTTCCGAGAGTTTGTGGCGGGCGAGCAACGTGTTGCCAACCTCATATTCGAAGGCAGATATGGATGCTAAATTTGATTTCTGGTAGTTGGTGGCGGGGAGTTTGCTTGGCACAAGAATTTTGTGAAGAAAGTTGAGTGTGCCTATAGGACGGACCGTAACCGTCTCAGCCAGGTGGAGATAGATTTTTTAGTTAAGCTGGTAAAGGCGTTGGGTGAGGTATGGACCGAGTCGAATTTGATTGATCCGGCTGATTTGAGAAGACACTGTTGTAAGTCTCTATTTCGACTTTATCCTTCGGTTTTTTCTAATTTTCCTTATTTGAAATTCTTTTGTGTATTTTTGTAGTGCTGGATCCTCGTAAAGCAGAGTTGGATCCTCATCCTACTTTGTCTATTGAGCATGAGGCTAAGATGTATGCCGATTTCATGCTTCTCCAACCACCCCGGCCAAAGCGTGTTCGTGGGATGTTTGCTGCAGAGAACATTATAGATGCTTTTGATCTTTCAGGGCAAGGTGCCGCTGTGGAGACTACTGAGCGGGCTGAGCATGAGGAGCCCGTTGGTGCAGAGGAAGAAGTGCCCAGTAGTAACGCTCAATCTGAGCAAGAAGAAACTGGGGAAGGTAAAAATTCTGAGGATGATTCTTTGTCCGAATTGTTGGGTGATATGTCTGCACGGAGAAGGGATATGCCTTTGCAGTCGAATTTGCAAGATGCCCAAGGTGATGAGTATGCTGTTGAAGAAGGATTTGTCGTTGAAACAGAGAGGTCCGCTGATAGGGACGCTGGTGCGGAAGATGAGCCATTTGATAGAGATTTTGCTGTTGATTCTGAGAGTGAAAGTGATGGTTCTGTTGCTAGGAGGACAATTGCGTCGCCTACAGTTGGGGATATTGATGAGAATTTTGACATGCGCGCGCCAAGTGTAAAGGACGCTACTCAAAGGAAGGAACGTGGTTCCGTTGTTAAGCCCGTCCAGGTGGGTTCTATCATAGGCCAAGTAGCTGTAGATATTGTGAGCGGCGAGAAACTGTCCGCTGTGAGAGATGAAGAACCACTAGTGAAAGTAACGGAAGTGACTGCTAATGAGAGTCCTGAAATTGCTCTGCGTCGTTCGAAGAGGAAATCTATTGCTGAGGCTGGTACTTCTAAACGTAGACGCATTGAGCCTACTAAGGTGAGTGAGGCCGCTGCGGATGAGAATGTTGTTATGGAGGAACCCGCTGAGAATGAGGCCGCTGATGTCGATAGCGAGGATGATGGTGAGGATTATTGTGAAGAAGATACCGAAGATGATTCTGAGGATAGTTCCGAGGACGGTTCTGAGGATGGTGGTGAGAATGGTGAGGAGGAAATAGTGTTCTATACAAGTAGTGATGATGAGGTAAATGATATAGAAGTTGGGTCCCGCCCAGGCTATGGGTTTCTCTTTAAGTCTGGGCCCAATACCTTCTCTGTTGATTCCATGACTGATGATGATCTTGTGAGAATGAATGAGTTGAGTTGGGAGCGAATGTGCCGTTTATCCCAAAAATACGCTGCACGGGTAAGTATTTTGTTTTTGTTTTGTGATATTTTTGTAGAGTTGATCTGAATATGCCCGTTGTTAAGGTTTATGTTTTTTGTGTGTTGTGTTGTTTTGTAGAACCAATGTATGTATACAGGTTTGATGGCTCGTGGAAACATGTACCCCGTGGTAGCAATATTGCTTTGAAACAGAGGATCAAAGGATTGGAGGAGGAGCTATCTGCTGAGAAATATCTGAAGAATAATGCTGCTAGGGCTTTACACGAAATTGAAATTGAGAGGAATGACTTTAAAACAAGCTATGAGTATAGTGCTGACTTGCGGAGGTTTTTGGCGGAAGATAAGATAGAACTTGAGGCTGCCAATGCTACTTTGTCTGAGCAAGTGAAAAATTTGACTGCTTCACTTAAATTTGAGAAAGAGCGTGCTGAGGAGGCTGAGGCTCATCTGGATTCTCGTCCAACTGAGGCCGATGCCATATTAAAGTTCAGAAGTAGTGTTGAGTTTGCTGAAATTGTGAAGGCTGAGGCTGGCAAGGTTGCCGCAACGAAGCATCCTGAGATTGGCCACCTACAAACCGAGATCGCAAGGCTGAAGGCAAAATTGAAGAAATCCAAGCGTAAAGCCAGAGCCCTGAAGGCCCGCCTTGGGAAAACTGAAAGAAAGAGTGTTGGGTGCCAGTCTGATGTGGCTGTTGTTGCAATGGGTGCAGAAACCGCTGATAGTGAGATGGTTGTAACGGGAAGGCTTAAGCCCGCTGAGAGGCCTTTGGTTATAGAAGGTGCAAGTCCATTGTCGACGGTAGCGGCTGTTCATACTGAAAGTAATATTGAAGCGGATGGCGCTGTGAAGCCTGTTGAGAGTGAAAGAGAGCGAGTGGATATTGCAACTGTTGGTACCAATTTGATAGAGGCTAGCGGAACGCCCGGTGAGGCTGATGTTGCTGTTGAGCCTCTTAGTGCCATAGCTACTGCGTATGATAGTGAAGATGAAGATGCGGTACCACTAAGGGGTATGGAGGGTCCCTTGAGCGGGTGCCGTTGGGCTTAGTTTATTTCTTGTAACTATAGTTAAGAACTTTTGTCTGTCTTGTTTTGAAATCCCTCAACGGGTATGTCTGCTGTGTGATTGTGAAACATCTTGTTTTGATATCGTATTTTTGAAATTCCACATTCTAAGCTAGCTTTGTGATTGGTATTTTGGTGATTTCGGTAATTTTGCTTCAGGCTATAACTGAATTTGTGTTTGTATTTTTGTGTCAAAGTTTGTAGTAAATATGTTTGGGGAAATGGTTACCTTGAATTTGTGATTTTGACTGTGGGAGTTTGTCTTCAGTATTTAATACTGCATGGGAGTCAAAAAATTTGACCGTGTCTTTACTTCTTTCTGCATGGGGATTGTAATTTGTTGACCGGTGATGGGCTTAACCTTCATTTACCCTCCTATAAATAGGATAATTTGCTTATTGATTTCGATCATTCCCTTCTGCATCTGTTAAGAGAATTCCTCTTGTTTATATAAGCACATGGATCTTTCTAAGATGGACGAATTTTTCAGTCCGTTCCCTGGAGCACGGGAGCGTTCTCTGTCGAAAGACAGTGAGAATCTCTGGCTATCCCTTGCCAATCAGCATGAGGAAGACGGTGATTTGTATATGGCTGAGGAATTCCGTAAGCATGCACGAAAAATTGCCCGTACTCGCGCTGCGGAAGAAGCCAAGAATGCACCGCAGACGGATGCAATCAACTTCCGTTTTCGCGCCCCTCCTCAGGGAGAAAGCTCTGAAGAGAAGGGCGTGGAAGCTAAGAGTAAAGCTCCCCAGGCATGAAGGATTTTTAGATGTAGGAATCTTTAATCCTTGTAATATCATGCTTGTAAGAAAAAAATTTTTATGAATAAAATATTTATTTCTCCCTTGCAGCCATTTGTTTTCTGCTTTTGTTCTGTTTTGAGTCGTATTGCCTTCATATTTGTGTAGTGTGTAGACATTTTGTTGTAAATTGTTTGTAGTATCCGTCCCTTGTCGGGTTTTTTGCTGTAGTAAGTGCCCGTCTAGGGGGCTTGATCGTTTCCTGATGAAAATCGTAGATTGAAATTCATAGCTGCCTTTATGCCCGTTTAGGGGATTTGGCTCTTTCTTGGAGTATTGAGTATTTGTGCCTTGATATTTTGTTGTCGATTGGCCGCAACAAACAGCTTTTGTAACTTTTGTTTTAAGATTCCGTCTTTTGTTGCAAGACTTGCAGGATGTTGATCACTTTGCACAATTTCCAACTGTAAATCTGTAGTTGTCCGCTGATGTTCATCGTAATGTTTGTAAACAATGTTGTAGTAACTGTCCGCAGAAGGATTGTGTAGAATTTGGGATTTGTAATTGTGTAATGGTCCGCAAAGGGACTTTGTAATATTTGCAATGTGTAATTGTCCGCAGAGGGACTTTGTAATATTTGCAATGTGTAAGTGTCCGCAGAGGGACTTTGTAATATTTGCAATGTGTAAGTGTCCGCAGAGGGACTTTGTAATATTTGCAATGTGTAAGTGTCCGCAGAGGGACTTTGTAATATTTGCAATGTGTAAGTGTCCGCAGAGGGACTTTGTAATATTTGCAATGTGTAATTGTCCGCAGAGGGACTTTGTAATATTTGCAATGTGTAAGTGTCCGCAGAGGGACTGTGTAATATTTGCAATGTGTAAGTGTCCGCAGAGGGACTGTGTAATATTTGCAATGTGTAAGTGTCCGCAGAGGGACTTTGTAATATTTGCAATGTGTAATTGTGTAATGGTTACTAGCTCAGTAGGACTTCTGTGATTTTGCTAGCGTTGTGATAAACTTGTAAATGTAGACCGTTTTTCTGCAAAAGTATTCCATTGAAAATATAGTTTCCTTGAGTACAGAGAAGATAAAGGGAAATGACTGTTTCAGTCATTTATTGATAGTATTTGCGTAGCTTGTCACCATGCCAAGTGTTGTTAACTTCAGTACCATTGAGGTAAGCTAGCTTGTAGGAACCCGGCCTGAGTACTTTGATGATTTTGTAGGGTCCTTCCCATTTTGGCATAAGTTTGCCAGTGTGTCTGGGATCGGATGCCTCAGTTGCTCTGTTAACCAAATCGCCTTCCACATAGGCTCTGATTTTGGCCTTTTTTCCAAAGAACTCTTGAGTTTTTTCTTTGTAAGCGGTCATCTTTTCAACAGCGGTCTCTCTGGTTTCATCCAGAAGGTCAAGATTTGTCTTGAGTCCTTGAGTATTTGCCTCTTCTTCGAAATTATTTGCACGGTAAGACGGCGAGCCAATTTCGATTGGTACAAGTGCTTCTGTGCCAAATGCCAATTTGAAAGGGGATTCCCCAGTACTTGCCCTGGGTGATGTGCGATAAGCCCAAAGAACATTGGGTAACTCCTAAGGCCATTTCCTCTTTGAAGTAGTCAGTCTTTTCTCTAGACCTCGGACGATGATGCGATTAGTTACTTCAACCTGTCCGTTGCTTTGGGGATGGCAAACGGATGCCTTCTTATGTTTGATCCCGTGGTCGGATAGGAATTTAGTAAATTTTGACCCCACAAACTGCGTACCGTTGTCAGATATGAGTATTACTGGGATTCCAAATCTTGTGATGACTTGTTCTTCAACAAAGCGAATGGCATCATCTTGTGTAATGTTCTTAAGGGCTTTCGCTTCTGCCCACTTTGTCATGTAATCAATGGCGACCATAACGTACTGCAAGTCACCTTTGGCTTTTGGGAATGGACCCATGATGTCAATGCCCCAAATTGCAAAAGGTATAGGAGATAGGATAGCCGCCGGAAGTGCTGGTGATTTCCTGGACATATTGCTAAATAGCTGACATTGACGGCACCTTTTAGTGAAGTTTTTGCATTCCTTGTGCATTTTTGGCCAGTAATAGCCTTGTCTGAGTATTTTGTGTGCCAATGCCTTGCCAGCCATGTGATCGCCACAAATGCCTTCGTGGACTTCTCTTATGCAATATAGGGCTTCTTCCTCGTCGACACATTTAAGTATAGGGGAGTCAAAACTTCTATTGTATAAGGTGCCCTCCTGAAGAAAGTATTTTGTTGCTTGTGATTTGACTATTTTTGCTTTGAGTCTGTCATCTGGTAGTGTGCCATTTTCCAGATAACGGATGAAAGGGGTCATCCAACTATCCCTTGGCGGGTTTATTTCCATGATATCCAGTTTGCTTGTACTTGGGACGGTTAATTCTTCAAAGTAAACCGTGTCCGCTTCTACTCTCTCGCCTTGAGTTAATTTAGATAGCATATCCGCAACTGTGTTATCCATCCTGTCTATTTGTTCAAGAGAGTATTCTTCAAACTGAGTTAGCATTGTCTGAACTAATTCCTGATATTTGCTGAGATTGCTATCTTTTGTTGAATAATCCCCTGTTGTTTGTCGAACGACCAACTGTGAGTCGCTATAGATGGTTATCTTTTTTACTTGTAAGTTTTTGGCCAATGCTAAACCGGCCAAAAGTGCCTCATATTCTGCTTGATTGTTTGTGGCTCTGAAGTTTAGCTGTATGGCTTGTTTGACTTGAAAGCCGTCGGGGCTAGTCAAAATGAGCCCTGCTCCACAACGGGTGTTTGTAGAGGAACCATCTACATACAACTGCCAATTGCTGTCCGCGGCTGTGATGGCCTTTGTAGGTGTTTCTTTTTCAGTTGTCAAGAATGAACATTCAACCATAAAGTCAGCCAAAGCTTGTGCCTTGATGGCGGTTCTTGGTATGTACTTAAGATCAAATTGACCAAGTTCTACCGCCCAATTGATCAATCTACCTGATAAATCTGGTTTGTGAAGTACTTTTCTTAGCGGTTGGTCTGTGATGATTCTGATTTGTCTCCCTTGAAAATAGTGTCACAATTTTCTACTTGCCATGACCAAAGCTAGAGCAAACTTTTGGACGTTGGGGTAGCGGGTTTCCGCATCTTTGAGCACCTGGCTGACATAGTAAACTGGTTTTTGCTCCCCATTTTCTTCTTTGATAAGTACCGCCCCCACGGCTTTGTCTGTCGTGGATAGGTAAAGTGATAGCGGCTCTGAGGGGGCTGCAACCACAAGTAATGGAGCGGAAGAGAGATAAGTTTTGAGATCTTCGAAGGCTTTTTGACATTCTACCGTCCAAGATATTGTGTTGGTTTTTGTCGCCCCTTTCAAGGTATCAAAGAATGGAAGGCATCTGTCGGCTAATTTTGCTATGAACCTTCTTAGGGCGGCCAACCTCCCTGTTAGTTTTTGTATTTCCTTTAAGGTTTTGGGTGGTTGCATGTCGACTATGGCCTTTATCTTTTCAGGGTTGGCCTCAATGCCTCTGTGAGACACCAAGAAGCCAAGGAATTTGCCAGCGTCAAGTGCGAATGCACATTTATCTGGGTTGAGCTTCATGTTGTGTTTTCTGAGGGTGGAAAAACATTCTTCCAAGTCTTGAAGGTGAGAGGTCGTCAAGAGGGATTTTACTATGAGATCATCCACATATACTTCCATATTTCGGCCCAACTGTCCGCTGAAGATTTTATTCATGGTTTTTTGGAAGGTGGCACCGGCATTGATTAATCCGAAAGGCATTACCTTGTAACAATATACCCCCCTATGCGTAATGAAAGCTGTTTTCTCCCTGTCTTCTGGAGTCATTTTAATTTGGTTGTAGCCTGAGTAGGCGTCCATGAAACTTAGCATTAGATGACCCGCTGTGGCATCGATGAGTTGGTCTATTGAAGGAAGAGGATATGGGTCCTTTGGGCATGCTGCGTTTAAGTCTATGTAATCAACGCATATCCTCCACTTTCCATTAGCCTTCTTTACTAGCACCACATTTGCGACCCACTTTGGGTAGGTGACCTCGCAAATCAAATCCGCATCCAAGAGTTTGTCAATTTCAATATCAATGGCTCGCTGTCGCTCTGGTGCAAAGTTTCTTCTTTTCTGTATTTTTGGTGCTTTGTCCGGATCCACATTTAACTTATGGATTGCCACGGACTCATCTAATCCTGGCATATCCTTTGGACTCCATGCGAAGACGTCCGCGTACTTTCTCAAGAGATCGGTGAGACCATTTTTAAAGATTGAATCCAAACCCGCTCCTATATTGATAGTCCTGTTTGTGTCTCCGGGTATGATTTCTATTTTCTCTGTCTGTACCGCAGGGGTTATCGGCGATTTTTCTTCTCTTTTGAGACACTTCATTAGATTGGAATCTATCCTTGGTGGGTCTTCTGTTAGCGGGTCGTGCCCGTCAATAAATTGTACCTCTTTTCTCTTTTTGTTGTTGGCACGTTGGTTTGCATCGTGCCTCTGTCTTTTTGTTTGCCTCCTTTTTTGAGCTCTTTCTCTGTTGACATTGCTGGGTTCGGATTTTCCCAAGGTGAGTGCAATGCCGTAGCACCTTTTGGAGGTTTCAGAATCCCCTTTGATTTCTCCTATTCCGTTTGAAGTAGGGAATTTGATTTTGAGATGAGGGGTGGAAGTAACTACTTTTAACAAGTTTAATGTGGGTCTTCCCAAGATCATGTTGTAGGAAGAGGCTGTGTTAATGACATAGAATTTGATGATTCTGCATACTTGTCTGGGAGATTCCCCAAAGTAGACAGGGAGCCTTGCAATGCCCGCTATTGGGACGACGTTGTGGCCGAACCCGTAGAGGGGTGTCTCGTCATGACATGTTTCTAACTTTTCGTCACTTAGTTTGAGTCTGTCCCAGGTGTGTTGGAAACAAATGTCGACAGAGGACCCGTTGTCAACTAAGACCCTTTTGACTTCATTCTGAGCAATGCCCAAGGATATGACTAGTGCCTCGGTGTGATTGGGATTGATGCCCTCATAGTCGGCATCCGTGAAAGTAATGACATTTGGCGGGCCCTCAGATATGGCATAGATGGACTGTTCCTCTCTAGGTGGTGAGACATGTCCGCCGAACACGGTATGTACTATGTTTTTGTTGTGCCCTTGGGAGGAGGATGGGCCAAGTATTTGTCTGGGCAAGTATTGAGATAAGTTGCCAGCCTTGACTTGTTTTTCCAGAAAGTATTTGAGAGATAGGCAGTTATCTGTAAAATGCCCATGTGTTTCATGATAATCACAATGCTTGTCCTTGGGCCTGTCATCAGGTGACGAGTGCATTGGAGCTGGTGGAAAGTAGAAAGGTTTTCCTTTGATTTCTCTTAGGATGGTTGCTCTTGGGAGAGTAAATTCGGTCCATTTTGGCTCAGGACGCCTATCTGGTCTTTGCGGGTTTGAGGGCCCTTGGCGGTCCCTGACTGGTGTTGATGGTTGGATTCTTTGGGCGGGCAGTGGCCCGTGAGTAGTTTGTACTTGATGCGAAGCGGGTGCTTGCCTTTGGTAAGGCGTGTATCTTTCTCTCTGAAAGTATGGTGTGGGAGCGGGTGGAGCCCTAGATTGTTTGAGTACGTTGAGAGATTCGATTTCGTTGATGGCTTGAGATGCCAAGTCATACGCCTTTGCTAGAGTGGTGGGTTTAATTTCCATGAGACGGCATACGTATTTTTCGCATTCGTAAGGGTTGAGACCTCTTCTTAAATGGACCAACGCCTCCGTCTCGTTGACACAGACAACCTTGTTGACGGCTTCCTTGAAGCGGTCGATATAGTTCTGCAAGGTTTCTCCGTTGCGCTGTGCAATGGTTTCGAGGAACACGGTATGAACCTCATGTTGCTGATTTGCTTTGAACTTATTGAGGAACAATTTCTTAAATTCCAACCAAGTATCTATGGACCTGGTGGATATTCTGCAGAACCATCTTTGGGCGTTGCCGCGGAGAGTTGCGGCGAAGAAACGACACCGTGTTAAATCATTATATTCGTAATGGAGAGCCAGTTGGTCGAAATAGCTCAGGTGCTCTTCCGGATCTCCAAGGCCGTCAAAAGAGTTGAAGCTGTGATGTTTGATATTTTTCTGTCGTGGTTCGGCTTCTAGCCTTGCTGTGAAGGGCGTTCCACCCATATCTTGTTCGTTATTTCCCTCTATCTTATTTTTGAGTTCCAATATGGTTTGCAACATTTCCGCATTTGATGGTTGTGTTACTTCGGGCTGCTTTGAGCGGACAGGAGGTTGCTCTTGGTGCTTGTGTGCTTCATACTCAGCCACTACCTTGTCGTAGGCGGCTTTCTTGTCAATGATTATTTTTCTCAAGTCTCTATGTCTTCTGTTTTGTTCCCACACTTCAGGGGGATGGTGACTCTTGTTGTGCCTGTCATGCTTCGTGTTTTGAGACGAACCTAGGCGAGAGAAAGCAGAGTTCGCCTCGCGAGGTTGGCTGTTTGCCTCATCATGATTGTCATGCGGGTTCACGGGTAGGCTCGCTTGTTTTGTTAATGACTTTGGTCCGGCCTGGGGAAGGGTTGCGGCTATTTGCATGATTAAGTCAATTTGTTGTTGGTTACAGCCTGTGAGATTGAGACTAAGGATTTGTTCTCGCCCATCATCTCTAGGCGGGTTTATTGGCGGGTTCACCGGCGGGATGCCAGTTGTATTTCCTTCGTGTTCTTGTTCGTCTGGGCGAGGTATTACGGTTTCCATTTAGTGTATTTGAGGTGTTCTGGTTTGTATTGTGTTTTGAGTGTGAGTAGCTACTGTGTTGGTAGAGCAGGTGGTGGGTTTTTCTCTAAGAAAAATCCCCCTCCTTCTAGCGCCAAATGATAATTCTCACGACCGATTAATGGCTTCCGATCACTGTTCCAAGCACTGTTCCGGGTGTACTTCGCCTGAGTTTGGGTATCTGCAAAACAATGCTTGCCCGGGGGTGGTGGCCGTCAAGCACCTCCGGTGTGAGAATCAGTAATCGAAATAATAATAATCGAAACGGGTGAAAATATATCTTTGTGAAAGGAGAGAATGAGTAATAAGTTTGTGCTATTGAAATTGTATATCTTACCTTGTGTGTAGAATGGGGGTATTTATAGGTTGGGTCTTCTAATCACTGTTCACCTACTTGGTAACCCACTTGTTATGCTGTTAAAGCTATAGTGAGCCACTATTGGAATAGTGATTAGTGTCCCTTTCCCACATACCTCGATTCTAACACCGCCGCTTTTGCTACAGTTTAAATGCTTTTGTGTTCCCTTAAATGGCTTTATGGTCCCCTGCCTTAGTGAGCAAGATAACAAGATATTTTGCACAAGTATTTATGTAAAGATATTTGTTTGTCAAGTGGAGCAATTTTAGTAAAGATAATATGAAATGACACATGTGTAATTAGTGAATATTTATTACAGGTGGAGTAATAGTGGGCAGGGGTTGGTTAATGTTACTCAGTTATAATACCACTCAAAGTGGTGTCTGAGGAGGGTAAATGTACGCAAACCATGCCCCTATACAATAGGGAGGCTGTTTCCGAAGGACCCCCGGCCAATTACAAATACAAATACAAAGAAAGGAAACTAATACAATCTAAACTCACACACACCCAGGGGTCGAACCCTTGACCTCCTACAAAGGAGACAAGGGTTCAACCCACTACACCAACATGTTGTTGGCAAGTTTTATGAACATGCAAAATACTAAATCATATATGGATACGTAAGTTGCAATACCGCTAAATTTTGAAACAGTATTCTACAATTTAGTGGGTCCAAAATCGACTGATTAATCAAATCGAAATCAAAACGATGTAACAAATCACATGCAAATGCAATAAGTTAATTTGTTTTCATGTGCTTGCACCCACATAACACATTCACATTTATCCTCCGTAACAAATAAAATAAGCACAGACCAAAATATTAAAAAATCATTGTATCTATCAAATGGAACACGTAAACGTAAAGTAATTTACGAACTTTCTACGCTTGTGCTTACGCAAGAACAAGTGACATGTAGGCTGTAGCCCATTATCCAGAGTGACAACTGGTCCTTTTTAAATATTGGCTTGTTAATGGACCAGGCCCAATCAAACAACGTGACTATGATCATGTTAGCAATAATATATTATTTCAGTGGATGCTGCTTGTACAACTATTTTACGTCGTCAGAATTTTAGATTCAGATTCAGTGAACGAAACATTCTTGGAACCAGAATCCACTATGTTGTGTCAAGCATATTCTGTAACTTAATCTCTAATTTTACAATTACGTGCATGATCGTCATAAGTGTTGCTGTCGTTAGTGTTAAATAACCAGCTTATCTAAAATGTTAAGATGTTAAGATAAGATAAATTTCGATAATTTTGCACGAAATTTCAATTTTGAGGTAAAACAAAAATTATTAATACTAGCTTGTAGCCCGTGCAAATCACGAGTTACTTTTAATTTTTTATAATTTATTTATAATATAATTTAATATTATAAATATTAATTTAAATATGTTATTGATTCGAACCTTACATCTTTATATATATAATAATTTTTAGTATTAAATATAAATTAATATGTTATTGGCGGGAATTAATATAAATTAATATATATTAATATGTTATTAATATATATTAATATGTTATATTAATATTAATATGTTATATTAATATTAATATATTAATATGTTATATTAATATATATTAATATGTTATTAATATAAATTAGTGTATCTATTTGAGTTGTTGATCTAACGGTAATAAATGAGGGATAACCAAAAATAGTATAGATTCAAATAAAATTTGTTCCATACACTGATACACAACAGAAAACTTGAATGTTAAAAGCAGTTCATGCAAGTAGTTTAATGAGAAATTATGTAGATTAAAAACGAACAGGAACTGCAGGTAGTGCTTCATGGACAGGTATTGAACTTGTCTGGAAATCGCAATCCACTGAAAATAACCTGGCATTAGTTCTACAATCAACGTCGTTGGTGTCGATGTTTTCCTTATCATCTTCGCTAGAGATTTCGTCGACAAGATGAAGCAAGATTTTTGCGAATTCATCTCCATCACTCCATTCATGAATTTCTGCCTTGACAATGTCACGATTTTCGCATATTAATTCCCAAACTGGGAAATTCTTCCTTGGCATCACATAATCTCCAGCATTCAGTTTTAAACTAGGGCAGTAATCGCCCGCCCCATCTCCAAGGTAGATCATCTTCTTCATTTCTACTTCGCGTTGGATCCTCTCTATGATCATCCCCTGTAACAACACGATGATCACGATGATCAAGTACTGTAAGTATTGATCATATATATATTGGTTCGAAAAAACAATCAATTACTAGCAAAAATTAATAAATGTACCTTGCACATATTTGGAGGACACAAGTTACAGCCATGACGAAAATCATGGTAAGGGGAAATCCTCAATCTCCCTTCTTTGTCAATAAAGCTCGGGTTTGTGTTAATTTCACTAAAACATTCTCTTATTCCAAAATGCTCCAAAATCGTCTCGATAAAAAATTGGTTTGCATCGCTCACGATCCTCAGGTCACACCTAAACGATCAAATAAATTACTCTGTTAATTAACAAGCTGGAAATTCAAACCAATGTCATACATTGGTTTGCCTAATATTTGGTATTGGCCTAATAATAAGATTAAATATTAATTAATTTAGTAGTAAAGTTATGTAATAAGAGTTTATTAACTAAAAATCGAAATAAAAGTTGAGAATAAATTTCGGGTATCTACAGAGTACATACCCGAAAGCATGGGCTGCTTTTACAGCAGTGATAATCTGGGGATGTATAGGAACCTTTTTCAGTACATTTGCAATGTCCTCAGTTGTTTTTCCTTTTGAATGAAGCTCTGTCATCATCCTATCCTGTGATCGAAATTCGGACGATATTATAAATTAAAAAAACTGAAGCATAACATGAAGGAAAAAAGTAAAAATAATAGAACAAAAAATAATTAAACAAACCATGAGAGTGTTCCAAGGCATGGTATTAAGAAGTTGATAAAAAACTGCAGTTGCACCTAGCTCATCCACAACCCAGTTATCGCTATCAACTTCGAGAATAGTCTTGTCGAAGTCGAAAACCACCACAATCCCGGCCATGGATAAGACTTTAACTAAGAATGATTAGCTCTCTTAAGAAGGGATTAGAGTGTATTGATTAGAGTTAAGGTTTTAAAACGTAATTGAGGGTAATTTATAGTGAGAAATACGTGGGTATGAAGAAGGAGCATAACAGCTGGGAATCGTTATCGTAATCAGATACGAATGGAAAAGTACGTGTATGGCAATTGCTATGGAATATTATTTGGACAATTCGCATGAATAATTAAGCACGGTGTGGAAAAGGTACAATTTGCAAAAAGGTGTTGCAATTAGAACAACGTTCAAATGTAGAATATTCCATGCGAATATGTTAGAAGGATTAATGATATTCGATTCGCCGTTGTAAGGATTTAGCTGCAACTACAAATCTACAAATCCTTTATTATCATAACGGAGTCTACCACAAGTTAGTTAACCAATAAGAATCAAGGAATTATTTTAGGACCAATCAGAGCCAATTCCTAAAATTTAGACCTTTCCTTATTTACAATCTCACTCTACCTCTTTAACCATGGTTAGTTAAAACTTCAAATTTAAATACTCTACCTCTTTAACCATGGTTAGTTAAAACTTCCAATTTAAATACAATAATAATTTTATTAAACATATCCATAAATACCTATTTTTTAAATCAAAATTTTTTTATTAGAAAATCACAATTTTAATTTGAAATCAATCACGATATATAATTATATATTTTAAATAACTTGAATAAATTCCATACCTTCAAAATTTTGATTTTTTTATAAGCTCAAAAATATATTTATTCATAATTTGTTAATAAAATTAATTAATAAATGCATATAAGCCAACACTACAAAATTGGATTTGAACAAATTTTAAATAACTTGGATAAAATTCACATCTTCAAAAACTCGATTTTTTAAAAGGTTCAATAATATTTTTATTCACAATTTGTTAATAAAATAATTAATAAATTCATATAAACGAACACTACATATATTAATATTAATGATCGAAAGCATACGTGTTTTAATTCGAAAGAAAATATTAATAATCGAACGATATGATATGATTTATGTTTTTAGGTGTTTATAAAAGGTAATATATTCAACTTCATAAAAGTTTTAAACTTCTGAGTTTAAAAGTCTGAACAAATTCGGTTTGGTCCGGGCCTGCCTTCAAATTTTCATAAGGGTATGCGGTCCTATAGTTTTTTTGTAAAATTCGTTCCGATTAATCTAGTCGAATTTGGACTTTCAAAAATTTGGATACAAATTTAAAAGATAAGTTCATTACAAATTATAAATGGGCTAGAGAATAAGTTGGGCCAGATTTAAAAGCTAAAACTATGCTCCCCTAACAAAAAAATTAAAACTATGCCATAAAATCCTTTATTATCATACCTGAGTCTACCACACGTTAGTTAACCAATAAGAATCAAGGAATTATTTTAGGATCAATCAGAGCCAATTCCTAAAATTTAGACCTTTCCTTATTTACAATCTCACCCTACCTCTTTAACCATGGTTAGTTAAAACTTCTAATTTAAATACAATAATGATTTTATTAAACATATCCATAAATACCTATTTTTTAAATCAAAAAATATTTATTAGAAAATCACAATTTTAATTTGAAATCAATCACGATATATAATTATATATTTTAAATAACTTGAATAAATTCCATACCTTCAAAATTTTGATTTTTTTATAAGCTCAAAAATAAGTTTGGTTTTGTTTCCTGTCATGTGGTGGCTACAACCACTGTCTATGTACCAAATATCTTCTGTAGAGATCTCTTACTCGTTGAACATGAGTAGCACAGATTCCTCCTCTTTTGAATCAGAGTTCTCGTGTAAAAAACTTGACTCTTCTATTTCATTTTTCAATCTCGAGTAGCAGTCTTTCTTTAAATGACCAAATTTATGACAAAAATTGCATTGGATTTGAGATTGATAATTACCTCTTCCTCTGCCTCCATGTCGTCCACGACCTCTTCCTCTTTCATTATGATAGCCTGGAATCCTTGCATAATTTGATTGGGACTGATGATTTTCTGCTTGAATCTTTCCTCTTGTGTAGACATCTGATTGGTTTCTTCCCCATCCACGAAAATGTCCCCTGCGTCCTCGTCCTCGAAAGCCTCCACGATGAAATTCTTGTGCTTGAAATGCTTGCTCAGTAGGAGTTTCAAATTGTTTAATTCGTAGCTCATGGGATTGTAAAGAACCCAATAAAGATTCCACAGAGAGTTCACTCAGATTCTTTGATTCTTCAATTGCAACCATGACATGTTCATAATTTTTTGTCATGCTCCGAAGAATTTTTTCTACAATTCTCTGATCTGGAATATTTTCTCCATTTATTTTAAGTTGATTAGTAACTGAAACAACTCGATTAAAGTATTCTTCAACAGATTCTCCTTCCTTCATTTCGAAGCAAATCAAATTCTCCTCGTAAAGCTTGTAGCCTTACCATTTTTACCTTCTCTTCTCCCTTGTAAGTTGTACTGGGAATATCCCAGGCTCCTTTTGATGTATTTGCTGCTGAGATTCGTTCAAAAATTGCTTCATCTACTGACTGGTAAATAAAATAAAGCGCCTTTTTGTCCTTCTTACGATTTTCTTTTAAAGTTGTCAACTGTTGTTGATTGAGGGTTGCTTGATCAGCGGGTTCATTGTAACCAGTCTCAACAATTTCCCAGAGGTCCTGGCAACCAAAAAAGGTCTTCATCATGATATTCCACTGGCTATAATTTTTGCCATTCAGGTGGGGAAGCTGGGGTTGCAGAAAGTTGTTGTTTGTGGCCATTCTGATGTAAAAAAAATGGAAAAAGTGTCTGAATTTTGGATGGTGTAAAACGTGGCTCTGATACCAATTTGTAGGTTTAAAGGATCAGAAAAAACTTGAAAAAAGAAAAGTGCAGAGAAGAAACTTGTTCTCTGAAAACTGAGGTGTTTATAATTCCTCCGGAGTACATCATATTTATAGGATTACAAAATACTTAACTGAAACTTATTTAAGGTCTTAGAAAACTAAAGGCCAGGAGACATTTAGATATGCGGTTACAAGTTTGGAATATAGACAGGCCTGGGATTTTCTAGCTTATACTTCCAACAGTCTCAAGCAGCTTACTCGCTTCCATCCCTCTTCAACCTCTTGATCCACCTCCACATTTTTCCCGCCTTTATTCTTCTAGCCTCCGAATTCCTATGCATTTTCACCGACTTGGAGGGCCTTGGACGTTCACAAGAAGAAATAGCCTGCAAATTATCAGAAATATATAATGCAATAACTTAAATCACACAAAAATATACAAGTAAGAAAAAAATTATTGAATTCTATTTAACAAACTACATTTAGAACTAGAACGTCGCTCGATCTTACATCATCACGACCTCTATCTTCTTCTGGTGGAAAGCTTGTTTTATTTGTCCTTCATTATTAGGATTCAGCATGGGATCATTATGATCTGCGAAGAAGTTATCTCTAAATCCTTCCCAGGTGCACACTTTTTCACATAGTTTGACTTTTCCTTTACATTAGCTAGCTAGAAATATGGTACTTCAGTCTTGTGCTAGCTTGTAAAGGATTAGGCCAGCAAAGCATACTAACAACACAACTACAAAATTGCAAAATGAGGTACAGGGAGAGAGCTCGTGGCCTTACTTCTTGACTATATGCATTGCAATTAGTTGTCTGAAACTTACAATCAGATGAAAACAACAAGCCTTAATTAGCACGTACCAGGAATATAAATTAATTTACTATATTTGAAATATTATTTGTATCGTCAACTTTGAGTCTCAGCACTTCATTTCAACTTAATATTACACCCAAAAAGTTAATCGCCACTTCATTTCAAATTTCAATATTGTCCAAGAAAGTAATATTCACAAGCAAATATTATATATAACAAAACCATTTATAAGTTGGTAAGTTTATTCCAAAGAGAGAAGTTAAATCAAGAAATTTGCAAACATGATTAAAAACGTTTCTTCAAATTTGTAAGTAAAAAGTGCTCTCAATTAACAATCAAACGTCATAACCGTCAACCCTAAAAAAGTTACTATTACAGGGTCACTTCGAATTATAAGAAATGAAATGCAATATTTCAACCAGCCTAGGTTTGCCTTGCCTCCCTCTTCAGCTTCTTCAGTTGCTCCTTGAGCTCCTCAACCTCTGCCTCAGCCTTTCGCAGCCGTCTCTGAAATGGCCACTTTCACTAACCCAGAGGGCCTTGGATGTTCAAAATGAGAAGTACTAGTCTGCAGTACTCTGCAGATTATCAGAAAAATAATGCAACAACTTTAGTCACACAAAATTATTAAATTACATTTAACACATTTAGAACAGGCTTAATCTTACAACTTCACTACGTCTTTCTTCTCCAGGTGGAACCCTCCTTTGATTCTCTTTCAGTACTCCGTATTAGGACTTCGGGATCATAAGGATCTGCAAAAAAGTTATCCCTAAACCCTTCCTGCACAGCTTTAGATACTTTTGGACAAACTTTTAATTAGTACTATTCCTTTCACCTCGGCTAAATGGTTTTTTAGCCTGGTGACCCCTTGCACCACGTGTTCACATAGTATTTGTTATTAGTACCCTTGACAACTTTCTGGGGTGTAACTAACTTATGTAGGCCTTTCTCTCCATGGCCCTTTGCACGAAGTCCCAATATTTATAAAGTAAAAATATGTATTCGTTTTGTACCACAAAATAATTCATAAATATAAATACCAGCAATATAAATTTAATCACTTCAAGTAGTAGAATATCATGATTGCCGACCCATTTCCTTTCATATATCATGAATAATACCCAAAAAATGTCATATCCACAAGCAAATAATTCAGCAAAAAATTCATTTCTAAGTTGATAGTAAATGCGTTCTACTGGGGCTAGAATATTGAAAACAACAAATGAAAATTTATAGATGTCATCAAAATAGTTGTTCAAATTCCAAAAATAAGTTTGGTTTTGTTTCCTGTCATGTGGTGGCTACAACCACTGTCTATGTACCAAATATCTTCTGTAGAGATCTCTTACTCGTTGAACATGAGTAGCACAGATTCCTCCTCTTTTGAATCAGAGTTCTCGTGTAAAAAACTTGACTCTTCTATTTCATTTTTCAATCTCGAGTAGCAGTCTTTCTTTAAATGACCAAATTTATGACAAAAATTGCATTGGATTTGAGATTGATAATTACCTCTTCCTCTGCCTCCATGTCGTCCACGACCTCTTCCTCTTTCATTATGATAGCCTGGAATCCTTGCATAATTTGATTGGGACTGATGATTTTCTGCTTGAATCTTTCCTCTTGTGTAGACATCTGATTGGTTTCTTCCCCATCCACGAAAATGTCCCCTGCGTCCTCGTCCTCGAAAGCCTCCACGATGAAATTCTTGTGCTTGAAATGCTTGCTCAGTAGGAGTTTCAAATTGTTTAATTCGTAGCTCATGGGATTGTAAAGAACCCAATAAAGATTCCACAGAGAGTTCACTCAGATTCTTTGATTCTTCAATTGCAACCACGACATGTTCATAATTTTTTGTCATGCTCCGAAGAATTTTTTCTACAATTCTCTGATCTGGAATATTTTCTCCATTTATTTTAAGTTGATTAGTAACTGAAACAACTCGATTAAAGTATTCTTCAACAGATTCTCCTTCCTTCATTTCGAAGCAAATCAAATTCTCCTCGTAAAGCTTGTAGCCTTACCATTTTTACCTTCTCTTCTCCCTTGTAAGTTGTACTGGGAATATCCCAGGCTCCTTTTGATGTATTTGCTGCTGAGATTCGTTCAAAAATTGCTTCATCTACTGACTGGTAAATAAAATAAAGCGCCTTTTTGTCCTTCTTACGATTTTCTTTTAAAGTTGTCAACTGTTGTTGATTGAGGGTTGCTTGATCAGCGGGTTCATTGTAACCAGTCTCAACAATTTCCCAGAGGTCCTGGCAACCAAAAAAGGTCTTCATCATGATATTCCACTGGCTATAATTTTTGCCATTCAGGTGGGGAAGCTGGGGTTGCAGAAAGTTGTTGTTTGTGGCCATTCTGATGTAAAAAAAATGGAAAAAGTGTCTGAATTTTGGATGGTGTAAAACGTGGCTCTGATACCAATTTGTAGGTTTAAAGGATCAGAAAAAACTTGAAAAAAGAAAAGTGCAGAGAAGAAACTTGTTCTCTGAAAACTGAGGTGTTTATAATTCCTCCGGAGTACATCATATTTATAGGATTACAAAATACTTAACTGAAACTTATTTAAGGTCTTAGAAAACTAAAGGCCAGGAGACATTTAGATATGCGGTTACAAGTTTGGAATATAGACAGGCCTGGGATTTTCTAGCTTATACTTCCAACAGTCTCAAGCAGCTTACTCGCTTCCATCCCTCTTCAACCTCTTGATCCACCTCCACATTTTTCCCGCCTTTATTCTTCTAGCCTCCGAATTCCCATGCATTTTCACCGACTTGGAGGGCCTTGGACGTTCACAAGAAGAAATAGCCTGCAAATTATCAGAAATATATAATGCAATAACTTAAATCACACAAAAATATACAAGTAAGAAAAAAATTATTGAATTCTATTTAACAAACTACATTTAGAACTAGAACGTCGCTCGATCTTACATCATCACGACCTCTATCTTCTTCTGGTGGAAAGCTTGTTTTATTTGTCCTTCATTATTAGGATTCAGCATGGGATCATTATGATCTGCGAAGAAGTTATCTCTAAATCCTTCCCAGGTGCACACTTTTTCACATAGTTTGACTTTTCCTTTACATTAGCTAGCTAGAAATATGGTACTTCAGTCTTGTGCTAGCTTGTAAAGGATTAGGCCAGCAAAGCATACTAACAACACAACTACAAAATTGCAAAATGAGGTACAGGGAGAGAGCTCGTGGCCTTACTTCTTGACTATATGCATTGCAATTAGTTGTCTGAAACTTACAATCAGATGAAAACAACAAGCCTTAATTAGCACGTACCAGGAATATAAATTAATTTACTATATTTGAAATATTATTTGTATCGTCAACTTTGAGTCTCAGCACTTCATTTCAACTTAATATTACACCCAAAAAGTTAATCGCCACTTCATTTCAAATTTCAATATTGTCCAAGAAAGTAATATTCACAAGCAAATATTATATATAACAAAACCATTTATAAGTTGGTAAGTTTATTCCAAAGAGAGAAGTTAAATCAAGAAATTTGCAAACATGATTAAAAACGTTTCTTCAAATTTGTAAGTAAAAAGTGCTCTCAATTAACAATCAAACGTCATAACCGTCAACCCTAAAAAAGTTACTATTACAGGGTCACTTCGAATTATAAGAAATGAAATGCAATATTTCAACCAGCCTAGGTTTGCCTTGCCTCCCTCTTCAGCTTCTTCAGTTGCTCCTTGAGCTCCTCAACCTCTGCCTCAGCCTTTCGCAGCCGTCTCTGAAATGGCCACTTTCACTAACCCAGAGGGCCTTGGATGTTCAAAATGAGAAGTACTAGTCTGCAGTACTCTGCAGATTATCAGAAAAATAATGCAACAACTTTAGTCACACAAAATTATTAAATTACATTTAACACATTTAGAACAGGCTTAATCTTACAACTTCACTACGTCTTTCTTCTCCAGGTGGAACCCTCCTTTGATTCTCTTTCAGTACTCCGTATTAGGACTTCGGGATCATAAGGATCTGCAAAAAAGTTATCCCTAAACCCTTCCTGCACAGCTTTAGATACTTTTGGACAAACTTTTAATTAGTACTATTCCTTTCACCTCGGCTAAATGGTTTTTTAGCCTGGTGACCCCTTGCACCACGTGTTCACATAGTATTTGTTATTAGTACCCTTGACAACTTTCTGGGGTGTAACTAACTTATGTAGGCCTTTCTCTCCATGGCCCTTTGCACGAAGTCCCAATATTTATAAAGTAAAAATATGTATTCGTTTTGTACCACAAAATAATTCATAAATATAAATACCAGCAATATAAATTTAATCACTTCAAGTAGTAGAATATCATGATTGCCGACCCATTTCCTTTCATATATCATGAATAATACCCAAAAAATGTCATATCCACAAGCAAATAATTCAGCAAAAAATTCATTTCTAAGTTGATAGTAAATGCGTTCTACTGGGGCTAGAATATTGAAAACAACAAATGAAAATTTATAGATGTCATCAAAATAGTTGTTCAAATTCCAAAAATAAAAGGTACTCAAGCATCAGTGACATGCATTACATGAAATGGTAAAAATTATTATTATTCTCAAGTCTCAATTAAGCAGCTTAATTAATTAGTTACTGGCTTGCATCCCTTTTCAGCTTCTTCCATCGCTCCTCGAGCTCTGCAATATCTGCCTTTATTTTTTCCGCCCTTTCTTGTATCCTCCTAATCCTCGTTTTGGAGTGGCTTGGACGTTCACGAGAAGAATTAGCCTGCAAATAATTATCAGAAAAATAATGCAACAACTTTAGTCACACAAATATATACAAGAGTAATTAAGAAAGAATTATCAAATTCTATTTAACAAACTAAAATTAGAACAAGAAGGCTCGATCTTACATCATCCCAAGGTGGAACCCTGTTTTGTTCTTTCTTCAGTATTAGGACTCTGGGATCATTAGGATCTGCAGAGAAGTTAGCTCTGAATCCTTCCCGCACAGGTGGAGGCACTCTTTCACATAGCTTGACTATTCCTCTTACATTTGCTAGATGGTATTTCAGTCTTGTGACACTTTGCACCACATGTGGACAATAGTTACACTTCACGTACGGTTTGCCACCCTTGATAATTTCTTTACCGTGCTCCCATGCGTAATCCACTTGTTTATTACTCACTGCATATAAGATAACAAACGTTAGCTAAACTTTGAAATTTTCATAAATTTTAGCAATCATCAATTATACATTTAGTTACTTATTATAGTACATGAACACGTACATATGTGAATTTTGTATTATATACAAAATATTGCTATAAAATAAAATTATACTAATTAAAAGGTAATTATGTTATACCTACAAATCTTAGCCATTTATAATAAAAATAGACATAATTATAAATTATAAACTGAATTGATTTTACCAAAGTTGCAAAGAAATTATTCAATATTACGTCTACCAATCTACCAACTATATTAAAACCTGGATACAAATTATCTTTAATTTTTATAATACAATTGTTTATCACTAATTTTATTTTTTACACAAATGAGATGAATCTTTTATGTAATCTAGCTACAAAAGAACATGTGCATAATTAAACCGGTAGCTTTAATAAAAAAACATAAAAAATAAAGTAAAAAATTGTTAGAAAGAATTAAATTTGAAAATTTATATACACATATATTATATATATATATACACACACAAACAAAATATTACAAATCTTTAATTGAGAAAGGAACACAATTATGATAATCTTTAATTGAGAAAGGAACACAATTATGATAAAGACAATAGAACACTTTGAAGAAACCATGTAAGTAATATATTACATAAAAATTGTAACACTGATGTCAAATTGAAACTTACTGATACTGATATTGGTGATGAAGATGATGGAGACGTTAAAGGAAGCTTAGATGCAAGGAGGATGTATAAAATTAACTGGGTAAAGATTCAAAAATTCAAAGATGATTTTAAACGAGTTGAAATTCTTGAATGTTTCAAGATCTAAGCTAGAATGTAAGAAATATGTATGGAATTACAGTGGAGACCTGAGATTTAGGACAGAGAACAAATTGAGAGATGTTGGTGCGGCGGAGATGTGACACTAGAAATGTATTATATTTATAGCACTTATGGATAATTAGGGTTTAAATATGAGATTCATGGGCCTGAGATCAAACAAGGTTATATTTGTAAATATAAGAAGTGGTGTTATATTATTACAAAATTGCCCTCCATCTTTTAATTAAGGTTTAAATATGAGATTGATGGGAATCTATTAATAAGTAAAGCGGACTAATTTGGTTGTTTGGTTTTAAATATTTAGTAAATAGAGCCGTTAAATCTAATACTAAGGCATATTCTATATTTAAATTCCTAGATCCAAAGTTCGAATCTCGTCAACAACAAATTTACATTATGATTTTATATTATTATTAGTTCTAATCAATACATATCATTTATTAAATAACTATTATTATTACTAATAATTTTATTAATTAATATTAGAAAGTTAAATTATATCCATAATAAATTCTTATACTCTATTTTACTTAATCATATAATTTTTGCTTTGCACGGCTATAAGCTAGTATTTGTAAATACAAAAAATAGTGTTATATTATTACAAAATTGCCATCCATTTTTTAATTGAAAATCTACTCTTTTTTTTGAATATTTTGGCTTATAGCCTTTTACAATGATGATAAGCCAGTATTATATTATTACAAAATTGCCATCCATCTTTTAATTGAAAATCTATTTTTTTTTAATATTTTGGCTTATAGCAACCAGAACCTCTAGATTGACTGAGTTAAACTCGACAACTTAGCTATCTCAACTTCTATTCTATTTTAATATTACCGTAAGACTATATTAATCCTCGCCTTTATATATTTTCTTTTTCAAAAGTTATTTTAAATTTAATTTAAAGTAAAATATATTAAATATTATTATTCTATGTCCATTTTTAAATAAAATTTGAGATCATTTTTTTAAACATTAGTTCAGTGTCAATATATGACGACTATTCATATTGATTACAAATTGAGAAAAATAAAAAAAATTCCTTTCTCTTCCGGGGATATCTTAGAAAATGATTTAAAAGTAGTTTATGAAATATTAAAAGTAATCAAATATTATAATCATTAGAAAATCCTAAAACAATGATTTAACAAACACTAAAGAAAGTTGAAAAAAAATTGATGATAATCAATTTTTTGAACAATGGGAGTACACGGGGACAATATTTATAATACATAATAATTTTCTTAAAATAAAAATAAAGGTACTTACTTAAAATCTTAAATTAAAAAAAAAAACAATTTTTTTTAAACACAAATGCTCTCTCCTTCAACCTTTTCATGGCCCCCCTCCGGTCATCTTTGACCGTATTTTTCTTCCCTTTGTTTCACTGCACGTCCCTCACGCTCTCTTTTTTCTTACTTACCTTCCCATTCTCTCTCAGATCCTGTGTTTTTTTTCCTCGATCTGTTCTCATATGGGCTCTGTAAACTCGGAGCACTCCGGCTCCATGAACTCAGAAGAGTTCACCAACTTCATTGGCCTGAACTATGCTATTCCTTTGCCTTATGTGCAACATCATCATGAACCTGAAGCTGATTATGTCATGGGAGAACCTCTATCCCCCCAAGCTCAGCAAAGAATGCGAGAACAGATTAATCTGATTCTTAATGAGGGAACTGAGGTGCTTAATAGTGGACCAGCAGCTGAAGCCTCTTCAAAATCAAGTCATGTTCCTCCAATCACTTCCCATGAGGAGGTTAAATCGACATCTCAAAAAACAATTCTGAATAATTTTCAAGATGATATGCATCCTGTGGTGCATCTTGAGGAGGGCGAAATGGCCAATGAAAAACAAGAAAAGGGAGATGCAACTAAAACTCAAGAACCACAACCTCCTACCTGGAGCAGTATTGTCAAAAAGAATGTGGTTAATGAGGAACCTGAGGTTGGAAATGCAGAAATTACATACAACAATGATGGCACTGCAACGGTTAAGTTCCCAGATGACTTCTTTGTTAAAGCACAGAAACAATGGGATACTAGCATTATTGGGTATTTCATTGGAGGGTCCTTTGCCTTCAAATATATCCGGGAACAAGCCCACCGATTTTGGAAAAATCGTGGATTAACAGGGGTTTACTACAACACGAAAGGATACTACACTTTTAGGTTTGGCACATTAGAGGAAAAAGAGAGAGCTTTAAGCTTGAATACAATTCAAATAGGCAAGAAAACTATGTTCTTGTTGCCTTGGACAGATGGAACTAATTTCAAACGAAATGTTATTGATAGAGTCCCCTGTTGGATTCGATTGGTTGATGTCCCAGAAATTTTCTGGTTTAAGGAAGGCTTGAGCTCGATTGCTAGTTCGGTGGGCAAACCTCTAAAATTTGATGCGGCCACATCTCGTTTCGAACCTCTCAAGTACGCTGGAATACAAGTAGAGCTTCTATACTCTGCCTTGCGACCAGACTTTATAAGAGTGCCTCTACCAAACTCATCTGGAGAAGCAAAGATTGAAATACAGTATGGGGAGCTCCCTTACTCTTGCAGTCTTTGTCAAGCGTTCGGTCATTCTTTGGCTAGATGTAACAACAATCCTGAGAGAGTTAGTAAGAGACCTAAAAGGAATGACAATAAGAAACAAAGTGATGGGCCTTCTGGTTCGTCTACATTCCCTGTTTCTCCTACCAAGAGTGATTATCTCACCAACATGGAGATGGTCCCATATACGGTGGGGAAATTATTTGGTTGTGATGTTGTTATGGACGAAGATGTCATCTTAAATGAACTTGACAAGGAACTTGAGAACAAGTCTGTCAAGTTACAAGCTGATACCAACAATTTAGAATTAGACCAGGGAGAAGACAACTTGGAGGAGTTCGACAGATATCCTAGCCCTACACCTCTTGCTGTAGTAAATGTTAATGTCCCTCATCCGGAATTGGTTATAGACTTCACTGAAATGGGTTACGACTTTAATGGTAACCAAAAAAATTGAAGCAAATCTCCAGTTGCTACTCGAGGTGGTAAGGCACATACAGCATTTAGCAGGAAAAAGACTAATAGCGAGAGTGGTTCTACACCTCTAGTTACTGGAAATGGGTTTGAGGCCCTTTCTGATCTACCAGACGATAACCATGTTCTGCAAGCTGTAAACTCCCCAGAAAAAAGAAGGATTGTGAACTCATCAACTCAAGTTTCAAACAGGAAAAGTTCTAGGCTGGCAGGAACGCCAACGTTTCTCTCTAGTTTATCATGAATTTTGCAGTCTGGAATGTGAGAGGTATCAATAGGAGTCCTCATCAGCAAGAAGTAATTAATTTCATTTCTGCAAATAAAATTTCTCTTATGGGCTTGGTAGAAACTAAAGTTAGGGTTGATAATTCTATGGATATTTCTAGGCGTATTAATAAAAATTGGAAATGGATTTTCAATTATGATGAGCATGATTTTGGTCGTGTGTGGGTTGGTTGGGACCCTTTTATTTGGCATGTCACTGTTTATTTGAAAACTTCCCAGCATATAACTTGTTTTGTGACTTTTTTAGAGAAGCAAATAACCTTTTGTGTTACCTTTGTCTATGCCTTGAATCAACCTCATCAGAGAGAACCCCTTTGGAGAGCTCTTGAAGATCTCAGTAGGTCTATTTCAATGCCTTGGTGCATCAATGGTGACTTTAATTGTATTTTAGCCTTGAACGAGGTTAAGGGCGGTCGTGAACACTGGACGACGGGTATGCAAAATTTTCTGGATTGTGTTTCTGTCTCGGGTCTGGGCCATATCAAAACTCTGGGATCCCTTTATACGTGGACTAACAAAAGATCTTCTCTTATTCATAAACGTCTGGACCGTATGCTAGCTAACAAGGATTGGTTTAATGTGTTCACAGAAGCTACAGTTATGGTAAAAAATAAGGGAATCATGGATCACAGCCCTTTAGTTTGTTCTGTTCCTTTACATCTTGAAAAGGTCGTCAAGCCATTCCAATTTCATAATTACATGACTGAAGTAGAAGGGTTCATGGATGCTGTCTCAAGGGCTTGGTCTAATCAGTGGTATGGGGATCCCATGGCTATCCTGGTTCGTAAGCTGAAACATGTCAAAAGTGCTTTGGTTGCGTTAAATAGGACTCATGGTAATGTGCATAATAACGTAATTATGGCTCGGTCTTTTCTTTCAGCCGTGCAAGATAAATTGGTGAATGACTGTGAAAATGTAAGTTTGCTTCAAGAAGAAACTCAATATTCGGGAAAGTTGCAGATGGCTTTACTAGAGGAGGAGAGATTTCTTTTGCAAAAATCGAGGGTGAAGTGGCTTAAGCACGGTGATGGTAATAACAGCTATTTTTTCAACAGAACAAAAGCTAATTGGAATGTGAACAAGATTCTGGCTATAGAAGACGATGAGGGGCTTTTGGTTTCTGGCCAAAAAAATGTCTCAAAAGTGGCAGTTGATTTCTTTTCGAGCACTCTGGGTTCGAGTTCTAACCTGCCGCCTTGTGACTTTGATTCTTTCGACTGTGATTTGATCACTCCTGCTCAGGCGACCTTGTTAGAAGCACCTGTTTCTGATGAACTTATTTTGGCAACCTTAAAGGCAATGAAGAAGAACAAGGCACCAGGGCCTGACGGCTTCACAGTCGAATTCTTTTTAGCATCCTGGGAAGTTGTTGGTAGCACCTTTTGTGAGGCAGTCAAAAGCTTTTTCTCCTCTGAATCGTTTCATACCTCAGTCAACGCAACAAGCATTGCCCTTATTCCGAAAGTTCCAACCCCTACAACGATGCGTGATTTTCGTCCTATCTCACTATGCTCTATTCCCTACAAATGTATTGCCAAGATACTTGCTTCTCGACTGAAAAGAGTCATGCCTAGTATCACTGACATATCCCAATCGGCTTTTATTCCGGGACGTAATATCTCGGATAATATTCTCATGGCGCAAGAGTTGTTTCGAGGTTACCATCGGGATACGGGCTTACCTAAATGTGCCTTAAAGCTTGATTTGCATAAAGCTTTTGACTCATTAAATTGGGACTTCATCATGGGTGCCCTCCGAAAGCATAATTTCCCAGCAAAGTTTATGAGGTGGATTTTTATATGCATATCTACTACTGCATTCTCTGTCAAAATTAATGGTTCTTTATGTGGCTTTTTTCCTGGTAAGAAAGGTCTCAGACAGGGAGACCCTATCTCCCCCTATCTCTTTGCTATTGCTATGAATGTCCTGTCTTCTATGCTTGCAAAAACTTCTGCTGATTTCAGATTTCACTGGCGTTGCAAAGACATGAAGCTTACGCATATTTTCTACGCAGACGATGTTTTATTATTCTCTAATGGAGACAGTGTGTCCGTCACTCATCTAATGGATTGTGTTTATCACTTTGCGGATGTTAGTGGTCTTCGGCCCAGCACGGTTAAAAGTACGGTCTACTTTGGAAACTGCAAAAGAGATTTTATTGAGTGGTTTGATTCAAGATATAGAGCCTGTTTGGGAACAAGCACTTAAAGCAAAAAGGAGCTTTAAGTTGTTCTGGACCTGTTTGTGTAAATGGCTTAAAGCCCAGCTTTAAGTTAAAAAACTGCTTTAAGTCATAAGTTCCATTTAGGTACTTTTGACTTATGACTTATGACTTATGAAGTTTTTTTTTTTTTTTTCTTTTTTCACGATTCTTGTAAAGTTCAAATATTATGAATTTTAAATTTTTTTAAGTCAAATTTCATTTTAAGTCAAAATTATTAAATCCTCATTTAACTTTAAGTAAAATTACCCAAACACTTTCATTCAACTTAAAGTAAACAACTTCACTTTCTCCTTTAAGTTAAAAACACCTCTTTTAAGTCAAAAGTAACTTATTTTAAGCAATCCCAAACACCCTCATAGTCTTGAACATGGGGAGCTTCCTGTCCGATTTCTTGGGGTTCCTCTAATATCAACGAGGCTCAGTCATAATGATTGTATTCCTCTCATTGACAAGATAACTGCTAGAATTTGTTGTTGGACTTCTTTATTGCTGTCTTTGGCAGGTCGTGTGCAACTCATTAGGGCTGTGATCTTTGCTGTTCAAGGTTACTGGTCTAATCATTTTATCCTTCCTGCTTCGGTGCATAGTTCCCTTCAATCTCTCATCACTCGCTTCTTGTGGAAAGGGAATATAAATTCCAAAGGTGGAGCGAGAATCAGTTGGGACTCCATTTGTCTTCCTCTGGACGAGGGTGGGCTAGGTCTTAAGCAACTCAAAGACTGGAATCAATCACAGATCATGCTTCATCTTTGTAAGGTGGTTTCGAATAATAAATCTCTGTGGTCTCGTTGGGTAAACACAACTGTCCTAAAGAAGTATAACATTTGGACAATGCCAATGCCAAATGATTGCTCGTGGATTCTAAGAAATGTCCTTAAGCTTAGATCAACAGCTAGACAATTCATATCGTTCAAGCTTGGGAACGGTCTTGCTACTTCATTATGGTTTGACCCCTGGTGGAACTCTACTTGCTTGGCTGCTAACAGCAATGCTCTTATCATTGCTCAATCTGGTCTTTCTAGTGATGCTACGGTGAACTCCATTATCCATACAGGAACTTGGGTTCTTCCTCGAAACACAAACAGAATTCATCACATTCATCCTGATCTCAGACTCTGGACGCAGAACTTTGACTTCCCAGAGTTTAACCTTTGTTCTACTGATGCCATTCTCTGGGATGGTTTGCCAATTCACAAGATCAAAGCGCGTCATATCTGGAACTCTCTTAGAACGCATTCGAATGAAGTTCCCTGGGCAAAACATGTGTGGCATAACCTAAAAATCCTACGCTACGCTCATCATGAATGGATTCTTTGCCATGGACGCTTGCCAACTTTGCACAGGCTAGCCTACTTCGGCTTGGATGTTTCTCACTTTTGCCATTTCTGTGTTGGGGGCATAGAAACGGATTCTCATTTGTTTGTTACTTGCCCCTACAGTAGTTACATCTTGTCAAAGATGTTTGGCTTGCTAGACATTGTTTATGCAGGTTCTTCTTGGGTGGATCTACTGCACTCTTTGGGGTGTATCTCTGATCACACTCTTCGCAGTGTTGCTTTACTGCTTGCTCAGACCTACTCTTACCACTTATGGAGAGATAGGAACTCGCGTCTGCATGACAAGGGTTCATTGGGTCCAAATTCTCTAATCAAAGGAATCATGGTTGATGTAAAATCGAAGTTGCAAAACACGGAATGGTTCATCAAAAATGCAAACTTAGATATGTATAGATGGGTCTTTCTTTAGCTTTTTAGCTTTCATAGTTCGGTTGGTTCTTTTTGTTTTTTCTATTTCCGATTTTTCTTCTAAGTTAAATCGGTCTTAGATAGATCTCTCTTTGCTTTGGCTTAGAGCAAGGGTCAACCCCTGTATTTCTCTTCTTTATTATTTATAAATTTAGCAAAAAAAAAAAAAAAAAAAATCTTAAATTAAATATGATGACACTCAGTGATTGAAATCGATTATATATGTAATAAGGTTTGATAAACCCTCTTTAAAATTTTTTCCTTCCTAACTACTTCTTAAATTAAATTTTTATATTACCCCACATAATTATATAAATAATAATTTTTTACTTAATAAAAATAAATTATTTGTTATGAATAATTTTCTAATTTAATATGCATGTATTAATTGTGTTTAACTAATTATTACATTGTACTAATTTACATTTATTACTATTTCATAATATCATGTTACCAATTTTTTATCTAGATATGTTACGAAAGCGGTGGGTATTCCTGCTATATTAATTATTATTAATAATATTTTAATTTAATATGCATGCATTAATTGTGTTTAACTCATTATTATATTGTATTAATTTACATTTATTACTACTCCATAATATCATAATTGTTAAACATAGTATACATATCTTGTAAATATCTTTGTAAGTTGATAAGCGTAGAATTAGTCTTAGTGTTCTATGCCTATAATCTCTCTTTGTATATAGTTAGTTTCCTGTAAAATAGCCCAGAATGAGGCTACTATCTGATGTATATATTTGAAGATTTTGGGAATGAGAAAGGCAAGGAAGATATTCTTTTATGGTATCAGAGCGGGTTTCTCAATCTCTTTCCGCTAAACCCTAGCTGTGATCTCGGCCCCTCTTCCTTTCTTCTTGCCTTTCTCATTCCCAAAATCTTCAAATATATACATCAGATAGTAGCCTCATCCTGGGCTATTTTACACGAAACTAACTATATACAAAGAGAGATTTTAGGCATAGAATATGGAAACTAATTCTACGCTAAGACTAATTCTACGCTTATCAACTTACAAAGATATTTACAAGATATGCATACTATGTATACGTTCAATTATTTCACGGGCATAGCTGCGTTGAGATAGGAACATACCACCCTTATGTCGAGTGACTGCAATACCCAAAAAATAATTCAACGGTCCAAGATCTTTCATTTCAAATTCAGAATTAAGAAGATCCATAATAGAACGCCGTAGAGCATGTGAAGAAGCTATCAGAATAATGTCGTCAACATATATCAAAATATACGCCATATCTGCCCCCTGTTTGTAAATGAATAAAGAGTTGTCACAACGACTCTGAGTGAAACCGAGAGACAAAACATAATCACCAAAACGCTTATTCCAAGTTCGGGAAGCTTGTTTAAGCCCATATATTGATTTACGCAAGAGGCAAACATAATCTGGATGGGTACGATCTCTATACCCCAGTGGTTGATGCATGTACACAGTTTCTTGAAGCTCGCCATGAAGAAAGGCGTTCTTGACATCTAACTGATGAATAGGCCATGCCTTAGAGAGAGAAATACTGAGAACTGTCCGAATAGTAGCCGGTTTAACAACTGGGCTAAAAGTTTCACCACAATCGATACCTATCCGTACCATCACCAACAAGGCGGGCTTTATGCCTCTCAAAACCACCATTAGAGGTAAATTTATGAGCAAAAATCCACATTGAACGAATTACATTCACACCAGGAGGTCTGGGTACTAAATCCCATGTTTTATTTTTCATAAGTGCATGGTATTCGTCATCCATTGCCAATTTCCAGTTTGAATCATTAATCGCATTAACTGGGTTACGAGGTAACGGTGACATGGAAATCTGAGTGTGTAGTGCATGGTATTTTGGGTTGGGTTTAAAAATACCACGCTGACTACGAGTAACCATACTGGTTTTAGGAAGTGGAGGATCAGGTGAGGGTGCCATGGCTGTTACTGGAGGTGATTGGGCCGTGGGTGAGGTATGAGGAGTGTGGATGATGTGTGATGGGGAAGTAGGTGGTGTATAAATTATGCTATGAAGAGCCGGTGGAGTAGCAGACTGGTGGAGATGATCCATCACATAAGGAGAAAAACCGTCATCTAAAAATTCATATGCATGTGATGAAAGAGTATGTAGTGAGGCAAATGGAAATACGGTCTCATCAAATATGACATGTCGACTTATGATAATTTGACGGGAAGACAAATCATAGCATTTATAACCCCGATGATTAGGTGGAAAACCAAAAAATACACAAGGAGTAGATCGCGCTTGTAATTTATGGATTTTAGTGGAAGGAATAAGAGGATAACAAAGACACCCAAAAACCCGTAGATGAGAGTAGGAAGGGACCCTACGATATAGAATTTCTAATGGAGACTTATTATCCAAAAGTTTGCTTGGAAGAATATTTAGGAGATATGTTGCCATCTGTAATGCATGATGCCAAAAAGAGGGTGGAATAGATGCATGAGTGAGAAGAGTACGTATGATATTATTAATAATCGAATTTTTCGTTCGGCCTTCTCATTTTGCGGAGAAGTGTGAGGACACGACAGACGAAAAGACATTCCACTCTTTTTACAAAAATCCCAAAAAGATTTATTGTCATATTCCCTCCCATTATCACAGTGCATGTTTTTAATATTACGTTCAAATTGGGTGACAACATGATTTTTAAAAATGTCAAACTTCTCATAGACGTCAGATTTTTGACCCAAAGGAAAGGTCCACAAGAAGTTAGAAAAATCATCCAAAAATAAAACATAATACTTATGCAGGGTGACTAATAACCCCTTCGATCACAACTCTATTCTTGTACCACCTCATCTGTTCAGCAGTATGCCTAGACATATACAACCTCTGTAGACGATCAGTGAGACGAAAGTATCTTAGGATCTTCCTCGGAATTGTACGGCTTCCCCCCGGCTTGCCATCTTTATATCGGCTCAACTCACAGTACTTGCAATACTTTCTATGACTGTCTTCACCATAAAACAACATGCAATCATTTTCACAAGCATGTATTTTCTCGTATCCCAAGTTCAACTTCTTAACCATCTTCTTGCAATCATTGTAATTCTCGGGAAGTTTATGATCCGCCGGGAACACATCACCAATTAGAGATAGCAGCTCATTAAAGCCCTTTTCACTACACCCATGCCGATTTTTAAAATGCAATAATTTCATGACAAAAGTCAGCTGTGTGTACCTTGTATTGCCGGGATATATTATGGCCCATAACCATTCACATTGTTTAAAAATTCAGTCACTTGCGGGTTTGGCTCTTCATGGTTAGTATAATCCTCCCCAAAAGCATCCCTTAACATTTCCGTTTGATCAAACACATCTCCATATTGGATATTGCTTCGTTGATTACTCGAACCACCACCAATTATTTCCCCGTGATAATACGATACATTATAACTCTCGAGAAATCCAATTGCAATCAAATCATACTTAACATCAAACACACTCTTTAAGTGCAGATTTTTACATACATTACATGGACATAGGATAAGACCATTCGGTTCCGTGCAATTTCTTTCCGTAAATGCTACAAAATCATCCACACCCTCACAATACTCTTCTGTAAATCCATAATCATCGGGGTTGGATCTTCGACGAATCCAACTACGGTCTACAGACATCTATAAAATATAAAAATGGCATACAAATTAATTAAATGTAAAATTAAATTAATAATTAATAATTAATAATTATTTCTGGATTTTAATTACTTTTTAAAAAAAGAAAATTTTCATAACATCTGACAGCGGTATCAATTCCGTCAGAAGATTGTTTTAGCGGGAAAATTTTCAGGCCAAAATTATGTAAGCGACAAAATATATTATTAAAATATTCAACTTCTGACAGCCTTTCATCTTCTATCGGATGTTCAACTGACCATTTGACAGATTTTCGTTTTTGTCAGAAGTTGAGCGCTGAAAACAACTCCGTTCGGAAAAACCTATATTTGTTGTAATGCACTGATACCTATTGAACACCAATTTCTCGTCTATTTATTTACATTTCTTGTGTGTTAATACACTATAAAAAAAATAATATAGGAGTTTTCTCTAAAAAGAAAAAATATGTATGCGTTTTGTATCATTCAAAAATATATGCGAGCAATATAATTTTAATCAATTCAAACATAGTGGATTATCAAGATCGATCCATTTCCTTTCAAGTCATGAAGATTACCCAAAAAATGTCATATCCACACGCAAATTTAGCAAAATTACCATTTGTAAGTTGATAAATTTATCCTACTGGGGCTAGATCGAAAACAACAAGTAAAAGGTTTACAAAATATAACTCAAAATGTTTGTTCAAACTCCAAAATAAAGGTACTCAAGCATAATTCAGCAACTACATGAAATGTAAAAAAAAAATTATTAGGGGGCCACTTTTTTTTTTTTGACGAACAAGGAATTATATTAACTTGTAACAAACAAATCACAGTCAGGACAAATCCCTGAACTGACACTACAATCTGAAAGGAAACAAGTAAACGAGCTAACCAAATAGCCGTTTATGTTTGCAGATTGTTTTACATCATGAATTTTCAAATTCTTCAAATTAAAAAAGATTAGAGTAGCTTCCCGATCAATCCAATCTGCACCAATCCTGAAGCCAGTAATATCGCAAATGACCTTCACATATGCAACACCTGTAGCCCAATGTTCAAAAAAACCCCCCAGCTATCTACATGCCGAAATCCAGCTGTAGACATGCCGAATATGAAATATCTCATAAGATGAACAAATTTTAGTTGTGAAAAGTAAGCTCTTGCAATATCCAACACCAGCCCAAAATCAATGCATAAATTACAGATCTCCCACCAAACCACAAAAATCCTTTTCAAAGTAGCCCGGGACCAAACCCATACCAACATAAAAGCACTCACACGCCAAAGACGAGACGAAAACACGCCAAAAGACGAGACGAAAAACCGAAATTCAAAGACCTCGGAATAACACCAAATTTTGGTATGATGTTAAGGAGGAGAATTTAAATCTCAAGGTAATTTTTATTTTAGAAGATGAACTCAAAACTAAGATAGATCTGAGAAATAAATTCTAAGAAGATTGGTTTTGGTTCGATTTTTATTGAAAACTGGAAAACAAAAAGGTAGAAGACTGGGGGAGGATCGGAGAATGGATTGATGGGTGAAGCGGAGATGAAGAAAAGGCGGCAGTTTCACCGGAGTCGGTCGACTCTCATGTGCGCTGAGAGAGATATGTGAACAGGGGTTTTTAGTTTAGTGGAGTAACAAAGACATTAGGGGGCCACTTTAATAAGGCATGAAAGGTCATTAATTCAACCCTCTCTAATTCTCAAGTCTCAAGCAGCTTACTCGCTTCCATCCCTCTTCAGCCTCATGATCCGCCTCCATTTTTCCAGCCTTTATTCTTCTAGCCTCCGAATTCCCATTCATTTTCACCGACTTGGAGGGCCTTGGACGTTCACAAGAAGAAATAGCCTGCAAATTATCAGAAATATATAATGCAACAACTTAAGTCACACAAAAATATACAAGTAAGAAAAAATTGTTGAATTCTATTTAACAAACTACATTTAGAACTAGAACGTCGCTCGATCTTACATCATCACGACCTCTATCTTCTTCTGGTGGAAACCATGTTTTATTTGTCCTTCATTATTAGGACTCAGCATGGGATCATTAGTATCTGCAAAGAAGTTATCTCTAAATCCTTCCCAGGTGCAGGCACTTTTTCACATAGTTTGACTATTCCTTTTACATTAGCTAGCTAGAAATATGGTACTTCAGTCTTGTGCTAGCTTGTACAGGATTAGGCCAGCAAAGCATACTAACAACACAACTACAAAATTGCAAAATGAGGAGGTACAGGGAGAGAGCTCGTGGCCTTACTTCTTGACTATGCATTGCAATTGATTGTCTGAAACTTGCAATCAGATGAAAACAACGAGCCTTTAATTAGCACGTACCAGGAATATAAATTAATTTACTATATTTGAAATATTTTTATCGTCAACTTTGAGTCTCAGCACTTCATTTCAACTTATAAATATTATACCCAAAAAGTGAATCAGCACTTCATTTCAAATTTCAAAATTTTCAAAAAGTGAATCAAGTTTATTCTAAAGAGAAAAGTTAAATCAAGAAATTTGAAAACAAGATTAAAAATGATTCTTTAATTTTTTAAGTAAAAAGTGCTCTCAAACAGTCAAACATCATAATCATCAACCCTAAAAAAAGTTATTATTACAGGAACTATAAGAAATGAAATGCAATATTTCAACCGGCCAGCATTGAACAAGCCTAGGTTTGACTTGCCTCCCTCTTCAGCTGAACCTCTGCCTCAACTTTTCGTAGCCTTTTTTGCACCCTCCGAATGGCCACATTCACAAATCCAGAGGGCCTTGGACGTTCAACATGAGAAGTACTGGCTAAATGGTATTTTCCTGCACAGCTTTAGGCACTTTGGGACAAACTTTTATTATTCCTTTCACGTTCGCTAAATGGTATTTTAGCCTGGTGACCTCTTGCACCACGTGTTGACAATAGTTACACATAACATATGATTGCTTAGTACTGGTGCCCTTGGTCGTAACTTTTTTTCCGTGATCCCATGCATAATCCACTTGTTTATTATTCACTGCAAAATCCAATTTTTAGATATTACTCCCTCCGTCCCAAGAGGATGTTTACATTTGCTTTTTGCACGAAAACCAAGATAGTGGGTGTAATATTGTTAAAATAAGTGAGTTAGTGGGTGTAATAGTGATTTTATTGTTAAAATAAGTGAGTTAGTGGGTGTAATAGTGTAAAGTGTTGAAAAAGTGGAATGAAGTAGTGGATGTAATAAAGTATTTTATTGTTAAAAGTTACTATTTTAGGAAACGTAAAGAATTGGTTGGGACATCCCAAAAAGTGTAAAGAAATGGATGGGACAGAGGGAGTAGTTTTGAAAATTTCACAAAGTTCAGTAGTCATTATATAAATGATTTGGATGTAAATATATGTAATCTATCAAAAGAAAATATGTGTTGTTTTAGCCATGTAGATTGAATATTTTAAAAAACCCCAAAAATAAAAAAAAATGTTAGCAAAAATCAAAAAAATTAATAGAAACAATGAAAAATTAATCCACACACAAATAAAACATATATAGTTACTCTATATGTTTTTATTCTATTACCTCATCATATCTAAACAACGACTCAATCAACTTTTATTTTGTAATTAATTTTTTAATATCTTTCAAGTATATTCACGTACACATTGCATATATCTAACAATTGCAAAGCCACACACATGAACCAAAATGCAAAACAAGTTTATTTGTGCTAGCTAGCTTGTACAGGATTAGGCCAGCAAAGCATACTAGCTAATTAACAACACAACTACAAAATTGCAAAATGAGGTACAGGGAGAGAGCTCGTGGCCTTACTTCTTGACTATGCATTGCAATTAATTGTCTGAAACTTGCAATCAGATGAAAACAACGAGCCCTTTTTTTTTTTGCTAAATAAAAACAACGAGCCTTATAAATTAGCACGTACCAGTAATATAAATTAATTAACTATATTTGAGATATTTGTATCAACTTTGAGTCTCAGCACTTCATTTCAACTAGTTACTATTATGCCCAAAAAGTTAATAGGCACTTCATTTCAAATTTCAATATTATCCAAGAAAGTAATCTTCACAAGAAAATATATCAAAACCATTCATAATTTGGTAATCAAGTTTATTCTAAAGAGTGAAGTTAAATTAAGAAATTTGCAAACAAGATTAAAAATGATTCTTCAAATTTTTTAGTATAAAGTGCTCTCAAACAGTCAAACATCATAATCATCAACGTTAAAAAAGTTATTATTACAGGGTTACTACAAATATTAAGAAATGAAATGCAATATTTCAACCGGCCAGCATTCAACAAGCCTAGGCTTGAAATATCATTCAAGAAGATGTATACAATCAATAGAAGACGATATATAAATGTACAAAACCAATTAATTTTAGGGATTGAAATGTAAAATTGATGTTTTAATAATAGATTTAGATATAAGAAAGATGTATAAAATTATAAGAACAAGATAAATATGTAGAAAATCAATCGAAAGATGAACAAATTAAAATGTTGCTGAGTAACTATATGTTTTTATGATTGATGAACAAATTGAAATGGGAACAACTATCTAAATTGTAATGGAATGTTGTTTCATAAATTATTTAGAATTGAAGAACAAATTAAAATGCTTCACAGCTACAAGAATTGATTTTAGGATAGATGAGCAAATTGAAATATTTTGATGGGGCGGGATTGTTCTACAAAATATGTACTCCCTCCGTCCCACAACAATACAAGTCTCTTTTGAGAGAATTTTTTTTCCCATAATACATGTCCATTTTCAATTAATTTTCAATGTAAATTTGTGATAATTTTCCTAAACTACCCTTTTTGAAAATTGTATAGTAATTAATGAGGAATGACCAAGAGTATAAAATAACTCATGTTTTTAAAAGTCAATGCATTTATAATGGGCATAAGAGGAAATATATCATCTAACTAATGTTTTCTTATGCGTAATTTTTTCAAAATAGATTTGTATTGTGGGACGGAGGGAGTATTATATTTATAGGAGTTACGGCTCATTAGGGTTATGGTTTTGATAATACCGTTGGGTTTTCTCAATCGTTGGAACCCGATTTCATATTTTCTTATTTTAACTTTATAAGTTACTAGCATGAAAGCCCGTGCAAGGCACGTGCCACATTCTAATTTGCATAATTTTTTCATAAATCATGTTTGAGTTAGTCATATCTTCTTTTTAATCTATTCTATATGGTATGATTTATTTAAGGTCGATAGTTTGTAACCGTTCAAATTTTGAAATATTACTGTATTCTATATTTTTGAATATCATACAGAGGCAATCCTTAGATTAAGCCGCTCATGCAATGTGGCACCGAAAAGATGATATAATTTAGGGGCATATCTTTTCTAATAAGTAAAAAAAATTAAAAGTACGTAGAGGCAAAAAAATGATATTTGGGGCACGTTCATGGTGGCACTAAAAACGGTTTGAGATATAAGAAGTGTCGAAAAATAAATGATATGTATGTGATTTTGATTTTTAGTTAGTGTACAAAATTCAAATTCACTTGAACTTTCAATTTCTCAAGACTGACCTATGCATCATATTTGTAAACAATACTCGTTGAATGTAAGATGAATGACTGATAATAATGATACATAAAAGTTACTCATTAGTGTTTAAATACTATTGCAACAATAATGTGTCGTTTAATCTATTTTCTAGCAGTTTTTTAAATGATTATCACGATAATGATATGTTATTTAGTTTATTTCCATTAATAATAGTAAACCAGCAAGAGGAGATATATGTATCATTACATATTTGGTAGGAGATGTATTATGGCAGCAATAGCAAAAACCAGATTAATATTAGAAAAAATCAACTAAAATGTATGTTGTACTACAGTGAAAAAAATTTATAGTTTATACAGTCTTAAAATATCACTAATCGATCATTATGTTATAGGTAGTCATATATAATTTTACATCTTTGTTTAGTATATATATAATCTTGTTTATGATACTATATTATAATTCAACTATGCATTTTATTCATTTATTTATCGATAACTCATATAGTCCAAATCTAACATATCAGCTAATTCTGATTTTTTATATAGATATACACTGTACATAATATCAATCATATTGAAGGTCTTTTTGATTTGGTATTGATGTTGGAGACCGCAACAACAATTTTTTTGTAGAAAACTTGGTTCAAAACAGCTTAGTATATCTAAAACCAATTTTTCAACAACTTTTTTTTAAAAAAAAATTGCTTTAGCAAAAACATTTATTTTTCACAATTGCAACTTTTGTAGACAATAATTTTAGGTAATGGTATCTAGCCCCAACAATCACATACTAATTAAATTTAATAAAAGTTAATTTAAAATAAGATATAAACAAAAACTAAAAAAGAGATAACTTATTCAGTAGTTGTGAATTTAAACTCCATTTGTATTTAGAGGTCATAAATTTAGTTCCTTTGATCATAAGACCAAAAAATCATGTCGTGTTTCCGTATATTCTATATAATATGTCCTATTCCGATGGTTAAAAAATTCACGTGTTGTCTTGTGTACCACGTGAATGCATATCTTATTTTCATGGCATATTCATAGTATAGATAAAAATAGTATTGTATTATAATTTCAAAACACTATAATTCTAATTTCAGAACAATTTTTTTTTCGGTAATAATTTTCTTTTGTAGTTTTTTAAAACACTTTAATCTTAGAATTTTAAAAGTGAAATTATTATGATAGCGTGATAGTCGTGTAATGCATGACCTACATTTTAACTATAATAATTTTACATGCACATATTCGTATGAAATTATCACTATATGATTATGAGCTAATTAGGTATAAAACTCTTTAATTGCCAAATCACTCGTACAATAATCTTATACATTTACTTCTTTCGAATGTTTTTTGTTAACATTATAATTTTTAAATTTTAATTAAACTCATCTAATATTTGTCAATAGTTAGATTAACATATTATTATCAACTATTTAGTCTATTACCATTTGTTTTTAAGTTGACAAAAAAAATGATGTACCTACTCTTTTGTTAGTATTTAATTGAGATATAAATATTTGCAATGAGCGTTTTTTATATCTAGATGTCCAAATTTGACAGCAAATGAATTTATGTTATTTTGTGTACCTGGGAGTGGCATCAGGTCAATTTAGGATCGAACAGTGCTATACCCATGGCGATCCTCGAATTCGAACATTATCATTGAACCTTTCCCGGTTCCTGAACGAAAATTATTTTGCTCTCCGATTACTGCCCCGAATGGGAATGAGGATCCCCGGAGAAATCGTGATTTTTTTCAAAAAAAAAATGAAATATTATTTTTATTTAAAATTTCGAACATAATCGTTGAACCCTTATCGATCCATAAATGGGGATTATTTTGCTACTTCAAAAGGGGAACGAGTATCCCTACGAGAAATTAAGGATTCTTATTTTTTAATTGAAATTTATAATTCCTTAATATATTTAATAATAAAAATAATTTGATAAATCATGATAAATATTATTATTATATCATAAATGGCGATTCAAATTATATTTTTACAATAAATGATGAAAGATATAACTAAAATTATTAAAATTAAAATTTTATTTTGTTTTTTTTATGAAATTTTAAATTTATCAAAATTTTAAAATTTTGAATTGTATTTATCTTTAATAATCTAGTAAATATAATATTCCCTTAATCCCCGATAATCGGCTGGGAACGTGAATTGGGGATCAGGTCGGGATACCTTAATCGCCGATCTCATTCTCATCTCCCGAATTTTTATTTTATAATATTCCACATTTCTCATATTGATAGAAAAAATTTCGTAATCCCCAACCCGAATGGGAAGGGGATTGGATCGCGATCGAACGGGATGGATGAAATTCTCGTCTATACATATACCAAGTGAATTTATTCTATATTTGTCATGAACATAACAAACAAGAATAAGTATTATGATTTATGATTTCACCAAAAAAATACTATTATACATGTACCAGAAATTAAAATTTGAATTTATGTCATTTCGTGTACAATATGAACTTGTATAATTTTTGTATCACATGCCTAATATAAAAAGAATATTTTATAATTTTTAAATTTCATGAAAATATAATAATAATAATATAAATAATAATAATAAAAATATAATTTTGATTTTAATTAAATGAGATGAAAATATATTTTTGATAGTTTTGTTATGCATAAATTTTAAAAATCAAGGAAAATCTAGGAAGCGGGTTCTTTGAAAATGTAGTTAATGATTTTTAAAGTAGGTATCAGAAATTGTTATGCTGTAGTGGTTGTGTGCATAAATTTTAGTTGTTTGTATCATAGGGAGGCTTATAAAATCTATTCCTAATAAAAATAATTATTTTAACATTAATGTATATTGTTAAATTACTAAATTGGCTTGAAAGTGCATTTTGACCTATAATAAATGAAAAGAGACATTATTTCATTTGTTTTTTTGAAATTATTTCTAAAATAAGTGTTAAATAAAATGAAGAATTAAGAATTATTTAAGAATCTAGTGGATGAGTTCCAAACTTTGCATAAAGTGGGCTTGTAGCATATTGGTAATGGTGTGACAATGAAATTGATTCTTTACAAGTAGTGGATGAGTTCCAAACTTTGCATAAAGTGGGCTTGTAGCATATTGGTAATGGCGTGACAATGAAATTGATTCTTTACAAGAGGTCATGGGTTCAATCCATGACAACAACATTATTTTTAATATATTTATAAAATTTGAGGGTATTTTAGTAATTTACTAAATGGTAGGGTATTTTAGTAAATTACTAAATGGCATGAAAAGCCTTGTTAGCATATAATATATATAAAGGATGTGTTATTTATAATAGAATAAAGGTTTGGTATATAATTATAGGGTTAAGTTCTATGCAGACCAAATTTAAGTGGAGACCAGAGATCAATATCAATCAAAACATTGCAAAAACTTATTTATTGAAAATCATGTTCTACGAAAATCACTATACCAACTATTTTATTGAAAATCTTGAAGATCATATATGTTTTACATGCAAATTTCATTAAAAATATTGAAAATTATGTATGTTCTGCAAACAAAATATTGCAGAACGTATCCAAAACATGTTCTGCTTGCAAATCATATATGATTTTTAATATTTTGAATGAAATAATAATGTTAATTGAACATTTTTTGCAAATATATATGTTTTGCAATGTTTTGAGTGGTCTCCACTCAAAATGATGGTCTGCATAGAACTTAATTCTATAATTATATATACAATATATGTACGAATATTATTTTTTTCATCATTTTGTTTATGTTTAACTAAAACACAACCCTGTTTCAAAAAAAGTACAACCTATGTAAATCATTTCGTTATATACATTAACGTGATGTAGTACAACTATTCATATTAATTTAAAATTAAACAAAACATATATTGAAAAATTGGTATATCAAATATTACCAAAAAATAAAAATGTAAACAATATTAAAATAATAATTTAATATCATCTTAAATTCGCTATGCATACACTTAGAAAACCACTCACACATAGATTCATTAGTAGATCTAAAAATAATATCATCCACATATATTTGTACCACAAGAATATCATTAGCATTTTGCTTAATAAATAATGTGGGATCGATTTTACCTGGAATGAATCCATTTTTGAGAAGAAACTTACTAAGCCTTTTGTACCAAGCCCTAGGAGCCTGCTTTAAACCATAAAGAGCCTTCTTTAGCTTGAACACATAGTCTGGATACTGTTCATGTTCGAATCCAGGAGGCTGTTTGACATAAACTTCCTCTTCCAGCAAGCCATTTAGAAACACACTTTTTCACGTCCATTTGATATAGCTTGAATTTCTTGAAACATGCATAGGCAACAAGCATCCTTATTGATTCAAAACGAGCAACAGGAGCATAAGTTTGATCAAAGTCAATGCATTCTTGTTGATTATATCCTTGAGCCACAAGCCTTGCTTTATTTCGAGTAACGGGGCCAAATTCATCAACTTTGTTCTTGAACACCCATTTTGTTCCAATGATTGAAGCATCTTCTGGTGGCTTGACAAGTTCTCAAACATCACATCTTTCTAACTGATTCAATTCTTCTTGCATTGCCATAATCCAATTTTCATCTTCTAATGCTTCGTTGACATTTTTAGATTCTTCTTGAGCTAGAAAGGCAGAATGAGCACAAAAATTAGCCTTTCCTTTTCTTGTAGTGATTCCATCTGTATAAGATCACCAATAATCAACTCTGAGGGATGATTCTTGACCGTCCTTGTTGACCTCGGTAAAGAATGTTGAGCTATTTCCTCATGAGTTGTCTTTCTCATCTTTGAAGGTGGTGAATGATCTTCTCCATCATAGAGAGGTAATTTTTCAGTAGCCCTTGAACCTCTAGGGCCTTCTAAAGTCATTTTTGCCATTTTAGAAATTCCATCTTCAACTTCAGCTTGCTGATTTGAAGTTCTAGCTTGCTGATTGCTTGTGTCTGTATCCTTTCTGGCTTGCTGACTTCCAGTTTCAGCAGGACTATTTGCTTGCTGATTTGATCAAGTAACTTGAGGTTGCATGCTATCACTTTCACCTGCAAATTCTTCCTCATCTCTTGACAGATCATTGTTAGGTTCTTGAAAAGTAATATCAATAGATTCTTCAACAATTGGTTAGAAATATTATAAACTCTATATGCTCTACTTGTTAAAGAATAACCAAGAAAAATAGCCTCATAAGATTTAGCATCGAATTTACCATCATTACCAATTGTCTTGAGCACAAAGCACTTTGAACCAAAAATCTTGAAGTAACTGATATTTGGCTTTTTGTTCCTCAATAATTGATATGGTGTTTTCTCCAAAATAGGCCTGATTATCACTCGATTCAACATATAGCATGTTGTATTCACAGCTTCGGCCCAAAAACTTCTAGGCAGCTTGCTTTCTTGCAATAGAGTCCTTGCTATTTCTTGAAGTGACCTATTCTTTCTTTCCACCACTCCATTTTGTTGTGGAGTCCTTGGAGCAGAAAATTCATGGAAGATTCCTCTTTCTTCACAATAAGCAATGAAGTCTTTATTGATAAATTCACCTCCTCTGTCACTTCTTATACCTACAAGTCTTGTATCAAGCTTGTTCTCAAGTAATTTAATCAACTTCTCAAACTCATTAAAAGCACAATCTTTAGTACGAAGAAACAATACCCATGTAAATCTAGAATAATCATCAACAATTACAAAACCATATTGTTTACCTCCAATACTTTTAAAAGATTCTGGACCAAAGAGATCCAAATGCAGAAGCTCTAAAGGTTTAGAAGTTGATACGATTTTCTTTGCTTTGTGTGAACATCTAATATGTTTGCCTAATTGGCACGCTAAACAGACCTCTGTCTTAGCATACTTGATTTTGGGTAGTCCCCTGACCAGTTTCTTGCTTGATAATTTGTTAAGCAAGTCCATATATGAATGTCCCAACCTTCTATGCCAAATATAAGGGTCATTGTCCACTGCAGCCAAACAGCACGCTGTTTCCTGCATCTCAAAGTCTAATACATATATATTTCCTTCCCTTCTAGCAACTAGGGGGACTTTGTTAGTACCAATAGTAATAATAGTTTTATCAATGACAAACTGAACAAAATGCCCATCATCAAACAATTGAGTGACACTAAGCAAATTATAAGTAAGACCTTCGACATATTGAACTTTATCAATTGAAATATTACTATTACCAATAGAATCGGTACCAAGGATTCAGAGAGTCTTGCTATTTCCAATTGTAACTCTTCCACCCTTATTCGTTTGGAGAATTATAAACTGAGACTTATCTCCACACATATGTCTAGTGCATCCGCTATCCAAAATCCATTGTTTTGACTTCACTTTAGCAGCAAGACATATCTACAAAACAAACAAACACCAACTCAATGTTTTGGTACCCATATAGGTTTGGGTCCAGATTGGTTAGCAGCAAGAATATATAAAACATTCAAATTATATTTCTTGATCCACATTTGGACCACTTTTGGTGACTAATTCTGTCTTTTTCCACTCTATTGGTAAGTTGTTTGCCTTATGTCAGAAGCATTCTGGTAAGCTGATTGCTGTCTAACTGGTCCATTATGGTATGCTGTTTTCCTCTTATGATTGACTTGAACCACACAATCCTTTTCCAGATGACCTTTTCCACCACATCTGTTGCATGTCTTCCAAGACATAGCATAGTCATAGGGTATGCCATTCCTTCCATCATATTTGAGCACCTTATTTTTCTTGTTGAAGTTTAGACCAACACCTTCTCTGACCAAAGGCACATTTGTCTTCTTCATAATTTTCTTTAAGCTGTCTTCTCCTTGAATAGAAGTTTCCAAGCCTTGCTTGAGATCTTTGACTTCCTTTTCCAGAAGTTTGATGAGTTCAGCTTGCTGGAATCTCTTTTCAGCAGTTTTTGAAGATTCAGCTTGACTAGCCTCTCGAATCTTTAGTGTTTTCAGACTCTCATCTTTAGCTTCAATCTGTAACTTTAAATCCTTGAGTTCTTTCATGAGCACCTCATTCCTCCTTAGAATTACTTTGTTAACTCCTTCGAATTGAAAATTTTTCTTCTTTAGATCAGCAATAAGATCATCATGATTGTTTGTAGGAGCCTTCTCAACCATTAGATCAACAATGATTTTCCTCAAATGAGTATTCTTCTTTTTAAGCTCATTATTCTCATTTTTCAATTCCATTATATCAGAATTAATTGAGTTTACCTCACTAGCATCATCTTCTGATTCAGAATCATCACTATCCACATAATCATCTTTGATGGATCCTTATGAAGTATCTTCATCATTTAGTCCTACAAGAGCCAAATTCACTATGTCTTCACTTGAGTCATCACTGGAATCTGAATCGTCATAACTCCAAGTCAGTAAAGCCTTTGATTTCTTCTTGTCCTTGAAAGCAGCAGGCTATTTTGACTTTAGCTTGTAGCAATCCTTTTTATAATGACCAGGCTTGCCACATTTGAAACAAGGTTGCTCCTTAGATTCCTTAGAGCCCTTCTTGTTAGAGAAACATCCTCTTTCCCTTTTCATTCTGTTCTTCTTTTCAATCAGCCTCTTGATCTTCTTTGTAATTAGTGCAAGTTCTTCATCTGATTCTTCATCAGACTCTGCTAGCTTGCTGTTTGTAGATTCTGATGGCTTGCTGTTTGTAGAATGAAGAGCCAAATTATTCATTTTGGCTAGAGGAGCCCGAACACCTTCAACCTGACTATCATATTGGCTAGAAGAGCCAACCTGTATTTTGGATCTGTAAATACCGCTAGGTGATCCATGGTGTCAATTGTTGGAGATGATTCCAAAGCCGTGACTTTAGCCTCATAAATGAATGGTACAACACTTAACACTTTCATGTTAATTTAATCTTATGGAATATTCTTTCCAAGTCTCTTTAGAGTATTTATAGTGACCTGGAACCTTGCTTGAATTTCCTTGATAGTTTCACCATCCTTGAGCTTGAAATTTCCGAAGTCATTCATCAGCATGCTGAGTTTCACCTTTCTCAAAGATTTTGAACCTTCATGATAGGCTTCCAAAGCATCCCACATTTCCTTTGTTGTCTTCAATGAAGACACTTTGTCATACTCTGCTTGATCCAGAGCATTCATCAGAGAGTTTCTAGCTTCTCCATTGTAACCAAACTTGATAACCTCCTCGGGAGTAAGATCATTAACATCTTTTGGCTTGCCATCCTTGTCCAGAAACTCGAAATTCCCTTTCTGCACAACTCTCAAGACCAGTGGCTTCTTGGACAGATATGTCTCCATTCTGCCTTTCCACCAGTTGTAGTTTTCTATGCCAGTGAGGAGAGGAGCTCTGTAATCAGACTTTGCTTCGAGATAATGTTCAGCCATTTCGATCTTTACTTTCATATTACAGAAATGTTAGTAAACCAAGCTCTAATACCAAATGAAAATGCACACCTAGAGGGGGGTGAATAGGTGTAAATGGCTAACGATATCCAATTTTAACAATTTACCAGAAACAGCTTACTGATTTCGATTTTCACAGATGCAAATGGTAAGCTGAATGCAAACAGTATGCTGAATGTAAAGGCAGTAAGTAAAGTAAAAGAAAATTAAAGAACACAAGAGACTTTTAACCAGGTTCGACCCCTAATCCCCTATGGTCTACGTCCTGGTCCCTTACCAACTTGGTAATAGAATATATTATTGATCAAATATAATCCGATTACAAGATACAACAATATATCTCCCTCACACCCAGCTGTTGATACAAATGGCTTGCTGAAAGACCTGAAATAGATTCTGCTCTCTAAGCTATACTACCCTACTATACTTCTCTAGCAATAATCTCGAATCCCTACTAACCCAAGCCAAGTATCCAACAACTAATCAATACAATCGAACAATACAATTGATAATTAATACAACTCAAACTATAGATTCTTTAAACAAGTAAACACAATAAATATATAGATATGAGCTCGAGAGAATCAAGAAAGATTTATCAAAGTAAAACCGAGTTGTGTGTTCTTGAAGTTCTTGTATTTTCAGTAACCAAAAACGAACCAAGAACAGGAGTTTAAATACTTAACATAAACAGTCATAAACTAAATCAACAAACTCTTCAACGTTCGAATCCAATTCAACGTTTAGTTTGTTAAAATTGTTTACAACGTTAATGTTAATGTTAGAGAGAAAGAAGAAGAAGAATAAGTCGTGTAAGATCAGTTCTTCAGAGATATGAAAGATATAAAAATGTATAGGAGGTTTTGTTATAAAAGGATAAGAGTTTTAGATAAAAACCAACTCCTATAATTTAGGAAATCTATTTTGAATGAAAAGATTTGAATAAAATAAGCTCATACATATATAAATACGTATTCCTTATTTAAATAACCCTTACAGCTGATTTAGAGTCCATTCCTATAAAATCTCCTTTAAATCTGCATTCCTTATCTTCTGGACTATTGACAAATAGCTTGCTGATTGTGATATGCTTCTGTGCAAATAGCTTGCTGATTGTCACTGTACTTCAACTCTGGCTTGCTGTTTTTAACATACTGATTTTATAATCAGTAAACTATCTTACCCTGCAAAACCAAGTTAGTACACATACAAGTTTTATATATACTATCAAGCCAATTGGCTTGCTGATTGTGATCATCAAAACCTAAGGAGTATCATAAACATGGATTATAATATTTCTAAATTTCAAAAATCTAAAATATGAATTTTTGAGTCATTTTGTAGGATCTAACTTAAAATATTGAAAATAATCTATTTTAGTTATTATGGTAAATTTCATTACATTTATCCACGCCAATCAAACATCTTCTTATTTTTTTAATTACATTTATTCGAAAACAGAAATTCATAAGGCTCTCTCCCAAATGGCTCCTTGCAAAGCGCCTGGGCCTGACGGTCTCCATGCTATTTTCTACCAACGATTTTGGAATGTGGTGGGGATGATGTGACCTGCTTTGTTAATGATATCATTTCCTGTAGAGTCTCTCCGCAAGATATCAACACGACAAGGGTAGCTTTAATCCCGAAGGTAAAGAACCCGAAGGAAATATCTGATTTCCGTCTGATATCCCTTTGTAATGTACTCTATAAAATAGCATCCAAATCTGTGGCAAATATACTGAAGCCGTTACTCCAGAATATTATCTTAAAAAATCAAAGAGCTTTTGTCCCGAAAAGACTCATAACAGATAATGCCCTTATTGCCTTGGAATTGTTCCACACAATGAAAAAAAGAACGAAAGGGAGGAGAGGTTCGATAGTTATGAAACTTGATATGAGTAAAGCTTACGATCGTGTAGAATGGAATTTCTTAAAGAAGCTTCTGGTGAAGTTAGGTTTTGCAGGGATTTGGGTAGATACAGTGATGAGTTTTGTGTCAACTGTTTCATATTCGTTCATAGTTAATGAGAGGCCGACAAACTTAGTCCTACCATCCAGGGGCCTCACACAAGGTGATCCTATTTCCCCTACCTCTTTATCAAGGTTGTTGTTGCTTTCTCTGGTCTTTTGAGGGGAGCTGTGGAGAGAAAATTAATTCATGGTGTTCGAGCTAGTAAGAACGGGCCAGAAGTGATCCATTTATTTTTTGCAGATGACAGTCTTCTATTTACTAAAGCCACCCAACAGGAATGCACATTCATTGTTGATTAATTCTCAACAAATACGAAGCGGCTTTCAGATAAAAAATTAATTTCGTTAAGTCGGAGGTTTCTTTTAGTTGAGGGGTTCTTAGCACCGTAAGGAGTGATATTAGGTCTATCTGAATATGAATGTTGTTAGTGACCATAACAAATATCTTGGGCTCCTGACTATTGTTGGTCGTTCTAAAAAAGTGGTTTTTGGGATAATCAAAGATCGGATGTGGAAGAAAGTTCGAGATTACAAGGAGCAGATCCTATCTAAGGGAGGGAAGAAGGTTCTTATTAAGGGTGCATTACAAGCCATCCCCAGTTATATTATGAGTATCTATAAACTCTCGGCCAATCTGATTAATGAGCTCCATTTGGTGTTGGTAAGATTCTGGTGGGGTCGAATGCAATATAGAGGAAAACTCATTGGAAGAGCTGGAATTTGTTGTGTCAGCCTAATAGTATTGGAGATATGGGTTTTCGTGATTTGGCTATCTTTAACGATGCTCTCTTAGGTAAACAGATATGAAGGTTACTGCATCTTGATAATTCTCTTATGGCTAGAGTGTTAAAAGCTAAATATTACCCTCACACATTGATTCTGGAAGCAGCTCTCGGCCCTTGTTCAAGTTTCTCTTGGCGTAGCATTTGGAGTTCGAAAGCTCTGGTTAAGGAAGGGAGTGTTTGAAAAGTGGGTAATGGTAAAGATATTAAAATATGGTCTGACCCGTGGTTAATAGATGAGCATGGAAATTTTCCGACAAGTGACGCTCCAGTGAATTTCCCTTATGAGTTAGTAACAAATTTAATAGATGATCTAAATCATTGTTGAAAGGAGAACATTGTTGATAGTCTTTTCAATGATAGAGATAAAAAATTGATTTCAGCCATTTCAATCAATGATGGCCTCCCTAGAGATAGATTTATTTGGGCCTGGTCTAAGGATGGGAATTAAGAAGTAAAGTCTGCGTATTTCAGTGATAAATATTTTGATGTTTCTGGTGCGCATAATGGGTGGGGGGTCATTTAGAGGGCCAAAATATCTCGGAAAGTTCATAATTTTCTATGAAGGTGTTGCTTATTCACCCTTCCTACTAAAACTATTCTGAAATATCGTCATTTGATTGATGATGATATATATCCATGGTGTCAGAAGGAAAGCGAAACCATCCTCCATTCCCTATTTCATTGTCCGAGTGTTTATGCTATTTGGAATCAGTCGAAGTGTAAGATAGCTGCTAAGATTGGTGATGCTACCAATTTCCACGAGGTTCTAGATTGCTGGATGGGAAAATTGAATTCTAAACAACGAGAATGGTGCTATTTCATGGTTTGGTCCTTGTGGTGTCGAAGAAATCAGTTGGTCGAAAACGTTCATCAGTTGAATACCTATTTTCCGGTAAATGTTTCCAGAATAGCATTGGAGTTTCGTGAATACAATAAAAAGATCTATGGAAACATGAGTACTTCATCTAAACCAAAAATCAGCAACCAGTACTGGGTGCGCTCCCTCCGTCTAGTATTTTGAATATTCATTCGAGTTTATTTATTTAATGAATATTATTTTAATATTCATTCAAGCCTTATTTATTTAAATGGATATTAATTCGAATATTCATTCAATCTCTATTTATTTTATAAATATCAGTTGAACATTGATTCAAACTCCAGTTATTCGATAAATATTACTTTGAATATTCCCTTGAGATAAGGAATATTACCTTCGACCTTTATTTAAATTCGATTCAATTATTGAACATAATTTCAAATATTCATTCGATAATCATTTCTTCGATAAATATTATTAAGTTGAATATTCATTATTTATTCAATGAATATTGTCCCAAATATTAAGTCGATAATTATTCCATCAATATGTATCCTTCTTGAGTTGAATATTCTCTATTGATCAATAAATATTATCTCCAATGTCCATCTGACGGTTACTCCATCAATAAACATTGTTATTGATTTGAATATTCATTATTTGTTCAATGAATATTATTCTGAATATTTATTCAAAGATTATTCCGAGCAACCCTTTTTCAATATCTATGACTTAATAAATATTCTTGGAATATTTATTTAATTCTTCTAACTCGTTTCAAAGATGCTTGGTTTCATTCACATAGTATCATCAACCCTCGAATATTATATAAATTATTTCAGAGTCCTATTATTATTATTATTATATTATCAAGGAAGGTTCTCAGTGATTTCATTCTCCCTTCGATTCTATTATAAGGGAACCTTACTTGAGGAATGTTATTATTCTTGTGACTGCCCGGTCATAAATTATTCGTTCACTCGCAACTTGGTTGCTGTTATTCATGGTATTACGTGTACCCACTCATTATTCGAGGGGTAAGAATGTTGGAACAAGTCATTATCCATTAACAAGCAGCAGCTTGGGAAATATTGGTAAATTTTCCTTTCCATTTAGATATGACTACCTTGTGGAGTTTTATCAACAGGTATTATACTTGGGGAAAGGGGGACGAACTTTACGTTTCAAAGTTATGGATGTGGAATGAACTAGGAGACGCGTAAGTGGCCGAGTGGCGCCGGTCCAACAATAGCCCAACCGTTGGCTTAGGAGTTCCAGAGGGCGGTAGACAAGTAAATCCGTCGGAGCTACCTTCTACATGTAGAGAACGACTGATGAGATGCATGACATACGACTGATCCCCGTAAACGTCAGGGCATCTGGCGCGGCAATGCTCCCGTATTAGTTCATCACTCAATGTTGGAAATTTTCTGCAACACCATCATAGTTGGCAGAATTGAAAAGTATTTCAAACGGGAATTGCAATATCATTCTGCAAGTTCCTATTTCTATGAAAATGATGCTATCTTGCTTATTTTGGCATAGTATATGCTTCCACAAAATATACATCTATTGAGTTACCTTGTAACTTCATCCTTTATATTAAACTGGCAATACTTTCTCTAATGCATGGCATATGATTTCAAAACATATCTTTGAACTGTCTTATATATTACTGCACAGTTATATATTGTTGGTGGGCTGTTGCTCACCCTTGCTTATTTATTATGTCACAACAACAGCTAGGTCACATGGCCCGCGTCAGGCGCACTCGGCGCAAGCAGGTTACCCGCCCCGCAGGGCTCCCCGTTGATATCATCGCTGCCATTGCTGAGGTAGCATAGATCAGCAGCCTTTGATTACCAGTCTAAATATATGTATCAATAATGATTAATCAACGGCAAAACTTTTAAACTTATGATGTTATCCTTTTGGCTTGTAATAACTTTTATTCGTAACCAGTAATGCAAGACTTATTTCAATTTCATCTCTGGGACTATAACTGTGTGTGTGTGTGAGTGGTTATTATTGTGGGGTCACAGCAGGTGATTTATTTATTGTGGACTCAAGTAAAGTATTAATCATGGACAATAAGACCGTAACGACCCGATCCCGGACCCCGGATCTGGGGGTGTTACACACTATTCCACCCACTACTCCAAAAAAACAATATTCAATATCCACTACTCCTTAAAAATAATATTTAATATCCACTACTCCATAAACAATCAATATTCATTCTCCACTATCTTAAAACCCGTAAAATTCAGCAAACAAGAAAAGAAATAAGGTACGGAGGGAGTAGTATATATGTTTTGCATTGCAATCTGTACAAGTGTGTATATAATATTTGTTGTTTCAGCCACCATCTCATAGACACGCCTAACATTCCAATATTTAATTTAATGGAATCCTATTCCCTTTACGACGACACAACCCCAAGCATATGCGCAACCAAAATAAACAGAATGATACTTATCAGAATGTAGTCACCTGCATGCTGGAGCCTATAGAATATAAGAATATATATAAACTGCATCATGTGTTTATAATAAACCAACAGTATTAGTTTTCGACTTTTATGTTAGTTAGGTTCAAATCATATGTTTAAATCTGTTTGGTAAAGAAAAAAGTTTGTAAAATATTTTTTAAACTTCTTGGGATGTGATAGAGAGTTAATGATGGAGAAGGCAATAATAACAATGATTACGATGGTAATAACGGTTTGAGATGATCGAAATAGATTTTTTATTAATTAAATGTTTCTGGGCCCTATTGCGGATACATGTGTTAATGGGCCTAATACAATCTAAATCATTCTATTGATTTAAATACAAATTATCTCACTTGGGCTTCATGGTCCAACATTTGTCCCCCCTAATTTAGAGGACATCTTCAGATTCCTTGATTAAGACCTGCATAAGAAAAATACATATATTTCTTTTTATTATTGAGATAGATGGTACGAAGGTAGTTTAATTTGGTTTATTTCTTTTCTCTTTTTTTTTTTGGTCTATAAATAGACACTCGCTCGTAACTATTTTGATAGTTGGCTTATTTGGGCTTTGGACGATTCAGTTCCCAAGGGGCAGGTTAAAGGAGTTGGGGAGGCACTTCCCGGCTATTCACTAATTTCTTTGTAAGTGTTTACTTTTGTTCTTGTTTCCCTTTTTATGTCCTTTTGTTTGTATCACTGTTTTCTCAGAGTTCTTGTTTTAAGTCCGTAAGTATGTCTGCCGATTCTTCTTCTTCCCGTGTGGTCGGTAGAAATCCGGAAAAAAGGCCCATCACCGTAGGTTTATTAGATGACCCCATAGATTTAGGGCATTTGGAGATTCCTGAAAATATTTCAGGGGGAAGTTTTGGGTTTCTTGATGAGGAAATATCTGAAAATATTGGAGTTCCGGTATTCTCATCTCCGTTGAGTCCTCGCACCATTGCTGCTCGTGAGAGGGTTTTGGTTGAGGTCGCTGCCGAGGGACTTGAGGAGTTTAAGGAATCGAATTTATGGTATCCAAGTATTTACTCGAACCGTCCTTTAGATGTCGATATTAATGCCTGGGTAAGATTGGATTGTAGTTATAGATGTTTCAGTCCTCAATTAGATGATAAGATATGGGAAATGCCGGAATTCGGGGTACATGGTATTCCGATGTGTCATTTTGAATATGGATTGCGCTTGCCAATGCATCCGTTTCATTTAAGTCTTTATGAGTTTATTGGTTGTGGTATGGCGCAGTTGTCGCCGAACTCGATAGCACAGGCTAGTGGCTTTATAGCTCTCTGTTCAGAAAAGAATTTTGTGCCGTCTCTAAGTTTGTTCTTTTCAATTTATAGTATGAAATACCAAGAGGGTTTAATTTACTTTAGTAAACGAGAGGGTTTCACAAAGATCGTTGATGTTAAGTCTTCTAATTCGGGGTGGCATGGCAAATGGATGTACTATTACGGTCCTGATTTGGAGCTCGTGCGCCCTTGCCAGCACGTTAACGAGGATGTGGTTGACCGGGTCGCTAGGCTTAAGAAGTTTGATATGTTGACTGTTACTCGTTTCCTTGGTCTTGAGCCTTCTTATACCCATTATCAACTAAAAGATTCAAAGTTTTTAGAAGAACATGATTGTGAGGTTTCATTATTCGGTCATTAACTTTATCCCGATGGGGTGTTGTTTGTTTATTAAATTGTGTAACTCCTTTTTTGTTTATTTTCAGTGGCAGGGCCATCTTTAGCAAAGGTCCTCTGTAAGGGAGTTCCTGGAGATATGAATCAAGCTTTGGCTTTGCTTTCTAAGAGGTCGGTCGCGACTCAATCAGGTCCAGGTGGGAGTTCTTCGAAGGTGACAAAGTCCCCAGGTACTATCAAGACCGTTAATGATCCTAATTCTGAGTCTGTTGTCGAGGTACCGGATGGACGTGGCGAGCTGGTGGCACGTTCTAGCAAGAGGACTCGAGAAGGAGATGATGATGGTTCACGCCGAACTGTCTTACGAAGGACTTTGGATCCAGCTCGTTTTGGTTCAGGTAAGTCTTTGACTATTACTGGAGTTTGTAAGGAATCTCTTCCCCCTATAGTGCAAGGTTCTAGCCCTGCGCTCCCTCTCCAAATCGAGGTGCAGCCAAATGAAAAGTGGTCCGCCGGGTCTAATTTTCTTGTGCAAGTTTTCAAAGCCTTCAATTTGCCACAAGATTTTAATTCTTACGTTGATAAGACCCGTGACGAGATCGCTGAGCGTTGTTTAGCGCGCGGAGGCCGGGTAATCTGTCTAACTCAATGTTAATAATCATTTTTGTTTTTATTTGTTTTCTCTGTATTTTTATGTAATTTGTTTTTTAATGTTGTTTTGCAGTTCTTGGCAGATATTGCTCATATCGTGAAGGATTATCGAGCTGATGTTGACAGGCAGTGGAGGGAGGTTAGTGCCCGTGAGTTTTCTGATCTGAAAGATGAAAAGGCCATTGCTGATCGTCGAGTTGAAGAACTGACAAAGCAGGAAGCTGGGTATGTTGATGAGTTGAAGAAGTTACGGTTAGAGAACGAGAAGATGAAGGATATTGTCGAGTCTGGTGTTAAGGAAACTAATGAGCTGAGAGGGCGAGTTGTCCATTTTGAAGGGTGCGAATGAGGTTTTTGAGAAGAGTATCGCTGATTTGAAGTCGGACTTAGAAAAAAGTATTGCCGATGTGGCACAGGGAATTGGGACTGGTTATCAGAGCTGTTATGATCGTTTGAAGCAGGCCGGGATCGACTTATCTGGTCATAGCTTTGATGATTACTGTGCTGACTTAGCGAAGACTCTTCCCAGCGATGCTGACGTCGTGAATCCTGACAACTAAGTGAAGGTGGGGAATGCCCCATTAATTATGTAACTTTTGAATTTTAGTCTTTTCTTGAACCCTGCGGTTTCGTATGTTTTGGGATTGTCTCCGTTTGCCCCCTTTATCCCGTAACTCGTATTTGCTGTGTTTGGAGAAATTTTTATGCATGCTTTTGCTGTATGGCTTGGTTTTTGTTTATTATTTTTTATGCTGTTAGATTTCTTTTTTCAGGCCTAGTTTTATCGTTTCTAGTTTTTTTTTTTTGCTGAGTAATAGCAGTGTGGGTTGGAAGTGTTGTTCTCATGCTTGTTTTGCTTCAAGAGACTAAGTATAGTAGAAGTTTATTCGTTGAAAATATATTTTGTATTTTCGAAAGAAGGATATACCCTGTTTATTGGTGTGTGTGTTTTATAATAAGATACGTCTCGTTGTAGCTCTGATTTGAAAATGGGTATGGATTAGCATGAATTTTCGGGAATTTGGCTAATTGTCTTAAAGACGTTTTCAATGCTAATGTGTTGGTGATAATTATGGTATAATTTGCGATCGGAACTAGTAACTTAAGTAGTCGAGAGTTGGAGATTAAATTTTTAATTTAATTGGTCGGAGCTAGATAAACTTATAGGTCGCGTTGAGACTTGTGACATAGTTAGAGATTGTTTTGGAATAATGGAATTTTTGTCTAATTACCTCGAGACAGTGGTGTATTTGTGAGGATCGAGGTATTGTGATCTTATAATGTGAGCAACGGATTATGACAAACTTTAATTTGATAAATAACTTAGTGGAGCTAAAGTGGGATCCTCACTTCAGATCCTTTGCACCTTAACAATTTTGTATGCAGTTGGAGAGTAGAGTTTGTCGTTGTTCTGAAAATAAAGTACAATCACTGATAAAACTTTCTCAAATGGACACCATTCCATGCATTCTTAATCAGCTCGCCGTCGAGTTGAGCCAGTTCGTAGGTGCCAGGACGGATGACTTTTGTGATCTTGTATGGGCCTTCCCATGGGGCCTTTAACTTGCCCGCCACTGTGGGTTGGGATGAAGCGGATTCTCGTAGGACTAGGTCATTGACCTTGAACTCTTTCGGCTTTACCCGTTTGTTGAAGTATTCAGCGACTTTGCCTTGGTACTTGCTGATGGCTGAGGTCGCTTCTTCTCTGACCTCCTCCAAGAGATCGTTGTCTAGTCGCAGACCTTCGAGAGAGTCTTGTTCGTTGAAGAGTTCGACTCTTGGAGAATCTAGACCCACCTCGACAGGGATCACGGCATCTGTGCCATAAGCGAGTCTAAAAGGTGTTTCTCCAGTGGCGGTTCGTGGAGTCGTTCTGTAGGACCAGAGCACATTTGGGAGCTCATCAACCCATTTGCGAGCTTGATCTTGTAGCCTTTTCTTGAGCCCTTGGAGAATTATCCTATTGGACACCTCGACTTGTCCGTTGGCTTGGGGGTAAGCAACTGATGCTTTAAGGTGTTTCACCTTTAATTCTTCTAACATTTTGCTGAACTTCTCCCCAACAAACTGGGTTCCGTTGTCTGTGACGACCGATCTGGGAATTCCAAAACGAAAGACTATATGTTCCATGAAAAACTCGATCATTTCTTTTTCTCTGATCCTAGCTAATGGCTTTGCCTCGATCCACTTTGTTGCATAGTCAACGGCCACGACAATGAACTGAAGTTGATTCCTGCTTTTTGGGAACGGCCCCACAATGTCGATTCCCCATTGAAAGAATGGGCAGGGACTGAGTATTGGAGACAAAAGTTGTGTGGGTTTATGGTCAGTTGTACTGTACAACTGACAAGATAGGCATTTTTTCACAAAGTCATCACAATCTTTCCTCATCGTCGGCCAATACAAGCCTTGCCTTATTATTTTGTGAGCTAGGCTTTTGCCTCCCATGTGCTCTCCGCAAATTCCCATATGAACTTCAATGATTGCAATTTCTGCTTCTTCTGGGGCAAGACAGCGAAGGAGAGGCTCTGTCAGAGCTCGTCTATATAACTTAGCATCTTTCACGCAATAGTTTCTCACCCTGAACATCAGCGATCTAGCCTTATTTTTGTCCTCTGGTAACTGATTCTTAACGATGTAATCAAGGAAAGGAATTCTCCAGTCAGGTTTCGACGAGATGTTATGTATCATCGTTGGTTCAACTGTCGGAAATTGGAGTGTTTCCACATAGATTGGCTCGTTGTCTGTGATGATCGAGGACGACGCCAACTTGGACAAGGCATCCGTCCATTGATTCTCTGATCTGTCTATATTTGTCATTTTCCATGAAGTGAACCTTGCAAGTAGGTTTTTGGCTCGACCGAGATAAGATGCCATTCTGTCGCTGTGGGCTTGAAATTCCCCTAATACATGCTTTACTACCAGTTGCGAGTCACTATAGATGTCAATGACGGCCACTTCTAGACTTACTGCGAGGTTCAAACCTGCTATCATGGCCTCGTATTCGGCCTCGTTGTTGGTTGCCTGGAAAGCGAAGGTGATAGCTTGCTGGACTTTGAACCCCTCTGGGCTGATCAATATAATTCCTGCTCCGCTTGAGTCTGAGGTCGAGGATCCATCGACATAAAGGACCCAAGGTCGGCATTGAGTTTGCTCATCATCAAATTTCAGGATTTCTGATTTGTTGAATTGACACTCGACCACAAAGTCTGAGAGTGCCTGAGCTTTCATCGCTGTGCGAGGTCTGTATTCGATGTAGAATTGGCTCAGTTCTATTGTCCATGCTGCCAACCGACCTGTCATGTCGGGTTTATGAAGAATCCGTTTTAATGGTTGGCTTGTCATTACTTGGATCTCTCGTCCTCGGAAGTAATGCCTGAGCTTACGGCTTGCCACGACTAGAGCGTATACGAGCTTCTCGACCTGAGGATAGCGGGTTTCTGCATCCCGTAGGGAATGACTAATGTAATAAACGGGTAATTCATTGCCATCGAGGGATTTAGTCAGGACTGCCGCAATCGAGTTGTCGCTCGCGGACAAGTATAACCGCAAGGGTTCTCGTGGTTGAGCTTGCGTCAGGATTGGGGGCGAGCTCAAAAACTTTTTTAGCTCTTCAAGCCCTTTTTTGCACTCTTCATTCCATTCAATTTTCGACTTTTTTGAGGCGTTCTTGATTGCTTCAAAGAATGGGGCACATCGCCTGGATGATTGTGGGATGAATCTTCTAAGTGCGGCTAGACAGCCTGTTAACGTCTGCAATTCTTTTAAAGAAGAGGGTTCTGGCATGTCGATAATGGCTTTAACCTGATTTGGGTCAGCCTCAATGCCCCTTTGTGTCAAAAGGAATCCTAGAAACTTTCCTGAAGTCATTCCAAATGAGCACTTGGCCGGATTTAGACGCATGCTATGACGTCGAACATTATCAAAGGTTTCTCGCAGGTCTGCTACATGATCTTTTGATACCTTGGATTTTGCGATTAAATCATCAACATAGACTTGTAGATTCCGGCCTATTTGCGAGGCGAAGATGGTATCCATCATTTGTTGGAACGTGGCCCCTGCGTTGATTAGGCCAAAAGGCATGTTTTTAAATCCAAAAACACCTCTGTGAGTAATAAAAGCTGTCTTTTCCCAGTCTCGGTTATCCATCTTAATTTGGTTGTAGCCCGAGAATGCGTCCATGAACGACAGGAGCTCGTGGCCAGCCGTGGCGTCAATGAGCTGATCAATGTTTGGTAAAGGATAAAAGTCTTTGGGACAAGCTCGATTGAGGTCAGAATAATCCACACACATTCTCCACGTTCCATTGCTCTTTTTGACTAGGACTGCATTTGATATCCATTCTGGAAATTGTACAGGGGCGATAAATCCTGCCTCGAGTAGTCTGTCTAACTCGGCGTCAATTGCCTTCATTTTCTCGTTCGAGAATACTCGTTTCTTTTGCTTTATAATCCGAGCTCCGGGTTTGATGTGGAGGGAGTGACGAGCTATTATCTCGGGAATTCCCGGCATATCCTTGGGACTCCATGCGAAGATATCAGCATATTCTCTGAGGAGATCAATAATTTGCTGGCGGAGTTCGCCGTTCAAACACTTTCCAATTTTTATCACCTTGTCAGGGGAGCCTTCTTCGAGCTCTATCTCATCACATTCTTCCACGATGACACAAGATGATTGATTAGGTGTTTCGAGGATAGCTCTAGGATCCATGTCTACAACTTGATTAATTGACGAACCGTCATCATGTTTTGTTTTCGGTATGACGGTGGCTAGGTAGCATTGTCGAGCTGCGACTTGGTCTCCCACGACCTCTCCAATTCCAAATTCTGTTGGGAATTTCATTTTTAGGTGAGGAATTGAGGTGATAGCCTTCAAGGCTGTAAGAGTTGTCCTGCCAAGGATGGCGTTGTAGCTTGAATTGGCGTTAATGACGTGGAATTTGGTCATCTGCCATGTTTGGCATGGAAGGGAGCCAAATAAAACTGGAAGGTCGATAGTGCCCACGACCTTGACCTCGTTACCTGTAAAGCCATATAGAGGCATGTTTACATTTTCCAATTTCCTGTCCCCAATATCCATTCGAGCAAAGGCGTGATGGTAAAGTATGTCGACGGAACTGCCATTGTCGATTAGAATCTTTCTCACAGTGTTGGTGCCGATCTTGGTTGTAATCACCAGAGCATCCTGGTGAGATTCAATTATTCCCGATGGGTAGTCGTTGTCGGAGAAAGAGATTACAGGAGATGGATTAGGACGTTGGCGTTTAGGAGCCTCAGGATTCACATGAAATACTTCTCTGGCGTACAGCTTTTTGGAATTATTGGATGTGCCGCCGGTGGCAATCCCTCCTGCGATGACGTCAATAACTCGATCCTGATCACGTGGATGGTCATTTTGTCTTTGGACGTCGTGGTCGATGTAGTGAGTCAACTGTCCCCTCTTGAGTTTGGACTCAATAAGATTGCTCAATTGGTAACATTGATCTGTTGTATGGCCTGTATCCTCGTGATATTCGCAGTATCTAGAGCTTGGAGGTCGTCCTGGTTTCATTGGCCTCGGTGGTCGGTAATCGGGCTCTGATTTTAAAATGGCTAGAATTGTAGCTTTGTCTACAGTAAGCTTTGTGAACTCTTTCTCTTGCCTTTCTCTTGGCTTCCATGTCTTGTCTTGGTTATCTGACCTTTCCGTCCGTAGCTTTCGAGGGCTTCTAGTATCTCTAGTCCTCGAGTATGAATCATAGTCTCGCTTATAATCTGTTCTCGGGGAACGATATCGGGGACTTCTACTGCGGTCTCGTTTAAAAGCCCGTCGAGGAGATTGGATACTCCCGACTGCTTCTTGCAGATTCATTCGGTGTTCAACCACTTGGAAAGCTGATTGGAGAGTTCGGGGGTTCTTTTCAAAGAATTCTTCTAACAAAGTGGCATGACGGTGTTTATCAATTCCTGCAGCCAGGTAATTTATTGCCAATTCTTCAATCAAGTTGGGGATATCAGAAATTTCATTTCGGAATCTGACTAAAAAGTCTCTTAGAGACTCGTTAGATCGCTGCCGAACAGTCATCAAGGATGCGGTTATCTTTCCACCTTTGTAATTGCTTGAAAACCTAGTTTGAAACTTCGTTTTTAAAGATTGCCACGAATCTATAGAACGAGGTGGTAAGCTGTTATACCACCGTAAGGCTGTGCCTTGGAGACATGTTGAAAAGAATTGACACCTCGCAACTTCTGAGTGTCCAAAAAATGCCATACGGCCATCAAACGTGTTAAGGAATCCACTCGGGTCCGACGTCCCATCGAAGTGATCTACTGAGGGCGTTTTTAACGTCCTGTCAATTCGAGCTATCTCAATGTCTCTCATTAACGGGCTTTCAATGGACACGACCTGACCAGCTTGGTTTCGAATAAATTCCCTGCACATAGCGAGGTCGCTTCGTATATCAGCAATGTCTTCAAGTCTAACCGATTCATTGGAGTCGCTTCGCCAAGATGCTTGGCTCACCGACGGCCTTGGTCGTCTTCTGCGAGCTGCAGTTTGAGAGTATATTGATTCTGTTGATTCCTCATCCTCGAGATCTTCATATTCAGTCTCTTGGTACTCGTCTTCATTTTCCTCGTTTTGACAACGAGCTGAAATGTTAGCGTTCCTTAAACCTTTCTTCAACTGGCGGGCTCGCCGACATCTCCTTAACTTTTCCTCAAGAACACGTTTTTGTTGCTCTAAGTTGAACAGCTCTTCGTCTGACTCGTGGAGATCGTTCTCAACCTCGTGGGCAGCCTGCTTGTCTTTCTGAATCTTTTGGAGGTGTAAGCGCGTATCGCTTGTCAACACCTTCTTCCCCGTGGCCGTTGCAACCCTCATACGGGTATCGAGTTGAGTATCATTTCTTGTGTTTAGTTGCGTTACCTCGATGGGTTTCTGGGATCTACCAATATCTTCGTGAATCGCCGGAAACAGTTGTCTTGGCTTTAAAGAGGGAGGAGGTGCCATTTGGTCCCCAACTCGAGGGGCCGTTAACATCTCCTGCTTCGAACCGATGTTTTCAGCGATCACTTCGTCTTCATTCATTATTTTTGGTTGGAATCTCAAATTAAAGAGCTCCTTCTAGCGCCAAATGATAGAGAGTTAATGATGGAGAAGGCAATAATAACAATGATTACGATGGTAATAACGGTATGAGATGATCGAAATAGATCTTTTATTAATTAAATGTTTCTCTCTCTACAAATAAGAGATTCACTCTTTAATATCAAATTGCCAACCCCCTTTTACAAGTGGGATTTGTTTAGTATATATAGGGGGTTCCTAGTGGGTCCCCTAATTTGCTTAACCACTAAGTTTACATTTGTGGGCTTCTGGGCCCTATTGCGGATACATGTGTTAATGGGCCTAATACAATCTAAATCATTCTATTGATTTAAATACAAATTATCTCACTTGGGCTTCATGGTCCAACAGGATGCGATTATTTTTTCCTGATAAATTTGACATCCTTCATGCAGATAGACTTTTCTAGTTAATATATTTTTGTGGCTACCAATTTATTTTTCTATACTTACAATAAATATGCCTACGGATATGTTTGAGCTTTATGACGAACATAGAGCGAAAATCATTACAAGATATACAGTAAAAATTACTCAGATTCATGCCCAAAACTTAATTACAACCAAATTTTAAATAAAAAAAAAGATAAACAAGCAAGCTAGACAAGTACTCATGCGCGAGCGCTAGCTAAAGCTACTTGCTTCTTCTACTACTATGTTGCCAAGACACCATTCTTCATTGCTTGCAACAACCTTATACCTGTAGGCAACCTGCAGCGTCCCTTGATCTTCCTCATTATCGTACATCCAGATGCCATAGTTGACAATGAGCTAGAAGAGTCCGAGAAAAATCTTCGAGTCCATCAAAGCTAACAGGTTGCAGATTTGATGAGCAAATGGTCACCTTTCTTAGGACATTTTCTAGTTGACAATCTTACCCTATACTAGAGATTTCATGATAAGACACATGGATTGGCACATTAGTAAGATACATGTGATCATTTTCCAGGAGCTGGACCCAAATACGACAAAGCCTTTTATCCTTATGCTCAGGGTGAATTAAGAACCTCTCAGCATCTTGTTCTTCAAGCTCAGGAATTGGCTATTTTAAGGAAAATGACTTCCCCGATATATTGGTACTAACAACATAACATAAACTCTTCTGATCTCTCTAAGTGGAGGAAGGGATATATATGGGACATGGTAATCAAAGCATAATGTGAGACCTTATCAAAGTGTGAGAAATCAACACTGTCCAGTCAGGGCCTAAAAATAAGAAGGCTATCCCAAAGGACAAGTTTCCCTAAGTTTAAGGCTTCATTTTTTTTGCCTCATTCATAACACAAAGCTAAAATAGCCTAGTTATTAAGAAAACATCGACCAACCTATTCCTGTTCATGAACGCACATGCACATAAAATTGGTGTGGGCTCAAGTAAACACTGCAAGAAAATCTGTCCTATTTATGTAACGAACATCTTATGATGAATGCTAATTTGTGACCTTACATTGTAACGGATAGGACACATAAATTTTGATGGAGTAGTGCTAGATGCACAGAAAATTTGCACATAAATATTTACGGAATGAGGTGAATTCCACTAATAAATATTTTTATTGGTTGATACTAATGTGAATGCAGAGGACCCATTGTGTTATAACCAATTAAATTAAGACACTTATTATTTTGTGAAACTTTATTTAACTCTAGCATTTTCCATTTTGATGACTATAAACATCCATCACAAATATCTTGTTACATATATAATGTCAGAAGCATATAATTTATTATTACTATTATTTTTTGACGTCCTTGACTTGTAAATTTTTTAATTATATATATCCTGCTGATGGACCATAAATATGCACAGCCCAATATAGTAATAGTAAGCCCATTGCTTTTACAAGCCCAACCCAATTGCACCACAAATATCTAAAATAGATGTATAAAGATCAGGAGGATGACTCATTGAATAGGGGGATATTTTGACATAGTATATATAGATAGAGAACAGGACAGGGAGAGGGATCTTCGCTCGACACACAGACACACACACACTAAACAAAAAGCTCTACGGAGATCTTCTGATAATGGCTACGGTAATAGCATAAAAAACCCGCTGGCCATCATTTGGCGCCGCTGCCGGGGAACAGATGCTTTTCCTGCCTACAACGACATCATGCTCAAGATCGAGATATTCATAGGCTCGGGTGCTCATACCGGTAAGCCTTTATCTTTTGTGATTCTTTTTCGCTCCTCGTTTTAGTTCTGGAGATAGCTAACACTGAACAAATGAAAGAGCGTACTGAGTTATCAATTTTGGGTAAAACTATGAAAAAGATAAAAAGAGAAGAAATGAGATGTGTGCAGTATATCTCATTATTTGGGTATTTCTAGATCAAAATCGCTCCTAAGTTTCAGAGAAAATCATTTCTTGAAAGACCTTGACTCCGAAAGTAGTTATTTTGCATTTTTGCCAAGATTTCTGATTTTAATGAATTAAAGCTAAAGAGAAGTGGGTATATCAGAGGTTGGGTGGTTTAGCAGCTTGTATGTGGGTTTTGGTTGACAACCGGGTTATTATTTAATCGATTGAGAATATTGATGCATTGGGATTCCACACAATGGGCTCGATTAACAAAGTAATAGTGATTTAAATGAAGTCTAAAGTTTCCAGGCAAGTAGTTGTGGCCTTAAAAGTTGCTGGGATTTTCTTAGCGAAATCAAGATTCTCCTTAGATGGCTGCTGTTGTTCAAGCCTCTACTGTTGTTCGAGCCCCTGCTAAAGATTTTATGGTGGTCAGAAGACAGTGGGCTACTATTCGAATCCAAGAAGTTTTTCAGGCTTTCTTGGCAAGTGAATGCAACAACTCAGATCTTCTGCAAGTTCTTCACTTGAAGCATGAAGCTTCTTTCATATTCTTTGAAGAGATTTTCGTTGATCGTTATGGCTCACCAGGTTTCAGGAAAGAAATGAAATAGCTATGGTGTTAAATTCCTGTCCATAGCGCTTGTCAAACGTATATTGAAGCATGCTGAGCACTTTCAGTTCTCCGCACTTCACAGATGCAAATACAAGAATCAGAGCTGCCTCGTTGATCTCATTAAGAGAAGCAGATTTTGTAGAGAGCTTGGCCAGAGAGTGCAACTAAAGTCACACAGGATATAGTCAGCTTTCATGATTGTTTGAGTTCTTCTTATGCTGTTCTCGATTATGTAAGGTCAGACCGAATAAAATATGATGAAGTTTGAGAAGCTAAAGATTGGTGATATAAATCCCTTGGTGATTCGGAAAGTCAAAGGTTATCTTGCGACTGCTCAAGACTTCAATTCATGACTGATGGTTTTTGCTTCAGTTCTTCACAAAATTTTGATGGCTACAAGATCCTCCTCTGTCACATACTTGACGACTAGAGTAGAGAGTTGTCAAACTGCCAGGAAAGCTTATTTGTTAGTATTTTCTTCAGTGCAAAGAGGTATTGTGCTCTACTTTCTTTTAGAGGAGATTAGTTCTACGAATTCCATGAGGGTTGTTCTCTCTTTAAAGGTGCTGAGATGCAGAGAATGGAAGTGTGAAAGTATGGTGCCACTGGTGGGATTTAAGGAGGACTTTCCTATATTATACAGGCAGTGTACGGCTGGGCTTCCGAGTGATGTTACCATTGAGATTGGAGAAATGTCCTTTCATCTACGTAAGTTTCCTTTGTTGTCAAGAAGTAAACCACTGGCAAAGCAAATAGGGGAACAGGCTAGTGATGATGGGTCTGTACAGGTATTGCAGCTTTGTGACTTACCTGGCGGAGCTAAAACATTTGAGCTTATAGCCAAGTTCTGCTACGGGGTTAAAATAGAGCTTACTGCTTTGAATATCGTGACTGTAATGGGTGATCGTTGGTGGTACGAGGATGTGTCCTATCTAGGTTTGGCTTTCTATAAAATGTTTATCCAAGCTGTGGAATCAGTAGAAAATACTCCCGCAATTTAGCTTCAAGGATGCAAATAGTGCTAAACCAGGCAATAATGTTTCCACGCCATCGGAGGCAGATCAAAGGGGTTATATGACATTGACTGTTTTCAAAGGATTCTCGACTATTTTTTGTCAACAGAGCAGATTTCTTCGGCACCATATTCTCCGAGTATAGTTGAGGAGAATCAGTTGGTTGAGAGGTCTGATTCACTGACAGCAATTACAGTGGTAGCGAATCTGGTGGATGGTTATCTTGCTGATGTAGCACCTGATGTCAATTTCAAATTATCAAAATTTCAGTCACTTGGTTCCGCTGTCCCTGATTATGCCAGACCACTTTCTGATGGCATTTACCGCGCAGTTGATATATATCTGAAGGCATATCCATGGCTGACAGACTTAGAACGAGAGCAAATATGCAGATTCATGAACTGCCAGAAGTTATCATTGGAAGCAAGCACCCATGCGGCTCAGAAGGAGAGATTGCCTCTCCGCGTCATTGTGCAGGTTCTTTTCTTTGAACAGCTTCGGCTACGGACATCAAACTCAGGCTTGTTCTTCATCTCAGAAAATCTTGAAAACTCACAAGTGCATCAGGAAGGTCAAGGATGGTTCATCGACACATTCATTGAGGGTTCAAAAGGTCATACATTTCTAGGACCTGGACAGATTGTTCGCAGAAAAGATTATTGACAGTGGTACTATTTTCATAAATATACCATCAACAACTTACAACCATCCCCTGCAGGCATTAACAGTCACTTGCAACAAAGGCAGAGGCTTTGAGAATTTTTATGGTTAAAAAGCAGTTGCTTAGCCCTCGTAGCATAAATCTGAACTTGTAGTTGGCTCCGGATTTTGTGCAAACTTCTCTACCTCTTAAGTTTGATTTTTGTGGGAAGAGACATAAAATTTGGTAAAACCAAATATGGGAAGTTGATTGGTATTTCAAGAAGAGGTATATTCTATTCGAAGATATCGTTGGTTGACAAACGAATAAATCAAATATAAATTAACAGGGGTTTTCGTTGAGGTAAAAGGTTTTATGGAGAAATAACCAAGTGTAACATCACCGCTAGAGTCTGGAGCAATAAAGTTACAAAAGTTGATAGCCACCCACCTGGGAAGCTGAGGGAGATGTGCTTACATTGCTGAAATTTAAATGCTAATTGGTCGTTTGATATGACCACAAAGTTTATAAGAGCATGCACCAGGCCACTCCTCAAAGCCAGCAATTAATATTTCAGACTTCATTAAAGTGAGGGAGAAGTCAGGCTAGTACGAGGACTTCGTGTTTGGGGTCGTGAAGTACTTACCTTCAATCTGATATTGCATGTCCGACATGCTGGTTCCATAAGCCTGCTGGAACCGATAAGCCTGTGCAAGAGGTTTAACCACAGATGTGGATTCAAATGAAGAATAGCCCCTCTCACAGTTGTGCATCTACTTCGGGCATTGACACTTTCCACAAAACTTCCAACAAATGAGATAATGCGGAGGCCCCTGCTTAAGCACGAAGCAACTATTTCACCTCAAAGATGCTGATTTAGTTTTCCTCATATCGACACCTCAACATCTTTTTCCAGGTATTACTCTCATCAACCTGCCTTGTTATACATTTATTTCGTTTCAAAAAGTTTAAAGACGAACAAAATCAGCTAGATAATTGTAATGCTGGACTTAATAATTCCCTTACGAGAGATTTTCTTATGTCAAAAGGAGCGTATTAATTCAACTAAAAATCATTGTATGTAACTCCCCTACGGCTACGGTTTAGACTACTTACTTAAAATAATATGCCTGTCAAATATTTCTTATAAAGAACTCCGATATCTGATTGTTCGCCAAGCAAAACACTACATCTAATTGCCTTCGGTCTATAAGGAAGTTGTAATCTGTCTGCTAAGAACCCGGATTCTAATGCCTTCGGCTACAACTCTGGCCATGCCTTCTTTTTATAAGCAAATCGTTGTGTTTCTTTTACATTTTGCGGATTAAAGCCTTATATCTATGAGGTCAGCCTATGCCTTATACCTATGAGGCCATGCCTATGTACTTGAGGATATCTATAGCCCCCTATTCAAATAGCCAACATATTTAGTTCAAAATAAACTAAAGGCATAGATGGGGCAATCTATTCATCAATGGGCCAACGTATGTAGCCCTATTTAGGCTACGGCATGGATAGATTCTGGTACAACACCTTTTCATTCATAAGCCAACATATGTAGTTCCCAAGAGACTACGGCATGAATCGGTTCCCTGTTCAGGCAGGAAAAAGCTTATTGCTCAACTATTACCTGCACGGCTACGGCCGGCAGCGATTTGATTATATTGTCCAGATTTTGCTTTGTTTATATTGTCCGGATCTTGCTTTACTTGATTATACTATCTGAATTCCATTTTTTCCTCAGGGAAAAAGTAGCCCAAAAGTCCGTGTATGACTTACGGTACCTACATTTTCTTGAATGATTATACTCATACATAACTGATTGCTCACTAATGACCAATATATTTGGTCCCTACACGGCTACGACATGAATGGGTTACAGAAAAAACCTTACTCATATCAGTTAAATAACTCGAAAGCAGAACTTTGATTATATTGTCCGGATTCTGTATTGCTTATATCGTCCGGATTTTGCTTTGTTCGATTATAATTGCCCGAACTCTATGTTGCTTTCGGGAAAACTAAACCAAGAGTCAGCGGGTGGCTTACCATGCCCACTTACGGGATTTTAATGCCTTCGGCTACGGCTCTGGCCATGCCTTCTTTATATAAGGATGTTTTTAACCCTTTCATTCAAAAGCCTGCAAATCTAGCTCTATTTATACTACAGGCATGGTTGGGTAATCTTTTTATTCACAAGCCAATATGTGTAGCCCTATTTAGGCTATTTAGGCTACGGCATGGATAGATTCTGGTACAACACCATTTTATTCAAAAGCCAGCATATGTAGTTCTCACGTGACTACGGCATGAATCGGTTACCTGTTCACGCAGGAGGAGGCTTATTGCTCACATATCTTGGTTCTTTATATTTAAGATTACCTGACAATATCCCTTCATTCATGAATACTTTGACAATATTATCAAATATGGTATCACAAAGGCTACAATAGTCCTAGGTCTTCAACCCATGAACTTAGGCATTCATATTTTAGGGGCAACATATAGCCTCTCTACGGCTACGGTTACTCTCTACAGCTACGGCTACAACAGCCAAAACACCAATTTATATTAAGATTGATACACATATATAGTCTTGTATAACATGACGTTTAACTTGATTCACTATTATTGCCTTCGGCTCGGATTTTTCTGGTTCTGTAAATTGCCTAGGTTCAGCAGCAATTCTTCATACAATCCAGATCTAATTCTGTTATTGATGATCCCTCCGGCTCTGTCACTACTATCAACACATATGGTACGGTAAGTACTGTAGTTTACACCAAAATAATTTAAATTGTTTGAGCTTTCAATCCCACAAGTCATGTGAGGCACTACTAATCTGCTGTCATAAATTTACACATCTCATTGCAACATAAAGATTGCACTTAATTTTAGGGGCATATACGGATACTATTTTTATAAAGTATAATTGTAATCATTTGACATCATATAGAGTTACAACCGTATGGCATGTTGTAATATTAGCATCACCGTACCGCCTGAGATTTCTATTCACTAACTTAGGTGCATACTGCATATGTGTCATAATTTCTTACCGGATCAGTTTATCTTTAAAGCAATGTTTATAGCTTCCCAGGGCTATGGTTTTGGATTGATTCACGAAAAACAGTTTACATAAAGATTGACATATATATGGCCTCTCATTATCAGCTACAACTGGAGTTGGATCACCCACCCATATTAAAACCAATATATGTAGCTTCCTATAGCTACGGTTTAGGTCGATTCTGAAACCAACTCATAACAAAGCTAGTATGCGAAAGTCAGTATATACAGTCTTTCCTTAGCAATTAATGCCTAAATTGGATTATCAAAAAATGGAAATTAATGTAAGTAGCCTTTCCATAAAATTTATTTATGCTATACATATTCCATATCCACATCACATGCATAATACAATTATTATCGTGATATCTCGTAACATCCAGCAAATTAACTACTCATTTTACTATCTATTCGCAAATCATTATCATGTCTGGCTATAACTTTAATCGATTATTTCTTGTCATATTACGACTATATGCGACTACGGTTTGAATTGAACCAATATATGTAGTTCGTTACGGCCGCTTATGCCTACGGCTACGGTTCAATCTAATGGCCCGATTATCAACTTCTGCTTAAATTGTTAGATAATCCATCGACTGTCTCTAGTGTGGTTATGATTAATCTTCTTGGATCAGTTAAATACTGCTACAACTTTGTTAATCTTTATTACTCGTATATCAACTATACATGGTCACATCCAAAGTCAAATTTGATCATCAATCATACACGCGATATTTTTGTTGATAGTTTGATAATCACTTGCACTATAAAAGCATGTCCTGATCGATTTCCTTATGACATTTGCATTCAGTAACTTCTAACAGATATTTAGACGGACTGTTATCTATATTTTAATCAGCAGACGATATCACAGAAGTCACATACTTGCATGATAAGCACACCGGTCACCACAATATGCACTTGAAGCTTTCAGTGGTTACGGCTTAAAGGTTTCGGTCTATGGTCATTTATGATCTCATGGTTATTAATGCTATTAATATCAATGTGTCTATACATCTATGATCTACCAACTATTAGCTGAGTTACTTTTATCGCTGCATATAGCTGGGACACAATCATCATTTAACTCTTCTTCAACAATATAGAGTCTTTCAAAATAAAAGCTATAAGTACTACCTGTTAGACATTTCTAACAAAAGAGACTTAAATATACATCTGAAGTGAACTCCATTAGTCATTAGTTATACAATGACTACACCCCACCGGACATATACTTTTTTCCCTAACTTGATAATATCTTGACTATTAGTATCGATCTCAATCACTCATGATGAACGAAGAGCTGAAGTCCTCAACCTAATGACCCTCTTTTCAAAAGCATAATTTATTATTATTATTATTATTATTATTATTATTATTATTATTATTATTATTATTATTATTATTATTATTATTATTATTATTCCAAACGCGTTCTACCCTTCTCCCCACACTTTGCATTATGTTATTTCTTCACTCTGCTTTGTTACTTGCACCTTGCATCCATTATCACTTAGCCACTCAGCTACCAAAAATAGTAAGTTATAGCAAATCTACTTATCTATTCAACCTAAAGATTGAACTTTATTTTAGGGGCAAATGATGGACCATAAATATACACAGCCCAATATAGTAATAGTAAGCCCATTGCTTTTACAAGCCCAACCCAATTGCACCACAAATATCTAAAATAGATGTATAAAGATCAGGAGGATGACTCATTGAATAGGGGGATATTTTGACATAGTATATATAGATAGAGAACAGGACAGGGAGAGGGATCTTCGCTCGACACACAGACACACACACACACACTAAACAAAAAGCTCTACGGAGATCTTCTGATAATGGCTACGGTAATAGCATAAAAAACCCGCTGGCCATCACCTGCCAACCAAAAACTTATGCCATTTTCTATTTTACAAACTTGTGATGGTTTGTCACAACATGATCAGTGTATGAAGTATTTTAATATGTTTATATACATGAAAAGGCAAATTTGTGACGTACAAATGTCACAATATTGTAAAATAAGAGAACTGGACAAGGGATCTGAAGGGAGGAGCTAGGGTGTTGGAGGGGAAAGTAGGAGAAATTAAGGAAGAGAAAAAAATCGACTCTCATCGAAAATGATCTTAACTATAAATTTATTCCAAATTAATAGTTTGCACGTGTTAATTTTTAGTTTGTTTACGGAAGTACTACATGTTTTTTTTCTAGTTTGGTGTATTTTCTTAATGAGAAGCCACCTTTTGTGGGTAAACTCATTTTGAGTAACTAAAATGTGCTACAGAACTGCAAACATCAACCACTGATACTATCCATTTATACGGATATCCCGTTACCGCCACCTTTTAACCCGTTACTGCCACCTTTTAACCTAACATCCATTTATACCGATAGTCCGCTACCGCCACCTTTTAACCCCCTACCGCCACTTTTTAATCCGCTACAACACCTTATAACCAAACATCATGTTTATCAGTTACATGTCTTTTTAACCTAGGTGTCTGTCACCTATGTCTTCTTTTAATCTAACTGCCCGCTACTGCATATCCCGCTAGCACACATGTTCCAAATATATCTCTTATTTTATACATCTTGATTACAATAATGTTGCTACATATATATGCATCATATTATAAGCAAAAAGCAATGTCAATAAAGCAATAAAGCAAAGGCTGTCAAGCACCATACTCAAAGGACACTCAACTGTTGATAGCATGTACGCGTTGTCAGCTACCAGCACACTACTTATCATTCCATACACGTGTCGTAAGATATTTATTTTCCTAAAAATTACCCAACTTGACAATAAATATCATCACAAAAATACTCTTGTACAAGGGACAATACACTATTCAAGGGAACACAAGGACACACAGTTGTGGCAGACAAGCTCTGAACAGCACAGTACCTAGTGGTAGAATCAAGGTGTGTCAGGAGGGGACACCAGTCACTGTTCCAATAGTGTCTCACTGTAGCTTTTACGGCGTCCAAGTGGGCAACAGTGACTGGGAGACCAAGCCTATAAATACCCCATTCTACACACAGACAAGGTACACACAACTTTCAGATACAAAAGCTAAAAACTACAGAATCTCTCCTTACATCAGATACACTCTTACCAGCTTGATTATTATTATTTCCGATTATTGATTCTTACGCCGGAGGTGCTTGACGGCCACCACCTCCGGGCAAGCATTGTTTTGCAAGCACCCAAACTTAGGTGAAACATCCCGGAACAGTAGTCGGAAGCCTCTAATCAGCTGTGGGAGTTATCAGATACCTATTGAACACCAATTTCTCGTCTATTTATTTACATTTCTTGTGTGTTAATACATTATAAAAAAATAATATAGGAGTTTTCTCTAAAAAGAAAAAATATGTATGCGTCTTGTATCATTCAAAAATATATGCCAGCAATATAATTTTAATCAATTCAAACACAGTGGATTATCAAGATCGATCCGTTTCCTTTCAAATCATGAAGATTACCCAAAAAATGTCATATCCACACGCAAATTCAGCAAAATTACCATTTATAAGTTGATAAATTTATCCTACTGGGGGCTAGATCGAAAACAACAAGTAAAAGGTTTACAAAATATAACTCTCAAAATGTTTGTTCAAACTCCAAAATAAAGGTACTCAAGCATAATTTAGGAACTACATGAAATGTAAAAAATTTTTTATTAATGGGCCACTTTAATAAGGCATGAAAGGTCATTAATTCAACCCTCTCTAATTCTCAAGTCTCTGTAGGTTTAAAGGATCAGAAAAAACTTGAAAAAAGAAAAGTGCAGAGAAGAAACTTGTTCTCTGAAAACTGAGGTGTATATAATTCCTCCAGAGTACATCATATTTATAGGATTACAAAATACTTAACTGAAACTTATTTAAGGTCTTAGAAAACTAAAGGCCAGGAGACATTTAGATATGCGGTTACAAGTTTGGAATATAGACAGGCCTGGGACTTTCTAGCCTATACTTCCAACAACCCCTCTTAAGCTAGAATACTGTTGTGACGTCGAGTTTCATCTTGAAATCTTTGAACACATTATATCTCAGAGCTTTCGTAAAGATATCTGCAACTTGTTCATGAGTCTTGCAATAATTAACTGAAATTTCCTTATTCTTGACCAAGTCCCGGATGAAGTGGTATTCGATTCGAATGTGCTTGCTTCTACCATGAAAAACAGGATCTTTACTTAGGGCAATAGCAGAAATGTTGTCACAATAAATTCTTGGGCATTCTTTAAAGGATTGTTTAACTTTTTCAAGCACCCATACCATCCAAAGAGCTTGACATCCAGCAAAAGCTAATGAGATATACTCCGCTTCAGCGGTTGAAAGAGCGACCACAGCTTGTTTTTTAGACATCCAGGATACAGCAGCTGATCCAATGAAGAATACATTTCCAGAAGTGCTCTTGCTATCATCATAATCTCCAGCCCAATCGCTATCACAAAATCCTACAATCTGAGTTTTGCTAGCTCTTTTATAATATATTCCATCTGTGAGAGTTCCTCGTATATATCTCAAAATCCTTTTACCTGCATCCCAGTGAGATTTTCTGGGGCACTCCATAAACCTACTGACCAAGCTGACTCCATATGCAATGTCGGGCCTCGTTGCTGTTAAGTACATTAAATTTCCAACCAAGCTTCTAAATAGAGTTGGATCAACATTTTTTGATTTATCCCATTTACTCAACTTAGTTCCAAGTGCAACAGGGGTGTCAACTGGTTTAGCATCCTCCATTCTGAATTTTTTTATAAGATTTCTCGCATACTTTTGCTGAAAAATAAATATTCCTTGATTAGTTTGCTTTATCTCCATGCTGAGAAAGAAATGTAGCAACCCAGAATCCGTCATTTCGAACTCCTGCATCATACTTTTCTTGAAGTCTTCAATGTCCTTTGTATTGCTCCATGTGATGATTAAATCGTCAACATATAAGGAAACAATTAGAATATCGCCTTCAATGCTTTCTTTGATGTAAAGAGTGTGTTCAAATGGACATTTTTTGAAGCCATTATTTCTGAAATAACTATCAATGCGGCTGTACCACGCTCGTGGTGCTTGTTTCAATCCGTAAAGCGCCCTCTTCAGGCGACAAACTTTATTCTCTTCTCCTTTTTTTAACAAAACCAGGAGGTTGATCTATGTAAACCTCTTCTTGCAGAAAACCATTTAAAAATGCTGATTTTACGTCCATTTGAAAAACATTCCAGCTATTTTGAGCAACAAGTGCAAGAACTAAGCGTATAGTTTCAAGACGAGCCACGGGAGCAAAAACATCTTGATAATCAATCCCGTACTTCTGTTTATAGCCTTTCACAACCAAACGTGCTTTGTGTTTTTCAATTCCTCCTTGTGCATTTCGCTTAGTTTTATAAATCCACTTTACTCCAATACATTTTTTTTGGGCAGGAAGCTCTACTAATTCCCATGTCTGGTTTTTGTTAATAGCAACAATTTCTTCTTTCATGGCCAGCCTCCACTTTTCTTCTTTTTCTGCATCTTCAAAATTAATTGGATCACTATCCACAAATAAGGCAAAGTCTGAAAATTCTTCTTCAAGCATCCTTCTCGTCTGACCGTATATTTCACCTAAACTTCTTGTTTTGCGAGGAGGTGAATCTGAATCTGAACTTGATGAAGATGTTCTTGATGACAGTGGTGATGTTTGTGGCAACACTTCATCTTGATCACATGGCGTTGTTTCTTCTATTGGCTCCAGTGAAATGTTGTCATATATAGTGGGGCTGCTTTCTTTTTCGTTTTTCCAATCCCATGCCTCTTTCTCATCAAATATTACATCTCGGCTAATGATAATCCATTTTGTAATTGGATTGTACAACTTGTATGCTTTGGGATTCTCACTATAGCCCACAAGAATGCACTTTTCAGATTTATCATCAAGCTTGCCTCATTTTTCTTTTGGTATATGAGAATAGCATATGCTTCCAAAAATTCTTAGATGAGAGACACAAGGTTTACGGCGACTCCAAGCCTCTTCTGGGGTTTTTCCTTTCACTGCTTTAGTAGCAGCTCGATTTAATACATAACACGCAGATGCAACAGCTTCAGCCCAGAAAAATTGGGGTAATCTTTTTGTCTTCAACATGCTACGAACTAGTTCCATAATAATGCGATTTTTTCTTTTAGCGACCCCATTTGGTTGGGGGCTAAAGCTCACAGTCAGCTGATGTTTAATACCATTCTCCTTCAAAAATGCGCCAAGTTTTCCACTCATGTATTCGCCACCTCGGTCCGAACGTAAGGCCATCAACTGATAGCCACTTTCTTTTTCAACAAATGCTTTGAAGTTCTTAAAAACACCAAAAACTTCGGACTTCTGTTTAAGAAAATATATCACATCTTCCTGCTATGGTCATCAATGAAAGTGAGGAAAAATCTATTACCTCCAAGAGAATTCAAACGCATTGGACCACATAGGTCGGAGTGCACAAGCTTTAAAGGTAGAGACGGCCTTGTAGCCATTCCACTAGGAAAAGGGTCTCGATGATGTTTGCCAAATACGCAGCATTCACAAACTTGATCTTGTCGACTGATGTATGGAATTCCTCTTACCATATGCTCTCTGCAGATTTTTGATAATGTGCTGAAGCTCAAATGATTGTAGCGTAGATGCCACAACCAAGATTTATCATTGACAATACTTAAAAAACAGTGAAGTGCAATGTCATTAAGTTTTAAAGGAAACATCTTGTTTGCTGTCATTTTTATTCTTACAACAAGAGTACCATTCTTATCTCTTATTTCACACTGCTCATCCTTGAAAATCACATTGTGTCCTTTCTTCAAGAGCTGGCCAACGCTTAAGAGGTTGTGTTTCAGACCTGAAACATAATAAACATCACAAATATAATTTATGCCTCGTTTTGTTTGAATTGGAATATCACCACATCCTTGTACCAAGTGTCGCTTATCGTCTCCTGTTTTTACTTCACGCTGGACATATTCATCAAGATTAATAAGTTTGGTTTTGTTTCCTGTCATGTGGTGGCTACAACCACTGTCTATGTACCAAATATCTTCTGTAGAGATCTCTTGCTCGTTGAACATGAGTAGCACAGATTCCTCCTCTTTTGAATCAGAGTTCTCGTGTAAAAAACTTGACTCTTCTATTTCATTTTTCAATCTCGAGTAGCAGTCTTTCTTTAAATGACCAAATTTATGACAAAAATTGCATTGGATTTGAGATTGATAATTACCTCTTCCTCTGCCTCCATGTCGTCCACGACCTCTTCCTCTTTCATTATGATAGCCTGGAATCCTTGCATAATTTGATTGGGACTGATGATTTTCTGCTTGAATCTTTCCTCTTGTGTAGACATCTGATTGGTTTCTTCCCCGTCCACGAAAATGTCCCCTGCGTCCTCGTCCTCGAAAGCCTCCACGATGAAATTCTTGTGCTTGAAATGCTTGCTCAGTAGGAGTTTCAAATTGTTTAATTCGTAGCTCATGGGATTGTAAAGAACCCAATAAAGATTCCACAGAGAGTTCACTCAGATTCTTTGATTCTTCAATTGCAACCATGACATGTTCATAATTTTTTGTCATGCTCCGAAGAATTTTTTCTACAATTCTCTGATCTGGAATATTTTCTCCATTTATTTTAAGTTGATTAGTAACTGAAACAACTCGATTAAAGTATTCTTCAACAGATTCTCCTTCCTTCATTTCGAAGCAAATCAAATTCTCCTCGTAAAGCTTGTAGCCTTACCATTTTTACCTTCTCTTCTCCCTTGTAAGTTGTACTGGGAATATCCCAGGCTCTTTTTGATGTATTTGCTGCTGAGATTCGTTCAAAAATTGCTTCATCTACTGACTGGTAAATAAAATAAAGCGCCTTTTTGTCCTTCTTACGATTTTCTTTTAAAGTTGTCAACTGTTGTTGATTGAGGGTTGCTTGATCAGCGGGTTCATTGTAACCAGTCTCAACAATTTCCCAGAGGTCCTGGCAACCAAAAAAGGTCTTCATCATGATATTCCACTGGCTATAATTTTTGCCATTCAGGTGGGGAAGCTGGGGTTGCAGAAAGTTGTTGTTTGTGGCCATTCTGATGTAAAAAAAATGGAAAAAGTGTCTGAATTTTGGATGGTGTAAAACGTGGCTCTGATACCAATTTGTAGGTTTAAAGGATCAGAAAAAACTTGAAAAAAGAAAAGTGCAGAGAAGAAACTTGTTCTCTGAAAACTGAGGTGTTTATAATTCCTCCGGAGTACATCATATTTATAGGATTACAAAATACTTAACTGAAACTTATTTAAGGTCTTAGAAAACTAAAGGCCAGGAGACATTTAGATATGCGGTTACAAGTTTGGAATATAGACAGGCCTGGGATTTTCTAGCTTATACTTCCAACAGTCTCAAGCAGCTTACTCGCTTCCATCCCTCTTCAGCCTCTTGATCCACCTCCACATTTTTCCCGCCTTTATTCTTCTAGCCTCCGAATTCCCATGCATTTTCACCGACTTGGAGGGCCTTGGACGTTCACAAGAAGAAATAGCCTGCAAATTATCAGAAATATATAATGCAATAACTTAAATCACACAAAAATATACAAGTAAGAAAAAAATTATTGAATTCTATTTAACAAACTACATTTAGAACTAGAACGTCGCTCGATCTTACATCATCACGACCTCTATCTTCTTCTGGTGGAAAGCTTGTTTTATTTGTCCTTCATTATTAGGATTCAGCATGGGATCATTATGATCTGCGAAGAAGTTATCTCTAAATCCTTCCCAGGTGCACACTTTTTCACATAGTTTGACTTTTCCTTTACATTAGCTAGCTAGAAATATGGTACTTCAGTCTTGTGCTAGCTTGTAAAGGATTAGGCCAGCAAAGCATACTAACAACACAACTACAAAATTGCAAAATGAGGTACAGGGAGAGAGCTCGTGGCCTTACTTCTTGACTATATGCATTGCAATTAGTTGTCTGAAACTTACAATCAGATGAAAACAACAAGCCTTAATTAGCACGTACCAGGAATATAAATTAATTTACTATATTTGAAATATTATTTGTATCGTCAACTTTGAGTCTCAGCACTTCATTTCAACTTAATATTACACCCAAAAAGTTAATCGCCACTTCATTTCAAATTTCAATATTGTCCAAGAAAGTAATATTCACAAGCAAATATTATATATAACAAAACCATTTATAGTTTATTCCAAAGAGAGAAGTTAAATCAAGAAATTTGCAAACATGATTAAAAACGTTTCTTCAAATTTGTAAGTAAAAAGTGCTCTCAATTAACAATCAAACGTCATAACCGTCAACCCTAAAAAAGTTACTATTACAGGGTCACTTCGAATTATAAGAAATGAAATGCAATATTTCAACCAGCCTAGGTTTGCCTTGCCTCCCTCTTCAGCTTCTTCAGTTGCTCCTTGAGCTCCTCAACCTCTGCCTCAGCCTTTCGCAGCCGTCTCTGAAATGGCCACTTTCACTAACCCAGAGGGCCTTGGATGTTCAAAATGAGAAGTACTGCAGTACTCTGCAGATTATCAGAAAAATAATGCAACAACTTTAGTCACACAAAATTATTAAATTACATTTAACACATTTAGAACAGGCTTAATCTTACAACTTCACTACGTCTTTCTTCTCCAGGTGGAACCCTCCTTTGATTCTCTTTCAGTACTCCGTATTAGGACTTCGGGATCATAAGGATCTGCAAAAAAGTTATCCCTAAACCCTTCCTGCACAGCTTTAGATACTTTTGGACAAACTTTTAATTAGTACTATTCCTTTCACCTCGGCTAAATGGTTTTTTAGCCTGGTGACCCCTTGCACCACGTGTTCACATAGTATTTGTTATTAGTACCCTTGACAACTTTCTGGGGTGTAACTAACTTATGTAGGCCTTTCTCTCCATGGCCCTTTGCACGAAGTCCCAATATTTATAAAGTAAAAATATGTATTCGTTTTGTACCACAAAATAATTCATAAATATAAATACCAGCAATATAAATTTAATCACTTCAAGTAGTAGAATATCATGATTGCCGACCCATTTCCTTTCATATATCATGAATAATACCCAAAAAATGTCATATCCACAAGCAAATAATTCAGCAAAAAATTCATTTCTAAGTTGATAGTAAATGCGTTCTACTGGGGCTAGAATATTGAAAACAACAAATGAAAATTTATAGATGTCATCAAAATAGTTGTTCAAATTCCAAAAATAAAAGGTACTCAAGCATCAGTGACATGCATTACATGAAATGGTAAAAATTATTATTATTCTCAAGTCTCAATTAAGCAGCTTAATTAATTAGTTACTGGCTTGCATCCCTTTTCAGCTTCTTCCATCGCTCCTCGAGCTCTGCAATATCTGCCTTTATTTTTTCCGCCCTTTCTTGTATCCTCCTAATCCTCGTTTTGGAGTGGCTTGGACGTTCACGAGAAGAATTAGCCTGCAAATAATTATCAGAAAAATAATGCAACAACTTTAGTCACACAAATATATACAAGAGTAATTAAGAAAGAATTATCAAATTCTATTTAACAAACTAAAATTAGAACAAGAATGCTCGATCTTACATCATCCCAAGGTGGAACCCTGTTTTGTTCTTTCTTCAGTATTAGGACTCTGGGATCATTAGGATCTGCAGAGAAGTTAGCTCTGAATCCTTCCCGCACAGGTGGAGGCACTCTTTCACATAGCTTGACTATTCCTCTTACATTTGCTAGATGGTATTTCAGTCTTGTGACACTTTGCACCACATGTGGACAATAGTTACACTTCACGTACGGTTTGCCACCCTTGATAATTTCTTTACCGTGCTCCCATGCGTAATCCACTTGTTTATTACTCACTGCATATAAGATAACAAACGTTAGCTAAACTTTGAAATTTTCATAAATTTTAGCAATCATCAATTATACATTTAGTTACTTATTATAGTACATGAACACGTACATATGTGAATTTTGTATTATATACAAAATATTGCTATAAAATAAAATTATACTAATTAAAAGGTAATTATGTTATACCTACAAATCTTAGCCATTTATAATAAAAATAGACATAATTATAAATTATAAACTGAATTGATTTTACCAAAGTTGCAAAGAAATTATTCAATATTACGTCTACCAATCTACCAACTATATTAAAACCTGGATACAAATTATCTTTAATTTTTATAATACAATTGTTTATCACTAATTTTATTTTTTACACAAATGAGATGAATCTTTTATGTAATCTAGCTACAAAAGAACATGTGCATAATTAAACCGGTAGCTTTAATAAAAAAACATAAAAAATAAAGTAAAAAATTGTTAGAAAGAATTAAATTTGAAAATTTATATACACATATATTATATATATATATACACACACAAACAAAATATTACAAATCTTTAATTGAGAAAGGAACACAATTATGATAATCTTTAATTGAGAAAGGAACACAATTATGATAAAGACAATAGAACACTTTGAAGAAACCATGTAAGTAATATATTACATAAAAATTGTAACACTGATGTCAAATTGAAACTTACTGATACTGATATTGGTGATGAAGATGATGGAGACGTTAAAGGAAGCTTAGATGCAAGGAGGATGTATAAAATTAACTGGGTAAAGATTCAAAAATTCAAAGATGATTTTAAACGAGTTGAAATTCTTGAATGTTTCAAGATCTAAGCTAGAATGTAAGAAATATGTATGGAATTACAGTGGAGACCTGAGATTTAGGACAGAGAACAAATTGAGAGATGTTGGTGCGGCGGAGATGTGACACTAGAAATGTATTATATTTATAGCACTTATGGATAATTAGGGTTTAAATATGAGATTCATGGGCCTGAGATCAAACAAGGTTATATTTGTAAATATAAGAAGTGGTGTTATATTATTACAAAATTGCCCTCCATCTTTTAATTAAGGTTTAAATATGAGATTGATGGGAATCTATTAATAAGTAAAGCGGACTAATTTGGTTGTTTGGTTTTAAATATTTAGTAAATAGAGCCGTTAAATCTAATACTAAGGCATATTCTATATTTAAATTCCTAGATCCAAAGTTCGAATCTCGTCAACAATAAATTTACATTATGATTTTATATTATTATTAGTTCTAATCAATACATATCATTTATTAAATAACTATTATTATTACTAATAATTTTATTAATTAATATTAGAAAGTTAAATTATATCCATAATAAATTCTTATACTCTATTTTACTTAATCATATAATTTTTGCTTTGCACGGCTATAAGCTAGTATTTGTAAATACAAAAAATAGTGTTATATTATTACAAAATTGCCATCCATTTTTTAATTGAAAATCTACTCTTTTTTTTGAATATTTTGGCTTATAGCCTTTTACAATGATGATAAGCCAGTATTATATTATTACAAAATTGCCATCCATCTTTTAATTGAAAATCTATTTTTTTTTTAATATTTTGGCTTATAGCAACCAGAACCTCTAGATTGACTGAGTTAAACTCGACAACTTAGCTATCTCAACTTCTATTCTATTTTAATATTACCGTAAGACTATATTAATCCTCGCCTTTATATATTTTCTTTTTCAAAAGTTATTTTAAATTTAATTTAAAGTAAAATATATTAAATATTATTATTCTATGTCCATTTTTAAATAAAATTTGAGATCATTTTTTTAAACATTAGTTCAGTGTCAATATATGACGACTATTCATATTGATTACAAATTGAGAAAAATAAAAAAAATTCCTTTCTCTTCCGGGGATATCTTAGAAAATGATTTAAAAGTAGTTTATGAAATATTAAAAGTAATCAAATATTATAATCATTAGAAAATCCTAAAACAATGATTTAACAAACACTAAAGAAAGTTGAAAAAAAATTGATGATAATCAATTTTTTGAACAATGGGAGTACACGGGGACAATATTTATAATACATAATAATTTTCTTAAAATAAAAATAAAGGTACTTACTTAAAATCTTAAATTAAAAAAAAAACAATTTTTTTTAAACACAAATGCTCTCTCCTTCAACCTTTTCATGGCCCCCCTCCGGTCATCTTTGACCGTATTTTTCTTCCCTTTGTTTCACTGCACGTCCCTCACGCTCTCTTTTTTCTTACTTACCTTCCCATTCTCTCTCAGATCCTGTGTTTTTTTTCCTCGATCTGTTCTCATATGGGCTCTGTAAACTCGGAGCACTCCGGCTCCATGAACTCAGAAGAGTTCACCAACTTCATTGGCCTGAACTATGCTATTCCTTTGCCTTATGTGCAACATCATCATGAACCTGAAGCTGATTATGTCATGGGAGAACCTCTATCCCCCCAAGCTCAGCAAAGAATGCGAGAACAGATTAATCTGATTCTTAATGAGGGAACTGAGGTGCTTAATAGTGGACCAGCAGCTGAAGCCTCTTCAAAATCAAGTCATGTTCCTCCAATCACTTCCCATGAGGAGGTTAAATCGACATCTCAAAAAACAATTCTGAATAATTTTCAAGATGATATGCATCCTGTGGTGCATCTTGAGGAGGGCGAAATGGCCAATGAAAAACAAGAAAAGGGAGATGCAACTAAAACTCAAGAACCACAACCTCCTACCTGGAGCAATATTGTCAAAAAGAATGTGGTTAATGAGGAACCTGAGGTTGGAAATGCAGAAATTACATACAACAATGATGGCACTGCAACGGTTAAGTTCCCAGATGACTTCTTTGTTAAAGCACAGAAACAATGGGATACTAGCATTATTGGGTATTTCATTGGAGGGTCCTTTGCCTTCAAATATATCCGGGAACAAGCCCACCGATTTTGGAAAAATCGTGGATTAACAGGGGTTTACTACAACACGAAAGGATACTACACTTTTAGGTTTGGCACATTAGAGGAAAAAGAGAGAGCTTTAAGCTTGAATACAATTCAAATAGGCAAGAAAACTATGTTCTTGTTGCCTTGGACAGATGGAACTAATTTCAAACGAAATGTTATTGATAGAGTCCCCTGTTGGATTCGATTGGTTGATGTCCCAGAAATTTTCTGGTTTAAGGAAGGCTTGAGCTCGATTGCTAGTTCGGTGGGCAAACCTCTAAAATTTGATGCGGCCACATCTCGTTTCGAACCTCTCAAGTACGCTGGAATACAAGTAGAGCTTCTATACTCTGCCTTGCGACCAGACTTTATAAGAGTGCCTCTACCAAACTCATCTGGAGAAGCAAAGATTGAAATACAGTATGGGGAGCTCCCTTACTCTTGCAGTCTTTGTCAAGCGTTCGGTCATTCTTTGGCTAGATGTAACAACAATCCTGAGAGAGTTAGTAAGAGACCTAAAAGGAATGACAATAAGAAACAAAGTGATGGGCCTTCTGGTTCGTCTACATTCCCTGTTTCTCCTACCAAGAGTGATTATCTCACCAACATGGAGATGGTCCCATATACGGTGGGGAAATTATTTGGTTGTGATGTTGTTATGGACGAAGATGTCATCTTAAATGAACTTGACAAGGAACTTGAGAACAAGTCTGTCAAGTTACAAGCTGATACCAACAATTTAGAATTAGACCAGGGAGAAGACAACTTGGAGGAGTTCGACAGATATCCTAGCCCTACACCTCTTGCTGTAGTAAATGTTAATGTCCCTCATCCGGAATTGGTTATAGACTTCACTGAAATGGGTTACGACTTTAATGGTAACCAAAAAAATTGAAGCAAATCTCCAGTTGCTACTCGAGGTGGTAAGGCACATACAGCATTTAGCAGGAAAAAGACTAATAGCGAGAGTGGTTCTACACCTCTAGTTACTGGAAATGGGTTTGAGGCCCTTTCTGATCTACCAGACGATAACCATGTTCTGCAAGCTGTAAACTCCCCAGAAAAAAGAAGGATTGTGAACTCATCAACTCAAGTTTCAAACAGGAAAAGTTCTAGGCTGGCAGGAACGCCAACGTTTCTCTCTAGTTTATCATGAATTTTGCAGTCTGGAATGTGAGAGGTATCAATAGGAGTCCTCATCAGCAAGAAGTAATTAATTTCATTTCTGCAAATAAAATTTCTCTTATGGGCTTGGTAGAAACTAAAGTTAGGGTTGATAATTCTATGGATATTTCTAGGCGTATTAATAAAAATTGCAAATGGATTTTCAATTATGATGAGCATGATTTTGGTCGTGTGTGGGTTGGTTGGGACCCTTTTATTTGGCATGTCACTGTTTATTTGAAAACTTCCCAGCATATAACTTGTTTTGTGACTTTTTTAGAGAAGCAAATAACCTTTTGTGTTACCTTTGTCTATGCCTTGAATCAACCTCATCAGAGAGAACCCCTTTGGAGAGCTCTTGAAGATCTCAGTAGGTCTATTTCAATGCCTTGGTGCATCAATGGTGACTTTAATTGTATTTTAGCCTTGAACGAGGTTAAGGGCGGTCGTGAACACTGGACGACGGGTATGCAAAATTTTCTGGATTGTGTTTCTGTCTCGGGTCTGGGCCATATCAAAACTCTGGGATCCCTTTATACGTGGACTAACAAAAGATCTTCTCTTATTCATAAACGTCTGGACCGTATGCTAGCTAACAAGGATTGGTTTAATGTGTTCACAGAAGCTACAGTTATGGTAAAAAATAAGGGAATCATGGATCACAGCCCTTTAGTTTGTTCTGTTCCTTTACATCTTGAAAAGGTCGTCAAGCCATTCCAATTTCATAATTACATGACTGAAGTAGAAGGGTTCATGGACGCTGTCTCAAGGGCTTGGTCTAATCAGTGGTATGGGGATCCCATGGCTATCCTGGTTCGTAAGCTGAAACATGTCAAAAGTGCTTTGGTTGCGTTAAATAGGACTCATGGTAATGTGCATAATAACGTAATTATGGCTCGGTCTTTTCTTTCAGCCATGCAAGATAAATTGGTGAATGACTGTGAAAATGTAAGTTTGCTTCAAGAAGAAACTCAATATTCGGGAAAGTTGCAGATGGCTTTACTAGAGGAGGAGAGATTTCTTTTGCAAAAATCGAGGGTGAAGTGGCTTAAGCACGGTGATGGTAATAACAGCTATTTTTTCAACAGAACAAAAGCTAATTGGAATGTGAACAAGATTCTGGCTATAGAAGACGATGAGGGGCTTTTGGTTTCTGGCCAAAAAAATGTCTCAAAAGTGGCAGTTGATTTCTTTTCGAGCACTCTGGGTTCGAGTTCTAACCTGCCGCCTTGTGACTTTGATTCTTTCGACTGTGATTTGATCACTCCTGCTCAGGCGACCTTGTTAGAAGCACCTGTTTCTGATGAACTTATTTTGGCAACCTTAAAGGCAATGAAGAAGAACAAGGCACCAGGGCCTGACGGCTTCACAGTCGAATTCTTTTTAGCATCCTGGGAAGTTGTTGGTAGCACCTTTTGTGAGGCAGTCAAAAGCTTTTTCTCCTCTGAATCGTTTCATACCTCAGTCAACGCAACAAGCATTGCCCTTATTCCGAAAGTTCCAACCCCTACAACGATGCGTGATTTTCGTCCTATCTCACTATGCTCTATTCCCTACAAATGTATTGCCAAGATACTTGCTTCTCGACTGAAAAGAGTCATGCCTAGTATCACTGACATATCCCAATCGGCTTTTATTCCGGGACGTAATATCTCGGATAATATTCTCATGGCGCAAGAGTTGTTTCGAGGTTACCATCGGGATACGGGCTTACCTAAATGTGCCTTAAAGCTTGATTTGCATAAAGCTTTTGACTCATTAAATTGGGACTTCATCATGGGTGCCCTCCGAAAGCATAATTTCCCAGCAAAGTTTATGAGGTGGATTTTTATATGCATATCTACTACTGCATTCTCTGTCAAAATTAATGGTTCTTTATGTGGCTTTTTTCCTGGTAAGAAAGGTCTCAGACAGGGAGACCCTATCTCCCCCTATCTCTTTGCTATTGCTATGAATGTCCTGTCTTCTATGCTTGCAAAAACTTCTGCTGATTTCAGATTTCACTGGCGTTGCAAAGACATGAAGCTTACGCATATTTTCTACGCAGACGATGTTTTATTATTCTCTAATGGAGACAGTGTGTCCGTCACTCATCTAATGGATTGTGTTTATCACTTTGCGGATGTTAGTGGTCTTCGGCCCAGCACGGTTAAAAGTACGGTCTACTTTGGAAACTGCAAAAGAGATTTTATTGAGTGGTTTGATTCAAGATATAGTCTTGAACATGGGGAGCTTCCTGTCCGATTTCTTGGGGTTCCTCTAATATCAACGAGGCTCAGTCATAATGATTATATTCCTCTCATTGACAAGATAACTGCTAGAATTTGTTGTTGGACTTCTTTATTGCTGTCTTTGGCAGGTCGTGTGCAACTCATTAGGGCTGTGATCTTTGCTGTTCAAGGTTACTGGTCTAATCATTTTATCCTTCCTGCTTCGGTGCATAGTTCCCTTCAATCTCTCATCACTCGCTTCTTGTGGAAAGGGAATATAAATTCCAAAGGTGGAGCGAGAATCAGTTGGGACTCCATTTGTCTTCCTCTGGACGAGGGTGGGCTAGGTCTTAAGCAACTCAAAGACTGGAATCAATCACAGATCATGCTTCATCTTTGTAAGGTGGTTTCGAATAATAAATCTCTGTGGTCTCGTTGGGTAAACACAACTGTCCTAAAGAAGTATAACATTTGGACAATGCCAATGCCAAATGATTGCTCGTGGATTCTAAGAAATGTCCTTAAGCTTAGATCAACATCTAGACAATTCATATCGTTCAAGCTTGGGAACGGTCTTGCTACTTCATTATGGTTTGACCCCTGGTGGAACTCTACTTGCTTGGCTGCTAACAGCAATGCTCTTATCATTGCTCAATCTGGTCTTCCTAGTGATGCTACGGTGAACTCCATTATCCATACAGGAACTTGGGTTCTTCCTCGAAACACAAACAGAATTCATCACATTCATCCTGATCTCAGACTCTGGACGCAGAACTTTGACTTCCCAGAGTTTAACCTTTGTTCTACTGATGCCATTCTCTGGGATGGTTTGCCAATTCACAAGATCAAAGCGCGTCATATCTGGAACTCTCTTAGAACGCATTCGAATGAAGTTCCCTGGGCAAAACATGTGTGGCATAACCTAAAAATCCTACGCTACGCTCATCATGAATGGATTCTTTGCCATGGACGCTTGCCAACTTTGCACAGGCTAGCCTACTTCGGCTTGGATGTTTCTCACTTTTGCCATTTCTGTGTTGGGGGCATAGAAACGGATTCTCATTTGTTTGTTACTTGCCCCTACAGTAGTTACATCTTGTCAAAGATGTTTGGCTTGCTAGACATTGTTTATGCAGGTTCTTCTTGGGTGGATCTACTGCACTCTTTGGGGTGTATCTCTGATCACACTCTTCGCAGTGTTGCTTTACTGCTTGCTCAGACCTACTCTTACCACTTATGGAGAGATAGGAACTCGCGTCTGCATGACAAGGGTTCATTGGGTCCAAATTCTCTAATCAAAGGAATCATGGTTGATGTAAAATCGAAGTTGCAAAACACGGAATGGTTCATCAAAAATGCAAACTTAGATATGTATAGATGGGTCTTTCTTTAGCTTTTTAGCTTTCATAGTTCGGTTGGTTCTTTTTGTTTTTTCTATTTCCGATTTTTCTTCTAAGTTAAATCGGTCTTAGATAGATCTCTCTTTGCTTTGGCTTAGAGCAAGGGTCAACCCCTGTATTTCTCTTCTTTATTATTTATAAATTTAGCAAAAAAAAAAAAAAATCTTAAATTAAATATGATGACACTCAGTGATTGAAATCGATTATATATGTAATAAGGTTTGATAAACCCTCTTTAAAATTTTTTCCTTCCTAACTACTTCTTAAATTAAATTTTTATATTACCCCACATAATTATATAAATAATAATTTTTTACTTAATAAAAATAAATTATTTGTTATGAATAATTTTCTAATTTAATATGCATGTATTAATTGTGTTTAACTAATTATTACATTGTACTAATTTACATTTATTACTATTTCATAATATCATGTTACCAATTTTTTATCTAGATATGTTACGAAAGCGGTGGGTATTCCTGCTATATTAATTATTATTAATAATATTTTAATTTAATATGCATGCATTAATTGTGTTTAACTCATTATTATATTGTATTAATTTACATTTATTACTACTCCATAATATCATAATTGTTAAACATAGTATACATATCTTGTAAATATCTTTGTAAGTTGATAAGCGTAGAATTAGTCTTAGTGTTCTATGCCTATAATCTCTCTTTGTATATAGTTAGTTTCCTGTAAAATAGCCCAGGATGAGGCTACTATCTGATGTATATATTTGAAGATTTTGGGAATGAGAAAGGCAAGGAAGATATTCTTTTATGGTATCAGAGCGGGTTTCTCAATCTCTTTCCGCTAAACCCTAGCTGTGATCTCGGCCCCTCTTCCTTTCTTCTTGCCTTTCTCATTCCCAAAATCTTCAAATATATACATCAGATAGTAGCCTCATCCTGGGCTATTTTACACGAAACTAACTATATACAAAGAGAGATTATAGGCATAGAATATGGAAACTAATTCTACGCTAAGACTAATTCTACGCTTATCAACTTACAAAGATATTTACAAGATATGCATACTATGTATACGTTCAATTATTTCACGGGCATAGCTGCGTTGAGATAGGAACATACCACCCTTATGTCGAGTGACTGCAATACCCAAAAAATAATTCAACGGTCCAAGATCTTTCATTTCAAATTCAGAATTAAGAAGATCCATAATAGAACGCCGTAGAGCATGTGAAGAAGCTATCAGAATAATGTCGTCAACATATATCAAAATATACGCCATATCTGCCCCCTGTTTGTAAATGAATAAAGAGTTGTCACAACGACTCTGAGTGAAACCGAGAGACAAAACATAATCACCAAAACGCTTATTCCAAGTTCGGGAAGCTTGTTTAAGCCCATATATTGATTTACGCAAGAGGCAAACATAATCTGGATGGGTACGATCTCTATACCCCAGTGGTTGATGCATGTACACAGTTTCTTGAAGCTCGCCATGAAGAAAGGCGTTCTTGACATCTAACTGATGAATAGGCCATGCCTTAGAGAGAGAAATACTGAGAACTGTCCGAATAGTAGCCGGTTTAACAACTGGGCTAAAAGTTTCACCACAATCGATACCTATCCGTACCATCACCAACAAGGCGGGCTTTATGCCTCTCAAAACCACCATTAGAGGTAAATTTATGAGCAAAAATCCACATTGAACGAATTACATTCACACCAGGAGGTCTGGGTACTAAATCCCATGTTTTATTTTTCATAAGTGCATGGTATTCGTCATCCATTGCCAATTTCCAGTTTGAATCATTAATCGCATTAACTGGGTTACGAGGTAACGGTGACATGGAAATCTGAGTGTGTAGTGCATGGTATTTTGGGTTGGGTTTAAAAATACCACGCTGACTACGAGTAACCATACTGGTTTTAGGAAGTGGAGGATCAGGTGAGGGTGCCATGGCTGTTACTGGAGGTGATTGGGCCGTGGGTGAGGTATGAGGAGTGTGGATGATGTGTGATGGGGAAGTAGGTGGTGTATAAATTATGCTATGAAGAGCCGGTGGAGTAGCAGACTGGTGGAGATGATCCATCACATAAGGAGAAAAACCGTCATCTAAAAATTCATATGCATGTGATGAAAGAGTATGTAGTGAGGCAAATGGAAATACGGTCTCATCAAATATGACATGTCGACTTATGATAATTTGACGGGAAGACAAATCATAGCATTTATAACCCCGATGATTAGGTGGAAAACCAAAAAATACACAAGGAGTAGATCGCGCTTGTAATTTATGGATTTTAGTGGAAGGAATAAGAGGATAACAAAGACACCCAAAAACCCGTAGATGAGAGTAGGAAGGGACCCTACGATATAGAATTTCTAATGGAGACTTATTATCCAAAAGTTTGCTAGGAAGAATATTTAGGAGATATGTTGCCATCTGTAATGCATGATGCCAAAAAGAGGGTGGAATAGATGCATGAGTGAGAAGAGTACGTATGATATTATTAATAATCGAATTTTTCGTTCGGCCTTCTCATTTTGCGGAGAAGTGTGAGGACACGACAGACGAAAAGACATTCCACTCTTTTTACAAAAATCCCAAAAAGATTTATTGTCATATTCCCTCCCATTATCACAGTGCATGTTTTTAATATTACGTTCAAATTGGGTGACAACATGATTTTTAAAAATGTCAAACTTCTCATAGACGTCAGATTTTTGACCCAAAGGAAAGGTCCACAAGAAGTTAGAAAAATCATCCAAAAATAAAACATAATACTTATGCAGGGTGACTAATAACCCCTTCGATCACAACTCTATTCTTGTACCACCTCATCTGTTCAGCAGTATGCCTAGACATATACAACCTCTGTAGACGATCAGTGAGACGAAAGTATCTTAGGATCTTCCTCGGAATTGTACGGCTTCCCCCCGGCTTGCCATCTTTATATCGGGTCAACTCACAGTACTTGCAATACTTTCTATGACTGTCTTCACCATAAAACAACATGCAATCATTTTCACAAGCATGTATTTTCTCGTATCCCAAGTTCAACTTCTTAACCATCTTCTTGCAATCATTGTAATTCTCGGGAAGTTTATGATCCGCCGGGAACACATCACCAATTAGAGATAGCAGCTCATTAAAGCCCTTTTCACTACACCCATGCCGATTTTTAAAATGCAATAATTTCATGACAAAAGTCAGCTGTGTGTACCTTGTATTGCCGGGATATATTATGGCCCATAACCATTCACATTGTTTAAAAATTCAGTCACTTGCGGGTTTGGCTCTTCATGGTTAGTATAATCCTCCCCAAAAGCATCCCTTAACATTTCCGTTTGATCAAACACATCTCCATATTGGATATTGCTTCGTTGATTACTCGAACCACCACCAATTATTTCCCCGTGATAATACGATACATTATAACTCTCGAGAAATCCAATTGCAATCAAATCATACTTAACATCAAACACACTCTTTAAGTGCAGATTTTTACATACATTACATGGACATAGGATAAGACCATTCGGTTCCGTGCAATTTCTTTCCGTAAATGCTACAAAATCATCCACACCCTTACAATACTCTTCTGTAAATCCATAATCATCGGGGTTGGATCTTCGACGAATCCAACTACGGTCTACAGACATCTATAAAATATAAAAATGGCATACAAATTAATTAAATGTAAAATTAAATTAATAATTAATAATTAATAATTATTTCTGGATTTTAATTACTTTTTAAAAAAGAAAATTTTCATAACATCTGACAGCGGTATCAATTCCGTCAGAAGATTGTTTTAGCGGGAAAATTTTCAGGCCAAAATTATGTAAGCGACAAAATATATTATTAAAATATTCAACTTCTGACAGCCTTTCATCTTCTATCGGATGTTCAACTGACCATTTGACAGATTTTCGTTTTTGTCAGAAGTTGAGCGCTGAAAACAACTCCGTTCGGAAAAGCCTATATTTGTTGTAATGCACTGATACCTATTGAACACCAATTTCTCGTCTATTTATTTACATTTCTTGTGTGTTAATACACTATAAAAAAAATAATATAGGAGTTTTCTCTAAAAAGAAAAAATATGTATGCGTTTTGTATCATTCAAAAATATATGCGAGCAATATAATTTTAATCAATTCAAACATAGTGGATTATCAAGATCGATCCATTTCCTTTCAAGTCATGAAGATTACCCAAAAAATGTCATATCCACACGCAAATTTAGCAAAATTACCATTTGTAAGTTGATAAATTTATCCTACTGGGGCTAGATCGAAAACAACAAGTAAAAGGTTTACAAAATATAACTCAAAATGTTTGTTCAAACTCCAAAATAAAGGTACTCAAGCATAATTCAGCAACTACATGAAATGTAAAAAAAAAATTATTAGGGGGCCACTTTTTTTTTTTTGACGAACAAGGAATTATATTAACTTGTAACAAACAAATCACAGTCAGGACAAATCCCTGAACTGACACTACAATCTGAAAGGAAACAAGTAAACGAGCTAACCAAATAGCCGTTTATGTTTGCAGATTGTTTTACATCATGAATTTTCAAATTCTTCAAATTAAAAAAGATTAGAGTAGCTTCCCGATCAATCCAATCTGCACCAATCCTGAAGCCAGTAATATCGCAAATGACCTTCACATATGCAACACCTGTAGCCCAATGTTCAAAAAAACCCCCCAGCTATCTACATGCCGAAATCCAGCTGTAGACATGCCGAATATGAAACATCTCATAAGATGAACAAATTTTAGTTGTGAAAAGTAAGCTCTTGCAATATCCAACACCAGCCCAAAATCAATGCATAAATTACAGATCTCCCACCAAACCACAAAAATCATTTTCAAAGTAGCCCGGGACCAAACCCATACCAACATAAAAGCACTCACACGCCAAAGACGAGACGAAAACACGCCAAAAGACGAGACGAAAAACCGAAATTCAAAGACCTCGGAATAACACCAAATTTTGGTATGATGTTAAGGAGGAGAATTTAAATCTCAAGGTAATTTTTATTTTAGAAGATGAACTCAAAACTAAGATAGATCTGAGAAATAAATTCTAAGAAGATTGGTTTTGGTTCGATTTTTATTGAAAACTGGAAAACAAAAAGGTAGAAGACTGGGGGAGGATCGGAGAATGGATTGATGGGTGAAGCGGAGATGAAGAAAAGGCGGCAGTTTCACCGGAGTCGGTCGACTCTCATGTGCGCTGAGAGAGATATGTGAACAGGGGTTTTTAGTTTAGTGGAGTAACAAAGACATTAGGGGGCCACTTTAATAAGGCATGAAAGGTCATTAATTCAACCCTCTCTAATTCTCAAGTCTCAAGCAGCTTACTCGCTTCCATCCCTCTTCAGCCTCATGATCCGCCTCCATTTTTCCAGCCTTTATTCTTCTAGCCTCCGAATTCCCATTCATTTTCACCGACTTGGAGGGCCTTGGACGTTCACAAGAAGAAATAGCCTGCAAATTATCAGAAATATATAATGCAACAACTTAAGTCACACAAAAATATACAAGTAAGAAAAAATTGTTGAATTCTATTTAACAAACTACATTTAGAACTAGAACGTCGCTCGATCTTACATCATCACGACCTCTATCTTCTTCTGGTGGAAACCATGTTTTATTTGTCCTTCATTATTAGGACTCAGCATGGGATCATTAGTATCTGCAAAGAAGTTATCTCTAAATCCTTCCCAGGTGCAGGCACTTTTTCACATAGTTTGACTATTCCTTTTACATTAGCTAGCTAGAAATATGGTACTTCAGTCTTGTGCTAGCTTGTACAGGATTAGGCCAGCAAAGCATACTAACAACACAACTACAAAATTGCAAAATGAGGAGGTACAGGGAGAGAGCTCGTGGCCTTACTTCTTGACTATGCATTGCAATTGATTGTCTGAAACTTGCAATCAGATGAAAACAACGAGCCTTTAATTAGAACGTACCAGGAATATAAATTAATTTACTATATTTGAAATATTTTTATCGTCAACTTTGAGTCTCAGCACTTCATTTCAACTTATAAATATTATACCCAAAAAGTGAATCAGCACTTCATTTCAAATTTCAAAATTTTCAAAAAGTGAAGCAAGTTTATTCTAAAGAGAAAAGTTAAATCAAGAAATTTGAAAACAAGATTAAAAATGATTCTTTAATTTTTTAAGTAAAAAGTGCTCTCAAACAGTCAAACATCATAATCATCAACCCTAAAAAAAGTTATTATTACAGGAACTATAAGAAATGAAATGCAATATTTCAACCGGCCAGCATTGAACAAGCCTAGGTTTGACTTGCCTCCCTCTTCAGCTGAACCTCTGCCTCAACTTTTCGTAGCCTTTTTTGCACCCTCCGAATGGCCACATTCACAAATCCAGAGGGCCTTGGACGTTCAACATGAGAAGTACTGGCTAAATGGTATTTTCCTGCACAGCTTTAGGCACTTTGGGACAAACTTTTATTATTCCTTTCACGTTCGCTAAATGGTATTTTAGCCTGGTGACCTCTTGCACCACGTGTTGACAATAGTTACACATAACATATGATTGCTTAGTACTGGTGCCCTTGGTCGTAACTTTTTTTCCGTGATCCCATGCATAATCCACTTGTTTATTATTCACTGCAAAATCCAATTTTTAGATATTAGTTTTGAAAATTTCACAAAGTTCAGTAGTCATTATATAAATGATTTGGATGTAAATATATGTAATCTATCAAAAGAAAATATGTGTTGTTTTAGCCATGTAGATTGAATATTTTAAAAAACCCCAAAAATAAAAAAAAAATGTTAGCAAAAATCAAAAAAATTAATAGAAACAATGAAAAATTAATCCACACACAAATAAAACATATATAGTTACTCTATATGTTTTTATTCTATTACCTCATCATATCTAAACAACGACTCAATCAACTTTTATTTTGTAATTAATTTTTTAATATCTTTCAAGTATATTCACGTACACATTGCATATATCTAACAATTGCAAAGCCACACACATGAACCAAAATGCAAAACAAGTTTATTTGTGCTAGCTAGCTTGTACAGGATTAGGCCAGCAAAGCATACTAGCTAATTAACAACACAACTACAAAATTGCAAAATGAGGTACAGGGAGAGAGCTCGTGGCCTTACTTCTTGACTATGCATTGCAATTAATTGTCTGAAACTTGCAATCAGATGAAAACAACGAGCCCTTTTTTTTTTGCTAAATAAAAACAACGAGCCTTATAAATTAGCACGTACCAGTAATATAAATTAATTAACTATATTTGAGATATTTGTATCAACTTTGAGTCTCAGCACTTCATTTCAACTAGTTACTATTATGCCCAAAAAGTTAATAGGCACTTCATTTCAAATTTCAATATTATCCAAGAAAGTAATCTTCACAAGAAAATATATCAAAACCATTCATAATTTGGTAATCAAGTTTATTCTAAAGAGTGAAGTTAAATTAAGAAATTTGCAAACAAGATTAAAAATGATTCTTCAAATTTTTTAGTATAAAGTGCTCTCAAACAGTCAAACATCATAATCATCAACGTTAAAAAAGTTATTATTACAGGGTTACTACAAATATTAAGAAATGAAATGCAATATTTCAACCGGCCAGCATTCAACAAGCCTAGGCTTGAAATATCATTCAAGAAGATGTATACAATCAATAGAAGACGATATATAAATGTACAAAACCAATTAATTTTAGGGATTGAAATGTAAAATTGATGTTTTAATAATAGATTTAGATATAAGAAAGATGTATAAAATTATAAGAACACGATAAATATGTAGAAAATCAATCGAAAGATGAACAAATTAAAATGTTGCTGAGTAACTATATGTTTTTATGATTGATGAACAAATTGAAATGGGAACAACTATCTAAATTGTAATGGAATGTTGTTTCATAAATTATTTAGAATTGAAGAACAAATTAAAATGCTTCACAGCTACAAGAATTGATTTTAGGATAGATGAGCAAATTGAAATATTTTGATGGGGCGGGATTGTTCTACAAAATATGTACTCCCTCCGTCCCACAACAATACAAGTCTCTTTTGAGAGAATTTTTTTTCCCATAATACATGTCCATTTTCAATTAATTTTCAATGTAAATTTGTGATAATTTTCCTAAACTACCCTTTTTGAAAATTGTATAGTAATTAATGAGGAATGACCAAGAGTATAAAATAACTCATGTTTTTAAAAGTCAATACATTTATAATGGGCATAAGAGGAAATATATCATCTAATTAGGGAGTATTATATTTATAGGAGTTACGGCTCATTAGGGTTATGGTTTTGATAATACCGTTGGGTTTTCTCAATCGTTGGAACCCGATTTCATATTTTCTTATTTTAACTTTATAAGTTACTAGCATGAAAGCCCGTGCAAGGCACGGGCCACATTCTAATTTGCATAATTTTTTCATAAATCATGTTTGAGTTAGTCATATCTTCTTTTTAATCTATTCTATATGGTATGATTTATTTAAGGTCGATAGTTTGTAACCGTTCAAATTTTGAAATATTACTGTATTCTATATTTTTGAATATCATACAGAGGCAATCCTTAGATTAAGCCGCTCATGCAATGTGGCACCGAAAAGATGATATAATTTAGGGGCATATCTTTTCTAATAAGTAAAAAAAATTAAAAGTACGTAGAGGCAAAAAAATGATATTTGGGGCACGTTCATGGTGGCACTAAAAACGGTTTGAGATATAAGAAGTGTCGAAAAATAAATGATATGTATGTGATTTTGATTTTTAGTTAGTGTACAAAATTCAAATTCACTTGAACTTTCAATTTCTCAAGACTGACCTATGCATCATATTTGTAAACAATACTCGTTGAATGTAAGATGAATGACTGATAATAATGATACATAAAAGTTACTCATTAGTGTTTAAATACTATTGCAACAATAATGTGTCGTTTAATCTATTTTCTAGCAGTTTTTTAAATGATTATCACGATAATGATATGTTATTTAGTTTATTTCCATTAATAATAGTAAACCAGCAAGAGGAGATATATGTATCATTACATATTTGGTAGGAGATGTATTATGGCAGCAATAGCAAAAACCAGATTAATATTAGAAAAAATCAACTAAAATGTATGTTGTACTACAGTGAAAAAAATTTATAGTTTATACAGTCTTAAAATATCACTAATCGATCATTATGTTATAGGTAGTCATATATAATTTTACATCTTTGTTTAGTATATATATAATCTTGTTTATGATACTATATTATAATTCAACTATGCATTTTATTCATTTATTTATCGATAACTCATATAGTCCAAATCTAACATATCAGCTAATTCTGATTTTTTATATAGATATACACTGTACATAGTATCAATCATATTGAAGGTCTTTTTGATTTGGTATTGATGTTGGAGACCGCAACAACAATTTTTTTGTAGAAAACTTGGTTCAAAACAGCTTAGTATATCTAAAACCAATTTTTCAACAACTTTTTTTTTAAAAAAAATTGCTTTAGCAAAAACATTTATTTTTCACAATTGCAACTTTTGTAGACAATAATTTTAGGTAATGGTATCTAGCCCCAACAATCACATACTAATTAAATTTAATAAAAGTTAATTTAAAATAAGATATAAACAAAAACTAAAAAAGAGATAACTTATTCAGTAGTTGTGAATTTAAACTCCATTTGTATTTAGAGGTCATAAATTTAGTTCCTTTGATCATAAGACCAAAAAATCATGTCGTGTTTCCGTATATTCTATATAATATGTCCTATTCCGATGGTTAAAAAATTCACGTGTTGTCTTGTGTACCACGTGAATGCATATCTTATTTTCATGGCATATTCATAGTATAGATAAAAATAGTATTGTATTATAATTTCAAAACACTATAATTCTAATTTCAGAACAATTTTTTTTTCGGTACTAATTTTCTTTTGTAGTTTTTTAAAACACTTTAATCTTAGAATTTTAAAAGTGAAATTATTATGATAGCGTGATAGTCGTGTAATGCATGACCTACATTTTAACTATAATAATTTTACATGCACATATTCGTATGAAATTATCACTATATGATTATGAGCTAATTAGGTATAAAACTCTTTAATTGCCAAATCACTCGTACAATAATCTTATACATTTACTTCTTTCGAATGTTTTTTGTTAACATTATAATTTTTAAATTTTAATTAAACTCATCTAATATTTGTCAATAGTTAGATTAACATATTATTATCAACTATTTAGTCTATTACCATTTGTTTTTAAGTTGACAAAAAAAATGATGTACCTACTCTTTTGTTAGTATTTAATTGAGATATAAATATTTGCAATGAGCGTTTTTTATATCTAGATGTCCAAATTTGACAGCAAATGAATTTATGTTATTTTGTGTACCTGGGAGTGGCATCAGGTCAATTTAGGATCGAACAGTGCTATACCCATGGCGATCCTCGAATTCGAACATTATCATTGAACCTTTCCCGGTTCCTGAACGAAAATTATTTTGCTCTCCGATTACTGCCCCGAATGGGAATGAGGATCCCCGGAGAAATCGTGATTTTTTTCAAAAAAAAAATGAAATATTATTTTTATTTAAAATTTCGAACATAATCGTTGAACCCTTATCGATCCATAAATGGGGATTATTTTGCTACTTCAAAAGGGGAACGAGTATCCCTACGAGAAATTAAGGATTCTTATTTTTTAATTGAAATTTATAATTCCTTAATATATTTAATAATAAAAATAATTTGATAAATCATGATAAATATTATTATTATATCATAAATGGCGATTCAAATTATATTTTTACAATAAATGATGAAAGATATAACTAAAATTATTAAAATTAAAATTTTATTTTGTTTTTTTTATGAAATTTTAAATTTATCAAAATTTTAAAATTTTGAATTGTATTTATCTTTAATAATCTAGTAAATATAATATTCCCTTAATCCCCGATAATCGGCTGGGAACGTGAATTGGGGATCAGGTCGGGATACCTTAATCGCCGATCTCATTCTCATCTCCCGAATTTTTATTTTATAATATTCCACATTTCTCATATTGATAGAAAAAATTTCGTAATCCCCAACCCGAATGGGAAGGGGATTGGATCGCGATCGAACGGGATGGATGAAATTCTCGTCTATACATATACCAAGTGAATTTATTCTATATTTGTCATGAACATAACAAACAAGAATAAGTATTATGATTTATGATTTCACCAAAAAAATACTATTATACATGTACCAGAAATTAAAATTTGAATTTATGTCATTTCGTGTACAATATGAACTTGTATAATTTTTGTATCACATGCCTAATATAAAAAGAATATTTTATAATTTTTAAATTTCATGAAAATATAATAATAATAATATAAATAATAATAATAAAAATATAATTTTGATTTTAATTAAATGAGATGAAAATATATTTTTGATAGTTTTGTTATGCATAAATTTTAAAAATCAAGGAAAATCTAGGAAGCGGGTTCTTTGAAAATGTAGTTAATGATTTTTAAAGTAGGTATCAGAAATTGTTATGCTGTAGTGGTTGTGTGCATAAATTTTAGTTGTTTGTATCATAGGGAGGCTTATAAAATCTATTCCTAATAAAAATAATTATTTTAACATTAATATAAATAGGGGTATATTGTTAAATTACTAAATTGGCTTGAAAGTGCATTTTGACCTATAATAAATGAAAAGAGACATTATTTCATTTGTTTTTTTGAAATTATTTCTAAAATAAGTGTTAAATAAAATGAAGAATTAAGAATTATTTAAGAATCTAGTGGATGAGTTCCAAACTTTGCATAAAGTGGGCTTGTAGCATATTGGTAATGGTGTGACAATGAAATTGATTCTTTACAAGTAGTGGATGAGTTCCAAACTTTGCATAAAGTGGGCTTGTAGCATATTGGTAATGGTGTGACAATGAAATTGATTCTTTACAAGAGGTCATGGGTTCAATCCATGACAACAACATTATTTTTAATATATTTATAAAATTTGAGGGTATTTTAGTAATTTACTAAATGGTAGGGTATTTTAGTAAATTACTAAATGGCATGAAAAGCCTTGTTAGCATATAATATATATAAAGGATGTGTTATTTATAATAGAATAAAGGTTTGGTATATAATTATAGGGTTAAGTTCTATGCAGACCAAATTTAAGTGGAGACCAGAGATCAATATCAATCAAAACATTGCAAAAACTTATTTATTGAAAATCATGTTCTACGAAAATCACTATACCAACTATTTTATTGAAAATCTTGAAGATCATATATGTTTTACATGCAAATTTCATTAAAAATATTGAAAATTATGTATGTTCTGCAAACAAAATATTGCAGAACGTATCCAAAACATGTTCTGCTTGCAAATCATATATGATTTTTAATATTTTGAATGAAATAATAATGTTAATTGAACATTTTTTGCAAATATATATGTTTTGCAATGTTTTGAGTGGTCTCCACTCAAAATGATGGTCTGCATAGAACTTAATTCTATAATTATATATACAATATATGTACGAATATTATTTTTTTCATCATTTTGTTTATGTTTAACTAAAACACAACCCTGTTTCAAAAAAAGTACAACCTATGTAAATCATTTCGTTATATACATTAACGTGATGTAGTACAACTATTCATATTAATTTAAAATTAAACAAAACATATATTGAAAAATTGGTATATCAAATATTACCAAAAAATAAAAATGTAAACAATATTAAAATAATAATTTAATATCATCTTAAATTCGCTATGCATACACTTAGAAAACCACTCACACATAGATTCATTAGTAGATCTAAAAATAATATCATCCACATATATTTGTACCACAAGAATATCATTAGCATTTTGCTTAATAAATAATGTGGGATCGATTTTACCTGGAATGAATCCATTTTTGAGAAGAAACTTACTAAGCCTTTTGTACCAAGCCCTAGGAGCCTGCTTTAAACCATAAAGAGCCTTCTTTAGCTTGAACACATAGTCTGGATACTGTTCATGTTCGAATCCAGGAGGCTGTTTGACATAAACTTCCTCTTCCAGCAAGCCATTTAGAAACACACTTTTTCACGTCCATTTGATATAGCTTGAATTTCTTGAAACATGCATAGGCAACAAGCATCCTTATTGATTCAAAACGAGCAACAGGAGCATAAGTTTGATCAAAGTCAATGCATTCTTGTTGATTATATCCTTGAGCCACAAGCCTTGCTTTATTTCGAGTAACGGGGCCAAATTCATCAACTTTGTTCTTGAACACCCATTTTGTTCCAATGATTGAAGCATCTTCTGGTGGCTTGACAAGTTCTCAAACATCACATCTTTCTAACTGATTCAATTCTTCTTGCATTGCCATAATCCAATTTTCATCTTCTAATGCTTCGTTGACATTTTTAGATTCTTCTTGAGCTAGAAAGGCAGAATGAGCACAAAAATTAGCCTTTCCTTTTCTTGTAGTGATTCCATCTGTATAAGATCACCAATAATCAACTCTGAGGGATGATTCTTGACCGTCCTTGTTGACCTCGATAAAGAATGTTGAGCTATTTCCTCATGAGTTGTCTTTCTCATCTTTGAAGGTGGTGAATGATCTTCTCCATCATAGAGAGGTAATTTTTCAGTAGCCCTTGAACCTCTAGGGCCTTCTAAAGTCATTTTTGCCATTTTAGAAATTCCATCTTCAACTTCAGCTTGCTGATTTGAAGTTCTAGCTTGCTGATTGCTTGTGTCTGTATCCTTTCTGGCTTGCTGACTTCCAGTTTCAGCAGGACTATTTGCTTGCTGATTTGATCAAGTAACTTGAGGTTGCATGCTATCACTTTCACCTGCAAATTCTTCCTCATCTCTTGACAGATCATTGTTAGGTTCTTGAAAAGTAATATCAATAGATTCTTCAACAATTGGTTAGAAATATTATAAACTCTATATGCTCTACTTGTTAAAGAATAACCAAGAAAAATAGCCTCATAAGATTTAGCATCGAATTTACTATCATTACCAATTGTCTTGAGCATAAAGCACTTTGAACCAAAAATCTTGAAGTAACTGATATTTGGCTTTTTGTTCCTCAATAATTGATATGGTGTTTTCTCCAAAATAGGCCTGATTATCACTCGATTCAACATATAGCATGTTGTATTCACAGCTTCGGCCCAAAAACTTCTAGGCAGCTTGCTTTCTTGCAATAGAGTCCTTGCTATTTCTTGAAGTGACCTATTCTTTCTTTCCACCACTCCATTTTGTTGTGGAGTCCTTGGAGCAGAAAATTCATGGAAGATTCCTCTTTCTTCACAATAAGCAATGAAGTCTTTATTGATAAATTCACCTCCTCTGTCACTTCTTATACCTACAAGTCTTGTATCAAGCTTGTTCTCAAGTAATTTAATCAACTTCTCAAACTCATTAAAAGCACAATCTTTAGTACGAAGAAACAATACCCATGTAAATCTAGAATAATCATCAACAATTACAAAACCATATTGTTTACCTCCAATACTTTTAAAAGATTCTGGACCAAAGAGATCCAAATGCAGAAGCTCTAAAGGTTTAGAAGTTGATACGATTTTCTTTGCTTTGTGTGAACATCTAATATGTTTGCCTAATTGGCACGCTAAACAGACCTCTGTCTTAGCATACTTGATTTTGGGTAGTCCCCTGACCAGTTTCTTGCTTGATAATTTGTTAAGCAAGTCCATATATGAATGTCCCAACCTTCTATGCCAAATATAAGGGTCATTGTCCACTGCAGCCAAACAGCACGCTGTTTCCTGCATCTCAAAGTCTAATACATATATATTTCCTTCCCTTCTAGCAACTAGGGGGACTTTGTTAGTACCAATAGTAATAATAGTTTTATCAATGACAAACTGAACAAAATGCCCATCATCAAACAATTGAGTGACACTAAGCAAATTATAAGTAAGACCTTCGACATATTGAACTTTATCAATTGAAATATTACTATTACCAATAGAATCGGTACCAAGGATTCAGAGAGTCTTGCTATTTCCAATTGTAACTCTTCCACCCTTATTCGTTTGGAGAATTATAAACTGAGACTTATCTCCACACATATGTCTAGTGCATCCGCTATCCAAAATCCATTGTTTTGACTTCACTTTAGCAGCAAGACATATCTACAAAACAAACAAACACCAACTCAATGTTTTGGTACCCATATAGGTTTGGGTCCAGATTGGTTAGCAGCAAGAATATATAAAACATTCAAATTATATTTCTTGATCCACATTTGGACCACTTTTGGTGACTAATTCTGTCTTTTTCCACTCTATTGGTAAGTTGTTTGCCTTATGTCAGAAGCTTTCTGGTAAGCTGATTGCTGTCTAACTGGTCCATTATGGTATGTTGTTTTCCTCTTATGATTGACTTGAACCACACAATCCTTTTCCAGATGACCTTTTCCACCACATCTGTTGCATGTCTTCCAAGACATAGCATAGTCATAGGGTATGCCATTCCTTCCATCATATTTGAGCACCTTATTTTTCTTGTTGAAGTTTAGACCAACACCTTCTCTGACCAAAGGCACATTTGTCTTCTTCATAATTTTCTTTAAGCTGTCTTCTCCTTGAATAGAAGTTTCCAAGCCTTGCTTGAGATCTTTGACTTCCTTTTCCAGAAGTTTGATGAGTTCAGCTTGCTGGAATCTCTTTTCAGCAGTTTTTGAAGATTCAGCTTGACTAGCCTCTCGAATCTTTAGTGTTTTCAGACTCTCATCTTTAGCTTCAATCTGTAACTTTAAATCCTTGAGTTCTTTCATGAGCACCTCATTCCTCCTTAGAATTACTTTGTTAACTCCTTCGAATTGAAAATTTTTCTTCTTTAGATCAGCAATAAGATCATCATGATTGTTTGTAGGAGCCTTCTCAACCATTAGATCAACAATGATTTTCCTCAAATGAGTATTCTTCTTTTTAAGCTCATTATTCTCATTTTTCAATTCCATTATATCAGAATTAATTGAGTTTACCTCACTAGCATCATCTTCTGATTCAGAATCATCACTATCCACATAATCATCTTTGATGGATCCTTATGAAGTATCTTCATCATTTAGTCCTACAAGAGCCAAATTCACTATGTCTTCACTTGAGTCATCACTGGAATCTGAATCGTCATAACTCCAAGTCAGTAAAGCCTTTGATTTCTTCTTGTCCTTGAAAGCAGCAGGCTGTTTTGACTTTAGCTTGTAGCAATCCTTTTTATAATGACCAGGCTTGCCAGATTTGAAACAAGGTTGCTCCTTAGATTCCTTAGAGCCCTTCTTGTTAGAGAAACATCCTCTTTCCCTTTTCATTCTGTTCTTCTTTTCAATCAGCCTCTTGATCTTCTTTGTAATTAGTGCAAGTTCTTCATCTGATTCTTCATCAGACTCTGCTAGCTTGCTGTTTGTAGATTCTGATGGCTTGCTGTTTGTAGAATGAAGAGCCAAATTCTTCATTTTGGCTAGAGGAGCCCGAACACCTTCAACCTGACTATCATTTTGGCTAGAAGAGCCAACCTGTATTTTGGATCTGTAAATACAGCTAGGTGATCCATGGTGTCAATTGTTGGAGATGATTCCAAAGCCGTGACTTTAGCCTCATAAATGAATGGTACAACACTTAACACTTTCATGTTAATTTAATCTTATGGAATATTCTTTCCAAGTCTCTTTAGAGTATTTATAGTGACCTGGAACCTTGCTTGAATTTCCTTGATAGTTTCACCATCCTTGAGCTTGAAATTTCCGAAGTCATTCATCAGCATGCTGAGTTTCACCTTTCTCAAAGATTTTGAACCTTCATGATAGGCTTCCAAAGCATCCCACATTTCCTTTGTTGTCTTCAATGAAGACACTTTGTCATACTCTGCTTGATCCAGAGCATTCATCAGAGAGTTTCTAGCTTCTCCATTGTAACCAAACTTGATAACCTCCTCGGGAGTAAGATCATTAACATCTTTTGGCTTGCCATCCTTGTCCAGAAACTCGAAATTCCCTTTCTGCACAACTCTCAAGACCAGTGGCTTCTTGGACAGGTATGTCTCCATTCTGCCTTTCCACCAGTTGTAGTTTTCTATGCCAGTGAGGAGAGGAGCTCTGTAATCAGACTTTGCTTCGAGATAATGTTCAGCCATTTCGATCTTTACTTTCCTATTACAGAAATGTTAGTAAACCAAGCTCTAATACCAAATGAAAATGCACACCTAGAGGGGGGTGAATAGGTGTAAATGGCTAACGATATCCAATTTTAACAATTTACCAGAAACAGCTTACTGATTTCGATTTTCACAGATGTAAATGGTAAGCTGAATGCAAACAGTATGCTGAATGTAAAGGCAGTAAGTAAAGTAAAAGAAAATTAAAGAACACAAGAGACTTTTAACCAGGTTCGACCCCTAATCCCCTATGGTCTACGTCCTGGTCCCTTACCAACTTGGTAAGAGAATATATTATTGATCAAATATAATCCGATTACAAGATACAACAATATATCTCCCTCACACCCAGCTGTTGATACAAATGGCTTGCTGAAAGACCTGAAATAGATTCTGCTCTCTAAGCTATACTACCCTACTATACTTCTCTAGCAATAATCTCGAATCCCTACTAACCCAAGCCAAGTATCCAACAACTAATCAATACAATCGAACAATACAATTGATAATTAATACAACTCAAACTATAGATTCTTTAAACAAGTAAACACAATAAATATATAGATATGAGCTCGAGAGAATCAAGAAAGATTTATCAAAGTAAAACCGAGTTGTGTGTTCTTGAAGTTCTTGTATTTTCAGTAACCAAAAACGAACCAAGAACAGGAGTTTAAATACTTAACATAAACAGTCATAAACTAAATCAACAAACTCTTCAACGTTCGAATCCAATTCAACGTTTAGTTTGTTAAAATTGTTTACAACGTTAATGTTAATGTTAGAGAGAAAGAAGAAGAAGAATAAGTCGTGTAAGATCAGTTCTTCAGAGATATGAAAGATATAAAAACGTATAGGAGGTTTTGTTATAAAAGGATAAGAGTTTTAGATAAAAACCAACTCCTATAATTTAGGAAATCTATTTTGAATGAAAAGATTTGAATAAAATAAGCTCATACATATATAAATACGTATTCCTTATTTAAATAACCCTTACAGCTGATTTAGAGTCCATTCCTATAAAATCTCCTTTAAATCTGCATTCCTTATCTTCTGGACTATTGACAAATAGCTTGCTGATTGTGATATGCTTCTGTGCAAATAGCTTGCTGATTGTCACTGTACTTCAACTCTGGCTTGCTGTTTTTAACATACTGATTTTATAATCAGTAAACTATCTTACCCTGCAAAACCAAGTTAGTACACATACAAGTTTTATATATACTATCAAGCCAATTGGCTTGCTGATTGTGATCATCAAAACCTAAGGAGTATCATAAACATGGATTATAATATTTCTAAATTTCAAAAATCTAAAATATGAATTTTTGAGTCATTTTGTAGGATCTAACTTAAAATATTGAAAATAATCTATTTTAGTTATTATGGTAAATTTCATTACATTTATCCACGCCAATCAAACATCTTCTTATTTTTTTAATTACATTTATTCGAAAACAGAAATTCATAAGGCTCTCTCCCAAATGGCTCCTTGCAAAGCGCCTGGGCCTGACGGTCTCCATGCTATTTTCTACCAACGATTTTGGAATGTGGTGGGGATGATGTGACCTGCTTTGTTAAAGATATCATTTCCTGTAGAGTCTCTCCGCAAGATATCAACACGACAAGGGTAGCTTTAATCCCGAAGGTAAAGAACCCGAAGGAAATATCTGATTTCCGTCTGATATCCCTTTGTAATGTACTCTATAAAATAGCATCCAAATCTGTGGCAAATATACTGAAGCCGTTACTCCAGAATATTATCTTAAAAAATCAAAGAGCTTTTGTCCCGAAAAGACTCATAACAGATAATGCCCTTATTGCCTTGGAATTGTTCCACACAATGAAAAAAAGAACGAAAGGGAGGAGAGGTTCGATAGTTATGAAACTTGATATGAGTAAAGCTTACGATCGTGTAGAATGGAATTTCTTAAAGAAGCTTCTGGTGAAGTTAGGTTTTGCAGGGATTTGGGTAGATACAGTGATGAGTTTTGTGTCAACTGTTTCATATTCGTTCATAGTTAATGAGAGGCCGACAAACTTAGTCCTACCATCCAGGGGCCTCACACAAGGTGATCCTATTTCCCCTACCTCTTTATCAAGGTTGTTGTTGCTTTCTCTGGTCTTTTGAGGGGAGCTGTGGAGAGAAAATTAATTCATGGTGTTCGAGCTAGTAAGAACGGGCCAGAAGTGATCCATTTATTTTTTGCAGATGACAGTCTTCTATTTACTAAAGCCACCCAACAGGAATGCACATTCATTGTTGATTAATTCTCAACAAATACGAAGCGGCTTTCAGATAAAAAATTAATTTCGTTAAGTCGGAGGTTTCTTTTAGTTGAGGGGTTCTTAGCACCGTAAGGAGTGATATTAGGTCTATCTGAATATGAATGTTGTTAGTGACCATAACAAATATCTTGGGCTCCTGACTATTGTTGGTCGTTCTAAAAAAGTGGTTTTTGGGATAATCAAAGATCGGATGTGGAAGAAAGTTCGAGATTACAAGGAGCAGATCCTATCTAAGGGAGGGAAGAAGGTTCTTATTAAGGGTGCATTACAAGCCATCCCCAGTTATATTATGAGTATCTATAAACTCTCGGCCAATCTGATTAATGAGCTCCATTTGGTGTTGGCAAGATTCTGGTGGGGTCGAATGCAATATAGAGGTAAACTCATTGGAAGAGCTGGAATTTGTTGTGTCAGCCTAATAGTATTGGAGATATGGGTTTTCGTGATTTGGCTATCTTTAACGATGCTCTCTTAGGTAAACAGATATGAAGGTTACTGCATCTTGATAATTCTCTTATGGCTAGAGTGTTAAAAGCTAAATATTACCCTCACACATTGATTGTGGAAGCAGCTCTCGGCCCTTGTTCAAGTTTCTCTTGGCGTAGCATTTGGAGTTCGAAAGCTCTGGTTAAGGAAGGGAGTGTTTGAAAAGTGGGTAATGGTAAAGATATTAAAATATGGTCTGACCCGTGGTTAATAGATGAGCATGGAAATTTTCCGACAAGTGACGCTCCAGTGAATTTCCCTTATGAGTTAGTAACAAATTTAATAGATGATCTAAATCATTGTTGAAAGGAGAACATTGTTGATAGTCTTTTCAATGATAGAGATAAAAAATTGATTTCAGCCATTTCAATCAATGATGGCCTCCCTAGAGATAGATTTATTTGGGCCTGGTCTAAGGATGGGAATTAAGAAGTAAAGTCTGCGTATTTCAGTGATAAATATTTTGATGTTTCTGGTGCGCATAATGGGTGGGGGGTCATTTAGAGGGCCAAAATATCTCGGAAAGTTCATAATTTTCTATGAAGGTGTTGCTTATTCACCCTTCCTACTAAAACTATTCTGAAATATCGTCATTTGATTGATGATGATATATATCCATGGTGTCAGAAGGAAAGCGAAACCATCCTCCATTCCCTATTTCATTGTCCGAGTGTTTATGCTATTTGGAATCAGTCGAAGTGTAAGATAGCTGCTAAGATTGGTGATGCTACCAATTTCCACGAGGTTCTAGATTGCTGGATGGGAAAATTGAATTCTAAACAACGAGAATGGTGCTATTTCATGGTTTGGTCCTTGTGGTGTCGAAGAAATCAGTTGGTCGAAAACGTTCATCAGTTGAATACCTATTTTCCAGTAAATGTTTCGAGAATAGCATTGGAGTTTCGTGAATACAATAAAAAGATCTATGGAAACATGAGTACTTCATCTAAACCAAAAATCAGCAACCAGTACTGGGTGCGCTCCCTCCGTCTAGTATTTTGAATATTCATTCGAGTTTATTTATTTAATGAATATTATTTTAATATTCATTCAAGCCTTATTTATTTAAATGGATATTAATTCGAATATTCATTCAATCTCTATTTATTTTATAAATATCAGTTGAACATTGATTCAAACTCCAGTTATTCGATAAATATTACTTTGAATATTCCCTTGAGATAAGGAATATTACCTTCGACCTTTATTTAAATTCGATTCAATTATTGAACATAATTTCAAATATTCATTCGATAATCATTTCTTCGATAAATATTATTAAGTTGAATATTCATTATTTATTCAATGAATATTGTCCCAAATATTAAGTCGATAATTATTCCATCAATATGTATCCTTCTTGAGTTGAATATTCTCTATTGATCAATAAATATTATCTCCAATGTCCATCTGACGGTTACTCCATCAATAAACATTGTTATTGATTTGAATATTCATTATTTGTTCAATGAATATTATTCTGAATATTTATTCAAAGATTATTCCGAGCAACCCTTTTTCAATATCTATGACTTAATAAATATTCTTGGAATATTTATTTAATTCTTCTAACTCGTTTCAAAGATGCTTGGTTTCATTCACATAGTATCATCAACCCTCGAATATTATATAAATTATTTCAGAGTCCTATTATTATTATTGTTATATTATCAAGGAAGGTTCTCAGTGATTTCATTCTCCCTTCGATTCTATTATAAGGGAACCTTACTTGAGGAATGTTATTATTCTTGTGACTGCCCGGTCATAAATTATTCGTTCACTCGCAACTTGGTTGCTGTTATTCATGGTATTACGTGTACCCACTCATTATTCGAGGGGTAAGAATGTTGGAACAAGTCATTATCCATTAACAAGCAGCAGCTTGGGAAATATTGGTAAATTTTCCTTTCCATTTAGATATGACTACCTTGTGGAGTTTTATCAACAGGTATTATACTTGGGGAAAGGGGGACGAACTTTACGTTTCAAAGTTATGGATGTGGAATGAACTAGGAGACGCGTAAGTGGCCGAGTGGCGCCGGTCCAGCAATAGCCCAACCGTTGGCTTAGGAGTTCCAGAGGGCGGTAGACAAGTAAATCCGTCGGAGCTACCTTCTACATGTAGAGAACGACTGATGAGATGCATGACATACGACTGATCCCCGTAAACGTCAGGGCATCTGGCGCGGCAATGCTCCCGTATTAGTTCATCACTCAATGTTGGAAATTTTCTGCAACACCATCATAGTTGGCAGAATTGAAAAGTATTTCAAACGGGAATTGCAATATCATTCTGCAAGTTCCTATTTCTATGAAAATGATGCTATCTTGCTTATTTTGGCATAGTATATGCTTCCACAAAATATACATCTATTGAGTTACCTTGTAACTTCATCCTTTATATTAAACTGGCAATACTTTCTCTAATGCATGGCATATGATTTCAAAACATATCTTTGAACTGTCTTATATATTACTGCACAGTTATATATTGTTGGTGGGCTGTTGCTCACCCTTGCTTATTTATTATGTCACAACAACAGCTAGGTCACATGACCCGCGTCAGGCGCACTCGGCGCAAGCAGGTTACCCGCCCCGCAGGGCTCCCCGTTGATATCATCGCTGCCATTGCTGAGGTAGCATAGATCAGCAGCCTTTGATTACCAGTCTAAATATATGTATCAATAATGATTAATCAACGGCAAAACTTTTAAACTTATGATGTTATCCTTTTGGCTTGTAATAACTTTTATTCGTAACCAGTAATGCAAGACTTATTTCAATTTCATCTCTGGGACTATAACTGTGTGTGTGTGAGTGGTTATTATTGTGGGGTCACAGCAGGTGATTTATTTATTGTGGACTCAAGTAAAGTATTAATCATGGACAATAAGACCGTAACGACCCGATCCCGGACCCCGGATCTGGGGGTGTTACACACTATTCCACCCACTACTCCAAAAAAACAATATTCAATATCCACTACTCCTTAAAAATAATATTTAATATCCACTACTCCATAAACAATCAATATTCATTCTCCACTATCTTAAAACCCGTAAAATTCAGCAAACAAGAAAAGAAATAAGGTACGGAGGGAGTAGTATATATGTTTTGCATTGCAATCTGTACAAGTGTGTATATAATATTTGTTGTTTCAGCCACCATCTCATAGACACGCCTAACATTCCAATATTTAATTTAATGGAATCCTATTCCCTTTACGACGACACAACCCCAAGCATATGCGCAACCAAAATAAACAGAATGATACTTATCAGAATGTAGTCACCTGCATGCTGGAGCCTATAGAATATAAGAATATATATAAACTGCATCATGTGTTTATAATAAACCAACAGTATTAGTTTTCGACTTTTATGTTAGTTAGGTTCAAATCATATGTTTAAATCTGTTTGGTAAAGAAAAAAGTTTGTAAAATATTTTTTAAACTTCTTGGGATGTGATAGAGAGTTAATGATGGAGAAGGCAATAATAACAATGATTACGATGGTAATAACGGTTTGAGATGATCGAAATAGATTTTTTATTAATTAAATGTTTCTGGGCCCTATTGCGGATACATGTGTTAATGGGCCTAATACAATCTAAATCATTCTATTGATTTAAATACAAATTATCTCACTTGGGCTTCATGGTCCAACATTTGTCCCCCCTAATTTAGAGGACATCTTCAGATTCCTTGATTAAGACCTGCATAAGAAAAATACATATATTTCTTTTTATTATTGAGAGAGATGGTACGAAGGTAGTTTAATTTGGTTTATTTCTTTTCTCTTTTTTTTTTTGGTCTATAAATAGACACTCGCTCGTAACTATTTTGATAGTTGGCTTATTTGGGCTTTGGACGATTCAGTTCCCAAGGGGCAGGTTAAAGGAGTTGGGGAGGCACTTCCCGGCTATTCACTAATTTCTTTGTAAGTGTTTACTTTTGTTCTTGTTTCCCTTTTTATGTCCTTTTGTTTGTATCACTGTTTTCTCAGAGTTCTTGTTTTAAGTCCGTAAGTATGTCTGCCGATTCTTCTTCTTCCCGTGTGGTCGGTAGAAATCCGGAAAAAAGGCCCATCACCGTAGGTTTATTAGATGACCCCATAGATTTAGGGCATTTGGAGATTCCTGAAAATATTTCAGGGGGAAGTTTTGGGTTTCTTGATGAGGAAATATCTGAAAATGTTGGAGTTCCGGTATTCTCATCTCCGTTGAGTCCTCGCACCATTGCTGCTCGTGAGAGGGTTTTGGTTGAGGTCGCTGCCGAGGGACTTGAGGAGTTTAAGGAATCGAATTTATGGTATCCAAGTATTTACTCGAACCGTCCTTTAGATGTCGATATTAATGCCTGGGTAAGATTGGATTGTAGTTATAGATGTTTCAGTCCTCAATTAGATGATAAGATATGGGAAATGCCGGAATTCGGGGTACATGGTATTCCGATGTGTCATTTTGAATATGGATTGCGCTTGCCAATGCATCCGTTTCATTTAAGTCTTTATGAGTTTATTGGTTGTGGTATGGCGCAGTTGTCGCCGAACTCGATAGCACAGGCTAGTGGCTTTATAGCTCTCTGTTCAGAAAAGAATTTTGTGCCGTCTCTAAGTTTGTTCTTTTCAATTTATAGTATGAAATACCAAGAGGGTTTAATTTACTTTAGTAAACGAGAGGGTTTCACAAAGATCGTTGATGTTAAGTCTTCTAATTCGGGGTGGCATGGCAAATGGATGTACTATTACGGTCCTGATTTGGAGCTCGTGCGCCCTTGCCAGCACGTTAACGAGGATGTGGTTGACCGGGTCGCTAGGCTTAAGAAGTTTGATATGTTGATTGTTACTCGTTTCCTTGGTCTTGAGCCTTCTTATACCCATTATCAACTAAAAGATTCAAAGTTTTTAGAAGAACATGATTGTGAGGTTTCATTATTCGGTCATTAACTTTATCCCGATGGGGTGTTGTTTGTTTATTAAATTGTGTAACTCCTTTTTTGTTTATTTTCAGTGGCAGGGCCATCTTTAGCAAAGGTCCTCTGTAAGGGAGTTCCTAGAGATATGAATCAAGCTTTGGCTTTGCTTTCTAAGAGGTCGGTCGCGACTCAATCAGGTCCAGGTGGGAGTTCTTCGAAGGTGACAAAGTCCCCAGGTACTATCAAGACCGTTAATGATCCTAATTCTGAGTCTGTTGTCGAGGTACCGGATGGACGTGGCGAGCTGGTGGCACGTTCTAGCAAGAGGACTCGAGAAGGAGATGATGATGGTTCACGCCGAACTGTCTTACGAAGGACTTTGGATCCAGCTCGTTTTGGTTCAGGTAAGTCTTTGACTATTACTGGAGTTTGTAAGGAATCTCTTCTCCCTATAGTGCAAGGTTCTAGCCCTGCGCTCCCTCTCCAAATCGAGGTGCAGCCAAATGAAAAGTGGTCCGCCGGGTCTAATTTTCTTGTGCAAGTTTTCAAAGCCTTCAATTTGCCACAAGATTTTAATTCTTACGTTGATAAGACCCGTGACGAGATCGCTGAGCGTTGTTTAGCGCGCGGAGGCCGGGTAATCTGTCTAACTCAATGTTAATAATCATTTTTGTTTTTATTTGTTTTCTCTGTATTTTTATGTAATTTGTTTTTTAATGTTGTTTTGCAGTTCTTGGCAGATATTGCTCATATCGTGAAGGATTATCGAGCTGATGTTGACAGGCAGTGGAGGGAGGTTAGTGCCCGTGAGTTTTCTGATCTGAAAGATGAAAAGGCCATTGCTGATCGTCGAGTTGAAGAACTGACAAAGCAGGAAGCTGGGTATGTTGATGAGTTGAAGAAGTTACGGTTAGAGAACGAGAAGATGAAGGATATTGTCGAGTCTGGTGTTAAGGAAACTAATGAGCTGAGAGGGCGAGTTGTCCATTTTGAAGGGTGCGAATGAGGTTTTTGAGAAGAGTATCGCTGATTTGAAGTCGGACTTAGAAAAAAGTATTGCCGATGTGGCACAGGGAATTGGGACTGGTTATCAGAGCTGTTATGATCGTTTGAAGCAGGCCGGGATCGACTTATCTGGTCATAGCTTTGATGATTACTGTGCTGACTTAGCGAAGACTCTTCCCAGCGATGCTGACGTCGTGAATCCTGACAACTAAGTGAAGGTGGGGAATGCCCCATTAATTATGTAACTTTTGAATTTTAGTCTTTTCTTGAACCCTGCGGTTTCGTATGTTTTGGGATTGTCTCTGTTTGCCCCCTTTATCCCGTAACTCGTATTTGCTGTGTTTGGAGAAATTTTTATGCATGCTTTTGCTGTATGGCTTGGTTTTTGTTTATTATTTTTTATGCTGTTAGATTTCTTTTTTCAGGCCTAGTTTTATCGTTTCTAGCTTTTTTTTTTTGCTGAGTAATAGCAGTGTGGGTTGGAAGTGTTGTTCTCATGCTTGTTTTGCTTCAAGAGACTAAGTATAGTAGAAGTTTATTCGTTGAAAATATATTTTGTATTTTCGAAAGAAGGATATACCCTGTTGATTGGTGTGTGTGTTTTATAATAAGATACGTCTCGTTGTAGCTCTGATTTGAAAATGGGTATGGATTAGCATGAATTTTCGGGAATTTGGCTAATTGTCTTAAAGACGTTTTCAATGCTAATGTGTTGGTGATAATTATGGTATAATTTGCGATCGGAACTAGTAACTTAAGTAGTCGAGAGTTGGAGATTAAATTTTTAATTTAATTGGTCGGAGCTAGATAAACTTATAGGTCGCGTTGAGACTTGTGACATAGTTAGAGATTGTTTTGGAATAATGGAATTTTTGTCTAATTACCTCGAGACAGTGGTGTATTTGTGAGGATCGAGGTATTGTGATCTTATAATGTGAGCAACGGATTATGACAAACTTTAATTTGATAAATAACTTAGTGGAGCTAAAGTGGGATCCTCACTTCAGATCCTTTGCACCTTAACAATTTTGTATGCAGTTGGAGAGTAGAGTTTGTCGTTGTTCTGAAAATAAAGTACAATCACTGATAAAACTTTCTCAAATGGACACCATTCCATGCATTCTTAATCAGCTCGCCGTCGAGTTGAGCCAGTTCGTAGGTGCCAGGACGGATGACTTTTGTGATCTTGTATGGGCCTTCCCATGGGGCCTTTAACTTGCCCGCCACTGTGGGTTGGGATGAAGCGGATTCTCGTAGGACTAGGTCATTGACCTTGAACTCTTTCGGCTTTACCCGTTTGTTGAAGTATTCAGCGACTTTGCCTTGGTACTTGCTGATGGCTGAGGTCGCTTCTTCTCTGACCTCCTCCAAGAGATCGTTGTCTAGTCGCAGACCTTCGAGAGAGTCTTGTTCGTTGAAGAGTTCGACTCTTGGAGAATCTAGACCCACCTCGACAGGGATCACGGCATCTGTGCCATAAGCGAGTCTAAAAGGTGTTTCTCCAGTGGCGGTTCGTGGAGTCGTTCTGTAGGACCAGAGCACATTTGGGAGCTCATCAACCCATTTGCGAGCTTGATCTTGTAGCCTTTTCTTGAGCCCTTGGAGAATTATCCTATTGGACACCTCGACTTGTCCGTTGGCTTGGGGGTAAGCAACTGATGCTTTAAGGTGTTTCACCTTTAATTCTTCTAACATTTTGCTGAACTTCTCCCCAACAAACTGGGTTCCGTTGTCTGTGACGACCGATCTGGGAATTCCAAAACGAAAGACTATATGTTCCATGAAAAACTCGATCATTTCTTTTTCTCTGATCCTAGCTAATGGCTTTGCCTCGATCCACTTTGTTGCATAGTCAACGGCCACGACAATGAACTGAAGTTGATTCCTGCTTTTTGGGAACGGCCCCACAATGTCGATTCCCCATTGAAAGAATGGGCAGGGACTGAGTATTGGAGACAAAAGTTGTGTGGGTTTATGGTCAGTTGTACTGTACAACTGACAAGATAGGCATTTTTTCACAAAGTCATCACAATCTTTCCTCATCGTCGGCCAATACAAGCCTTGCCTTATTATTTTGTGAGCTAGGCTTTTGCCTCCCATGTGCTCTCCGCAAATTCCCATATGAACTTTAATGATTGCAATTTCTGCTTCTTCTGGGGCAAGACAGCGAAGGAGAGGCTCTGTCAGAGCTCGTCTATATAACTTAGCATCTTTCACGCAATAGTTTCTCGCCCTGAACATCAGCGATCTAGCCTTATTTTTGTCCTCTGGTAACTGATTCTTAACGATGTAATCAAGGAAAGGAATTCTCCAGTCAGGTTTCGACGAGATGTTATGTATCATCGTTGGTTCAACTGTCGGAAATTGGAGTGTTTCCACATAGATTGGCTCGTTGTCTGTGATGATCGAGGACGACGCCAACTTGGACAAGGCATCCGTCCATTGATTCTCTGATCTGTCTATATTTGTCATTTTCCATGAAGTGAACCTTGCAAGTAGGTTTTTGGCTCGACCGAGATAAGATGCCATTCTGTCGCTGTGGGCTTGAAATTCCCCTAATACATGCTTTACTACCAGTTGCGAGTCACTATAGATGTCAATGACGGCCACTTCTAGACTTACTGCGAGGTTCAAACCTGCTATCATGGCCTCGTATTCGGCCTCGTTGTTGGTTGCCTGGAAAGCGAAGGTGATAGCTTGCTGGACTTTGAACCCCTCTGGGCTGATCAATATAATTCCTGCTCCGCTTGAGTCTGAGGTCGAGGATCCATCGACATAAAGGACCCAAGGTCGGCATTGAGTTTGCTCATCATCAAATTTCAGGATTTCTGATTTGTTGAATTGACACTCGACCACAAAGTCTGAGAGTGCCTGAGCTTTCATCGCTGTGCGAGGTCTGTATTCGATGTAGAATTGGCTCAGTTCTATTGTCCATGCTGCCAACCGACCTGTCATGTCGGGTTTATGAAGAATCCGTTTTAATGGTTGGCTTGTCATTACTTGGATCTCTCGTCCTTGGAAGTAATGCCTGAGCTTACGGCTTGCCACGACTAGAGCGTATACGAGCTTCTCGACCTGAGGATAGCGGGTTTCTGCATCCCGTAGGGAATGACTAATGTAATAAACGGGTAATTCATTGCCATTGAGGGATTTAGTCAGGACTGCCGCAATCGAGTTGTCGCTCGCGGACAAGTATAACCGCAAGGGTTCTCGTGGTTGAGCTTGCGTCAGGATTGGGGGCGAGCTCAAAAACTTTTTTAGCTCTTCAAGCCCTTTTTTGCACTCTTCATTCCATTCAATTTTCGACTTTTTTGAGGCGTTCTTGATTGCTTCAAAGAATGGGGCACATCGCCTGGATGATTGTGGGATGAATCTTCTAAGTGCGCCTAGACAGCCTGTTAACGTCTGCAATTCTTTTAAAGAAGAGGGTTCTGGCATGTCGATAATGGCTTTAACCTGATTTGGGTCAGCCTCAATGCCCCTTTGTGTCAAAAGGAATCTTAGAAACTTTCCTGAAGTCATTCCAAATGAGCACTTGGCCGGATTTAGACGCATGCTATGACGTCGAACATTATCAAAGGTTTCTCGCAGGTCTGCTACATGATCTTTTGATACCTTGGATTTTGCGATTAAATCATCAACATAGACTTGTAGATTCCGGCCTATTTGCGAGGCGAAGATGGTATCCATCATTTGTTGGAACGTGGCCCCTGCGTTGATTAGGCCAAAAGGCATGTTTTTAAATCCAAAAACACCTCTGTGAGTAATAAAAGCTGTCTTTTCCCAGTCTCGGTTATCCATCTTAATTTGGTTGTAGCCCGAGAATGCGTCCATGAACGACAGGAGCTCGTGGCCAGCCGTGGCGTCAATGAGCTGATCAATGTTTGGTAAAGGATAAAAGTCTTTGGGACAAGCTCGATTGAGGTCAGAATAATCCACACACATTCTCCACGTTCCATTGCTCTTTTTGACTAGGAGTGCATTTGATATCCATTCTGGAAATTGTACAGGGGCGATAAATCCTGCCTCGAGTAGTCTGTCTAACTCGGCGTCAATTGCCTTCATTTTCTCGTTCGAGAATACTCGTTTCTTTTGCTTTATAATCCGAGCTCCGGGTTTGATGTGGAGGGAGTGACGAGCTATTATCTCGGGAATTCCCGGCATATCCTTGGGACTCCATGCGAAGATATCAGCATATTCTCTGAGGAGATCAATAATTTGCTGGCGGAGTTCGCCGTTCAAACACTTTCCAATTTTTATCACCTTGTCAGGGGAGCCTTCTTCGAGCTCTATCTCATCACATTCTTCCATGATGACACAAGATGATTGATTAGGTGTTTCGAGGATAGCTCTAGGATCCATGTCTACAACTTGATTAATTGACGAACCGTCATCATGTTTTGTTTTCGGTATGACGGTGGCTAGGTAGCATTGTCGAGCTGCGACTTGGTCTCCCACGACCTCTCCAATTCCAAATTCTGTTGGGAATTTCATTTTTAGGTGAGGAATTGAGGTGATAGCCTTCAAGGCTGTAAGAGTTGTCCTGCCAAGGATGGCGTTGTAGCTTGAATTGGCGTTAATGACGTGGAATTTGGTCATCTGCCATGTTTGGCATGGAAGGGAGCCAAATAAAACTGGAAGGTCGATAGTGCCCACGACCTTGACCTCGTTACCTGTAAAGCCATATAGAGGCATGTTTACATTTTCCAATTTCCTGTCCCCAATATCCATTCGAGCAAAGGCGTGATGGTAAAGTATGTCGACGGAACTGCCATTGTCGATTAGAATCTTTCTCACAGTGTTGGTGCCGATCTTGGCTGTAATCACCAGAGCATCCTGGTGAGATTCAATTATTCCCGATGGGTAGTCGTTGTCGGAGAAAGAGATTACAGGAGATGGATTAGGACGTTGGCGTTTAGGAGCCTCAGGATTCACATGAAATACTTCTCTGGCGTACAGCTTTTTGGAATTATTGGATGTGCCGCCGGTGGCAATCCCTCCTGCGATGACGTCAATAACTCGATCCTGATCACGTGGATGGTCATTTTGTCTTTGGACGTCGTGGTCGATGTAGTGAGTCAACTGTCCCCTCTTGAGTTTGGACTCAATAAGATTGCTCAATTGGTAACATTGATCTGTTGTATGGCCTGTATCCTCGTGATATTCGCAGTATCTAGAGCTTGGAGGTCGTCCTGGTTTCATTGGCCTCGGTGGTCGGTAATCGGGCTCTGATTTTAAAATGGCTAGAATTGTAGCTTTGTCTACAGTAAGCTTTGTGAACTCTTTCTCTTGCCTTTCTCTTGGCTTCCATGTCTTGTCTTGGTTATCTGACCTTTCCGTCCGTAGCTTTCGAGGGCTTCTAGTATCTCTAGTCCTCGAGTATGAATCATAGTCTCGCTTATAATCTGTTCTCGGGGAACGATATCGGGGACTTCTACTGCGGTCTCGTTTAAAAGCCCGTCGAGGAGATTGGATACTCCCGACTGCTTCTTGCAGATTCATTCGGTGTTCAACCACTTGGAAAGCTGATTGGAGAGTTCGGGGGTTCTTTTCAAAGAATTCTTCTAACAAAGTGGCATGACGGTGTTTATCAATTCCTGCGGCCAGGTAATTTATTGCCAATTCTTCAATCAAGTTGGGGATATCAGAAATTTCATTTCGGAATCTGACTAAAAAGTCTCTTAGAGACTCGTTAGATCGCTGCCGAACAGTCATCAAGGATGCGGTTATCTTTCCACCTTTGTAATTGCTTGAAAACCTAGTTTGAAACTTCGTTTTTAAAGATTGCCACGAATCTATAGAACGAGGTGGTAAGCTGTTATACCACCGTAAGGCTGTGCCTTGGAGACATGTTGAAAAGAATTGACACCTCGCAACTTCTGAGTGTCCAAAAAATGCCATACGGCCATCAAACGTGTTAAGGAATCCACTCGGGTCCGACGTCCCATCGAAGTGATCTAGTGAGGGCGTTTTTAACGTCCTGTCAATTCGAGCTATCTCAATGTCTCTCATTAACGGGCTTTCAATGGACACGACCTGACCAGCTTGGTTTCGAATAAATTCCCTGCACATAGCGAGGTCGCTTCGTATATCAGCAATGTCTTCAAGTCTAACCGATTCATTGGAGTCGCTTCGCCAAGATGCTTGGCTCACCGACGGCCTTGGTCGTCTTCTGCGAGCTGCAGTTTGAGAGTATATTGATTCTGTTGATTCCTCATCCTCGAGATCTTCATATTCAGTCTCTTGGTACTCGTCTTCATTTTCCTCGTTTTGACAACGAGCTGAAATGTTAGCGTTCCTTAAACCTTTCTTCAACTGGCGGGCTCGCCGACATCTCCTTAACTTTTCCTCAAGAACACGTTTTTGTTGCTCTAAGTTGAACAGCTCTTCGTCTGACTCGTGGAGATCGTTCTCAACCTCGTGGGCAGCCTGCTTGTCTTTCTGAATCTTTTGGAGGTGTAAGCGCGTATCGCTTGTCAACACCTTCTTCCCCGTGGCCGTTGCAACCCTCATACGGGTATCGAGTTGAGTATCATTTCTTGTGTTTAGTTGCGTTACCTCGATGGGTTTCTGGGATCTACCAATATCTTCGTGAATCGCCGGAAACAGTTGTCTTGGCTTTAAAGAGGGAGGAGGTGCCATTTGGTCCCCAACTCGAGGGGCCGTTAACATCTCCTGCTTCGAACCGATGTTTTCAGCGATCACTTCGTCTTCATTCATTATTTTTGGTTGGAATCTCAAATTAAAGAGCTCCTTCTAGCGCCAAATGATAGAGAGTTAATGATGGAGAAGGCAATAATAACAATGATTACGATGGTAATAACGGTATGAGATGATCGAAATAGATCTTTTATTAATTAAATGTTTCTCTCTCTACAAATAAGAGATTCACTCTTTAATATCAAATTGCCAACCCCCTTTTACAAGTGGGATTTGTTTAGTATATATAGGGGGTTCCTAGTGGGTCCCCTAATTTGCTTAACCACTAAGTTTACATTTGTGGGCTTCTGGGCCCTATTGCGGATACATGTGTTAATGGGCTTAATACAATCTAAATCATTCTATTGATTTAAATACAAATTATCTCACTTGGGCTTCATGGTCCAACAGGATGCGATTATTTTTTTCTGATAAATTTGACATCCTTCATGCAGATAGACTTTTCTAGTTAATATATTTTTGTGGCTACCAATTTATTTTTCTATACTTACAATAAATATGCCTACGGATATGTTTGAGCTTTATGACGAACATAGAGCGAAAATCATTACAAGATATACAGTAAAAATTACTCAGATTCATGCCCAAAACTTAATTACAACCAAATTTTAAATAAAAAAAAAGATAAACAAGCAAGCTAGACAAGTACTCATGCGCGAGCGCTAGCTAAAGCTACTTGCTTCTTCTACTACTATGTTGCCAAGACACCATTCTTCATTGCTTGCAACAACCTTATACCTGTAGGCAACCTGCAGCGTCCCTTGATCTTCCTCATTATCGTACATCCAGATGCCATAGTTGACAATGAGCTAGAAGAGTCCGAGAAAAATCTTCGAGTCCATCAAAGCTAACAGGTTGCAGATTTGATGAGCAAATGGTCACCTTTCTTAGGACATTTTCTAGTTGACAATCTTACCCTATACTAGAGATTTCATGATAAGACACATGGATTGGCACATTAGTAAGATACATGTGATCATTTTCCAGGAGCTGGACCCAAATACGACAAAGCCTTTTATCCTTATGCTCAGGGTGAATTAAGAACCTCTCAGCATCTTGTTCTTCAAGCTCAGGAATTGGCTATTTTAAGGAAAATGACTTCCCCGATATATTGGTACTAACAACATAACATAAACTCTTCTGATCTCTCTAAGTGGAGGAAGGGATATATATGGGACATGGTAATCAAAGCATAATGTGAGACCTTATCAAAGTGTGAGAAATCAACACTGTCCAGTCAGGGCCTAAAAATAAGAAGGCTATCCCAAAGGACAAGTTTCCCTAAGTTTAAGGCTTCATTTTTTTTGCCTCATTCATAACACAAAGCTAAAATAGCCTAGTTATTAAGAAAACATCGACCAACCTATTCCTGTTCATGAACGCACATGCACATAAAATTGGTGTGGGCTCAAGTAAACACTGCAAGAAAATCTGTCCTATTTATGTAACGAACATCTTATGATGAATGCTAATTTGTGACCTTACATTGTAACGGATAGGACACATAAATTTTGATGGAGTAGTGCTAGATGCACAGAAAATTTGCACATAAATATTTACGGAATGAGGTGAATTCCACTAATAAATATTTTTATTGGTTGATACTAATGTGAATGCAGAGGACCCATTGTGTTATAACCAATTAAATTAAGACACTTATTATTTTGTGAAACTTTATTTAACTCTAGCATTTTCCATTTTGATGACTATAAACATCCATCACAAATATCTTGTTACATATATAATGTCAGAAGCATATAATTTATTATTACTATTATTTTTTGACGTCCTTGACTTGTAAATTTTTTAATTATATATATCCTGCTGATGGACCATAAATATGCACAGCCCAATATAGTAATAGTAAGCCCATTGCTTTTACAAGCCCAACCCAATTGCACCACAAATATCTAAAATAGATGTATAAAGATCAGGAGGATGACTCATTGAATAGGGGGATATTTTGACATAGTATATATAGATAGAGAACAGGACAGGGAGAGGGATCTTCGCTCGACACACAGACACACACACACTAAACAAAAAGCTCTACGGAGATCTTCTGATAATGGCTACGGTAATAGCATAAAAAACCCGCTGGCCATCATTTGGCGCCGCTGCCGGGGAACAGATGCTTTTCCTGCCTACAACGACATCATGCTCAAGATCGAGATATTCATAGGCTCGGGTGCTCATACCGGTAAGCCTTTATCTTTTGTGATTCTTTTTCGCTCCTCGTTTTAGTTCTGGAGATAGCTAACACTGAACAAATGAAAGAGCGTACTGAGTTATCAATTTTGGGTAAAACTATGAAAAAGATAAAAAGAGAAGAAATGAGATGTGTGCAGTATATCTCATTATTTGGGTATTTCTAGATCAAAATCGCTCCTAAGTTTCAGAGAAAATCATTTCTTGAAAGACCTTGACTCCGAAAGTAGTTATTTTGCATTTTTGCCAAGATTTCTGATTTTAATGAATTAAAGCTAAAGAGAAGTGGGTATATCAGAGGTTGGGTGGTTTAGCAGCTTGTATGTGGGTTTTGGTTGACAACCGGGTTATTATTTAATCGATTGAGAATATTGATGCATTGGGATTCCACACAATGGGCTCGATTAACAAAGTAATAGTGATTTAAATGAAGTCTAAAGTTTCCAGGCAAGTAGTTGTGGCCTTAAAAGTTGCTGGGATTTTCTTAGCGAAATCAAGATTCTCCTTAGATGGCTGCTGTTGTTCAAGCCTCTACTGTTGTTCGAGCCCCTGCTAAAGATTTTATGGTGGTCAGAAGACAGTGGGCTACTATTCGAATCCAAGAAGTTTTTCAGGCTTTCTTGGCAAGTGAATGCAACAACTCAGATCTTCTGCAAGTTCTTCACTTGAAGCATGAAGCTTCTTTCATATTCTTTGAAGAGATTTTCGTTGATCGTTATGGCTCACCAGGTTTCAGGAAAGAAATGAAATAGCTATGGTGTTAAATTCCTGTCCATAGCGCTTGTCAAACGTATATTGAAGCATGCTGAGCACTTTCAGTTCTCCGCACTTCACAGATGCAAATACAAGAATCAGAGCTGCCTCGTTGATCTCATTAAGAGAAGCAGATTTTGTAGAGAGCTTGGCCAGAGAGTGCAACTAAAGTCACACAGGATATAGTCAGCTTTCATGATTGTTTGAGTTCTTCTTATGCTGTTCTCGATTATGTAAGGTCAGACCGAATAAAATATGATGAAGTTTGAGAAGCTAAAGATTGGTGATATAAATCCCTTGGTGATTCGGAAAGTCAAAGGTTATCTTGCGACTGCTCAAGACTTCAATTCATGACTGATGGTTTTTGCTTCAGTTCTTCACAAAATTTTGATGGCTACAAGATCCTCCTCTGTCACATACTTGACGACTAGAGTAGAGAGTTGTCAAACTGCCAGGAAAGCTTATTTGTTAGTATTTTCTTCAGTGCAAAGAGGTATTGTGCTCTACTTTCTTTTAGAGGAGATTAGTTCTACGAATTCCATGAGGGTTGTTCTCTCTTTAAAGGTGCTGAGATGCAGAGAATGGAAGTGTGAAAGTATGGTGCCACTGGTGGGATTTAAGGAGGACTTTCCTATATTATACAGGCAGTGTACGGCTGGGCTTCCGAGTGATGTTACCATTGAGATTGGAGAAATGTCCTTTCATCTACGTAAGTTTCCTTTGTTGTCAAGAAGTAAACCACTGGCAAAGCAAATAGGGGAACAGGCTAGTGATGATGGGTCTGTACAGGTATTGCAGCTTTGTGACTTACCTGGCGGAGCTAAAACATTTGAGCTTATAGCCAAGTTCTGCTACGGGGTTAAAATAGAGCTTACTGCTTTGAATATCGTGACTGTAATGGGTGATCGTTGGTGGTACGAGGATGTGTCCTATCTAGGTTTGGCTTTCTATAAAATGTTTATCCAAGCTGTGGAATCAGTAGAAAATACTCCCGCAATTTAGCTTCAAGGATGCAAATAGTGCTAAACCAGGCAATAATGTTTCCACGCCATCGGAGGCAGATCAAAGGGGTTATATGACATTGACTGTTTTCAAAGGATTCTCGACTATTTTTTGTCAACAGAGCAGATTTCTTCGGCACCATATTCTCCGAGTATAGTTGAGGAGAATCAGTTGGTTGAGAGGTCTGATTCACTGACAGCAATTACAGTGGTAGCGAATCTGGTGGATGGTTATCTTGCTGATGTAGCACCTGATGTCAATTTCAAATTATCAAAATTTCAGTCACTTGGTTCCGCTGTCCCTGATTATGCCAGACCACTTTCTGATGGCATTTACCGCGCAGTTGATATATATCTGAAGGCATATCCATGGCTGACAGACTTAGAACGAGAGCAAATATGCAGATTCATGAACTGCCAGAAGTTATCATTGGAAGCAAGCACCCATGCGGCTCAGAAGGAGAGATTGCCTCTCCGCGTCATTGTGCAGGTTCTTTTCTTTGAACAGCTTCGGCTACGGACATCAAACTCAGGCTTGTTCTTCATCTCAGAAAATCTTGAAAACTCACAAGTGCATCAGGAAGGTCAAGGATGGTTCATCGACACATTCATTGAGGGTTCAAAAGGTCATACATTTCTAGGACCTGGACAGATTGTTCGCAGAAAAGATTATTGACAGTGGTACTATTTTCATAAATATACCATCAACAACTTACAACCATCCCCTGCAGGCATTAACAGTCACTTGCAACAAAGGCAGAGGCTTTGAGAATTTTTATGGTTAAAAAGCAGTTGCTTAGCCCTCGTAGCATAAATCTGAACTTGTAGTTGGCTCCGGATTTTGTGCAAACTTCTCTACCTCTTAAGTTTGATTTTTGTGGGAAGAGACATAAAATTTGGTAAAACCAAATATGGGAAGTTGATTGGTATTTCAAGAAGAGGTATATTCTATTCGAAGATATCGTTGGTTGACAAACGAATAAATCAAATATGAATTAACAGGGGTTTTCGTTGAGGTAAAAGGTTTTATGGAGAAATAACCAAGTGTAACATCACCGCTAGAGTCTGGAGCAATAAAGTTACAAAAGTTGATAGCCACCCACCTGGGAAGCTGAGGGAGATGTGCTTACATTGCTGAAATTTAAATGCTAATTGGTCGTTTGATATGACCACAAAGTTTATAAGAGCATGCACCAGGCCACTCCTCAAAGCCAGCAATTAATATTTCAGACTTCATTAAAGTGAGGGAGAAGTCAGGCTAGTACGAGGACTTCGTGTTTGGGGTCGTGAAGTACTTACCTTCAATCTGATATTGCATGTCCGACATGCTGGTTCCATAAGCCTGCTGGAACCGATAAGCCTGTGCAAGAGGTTTAACCACAGATGTGGATTCAAATGAAGAATAGCCCCTCTCACAGTTGTGCATCTACTTCGGGCATTGACACTTTCCACAAAACTTCCAACAAATGAGATAATGCGGAGGCCCCTGCTTAAGCACGAAGCAACTATTTCACCTCAAAGATGCTGATTTAGTTTTCCTCATATCGACACCTCAACATCTTTTTCCAGGTATTACTCTCATCAACCTGCCTTGTTATACATTTATTTCGTTTCAAAAAGTTTAAAGACGAACAAAATCAGCTAGATAATTGTAATGCTGGACTTAATAATTCCCTTACGAGAGATTTTCTTATGTCAAAAGGAGCGTATTAATTCAACTAAAAATCATTGTATGTAACTCCCCTACGGCTACGGTTTAGACTACTTACTTAAAATAATATGCCTGTCAAATATTTCTTATAAAGAACTCAGATATCTGATTGTTCGCCAAGCAAAACACTACATCTAATTGCCTTCGGTCTATAAGGAAGTTGTAATCTGTCTGCTAAGAACCCGGATTCTAATGCCTTCGGCTACAACTCTGGCCATGCCTTCTTTTTATAAGCAAATCGTTGTGTTTCTTTTACATTTTGCGGATTAAAGCCTTATATCTATGAGGTCAGCCTATGCCTTATACCTATGAGGCCATGCCTATGTACTTGAGGATATCTATAGCCCCCTATTCAAATAGCCAACATATTTAGTTCAAAATAAACTAAAGGCATAGATGGGGCAATCTATTCATCAATGGGCCAACGTATGTAGCCCTATTTAGGCTACGGCATGGATAGATTCTGGTACAACACCTTTTCATTCATAAGCCAACATATGTAGTTCCCAAGAGACTACGGCATGAATCGGTTCCCTGTTCAGGCAGGAAAAAGCTTATTGCTCAACTATTACCTGCACGGCTACGGCCGGCAGCGATTTGATTATATTGTCCAGATTCTGCTTTGTTTATATTGTCCGGATCTTGCTTTACTTGATTATACTATCTGAATTCCATTTTTGCCTCAGGGAAAAAGTAGCCCAAAAGTCCGTGTATGACTTACGGTACCTACATTTTCTTGAATGATTATACTCATACATAACTGATTGCTCACTAATGACCAATATATTTGGTCCCTACACGGCTACGACATGAATGGGTTACAGAAAAAACCTTACTCATATCAGTTAAATAACTCGAAAGCAGAACTTTGATTATATTGTCCGGATTCTGTATTGCTTATATCGTCCGGATTTTGCTTTGTTCGATTATAATTGCCCGAACTCTATGTTGCTTTCGGGAAAACTAAACCAAGAGTCAGCGGGTGGCTTACCATGCCCACTTACGGGATTTTAATGCCTTCGGCTACGGCTCTGGCCATGCCTTCTTTATATAAGGATGTTTTTAACCCTTTCATTCAAAAGCCTGCAAATCTAGCTCTATTTATACTACAGGCATGGTTGGGTAATCTTTTTATTCACAAGCCAATATGTGTAGCCCTATTTAGGCTATTTAGGCTACGGCATGGATAGATTCTGGTACAACACCATTTTATTCAAAAGCCAGCATATGTAGTTCTCACGTGACTACGGCATGAATCGGTTACCTGTTCACGCAGGAGGAGGCTTATTGCTCACATATCTTGGTTCTTTATATTTAAGATTACCTGACAATATCCCTTCATTCATGAATACTTTGACAATATTATCAAATATGGTATCACAAAGGCTACAATAGTCCTAGGTCTTCAACCCATGAACTTAGGCATTCATATTTTAGGGGCAACATATAGCCTCTCTACGGCTACGGTTACTCTCTACAGCTACGGCTACAACAGCCAAAACACCAATTTATATTAAGATTGATACACATATATAGTCTTGTATAACATGACGTTTAACTTGATTCACTATTATTGCCTTCGGCTCGGATTTTGCTGGTTCTGTAAATTGCCTAGGTTCAGCAGCAATTCTTCATACAATCCAGATCTAATTCTGTTATTGATGATCCCTCCGGCTCTGTCACTACTATCAACACATATGGTACGGTAAGTACTGTAGTTTACACCAAAATAATTTAAATTGTTTGAGCTTTCAATCCCACAAGTCATGTGAGGCACTACTAATCTGCTGTCATAAATTTACACATCTCATTGCAACATAAAGATTGCACTTAATTTTAGGGGCATATACGGATACTATTTTTATAAAGTATAATTGTAATCATTTGACATCATATAGAGTTACAACCGTATGGCATGTTGTAATATTAGCATCACCGTACCGCCTGAGATTTCTATTCACTAACTTAGGTGCATACTGCATATGTGTCATAATTTCTTACCGGATCAGTTTATCTTTAAAGCAATGTTTATAGCTTCCCAGGGCTATGGTTTTGGATTGATTCACGAAAAACAGTTTACATAAAGATTGACATATATATGGCCTCTCATTATCAGCTACAACTGGAGTTGGATCACCCACCCATATTAAAACCAATATATGTAGCTTCCTACAGCTACGGTTTAGGTCGATTCTGAAACCAACTCATAACAAAGCTAGTATGCGAAAGTCAGTATATACAGTCTTTCCTTAGCAATTAATGCCTAAATTGGATTATCAAAAAATGGAAATTAATGTAAGTAGCCTTTCCATAAAATTTATTTATGCTATACATATTCCATATCCACATCACATGCATAATACAATTATTATCGTGATATCTCGTAACATCCAGCAAATTAACTACTCATTTTACTATCTATTCGCAAATCATTATCATGTCTGGCTATAACTTTAATCGATTATTTCTTGTCATATTACGACTATATGCGACTACGGTTTGAATTGAACCAATATATGTAGTTCGTTACGGCCGCTTATGCCTACGGCTACGGTTCAATCTAATGGCCCGATTATCAACTTCTGCTTAAATTGTTAGATAATCCATCGACTGTCTCTCGTGTGGTTATGATTAATCTTCTTGGATCAGTTAAATACTGCTACAACTTTGTTAATCTTTATTACTCGTATATCAACTATACATGGTCACATCCAAAGTCAAATTTGATCATCAATCATACACGCGATATTTTTGTTGATAGTTTGATAATCACTTGCACTATAAAAGCATGTCCTGATCGATTTCCTTATGACATTTGCATTCAGTAACTTCTAACAGATATTTAGACGGACTGTTATCTATATTTTAATCAGCAGACGATATCACAGAAGTCACATACTTGCATGATAAGCACACCGGTCACCACAATATGCACTTGAAGCTTTCAGTGGTTACGGCTTAAAGGTTTCGGTCTATGGTCATTTATGATCTCATGGTTATTAATGCTATTAATATCAATGTGTCTATACATCTATGATCTACCAACTATTAGCTGAGTTACTTTTATCGCTGCATATAGCTGGGACACAATCATCATTTAACTCTTCTTCAACAATATAGAGTCTTTCAAAATAAAAGCTATAAGTACTACCTGTTAGACATTTCTAACAAAAGAGACTTAAATATACATCTGAAGCGAACTCCATTAGTCATTAGTTATACAATGACTACACCCCACCGGACATATACTTTTTTCCCTAACTTGATAATATCTTGACTATTAGTATCGATCTCAATCACTCATGATGAACGAAGAGCTGAAGTCCTCAACCTAATGACCCTCTTTTCAAAAGCATAATTTATTATTATTATTATTATTATTATTATTATTATTATTATTATTATTATTATTATTATTATTATTATTATTATTATTATTATTATTATTATTATTCCAAACGCGTTCTACCCTTCTCCCCACACTTTGCATTATGTTATTTCTTCACTCTGCTTTGTTACTTGCACCTTGCATCCATTATCACTTAGCCACTCAGCTACCAAAACTAGTAAGTTATAGCAAATCTACTTATCTATTCAACCTAAAGATTGAACTTTATTTTAGGGGCAAATGATGGACCATAAATATACACAGCCCAATATAGTAATAGTAAGCCCATTGCTTTTACAAGCCCAACCCAATTGCACCACAAATATCTAAAATAGATGTATAAAGATCAGGAGGATGACTCATTGAATAGGGGGATATTTTGACATAGTATATATAGATAGAGAACAGGACAGGGAGAGGGATCTTCGCTCGACACACAGACACACACACACACTAAACAAAAAGCTCTACGGAGATCTTCTGATAATGGCTACGGTAATAGCATAAAAAACCCGCTGGCCATCACCTGCCAACCAAAAACTTATGCCATTTTCTATTTTACAAACTTGTGATGGTTTGTCACAACATGATCAGTGTATGAAGTATTTTAATATGTTTATATACATGAAAAGGCAAATTTGTGACGTACAAATGTCACAATATTGTAAAATAAGAGAACTGGACAAGGGATCTGAAGGGAGGAGCTAGGGTGTTGGAGGGGAAAGTAGGAGAAATTAAGGAAGAGAAAAAAATCGACTCTCATCGAAAATGATCTTAACTATAAATTTATTCCAAATTAATAGTTTGCACGTGTTAATTTTTAGTTTGTTTACGGAAGTACTACATGTTTTTTTTCTAGTTTGGTGTATTTTCTTAATGAGAAGCCACCTTTTGTGGGTAAACTCATTTTGAGTAACTAAAATGTGCTGCAGAACTGCAAACATCAACCACTGATACTATCCATTTATACGGATATCCCGTTACCGCCACCTTTTAACCCGTTACTGCCACCTTTTAACCTAACATCCATTTATACCGATAGTCCGCTACCGCCACCTTTTAACCCCCTACCGCCACTTTTTAATCCGCTACAACACCTTATAACCAAACATCATGTTTATCAGTTACATGTCTTTTTAACCTAGGTGTCTGTCACCTATGTCTTCTTTTAATCTAACTGCCCGCTACTGCATATCCCGCTAGCACACATGTTCCAAATATATCTCTTATTTTATACATCTTGATTACAATAATGTTGCTACATATATATGCATCATATTATAAGCAAAAAGCAATGTCAATAAAGCAATAAAGCAAAGGCTGTCAAGCACCATACTCAAAGGACACTCAACTGTTGATAGCATGTACGCGTTGTCAGCTACCAGCACACTACTTATCATTCCATACACGTGTCGTAAGATATTTATTTTCCTAAAAATTACCCAACTTGACAATAAATATCATCACAAAAATACTCTTGTACAAGGGACAATACACTATTCAAGGGAACACAAGGACACACAGTTGTGGCAGACAAGCTCTGAACAGCACAGCACCTAGTGGTAGAATCGAGGTGTGTCAGGAGGGGACACCAGTCACTGTTCCAATAGTGTCTCACTGTAGCTTTTACGGCGTCCAAGTGGGCAACAGTGACTGGGAGACCAAGCCTATAAATACCCCATTCTACACACAGACAAGGTACACACAACTTTCAGATACAAAAGCTAAAAACTACAGAATCTCTCCTTACATCAGATACACTCTTACCAGCTTGATTATTATTATTTCCGATTATTGATTCTTACGCCGGAGGTGCTTGACGGCCACCACCTCCGGGCAAGCATTGTTTTGCAAGCACCCAAACTTAGGTGAAACATCCCGGAACAGTAGTCGGAAGCCTCTAATCAGCCGTGGGAGTTATCAGATACCTATTGAACACCAATTTCTCGTCTATTTATTTACATTTCTTGTGTGTTAATACATTATAAAAAAATAATATAGGAGTTTTCTCTAAAAAGAAAAAATATGTATGCGTCTTGTATCATTCAAAAATATATGCCAGCAATATAATTTTAATCAATTCAAACACAGTGGATTATCAAGATCGATCCGTTTCCTTTCAAATCATGAAGATTACCCAAAAAATGTCATATCCACACGCAAATTCAGCAAAATTACCATTTATAAGTTGATAAATTTATCCTACTGGGGGCTAGATCGAAAACAACAAGTAAAAGGTTTACAAAATATAACTCTCAAAATGTTTGTTCAAACTCCAAAATAAAGGTACTCAAGCATAATTTAGGAACTACATGAAATGTAAAAAAATTTTTATTAATGGGCCACTTTAATAAGGCATGAAAGGTCATTAATTCAACCCTCTCTAATTCTCAAGTCTCTGTAGGTTTAAAGGATCAGAAAAAACTTGAAAAAAGAAAAGTGCAGAGAAGAAACTTGTTCTCTGAAAACTGAGGTGTATATAATTCCTCCAGAGTACATCATATTTATAGGATTACAAAATACTTAACTGAAACTTATTTAAGGTCTTAGAAAACTAAAGGCCAGGAGACATTTAGATATGCGGTTACAAGTTTGGAATATAGACAGGCCTGGGACTTTCTAGCCTATACTTCCAACAACCCCTCTTAAGCTAGAATACTGTTGTGACGTCGAGTTTCATCTTGAAATCTTTGAACACATTATATCTCAGAGCTTTCGTAAAGATATCTGCAACTTGTTCATGAGTCTTGCAATAATTAACTGAAATTTCCTTATTCTTGACCAAGTCCCGGATGAAGTGGTATTCGATTCGAATGTGCTTGCTTCTACCATGAAAAACAGGATCTTTACTTAGGGCAATAGCAGAAATGTTGTCACAATAAATTCTTGGGCATTCTTTAAAGGATTGTTTAACTTTTTCAAGCACCCATACCATCCAAAGAGCTTGACATCCAGCAAAAGCTAATGAGATATACTCCGCTTCAGCGGTTGAAAGAGCGACCACAGCTTGTTTTTTAGACATCCAGGATACAGCAGCTGATCCAATGAAGAATACATTTCCAGAAGTGCTCTTGCTATCATCATAATCTCCAGCCCAATCGCTATCACAGAATCCTACAATCTGAGTTTTGCTAGCTCTTTTATAATATATTCCATCTGTGAGAGTTCCTCGTATATATCTCAAAATCCTTTTACCTGCATCCCAGTGAGATTTTCTGGGGCACTCCATAAACCTACTGACCAAGCTGACTCCATATGCAATGTCGGGCCTCGTTGCTGTTAAGTACATTAAATTTCCAACCAAGCTTCTAAATAGAGTTGGATCAACATTTTTTGATTTATCCCATTTACTCAACTTAGTTCCAAGTGCAACAGGGGTGTCAACTGGTTTAGCATCCTCCATTCTGAATTTTTTTATAAGATTTCTCGCATACTTTTGCTGAGAAATAAATATTCCTTGATTAGTTTGCTTTATCTCCATGCTGAGAAAGAAATGTAGCAACCCAGAATCCGTCATTTCGAACTCCTGCATCATACTTTTCTTGAAGTCTTCAATGTCCTTTGTATTGCTCCATGTGATGATTAAATCGTCAACATATAAGGAAACAATTAGAATATCGCCTTCAATGCTTTCTTTGATGTAAAGAGTGTGTTCAAATGGACATTTTTTGAAGCCATTATTTCTGAAATAACTATCAATGCGGCTGTACCACGCTCGTGGTGCTTGTTTCAATCCGTAAAGCGCCCTCTTCAGGCGACAAACTTTATTCTCTTCTCCTTTTTTTAACAAAACCAGGAGGTTGATCTATGTAAACCTCTTCTTGCAGAAAACCATTTAAAAATGCTGATTTTACGTCCATTTGAAAAACATTCCAGCTATTTTGAGCAACAAGTGCAAGAACTAAGCGTATAGTTTCAAGACGAGCCACGGGAGCAAAAACATCTTGATAATCAATCCCGTACTTCTGTTTATAGCCTTTCACAACCAAACGTGCTTTGTGTTTTTCAATTCCTCCTTGTGCATTTCGCTTAGTTTTATAAATCCACTTTACTCCAATACATTTTTTTTGGGCAGGAAGCTCTACTAATTCCCATGTCTGGTTTTTGTTAATAGCAACAATTTCTTCTTTCATGGCTAGCCTCCACTTTTCTTCTTTTTCTGCATCTTCAAAATTAATTGGATCACTATCCACAAATAAGGCAAAGTCTGAAAATTCTTCTTCAAGCATCCTTCTCGTCTGACCGTATATTTCACCTAAACTTCTTGTTTTGCGAGGAGGTGAATCTGAATCTGAACTTGATGAAGATGTTCTTGATGACAGTGGTGATGTTTGTGGCAACACTTCATCTTGATCACATGGCGTTGTTTCTTCTATTGGCTCCAGTGAAATGTTGTCATATATAGTGGGGCTGCTTTCTTTTTCGTTTTTCCAATCCCATGCCTCTTTCTCATCAAATATTACATCTCGGCTAATGATAATCCATTTTGTAATTGGATTGTACAACTTGTATGCTTTGGGATTCTCACTATAGCCCACAAGAATGCACTTTTCAGATTTATCATCAAGCTTGCCTCATTTTTCTTTTGGTATATGAGAATAGCATATGCTTCCAAAAATTCTTAGATGAGAGACACAAGGTTTACGGCGACTCCAAGCCTCTTCTGGGGTTTTTCCTTTCACTGCTTTAGTAGCAGCTCGATTTAATACATAACACGCAGATGCAACAGCTTCAGCCCAGAAAAATTGGGGTAATCTTTTTGTCTTCAACATGCTACGAACTAGTTCCATAATAATGCGATTTTTTCTTTTAGCGACCCCATTTGGTTGGGGGCTAAAGCTCACAGTCAGCTGATGTTTAATACCATTCTCCTTCAAAAATGCGCCAAGTTTTCCACTCATGTATTCGCCACCTCGGTCCGAACGTAAGGCCATCAACTGATAGCCACTTTCTTTTTCAACAAATGCTTTGAAGTTCTTAAAAACACCAAAAACTTCGGACTTCTGTTTAAGAAAATATATCACATCTTCCTGCTATGGTCATCAATGAAAGTGAGGAAAAATCTATTACCTCCAAGAGAATTCAAACGCATTGGACCACATAGGTCGGAGTGCACAAGCTTTAAAGGTAGAGACGGCCTTGTAGCCATTCCACTAGGAAAAGGGACTCGATGATGTTTGCCAAATACGCAGCCTTCACAAACTTGATCTTGTCGACTGATGTATGGAATTCCTCTTACCATATGCTCTCTGCAGATTTTTGATAATGTGCTGAAGCTCAAATGATTGTAGCGTAGATGCCACAACCAAGATTTATCATTGACAATACTTAAAAAACAGTGAAGTGCAATGTCATTAAGTTTTAAAGGAAACATCTTGTTTGCTGTCATTTTTATTCTTACAACAAGAGTACCATTCTTATCTCTTATTTCACACTGCTCATCCTTGAAAATCACATTGTGTCCTTTCTTCAAGAGCTGGCCAACGCTTAAGAGGTTGTGTTTCAGACCTGAAACATAATAAACAACACAAATATAATTTATGCCTCGTTTTGTTTGAATTGGAATATCACCACATCCTTGTACCAAGTGTCGCTTATCGTCTCCTGTTTTTACTTCACGCTGGACATATTCATCAAGATTAATAAGTTTGGTTTTGTTTCCTGTCATGTGGTGGCTACAACCACTGTCTATGTACCAAATATCTTCTGTAGAGATCTCTTGCTCGTTGAACATGAGTAGCACATATTCCTCCTCTTTTGAATCAGAGTTCTCGTGTAAAAAACTTGACTCTTCTATTTCATTTTTCAATCTCGAGTAGCAGTCTTTCTTTAAATGACCAAATTTATGACAAAAATTGCATTGGATTTGAGATTGATAATTACCTCTTCCTCTCCCTCCATGTCGTCCACGACCTCTTCCTCTTTCATTATGATAGCCTGGAATCCTTGCATAATTTGATTGGGACTGATGATTTTCTGCTTGAATCTTTCCTCTTGTGTAGACATCTGATTGGTTTCTTCCCCGTCCACGAAAATGTCCCCTGCGTCCTCGTCCTCGAAAGCCTCCACGATGAAATTCTTGTGCTTGAAATGCTTGCTCAGTAGGAGTTTCAAATTGTTTAATTCGTAGCTCATGGGATTGTAAAGAACCCAATAAAGATTCCACAGAGAGTTCACTCAGATTCTTTGATTCTTCAATTGCAACCACGACATGTTCATAATTTTTTGTCATGCTCCGAAGAATTTTTTCTACAATTCTCTGATCTGGAATATTTTCTCCATTTATTTTAAGTTGATTAGTAACTGAAACAACTCGATTAAAGTATTCTTCAACAGATTCTCCTTCCTTCATTTCGAAGCAAATCAAATTCTCCTCGTAAAGCTTGTAGCCTTACCATTTTTACCTTCTCTTCTCCCTTGTAAGTTGTACTGGGAATATCCCAGGCTCCTTTTGATGTATTTGCTGCTGAGATTCGTTCAAAAATTGCTTCATCTACTGACTGGTAAATAAAATAAAGCGCCTTTTTGTCCTTCTTACGATTTTCTTTTAAAGTTGTCAACTGTTGTTGATTGAGGGTTGCTTGATCAGCGGGTTCATTGTAACCAGTCTCAACAATTTCCCAGAGGTCCTGGCAACCAAAAAAGGTCTTCATCATGATATTTCACTGGCTATAATTTTTGCCATTCAGGTGGGGAAGATGGGGTTGCAGAAAGTTGTTGTTTGTGGCCATTCTGATGTAAAAAAAATGGAAAAAGTGTCTGAATTTTGGATGGTGTAAAACGTGGCTCTGATACCAATTTGTAGGTTTAAAGGATCAGAAAAAACTTGAAAAAAGAAAAGTGCAGAGAAGAAACTTGTTCTCTGAAAACTGAGGTGTTTATAATTCCTCCGGAGTACATCATATTTATAGGATTACAAAATACTTAACTGAAACTTATTTAAGGTCTTAGAAAACTAAAGGCCAGGAGACATTTAGATATGCGGTTACAAGTTTGGAATATAGACAGGCCTGGGATTTTCTAGCTTATACTTCCAACAGTCTCAAGCAGCTTACTCGCTTCCATCCCTCTTCAGCCTCTTGATCCACCTCCACATTTTTCCCGCCTTTATTCTTCTAGCCTCCGAATTCCCATGCATTTTCACCGACTTGGAGGGCCTTGGACGTTCACAAGAAGAAATAGCCTGCAAATTATCAGAAATATATAATGCAATAACTTAAATCACACAAAAATATACAAGTAAGAAAAAAATTATTGAATTCTATTTAACAAACTACATTTAGAACTAGAACGTCGCTCGATCTTACATCATCACGACCTCTATCTTCTTCTGGTGGAAAGCTTGTTTTATTTGTCCTTCATTATTAGGATTCAGCATGGGATCATTATGATCTGCGAAGAAGTTATCTCTAAATCCTTCCCAGGTGCACACTTTTTCACATAGTTTGACTTTTCCTTTACATTAGCTAGCTAGAAATATGGTACTTCAGTCTTGTGCTAGCTTGTAAAGGATTAGGCCAGCAAAGCATACTAACAACACAACTACAAAATTGCAAAATGAGGTACAGGGAGAGAGCTCGTGGCCTTACTTCTTGACTATATGCATTGCAATTAGTTGTCTGAAACTTACAATCAGATGAAAACAACAAGCCTTAATTAGCACGTACCAGGAATATAAATTAATTTACTATATTTGAAATATTATTTGTATCGTCAACTTTGAGTCTCAGCACTTCATTTCAACTTAATATTACACCCAAAAAGTTAATCGCCACTTCATTTCAAATTTCAATATTGTCCAAGAAAGTAATATTCACAAGCAAATATTATATATAACAAAACCATTTATAAGTTGGTAAGTTTATTCCAAAGAGAGAAGTTAAATCAAGAAATTTGCAAACATGATTAAAAACGTTTCTTCAAATTTGTAAGTAAAAAGTGCTCTCAATTAACAATCAAACGTCATAACCGTCAACCCTAAAAAAGTTACTATTACAGGGTCACTTCGAATTATAAGAAATGAAATGCAATATTTCAACCAGCCTAGGTTTGCCTTGCCTCCCTCTTCAGCTTCTTCAGTTGCTCCTTGAGCTCCTCAACCTCTGCCTCAGCCTTTCGCAGCCGTCTCTGAAATGGCCACTTTCACTAACCCAGAGGGCCTTGGATGTTCAAAATGAGAAGTACTAGTCTGCAGTACTCTGCAGATTATCAGAAAAATAATGCAACAACTTTAGTCACACAAAATTATTAAATTACATTTAACACATTTAGAACAGGCTTAATCTTACAACTTCACTACGTCTTTCTTCTCCAGGTGGAACCCTCCTTTGATTCTCTTTCAGTACTCCGTATTAGGACTTCGGGATCATAAGGATCTGCAAAAAAGTTATCCCTAAACCCTTCATGCACAGCTTTAGATACTTTTGGACAAACTTTTAATTAGTACTATTCCTTTCACCTCGGCTAAATGGTTTTTTAGCCTGGTGACCCCTTGCACCACGTGTTCACATAGTATTTGTTATTAGTACCCTTGACAACTTTCTGGGGTGTAACTAACTTATGTAGGCCTTTCTCTCCATGGCCCTTTGCACGAAGTCCCAATATTTATAAAGTAAAAATATGTATTCGTTTTGTACCACAAAATAATTCATAAATATAAATACCAGCAATATAAATTTAATCACTTCAAGTAGTAGAATATCATGATTGCCGACCCATTTCCTTTCATATATCATGAATAATACTCAAAAAATGTCATATCCACAAGCAAATAATTCAGCAAAAAATTCATTTCTAAGTTGATAGTAAATGCGTTCTACTGGGGCTAGAATATTGAAAACAACAAATGAAAATTTATAGATGTCATCAAAATAGTTGTTCAAATTCCAAAAATAAAAGGTACTCAAGCATCAGTGACATGCATTACATGAAATGGTAAAAATTATTATTATTCTCAAGTCTCAATTAAGCAGCTTAATTAATTAGTTACTGGCTTGCATCCCTTTTCAGCTTCTTCCATCGCTCCTCGAGCTCTGCAATATCTGCCTTTATTTTTTCCGCCCTTTCTTGTATCCTCCTAATCCTCGTTTTGGAGTGGCTTGGACGTTCACGAGAAGAATTAGCCTGCAAATAATTATCAGAAAAATAATGCAACAACTTTAGTCACACAAATATATACAAGAGTAATTAAGAAAGAATTATCAAATTCTATTTAACAAACTAAAATTAGAACAAGAAGGCTCGATCTTACATCATCCCAAGGTGGAACCCTGTTTTGTTCTTTCTTCAGTATTAGGACTCTGGGATCATTAGGATCTGCAGAGAAGTTAGCTCTGAATCCTTCCCGCACAGGTGGAGGCACTCTTTCACATAGCTTGACTATTCCTCTTACATTTGCTAGATGGTATTTCAGTCTTGTGACACTTTGCACCACATGTGGACAATAGTTACACTTCACGTACGGTTTGCCACCCTTGATAATTTCTTTACCGTGCTCCCATGCGTAATCCACTTGTTTATTACTCACTGCATATAAGATAACAAACGTTAGCTAAACTTTGAAATTTTCATAAATTTTAGCAATCATCAATTATACATTTAGTTACTTATTATAGTACATGAACACGTACATATGTGAATTTTGTATTATATACAAAATATTGCTATAAAATAAAATTATACTAATTAAAAGGTAATTATGTTATACCTACAAATCTTAGCCATTTATAATAAAAATAGACATAATTATAAATTACTAGCATTTTGCCCGTACTTCGTACACGGCTTTTTATTTAATTTAAAATGATAATACCTAAAATTTAACAAATTTTATTGATTTCTTAAAACATCTTATTTAATTTAAATTGACAAAACCAAAAATTTAACAAATTTGATTGATTTCTTTAAAAGATATTGTATACAATTATATTAATAATCAATTCTTAGCAAGAAATTATATACAATTATATAAGTATTTAATAAAATAATGATATGCTAAAATTTATATAAAAAAGTAGCATACAATTCTATTTTAACAATGTTGAAAATTTATTTAATCCATCAAAATCTGCAATAAAATAATAAATATTTTTACAAATATTGTTCTCTAATTGAAAACAATAATAAATTGTCTTCATTATTCAAATGCGGAAATAATAATCCCTTCACCCCCAATGACTCCAAAACATTAAATGGCTCCAAAACATTAAAGCTCATATAATATCAAGAACATTTTATATTAACTATGAGACCTCATAGTTAATATAACGTGTAAATGTTGGAGAACAATGAGATCACATTTCAAGCAATTTTTAATTTTTTTTGTTAAATTTTTTTATGAATGGATAGAGGGTAAAATTATAAGACTTTTGTGTGAAGATGCCCCTAGCGGGGCCCTTTAAAATAATTTGAAATGTAGCGAATATGTGTGTTCTCACTGTTCTCATTTTAAAATTTTTTTGTTAATTTATTTATGAATGGATAGAGGGTAGAATTATATGACTTTTTTTGGTGAAGATGTCCCTAGCGGGGTCCTTTAAAATAGCTTGAAATGTAGTGAATATGTGTGTTCTCACTGTTCTCATTCTCACCAGAGCGTGACCATTAAACTGTATTAGTAAATTCATGTATGAAAAAACAGTGTATATATATTATTAATATAGATTCTTTTATTAAAAATAAGTAAATTATACAATTAAATAAGCAAGCCAAAATATCAGATAAATATTCTAGTAGATTTATTGTTTATGTTCAAATTAAGGTCTTTCACCATGGCTGACTTTATTATATTAAAAGTATGTTCTTATTGAAATGAGTATAATAATTTGAATTTGAATTTGAATATATTTTTAAACTACTTATTTTGATGGGTTGTTAATTTTTTTGTGATCAACTTAGAGGGGTAACCAAAAATAAAATTAATTGGAATACATAAACCCATTACCCACGTTATGATAAACAATACCTATAAAACGGAAGTTGCTTATGTGGTTCAGGCTTGTTAATTACTTCAATACTTCATTAGCTTGATCATCATGTGGACCATCTTTCTTTTTATCACTTATGTTGCTGCTATGTAGTCTATCTGTAACTAACATCTTTCTTTTTATCACTTATGTTGTTGCTATGTAGTCTATCTGTAACTAAACATCTTTCTCTTCCTGTAATCTATATTTATAAATGCAAACTTCTTCTTGTATTGTATTTTGTTTTCAATATTTAAAATTATGTAGCTGGAGGAGAAGAGAAAGGCCGGAGGTACAATCGTAGTACTACAACATTACTGAAAATAAGTACAATATCATATTAGAATTTTTTGTTCCAATCTAAATTGGGTTGCTCCAAATGCTGTGTAATGACAAAAAGGGGCATTAAATAAATAAAGAAGCTCACTTATTCACTTTTATCTTCAAATAATGTATGATTACAAATTATAACAATCACATTTTCCATTACCTATTCTCTCTCAAAAAGCCAACTAAACTGAAAAAGGGAAAAGTTAGTGCTTTTATATTTTAATATGGAGCTCAAATGAAAGTGCTGAATATGAGATCATATATGAAGTGAAATTGAACGCGAGTAAAGAAGATATTTAGAGCATAAATAAGAGCAATGTTACCTGACCCAGAGGGTGAGGCTTGTGACGTGGGTCTGAGCTTCTAAGTATGCTATTCCATAGTCCCTTCGGAGACATCCGATAAAAAGTATGCTATTCCATAAGACCTTCTGGTACGTAGCATGTCTACCCCATGAACATTAAGTTGAACAAATCTATAAAGAACATAAACTTGCTTGAAAACAAAATAATGTCTATAAGTATCAAACTGAGTCCCAAGATTATTTACAAATAACATGGTCCGTATTGTGTCAATGTTATTAACTGGTAATCTTTCCAACTACCTTTGTTATTACGACATGTAAAATAAAAAATTGAAAGGCCAAGCAAATATTTTAAAGGTACCTCTCTGGTGTCATGTATGTTATTATAACATCGGGTAATTCATTAAAACTTTAATTCTTAAATTCCAAACCAAAATCAAAACCAAACAAATATTATCCTGTCTAATTTTTAATATTGTGAAATCAATAAAAACTTAACTCTTATGGCCAAACTGAAAACTGGAACCAAACATATATGACCCGTACGGAGGTCTAGTACACATACCTTAACCCTACTTCAGGGGGTTGAGAGGTTAATTTGGTGAAAAACCCAGCTTTCAAATCTGAAAAGTGCAAACATGCATCAAAATCCAGCAGTGTGAAGATTTGAGCGGCTTGGACTTGAAGGTGAAAAATGACAGAGATAGATTTGAGTAATGACAAAACGGAGAATCAAAGAAATAAAGAAAGATAAAAAAAAATAAAGGATAATACTATAGTAGAGGTTTAGATTTGGGTCGATCCAATTGGGTTACTCCAAATGTTGTGTAATGACAAAAAATAGTATATGTTTAGATTTGGGTCGATCCAATCTAATTTGGGTCGCTCCAAATGCTGTGTAATGGTAAAAAGGGGCATCAAAGAAATAAAGAAGATTAAAAAAATGAAGGATAATATTATCGTTGACAGAATTCGAACATTGAAATTTTAGTAAATAAATTTAATCATGTAACATATTTAATCATTAGATCTAACAGTTCTAATTTTAAATAAAATTCTAAAGGATATTATTCGTTGTATACGAATTTTTATTATATTTTGTTAGTGGTTAGAAGATATGATGTCATATTTTTGGGTATGCAATTAGTAAATAAATTTAATCATGTAATATATTTAATCATTGAATCTAACAGTTCTAATTTTTAACTAAAAATCTAACGGATATTATCCGTTGTATACGAATTTTTGTTATATTTTGTTAGTGGTTAGAAGATATGAAGTCATATTTTTTGGTATGTATTAATTATTGCAATATTATATTTTAAATTAAAAGTCAACATGTTTTAATTAATAGAAAAAAAATTATTGATTGGAAGATATGATATTTTAGGTATTTATAAAATGTAATATCATCAATTATAAGTAAACATCTTTTAATTGAAAAAGACAATCAGCTAATTATCATTAATTATATTATTAATAAAAAAAATGAAGGATAATAGTAGAGGTTTAGATTTGGGTTGATCCAATTGGATCACTCCAAATACTGATTAGAGAGAAAAAAATTATTGATTGGAAGATATGATATTTTAGGTATTTATAAAAGGTAATATCATATCAATTATAAGTAAACATCTTTTAATTGAAAAAGGCAATCGGCTAATTATCATTAATTATATTATTAATAAAAAAAATGAAGGATAATAGTAGAGGTTTAGATCCCCTCGGATCTCCTTTATATATTTATATAATAGTTCTAATTTTTAACTAAAAATCTAACGGATATTATTCGTTGTATACGAATTTTTATTATATTTTGTTAGTGATATTTAATTTCCACTATTAATAAAATTTAAAATGCAATTGAGTTGTATATTTAGTTTTCTCGATTAGTAAAAATTTAAAATGCAATTTAGAGAAATTGATTATTTTAATATGTTTTACTTGAAAACAGAAATTGATTAGTTATTAGGAGAAATTTTATTTATATTTAAGTAAGGGTAATTAATTAAAAACAATAGGTACCGACCAATCAACCAACCGACCGGCGCCATATAAATGGAAAACCATAGATTTTAGCTAAAGGAAATAGAAAAGGTAACATTGTTTTAAAAAAAAATTGATTATTTAATATGTTTTACTTGAAAAAGAAAATTGATTAGTTATTGGGAAATTATTTATTTATAATTAAGTAAGGGCGTCATTTAATTGGGAAAAAAAGATTTTAGCTAAAGAAAATAGAAAATGTAACGTATTTTAGAAGGAAATTGATTATTTTAATATGTTTTACTTGAAAACATAAATTGATTAGTTATTAGGAGAAATTTTATTTATAATTAAGTACCGACCGACCGACCAACTAACTAACCGACCGACCAAACTTTCAATGTTTTAAAATGCAATTTTAAAGGTAAGGATATTGAAATTGTATATTAAGTTTCCTCGATTAGTAAAAATTTAAAATGCAATTTAGATATTTACTTTACTTCATTAGTAAAGATTTTATAGGTAAAAAATAATGAAACTTTATATTTAGTTTCCTCTATTAGTAAAGTTTTAAAATGGAATTGAGATTTTTTTTAACCATTGGAATTATTAATTCAAAAATTTGAGAAATTTAACAAAATAGAACCGAGCTATTTGACCGGCGCCACTTTACCTCCCTCGTTTTTCCTTTATATAAGTATATAATAGTTCTAATTTTTAACTAAAAATCTAACGGATATTATTCGTTGTATACAAATTTTTATTATACAAGCTTAAAACCCGTGCGATGCACGATTTTTTTTTAATATTATATGATTTTTTCATTAATTTAAGTTAATTTTTTTAAAATATAAAGTTGGGCGGCTTAAATTTTTATATGAGATTTGATAATAATTATATGAATGTTATCCGTGATATTTCTAGAAAATGAGGGATTTTAGTTAGAAAATATAGAAAAAATTATAGGTTTTAATTGAAAAGGGTAATCGGCTAATTAATAGTTTTTATATAATTATTATTTTATTTCATTAAATAGAAATTGATACGTTTTAGATAAAAAAAATGCAATTGGTTAATTATGAATATTATAATATTATTAGTTTATTGTATTAAACAGAACCACCCGTGATAAAATCGGAAAAAGAGAGATTTTAGTTTTAAAAAATAGAAAGATAACGTGAAAATTAAAAAGATGTCATAATTTATGTGAAAAATGTAATTGATTAGTTTATAGTAATTATAATTTAATTATGTTATTTTACTAAATAAAATTGCTCATAGTTTTTAGAAAATGAGAAATTAATGTTGTCCCTGAAATTTCTAGAAAAAAGGGAATTTAATTAGAAAAAATATAAAAGATGATACGTTTTAGTTGAAAAGGTAATCAGTTAATTAGTACTATAATATAATTATTTTATTTTTATTAAATAGAATCGCCCGTGATATAATTGGAAAAAGAGAGATTTTCGTAAGAGAAGGGAAAAAAGGTAACGTGTTTGAAAAAGGTAACCGTCCATGATACAATTGGAAAAAGAGAGATTTTAGTTAGAGAAAAGAGAAAAGGTAACGTATTTTGGCTCAAAAAGGTAATTAATTATTTAATACTAATTAAAATATAATTATGTTATTTTATTATACAAAATTGATCGTAGTTTTTAAAAATGGAGAAATTTTAGTTAGATAAAATGTAAAAGATATTGTATTTTACCTAAGAAGTAAAGGTAACATATTTTGGCTCAAAAAGGTAATTAATTATTTAATACTAATTAAAGTATAATTATGTTATTTTATTATACAAAATTGATCGTAGTTTTTAAAAATTGAGAAATTTTAGTTAGATAAAATGTAAAAGATATTGTATTTTACCTAAGAAGTAAATTATTTAGTTATTGTTCGTCAAAAAAAAATTATTTAGTTATTGAAAAATAGAAAAGGTAATATGTTTAACCTGAAAAAGGAAATTGATTAATAAAGGAGATTTGGGTCGATCCAATCTAAATTGGGTCGCTCCAAATATTGTGTAATGACAAAAAGGGACATCAAAGAAATAAAGAAGATTAAAAACATAAAGGATAAAAGCTGTAATTTTCCTGTGTAATGACAAAAAAGGGCATCAAAGAAATAAAGAAGATTAAAAAAATGAAGGGTAAAAGCAGTAATTTTTAAAATGCAATACTAGCAGACATTAAGAATATATTGATATTGATAAACTGAATTGATTTTACCAAAGTTGCAAAGAAATTATTCAATATTACGTCTACCAATCTACCAACTATATTAAAACCTGGATACAAATTATCTTTAATTTTTATAATACAATTGTTTATCACTAATTTTATTTTTTACACAAATGAGATGAATCTTTTATGTAATCTAGCTACAAAAGAACATGTGCATAATTAAACCGGTAGATTTAATAAAAAAACATAAAAAATAAAGTAAAAAATTGTTAGAAAGAATTAAATTTGAAAATTTATATACACATATATTATATATATATATACACACACAAACAAAATATTACAAATCTTTAATTGAGAAAGGAACACAATTATGATAATCTTTAATTGAGAAAGGAACACAATTATGATAAAGACAATAGAACACTTTGAAGAAACCATGTAAGTAATATATTACATAAAAATTGTAACACTGATGTCAAATTGAAACTTACTGATACTGATATTGGTGATGAAGATGATGGAGACGTTAAAGGAAGCTTAGATGCAAGGAGGATGTATAAAATTAACTGGGTAAAGATTCAAAAATTCAAAGATGATTTTAAACGAGTTGAAATTCTTGAATGTTTCAAGATCTAAGCTAGAATGTAAGAAATATGTATGGAATTACAGTGGAGACCTGAGATTTAGGACAGAGAACAAATTGAGAGATGTTGGTGCGGCGGAGATGTGACACTAGAAATGTATTATATTTATAGCACTTATGGATAATTAGGGTTTAAATATGAGATTCATGGGCCTGAGATCAAACAAGGTTATATTTGTAAATATAAGAAGTGGTGTTATATTATTACAAAATTGCCCTCCATCTTTTAATTAAGGTTTAAATATGAGATTGATGGGAATCTATTAATAAGTAATGCGGACTAATTTGGTTGTTTGGTTTTAAATATTTAGTAAATAGAGCCGTTAAATCTAATACTAAGGCATATTCTATATTTAAATTCCTAGATCCAAAGTTCGAATCTCGTCAACAACAAATTTACATTATGATTTTATATTATTATTAGTTCTAATCAATACATATCATTTATTAAATAACTATTATTATTACTAATAATTTTATTAATTAATATTAGAAAGTTAAATTATATCCATAATAAATTCTTATACTCTATTTTACTTAATCATATAATTTTTGCTTTGCACGGCTATAAGCTAGTATTTGTAAATACAAAAAATAGTGTTATATTATTACAAAATTGCCATCCATTTTTTAATTGAAAATCTACTCTTTTTTTTTGAATATTTTGGCTTATAGCCTTTTACAATGATGATAAGCCAGTATTATATTATTACAAAATTGCCATCCATCTTTTAATTGAAAATCTATTTTTTTTTAATATTTTGGCTTATAGCAACCAGAACCTCTAGATTGACTGAGTTAAACTCGACAACTTAGCTATCTCAACTTCTATTCTATTTTAATATTACCGTAAGACTATATTAATCCTCGCCTTTATATATTTTCTTTTTCAAAAGTTATTTTAAATTTAATTTAAAGTAAAATATATTAAATATTATTATTCTATGTCCATTTTTAAATAAAATTTGAGATCATTTTTTTAAACATTAGTTCAGTGTCAATATATGACGACTATTCATATTGATTACAAATTGAGAAAAATAAAAAAAATTCCTTTCTCTTCCGGGGATATCTTAGAAAATGATTTAAAAGTAGTTTATGAAATATTAAAAGTAATCAAATATTATAATCATTAGAAAATCCTAAAACAATGATTTAACAAACACTAAAGAAAGTTGAAAAAAAATTGATGATAATCAATTTTTTGAACAATGGGAGTACACGGGGACAATATTTATAATACATAATAATTTTCTTAAAATAAAAATAAAGGTACTTACTTAAAATCTTAAATTAAAAAAAAAACAATTTTTTTTAAACACAAATGCTCTCTCCTTTCGAACTCCTGCATCATACTTTTCTTGAAGTCTTCAATGTCCTTTGTATTGCTCCATGTGATGATTAAATCGTCAACATATAAGGAAACAATTAGAATATCGCCTTCAATGCTTTCTTTGATGTAAAGAGTGTGTTCAAATGGACATTTTTTGAAGCCATTATTTCTGAAATAACTATCAATGCGGCTGTACCACGCTCGTGGTGCTTGTTTCAATCCGTAAAGCGCCCTCTTCAGGCGACAAACTTTATTCTCTTCTCCTTTTTTTAACAAAACCAGGAGGTTGATCTATGTAAACCTCTTCTTGCAGAAAACCATTTAAAAATGCTGATTTTACGTCCATTTGAAAAACATTCCAGCTATTTTGAGCAACAAGTGCAAGAACTAAGCGTATAGTTTCAAGACGAGCCACGGGAGCAAAAACATCTTGATAATCAATCCCGTACTTCTGTTTATAGCCTTTCACAACCAAACGTGCTTTGTGTTTTTCAATTCCTCCTTGTGCATTTCGCTTAGTTTTATAAATCCACTTTACTCCAATACATTTTTTTTGGGCAGGAAGCTCTACTAATTCCCATGTCTGGTTTTTGTTAATAGCAACAATTTCTTCTTTCATGGCTAGCCTCCACTTTTCTTCTTTTTCTGCATCTTCAAAATTAATTGGATCACTATCCACAAATAAGGCAAAGTCTGAAAATTCTTCTTCAAGCATCCTTCTCGTCTGACCGTATATTTCACCTAAACTTCTTGTTTTGCGAGGAGGTGAATCTGAATCTGAACTTGATGAAGATGTTCTTGATGACAGTGGTGATGTTTGTGGCAACACTTCATCTTGATCACATGGCGTTGTTTCTTCTATTGGCTCCAGTGAAATGTTGTCATATATAGTGGGGCTGCTTTCTTTTTCGTTTTTCCAATCCCATGCCTCTTTCTCATCAAATATTACATCTCGGCTAATGATAATCCATTTTGTAATTGGATTGTACAACTTGTATGCTTTGGGATTCTCACTATAGCCCACAAGAATGCACTTTTCAGATTTATCATCAAGCTTGCCTCATTTTTCTTTTGGTATATGAGAATAGCATATGCTTCCAAAAATTCTTAGATGAGAGACTGAAAGGCATATGACTCAGCCTATTTGTAGTTCGAGGACTCAACTCAACTTAAATTAGATTGTAATAAGTAAATAATATTATCTGTCACAGGAATCTCAGAAGATGCTATCTGTCAGAAGAAACAAGTCTACAAGTCAATCTATAGTTTTGATATTTTACACTGGAAGAAGTTCAGTCTACTGATCAAGCCTCAGTGTGGTATTCAAAGTCATGGATTTAATTCTAAAGGACAGAGATTTCTACAAGTGACAAGAGACAGTATCAGTACAGAATATTTGAAGAAAGTTGAGAGAAGAAATATACCACAGCTTAAAGTCAAAATAAAGAAAAGCCGTTGGAGTTAGTCGTTCATGAACCAGACCGTGCATCGAGCGTCAACATTAATTCAGTGGAAGCTCTTTATTATTTTCAGTGGTTTAAAGAACAGATTTGGTTCTCAAAAGGAGGTATATTAATTCTTGTTAATTAATTAAATCAAGTAATTAATTTAATTAATAAATTAATTCTCAAAGAATTAATTTATTCATTAAAGTAATTATTAGATTAATTAATAAGAATTATTATATAAAAGAAATTAAATTAAATGATTAGTTAAAATCGTTTGATTTAATAAGGTTAGAAAATCTGTTCTATTATTACTCTCAGGAGTAATAACGGAGAGTAATGACAGCCTAAGTCAGAGAGTAATACTGGACAGTATTACTGGACAGTCATAATGGACAGTCATAATGGTCAGAGTAATACTGGACTGTCATAATGAACACAGTAATACTGGACTGTCATAATGGACAGAGTAATATTGAAGTGTCGTAATGGACAGAGTAATGCTGGACAGTAATAGTGGACTGTCATAATGAAGAGTCATATCAAGAGTAATATTGATCTGTCATGACAGCTCTTCTGGTGTCATAATGAACTGTCATAATGGCTTAAGTTGAGTGTCATAATGGAGAGTCATAATGGATCAAAATATCTCCAAAATAGACAGAAGATTGATTATAAAAGAAGGCAGTGACACAGAAGACTAAAACGGACAAGAAAAAGAAATACAGAAGCTCTCCATCTCTCTCATCTTTATATCACTGACGAAGCTTTTAATTTTCACAATAAATTCAGTTCAAGCCCCTTGTAATATTCTATCCACTGGAACTTGTTTATTGATCACTCTTGTACTACTAGCGAATTAAGTTTCCTAGTTCTTATCTCGATTTTTATTAACTAAATTAGAAAAGTTCATGTCGAATTTTCTAATTAGTTTTTATTAACGTGATAATACTCTGTACTGATTTTGTAACAACCATCAAGTTTAATATATCGTTATATTTAACTTGAATTTTGTTTCAATTAATTCCGCACAAATTTGTCTAAACTAAATTTTATTTAACGGACAAATTTCGATAAAAAGATAAGGATTGTATTCAACCCCCCCTTCTACAATCTTAACGGACCTAACAATTGGTATCCGAGCCGTTTGATTGATATACAAATCAAGATCCTATTCTTATTCAATTAAAAATCAAGCTCGAATTTTTAACTCTCTTAAAAATTCATCATGACTTCTAAAGCCATTGTTAAGATACCTATATTTGACAAAGATAATTATGACATGTGGAAGAATAAGATGGAGTTGTTTCTGGAATGTACAAATGTTAAATATTTGGTTGTTTTGAAAACCGGACCTAAAACTCCTATGGTCTATGAAGATGAAGTTGAAGCAGAGGGAAAAATTGTGATTCCTGCTAAGTCTTATGAAAAGGACCCTGCTACCTATACACCTGATGAAAAGGAGGATGCAGGGCTTGATAGAAACCTCAGACTCATTCTAATAGATTCCCTGGATGCTGTGATGTACAGCCATGTGATGAATTGTAAAACTGCCAAACACATGTGGGAAACTATTGAAACCATTAATGAAGGAACTGATGAAGTCAGGGAGAACAGACTTCAAATCTTAACCTCTGAGTATGAACACTTCAGAGCTGGCCCTAATGAAGGCATTCAAGAAGTGTTTGAAAGGTATAATAAAATAATCAACAACTTGCAAATCCATGGCAAGAACTATACACAGAAGGAGATTAATCTGAAGTTCTTACTGACTATGCCAACTCACCTGGAACACAGGATAACAGCCATAAGAGAATCTCGTGACTTGAATAAAGTTAGTCTTGAAAAACTCTTCGGTGTTTTAAAAACCTATGAGTTGGAACAAGTCCAACAGAAAGAGATTCATGGTAAAGGTAGAGTTGCAAGTTCATCTACAGCATTAGTGGTTGAGGCTCCTAAGGAAGTGGAAGCTAAGGTTGTTCGACCTTACAGCTCAGACAAGGAGCAGACTGAAGTGGAACATGGTCAGACACCAGCTACTCAGGATGGAAGTGAGTTTTACTCATTAGAAGAATTGGATCAGCTGGAGGATGAATCCATGGCACTCATGGTTAGACAGTTTGGCAACTTTAGATTCAGGAGAAATCCTAAGTTCAAGTTCAAGTCTAACAACAGATTCCAGAGAGGAGGTTCCTCATCCTCCAGTAGCAGAGGTGGCTACAAAACTGGAACTGTTGATAGAAGCAAAATTCGTTGTTATAATTGCAATGAACTTGGACACTTTGCCACTGAGTGTCAGAAACCTAAACAAGCCCAGAAGAGAGATTATGTTCCTGAAAAGAAGAAACCTGGAAAAGCCTATGTGGCTGCTGGTAAAAGCTGGGATGACACAGATAGTGAAGATGAAGAATTTGGAAATCTTGCACTAATGGCAAATGGTGACATGACCACTGATCCTAAACCACAGGTAAAACTTACTGACTCTGAGTTGGTTCGTCAGTTAGGTGGTTCCTTGGTTAATGCACAAAAACACATTGCTAGATTAAATCTGTTAAACACTGAACTTGAAAATGAAGTGTTAGAACTAAAAAAGGTGCATGTTAATCAAGATCAACAAAAAGAGGAAATAGCACGACTTAATAGAAGAGAGAAATCCATTCTAGAAGTAGTGACTAAACAACTTTCTAAAATTGCTGAACTTGAAACCAAGGTTAGTGCTTGCTTTAATTCTGTTAAACTTTCTAAAGAGCATTTCAATAAACAAGCTATAGAACGAACTGTAGGAATAGGGTTTGGTTATAACGAAGCTGTTGGTTTGTTAGGCATAAATACCCCTAACCTTGTTAGTGCTAAAGAGAGGGGTATACCATATGTGCTTAAGAAAGTTGAAGATCCGCTCTTTAAGAAGTCGATTGCAGAACCTCCAAACTTCACTTCTATCATTATTCAAGAAGAGATGCGTAATGAGGACAGTGCAAATGGCATAGTCCTTGATAATGTTAAATCTGTTAAGAAACCAGTTAAGGTTGTTTATCCAACGAGTTCATCTAAAACTGGGTTAAGTGGTGACAAGTTGAAAAAGAATAATAACATGTCTAACATGCATACCATGCCTACCATTGATATTTATCATAAAGCATGTGGTGTTGTCAATTGTATGTCTTGTGCGTTTAATGTAATGTCTGCTTACTTTAATGGTAATCAAGCATGTGCTAGTAAGACTGCTCCTCGACAACACATGAATAAGAATAAAAATGTTAGATCAAAGACTGCTAGTCCTCCTCAAGATAGGAGAGAGACATTTGTATCAAAGCCTAAACAGACTTTTGGTAAGGCTGCTTACAAGGTCAAATGTCCAGTCAGTGAAACAAATGTCATTGCTGTTAAAGAAACATGGATACCCAAGATAAAACAGAAGATTGTCAAATCTGTTTATAGGGTTAAATGTATGTTGGTTAGTGGTGAAGATGGTGTCAATGTTAAAAATGTTGTTTTGCCTGACAAAGGCCAATTCTTTAAGTATTCTGGACCCAATCAGGTTTGGGTTCCGAAGAAGGTTTAATCTATTTGTCATTGCAGGGTGTGAAACAGGTTGATCGAGTGACCTGGATCTTGGACAGTGGATGTTCAAGGCATATGACTGGAGATAGAACCCTGCTGACAAATGTGGTTGAGAAAGCCGGCCCAGTGGTTACCTTTGGAGATAACAGCATTGGTACAACTGATGGATATGGCAGATTGGAAGCTGGAAATGTTATCATTGATGAAGTGTCGTTTGTGAAAGGACTTGAGCACAATTTGTTAAGTGTCAGTCAATTCTGTGACAAGGGATTCGAGGCTTACTTCAACAAGAAGAATTGTCTAATCTCACACAAGAGACATGAACAACCATCTCTTACAGGAGTCAGAAAAGGAAATCTGTACGTGGCCAATATGAACACTGGAAGCACTGAAGAAATCAACTGCTTTTATTCTAAAGCATCTACAGATGAAAGTTGGCTATGGCACAAGAAACTCTCCCACCTTAATTTCAAGACAATGAATTCTCTAGTTAAAAGAGAACTGGTGAGAGGTTTACCTTCAATGGAATTCACTCAAGAAGGACTCTGTGATGCCTGTCAAAAAGGAAAATTGAAAACAGCAACTCACAGGAGCACTGACATATCATCAATAACTGAACCTCTACAACTGTTGCACATGGATCTGTTCGGTCCAGTTAATGTGATGTCTATGTCAAAGAAAAGATATGCTCTCGTGATTGTTGATGACTACTCAAAGTACACATGGGTTTTATTTCTGAATTCCAAAGATGAAACTCCACAGCTAGTGATTGATCACATCAAGTTGATTGAAATGGAGTACAAGAAACCAGTTAGAGCAATAAGGTCAGACAATGGAACCGAATTTAAGAATGCAGTTCTAAATGATTTTTGTACTGAAAAGGGAATAACTAGGCAGTACTCAGCTCCAAGAACTCCTCAGCAAAATGGGGTAGTAGAAAGAAAGAATAGAACCTTGATTGAAGCTTCACGTACCATGTTAAGTGAAGCAAAGCTTCCTTTGTACTTTTGGGCTGAAGCTGTTAACACTGCATGTTACACCCAGAATCGAACTTTAATCAACAAAGACTTGATGAAGACACCCTATGAAATTATGTATGAAAAGAGACCAACACTCAAGTACTTTCATGTATTTGGAGCAAAATGCTTTGTGCTTAAAGATGGAGATGATCGTGGTGGTAAATTTGAGGCCAAAGCACATGAAGCAATTTTCATTGGTTATTCAAGAAGAGCTTACAAGGTGTATGTGATTGATCATCAGACAATGCTTGAAAGTGTCAATGTATCATTTGATGACACTAAACTTCCTAGTATCCAAACGGAGGATTCATCTGAAAAGTTATCTTTCGATGATATGACAGACTCCGATTCTGATGGTGACAACCAATCTGATGTTGCTGCTAATGATAACGGTAATAATGATGATAATGATCAGGGTGGTGGTGGTGGAAACAATGATCAGACTGGAGATACCACTGACACTCCTGAACATTCATCTAGTCAAACTGGCAACAACTCAGGGGGAGGTGATGAAGGATCAGCTGGTCATACTCAACATCATAACGAAGATCAAGGTGAATCATCAAGGTCAAATCTTCCCAGACAGACTGTGTGGAATAGAGCTCATCCTTTTGAGCTGATCGTTGGTGATCCAGATGTTGGTGTAAAAACTAGAAGGAGCTATCAAAATCAATGCAATTATTCTGGGTTTCTGTCTGCAATAGAACCTAAGAAAACAGAAGAAGCTCTCTCTGATCCTGATTGGGTGATTGCTATGCAAGATGAACTCAATCAATTCAAACAACAAGAAGTATGGAAGCTGGTACCCAGACCTAAAGACAGGAAAGTAGTTGATACCAGGTGGGTATTCAGAAACAAACTTGATGAAGATGGCATTGTAACTAGAAACAAAGCAAGACTGGTTGCTAAAGGTTATTCCCAAGCTGAAGGAATAGATTATGATGAAACCTATGCACCAGTGGCTAGACTTGAGGCTATAAGGATATTCTTGGCATTCGCAGCACATTCAAACTTCAAAGTTTATCAAATGGATGTCAAGAGTGCCTTCCTGAATGGCAAGCTGGATGAAGAGGTATATGTAGAACAACCCCCTGGCTTTGAAGATCCAGAATTCTTGGATTTTGTCTACTTTCTCTTCAAGGCAATTTATGGTCTTAAGCAAGCTCCAAGGAAATGGTATGACACTCTTTCTGAATTTTTACTTGAAAATGGATTTGTTAGAGGTGTCATAGACAAAACTCTCTTTACTAAGAAACATAAGAATGATACTATATTAGTCCAAGTCTATGTGGACGATATAATATTTGGGTCTACTAATGATCTTCTGTGCAAGAAATTTGCTAAGTTAATGCAGGGTAAATTTGAGATGAGCCTGATGGGTGAGCTGAAGTTCTTTCTTGGATTACAAGTAAGTCAAAGGACAGATGGAATTTTTATTTGTCAATCCAAGTATGTCAGAGAGCTCCTCAAGAAATATCAAATGGAGGACTCATCTTCAGCAAGAACACCATCATCAACAGCTGTGAAATTTGGAGCTTGTGAAAACTCTGCCAAGGTAGACATCACAAGTTACAGAGGTATGATAGGTTCATTACTTTACCTTACTGCAAGTAGACCTGATATTATGTATGCTACATGCTTGTGTGCAAGGTTCCAAGCGGATCCTAGAGATGTGCATCTCATTGCTGTTAAACGAATCTTGAGATATCTTAAGGGTACACCTAACTTAGGTATTTGGTACCCTAAAGAATCTGGTTTTAACCTTGTTGGATATACAGATTCAGATTATGCAGGAAGTGTTGTAGACAGAAAAAGTACCTCTGGGAGTTGTCAATTCCTAGGTGGTAGGTTGGTCTCCTGGTACAGCAAGAAGCAACAAACAGTTTCCAACTCAACAGCTGAAGCTGAATACATAGCTGCTGGAAGCTGTTGTGCTCAGATCTTGTGGATTAGGAATCAGCTACGTGACTATGGCTTTGTACTTGACAATATTCCAATTCTGTGTGACAATACAAGTGCCATAGCAATCTCCAACAATCCTGTACAGCATACGAGGACCAAGCACATTGACATCAGGTATCATTTTATTCGAGAGCATGTCATGAATGGTACCGTGGAGTTACATTTTGTACCCACGGAAGAACAAACAGCAGATATTTTTACTAAGTCTCTTGATGAATCCACATTCACCAGAATTGTTGGTGAATTGGGTATGTTAAATAGTCCTAGTAATTAAACTAGTTAATATCTGAGGGTTGCTCTTTAATAATTTATAAGTGATTATTGTGTTTATACATATATTTTTTTTTAAAAAAAAATCACTTGTATAATTATTTTATCAAATTACCCCCTTGCTTGTTAATTCTAAAATAATGTCATTTTCTGTGTTATATATCTCTACTTACTTCTTTTGAACTTGGAATAATTCATTTTGTTTAAAAATATTTTTCTCAAATTTTACAAGTAGTAAATTTGTTAGAAATCTATTTTTCTTGAAAATGTTATTATTTTAAAGTCACTTTGAATTTTTGTATTGATTTAATAAGTCATATTTTCTCTTTAAATGATTTTCTATAAGAAAGTTATTTTATTAGAAAATATATAGATTTATTAAGTCACTGCAAATATTTATGTAAATTATTAATATGTTTCTTTAATTAATAATTTGTAGTGTTTGTCATTCTGTTATTACTATTTTATTTCCGCTAAAAGGACACTTATTGTCTTTTCAGTATTTTCTGTAAATTATAAATCAGTGTGTAAATTAATTTTAAATGATACTGTTTTGTGTACATGGTCTGTAGATTCACTCTGTCAATATTCAGTTTTGAATTATTATTACTCTAAAGTCATAATCAGTTAATTCATTATTACTTTCAATGAGTAATAATAGTGTTAAACTGGGAGTAATAATCAGTTTGTCCTAGAGTAATAACAAGTAGTGACTAGAGTAATAACCGATTTATATCATTAATACTCTCGCTATTACTTGTTTAATTAGGTGTAATATTAGTCCAAGTAATATTCAGTATGTTTCAGTATTACTGACGTTATTACTCTTTCTTTTCCATTATTACTCTCCTCATTATTACTCTTGCAGATATGACTCACTGGTTTAGTCATATTGGTGTGTAATAATAGTTATTTTTCCTATTTTTTTTAAGTAATAACGTAGTAGTAGTCCGAGTAATATCCAGTTTATTTCATTATTACTTTCATTATTACTCTTCCTTTCTACTCTCATTATTACTCATCCTCACAAGAGTAATAACAGGTCAATTATATTACTTAACCTGTTTTATTTTGACAGAGTCATAACAACACAAACACTAACTCACGAGTAATAAGGCTCTGAGTACTACTCTCTGTTACAAGCGATACATACATATACATACACAGTCAAGTCGAATTGCTGCCGGATTTTTCCCAGGAAATCGTTAATCTAAGATCACAGTCGTCTTGCTTGTGTGATTAGCTCTCTATTCATCCCAAAATCAAAGAACTTTGAACACTTTTCTCACCGTTTTATCCAAAACAGTTGTTCACAAGATCTGAAAAATCGAGACTTTGGCTTTGATTTTGTAAAATCTAAAATTAGTACAGTGCTTGTGTGTGTATAAGGATCAATCTCTGATTTTTCCAGAATTTTTGAACAACTCTTGATTAATTCGAATTTTGGGTGATTTTTAATTAATTTTGAAAATTCGAAAAATTCTTATTAAGCCTGGTTAATTTTTAAAATCTGAGATTTTAAAGGGTTCTAAATTGTGATAAACATGGCTGATGTTTATAATAATTTTGAACTAGTTAAGCATAATTTGGTTGGTTATTTTGATCCCGAAAAATGTCCAGTTCAACGATTTAAGCCCTGGATCACCTTTTTGAATGAACATTCTATATGTCGCACTGCCTTGACTGCTGATGTTCCCTTAAAATTTGGTCCACTTAGAGAGATGTGTTCCACTGCTGTTATTGCTGAGGATGGAAGTTCCTTTACTTTTGTGTTTAATGAAAATTCATACACAGTGAACGAATCAACTGTCATTGCTGCCTTAGATCTTCCAGCTGATAACTTTGTGGACTCACCTTCGAAAGATGACTTGACACATTTCTTCACGAGCATTAATTATCAAGAGGAGGTGGTAGATCTAAAGAAGATTAATAAAAAATTTTTGATTCAAGAATGGAATATCTTCTTTGACACTGTTGCGAAAGTGTTTGCCAACTCCACCAAGGGCAACTTTAATGTTATAACGACTATGTTACAAAATATTGGTTTTGCGATTGCCAACAATCGAAGAATTAATATTGGTAATATAATTCTGAATTTACTCATAATTCGTATAGCCAAGGCCAGAAAAGATTTTGATGCAGGTGAAAAGGTTTCATGTTTTTATCCTAGGTTCTTGACTTTGATCTTTAACCATCTAATCTCTGATGCAGACCAAGTTCAATTTAATAATGATCGAGTTCAAGTGTCTGGTAAACCAACAACGTTACTTTATACCAGGTTAGACACATCACTTGTCTTCCAGAACATCCCAGTGGTCATAACACCATATATGGCTAACTTCATAGACTTGCCAAATGTTATTCCTGCAATTGATGTTGTGCAACCTGAACAACCTGTACTTGATGTTGCGTTGTACCAACCTGAACAAGTTCCTGAGCACATTGTACCAGAAATTGAACAAGCAGCACCTGATCTTGAGCAAGCTGCTCCTGAACTTGCTATTCTTCCTGAGCAAGTAAGTCATTACCAAATGGTTCAACACACTACAACTGGAACTTCTACGGCATCTGCTGACCAGGTACTGTATTCTGATCCTTTAACTACTTCTACTGAGAAATCTATTTCTGGAACCCAAGTGGTTGTTAGGGCTGACCAGGGGATTGTAGCACCACAATCTCTAACCCAGGTCAAAGAGCCAAACACTGAGTCAAAACAATTCTACCATTACAAAAGAAAATTGCAGCCAAAAAGAACTAAAAGAAGTAGTGATGAAGTGAGTGAACCCACAGCTCTGCCTCTACTAAAGAAGAGTAGAAATGAACCTGAGGTAACTGTAAGCCCATCCATTTCCTCCCAACAGGATTTGGACATTGAAATGGCCGATAAACTGTTACTGGTTTCATCCTCCCAACAGGGTGACACTATTGAAATTCGCCATAGGGCCATGGCACCTTGTACAGAGTCAAGCACACCCTTATTACTCACAATGAGGGAAGACATAACCTTAGAATCTGATGTTGCTAGGGACACTGAGCAAGGAGTGCACAATAGGTTTGTTACTGAAACAGTGCCTGCCATAGTTACGGCAGAGGAGCCTTCACAGGCTTACGAGGGAAATCTTGATTCTGAGCCACTTATAATAGAATCATCATCTCCCCTCTCAGGTGGAACATACCTGGATCCCTTAAGGGAGTTTCCACTCGCAGTTTCGACTGGAGAAAGTGGAAGGCAACTCAGTCTTTCTGTCACTGAAGCAATTCAGACATCAAATCCTAATGAGATGACAGAACTGACTGGGGATAGGGATTCGCGAACTCCCATTGCACCACCACTGACCTCCCAAGAGGAGGCTAGGGTGATTTCAACTGCAGGTACACCTTCTGGAGCTATGGAAATTGTGAGGAGTGATGTGAGGAACACCACTAAACTGAGTGAAACACATGCACGTCAGATGAGTGAAACTCAGAGTGATATTCAGGTGAGTGCACACACTGACACATACACTCGTTCATTGGAAGAAAAGATTAAAGCTCTAGAAAAGGAACTTGAGGCCAGTAAAGCTGAAGCAAAATTACTTCGAGAACAAGTGGGTGAACGGTCTTCTTCATCTACCTCTGTCAAAAATCAGCTTGCTGTGATAAAGAATGACATCACCAAGATGAAGACAACTTACACAAACAAGTTCAACACTCTTGAATTATCTTTTGAACGGGCACTTGATGATGCTGGAGAGGTTACTGTGACTCAAGATAAACTTATTTCTGTAATCTCCGACAAAGTTGAAAATCTTCAAACAGCATTGATTAAGAGTCAGTTGTCTACTGAACGCCGTCTTGATGTGATTGAAAGGCAGAATGCACAACAAGGTAAGGGGATCAAACATTTGTTCAACATGATCAGCAGAACTCACACACCCACAGCAGAAGAAAGGGAATTCTTTGTAGGAAAAGGTGGAGATGGTGATGAGCGAGACCCTGGAGATGGTGCATTTCACACTTCGGTAGAGGATTCCTCAACTAAGGGGGAGAAGTCAAGAGAGGGAACTAGTGAACAAGGGAGAGATAAGGGGAATAAGATAGCAGATTCTCAGAAGAGTGCAGAAGACACTGAAGGGTATTACTACTCAGGTGAACCAGACACCTTTGATGTTTTTGCTGATCTAAAGTTCTCTGATGAGGGTGAAAAAATACCAGAACCAGACTTTAGCAGCTGGGAAGATGAAGTGCCAGTTGACCATGAATATGAAGCTGAGCAAGCAAAACTGGATTTTGAAGCTGAATTAGAAGTTGAAAGGCAAGAAGCAAATCTCAAATTGCGAGATGAAAAGCTTAAGAGAACACTAGATATGCTTGCACACAAAGAAAGACTTCAAAAAGAGGAAGCAGAAGCAAGGCAACGAGAACATGTACTTAAAACTCAAGAGAGGAAGTTATACGTCAAGTTTAAGAGTGGTGAGAAATGGGATCGTGCTCAACGAGTGATAGACTCACATCAATCTCTTGATAATGATGATAGACGACTTCTTTCTATCTTTGAAAGACTCAAAGAGCTTAACCCAACACACGATATGTACATGAGAGCTCTAAGAACAGAAGTTGTGAGAATAACAACTGCAGGTGAAACGAAAACAGATGAGCTTTTAATATTTGTTGATTGTCATGAGTTTGGAACACAAAGAGTTTCAATTCAGTTCTTCTATGACAAATCATTGACAGAAATCTGGGTTCTTAGGCCAAAGGTAAGAACTTCTTCTGAGTTGGGTGTACTACTTCATGAGAAATTCAAAGAGTTTGCTGAAAGAGCTGGTCCTGAAATAGTTGAATTGCCTAGACAATTGAAATTCCTTAAAGGTGAGGTGCTTCATACAATCAATCTTGAGAATGAGGAATTGTTCACACACTCTGCCAAGCAGCTGGTCTATATTGAACATGTTCTGAGAAATCAAGGATTTTCTACTAAAGAGAAGTTAGAAATTGCTGATAGTATTAAATCCTATGCAGAAGTCAATTTTTTCAAGGATTATGAGAAGTTCAAAGGTCAGTTGAGAAAGGCACTTGGAATTCCTCTTGTTCGTCCTATAGGATTCTCATCAAGAAGAGAGTTGCTAGTTGATGCAGAATTGCACAAAAATCTGCCAGAAATGGATGATCCAGAAGATGGAGAAATAAGGAAGGAAGACAGTCAGAAATGAAGAACAACTCTACATGTAATATCTTTAGAGTTAGATAGATCAAGATAGGATAATGTTTAATATGATCAGGCTAGAGGATCATCTATCTTGTATTTATCTTTATGTTTGAATCTGGAAATTGTTATAAATACCAGAACTTTTTCATTATTTACTTTGCAATTACAGTTTTATCATTTACTAGTTTAAGTTGAGTTAGTTGAGTTATCCTCTAGGAATTTGCTTGTTAGTTTATAACAAACAAATAGGGGGAGATTGAAAGGCATATGACTCAGCCTATTTGTAGTTCGAGGACTCAACTCAACTTAAATTAGATTGTAATAAGTAAATAATATTATCTGTCACAGGAATCTCAGAAGATGCTATCTGTCAGAAGAAACAAGTCTACAAGTCAATCTATAGTTTTGATATTTTACACTGGAAGAAGTTCAGTCTACTGATCAAGCCTCAGTGTGGTATTCAAAGTCATGGATTTAATTCTAAAGGACAGAGATTTCTACAAGTGACAAGAGACAGTATCAGTACAGAATATTTGAAGAAAGTTGAGAGAAGAAATATACCACAGCTTAAAGTCAAAATAAAGAAAAGCCGTTGGAGTTAGTCGTTCATGAACCAGACCGTGCATCGAGCGTCAACATTAATTCAGTGGAAGCTCTTTATTATTTTCAGTGGTTTAAAGAACAGATTTGGTTCTCAAAAGGAGGTATATTAATTCTTGTTAATTAATTAAATCAAGTAATTAATTTAATTAATAAATTAATTCTCAAAGAATTAATTTATTCATTAAAGTAATTATTAGATTAATTAATAAGAATTATTATATAAAAGAAATTAAATTAAATGATTAGTTAAAATCGTTTGATTTAATAAGGTTAGAAAATCTGTTCTATTATTACTCTCAGGAGTAATAACGGAGAGTAATGACAGCCTAAGTCAGAGAGTAATACTGGACAGTATTACTGGACAGTCATAATGGACAGTCATAATGGTCAGAGTAATACTGGACTGTCATAATGAACACAGTAATACTGGACTGTCATAATGGACAGAGTAATATTGAAGTGTCGTAATGGACAGAGTAATGCTGGACAGTAATAGTGGACTGTCATAATGAAGAGTCATATCAAGAGTAATATTGATCTGTCATGACAGCTCTTCTGGTGTCATAATGAACTGTCATAATGGCTTAAGTTGAGTGTCATAATGGAGAGTCATAATGGATCAAAATATCTCCAAAATAGACAGAAGATTGATTATAAAAGAAGGCAGTGACACAGAAGACTAAAACGGACAAGAAAAAGAAATACAGAAGCTCTCCATCTCTCTCATCTTTATATCACTGACGAAGCTTTTAATTTTCACAATAAATTCAGTTCAAGCCCCTTGTAATATTCTATCCACTGGAACTTGTTTATTGATCACTCTTGTACTACTAGCGAATTAAGTTTCCTAGTTCTTATCTCGATTTTTATTAACTAAATTAGAAAAGTTCATGTCGAATTTTCTAATTAGTTTTTATTAACGTGATAATACTCTGTACTGATTTTGTAACAACCATCAAGTTTAATATATCGTTATATTTAACTTGAATTTTGTTTCAATTAATTCCGCACAAATTTGTCTAAACTAAATTTTATTTAACGGACAAATTTCGATAAAAAGATAAGGATTGTATTCAACCCCCCCTTCTACAATCTTAACGGACCTAACAGAGACACAAGGTTTACGGCGACTCCAAGCCTCTTCTGGGGTTTTTCCTTTCACTGCTTTAGTAGCAGCTCGATTTAATACATAACACGCAGATGCAACAGCTTCAGCCCAGAAAAATTGGGGTAATCTTTTTGTCTTCAACATGCTACGAACTAGTTCCATAATAATGCGATTTTTTCTTTTAGCGACCCCATTTGGTTGGGGGCTAAAGCTCACAGTCAGCTGATGTTTAATACCATTCTCCTTCAAAAATGCGCCAAGTTTTCCACTCATGTATTCGCCACCTCGGTCCGAACGTAAGGCCATCAACTGATAGCCACTTTCTTTTTCAACAAATGCTTTGAAGTTCTTAAAAACACCAAAAACTTCGGACTTCTGTTTAAGAAAATATATCACATCTTCCTGCTATGGTCATCAATGAAAGTGAGGAAAAATCTATTACCTCCAAGAGAATTCAAACGCATTGGACCACATAGGTCGGAGTGCACAAGCTTTAAAGGTAGAGACGGCCTTGTAGCCATTCCACTAGGAAAAGGGACTCGATGATGTTTGCCAAATACGCAGCCTTCACAAACTTGATCTTGTCGACTGATGTATGGAATTCCTCTTACCATATGCTCTCTGCAGATTTTTGATAATGTGCTGAAGCTCAAATGATTGTAGCGTAGATGCCACAACCAAGATTTATCATTGACAATACTTAAAAAACAGTGAAGTGCAATGTCATTAAGTTTTAAAGGAAACATCTTGTTTGCTGTCATTTTTATTCTTACAACAAGAGTACCATTCTTATCTCTTATTTCACACTGCTCATCCTTGAAAATCACATTGTGTCCTTTCTTCAAGAGCTGGCCAACGCTTAAGAGGTTGTGTTTCAGACCTGAAACATAATAAACAACACAAATATAATTTATGCCTCGTTTTGTTTGAATTGGAATATCACCACATCCTTTTACCAAGTGTCGCTTATCGTCTCCTGTTTTTACTTCACGCTGGACATATTCATCAAGATTAATAAGTTTGGTTTTGTTTCCTGTCATGTGGTGGCTACAACCACTGTCTATGTACCAAATATCTTCTGTAGAGATCTCTTGCTCGTTGAACATGAGTAGCACAGATTCCTCCTCTTTTGAATCAGAGTTCTCGTGTAAAAAACTTGACTCTTCTATTTCATTTTTCAATCTCGAGTAGCAGTCTTTCTTTAAATGACCAAATTTATGACAAAAATTGCATTGGATTTGAGATTGATAATTACCTCTTCCTCTGCCTCCATGTCGTCCACGACCTCTTCCTCTTTCATTATGATAGCCTGGAATCCTTGCATAATTTGATTGGGACTGATGATTTTCTGCTTGAATCTTTCCTCTTGTGTAGACATCTGATTGGTTTCTTCCCCGTCCACGAAAATGTCCCCTGCGTCCTCGTCCTCGAAAGCCTCCACGATGAAATTCTTGTGCTTGAAATGCTTGCTCAGTAGGAGTTTCAAATTGTTTAATTCGTAGCTCATGGGATTGTAAAGAACCCAATAAAGATTCCACAGAGAGTTCACTCAGATTCTTTGATTCTTCAATTGCAACCACGACATGTTCATAATTTTTTGTCATGCTCCGAAGAATTTTTTCTACAATTCTCTGATCTGGAATATTTTCTCCATTTATTTTAAGTTGATTAGTAACTGAAACAACTCGATTAAAGTATTCTTCAACAGATTCTCCTTCCTTCATTTCGAAGCAAATCAAATTCTCCTCGTAAAGCTTGTAGCCTTACCATTTTTACCTTCTCTTCTCCCTTGTAAGTTGTACTGGGAATATCCCAGGCTCCTTTTGATGTATTTGCTGCTGAGATTCGTTCAAAAATTGCTTCATCTACTGACTGGTAAATAAAATAAAGCGCCTTTTTGTCCTTCTTACGATTTTCTTTTAAAGTTGTCAACTGTTGTTGATTGAGGGTTGCTTGATCAGCGGGTTCATTGTAACCAGTCTCAACAATTTCCCAGAGGTCCTGGCAACCAAAAAAGGTCTTCATCATGATATTCCACTGGCTATAATTTTTGCCATTCAGGTGGGGAAGCTGGGGTTGCAGAAAGTTGTTGTTTGTGGCCATTTTGATGTAAAAAAAATGGAAAAAGTGTCTGAATTTTGGATGGTGTAAAACGTGGCTCTGATACCAATTTGTAGGTTTAAAGGATCAGAAAAAACTTGAAAAAAGAAAAGTGCAGAGAAGAAACTTGTTCTCTGAAAACTGAGGTGTTTATAATTCCTCCGGAGTACATCATATTTATAGGATTACAAAATACTTAACTGAAACTTATTTAAGGTCTTAGAAAACTAAAGGCCAGGAGACATTTAGATATGCGGTTACAAGTTTGGAATATAGACAGGCCTGGGATTTTCTAGCTTATACTTCCAACAGTCTCAAGCAGCTTACTCGCTTCCATCCCTCTTCAGCCTCTTGATCCACCTCCACATTTTTCCCGCCTTTATTCTTCTAGCCTCCGAATTCCCATGCATTTTCACCGACTTGGAGGGCCTTGGACGTTCACAAGAAGAAATAGCCTGCAAATTATCAGAAATATATAATGCAATAACTTAAATCACACAAAAATATACAAGTAAGAAAAAAATTATTGAATTCTATTTAACAAACTACATTTAGAACTAGAACGTCGCTCGATCTTACATCATCACGACCTCTATCTTCTTCTGGTGGAAAGCTTGTTTTATTTGTCCTTCATTATTAGGATTCAGCATGGGATCATTATGATCTGCGAAGAAGTTATCTCTAAATCCTTCCCAGGTGCACACTTTTTCACATAGTTTGACTTTTCCTTTACATTAGCTAGCTAGAAATATGGTACTTCAGTCTTGTGCTAGCTTGTAAAGGATTAGGCCAGCAAAGCATACTAACAACACAACTACAAAATTGCAAAATGAGGTACAGGGAGAGAGCTCGTGGCCTTACTTCTTGACTATATGCATTGCAATTAGTTGTCTGAAACTTACAATCAGATGAAAACAACAAGCCTTAATTAGCACGTACCAGGAATATAAATTAATTTACTATATTTGAAATATTATTTGTATCGTCAACTTTGAGTCTCAGCACTTCATTTCAACTTAATATTACACCCAAAAAGTTAATCGCCACTTCATTTCAAATTTCAATATTGTCCAAGAAAGTAATATTCACAAGCAAATATTATATATAACAAAACCATTTATAAGTTGGTAAGTTTATTCCAAAGAGAGAAGTTAAATCAAGAAATTTGCAAACATGATTAAAAACGTTTCTTCAAATTTGTAAGTAAAAAGTGCTCTCAATTAACAATCAAACGTCATAACCGTCAACCCTAAAAAAGTTACTATTACAGGGTCACTTCGAATTATAAGAAATGAAATGCAATATTTCAACCAGCCTAGGTTTGCCTTGCCTCCCTCTTCAGCTTCTTCAGTTGCTCCTTGAGCTCCTCAACCTCTGCCTCAGCCTTTCGCAGCCGTCTCTGAAATGGCCACTTTCACTAACCCAGAGGGCCTTGGATGTTCAAAATGAGAAGTACTAGTCTGCAGTACTCTGCAGATTATCAGAAAAATAATGCAACAACTTTAGTCACACAAAATTATTAAATTACATTTAACACATTTAGAACAGGCTTAATCTTACAACTTCACTACGTCTTTCTTCTCCAGGTGGAACCCTCCTTTGATTCTCTTTCAGTACTCCGTATTAGGACTTCGGGATCATAAGGATCTGCAAAAAAGTTATCCCTAAACCCTTCCTGCACAGCTTTAGATACTTTTGGACAAACTTTTAATTAGTACTATTCCTTTCACCTCGGCTAAATGGTTTTTTAGCCTGGTGACCCCTTGCACCACGTGTTCACATAGTATTTGTTATTAGTACCCTTGACAACTTTCTGGGGTGTAACTAACTTATGTAGGCCTTTCTCTCCATGGCCCTTTGCACGAAGTCCCAATATTTATAAAGTAAAAATATGTATTCGTTTTGTACCAAAAAATAATTCATAAATATAAATACCAGCAATATAAATTTAATCACTTCAAGTAGTAGAATATCATGATTGCCGACCCATTTCCTTTCATATATCATGAATAATACCCAAAAAATGTCATATCCACAAGCAAATAATTCAGCAAAAAATTCATTTCTAAGTTGATAGTAAATGCGTTCTACTGGGGCTAGAATATTGAAAACAACAAATGAAAATTTATAGATGTCATCAAAATAGTTGTTCAAATTCCAAAAATAAAAGGTACTCAAGCATCAGTGACATGCATTACATGAAATGGTAAAAATTATTATTATTCTCAAGTCTCAATTAAGCAGCTTAATTAATTAGTTACTGGCTTGCATCCCTTTTCAGCTTCTTCCATCGCTCCTCGAGCTCTGCAATATCTGCCTTTATTTTTTCCGCCCTTTCTTGTATCCTCCTAATCCTCGTTTTGGAGTGGCTTGGACGTTCACGAGAAGAATTAGCCTGCAAATAATTATCAGAAAAATAATGCAACAACTTTAGTCACACAAATATATACAAGAGTAATTAAGAAAGAATTATCAAATTCTATTTAACAAACTAAAATTAGAACAAGAAGGCTCGATCTTACATCATCCCAAGGTGGAACCCTGTTTTGTTCTTTCTTCAGTATTAGGACTCTGGGATCATTAGGATCTGCAGAGAAGTTAGCTCTGAATCCTTCCCGCACAGGTGGAGGCACTCTTTCACATAGCTTGACTATTCCTCTTACATTTGCTAGATGGTATTTCAGTCTTGTGACACTTTGCACCACATGTGGACAATAGTTACACTTCACGTACGGTTTGCCACCCTTGATAATTTCTTTACCGTGCTCCCATGCGTAATCCACTTGTTTATTACTCACTGCATATAAGATAACAAACGTTAGCTAAACTTTGAAATTTTCATAAATTTTAGCAATCATCAATTATACATTTAGTTACTTATTATAGTACATGAACACGTACATATGTGAATTTTGTATTATATACAAAATATTGCTATAAAATAAAATTATACTAATTAAAAGGTAATTATGTTATACCTACAAATCTTAGCCATTTATAATAAAAATAGACATAATTATAAATTACTAGCATTTTGCCCGTACTTCGTACACGGCTTTTTATTTAATTTAAAATGATAATACCTAAAATTTAACAAATTTTATTGATTTCTTAAAACATCTTATTTAATTTAAATTGACAAAACCAAAAATTTAACAAATTTGATTGATTTCTTTAAAAGATATTGTATACAATTATATTAATAATCAATTCTTAGCAAGAAATTATATACAATTATATAATTATTTAATAAAATAATGATATGCTAAAATTTATATAAAAAAGTAGCATACAATTCTATTTTAACAATGTTGAAAATTTATTTAATCCATCAAAATCTGCAATAAAATAATAAATATTTTTACAAATATTGTTCTCTAATTGAAAACAATAATAAATTGTCTTCATTATTCAAATGCGGAAATAATAATCCCTTCACCCCCAATGACTCCAAAACATTAAATGGCTCCAAAACATTAAAGCTCATATAATATCAAGAACATTTTATATTAACTATGAGACCTCATAGTTAATATAACGTGTAAATGTTGGAGAACAATGAGATCACATTTCAAGCAATTTTTAATTTTTTTTGTTAAATTTTTTTATGAATGGATAGAGGGTAGAATTATAAGACTTTTGTGTGAAGATGCCCCTAGCGGGGCCCTTTAAAATAATTTGAAATGTAGCGAATATGTGTGTTCTCACTGTTCTCATTTTAAAATTTTTTTGTTAATTTATTTATGAATGGATAGAGGGTAGAATTATATGACTTTTTTTGGTGAAGATGTCCCTAGCGGGGTCCTTTAAAATAGCTTGAAATGTAGTGAATATGTGTGTTCTCACTGTTCTCATTCTCACCAGAGCGTGACCATTAAACTGTATTAGTAAATTCATGTATGAAAAAACAGTGTATATATATTATTAATATAGATTCTTTTATTAAAAATAAGTAAATTATACAATTAAATAAGCAAGCCAAAATATCAGATAAATATTCTAGTAGATTTATTGTTTATGTTCAAATTAAGGTCTTTCACCATGGCTGACTTTATTATATTAAAAGTATGTTCTTATTGAAATGAGTATAATAATTTGAATTTGAATTTGAATATATTTTTAAACTACTTATTTTGATGGGTTGTTAATTTTTTTGTGATCAACTTAGAGGGGTAACCAAAAATAAAATTAATTGGAATACATAAACCCATTACCCACGTTATGATAAACAATACCTATAAAACGGAAGTTGCTTATGTGGTTCAGGCTTGTTAATTACTTCAATACTTCATTAGCTTGATCATCATGTGGACCATCTTTCTTTTTATCACTTATGTTGCTGCTATGTAGTCTATCTGTAACTAACATCTTTCTTTTTATCACTTATGTTGTTGCTATGTAGTCTATCTGTAACTAAACATCTCTCTCTGCTTGTAATCTATATTTATAAATGCAAACTTCTTCTTGTATTGTATTTTGTTTTCAATATTTAAAATTATGTAGCTGGAGGAGAAGAGAAAGGCCGGAGGTACAATCGTAGTACTACAACATTACTGAAAATAAGTACAATATCATATTAGAATTTTTTGTTCCAATCTAAATTGGGTTGCTCCAAATGCTGTGTAATGACAAAAAGGGGCATTAAATAAATAAAGAAGCTCACTTATTCACTTTTATCTTCAAATAATGTATGATTACAAATTATAACAATCACATTTTCCATTACCTATTCTCTCTCAAAAAGCCAACTAAACTGAAAAAGGGAAAAGTTAGTGCTTTTATATTTTAATATGGAGCTCAAATGAAAGTGCTGAATATGAGATCATATATGAAGTGAAATTGAACGCGAGTAAAGAAGATATTTAGAGCATAAATAAGAGCAATGTTACCTGACCCAGAGGGTGAGGCTTGTGACGTGGGTCTGAGCTTCTAAGTATGCTATTCCATAGTCCCTTCGGAGACATCCGATAAAAAGTATGCTATTCCATAAGACCTTCTGGTACGTAGCATGTCTACCCCATGAACATTAAGTTGAACAAATCTATAAAGAACATAAACTTGCTTGAAAACAAAATAATGTCTATAAGTATCAAACTGAGTCCCAAGATTATTTACAAATAACATGGTCCGTATTGTGTCAATGTTATTAACTGGTAATCTTTCCAACTACCTTTGTTATTACGACATGTAAAATAAAAAATTGAAAGGCCAAGCAAATATTTTAAAGGTACCTCTCTGGTGTCATGTATGTTATTATAACATCGGGTAATTCATTAAAACTTTAATTCTTAAATTCCAAACCAAAATCAAAACCAAACAAATATTATCCTGTCTAATTTTTAATATTGTGAAATCAATAAAAACTTAACTCTTATGGCCAAACTGAAAACTGGAACCAAACATATATGACCCGTACGGAGGTCTAGTACACATACCTTAACCCTACTTCAGGGGGTTGAGAGGTTAATTTGGTGAAAAACCCAGCTTTCAAATCTGAAAAGTGCAAACATGCATCAAAATCCAGCAGTGTGAAGATTTGAGCGGCTTGGACTTGAAGGTGAAAAATGACAGAGATAGATTTGAGTAATGACAAAACGGAGAATCAAAGAAATAAAGAAAGATAAAAAAAAATAAAGGATAATACTATAGTAGAGGTTTAGATTTGGGTCGATCCAATTGGGTTACTCCAAATGTTGTGTAATGACAAAAAATAGTATATGTTTAGATTTGGGTCGATCCAATCTAATTTGGGTCGCTCCAAATGTTGTGTAATGGTAAAAAGGGGCATCAAAGAAATAAAGAAGATTAAAAAAATGAAGGATAATATTATCGTTGACAGAATTCGAACATTGAAATTTTAGTAAATAAATTTAATCATGTAACATATTTAATCATTAGATCTAACAGTTCTAATTTTAAATAAAATTCTAAAGGATATTATTCGTTGTATATGAATTTTTATTATATTTTGTTAGTGGTTAGAAGATATGATGTCATATTTTTGGGTATGCAATTAGTAAATAAATTTAATCATGTAATATATTTAATCATTGAATCTAACAGTTCTAATTTTTAACTAAAAATCTAACGGATATTATCCGTTGTATACGAATTTTTGTTATATTTTGTTAGTGGTTAGAAGATATGAAGTCATATTTTTTGGTATGTATTAATTATTGCAATATTATATTTTAAATTAAAAGTCAACATGTTTTAATTAATAGAAAAAAAATTATTGATTGGAAGATATGATATTTTAGGTATTTATAAAATGTAATATCATCAATTATAAGTAAACATCTTTTAATTGAAAAAGACAATCAGCTAATTATCATTAATTATATTATTAATAAAAAAAATGAAGGATAATAGTAGAGGTTTAGATTTGGGTTGATCCAATTGGATCACTCCAAATACTGATTAGAGAGAAAAAAATTATTGATTGGAAGATATGATATTTTAGGTATTTATAAAAGGTAATATCATATCAATTATAAGTAAACATCTTTTAATTGAAAAAGGCAATCGGCTAATTATCATTAATTATATTATTAATAAAAAAAATGAAGGATAATAGTAGAGGTTTAGATCCCCTCGGATCTCCTTTATATATTTATATAATAGTTCTAATTTTTAACTAAAAATCTAACGGATATTATTCGTTGTATACGAATTTTTATTATATTTTGTTAGTGATATTTAATTTCCACTATTAATAAAATTTAAAATGCAATTGAGTTGTATATTTAGTTTTCTCGATTAGTAAAAATTTAAAATGCAATTTAGAGAAATTGATTATTTTAATATGTTTTACTTGAAAACAGAAATTGATTAGTTATTAGGAGAAATTTTATTTATATTTAAGTAAGGGTAATTAATTAAAAACAATAGGTACCGACCAATCAACCAACCGACCGGCGCCATATAAATGGAAAACCATAGATTTTAGCTAAAGGAAATAGAAAAGGTAACATTGTTTTAAAAAAAAATTGATTATTTAATATGTTTTACTTGAAAAAGAAAATTGATTAGTTATTGGGAAATTATTTATTTATAATTAAGTAAGGGCGTCATTTAATTGGGAAAAAAAGATTTTAGCTAAAGAAAATAGAAAATGTAACGTATTTTAGAAGGAAATTGATTATTTTAATATGTTTTACTTGAAAACATAAATTGATTAGTTATTAGGAGAAATTTTATTTATAATTAAGTACCGACCGACCGACCAACTAACTAACCGACCGACCAAACTTTCAATGTTTTAAAATGCAATTTTAAAGGTAAGGATATTGAAATTGTATATTAAGTTTCCTCGATTAGTAAAAATTTAAAATGCAATTTAGATATTTACTTTACTTCATTAGTAAAGATTTTATAGGTAAAAAATAATGAAACTTTATATTTAGTTTCCTCTATTAGTAAAGTTTTAAAATGGAATTGAGATTTTTTTTAACCATTGGAATTATTAATTCAAAAATTTGAGAAATTTAACAAAATAGAACCGAGATATTTGACAGGCGCCACTTTACCTCCCTCGTTTTTCCTTTATATAAGTATATAATAGTTCTAATTTTTAACTAAAAATCTAACGGATATTATTCGTTGTATACAAATTTTTATTATACAAGCTTAAAACCCGTGCGATGCACGATTTTTTTTTTAATATTATATGATTTTTTCATTAATTTAAGTTAATTTTTTTAAAATATAAAGTTGGGCGGCTTAAATTTTTATATGAGATTTGATAATAATTATATGAATGTTATCCGTGATATTTCTAGAAAATGAGGGATTTTAGTTAGAAAATATAGAAAAAATTATAGGTTTTAATTGAAAAGGGTAATCGGCTAATTAATAGTTTTTATATAATTATTATTTTATTTCATTAAATAGAAATTGATACGTTTTAGATAAAAAAAATGCAATTGGTTAATTATGAATATTATAATATTATTAGTTTATTGTATTAAACAGAACCACCCGTGATAAAATCGGAAAAAGAGAGATTTTAGTTTTAAAAAATAGAAAGATAACGTGAAAATTAAAAAGATGTCATAATTTATGTGAAAAATGTAATTGATTAGTTTATAGTAATTATAATTTAATTATGTTATTTTACTAAATAAAATTGCTCATAGTTTTTAGAAAATGAGAAATTAATGTTGTCCCTGAAATTTCTAGAAAAAAGAGAATTTAATTAGAAAAAATATAAAAGATGATACGTTTTAGTTGAAAAGGTAATCAGTTAATTAGTACTATAATATCATTATTTTATTTTTATTAAATAGAATCGCCCGTGATATAATTGGAAAAAGAGAGATTTTCGTAAGAGAAGGGAAAAAAGGTAACGTGTTTGAAAAAGGTAACCGTCCATGATACAATTGGAAAAAGAGAGATTTTAGTTAGAGAAAAGAGAAAAGGTAACGTATTTTGGCTCAAAAAGGTAATTAATTATTTAATACTAATTAAAATATAATTATGTTATTTTATTATACAAAATTAATCGTAGTTTTTAAAAATGGAGAAATTTTAGTTAGATAAAATGTAAAAGATATTGTATTTTACCTAAGAAGTAAAGGTAACATATTTTGGCTCAAAAAGGTAATTAATTATTTAATACTAATTAAAGTATAATTATGTTATTTTATTATACAAAATTGATCGTAGTTTTTAAAAATTGAGAAATTTTAGTTAGATAAAATGTAAAAGATATTGTATTTTACCTAAGAAGTAAATTATTTAGTTATTGTTCGTCAAAAAAAAATTATTTAGTTATTGAAAAATAGAAAAGGTAATATGTTTAACCTGAAAAAGGAAATTGATTAATAAAGGAGATTTGGGTCGATCCAATCTAAATTGGGTCGCTCCAAATATTGTGTAATGACAAAAAGGGACATCAAAGAAATAAAGAAGATTAAAAACATAAAGGATAAAAGCTGTAATTTTCCTGTGTAATGACAAAAAAGGGCATCAAAGAAATAAAGAAGATTAAAAAAATGAAGGGTAAAAGCAGTAATTTTTAAAATGCAATACTAGCAGACATTAAGAATATATTGATAAACTGAATTGATTTTACCAAAGTTGCAAAGAAATTATTCAATATTACGTCTACCAATCTACCAACTATATTAAAACCTGGATACAAATTATCTTTAATTTTTATAATACAATTGTTTATCACTAATTTTATTTTTTACACAAATGAGATGAATCTTTTATGTAATCTAGCTACAAAAGAACATGTGCATAATTAAACCGGTAGCTTTAATAAAAAAACATAAAAAATAAAGTAAAAAATTGTTAGAAAGAATTAAATTTGAAAATTTATATACACATATATTATATATATATATACACACACAAACAAAATATTACAAATCTTTAATTGAGAAAGGAACACAAATATGATAATCTTTAATTGAGAAAGGAACACAATTATGATAAAGACAATAGAACACTTTGAAGAAACCATGTAAGTAATATATTACATAAAAATTGTAACACTGATGTCAAATTGAAACTTACTGATACTGATATTGGTGATGAAGATGATGGAGACGTTAAAGGAAGCTTAGATGCAAGGAGGATGTATAAAATTAACTGGGTAAAGATTCAAAAATTCAAAGATGATTTTAAACGAGTTGAAATTCTTGAATGTTTCAAGATCTAAGCTAGAATGTAAGAAATATGTATGGAATTACAGTGGAGACCTGAGATTTAGGACAGAGAACAAATTGAGAGATGTTGGTGCGGCGGAGATGTGACACTAGAAATGTATTATATTTATAGCACTTATGGATAATTAGGTTTTAAATATGAGATTCATGGGCCTGAGATCAAACAAGGTTATATTTGTAAATATAAGAAGTGGTGTTATATTATTACAAAATTGCCCTCCATCTTTTAATTAAGGTTTAAATATGAGATTGATGGGAATCTATTAATAAGTAAAGCTGACTAATTTGGTTGTTTGGTTTTAAATATTTAGTAAATAGAGCCGTTAAATCTAATACTAAGGCATATTCTATATTTAAATTCCTAGATCCAAAGTTCGAATCTCGTCAACAACAAATTTACCTTATGATTTTATATTATTATTAGTTCTAATCAATACATATCATTTATTAAATAACTATTATTATTACTAATAATTTTATTAATTAATATTAGAAAGTTAAATTATATCCATAATAAATTCTTATACTCTATTTTACTTAATCATATAATTTTTGCTTTGCACGGCTATAAGCTAGTATTTGTAAATACAAAAAATAGTGTTATATTATTACAAAATTGCCATCCATTTTTTAATTGAAAATCTACTCTTTTTTTTGAATATTTTGGCTTATAGCCTTTTACAATGATGATAAGCCAGTATTATATTATTACAAAATTGCCATCCATCTTTTAATTGAAAATCTATTTTTTTTTAATATTTTGGCTTATAGCAACCAGAACCTCTAGATTGACTGAGTTAAACTCGACAACTTAACTATCTCAACTTCTATTCTATTTTAATATTACCGTAAGACTATATTAATCCTCGCCTTTATATATTTTCTTTTTCAAAAGTTATTTTAAATTTAATTTAAAGTAAAATATATTAAATATTATTATTCTATGTCCATTTTTAAATAAAATTTGAGATCATTTTTTTAAACATTAGTTCAGTGTCAATATATGACGACTATTCATATTGATTACAAATTGAGAAAAATAAAAAAAATTCCTTTCTCTTCCGGGGATATCTTAGAAAATGATTTAAAAGTAGTTTATGAAATATTAAAAGTAATCAAATATTATAATCATTAGAAAATCCTAAAACAATGATTTAACAAACACTAAAGAAAGTTGAAAAAAAATTGATGATAATCAATTTTTTGAACAATGGGAGTACACGGGGACAATATTTATAATACATAATAATTTTCTTAAAATAAAAATAAAGGTACTTACTTAAAATCTTAAATTAAAAAAAAACAATTTTTTTTAAACACAAATGCTCTCTCCTTCAACCTTTTCATGGCCCCCCTCCGGTCATCTTTGACCGTATTTTTCTTCCCTTTGTTTCACTGCACGTCCCTCACGCTCTCTTTTTTCTTACTTACCTTCCCATTCTCTCTCAGATCCTGTGTTTTTTTTCCTCGATCTGTTCTCATATGGGCTCTGTAAACTCGGAGCACTCCGGCTCCATGAACTCAGAAGAGTTCACCAACTTCATTGGCCTGAACTATGCTATTCCTTTGCCTTATGTGCAACATCATCATGAACCTGAAGCTGATTATGTCATGGGAGAACCTCTATCCCCCCAAGCTCAGCAAAGAATGCGAGAACAGATTAATCTGATTCTTAATGAGGGAACTGAGGTGCTTAATAGTGGACCAGCAGCTGAAGCCTCTTCAAAATCAAGTCATGTTCCTCCAATCACTTCCCATGAGGAGGTTAAATCGACATCTCAAAAAACAATTCTGAATAATTTTCAAGATGATATGCATCCTGTGGTGCATCTTGAGGAGGGCGAATTGGCCAATGAAAAACAAGAAAAGGGAGATGCAACTAAAACTCAAGAACCACAACCTCCTACCTGGAGCAGTATTGTCAAAAAGAATGTGGTTAATGAGGAACCTGAGGTTGGAAATGCAGAAATTACATACAACAATGATGGCACTGCAACGGTTAAGTTCCCAGATGACTTCTTTGTTAAAGCACAGAAACAATGGGATACTAGCATTATTGGGTATTTCATTGGAGGGTCCTTTGCCTTCAAATATATCCGGGAACAAGCCCACCGATTTTGGAAAAATCGTGGATTAACAGGGGTTTACTACAACACGAAAGGATACTACACTTTCAGGTTTGGCACATTAGAGGAAAAAGAGAGAGCTTTAAGCTTGAATACAATTCAAATAGGCAAGAAAACTATGTTCTTGTTGCCTTGGACAGATGGAACTAATTTCAAACGAAATGTTATTGATAGAGTCCCCTGTTGGATTCGATTGGTTGATGTCCCAGAAATTTTCTGGTTTAAGGAAGGCTTGAGCTCGATTGCTAGTTCGGTGGGCAAACCTCTAAAATTTGATGCGGCCACATCTCGTTTCGAACCTCTCAAGTACGCTGGAATACAAGTAGAGCTTCTATACTCTGCCTTGCGACCAGACTTTATAAGAGTGCCTCTACCAAACTCATCTGGAGAAGCAAAGATTGAAATACAGTATGGGGAGCTCCCTTACTCTTGCAGTCTTTGTCAAGCGTTCGGTCATTCTTTGGCTAGATGTAACAACAATCCTGAGAGAGTTAGTAAGAGACCTAAAAGGAATGACAATAAGAAACAAAGTGATGGGCCTTCTGGTTCGTCTACATTCCCTGTTTCTCCTACCAAGAGTGATTATCTCACCAACATGGAGATGGTCCCATATACGGTGGGGAAATTATTTGGTTGTGATGTTGTTATGGACGAAGATGTCATCTTAAATGAACTTGACAAGGAACTTGAGAACAAGTCTGTCAAGTTACAAGCTGATACCAACAATTTAGAATTAGACCAGGGAGAAGACAACTTGGAGGAGTTCGACAGATATCCTAGCCCTACACCTCTTGCTGTAGTAAATGTTAATGTCCCTCATCCGGAATTGGTTATAGACTTCACTGAAATGGGTTACGACTTTAATGGTAACCAAAAAAATCGAAGCAAATCTCCAGTTGCTACTCGAGGTGGTAAGGCACATACAGAATTTAGCAGGAAAAAGACTAATAGCGAGAGTGGTTCTACACCTCTAGTTACTGGAAATGGGTTTGAGGCCCTTTCTGATCTACCAGACGATAACCATGTTCTGCAAGCTGTAAACTCCCCAGAAAAAAGAAGGATTGTGAACTCATCAACTCAAGTTTCAAACAGGAAAAGTTCTAGGCTGGCAGGAACGCCAACGTTTCTCTCTAGTTTATCATGAATTTTGCAGTCTGGAATGTGAGAGGTATCAATAGGAGTCCTCATTAGCAAGAAGTAATTAATTTCATTTCTGCAAATAAAATTTCTCTTATGGGCTTGGTAGAAACTAAAGTTAGGGTTGATAATTCTATGGATATTTCTAGGCGTATTAATAAAAATTGGAAATGGATTTTCAATTATGATGAGCATGATTTTGGTCGTGTGTGGGTTGGTTGGGACCCTTTTATTTGGCATGTCACTGTTTATTTGAAAACTTCCCAGCATATAACTTGTTTTGTGACTTTTTTAGAGAAGCAAATAACCTTTTGTGTTACCTTTGTCTATGCCTTGAATCAACCTCATCAGAGAGAACCCCTTTGGAGAGCTCTTGAAGATCTCAGTAGGTCTATTTCAATGCCTTGGTGCATCAATGGTGACTTTAATTGTATTTTAGCCTTGAACGAGGTTAAGGGCGGTCGTGAACACTGGACGACGGGTATGCAAAATTTTCTGGATTGTGTTTCTGTCTCGGGTCTGGGCCATATCAAAACTCTGGGATCCCTTTATACGTGGACTAACAAAAGATCTTCTCTTATTCATAAACGTCTGGACCGTATGCTAGCTAACAAGGATTGGTTTAATGTGTTCACAGAAGCTACAGTTATGGTAAAAAATAAGGGAATCATGGATCACAGCCCTTTAGTTTGTTCTGTTCCTTTACATCTTGAAAAGGTCGTCAAGCCATTCCAATTTCATAATTACATGACTGAAGTAGAAGGGTTCATGGACGCTGTCTCAAGGGCTTGGTCTAATCAGTGGTATGGGGATCCCATGGCTATCCTGGTTCGTAAGCTGAAACATGTCAAAAGTGCTTTGGTTGCGTTAAATAGGACTCATGGTAATGTGCATAATAACGTAATTATGGCTCGGTCTTTTCTTTCAGCCGTGCAAGATAAATTGGTGAATGACTGTGAAAATGTAAGTTTGCTTCAAGAAGAAACTCAATATTCGGGAAAGTTGCAGATGGCTTTACTAGAGGAGGAGAGATTTCTTTTGCAAAAATCGAGGGTGAAGTGGCTTAAGCACGGTGATGGTAATAACAGCTATTTTTTCAACAGAACAAAAGCTAATTGGAATGTGAACAAGATTCTGGCTATAGAAGACGATGAGGGGCTTTTGGTTTCTGGCCAAAAAAATGTCTCAAAAGTGGCAGTTGATTTCTTTTCGAGCACTCTGGGTTCGAGTTCTAACCTGCCGCCTTGTGACTTTGATTCTTTCGACTGTGATTTGATCACTCCTGCTCAGGCGACCTTGTTAGAAGCACCTGTTTCTGATGAACTTATTTTGGCAACCTTAAAGGCAATGAAGAAGAACAAGGCACCAGGGCCTGACGGCTTCACAGTCGAATTCTTTTTAGCATCCTGGGAAGTTGTTGGTAGCACCTTTTGTGAGGCAGTCAAAAGCTTTTTCTCCTCTGAATCGTTTCATACCTCAGTCAACGCAACAAGCATTGCCCTTATTCCGAAAGTTCCAACCCCTACAACGATGCGTGATTTTCGTCCTATCTCACTATGCTCTATTCCCTACAAATGTATTGCCAAGATACTTGCTTCTCGACTGAAAAGAGTCATGCCTAGTATCACTGACATATCCCAATCGGCTTTTATTCCGGGACGTAATATCTCGGATAATATTCTCATGGCGCAAGAGTTGTTTCGAGGTTACCATCGGGATACGGGCTTACCTAAATGTGCCTTAAAGCTTGATTTGCATAAAGCTTTTGACTCATTAAATTGGGACTTCATCATGGGTGCCCTCCGAAAGCATAATTTCCCAGCAAAGTTTATGAGGTGGATTTTTATATGCATATCTACTACTGCATTCTCTGTCAAAATTAATGGTTCTTTATGTGGCTTTTTTCCTGGTAAGAAAGGTCTCAGACAGGGAGACCCTATCTCCCCCTATCTCTTTGCTATTGCTATGAATGTCCTGTCTTCTATGCTTGCAAAAACTTCTGCTGATTTCAGATTTCACCGGCGTTGCAAAGACATGAAGCTTACGCATCATTTCTACGCAGACGATGTTTTATTATTCTCTAATGGAGACAGTGTGTCCGTCACTCATCTAATGGATTGTGTTTATCACTTTGCGGATGTTAGTGGTCTTCGGCCCAGCACGGTTAAAAGTACGGTCTACTTTGGAAACTGCAAAAGAGATTTTATTGAGTGGTTTGATTCAAGATATAGTCTTGAACATGGGGAGCTTCCTGTCCGATTTCTTGGGGTTCCTCTAATATCAACGAGGCTCAGTCATAATGATTGTATTCCTCTCATTGACAAGATAACTGCTAGAATTTGTTGTTGGACTTCTTTATTGCTGTCTTTGGCAGGTCGTGTGCAACTCATTAGGGCTGTGATCTTTGCTGTTCAAGGTTACTGGTCTAATCATTTTATCCTTCCTGCTTCGGTGCATAGTTCCCTTCAATCTCTCATCACTCGCTTCTTGTGGAAAGGGAATATAAATTCCAAAGGTGGAACGAGAATCAGTTGGGACTCCATTTGTCTTCCTCTGGACGAGGGTGGGCTAGGTCTTAAGCAACTCAAAGACTGGAATCAATCACAGATCATGCTTCATCTTTGTAAGGTGGTTTCGAATAATAAATCTCTGTGGTCTCGTTGGGTAAACACAACTGTCCTAAAGAAGTATAACATTTGGACAATGCCAATGCCAAATGATTGCTCGTGGATTCTAAGAAATGTCCTTAAGCTTAGATCAACAGCTAGACAATTCATATCGTTCAAGCTTGGGAACGGTCTTGCTACTTCATTATGGTTTGACCCCTGGTGGAACTCTACTTGCTTGGCTGCTAACAGCAATGCTCTTATCATTGCTCAATCTGGTCTTCCTAGTGATGCTACGGTGAACTCCATTATCCATACAGGAACTTGGGTTCTTCCTCGAAACACAAACAGAATTCATCACATTCATCCTGATCTCAGACTCTGGACGCAGAACTTTGACTTCCCAGAGTTTAACCTTTGTTCTACTGATGCCATTCTCTGGGATGGTTTGCCAATTCACAAGATCAAAGCGCGTCATATCTGGAACTCTCTTAGAACGCATTCGAATGAAGTTCCCTGGGCAAAACATGTGTGGCATAACCTAAAAATCCTACGCTACGCTCATCATGAATGGATTCTTTGCCATGGACGCTTGCCAACTTTGCACAGGCTAGCCTACTTCGGCTTGGATGTTTCTCACTTTTGCCATTTCTGTGTTGGGGGCATAGAAACAGATTCTCATTTGTTTGTTACTTGCCCCTACAGTAGTTACATCTTGTCAAAGATGTTTGGCTTGCTAGACATTGTTTATGCAGGTTCTTCTTGGGTGGATCTACTGCACTCTTTGGGATGTATCTCTGATCACACTCTTCGCAGTGTTGCTTTACTGCTTGCTCAGACCTACTCTTACCACTTATGGAGAGATAGGAACTCGCGTCTGCATGACAAGGGTTCATTGGGTCCAAATTCTCTAATCAAAGGAATCATGGTTGATGTAAAATCGAAGTTGCAAAACACGGAATGGTTCATCAAAAATGCAAACTTAGATATGTATAGATGGGTCTTTCTTTAGCTTTTTAGCTTTCATAGTTCGGTTGGTTCTTTTTGTTTTTTCTATTTCCGATTTTTCTTCTAAGTTAAATCGGTCTTAGATAGATCTCTCTTTGCTTTGGCTTAGAGCAAGGGTCAACCCCTGTATTTCTCTTCTTTATTATTTATAAATTTAGCAAAAAAAAAAAAAAAAAAAAAATCTTAAATTAAATATGATGACACTCAGTGATTGAAATCGATTATATATGTAATAAGGTTTGATAAACCCTCTTTAAAATTTTTTCCTTCCTAACTACTTCTTAAATTAAATTTTTATATTACCCCACATAATTATATAAATAATAATTTTTTACTTAATAAAAATAAATTATTTGTTATGAATAATTTTCTAATTTAATATGCATGTATTAATTGTGTTTAACTAATTATTACATTGTACTAATTTACATTTATTACTATTTCATAATATCATGTTACCAATTTTTTATCTAGATATGTTACGAAAGCGGTGGGTATTCCTGCTATATTAATTATTATTAATAATATTTTAATTTAATATGCATGCATTAATTGTGTTTAACTCATTATTATATTGTATTAATTTACATTTATTACTACTCCATAATATCATAATTGTTAAACATAGTATACATATCTTGTAAATATCTTTGTAAGTTGATAAGCGTAGAATTAGTCTTAGTGTTCTATGCCTATAATCTCTCTTTGTATATAGTTAGTTTCCTGTAAAATAGCCCAGGATGAGGCTACTATCTGATGTATATATTTGAAGATTTTGGGAATGAGAAAGGCAAGGAAGATATTCTTTTATGGTATCAGAGCGGGTTTCTCAATCTCTTTCCGCTAAACCCTAGCTGTGATCTCGGCCCCTCTTCCTTTCTTCTTGCCTTTCTCATTCCCAAAATCTTCAAATATATACATCAGATAGTAGCCTCATCCTGGGCTATTTTACACGAAACTAACTATATACAAAGAGAGATTATAGGCATAGAATATGGAAACTAATTCTACGCTAAGACTAATTCTACGCTTATCAACTTACAAAGATATTTACAAGATATGCATACTATGTATACGTTCAATTATTTCACGGGCATAGCTGCGTTGAGATAGGAACATACCACCCTTATGTCGAGTGACTGCAATACCCAAAAAATAATTCAACGGTCCAAGATCTTTCATTTCAAATTCAGAATTAAGAAGATCCATAATAGAACGCCGTAGAGCATGTGAAGAAGCTATCAGAATAATGTCGTCAACATATATCAAAATATACGCCATATCTGCCCCCTGTTTGTAAATGAATAAAGAGTTGTCACAACGACTCTGAGTGAAACCGAGAGACAAAACATAATCACCAAAACGCTTATTCCAAGTTCGGGAAGCTTGTTTAAGCCCATATATTGATTTACGCAAGAGGCAAACATAATCTGGATGGGTACGATCTCTATACCCCAGTGGTTGATGCATGTACACAGTTTCTTGAAGCTCGCCATGAAGAAAGGCGTTCTTGACATCTAACTGATGAATAGGCCATGCCTTAGAGAGAGAAATACTGAGAACTGTCCGAATAGTAGCCGGTTTAACAACTGGGCTAAAAGTTTCACCACAATCGATACCTATCCGTACCATCACCAACAAGGCGGGCTTTATGCCTCTCAAAACCACCATTAGAGGTAAATTTATGAGCAAAAATCCACATTGAACGAATTACATTCACACCAGGAGGTCTGGGTACTAAATCCCATGTTTTATTTTTCATAAGTGCATGGTATTCGTCATCCATTGCCAATTTTTCAGTTTGAATCATTAATCGCATTAACTGGGTTACGAGGTAACGGTGACATGGAAATCTGAGTGTGTAGTGCATGGTATTTTGGGTTGGGTTTAAAAATACCACGCTGACTACGAGTAACCATACTGGTTTTAGGAAGTGGAGGATCAGGTGAGGGTGCCATGGCTGTTACTGGAGGTGATTGGGCCGTGGGTGAGGTATGAGGAGTGTGGATGATGTGTGATGGGGAAGTAGGTGGTGTATAAATTATGCTATGAAGAGCCGGTGGAGTAGCAGACTGGTGGAGATGATCCATCACATAAGGAGAAAAACCGTCATCTAAAAATTCATATGCATGTGATGAAAGAGTATGTAGTGAGGCAAATGGAAATACGGTCTCATCAAATATGACATGTCGACTTATGATAATTTGACGGGAAGACAAATCATAGCATTTATAACCCCGATGATTAGGTGGAAAACCAAAAAATACACAAGGAGTAGATCGCGCTTGTAATTTATGGATTTTAGTGGAAGGAATAAGAGGATAACAAAGACACCCAAAAACCCGTAGATGAGAGTAGGAAGGGACCCTACGATATAGAATTTCTAATGGAGACTTATTATCCAAAAGTTTGCTTGGAAGAATATTTAGGAGATATGTTGCCATCTGTAATGCATGATGCCAAAAAGAGGGTGGAATAGATGCATGAGTGAGAAGAGTACGTATGATATTATTAATAATCGAATTTTTCGTTCGGCCTTCTCATTTTGCGGAGAAGTGTGAGGACACGACAGACGAAAAGACATTCCACTCTTTTTACAAAAATCCCAAAAAGATTTATTGTCATATTCCCTCCCATTATCACAGTGCATGTTTTTAATATTACGTTCAAATTGGGTGACAACATGATTTTTAAAAATGTCAAACTTCTCATAGACGTCAGATTTTTGACCCAAAGGAAAGGTCCACAAGAAGTTAGAAAAATCATCCAAAAATAAAACATAATACTTATGCAGGGTGACTAATAACCCCTTCGATCACAACTCTATTCTTGTACCACCTCATCTGTTCAGCAGTATGCCTAGACATATACAACCTCTGTAGACGATCAGTGAGACGAAAGTATCTTAGGATCTTCCTCGGAATTGTACGGCTTCCCCCCGGCTTGCCATCTTTATATCGGCTCAACTCACAGTACTTGCAATACTTTCTATGACTGTCTTCACCATAAAACAACATGCAATCATTTTCACAAGCATGTATTTTCTCGTATCCCAAGTTCAACTTCTTAACCATCTTCTTGCAATCATTGTAATTCTCGGGAAGTTTATGATCCGCCGGGAACACATCACCAATTAGAGATAGCAGCTCATTAAAGCCCTTTTCACTACACCCATGCCGATTTTTAAAATGCAATAATTTCATGACAAAAGTCAGCTGTGTGTACCTTGTATTGCCGGGATATATTATGGCCCATAACCATTCACATTGTTTAAAAATTCAGTCACTTGCGGGTTTGGCTCTTCATGGTTAGTATAATCCTCCCCAAAAGCATCCCTTAACATTTCCGTTTGATCAAACACATCTCCATATTGGATATTGCTTCGTTGATTACTCGAACCACCACCAATTATTTCCCCGTGATAATACGATACATTATAACTCTCGAGAAATCCAATTGCAATCAAATCATACTTAACATCAAACACACTCTTTAAGTGCAGATTTTTACATACATTACATGGACATAGGATAAGACCATTCGGTTCCGTGCAATTTCTTTCCGTAAATGCTACAAAATCATCCACACCCTCACAATACTCTTCTGTAAATCCATAATCATCGGGGTTGGATCTTCGACGAATCCAACTACGGTCTACAGACATCTATAAAATATAAAAATGGCATACAAATTAATTAAATGTAAAATTAAATTAATAATTAATAATTAATAATTATTTCTGGATTTTAATTACTTTTTAAAAAAGAAAATTTTCATAACATCTGACAGCGGTATCAATTCCGTCAGAAGATTGTTTTAGCGGGAAAATTTTCAGGCCAAAATTATGTAAGCGACAAAATATATTATTAAAATATTCAACTTCTGACAGCCTTTCATCTTCTATCGGATGTTCAACTGACCATTTGACAGATTTTCGTTTTTGTCAGAAGTTGAGCGCTGAAAACAACTCCGTTCGGAAAAGCCTATATTTGTTGTAATGCACTGATACCTATTGAACACCAATTTCTCGTCTATTTATTTACATTTCTTGTGTGTTAATACACTATAAAAAAAATAATATAGGAGTTTTCTCTAAAAAGAAAAAATATGTATGCGTTTTGTATCATTCAAAAATATGTGCGAGCAATATAATTTTAATCAATTCAAACATAGTGGATTATCAAGATCGATCCATTTCCTTTCAAGTCATGAAGATTACCCAAAAAATGTCATATCCACACGCAAATTTAGCAAAATTACCATTTGTAAGTTGATAAATTTATCCTACTGGGGCTAGATCGAAAACAACAAGTAAAAGGTTTACAAAATATAACTCAAAATGTTTGTTCAAACTCCAAAATAAAGGTACTCAAGCATAATTCAGCAACTACATGAAATGTAAAAAAAAAATTATTAGGGGGCCACTTTTTTTTTTTTGACGAACAAGGAATTATATTAACTTGTAACAAACAAATCACAGTCAGGACAAATCCCTGAACTGACACTACAATCTGAAAGGAAACAAGTAAACGAGCTAACCAAATAGCCGTTTATGTTTGCAGATTGTTTTACATCATGAATTTTCAAATTCTTCAAATTAAAAAAGATTAGAGTAGCTTCCCGATCAATCCAATCTGCACCAATCCTGAAGCCAGTAATATCGCAAATGACCTTCACATATGCAACACCTGTAGCCCAATGTTCAAAAAAACCCCCCAGCTATCTACATGCCGAAATCCAGCTGTAGACATGCCGAATATGAAATATCTCATAAGATGAACAAATTTTAGTTGTGAAAAGTAAGCTCTTGCAATATCCAACACCAGCCCAAAATCAATGCATAAATTACAGATCTCCCACCAAACCACAAAAATCCTTTTCAAAGTAGCCCGGGACCAAACCCATACCAACATAAAAGCACTCACACGCCAAAGACGAGACGAAAACACGCTAAAAGACGAGACGAAAAACCGAAATTCAAAGACCTCGGAATAACACCAAATTTTGGTATGATGTTAAGGAGGAGAATTTAAATCTCAAGGTAATTTTTATTTTAGAAGATGAACTCAAAACTAAGATAGATCTGAGAAATAAATTCTAAGAAGATTGGTTTTGGTTCGATTTTTATTGAAAACTGGAAAACAAAAAGGTAGAAGACTGGGGGAGGATCGGAGAATGGATTGATGGGTGAAGCGGAGATGAAGAAAAGGCGGCAGTTTCACCGGAGTCGGTCGACTCTCATGTGCGCTGAGAGAGATATGTGAACAGGGGTTTTTAGTTTAGTGGAGTAACAAAGACATTAGGGGGCCACTTTAATAAGGCATGAAAGGTCATTAATTCAACCCTCTCTAATTCTCAAGTCTCAAGCAGCTTACTCGCTTCCATCCCTCTTCAGCCTCATGATCCGCCTCCATTTTTCCAGCCTTTATTCTTCTAGCCTCCGAATTCCCATTCATTTTCACCGACTTGGAGGGCCTTGGACGTTCACAAGAAGAAATAGCCTGCAAATTATCAGAAATATATAATGCAACAACTTAAGTCACACAAAAATATACAAGTAAGAAAAAATTGTTGAATTCTATTTAACAAACTACATTTAGAACTAGAACGTCGCTCGATCTTACATCATCACGACCTCTATCTTCTTCTGGTGGAAACCATGTTTTATTTGTCCTTCATTATTAGGACTCAGCATGGGATCATTAGTATCTGCAAAGAAGTTATCTCTAAATCCTTCCCAGGTGCAGGCACTTTTTCACATAGTTTGACTATTCCTTTTACATTAGCTAGCTAGAAATATGGTACTTCAGTCTTGTGCTAGCTTGTACAGGATTAGGCCAGCAAAGCATACTAACAACACAACTACAAAATTGCAAAATGAGGAGGTACAGGGAGAGAGCTCGTGGCCTTACTTCTTGACTATGCATTGCAATTGATTGTCTGAAACTTGCAATCAGATGAAAACAACGAGCCTTTAATTAGCACGTACCAGGAATATAAATTAATTTACTATATTTGAAATATTTTTATCGTCAACTTTGAGTCTCAGCACTTCATTTCAACTTATAAATATTATACCCAAAAAGTGAATCAGCACTTCATTTCAAATTTCAAAATTTTCAAAAAGTGAATCAAGTTTATTCTAAAGAGAAAAGTTAAATCAAGAAATTTGAAAACAAGATTAAAAATGATTCTTTAATTTTTTAAGTAAAAAGTGCTCTCAAACAGTCAAACATCATAATCATCAACCCTAAAAAAAGTTATTATTACAGGAACTATAAGAAATGAAATGCAATATTTCAACCGGCCAGCATTGAACAAGCCTAGGTTTGACTTGCCTCCCTCTTCAGCTGAACCTCTGCCTCAACTTTTCGTAGCCTTTTTTGCACCCTCCGAATGGCCACATTCACAAATCCAGAGGGCCTTGGACGTTCAACATGAGAAGTACTGGCTAAATGGTATTTTCCTGCACAGCTTTAGGCACTTTGGGACAAACTTTTATTATTCCTTTCACGTTCGCTAAATGGTATTTTAGCCTGGTGACCTCTTGCACCACGTGTTGACAATAGTTACACATAACATATGATTGCTTAGTACTGGTGCCCTTGGTCGTAACTTTTTTTCCGTGATCCCATGCATAATCCACTTGTTTATTATTCACTGCAAAATCCAATTTTTAGATATTAGTTTTGAAAATTTCACAAAGTTCAGTAGTCATTATATAAATGATTTGGATGTAAATATATGTAATCTATCAAAAGAAAATATGTGTTGTTTTAGCCATGTAGATTGAATATTTTAAAAAACCCCAAAAATAAAAAAAAATGTTAGCAAAAATCAAAAAAATTAATAGAAACAATGAAAAATTAATCCACACACAAATAAAACATATATAGTTACTCTATATGTTTTTATTCTATTACCTCATCATATCTAAACAACGACTCAATCAACTTTTATTTTGTAATTAATTTTTTAATATCTTTCAAGTATATTCACGTACACATTGCATATATCTAACAATTGCAAAGCCACACACATGAACCAAAATGCAAAACAAGTTTATTTGTGCTAGCTAGCTTGTACAGGATTAGGCCAGCAAAGCATACTAGCTAATTAACAACACAACTACAAAATTGCAAAATGAGGTACAGGGAGAGAGCTCGTGGCCTTACTTCTTGACTATGCATTGCAATTAATTGTCTGAAACTTGCAATCAGATGAAAACAACGAGCCCTTTTTTTTTTTGCTAAATAAAAACAACGAGCCTTATAAATTAGCACGTACCAGTAATATAAATTAATTAACTATATTTGAGATATTTGTATCAACTTTGAGTCTCAGCACTTCATTTCAACTAGTTACTATTATGCCCAAAAAGTTAATAGGCACTTCATTTCAAATTTCAATATTATCCAAGAAAGTAATCTTCACAAGAAAATATATCAAAACCATTCATAATTTGGTAATCAAGTTTATTCTAAAGAGTGAAGTTAAATTAAGAAATTTGCAAACAAGATTAAAAATGATTCTTCAAATTTTTTAGTATAAAGTGCTCTCAAACAGTCAAACATCATAATCATCAACGTTAAAAAAGTTATTATTACAGGGTTACTACAAATATTAAGAAATGAAATGCAATATTTCAACCGGCCAGCATTCAACAAGCCTAGGCTTGAAATATCATTCAAGAAGATGTATACAATCAATAGAAGACGATATATAAATGTACAAAACCAATTAATTTTAGGGATTGAAATGTAAAATTGATGTTTTAATAATAGATTTAGATATAAGAAAGATGTATAAAATTATAAGAACACGATAAATATGTAGAAAATCAATCGAAAGATGAACAAATTAAAATGTTGCTGAGTAACTATATGTTTTTATGATTGATGAACAAATTGAAATGGGAACAACTATCTAAATTGTAATGGAATGTTGTTTCATAAATTATTTAGAATTGAAGAACAAATTAAAATGCTTCACAGCTACAAGAATTGATTTTAGGATAGATGAGCAAATTGAAATATTTTGATGGGGCGGGATTGTTCTACAAAATATGTACTCCCTCCGTCCCACAACAATACAAGTCTCTTTTGAGAGAATTTTTTTTCCCATAATACATGTCCATTTTCAATTAATTTTCAATGTAAATTTGTGATAATTTTCCTAAACTACCCTTTTTGAAAATTGTATAGTAATTAATGAGGAATGACCAAGAGTATAAAATAACTCATGTTTTTAAAAGTCAATGCATTTATAATGGGCATAAGAGGAAATATATCATCTAATTAATGTTTTCTTATGCGTAATTTTTTCAAAATAGATTTGTATTGTGGGACGGAGAGAGTATTATATTTATAGGAGTTACGGCTCATTAGGGTTATGGTTTTGATAATACCGTTGGGTTTTCTCAATCGTTGGAACCCGATTTCATATTTTCTTATTTTAACTTTATAAGTTACTAGCATGAAAGCCCGTGCAAGGCACGGGCCACATTCTAATTTGCATAATTTTTTCATAAATCATGTTTGAGTTAGTCATATCTTCTTTTTAATCTATTCTATATGGTATGATTTATTTAAGGTCGATAGTTTGTAACCGTTCAAATTTTGAAATATTACTGTATTCTATATTTTTGAATATCATACAGAGGCCATCCTTAGATTAAGCCGCTCATGCAATGTGGCACCGAAAAGATGATATAATTTAGGGGCATATCTTTTCTAATAAGTAAAAAAAAATTAAAAGTACGTAGAGGCAAAAAAATGATATTTGGGGCACGTTCATGGTGGCACTAAAAACGGTTTGAGATATAAGAAGTGTCGAAAAATAAATGATATGTATGTGATTTTGATTTTTAGTTAGTGTACAAAATTCAAATTCACTTGAACTTTCAATTTCTTAAGACTGACCTATGCATCATATTTGTAAACAATACTCGTTGAATGTAAGATGAATGACTGATAATAATGATACATAAAAGTTACTCATTAGTGTTTAAATACTATTGCAACAATAATGTGTCGTTTAATCTATTTTCTAGCAGTTTTTTAAATGATTATCACGATAATGATATGTTATTTAGTTTATTTCCATTAATAATAGTAAACCAGCAAGAGGAGATATATGTATCATTACATATTTGCTAGGAGATGTATTATGGCAGCAATAGCAAAAACCAGATTAATATTAGAAAAAATCAACTAAAATGTATGTTGTACTACAGTGAAAAAAATTTATAGTTTATACAGTCTTAAAATATCACTAATCGATCATTATGTTATAGGTAGTCATATATAATTTTACATCTTTGTTTAGTATATATATAATCTTGTTTATGATACTATATTATAATTCAACTATGCATTTTATTCATTTATTTAATCGATAACTCATATAGTCCAAATCTAACATATCAGCTAATTCTGATTTTTTATATAGATATACACTGTACATAGTATCAATCATATTGAAGGTCTTTTTGATTTGGTATTGATGTTGGAGACCGCAACAACAATTTTTTTGTAGAAAACTTGGTTCAAAACAGCTTAGTATATCTAAAACCAATTTTTCAACAACTTTTTTTTAAAAAAAAATTGCTTTAGCAAAAACATTTATTTTTCACAATTGCAACTTTTGTAGACAATAATTTTAGGTAATGGTATCTAGCCCCAACAATCACATACTAATTAAATTTAATAAAAGTTAATTTAAAATAAGATATAAACAAAAACTAAAAAAGAGATAACTTATTCAGTAGTTGTGAATTTAAACTCCATTTGTATTTAGAGGTCATAAATTTAGTTCCTTTGATCATAAGACCAAAAAATCATGTCGTGTTTCCGTATATTCTATATAATATGTCCTATTCCGATGGTTAAAAAATTCACGTGTTGTCTTGTGTACCACGTGAATGCATATCTTATTTTCATGGCATATTCATAGTATAGATAAAAATAGTATTGTATTATAATTTCAAAACACTATAATTCTAATTTCAGAACAATTTTTTTTTCGGTAATAATTTTCTTTTGTAGTTTTTTAAAACACTTTAATCTTAGAATTTTAAAAGTGAAATTATTATGATAGCGTGATAGTCGTGTAATGCATGACCTACATTTTAACTATAATAATTTTACATGCACATATTCGTATGAAATTATCACTATATGATTATGAGCTAATTAGGTATAAAACTCTTTAATTGCCAAATCACTCGTACAATAATCTTATACATTTACTTCTTTCGAATGTTTTTTGTTAACATTATAATTTTTAAATTTTAATTAAACTCATCTAATATTTGTCAATAGTTAGATTAACATATTATTATCAACTATTTAGTCTATTACCATTTGTTTTTAAGTTGACAAAAAAAATGATGTACCTACTCTTTTGTTAGTATTTAATTGAGATATAAATATTTGCAATGAGCGTTTTTTATATCTAGATGTCCAAATTTGACAGCAAATGAATTTATGTTATTTTGTGTACCTGGGAGTGGCATCAGGTCAATTTAGGATCGAACAGTGCTATACCCATGGCGATCCTCGAATTCGAACATTATCATTGAACCTTTCCCGGTTCCTGAACGAAAATTATTTTGCTCTCCGATTACTGCCCCGAATGGGAATGAGGATCCCCGGAGAAATCGTGATTTTTTTCAAAAAAAAAATGAAATATTATTTTTATTTAAAATTTCGAACATAATCGTTGAACCCTTATCGATCCATAAATGGGGATTATTTTGCTACTTCAAAAGGGGAACGAGTATCCCTACGAGAAATTAAGGATTCTTATTTTTTAATTGAAATTTATAATTCCTTAATATATTTAATAATAAAAATAATTTGATAAATCATGATAAATATTATTATTATATCATAAATGGCGATTCAAATTATATTTTTACAATAAATGATGAAAGATATAACTAAAATTATTAAAATTAAAATTTTATTTTGTTTTTTTTATGAAATTTTAAATTTATCAAAATTTTAAAATTTTGAATTGTATTTATCTTTAATAATCTAGTAAATATAATATTCCCTTAATCCCCGATAATCGGCTGGGAACGTGAATTGGGGATCAGGTCGGGATACCTTAATCGCCGATCTCATTCTCATCTCCCGAATTTTTATTTTATAATATTCCACATTTCTCATATTGATAGAAAAAATTTCGTAATCCCCAACCCGAATGGGAAGGGGATTGGATCGCGATCGAACGGGATGGATGAAATTCTCGTCTATACATATACCAAGTGAATTTATTCTATATTTGTCATGAACATAACAAACAAGAATAAGTATTATGATTTATGATTTCACCAAAAAAATACTATTATACATGTACCAGAAATTAAAATTTGAATTTATGTCATTTCGTGTACAATATGAACTTGTATAATTTTTGTATCACATGCCTAATATAAAAAGAATATTTTATAATTTTTAAATTTCATGAAAATATAATAATAATAATATAAATAATAATAATAAAAATATAATTTTGATTTTAATTAAATGAGATGAAAATATATTTTTGATAGTTTTGTTATGCATAAATTTTAAAAATCAAGGAAAATCTAGGAAGCGGGTTCTTTGAAAATGTAGTTAATGATTTTTAAAGTAGGTATCAGAAATTGTTATGCTGTAGTGGTTGTGTGCATAAATTTTAGTTGTTTGTATCATAGGGAGGCTTATAAAATCTATTCCTAATAAAAATAATTATTTTAACATTAATATAAATAGGGGTATATTGTTAAATTACTAAATTGGCTTGAAAGTGCATTTTGACCTATAATAAATGAAAAGAGACATTATTTCATTTGTTTTTTTGAAATTATTTCTAAAATAAGTGTTAAATAAAATGAAGAATTAAGAATTATTTAAGAATCTAGTGGATGAGTTCCAAACTTTGCATAAAGTGGGCTTGTAGCATATTGGTAATGGTGTGACAATGAAATTGATTCTTTACAAGTAGTGGATGAGTTCCAAACTTTGCATAAAGTGGGCTTGTAGCATATTGGTAATGGTGTGACAATGAAATTGATTCTTTACAAGAGGTCATGGGTTCAATCCATGACAACAACATTATTTTTAATATATTTATAAAATTTGAGGGTATTTTAGTAATTTACTAAATGGTAGGGTATTTTAGTAAATTACTAAATGGCATGAAAAGCCTTGTTAGCATATAATATATATAAAGGATGTGTTATTTATAATAGAATAAAGGTTTGGTATATAATTATAGGGTTAAGTTCTATGCAGACCAAATTTAAGTGGAGACCAGAGATCAATATCAATCAAAACATTGCAAAAACTTATTTATTGAAAATCATGTTCTACGAAAATCACTATACCAACTATTTTATTGAAAATCTTGAAGATCATATATGTTTTACATGCAAATTTCATTAAAAATATTGAAAATTATGTATGTTCTGCAAACAAAATATTGCAGAACGTATCCAAAACATGTTCTGCTTGCAAATCATATATGATTTTTAATATTTTGAATGAAATAATAATGTTAATTGAACATTTTTTGCAAATATATATGTTTTGCAATGTTTTGAGTGGTCTCCACTCAAAATGATGGTCTGCATAGAACTTAATTCTATAATTATATATACAATATATGTACGAATATTATTTTTTTCATCATTTTGTTTATGTTTAACTAAAACACAACCCTGTTTCAAAAAAAGTACAACCTATGTAAATCATTTCGTTATATACATTAACGTGATGTAGTACAACTATTCATATTAATTTAAAATTAAACAAAACATATATTGAAAAATTGGTATATCAAATATTACCAAAAAATAAAAATGTAAACAATATTAAAATAATAATTTAATATCATCTTAAATTCGCTATGCATACACTTAGAAAACCACTCACACATAGATTCATTAGTAGATCTAAAAATAATATCATCCACATATATTTGTACCACAAGAATATCATTAGCATTTTGCTTAATAAATAATGTGGGATCGATTTTACCTGGAATGAATCCATTTTTGAGAAGAAACTTACTAAGCCTTTTGTACCAAGCCCTAGGAGCCTGCTTTAAACCATAAAGAGCCTTCTTTAGCTTGAACACATAGTCTGGATACTGTTCATGTTCGAATCCAGGAGGCTGTTTGACATAAACTTCCTCTTCCAGCAAGCCATTTAGAAACACACTTTTTCACGTCCATTTGATATAGCTTGAATTTCTTGAAACATGCATAGGCAACAAGCATCCTTATTGATTCAAAACGAGCAACAGGAGCATAAGTTTGATCAAAGTCAATGCATTCTTGTTGATTATATCCTTGAGCCACAAGCCTTGCTTTATTTCGAGTAACGGGGCCAAATTCATCAACTTTGTTCTTGAACACCCATTTTGTTCCAATGATTGAAGCATCTTCTGGTGGCTTGACAAGTTCTCAAACATCACATCTTTCTAACTGATTCAATTCTTCTTGCATTGCCATAATCCAATTTTCATCTTCTAATGCTTCGTTGACATTTTTAGATTCTTCTTGAGCTAGAAAGGCAGAATGAGCACAAAAATTAGCCTTTCCTTTTCTTGTAGTGATTCCATCTGTATAAGATCACCAATAATCAACTCTGAGGGATGATTCTTGACCGTCCTTGTTGACCTCGGTAAAGAATGTTGAGCTATTTCCTCATGAGTTGTCTTTCTCATCTTTGAAGGTGGTGAATGATCTTCTCGAGAGGTAATTTTTCAGTAGCCCTTGAACCTCTAGGGCCTTCTAAAGTCATTTTTGCCATTTTAGAAATTCCATCTTCAACTTCAGCTTGCTGATTTGAAGTTCTAGCTTGCTGATTGCTTGTGTCTGTATCCTTTCTGGCTTGCTGACTTCCAGTTTCAGCAGGACTATTTGCTTGCTGATTTGATCATGTAACTTGAGGTTGCATGCTATCACTTTCACCTGCAAATTCTTCCTCATCTCTTGACAGATCATTGTTAGGTTCTTGAAAAGTAATATCAATAGATTCTTCAACAATTGGTTAGAAATATTATAAACTCTATATGCTCTACTTGTTAAAGAATAACCAAGAAAAATAGCCTCATAAGATTTAGCATCGAATTTACCATCATTACCAATTGTCTTGAGCACAAAGCACTTTGAACCAAAAATCTTGAAGTAACTGATATTTGGCTTTTTGTTCCTCAATAATTGATATGGTGTTTTCTCCAAAATAGGCCTGATTATCACTCGATTCAACATATAGCATGTTGTATTCACAGCTTCGGCCCAAAAACTTCTAGGCAGCTTGCTTTCTTGCAATAGAGTCCTTGCTATTTCTTGAAGTGACCTATTCTTTCTTTCCACCACTCCATTTTGTTGTGGAGTCCTTGGAGCAGAAAATTCATGGAAGATTCCTCTTTCTTCACAATAAGCAATGAAGTCTTTATTGATAAATTCACCTCCTCTGTCACTTCTTATACCTACAAGTCTTGTATCAAGCTTGTTCTCAAGTAATTTAATCAACTTCTCAAACTCATTAAAAGCACAATCTTTAGTACGAAGAAACAATACCCATGTAAATCTAGAATAATCATCAACAATTACAAAACCATATTGTTTACCTCCAATACTTTTAAAAGATTCTGGACCAAAGAGATCCAAATGCAGAAGCTCTAAAGGTTTAGAAGTTGATACGATTTTCTTTGCTTTGTGTGAACATCTAATATGTTTGCCTAATTGGCACGCTAAACAGACCTCTGTCTTAGCATACTTGATTTTGGGTAGTCCCCTGACCAGTTTCTTGCTTGATAATTTGTTAAGCAAGTCCATATATGAATGTCCCAACCTTCTATGCCAAATATAAGGGTCATTGTCCACTGCAGCCAAACAGCACGCTGTTTCCTGCATCTCAAAGTCTAATACATATATATTTCCTTCCCTTCTAGCAACTAGGGGGACTTTGTTAGTACCAATAGTAATAATAGTTTTATCAATGACAAACTGAACAAAATGCCCATCATCAAACAATTGAGTGACACTAAGCAAATTATAAGTAAGACCTTCGACATATTGAACTTTATCAATTGAAATATTACTATTACCAATAGAATCGGTACCAAGGATTCAGAGAGTCTTGCTATTTCCAATTGTAACTCTTCCACCCTTATTCGTTTGGAGAATTATAAACTGAGACTTATCTCCACACATATGTCTAGTGCATCCGCTATCCAAAATCCATTGTTTTGACTTCACTTTAGCAGCAAGACATATCTACAAAACAAACAAACACCAACTCAATGTTTTGGTACCCATATAGGTTTGGGTCCAGATTGGTTAGCAGCAAGAATATATAAAACATTCAAATTATATTTCTTGATCCACATTTGGACCACTTTTGGTGACTAATTCTGTCTTTTTCCACTCTATTGGTAAGTTGTTTGCCTTATGTCAGAAGCATTCTGGTAAGCTGATTGCTGTCTAACTGGTCCATTATGGTATGCTGTTTTCCTCTTATGATTGACTTGAACCACACAATCCTTTTCCAGATGACCTTTTCCACCACATCTGTTGCATGTCTTCCAAGACATAGCATAGTCATAGGGTATGCCATTCCTTCCATCATATTTGAGCACCTTATTTTTCTTGTTGAAGTTTAGACCAACACCTTCTCTGACCAAAGGCACATTTGTCTTCTTCATAATTTTCTTTAAGCTGTCTTCTCCTTGAATAGAAGTTTCCAAGCCTTGCTTGAGATCTTTGACTTCCTTTTCCAGAAGTTTGATGAGTTCAGCTTGCTGGAATCTCTTTTCAGCAGTTTTTGAAGATTCAGCTTGACTAGCCTCTCGAATCTTTAGTGTTTTCAGACTCTCATCTTTAGCTTCAATCTGTAACTTTAAATCCTTGAGTTCTTTCATGAGCACCTCATTCCTCCTTAGAATTACTTTGTTAACTCCTTCGAATTGAAAATTTTTCTTCTTTAGATCAGCAATAAGATCATCATGATTGTTTGTAGGAGCCTTCTCAACCATTAGATCAACAATGATTTTCCTCAAATGAGTATTCTTCTTTTTAAGCTCATTATTCTCATTTTTCAATTCCATTATATCAGAATTAATTGAGTTTACCTCACTAGCATCATCTTCTGATTCAGAATCATCACTATCCACATAATCATCTTTGATGGATCCTTATGAAGTATCTTCATCATTTAGTCCTACAAGAGCCAAATTCACTATGTCTTCACTTGAGTCATCACTGGAATCTGAATCGTCATAACTCCAAGTCAGTAAAGCCTTTGATTTCTTCTTGTCCTTGAAAGCAGCAGGCTGTTTTGACTTTAGCTTGTAGCAATCCTTTTTATAATGACCAGGCTTGCCACATTTGAAACAAGGTTGCTCCTTAGATTCCTTAGAGCCCTTCTTGTTAGAGAAACATCCTCTTTCCCTTTTCATTCTGTTCTTCTTTTCAATCAGCCTCTTGATCTTCTTTGTAATTAGTGCAAGTTCTTCATCTGATTCTTCATCAGACTCTGCTAGCTTGCTGTTTGTAGATTCTGATGGCTTGCTGTTTGTAGAATGAAGAGCCAAATTCTTCATTTTGGCTAGAGGAGCCCGAACACCTTCAACCTGACTATCATTTTGGCTAGAAGAGCCAACCTGTATTTTGGATCTGTAAATACAACTAGGTGATCCATGGTGTCAATTGTTGGAGATGATTCCAAAGCCGTGACTTTAGCCTCATAAATGAATGGTACAACACTTAACACTTTCATGTTAATTTAATCTTATGGAATATTCTTTCCAAGTCTCTTTAGAGTATTTATAGTGACCTGGAACCTTGCTTGAATTTCCTTGATAGTTTCACCATCCTTGAGCTTGAAATTTCCGAAGTCATTCATCAGCATGCTGAGTTTCACCTTTCTCAAAGATTTTGAACCTTCATGATAGGCTTCCAAAGCATCCCACATTTCCTTTGTTGTCTTCAATGAAGACACTTTGTCATACTCTGCTTGATCCAGAGCATTCATCAGAGAGTTTCTAGCTTCTCCATTGTAACCAAACTTGATAACCTCCTCGGGAGTAAGATCATTAACATCTTTTGGCTTGCCATCCTTGTCCAGAAACTCGAAATTCCCTTTCTGCACAACTCTCAAGACCAGTGGCTTCTTGGACAGGTATGTCTCCATTCTGCCTTTCCACCAGTTGTAGTTTTCTATGCCAGTGAGGAGAGGAGCTCTGTAATCAGACTTTGCTTCGAGATAATGTTCAGCCATTTCGATCTTTACTTTCCTATTACAGAAATGTTAGTAAACCAAGCTCTAATACCAAATGAAAATGCACACCTAGAGGGGGGTGAATAGGTGTAAATGGCTAACGATATCCAATTTTAACAATTTACCAGAAACAGCTTACTGATTTCGATTTTCACAGATGCAAATGGTAAGCTGAATGCAAACAGTATGCTGAATGTAAAGGCAGTAAGTAAAGTAAAAGAAAATTAAAGAACACAAGAGACTTTTAACCAGGTTCGACCCCTAATCCCCTATGGTCTACGTCCTGGTCCCTTACCAACTTGGTAAGAGAATATATTATTGATCAAATATAATCCGATTACAAGATACAACAATATATCTCCCTCACACCCAGCTGTTGATACAAATGGCTTGCTGAAAGACCTGAAATAGATTCTGCTCTCTAAGCTATACTACCCTACTATACTTCTCTAGCAATAATCTCGAATCCCTACTAACCCAAGCCAAGTATCCAACAACTAATCAATACAATCGAACAATACAATTGATAATTAATACAACTCAAACTATAGATTCTTTAAACAAGTAAACACAATAAATATATAGATATGAGCTCGAGAGAATCAAGAAAGATTTATCAAAGTAAAACCGAGTTGTGTGTTCTTGAAGTTCTTGTATTTTCAGTAACCAAAAACGAACCAAGAACAGGAGTTTAAATACTTAACATAAACAGTCATAAACTAAATCAACAAACTCTTCAACGTTCGAATCCAATTCAACGTTTAGTTTGTTAAAATTGTTTACAACGTTAATGTTAATGTTAGAGAGAAAGAAGAAGAAGAATAAGTCGTGTAAGATCAGTTCTTCAGAGATATGAAAGATATAAAAACGTATAGGAGGTTTTGTTATAAAAGGATAAGAGTTTTAGATAAAAACCAACTCCTATAATTTAGGAAATCTATTTTGAATGAAAAGATTTGAATAAAATAAGCTCATACATATATAAATACGTATTCCTTATTTAAATAACCCTTACAGCTGATTTAGAGTCCATTCCTATAAAATCTCCTTTAAATCTGCATTCCTTATCTTCTGGACTATTGACAAATAGCTTGCTGATTGTGATATGCTTCTGTGCAAATAGCTTGCTGATTGTCACTGTACTTCAACTCTGGCTTGCTGTTTTTAACATACTGATTTTATAATCAGTAAACTATCTTACCCTGCAAAACCAAGTTAGTACACATACAAGTTTTATATATACTATCAAGCCAATTGGCTTGCTGATTGTGATCATCAAAACCTAAGGAGTATCATAAACATGGATTATAATATTTCTAAATTTCAAAAATCTAAAATATGAATTTTTGAGTCATTTTGTAGGATCTAACTTAAAATATTGAAAATAATCTATTTTAGTTATTATGGTAAATTTCATTACATTTATCCACGCCAATCAAACATCTTCTTATTTTTTTAATTACATTTATTCGAAAACAGAAATTCATAAGGCTCTCTCCCAAATGGCTCCTTGCAAAGCGCCTGGGCCTGACGGTCTCCATGCTATTTTCTACCAACGATTTTGGAATGTGGTGGGGATGATGTGACCTGCTTTGTTAATGATATCATTTCCTGTAGAGTCTCTCCGCAAGATATCAACACGACAAGGGTAGCTTTAATCCCGAAGGTAAAGAACCCGAAGGAAATATCTGATTTCCGTCTGATATCCCTTTGTAATGTACTCTATAAAATAGCATCCAAATCTGTGGCAAATATACTGAAGCCGTTACTCCAGAATATTATCTTAAAAAATCAAAGAGCTTTTGTCCCGAAAAGACTCATAACAGATAATGCCCTTATTGCCTTGGAATTGTTCCACACAATGAAAAAAAGAACGAAAGGGAGGAGAGGTTCGATAGTTATGAAACTTGATATGAGTAAAGCTTACGATCGTGTAGAATGGAATTTCTTAAAGAAGCTTCTGGTGAAGTTAGGTTTTGCAGGGATTTGGGTAGATACAGTGATGAGTTTTGTGTCAACTGTTTCATATTCGTTCATAGTTAATGAGAGGCCGACAAACTTAGTCCTACCATCCAGGGGCCTCACACAAGGTGATCCTATTTCCCCTACCTCTTTATCAAGGTTGTTGTTGCTTTCTCTGGTCTTTTGAGGGGAGCTGTGGAGAGAAAATTAATTCATGGTGTTCGAGCTAGTAAGAACGGGCCAGAAGTGATCCATTTATTTTTTGCAGATGACAGTCTTCTATTTACTAAAGCCACCCAACAGGAATGCACATTCATTGTTGATTAATTCTCAACAAATACGAAGCGGCTTTCAGATAAAAAATTAATTTCGTTAAGTCGGAGGTTTCTTTTAGTTGAGGGGTTCTTAGCACCGTAAGGAGTGATATTAGGTCTATCTGAATATGAATGTTGTTAGTGACCATAACAAATATCTTGGGCTCCTGACTATTGTTGGTCGTTCTAAAAAAGTGGTTTTTGGGATAATCAAAGATCGGATGTGGAAGAAAGTTCGAGATTACAAGGAGCAGATCCTATCTAAGGGAGGGAAGAAGGTTCTTATTAAGGGTGCATTACAAGCCATCCCCAGTTATATTATGAGTATCTATAAACTCTCGGCCAATCTGATTAATGAGCTCCATTTGGTGTTGGCAAGATTCTGGTGGGGTCGAATGCAATATAGAGGAAAACTCATTGGAAGAGCTGGAATTTGTTGTGTCAGCCTAATAGTATTGGAGATATGGGTTTTCGTGATTTGGCTATCTTTAACGATGCTCTCTTAGGTAAACAGATATGAAGGTTACTGCATCTTGATAATTCTCTTATGGCTAGAGTGTTAAAAGCTAAATATTACCCTCACACATTGATTCTGGAAGCAGCTCTCGGCCCTTGTTCAAGTTTCTCTTGGCGTAGCATTTGGAGTTCGAAAGCTCTGGTTAAGGAAGGGAGTGTTTGAAAAGTGGGTAATGGTAAAGATATTAAAATATGGTCTGACCCGTGGTTAATAGATGAGCATGGAAATTTTCCGACAAGTGACGCTCCAGTGAATTTCCCTTATGAGTTAGTAACAAATTTAATAGATGATCTAAATCATTGTTGAAAGGAGAACATTGTTGATAGTCTTTTCAATGATAGAGATAAAAAATTGATTTCAGCCATTTCAATCAATGATGGCCTCCCTAGAGATAGATTTATTTGGGCCTGGTCTAAGGATGGGAACTAAGAAGTAAAGTCTGCGTATTTCAGTGATAAATATTTTGATGTTTCTGGTGCGCATAATGGGTGGGGGGTCATTTAGAGGGCCAAAATATCTCGGAAAGTTCATAATTTTCTATGAAGGTGTTGCTTATTCACCCTTCCTACTAAAACTATTCTGAAATATCGTCATTTGATTGATGATGATATATATCCATGGTGTCAGAAGGAAAGCGAAACCATCCTCCATTCCCTATTTCATTGTCCGAGTGTTTATGCTATTTGGAATCAGTCGAAGTGTAAGATAGCTGCTAAGATTGGTGATGCTACCAATTTCCACGAGGTTCTAGATTGCTGGATGGGAAAATTGAATTCTAAACAACGAGAATGGTGCTATTTCATGGTTTGGTCCTTGTGGTGTCGAAGAAATCAGTTGGTCGAAAACGTTCATCAGTTGAATACCTATTTTCCGGTAAATGTTTCCAGAATAGCATTGGAGTTTCGTGAATACAATAAAAAGATCTATGGAAACATGAGTACTTCATCTAAACCAAAAATCAGCAACCAGTACTGGGTGCGCTCCCTCCGTCTAGTATTGTGAAAATCAATGTTAATGCCTCTGCCGCAACTGATGGTTGGATTGGTTTAAGTGCGATAGCTCGGTGTCTTAGCAACAAACTAAAATAGTGCAAAAAATAATAGCGGGAAATTGAAATTTTAAATTATTACTTGGGCGGTAAATATATTAATAAAATATTAATCTTGTGACAGAATTTGTTTGTCGCACAATACCTTGTGACAAAAAAATTATTTCTGTCCTAAGTCAAACTTGCAACTGAAAATTACTAAAATTCTGTAACAATTGCATGTTCCCCATTTAGTGTTATCCAAGAAAGTAATTTTCACAAAAAAATATAGCAAAACTATTTATAAGTTGGTGAGCTTATTCTAAAGAGAGAAGTTAAATCAAGAAATTTGCAAACATGATTAAAAATGTTTCTTTAAATTTTTAAGTAAAAAGTGCTCTCAAACAATCAAACATCATAACCGTCAACCCTAAAAAAAGTTACTATTACAGGGTCAATTCATATTATAAGAAATGAAATGCAATATTTCAACCCTGCATTCAACCAGCCTTTGTAATTAAGTAAACATGACACATATACCGTAGGCCCTCTTAAATTTTTTTAAAAAAATTGGACATTTTTAAAAATCCCATCTTCTTGCTCGAATGTTACACGAGTCGTTTGACCATTCGGAAGCTAGAAGATAATTTTTTCCGGTGACTCAGCTCCAAAAGCCTTCAAAAACGATAGTGGTATGTCCTGTACAAATGAATGTGTCACATATATCATATCATTTTATTTTTTCTAAAAAATATTTATTTATAAATATTCAATATATATCATATATATCATATTTCAATTAATCATACCATTTTATTGTGCAGGAGTGATAAAACGCGGAAAGTTGTAATTTTGCTCGTCCATAGCATTCAAAAACAATAATCATATAAACTATATAACACACGAACAAGTACAATGTTCACGTTATATAACTAATATCATAAATGCATGCTAAGCAGACGTATGATTCTTCTCAAGACTTTCATCAAACACGTAACATACATTAACTAAGAACTTCATTTTCCATTAAGAAAAGTTCAACATATACACAAAAATTAATCTACACATATTAATAAACTTAAAACACATCTACAATTCAACTAAATCGATTAATAAAACACATACAATTCACATATAGTTCATACAATTAGGCATAAAATTCATCAAATCATACAAATTTGTCACTTCACACATTTCATCTAATTAGAATGGTCGTTTTCAAAAAAAAATCTAATTAGAATGGTCACTTCACTTATAAATACATACAAATATCCCAAATACACACTAATTAAATCGATTAAAACCCCCAATTTCCAATTTCGAACCCTAATTAAACACAAACAAATGCCTAATTAGATGGAGAGAGAAAAGAGAGAGACTCACCGAAGAGAGATTGAAAGGGGAGATAGGAGTGAAGGGAAGTAACTCACTGCACTTTCATGTGTACTATTAATGATAAATGTAATCTCTATGTAATGGTTATTGATAACTCAACAATAGAACAGGACATGTAATAATATACATGTGCACAGGAATCTTGGAATACAGAGTTCAGTTAAGACAAAGTATCAAATGATCATCTACAGACTTGAAGCTCACTGGAAGAAGTTCATTAATATGTTCAGGCCTCAGTGGAGAATAAAGGATGGTAACATCTACTCAAGGATGTGGAAGCTACAGAAGATTGTCTTAGTCTCAGAAGATTTTAGTGTACCACAATCGAAGCTGCAGTAAGGCTTGAATAGAAGAGTGTGGAATCATATTCGAAATCAAGAGCCCCTATCAAGACTAGTCACTTATGAACCAGACCGTTGCATCAAGTGTCAGGACGTTGGAGGCAAGCTCTCTTTAGTTAATATGGTTTTATCATTCTAAAGTTGTTGGTCTTCTTGAGTCATGTGAAGGATCAACACAGGAGGGAAATCAGTGTTGAAGTGCCAAAGTTCCAGAATATGCATTGGATTTTGTGTGGAGGACTTTGCCTGAATTGGAAGGAAAATATGCTAAGGCAAATGTCGATCCATGGCAGATCGAGATCGAGGTGCGGGTCGAGATACCAAAATTTAATGTACAAGGAACAGAACTCAATGTACAATGAATAGGTGGCACAACCTGATTGGACCTTTACTAAAGCTTCACAGAAAAAGTAGATTCAAGTATTGAGGACTGACAGGGTCAGGCACGGGGCTTAATATTTGGATGAGAAGTCTACATCAAATTGAAGAGTGGTTGGGAATATTTAATTTAATTAAATAAAGTATTTATTTAATTATTTATATGTTTTATAAATAAAGATATTCTTTATTTATATTATATATATTTAGTTAAATATTGCTATTTATATATTTTATAAATGAAGACATTCTTTATTTATATTATATATATTTAGTTAAATATTACTTATACATTAAATATTTCCAAAGCATGCTTGGCACATGACTTGAAGATAAGGAATGGGTGGACAACAAACAAAGTGAAAAAGTGAATAAGTATACCTTTGTCACTTTGAATAAAAAAAACCCATCTTCCTTTCCAGGAAAAGCATTCGGAAGTGAAGAAGAAAGTGGGGAGAGAGAGAGAAAATTATTTTCTCTCTCCCCCCATGGCCATACTCCATATCTTGAATATTATGGGGCCATGAATTTCTTTGTAACACCACTCATCTATCTTTCTTTGTAAACATTGCTAAATCTTGTTTAGAAGATAGGTTTGGTTTTTTTGTCTCCTAGATCTAGAATTTGTGATATTTTTAGAGGAGCAAAAATCATTTCTTTGTTGTGTTCTTGAGCTTAGGATCTTGAACTTGTTTGTAGCATTTCCCCACTTCAATGAATATAAAGCTATATTCTTGAATCTTGTTGTGTTGTGTGTTTTGGATGTTTTACTGTTCTTGGTCTTTACTATTTTAATGGAGTTCTTGGCTTGGAGAAGACAATGAACAGCAACTGGGTTTGAACCAAATTAATTTTTAAGTTGTCCCAAAAATTATTAAAAGCCTTACTTTTAATTTGGGAATCGTATTCACCCCCCCTCTACGATCTCCGGGACCTAACAATTGGTATCAGAGCTTTTCGGTTGACATACAAATCGATTGGATCCATTTTTTTGAGATTAAAGAGGGTATGGAAATAAAAATTATTTTTGTTCACTGGGCATCCAGGAAGCAGTAGGTGTTTTGTTAATCGTTGAAGCCCAGAATTTTTCTAAGTACTTACTAGGGAACCTACGTAGAAATTCCTATCTAGAAATTCTAGATAAGTTTCTACTTAGAGCCAAGTAGAAATTCTGGAGGTGGAAATATTTTCTAAGTACCATGGATGGAAGCTATCTAGAAAATTCCTATGTAGAAATTCCTATCTAGAAATTCTAGATAAGTTTCTACTTAGAGCCAAGTAGAAATTCTGGAGGTGGAAATATTTTCTAAGTACCATTGAGGGAAGCTATCTAGAAAATTCCTATGTAGAAGTTCTACTTGATGTTCGAGATAGAATTTTCTACTTGAATTTCGAGATAGAGTCTATGTAGAAATTCCTATGTAGAAGTTCTACTTGAATTTCGAGATAGAGTCTATGTAGAAATTCCTATGTTGAAGTTCTACTCGATGTTCGAGATAGAATTTCTACTTGAATTTCGAGATAGAGTCTATGTAGAAATTCATATGTAGAAGTTCTACTTGATGTTCGAGATAGAATTTCTACTTGAATTTCGAGATAGAGTCTATGTAGAAATTCCTATGTAGAAGTTTTACTTGAATTTCGAGATAGAGTCTATGTAGAAATTCCTATGTAGAAGTTCTACTTGAATTTCGAGATAGAGTCTATGTAGAAATTCCTATGTAGAAGTTCTACTTGATGTTCGAGATAGAATTTCTACTTGAATTTCGAGATAGAGTCTATGTAGAAATTCCTATGTAGAAGTTCTACTTGATGTTCGAGATAGAATTTCTACTTGAATTTTGAGATAGAGTCTATGTAGAAATTCCTATGTAGAAGTTCTACTTGAATTTCGAGATAGAGTCTATGTAGAAATTCCTATGTAGAAGTTCTACTTAAACTTCGAGATAGAGTCTATGTAGAAAATTCCTGTATAGAAGTTCTACTTGAAGGACCGTTTCAACATGACACATGGCTACATAGCTTAACTCTTGTTTAAACAAAATGTTTTATTAAACAAAACAACAGGAGTTGATTCTTCGTTCGTTGAGGACAAACGAATTGGCTGAAGAACATTCTAATGGAGCTGGTTTCTGATTTTACCATTGGAGATGTGTTTATACATCGGTCTACTCAGTGGATCATTTGGTTATTGAAAGGGATTAGTTCGGTTAGGGAAAAGTCTTCGATCAGTGGTTTCTGAATCAATGTCTGAAGAATTTAGGATTTTGAAAAGGAATTCAGTTTATCTGTCAAGAACCAAAACACCTGAAGATTTGGTTAAAAGGACATCAGTGGAAGAAACACATAAGGTTGATTATCACTGGCTTATGATAATCTGGGGTTATTGCTACAAACACACAAAGAAGAGTGATCTTTTCAAGCAGAACATGAGACATTCTATGTCGGGGTTTTTAAGCAGAACAGTCAGGCATCAGTTTGGGTTGAAGCAGGAACTGTTGAAGTCAAATGCAAGGATACTTCCATGAGTGTCAGTGGAATGGAAATTGACTGGGATCAATTGATTATCACTGGAGATGGAATGTTAAGCATCGTTCAGGTATACACTCTAACTAGTCTATCTTTGTTTGATTCAATTATAGAAGTATTAAGTGCTGAACTGCATTATGTTGTAAGCTTGATGTAATGCATGTCTCACCTTGATTTCTATGTGAATTAGATAACTTATGTTAGTCTGTTAGTGTTGCTTATTTATCCGTATTTGACTTCATGATTAAATGTTATGTGATTTGGTACTTGCTTTACGATAATTGATCATGTTAGCATATAGGGTCTTAGGTAATTGTAGGGGTACATTTACAGGAAAGAGTATGTGCTGCATGTTAAGTGCCTTGATGTTTAAATTGTCTATAATCTGCTTATACTCGCATGGTTATGTTAAATGCCATATTTGATCATGTGCTTGTTAAGATGAGTTTATTTTTATTTTGGGAATTACCTAGGGGTCAGTATAATAAATTGTAGATTAAATGTTTAAATCTGAACTGACTTAGGTAATTAGAGATAACATAATGATTAGCTAACAACAGAGGTGATTTAGGAGGATTAGTAATCTGAGTGATTGATTCTTCTATTTTTACTTATATGCATTGCATGATTCTTATAGACTGCTAGTCTACCTTAAGTTAGGTTGGAATCACTGAGCTCATAGCCAAGACTACTTGTTAAGGCTGATATAGACGAGGAGTGATCAGTCAAATAAGAATAAGCATGTTGAACTTAAATGCTTTGTTGCTAGCTTTATTTAGAAATATCTCTAACCCTTGGACTCAATTAAATTGAGGACCACATGCTTTAATCATTTGTGAATGCAGAGTATCTTTTAACAGGTACAAGTTACATATCTTTGACATTTTCATGTTCAAGGTATATAACTACTTTTACTCTGGTATTCAAATGGTTAAGCAAGACTCCCTATTTTTCTTGAATGATCTGAAGCACACATTAAAGGAAGTCTTAGGGAATTCTTTGCGAAGGGTTTCTTAATATCAGTTTGAGGACGAATAGTGTTGATCAGGGTCAAGAGAAATAGAAGCTCACTAAGCTGAAAGTGAGGTTGTAGCTGACACGAAATGTAACGCTTATGATGAAGTCAACTGTTTATTGAAGTTTATCAGAATGGAGTTAGCAACAACAACGGGTGATGCTCTCACACTTGGTTTATCAAGACAACGGATTCGATGGTAAAGACGAAGTTGGTGAGAAAGGACTACTTCTAATGAAATTATGTTAGGAAGGACATTAGTGAAGTATGTCAGTTGAAGGGAAGTCAAGTCAAAGGCTACCCTGGTTACTTTTGATGGTTGTTCATGTATCCGACAGATAAAGCATCCCAGTGATGGATCACATTCAAAGGATTAAGCAAGTTGACTGTGAGAACACCTTGAGGGCAGGTAATGGAGTTTTGTTGACGAATGAAGTTCCATGTTATGTCTGCACTGAAAGGAGTATTTTAGAGTAAAGTTCAGTTTCCGGACTTCATGACCAAATGGAGGAGTTGATAGGAAAATCCAGACCTTGAATGGAATTACAAGGATTATGGATAGATTTAAGGTTTCCTATTCACTACGGATGAATCAGTTAATACAGCAAGTCTAATCAGCAAGAATGGCAAGTCAAGCTACAGCTTTTGATACTTTGACTAACAAGGTCAATGACTTGGGCCATGCTGGTGGTGTCTTGGGAAGCGCTCTGAATGTCAGAATGGGAGCAATGGAATCTACAATGCAATCAATGGTGGTGGAGATCAGTAGTATGATGTTCGCAATCAGGAGTTTTGTGCCCCCAGAATGTTTTCAGTCGCAATACCAACAACCTCCCCCCGATGATGGTGCTGGTGGTGCTGGTGGTACTAGTGGAGCTGAAGCCTCCGGTTCAGGTTTTGGTGGTTCCCATGCTGCTGGTAGATTTGGAGAGCAAGGTGGTGTTCAGGATAACTCACCTAAGGGGGAGAGTGGAAAAGAGACGAGACAACAAGGAGTTCAAATCGAAGAAATTGAAGAACAGGCTGATCTTGTCATTGGAAAAAAAAAAAAGTGAACCGGTTGTTGATGAAGAGGTTGAGAGGAAGAGAAAGGGTAAGGCTAAGGCAGTGGAGGTTGAACAAGATGAACCGTTCATTGACCTAAGTCATCAACAAGAAAAAGTACATGAGGTACTTGACTCAGACTCTGACATGGACATACCCTTAGCACATGCAATTCAAAGATCTTTGAAGGAACAAGGTGGAGGTGCTGGGATGTCGTCAGGAAAGCCTGAAGAAACTTTTGTTGATAAGGAGACTCTTGAAGCTCAACAGTTAGCCTTGGAACAAGCTGAGTTCGTTAAAATGTAGTTGATGCAAGAACAAGCTGCGTTCCTTGAAGAAAAAGTAGAGCTCAAAGGGAAACAGTATGATTATGAGCTTGCAAGGCTAGCTAATCCTCAAGTCGACCTGGATAACAGAAGGATTGGACAAAAATGGGATGAAGCAAGGAAGATATTGATGGGACCCTGTGCGAAAGGAGTTCATAACAAGGAGGCAGATGACCTGTTCTACAACCTGAATTTGCAGAATCCAATGACTATGGACTACACAAGTGCATTGAAAAACATGATTTCCAAAGTCAGGGTTGGATACAATGCAATGACTAAAGAGTGGCAGGTTATCTTATCTTTAACAGAAGGTGTCCCAATGTCTTTCATGTATGTGAATGATCAATTCATCACGAGAAGATCTGCGTCAGAGTTGTTCTTGCTAGCAACGAAAATTCAATACTCTCAATCTGAGGAACTTAGCATTCTGTATAGAGATCAGTTAATGCAGCTAGCAGAGGACAAGGGACCAGAATTCTCAGCATATCCTAATGTTATTCGAATGGTAGTACAAGGGAAGATGAAGAGGGTAAGCATGGAAGAAAATGACTTAATGAATCTTTCAATTGAATCTCTCAAAGCTGTCTGTAGACAAATGATGAGCAAGGGATTTGCTAATGAACTTAAAGAAAAATCGGTGAAGATCATTGAAAGAATCATATTTAAGAAGAGCAATGAAATATGGAAGTGTGATGTTATTGCTCCAAACCCTCTAGATAATGTGAAGGTTGAGCCGGAGCTAATGGAGCAGAAATGGAATATTCTTCAAGCCATGAAGAATGTAGATGAAGCTCTGACTCTTCCGTCTGGATCACTGGAACCTGTAGAAATAAGGGAGGCAGTTGGTGTTCCAGGAAGAGATAGCGTATACTGCATACACTCATATTCAGAAGACACAGCTGATGCCTTGGCATTCATAGATGCAGTAAACATCACCATCAAGCTCCCTAGCATTCGTTTGATCTTAGCTCTAAATTTCTAAAGGTTGACATCCTGTTTGGGGCTCAAGATCAGATGACACCAGATGAAGAAAAGCTGCAAGCAGCATCGCAGGGGGAGCTTCACTAAGTTGGATCCACTAGTCGTGTTTGATGTTCAAAGGCTAGCAGTGCTCATTGAGTAAGAGTTGAGATTCTTAGAAGCACTGAATGATCCAGATTGAGTGATTGCATATTGGACAGGAAACTGTGAATCTAAAGATAATGCAAAATGATCTCAATCATATTTGAAAGAAGACTACTCTACCCATTAAATATCTAAGGAAACATTAAGGACACATCTGTCATGACAAAGGGTTTTGTGTAATAACATTTCCTAGAGTCAGTTCTTGATGAATCTGGGTAGTAGAGTAGTAATTGGTAGCACGTGCTTGAATGAGAGTGTTTCATTGGTGGTTCTGAGTGAATTCAGTGAAGACTGAAGATGCACTAACTAATCAATATTTAGTAGGGTTCTTTGGAGATAGATCCTTGAAAATTTTTTAAGGTTCGAATCAAGGAACTAACTAAATCGAACTAGAGGCAGATACACTTAGCACAAGGAATCAATCCACATGAATACTTGGTAGTGATACAGAAGTTGAAGGGTAGTTCGAAGATTCTGAAAGTTCTACTCTGCTAGTATCAAGACTGTTGGTTTCTAGTGTGCTGAGTTTGGTGAAGCTGCTGCCAAGACCAATTTCTACAAGGAAATATTTGGGTGTTGAAGGTAATGCAGTTTCCATCTGGATGAGCGTGGTATTGTTTCGAGGGACAAGTCCAACTGGTAGCTGAAGTGTTATTCCTGTCCAAATGGAGTAAACGTTCGATCTCGAAAGGAGTAAACGTTCGATCTCTCGGACTCAAAAAGGGAGTAATTGTTCATTCAACGATCATAAACCAGTAAAGCTCTATTGACTAAGGTACGTCACTCTAGTCTAGTATTGATTTAACTAAACGTGATGTTTATAGAGTGTTCATGCCATTTAGATGTTTACTTTGTTTAGGATCTGGTTTATGTTTGGCTTGTGATCACCCGGGACCCGATATTACATCTATGAGATTAATTAGGAGCTCCCAGGACCTAACATGACCTTACATGACCACTAGGAACCTAATAATGCAACATCTATTTGTATAGTCAATACATATCCAGGAACCCGTACTTTTGCTGTTATATGTTATTTATGATATATGTTAAATGTGACAGCATAAGTATTTGCATGTGTTAATTAGTTGTATTTAAAGTTTTTGACTTATATCAGTCAATGGTAGTTAGTCATAATTTTATTTACTTCTGATTGTTTAAATCTAATATTAATGAAATCACTTAATATGTAGTTTAAGTGAAGCAATTCTCATGATATCGAAAATCCATTAATATTAGTTGTCAATTTTTTTTTATATTAGTGATGTCACTTAAAATCTCTGCGCTAAGTGACAAAAAGATTATTTCAAAAAAAAAAACACTAATATTGAAAGGGGTTTACTACATCGCGAGGGGTTGTCAAATATCATAAGTTTCAGCATTAATATTTAAAGTACTTTGATCTCTGATGCAACTAGTACCTCGAGCTTACATACATTATGATTGTCATGAGTATTTTCAATATGCTTATGTGATAATTGTTGAGATGTAGTGTAGGAAGTTAAATGCTGTCATTCGATTAATGTATGATTCAGTGTTTAGCGGATACTTATATTTTATGCTTTAGAATTACCATGATCTATATTGCAATATGTGTTTGTTTCAAGCGACAAATGGTAATTGTCTAGCATAATGTAAGTGTCTTATGTGCTTAATTGTTTTGTAGTAAGATGCGTTTTATTACAAAATGATTGAATGATGTTAATGCTTTTGAATGTTTTGTCACTCATATCTATGATGATTCATTAGTATTAATATGTGTCTTTTCATTCTTTAGAACTTGAATGCATAAAGAAATGTCTTGTCTATTTCTTGTGAAAAATGTTTTATTTAAACATGCATTCATTTGCTAGGGAATGAAAAGCAACAAAAAGAACTTTTTCAAACTTCTCCTTTGAAAAGTTTTTAAAAGGTTTCTAGAGGATTATCTTTCTATTTCAAAATCATATATCCTCTCTCTCTCTCGAAAATGTTTTGAAATGTAAAATGTTTTCTCTCCACGATTTATTTAAGTAAAGTTACTTGATGACTTGTAACGTAGGTTGCATGGTATCAGGCTATTTTATTTAAATAAGCTGTCTTGATCTTGAGGTATTAACCATTGGTAACATTTTTCAAAAATTCTTGTCAGTGTCTGTTTCACATTGACTCGTAGTACCAAAAAAATGGTTGCTAGCTTAAAGATTAGTGCCTTGGACTGTATGACTATCGCATTCGTTCGATCTCCTTTTGTCATGAATGATTTATGTTTTAAGTCGGAGATAATATCAGATAGACGAATATGATGTATATCATACCTAAGTATATTTTGGAAATCATAGTCATCTATTTGATAAGAATGAATTGCAAAACAATTTCTGAAAACATACAGTGAGCAAGATGAAATAGATTTGAGTTTCTAATCAAAATGTTTTGTTAAAAGAGGTGGATTTCAATTGGATGTTTATCTAAGAGAAATTCAAAAGAACGATTTTTGTAAAATATATAGCTATTATATAGCTCTGATTAACTCTCTCTGTTTAGCCGAAATGGCTTAGCCTAAGTGGCTATAGGGGAAGGTCGTGAAGTTGATTAACCCATCAATTTCTAACCAAGACCTTAGTACCAAACACTGTCATCCAAAATTCAAACTTTCAACCCTCGGTGATATAAGGAACTTATTTAAGTTAGTGGTTGTTAAGGGAGAAACTGCACTAGTTGCAGCAAATAAGGATGTGTCGGAAGTGTACCCACAGCTCTACCTCTCGAGAAGTAAAGAAGTATACAAACTGAGGTAACTGTAGCTCATCTGCATTCTCTCAAAAGAATGCAGAGCTGAAAAGGCAATTACACCGTTTCTGGATGAACTCTCTCAACAGAGTAATTCCAGTGAAGATTCGCTCGTCAGCCAGAGCACCTTGTAATGGGTCAAGCACACCAGAAGCATTCACGCTGATGGTAAGCCTAAATGACTAATATTTATGAGGACACATTGCGAGGAGTGCACTTTGTGAGGTATAGGTGAAACCCCTAAACTTCTTTGTTTACCATTCATGGTGAATGAAGTTGTTGAGCCGCCTTCACAGGCATTTGAGGGAAACTTGGACTTCTTGCCATATATAAGAATCCTTGTCAACCCTCCTAGGAGGAACAGTCCTAGTTCCCTAACGGGATTTCTCATCTGCAGAGCAATCTGTTGATGGTGAGAGGAAATCACTGACAGTTTTCCATGACTGAAAATAGTGAGTTAATTCATCTTCACAGGTGATTGAGAGAGATGTTTGTACACGTCTACTCTCCTAGAAATTCAAATTCTGGAATACATGGAACTCTCAAAGCTTAAAAGGCATATCACCTTCAACGATCCAGTGCATGGATTTGCATATGGAGAGTCGGTTGATGCTTAAATAGCTGCCAAGTATGCATATCACATTCAACGATCCAGTGCATGGATTTGCATATGGGGAGTTTGTTGATGCAGAAAATAGCTGAGTAACAACTCGTAGACTATGATTCAGTTAGTTTACCAATTTGATGAGTCTTTTGAGGATCATGGTGTTGGGATTTCAGTCACTCCTGGAATGGAGGAGATTCCAATATCAGAAGGGTTATTCCCCGACGACGAGCCACGTGTGCATGGATTTGCTCATGGTGAGTTGGGTGATGGCCTAACTGAAACCTTGTCTGAGATTCCATCTCAGAACCTAGATCTTAAGTGATCGATAACATGCTACAGTCAACGATCCATCATATCTTGGTGAGACTGGCATGGATTTACTTGCAGGTACAAATTGCTATATGGAATGAGTGCAAGTAAGGGAGAGAAACACTTGAGTGAAGTGAGAGAGTGATACACTTGAGTGAGAGAAATAGGGAGAGAAATGAGTGAAACACTTGCGCTTGAAAGTGTAAACACTAACAGAACGTAGTAGAAGTGAGGAAACCATAGACCAAACACTAACCTTGCTACTATGTCTGAATCCTGTTACTGAATTTTCCTGATCTGGAATGTTGCCAAGATTCTTTTCCGGAAGACAAGCTGAAGAAGAGTCTAGTTGAAGCTTAGTGGGAATGTCCAAGCTATTACCTTTGGGTTTATTAATCCGTGTTGTTCTCAATCTCAAATGGGGAGACATTTAGTTTTAGGCCTAAGGAGATGAGATTTTTATTGTTTTAGAGGATATTCTCAACTAAGGGGGAGAATTTGGTGATACAAGAAACATGAAACATATCTTGTGGAGGTTACATAGAGGATATCTAAAGACACAAGAATATTGGTTTGGAGCTTGCAGAACTAAGGGGGAGAATTAGATAACATCTGAAGCTTAGTGATGCAAGAGCTGAGGGGAGAAGAAATTACTGAGGGGGAGAATCCTAGTAATTGCTTGGAGCCTAATTCCTGAAGGTGTTGCAGATTTAACTGTCTTTTCGTCTAAAGTGGAGAAGTTACTCTTTGTCAAATGGGGAGAAGTCACTTGTCGCACAAAGGGGGAGAAGTTATGGAGGATCTTAACATCATGGTTTATAATGTTATATCTCATTCTGAAGAGATATCCTAGGGATTTTGCTCTATTTTTTTGAAGATCTGTTCTTGGAACATTCTTAGGAGAGGTTCAGCAGAAGAATGCTTTCTAGCACGATAAATGACGATTTCTTTGAAGAGTATCAACTCAGGGGGAGTTTTTGCTAAAATGAAGTTTTCTTGGTAAAGAAGAATGTGTAGGGAGATTTTCAAGGGGCATCTGAGAAATGTCCAAGTATGTTCTATTTCTTGTTTCAGTGATAGATGAAATCAGTGGAGCAGTGCAGGGAAGAAAGAAAAATATGTTTCCTGGAAATAGAACATCCTGAAGAAAAAGAGAAGTGACTTTCATTCCGAGAAAGAACAACTTTAAAGGGAGAATGAGTTGACCGCTTAAGAGGAACATAGAGAGCTGTATGTTCTAGTTCGAATTGCAAGATGAACCGGAATGATTGTTCAAAAGTATTTACTAATGATTTGTTTCTTTATTGAAAGAACCCCATCTCTGAAGAACATTGAAGTGGAGAAAGCTCAAGGAAAATGAAATTCAGAAATTCAATATTCATTTTCAGCAACTCAGGAAATCTGGATTTAACTGCTTATATCTTTCCAGAACCTTTTGTATATTATTTTAATGTGCAGTACTTTATTGTTTCTTGTATGTTAGTTGAGTTATCCTCTAGTAGTTAATTTTATTTAATTACTTTTGGGGGAGATTGTAAAGGGGATAGTATTTGATTGCTATTTCATATCAACCAAATAGGGGGAGATTGAAAGGGGAGATAGGAGTGAAGGGAAGTAACTCACTGCACTTTCATGTGTACTATTAATGATAAATGTAATCTCTATGTAATGGTTATTGATAACTCAACAATAGAACAGGACATGTAATAATATACAGGTGCACATGAATCTTGGAATACAGAGTTCAGTTAAGACAAAGTATCAAATGATCATCTACAGACTTGAAGCTCACTGGAAGAAGTTCATTAATATGTTCAGGCCTCAGTGGAGAATAAAGGATGGTAACATCTACTCAAGGATGTGGAAGCTACAGAAAATTGTCTTAGTCTCAGAAGATTTTAGTGTAACACAATCGAAGCTGCAGTAAGGCTTGAATAGAAGAGTGTGGAATCATATTCGAAATCAAGAGCCCCTATCAAGACTAGTCACTTATGAACCAGACCGTTGCATCAAGTGTCAGGACGTTGGAGGCAAGCTCTCTTTAGTTAATATGGTTTTATCATTCTAAAGTTGTTGGTCTTCTTGAGTCATGTGAAGGATCAACACAGGAGGGAAATCAGTGTTGAAGTGCCAAAGTTCCAGAATATGCATTGGATTTTGTGTGGAGGACTTTGCCTGAATTGGAAGGAAAATATGCTAAGGCAAATGTCGATCCATGGCAGATCGAGATCGAGGTGCGGGTCGAGATACCAAAATTTAATGTACAAGGAACAGAACTCAATGTACAATGAGTAGGTGGCACAACCTGATTGGACCTTTACTAAAGCTTCACAGAAAAAGTAGATTCAAGTATTGAGGACTGACAGGGTCAGGCACGGGGCTTAATATTTGGATGAGAAGTCTACATCAAATTGAAGAGTGGTTGGGAATATTTAATTTAATTAAATAAAGTATTTATTTAATTATTTATATGTTTTATAAATAAAGATATTCTTTATTTATATTATATATATTTAGTTAAATATTGCTATTTATATATTTTATAAATGAAGACATTCTTTATTTATATTATATATATTTAGTTAAATATTACTTATACATTAAATATTTCCAAAGCATGCTTGGCACATGACTTGAAGATAAGGAATGGGTGGACAACAAACAAAGTGAAAAAGTGAATAAGTATACCTTTGTCACTTTGAATAAAAAAAACCCATCTTCCTTTCCAGGAAAAGCATTCGGAAGTGAAGAAGAAAGTGGGGAGAGAGAGAGAGAAAATTATTTTCTCTCTCCCCCCATGGCCATACTCCATATCTTGAATATTATGGGGCCATGAATTTCTTTGTAACACCACTCATCTATCTTTCTTTGTAAACATTGCTAAATCTTGTTTAGAAGATAGGTTTGGTTTTTTTGTCTCCTAGATCTAGAATTTGTGATATTTTTAGAGGAGCAAAAATCATTTCTTTGTTGTGTTCTTGAGCTTAGGATCTTGAACTTGTTTGTAGCATTTCCCCACTTCAATGAATATAAAGCTATATTCTTGAATGTTGTTGTGTTGTGTGTTTTGGATGTTTTACTGTTCTTGGTCTTTACCATTTTAATGGAGTTCTTGGCTTGGAGAAGACAATGAACAGCAACTGGGTTTGAACCAAATTAATTTTTAAGTTGTCCCAAAAATTATTAAAAGCCTTATTTTTAATTTGGGAATCGTATTCACCCCCCCCCCCCCCTCTACGATCTCCGGAACCTAACAGAGATGGGGAGAGAGGGAGAGAGAGCAAGTTGAACACGGTGGAGAGTATATTTCTTGTGTGTGTGTTTTTTTGTGTTTGTGTTTAAAATAAATTTTGACGTTATTTTTATTCATTTCTCATTTCTGGGCATTATTTAACCGACCATAGGCAACGGTCGATTTTGTTGTTGGCATGTAAGCCTTAAAACCGACCGAACATTCTTGGTCAATTTTATATTTGCCACGTCAACCAAAATGATGTCGTTTTTGTTTATTCTGTAGTTAAATCCGACCGACCGACAAGCGGTCGCTTTAAACCCCCGCATTTTATCCGGTCAATTTTAAACTATTTTCTTGTAGTGAAATATAGCAAAACCATTTATAAATTGGTGAGTTTATTCTAAACAGAAAAATTAAATCAAAAAATTTGCAAACATGATTAAATATGTTTTTTCAAATTTTTAATTAAAAAGTGCTCTCAAACAATCAATTGCCGTAACCGTCATTCCTAAAAAAAGTTGTTATTACGGGATCACGTCAAAAAAAGTGTGCTCAGGTTGCTGTGGAGTACTACACTAATTTTCTTGGTGGGCCTGCAACCAATTTTGACAGTGTTGATATGCTTGAGGGGATCGCTTGTCCATCCATCTCGGAGGTGCAAGCATCAATTTTGGAGGCTCCTGTTTCCAACGATCTCATCTACAGTACTCTAAAAAGAATGAAAAAGAACAAGGCCCCTGGGCCAGATGGGTTTACTATAGAGTTTTTCTTGGCCACATGGAGCACTGTTGGGGATTGTTTTTGTCAAGCGGTGAGTTCTTTTTTTAACGATTTTAATATGCACACAGGTATCAACTCCACGTATATTGCTCTAATCCTTAAAGTTAACACTCCTACGCATATGAGTGACTTCCGTCCAATTTCGTTGTGCACCATAGCATACAAGTGCATATCGAAAATCATAGCCTCGAGACTTAAATCTGTGCTACCTGGTGTCATAGATATTGCTCAATCAGCTTTTATTCCGGGTAGGCATATCTCGGACAACATCTTATTAGCTCAAGAATTATTTAGAGGGTTTGATAGGGGGACAGGAACCTCAAGGTGTGCTCTCAAAATTGACCTTCACAAGGCTTTTGATTCCGTGAGATGGGATTTTGTCCTAGCAGTGTTACATAAAATGCATTTCCCACCACGATTTGTTCGTTGGCTTCAGTTATGTATCTGCACTCCCAAGTATTCAGTCAAGCTAAACGGTATAGTTCATGGTTACTTCAATGGTACAAAGGGCATACGACAAGGGGACCCTATATCTCCTTACATCTTTGTTATTTGTATGAATGTCCTTTCTCAAATGTTAAAGACCAAACCGGCTGGTTTTAAACACCATTGGCGCTGCAAGGAACTCGACCTAACACATCTTTTCTTTGCCGATGACGTCTTATTTTTCAGCAATGGAGATCAGATATCTATATCACACATTATGGAATCAGTTCATGCGTTTTCTAATCTCAGTGGGCTCAATCCTAGCGTGCAGAAAAGCACAAGCTTCTTCTGTAATTGCAGTCCAGATCTTGTTGATTGGTTTGACGACTTATATGGGATCCCTCGAGGTAGCCTTCCAGTAAGGTTCCTAGGAGTTCCTCTTATCTCATCTCAGCTTTGCATCAACGACTGTATGCCCCTTATACAAAAACTCACCAACAGAATCAATGCTTGGACTTCTTTGTTTCTTTCTTTTGCAGGTAGGGTGCAACTGATTAGGTCCGTTCTTTTTGCTATTCAAGCATACTGGTCGAACCACTTTCTTCTTCCCAATGAAATTCATGATATCGTTCAATCCATGCTTACAAAGTTCCTTTGGAAAGGCAACATAAATGACAAAGGGGGAGCTAAGATAAGTTGGAAGACTATCTGTCTTCCTAAAACAGAAGGGGGTCTGGGTCTAAAGGACCTATCTGATTGGAACAAAGCACAAATAATCAGTCACTTGATTAAAGTCATTAGAAAGGCTCCGACGTTATGGGCCACCTGGGTAAACAAGACAGTTCTTAAAAATAAGTTTTTCTGGACTATGCAAATTCCAACGGACTGCTCTTGGATTTGGAAAAAATTGTTAAGACTTCGTCAGCTGGCCTTACGTTTTATCTCCTATTCTATAGGGGATGGCTCGTCTATCTCTCTTTGGTTTGATCCATGGTGGAAAGGGGTTTGCCTTGCTAATTCTTTATCAGCCCATATCATTTCTCAATGTGGTATGAACATACATTCTAAAGTTCATAGCTTAATTAGCTCAGGTTCTTGGTGCTTACCTACACTAAACCACAGACATCACCACCCCGATCATACCCTATCACAATGGATTCTCACCTTTAACTACCCTGCTTTCAACTTGAGCAACCAGGATGTTATTATGTGGGACGGCTTGGACATCCGTAAGGTTAAAACATGGCATATTTGGGATTCAATTCGGCATCGTGCTCCAGAAGTACAGTGGTTTCAAACAGTTTGGCATCAACTAAAAGTGAATAGATATGCACATCATCAATGGCTGCTTAGTCATGGGCGTCTAAATACCCTGGCTCGATTGGAAAGGTTCGGTTTAACTTTGGATCATCACTGTTTCTTGTGTGTGGGAGGGCGCGAAACTGATACTCACTTGTTCTTGCATTGTCCCTTTAGTCGATATGTGCTATCTTCTCTTCTTTCCAGGCTCAACGTGCAAATCGCTGGTAACACTTGGCCTGCTTTTCAACAGCATGTTACTCACATTTTGGACAGCGCAAGGAGGAAACTGATCTTATTAATCGTTCAAGTTTACACCTACTTCATCTGGCGTGAACGAAATGCACGGATGCACAATATAGCTATTATGCAACCAAACAACATCGTGGAGATCATCCTTAATGACACTCGAGCAAAGCTTGCTAGTTCAACATGGTTCTCAAAAATAATTTGCACTAGGTTCGACTTAATTTTTTAACTGTTGTAATTTTTAAGTTCTTGTTTGATTGCACCTTTGTCTCTGGTGGCTTGCTTTGCTATCTTTTTACAATCTGTTCTATCAGATTGTCTATAGATAGTCATGGGTTAATCCCTTTGTAATTCTTTCTTTTTAATATATATTTAATTTAGCAAAAAAAAGAAATGCAATATTTCAACCATGCATTCAACCAGCTTAGGTTTGCCTTGCCTCCCTCTCAGCTTTTTCAGTTGTCCTTGAGCTCCTCAATCACTACCTCAGCCTTTCGCAGCCGTTTTTCAACCCTCCGAATGGCCACTTTCTTGGACGTTCAGAATGAGGAAAAAGTTATCCCTAAAGCCTTGCAGCACAGCTTTAGGCACTTTTGGACAAACTTTTAGTACTATTCCTTTCACCTTCGCTAAATGGTTTTTTAGCCTGGTGACCCCCTTGCACCACGTGTTCACATAGCATTTGTTAATATTAGTACCCTTGACAACTTTTCGGGGTGTAACTAACATATGTAGGATTGCAAATATCTACAAACTCCAGTTTCAAATCTATTTATAAACATTTTCTATGTGTTAATTAATTATGAATACTTATGGGCCTTTCTCTCCATGGCCTTTGAAGTCCCAATATTTATAAAGTAAAATTATGTATTCGTTCTGTACCACAAAATAATTCATAAATATAAATACCAGCAATATAAATTTAATCACTTCAAGTAGTAGCATGTCAAGATTGCCAACCCATTTCCTTTTATCATGAATAATACCCAAAAAATGTCATATCCACAAGCAATTAATTCAGCAAAAAATTCATTTCTAAGTTGATAGTAAATGTGTTCTACTGGGGCTAGATTAATATTGAAAACAACAAATGAAGATTAAAAAAATGAAGGATAATATTATCGTTGACAGAATTCGAACATTGAAATTTTAGTAAATAAATTTAATCATGTAACATATTTAATCATTAGATCTAACAGTTCTAATTTTAAATAAAATTCTAAAGGATATTATTCGTTGTATATGAATTTTTATTATATTTTGTTAGTGGTTAGAAGATATGATGTCATATTTTTGGGTATGCAATTAGTAAATAAATTTAATCATGTAATATATTTAATCATTGAATCTAACAGTTCTAATTTTTAACTAAAAATCTAACGGATATTATCCGTTGTATACGAATTTTTGTTATATTTTGTTAGTGGTTAGAAGATATGAAGTCATATTTTTTGGTATGTATTAATTATTGCAATATTATATTTTAAATTAAAAGTCAACATGTTTTAATTAATAGAAAAAAAATTATTGATTGGAAGATATGATATTTTAGGTATTTATAAAATGTAATATCATCAATTATAAGTAAACATCTTTTAATTGAAAAAGACAATCAGCTAATTATCATTAATTATATTATTAATAAAAAAAATGAAGGATAATAGTAGAGGTTTAGATTTGGGTTGATCCAATTGGATCACTCCAAATACTGATTAGAGAGAAAAAAATTATTGATTGGAAGATATGATATTTTAGGTATTTATAAAAGGTAATATCATATCAATTATAAGTAAACATCTTTTAATTGAAAAAGGCAATCGGCTAATTATCATTAATTATATTATTAATAAAAAAAATGAAGGATAATAGTAGAGGTTTAGATCCCCTCGGATCTCCTTTATATATTTATATAATAGTTCTAATTTTTAACTAAAAATCTAACGGATATTATTCGTTGTATACGAATTTTTATTATATTTTGTTAGTGATATTTAATTTCCACTATTAATAAAATTTAAAATGCAATTGAGTTGTATATTTAGTTTTCTCGATTAGTAAAAATTTAAAATGCAATTTAGAGAAATTGATTATTTTAATATGTTTTACTTGAAAACAGAAATTGATTAGTTATTAGGAGAAATTTTATTTATATTTAAGTAAGGGTAATTAATTAAAAACAATAGGTACCGACCAATCAACCAACCGACCGGCGCCATATAAATGGAAAACCATAGATTTTAGCTAAAGGAAATAGAAAAGGTAACATTGTTTTAAAAAAAAATTGATTATTTAATATGTTTTACTTGAAAAAGAAAATTGATTAGTTATTGGGAAATTATTTATTTATAATTAAGTAAGGGCGTCATTTAATTGGGAAAAAAAGATTTTAGCTAAAGAAAATAGAAAATGTAACGTATTTTAGAAGGAAATTGATTATTTTAATATGTTTTACTTGAAAACATAAATTGATTAGTTATTAGGAGAAATTTTATTTATAATTAAGTACCGACCGACCGACCAACTAACTAACCGACCGACCAAACTTTCAATGTTTTAAAATGCAATTTTAAAGGTAAGGATATTGAAATTGTATATTAAGTTTCCTCGATTAGTAAAAATTTAAAATGCAATTTAGATATTTACTTTACTTCATTAGTAAAGATTTTATAGGTAAAAAATAATGAAACTTTATATTTAGTTTCCTCTATTAGTAAAGTTTTAAAATGGAATTGAGATTTTTTTTAACCATTGGAATTATTAATTCAAAAATTTGAGAAATTTAACAAAATAGAACCGAGATATTTGACAGGCGCCACTTTACCTCCCTCGTTTTTCCTTTATATAAGTATATAATAGTTCTAATTTTTAACTAAAAATCTAACGGATATTATTCGTTGTATACAAATTTTTATTATACAAGCTTAAAACCCGTGCGATGCACGATTTTTTTTTTAATATTATATGATTTTTTCATTAATTTAAGTTAATTTTTTTAAAATATAAAGTTGGGCGGCTTAAATTTTTATATGAGATTTGATAATAATTATATGAATGTTATCCGTGATATTTCTAGAAAATGAGGGATTTTAGTTAGAAAATATAGAAAAAATTATAGGTTTTAATTGAAAAGGGTAATCGGCTAATTAATAGTTTTTATATAATTATTATTTTATTTCATTAAATAGAAATTGATACGTTTTAGATAAAAAAAATGCAATTGGTTAATTATGAATATTATAATATTATTAGTTTATTGTATTAAACAGAACCACCCGTGATAAAATCGGAAAAAGAGAGATTTTAGTTTTAAAAAATAGAAAGATAACGTGAAAATTAAAAAGATGTCATAATTTATGTGAAAAATGTAATTGATTAGTTTATAGTAATTATAATTTAATTATGTTATTTTACTAAATAAAATTGCTCATAGTTTTTAGAAAATGAGAAATTAATGTTGTCCCTGAAATTTCTAGAAAAAAGAGAATTTAATTAGAAAAAATATAAAAGATGATACGTTTTAGTTGAAAAGGTAATCAGTTAATTAGTACTATAATATCATTATTTTATTTTTATTAAATAGAATCGCCCGTGATATAATTGGAAAAAGAGAGATTTTCGTAAGAGAAGGGAAAAAAGGTAACGTGTTTGAAAAAGGTAACCGTCCATGATACAATTGGAAAAAGAGAGATTTTAGTTAGAGAAAAGAGAAAAGGTAACGTATTTTGGCTCAAAAAGGTAATTAATTATTTAATACTAATTAAAATATAATTATGTTATTTTATTATACAAAATTGATCGTAGTTTTTAAAAATGGAGAAATTTTAGTTAGATAAAATGTAAAAGATATTGTATTTTACCTAAGAAGTAAAGGTAACATATTTTGGCTCAAAAAGGTAATTAATTATTTAATACTAATTAAAGTATAATTATGTTATTTTATTATACAAAATTGATCGTAGTTTTTAAAAATTGAGAAATTTTAGTTAGATAAAATGTAAAAGATATTGTATTTTACCTAAGAAGTAAATTATTTAGTTATTGTTCGTCAAAAAAAAATTATTTAGTTATTGAAAAATAGAAAAGGTAATATGTTTAACCTGAAAAAGGAAATTGATTAATAAAGGAGATTTGGGTCGATCCAATCTAAATTGGGTCGCTCCAAATATTGTGTAATGACAAAAAGGGACATCAAAGAAATAAAGAAGATTAAAAACATAAAGGATAAAAGCTGTAATTTTCCTGTGTAATGACAAAAAAGGGCATCAAAGAAATAAAGAAGATTAAAAAAATGAAGGGTAAAAGCAGTAATTTTTAAAATGCAATACTAGCAGACATTAAGAATATATTGATAAACTGAATTGATTTTACCAAAGTTGCAAAGAAATTATTCAATATTACGTCTACCAATCTACCAACTATATTAAAACCTGGATACAAATTATCTTTAATTTTTATAATACAATTGTTTATCACTAATTTTATTTTTTACACAAATGAGATGAATCTTTTATGTAATCTAGCTACAAAAGAACATGTGCATAATTAAACCGGTAGATTTAATAAAAAAACATAAAAAATAAAGTAAAAAATTGTTAGAAAGAATTAAATTTGAAAATTTATATACACATATATTATATATATATATACACACACAAACAAAATATTACAAATCTTTAATTGAGAAAGGAACACAATTATGATAATCTTTAATTGAGAAAGGAACACAATTATGATAAAGACAATAGAACACTTTGAAGAAACCATGTAAGTAATATATTACATAAAAATTGTAACACTGATGTCAAATTGAAACTTACTGATACTGATATTGGTGATGAAGATGATGGAGACGTTAAAGGAAGCTTAGATGCAAGGAGGATGTATAAAATTAACTGGGTAAAGATTCAAAAATTCAAAGATGATTTTAAACGAGTTGAAATTCTTGAATGTTTCAAGATCTAAGCTAGAATGTAAGAAATATGTATGGAATTACAGTGGAGACCTGAGATTTAGGACAGAGAACAAATTGAGAGATGTTGGTGCGGCGGAGATGTGACACTAGAAATGTATTATATTTATAGCACTTATGGATAATTAGGGTTTAAATATGAGATTCATGGGCCTGAGATCAAACAAGGTTATATTTGTAAATATAAGAAGTGGTGTTATATTATTACAAAATTGCCCTCCATCTTTTAATTAAGGTTTAAATATGAGATTGATGGGAATCTATTAATAAGTAATGCGGACTAATTTGGTTGTTTGGTTTTAAATATTTAGTAAATAGAGCCGTTAAATCTAATACTAAGGCATATTCTATATTTAAATTCCTAGATCCAAAGTTCGAATCTCGTCAACAACAAATTTACATTATGATTTTATATTATTATTAGTTCTAATCAATACATATCATTTATTAAATAACTATTATTATTACTAATAATTTTATTAATTAATATTAGAAAGTTAAATTATATCCATAATAAATTCTTATACTCTATTTTACTTAATCATATAATTTTTGCTTTGCACGGCTATAAGCTAGTATTTGTAAATACAAAAAATAGTGTTATATTATTACAAAATTGCCATCCATTTTTTAATTGAAAATCTACTCTTTTTTTTGAATATTTTGGCTTATAGCCTTTTACAATGATGATAAGCCAGTATTATATTATTACAAAATTGCCATCCATCTTTTAATTGAAAATCTATTTTTTTTTAATATTTTGGCTTATAGCAACCAGAACCTCTAGATTGACTGAGTTAAACTCGACAACTTAGCTATCTCAACTTCTATTCTATTTTAATATTACCGTAAGACTATATTAATCCTCGCCTTTATATATTTTCTTTTTCAAAAGTTATTTTAAATTTAATTTAAAGTAAAATATATTAAATATTATTATTCTATGTCCATTTTTAAATAAAATTTGAGATCATTTTTTTAAACATTAGTTCAGTGTCAATATATGACGACTATTCATATTGATTACAAATTGAGAAAAATAAAAAAAATTCCTTTCTCTTCCGGGGATATCTTAGAAAATGATTTAAAAGTAGTTTATGAAATATTAAAAGTAATCAAATATTATAATCATTAGAAAATCCTAAAACAATGATTTAACAAACACTAAAGAAAGTTGAAAAAAAATTGATGATAATCAATTTTTTGAACAATGGGAGTACACGGGGACAATATTTATAATACATAATAATTTTCTTAAAATAAAAATAAAGGTACTTACTTAAAATCTTAAATTAAAAAAAAAAACAATTTTTTTTAAACACAAATGCTCTCTCCTTTCGAACTCCTGCATCATACTTTTCTTGAAGTCTTCAATGTCCTTTGTATTGCTCCATGTGATGATTAAATCGTCAACATATAAGGAAACAATTAGAATATCGCCTTCAATGCTTTCTTTGATGTAAAGAGTGTGTTCAAATGGACATTTTTTGAAGCCATTATTTCTGAAATAACTATCAATGCGGCTGTACCACGCTCGTGGTGCTTGTTTCAATCCGTAAAGCGCCCTCTTCAGGCGACAAACTTTATTCTCTTCTCCTTTTTTTAACAAAACCAGGAGGTTGATCTATGTAAACCTCTTCTTGCAGAAAACCATTTAAAAATGCTGATTTTACGTCCATTTGAAAAACATTCCAGCTATTTTGAGCAACAAGTGCAAGAACTAAGCGTATAGTTTCAAGACGAGCCACGGGAGCAAAAACATCTTGATAATCAATCCCGTACTTCTGTTTATAGCCTTTCACAACCAAACGTGCTTTGTGTTTTTCAATTCCTCCTTGTGCATTTCGCTTAGTTTTATAAATCCACTTTACTCCAATACATTTTTTTTGGGCAGGAAGCTCTACTAATTCCCATGTCTGGTTTTTGTTAATAGCAACAATTTCTTCTTTCATGGCTAGCCTCCACTTTTCTTCTTTTTCTGCATCTTCAAAATTAATTGGATCACTATCCACAAATAAGGCAAAGTCTGAAAATTCTTCTTCAAGCATCCTTCTCGTCTGACCGTATATTTCACCTAAACTTCTTGTTTTGCGAGGAGGTGAATCTGAATCTGAACTTGATGAAGATGTTCTTGATGACAGTGGTGATGTTTGTGGCAACACTTCATCTTGATCACATGGCGTTGTTTCTTCTATTGGCTCCAGTGAAATGTTGTCATATATAGTGGGGCTGCTTTCTTTTTCGTTTTTCCAATCCCATGCCTCTTTCTCATCAAATATTACATCTCGGCTAATGATAATCCATTTTGTAATTGGATTGTACAACTTGTATGCTTTGGGATTCTCACTATAGCCCACAAGAATGCACTTTTCAGATTTATCATCAAGCTTGCCTCATTTTTCTTTTGGTATATGAGAATAGCATATGCTTCCAAAAATTCTTAGATGAGAGACACAAGGTTTACGGCGACTCCAAGCCTCTTCTGGGGTTTTTCCTTTCACTGCTTTAGTAGCAGCTCGATTTAATACATAACACGCAGATGCAACAGCTTCAGCCCAGAAAAATTGGGGTAATCTTTTTGTCTTCAACATGCTACGAACTAGTTCCATAATAATGCGATTTTTTCTTTTAGCGACCCCATTTGGTTGGGGGCTAAAGCTCACAGTCAGCTGATGTTTAATACCATTCTCCTTCAAAAATGCGCCAAGTTTTCCACTCATGTATTCGCCACCTCGGTCCGAACGTAAGGCCATCAACTGATAGCCACTTTCTTTTTCAACAAATGCTTTGAAGTTCTTAAAAACACCAAAAACTTCGGACTTCTGTTTAAGAAAATATATCACATCTTCCTGCTATGGTCATCAATGAAAGTGAGGAAAAATCTATTACCTCCAAGAGAATTCAAACGCATTGGACCACATAGGTCGGAGTGCACAAGCTTTAAAGGTAGAGACGGCCTTGTAGCCATTCCACTAGGAAAAGGGACTCGATGATGTTTGCCAAATACGCAGCCTTCACAAACTTGATCTTGTCGACTGATGTATGGAATTCCTCTTACCATATGCTCTCTGCAGATTTTTGATAATGTGCTGAAGCTCAAATGATTGTAGCGTAGATGCCACAACCAAGATTTATCATTGACAATACTTAAAAAACAGTGAAGTGCAATGTCATTAAGTTTTAAAGGAAACATCTTGTTTGCTGTCATTTTTATTCTTACAACAAGAGTACCATTCTTATCTCTTATTTCACACTGCTCATCCTTGAAAATCACATTGTGTCCTTTCTTCAAGAGCTGGCCAACGCTTAAGAGGTTGTGTTTCAGACCTGAAACATAATAAACAACACAAATATAATTTATGCCTCGTTTTGTTTGAATTGGAATATCACCACATCCTTGTACCAAGTGTCGCTTATCGTCTCCTGTTTTTACTTCACGCTGGACATATTCATCAAGATTAATAAGTTTGGTTTTGTTTCCTGTCATGTGGTGGCTACAACCACTGTCTATGTACCAAATATCTTCTGTAGAGATCTCTTGCTCGTTGAACATGAGTAGCACAGATTCCTCCTCTTTTGAATCAGAGTTCTCGTGTAAAAAACTTGACTCTTCTATTTCATTTTTCAATCTCGAGTAGCAGTCTTTCTTTAAATGACCAAATTTATGACAAAAATTGCATTGGATTTGAGATTGATAATTACCTCTTCCTCTGCCTCCATGTCGTCCACGACCTCTTCCTCTTTCATTATGATAGCCTGGAATCCTTGCATAATTTGATTGGGACTGATGATTTTCTGCTTGAATCTTTCCTCTTGTGTAGACATCTGATTGGTTTCTTCCCCGTCCACGAAAATGTCCCCTGCGTCCTCGTCCTCGAAAGCCTCCACGATGAAATTCTTGTGCTTGAAATGCTTGCTCAGTAGGAGTTTCAAATTGTTTAATTCGTAGCTCATGGGATTGTAAAGAACCCAATAAAGATTCCACAGAGAGTTCACTCAGATTCTTTGATTCTTCAATTGCAACCACGACATGTTCATAATTTTTTGTCATGCTCCGAAGAATTTTTTCTACAATTCTCTGATCTGGAATATTTTCTCCATTTATTTTAAGTTGATTAGTAACTGAAACAACTCGATTAAAGTATTCTTCAACAGATTCTCCTTCCTTCATTTCGAAGCAAATCAAATTCTCCTCGTAAAGCTTGTAGCCTTACCATTTTTACCTTCTCTTCTCCCTTGTAAGTTGTACTGGGAATATCCCAGGCTCCTTTTGATGTATTTGCTGCTGAGATTCGTTCAAAAATTGCTTCATCTACTGACTGGTAAATAAAATAAAGCGCCTTTTTGTCCTTCTTACGATTTTCTTTTAAAGTTGTCAACTGTTGTTGATTGAGGGTTGCTTGATCAGCGGGTTCATTGTAACCAGTCTCAACAATTTCCCAGAGGTCCTGGCAACCAAAAAAGGTCTTCATCATGATATTCCACTGGCTATAATTTTTGCCATTCAGGTGGGGAAGCTGGGGTTGCAGAAAGTTGTTGTTTGTGGCCATTCTGATGTAAAAAAAATGGAAAAAGTGTCTGAATTTTGGATGGTGTAAAACGTGGCTCTGATACCAATTTGTAGGTTTAAAGGATCAGAAAAAACTTGAAAAAAGAAAAGTGCAGAGAAGAAACTTGTTCTCTGAAAACTGAGGTGTTTATAATTCCTCCGGAGTACATCATATTTATAGGATTACAAAATACTTAACTGAAACTTATTTAAGGTCTTAGAAAACTAAAGGCCAGGAGACATTTAGATATGCGGTTACAAGTTTGGAATATAGACAGGCCTGGGATTTTCTAGCTTATACTTCCAACAGTCTCAAGCAGCTTACTCGCTTCCATCCCTCTTCAGCCTCTTGATCCACCTCCACATTTTTCCCGCCTTTATTCTTCTAGCCTCCGAATTCCCATGCATTTTCACCGACTTGGAGGGCCTTGGACGTTCACAAGAAGAAATAGCCTGCAAATTATCAGAAATATATAATGCAATAACTTAAATCACACAAAAATATACAAGTAAGAAAAAAATTATTGAATTCTATTTAACAAACTACATTTAGAACTAGAACGTCGCTCGATCTTACATCATCACGACCTCTATCTTCTTCTGGTGGAAAGCTTGTTTTATTTGTCCTTCATTATTAGGATTCAGCATGGGATCATTATGATCTGCGAAGAAGTTATCTCTAAATCCTTCCCAGGTGCACACTTTTTCACATAGTTTGACTTTTCCTTTACATTAGCTAGCTAGAAATATGGTACTTCAGTCTTGTGCTAGCTTGTAAAGGATTAGGCCAGCAAAGCATACTAACAACACAACTACAAAATTGCAAAATGAGGTACAGGGAGAGAGCTCGTGGCCTTACTTCTTGACTATATGCATTGCAATTAGTTGTCTGAAACTTACAATCAGATGAAAACAACAAGCCTTAATTAGCACGTACCAGGAATATAAATTAATTTACTATATTTGAAATATTATTTGTATCGTCAACTTTGAGTCTCAGCACTTCATTTCAACTTAATATTACACCCAAAAAGTTAATCGCCACTTCATTTCAAATTTCAATATTGTCCAAGAAAGTAATATTCACAAGCAAATATTATATATAACAAAACCATTTATAAGTTGGTAAGTTTATTCCAAAGAGAGAAGTTAAATCAAGAAATTTGCAAACATGATTAAAAACGTTTCTTCAAATTTGTAAGTAAAAAGTGCTCTCAATTAACAATCAAACGTCATAACCGTCAACCCTAAAAAAGTTACTATTACAGGGTCACTTCGAATTATAAGAAATGAAATGCAATATTTCAACCAGCCTAGGTTTGCCTTGCCTCCCTCTTCAGCTTCTTCAGTTGCTCCTTGAGCTCCTCAACCTCTGCCTCAGCCTTTCGCAGCCGTCTCTGAAATGGCCACTTTCACTAACCCAGAGGGCCTTGGATGTTCAAAATGAGAAGTACTAGTCTGCAGTACTCTGCAGATTATCAGAAAAATAATGCAACAACTTTAGTCACACAAAATTATTAAATTACATTTAACACATTTAGAACAGGCTTAATCTTACAACTTCACTACGTCTTTCTTCTCCAGGTGGAACCCTCCTTTGATTCTCTTTCAGTACTCCGTATTAGGACTTCGGGATCATAAGGATCTGCAAAAAAGTTATCCCTAAACCCTTCCTGCACAGCTTTAGATACTTTTGGACAAACTTTTAATTAGTACTATTCCTTTCACCTCGGCTAAATGGTTTTTTAGCCTGGTGACCCCTTGCACCACGTGTTCACATAGTATTTGTTATTAGTACCCTTGACAACTTTCTGGGGTGTAACTAACTTATGTAGGCCTTTCTCTCCATGGCCCTTTGCACGAAGTCCCAATATTTATAAAGTAAAAATATGTATTCGTTTTGTACCAAAAAATAATTCATAAATATAAATACCAGCAATATAAATTTAATCACTTCAAGTAGTAGAATATCATGATTGCCGACCCATTTCCTTTCATATATCATGAATAATACCCAAAAAATGTCATATCCACAAGCAAATAATTCAGCAAAAAATTCATTTCTAAGTTGATAGTAAATGCGTTCTACTGGGGCTAGAATATTGAAAACAACAAATGAAAATTTATAGATGTCATCAAAATAGTTGTTCAAATTCCAAAAATAAAAGGTACTCAAGCATCAGTGACATGCATTACATGAAATGGTAAAAATTATTATTATTCTCAAGTCTCAATTAAGCAGCTTAATTAATTAGTTACTGGCTTGCATCCCTTTTCAGCTTCTTCCATCGCTCCTCGAGCTCTGCAATATCTGCCTTTATTTTTTCCGCCCTTTCTTGTATCCTCCTAATCCTCGTTTTGGAGTGGCTTGGACGTTCACGAGAAGAATTAGCCTGCAAATAATTATCAGAAAAATAATGCAACAACTTTAGTCACACAAATATATACAAGAGTAATTAAGAAAGAATTATCAAATTCTATTTAACAAACTAAAATTAGAACAAGAAGGCTCGATCTTACATCATCCCAAGGTGGAACCCTGTTTTGTTCTTTCTTCAGTATTAGGACTCTGGGATCATTAGGATCTGCAGAGAAGTTAGCTCTGAATCCTTCCCGCACAGGTGGAGGCACTCTTTCACATAGCTTGACTATTCCTCTTACATTTGCTAGATGGTATTTCAGTCTTGTGACACTTTGCACCACATGTGGACAATAGTTACACTTCACGTACGGTTTGCCACCCTTGATAATTTCTTTACCGTGCTCCCATGCGTAATCCACTTGTTTATTACTCACTGCATATAAGATAACAAACGTTAGCTAAACTTTGAAATTTTCATAAATTTTAGCAATCATCAATTATACATTTAGTTACTTATTATAGTACATGAACACGTACATATGTGAATTTTGTATTATATACAAAATATTGCTATAAAATAAAATTATACTAATTAAAAGGTAATTATGTTATACCTACAAATCTTAGCCATTTATAATAAAAATAGACATAATTATAAATTACTAGCATTTTGCCCGTACTTCGTACACGGCTTTTTATTTAATTTAAAATGATAATACCTAAAATTTAACAAATTTTATTGATTTCTTAAAACATCTTATTTAATTTAAATTGACAAAACCAAAAATTTAACAAATTTGATTGATTTCTTTAAAAGATATTGTATACAATTATATTAATAATCAATTCTTAGCAAGAAATTATATACAATTATATAATTATTTAATAAAATAATGATATGCTAAAATTTATATAAAAAAGTAGCATACAATTCTATTTTAACAATGTTGAAAATTTATTTAATCCATCAAAATCTGCAATAAAATAATAAATATTTTTACAAATATTGTTCTCTAATTGAAAACAATAATAAATTGTCTTCATTATTCAAATGCGGAAATAATAATCCCTTCACCCCCAATGACTCCAAAACATTAAATGGCTCCAAAACATTAAAGCTCATATAATATCAAGAACATTTTATATTAACTATGAGACCTCATAGTTAATATAACGTGTAAATGTTGGAGAACAATGAGATCACATTTCAAGCAATTTTTAATTTTTTTTGTTAAATTTTTTTATGAATGGATAGAGGGTAGAATTATAAGACTTTTGTGTGAAGATGCCCCTAGCGGGGCCCTTTAAAATAATTTGAAATGTAGCGAATATGTGTGTTCTCACTGTTCTCATTTTAAAATTTTTTTGTTAATTTATTTATGAATGGATAGAGGGTAGAATTATATGACTTTTTTTGGTGAAGATGTCCCTAGCGGGGTCCTTTAAAATAGCTTGAAATGTAGTGAATATGTGTGTTCTCACTGTTCTCATTCTCACCAGAGCGTGACCATTAAACTGTATTAGTAAATTCATGTATGAAAAAACAGTGTATATATATTATTAATATAGATTCTTTTATTAAAAATAAGTAAATTATACAATTAAATAAGCAAGCCAAAATATCAGATAAATATTCTAGTAGATTTATTGTTTATGTTCAAATTAAGGTCTTTCACCATGGCTGACTTTATTATATTAAAAGTATGTTCTTATTGAAATGAGTATAATAATTTGAATTTGAATTTGAATATATTTTTAAACTACTTATTTTGATGGGTTGTTAATTTTTTTGTGATCAACTTAGAGGGGTAACCAAAAATAAAATTAATTGGAATACATAAACCCATTACCCACGTTATGATAAACAATACCTATAAAACGGAAGTTGCTTATGTGGTTCAGGCTTGTTAATTACTTCAATACTTCATTAGCTTGATCATCATGTGGACCATCTTTCTTTTTATCACTTATGTTGCTGCTATGTAGTCTATCTGTAACTAACATCTTTCTTTTTATCACTTATGTTGTTGCTATGTAGTCTATCTGTAACTAAACATCTCTCTCTGCTTGTAATCTATATTTATAAATGCAAACTTCTTCTTGTATTGTATTTTGTTTTCAATATTTAAAATTATGTAGCTGGAGGAGAAGAGAAAGGCCGGAGGTACAATCGTAGTACTACAACATTACTGAAAATAAGTACAATATCATATTAGAATTTTTTGTTCCAATCTAAATTGGGTTGCTCCAAATGCTGTGTAATGACAAAAAGGGGCATTAAATAAATAAAGAAGCTCACTTATTCACTTTTATCTTCAAATAATGTATGATTACAAATTATAACAATCACATTTTCCATTACCTATTCTCTCTCAAAAAGCCAACTAAACTGAAAAAGGGAAAAGTTAGTGCTTTTATATTTTAATATGGAGCTCAAATGAAAGTGCTGAATATGAGATCATATATGAAGTGAAATTGAACGCGAGTAAAGAAGATATTTAGAGCATAAATAAGAGCAATGTTACCTGACCCAGAGGGTGAGGCTTGTGACGTGGGTCTGAGCTTCTAAGTATGCTATTCCATAGTCCCTTCGGAGACATCCGATAAAAAGTATGCTATTCCATAAGACCTTCTGGTACGTAGCATGTCTACCCCATGAACATTAAGTTGAACAAATCTATAAAGAACATAAACTTGCTTGAAAACAAAATAATGTCTATAAGTATCAAACTGAGTCCCAAGATTATTTACAAATAACATGGTCCGTATTGTGTCAATGTTATTAACTGGTAATCTTTCCAACTACCTTTGTTATTACGACATGTAAAATAAAAAATTGAAAGGCCAAGCAAATATTTTAAAGGTACCTCTCTGGTGTCATGTATGTTATTATAACATCGGGTAATTCATTAAAACTTTAATTCTTAAATTCCAAACCAAAATCAAAACCAAACAAATATTATCCTGTCTAATTTTTAATATTGTGAAATCAATAAAAACTTAACTCTTATGGCCAAACTGAAAACTGGAACCAAACATATATGACCCGTACGGAGGTCTAGTACACATACCTTAACCCTACTTCAGGGGGTTGAGAGGTTAATTTGGTGAAAAACCCAGCTTTCAAATCTGAAAAGTGCAAACATGCATCAAAATCCAGCAGTGTGAAGATTTGAGCGGCTTGGACTTGAAGGTGAAAAATGACAGAGATAGATTTGAGTAATGACAAAACGGAGAATCAAAGAAATAAAGAAAGATAAAAAAAAATAAAGGATAATACTATAGTAGAGGTTTAGATTTGGGTCGATCCAATTGGGTTACTCCAAATGTTGTGTAATGACAAAAAATAGTATATGTTTAGATTTGGGTCGATCCAATCTAATTTGGGTCGCTCCAAATGTTGTGTAATGGTAAAAAGGGGCATCAAAGAAATAAAGAAGATTAAAAAAATGAAGGATAATATTATCGTTGACAGAATTCGAACATTGAAATTTTAGTAAATAAATTTAATCATGTAACATATTTAATCATTAGATCTAACAGTTCTAATTTTAAATAAAATTCTAAAGGATATTATTCGTTGTATATGAATTTTTATTATATTTTGTTAGTGGTTAGAAGATATGATGTCATATTTTTGGGTATGCAATTAGTAAATAAATTTAATCATGTAATATATTTAATCATTGAATCTAACAGTTCTAATTTTTAACTAAAAATCTAACGGATATTATCCGTTGTATACGAATTTTTGTTATATTTTGTTAGTGGTTAGAAGATATGAAGTCATATTTTTTGGTATGTATTAATTATTGCAATATTATATTTTAAATTAAAAGTCAACATGTTTTAATTAATAGAAAAAAAATTATTGATTGGAAGATATGATATTTTAGGTATTTATAAAATGTAATATCATCAATTATAAGTAAACATCTTTTAATTGAAAAAGACAATCAGCTAATTATCATTAATTATATTATTAATAAAAAAAATGAAGGATAATAGTAGAGGTTTAGATTTGGGTTGATCCAATTGGATCACTCCAAATACTGATTAGAGAGAAAAAAATTATTGATTGGAAGATATGATATTTTAGGTATTTATAAAAGGTAATATCATATCAATTATAAGTAAACATCTTTTAATTGAAAAAGGCAATCGGCTAATTATCATTAATTATATTATTAATAAAAAAAATGAAGGATAATAGTAGAGGTTTAGATCCCCTCGGATCTCCTTTATATATTTATATAATAGTTCTAATTTTTAACTAAAAATCTAACGGATATTATTCGTTGTATACGAATTTTTATTATATTTTGTTAGTGATATTTAATTTCCACTATTAATAAAATTTAAAATGCAATTGAGTTGTATATTTAGTTTTCTCGATTAGTAAAAATTTAAAATGCAATTTAGAGAAATTGATTATTTTAATATGTTTTACTTGAAAACAGAAATTGATTAGTTATTAGGAGAAATTTTATTTATATTTAAGTAAGGGTAATTAATTAAAAACAATAGGTACCGACCAATCAACCAACCGACCGGCGCCATATAAATGGAAAACCATAGATTTTAGCTAAAGGAAATAGAAAAGGTAACATTGTTTTAAAAAAAAATTGATTATTTAATATGTTTTACTTGAAAAAGAAAATTGATTAGTTATTGGGAAATTATTTATTTATAATTAAGTAAGGGCGTCATTTAATTGGGAAAAAAAGATTTTAGCTAAAGAAAATAGAAAATGTAACGTATTTTAGAAGGAAATTGATTATTTTAATATGTTTTACTTGAAAACATAAATTGATTAGTTATTAGGAGAAATTTTATTTATAATTAAGTACCGACCGACCGACCAACTAACTAACCGACCGACCAAACTTTCAATGTTTTAAAATGCAATTTTAAAGGTAAGGATATTGAAATTGTATATTAAGTTTCCTCGATTAGTAAAAATTTAAAATGCAATTTAGATATTTACTTTACTTCATTAGTAAAGATTTTATAGGTAAAAAATAATGAAACTTTATATTTAGTTTCCTCTATTAGTAAAGTTTTAAAATGGAATTGAGATTTTTTTTAACCATTGGAATTATTAATTCAAAAATTTGAGAAATTTAACAAAATAGAACCGAGATATTTGACAGGCGCCACTTTACCTCCCTCGTTTTTCCTTTATATAAGTATATAATAGTTCTAATTTTTAACTAAAAATCTAACGGATATTATTCGTTGTATACAAATTTTTATTATACAAGCTTAAAACCCGTGCGATGCACGATTTTTTTTTTAATATTATATGATTTTTTCATTAATTTAAGTTAATTTTTTTAAAATATAAAGTTGGGCGGCTTAAATTTTTATATGAGATTTGATAATAATTATATGAATGTTATCCGTGATATTTCTAGAAAATGAGGGATTTTAGTTAGAAAATATAGAAAAAATTATAGGTTTTAATTGAAAAGGGTAATCGGCTAATTAATAGTTTTTATATAATTATTATTTTATTTCATTAAATAGAAATTGATACGTTTTAGATAAAAAAAATGCAATTGGTTAATTATGAATATTATAATATTATTAGTTTATTGTATTAAACAGAACCACCCGTGATAAAATCGGAAAAAGAGAGATTTTAGTTTTAAAAAATAGAAAGATAACGTGAAAATTAAAAAGATGTCATAATTTATGTGAAAAATGTAATTGATTAGTTTATAGTAATTATAATTTAATTATGTTATTTTACTAAATAAAATTGCTCATAGTTTTTAGAAAATGAGAAATTAATGTTGTCCCTGAAATTTCTAGAAAAAAGAGAATTTAATTAGAAAAAATATAAAAGATGATACGTTTTAGTTGAAAAGGTAATCAGTTAATTAGTACTATAATATCATTATTTTATTTTTATTAAATAGAATCGCCCGTGATATAATTGGAAAAAGAGAGATTTTCGTAAGAGAAGGGAAAAAAGGTAACGTGTTTGAAAAAGGTAACCGTCCATGATACAATTGGAAAAAGAGAGATTTTAGTTAGAGAAAAGAGAAAAGGTAACGTATTTTGGCTCAAAAAGGTAATTAATTATTTAATACTAATTAAAATATAATTATGTTATTTTATTATACAAAATTGATCGTAGTTTTTAAAAATGGAGAAATTTTAGTTAGATAAAATGTAAAAGATATTGTATTTTACCTAAGAAGTAAAGGTAACATATTTTGGCTCAAAAAGGTAATTAATTATTTAATACTAATTAAAGTATAATTATGTTATTTTATTATACAAAATTGATCGTAGTTTTTAAAAATTGAGAAATTTTAGTTAGATAAAATGTAAAAGATATTGTATTTTACCTAAGAAGTAAATTATTTAGTTATTGTTCGTCAAAAAAAAATTATTTAGTTATTGAAAAATAGAAAAGGTAATATGTTTAACCTGAAAAAGGAAATTGATTAATAAAGGAGATTTGGGTCGATCCAATCTAAATTGGGTCGCTCCAAATATTGTGTAATGACAAAAAGGGACATCAAAGAAATAAAGAAGATTAAAAACATAAAGGATAAAAGCTGTAATTTTCCTGTGTAATGACAAAAAAGGGCATCAAAGAAATAAAGAAGATTAAAAAAATGAAGGGTAAAAGCAGTAATTTTTAAAATGCAATACTAGCAGACATTAAGAATATATTGATAAACTGAATTGATTTTACCAAAGTTGCAAAGAAATTATTCAATATTACGTCTACCAATCTACCAACTATATTAAAACCTGGATACAAATTATCTTTAATTTTTATAATACAATTGTTTATCACTAATTTTATTTTTTACACAAATGAGATGAATCTTTTATGTAATCTAGCTACAAAAGAACATGTGCATAATTAAACCGGTAGCTTTAATAAAAAAACATAAAAAATAAAGTAAAAAATTGTTAGAAAGAATTAAATTTGAAAATTTATATACACATATATTATATATATATATACACACACAAACAAAATATTACAAATCTTTAATTGAGAAAGGAACACAAATATGATAATCTTTAATTGAGAAAGGAACACAATTATGATAAAGACAATAGAACACTTTGAAGAAACCATGTAAGTAATATATTACATAAAAATTGTAACACTGATGTCAAATTGAAACTTACTGATAGTGATATTGGTGATGAAGATGATGGAGACGTTAAAGGAAGCTTAGATGCAAGGAGGATGTATAAAATTAACTGGGTAAAGATTCAAAAATTCAAAGATGATTTTAAACGAGTTGAAATTCTTGAATGTTTCAAGATCTAAGCTAGAATGTAAGAAATATGTATGGAATTACAGTGGAGACCTGAGATTTAGGACAGAGAACAAATTGAGAGATGTTGGTGCGGCGGAGATGTGACACTAGAAATGTATTATATTTATAGCACTTATGGATAATTAGGTTTTAAATATGAGATTCATGGGCCTGAGATCAAACAAGGTTATATTTGTAAATATAAGAAGTGGTGTTATATTATTACAAAATTGCCCTCCATCTTTTAATTAAGGTTTAAATATGAGATTGATGGGAATCTATTAATAAGTAAAGCTGACTAATTTGGTTGTTTGGTTTTAAATATTTAGTAAATAGAGCCGTTAAATCTAATACTAAGGCATATTCTATATTTAAATTCCTAGATCCAAAGTTCGAATCTCGTCAACAACAAATTTACCTTATGATTTTATATTATTATTAGTTCTAATCAATACATATCATTTATTAAATAACTATTATTATTACTAATAATTTTATTAATTAATATTAGAAAGTTAAATTATATCCATAATAAATTCTTATACTCTATTTTACTTAATCATATAATTTTTGCTTTGCACGGCTATAAGCTAGTATTTGTAAATACAAAAAATAGTGTTATATTATTACAAAATTGCCATCCATTTTTTAATTGAAAATCTACTCTTTTTTTTGAATATTTTGGCTTATAGCCTTTTACAATGATGATAAGCCAGTATTATATTATTACAAAATTGCCATCCATCTTTTAATTGAAAATCTATTTTTTTTTAATATTTTGGCTTATAGCAACCAGAACCTCTAGATTGACTGAGTTAAACTCGACAACTTAACTATCTCAACTTCTATTCTATTTTAATATTACCGTAAGACTATATTAATCCTCGCCTTTATATATTTTCTTTTTCAAAAGTTATTTTAAATTTAATTTAAAGTAAAATATATTAAATATTATTATTCTATGTCCATTTTTAAATAAAATTTGAGATCATTTTTTTAAACATTAGTTCAGTGTCAATATATGACGACTATTCATATTGATTACAAATTGAGAAAAATAAAAAAAATTCCTTTCTCTTCCGGGGATATCTTAGAAAATGATTTAAAAGTAGTTTATGAAATATTAAAAGTAATCAAATATTATAATCATTAGAAAATCCTAAAACAATGATTTAACAAACACTAAAGAAAGTTGAAAAAAAATTGATGATAATCAATTTTTTGAACAATGGGAGTACACGGGGACAATATTTATAATACATAATAATTTTCTTAAAATAAAAATAAAGGTACTTACTTAAAATCTTAAATTAAAAAAAAAACAATTTTTTTTAAACACAAATGCTCTCTCCTTCAACCTTTTCATGGCCCCCCTCCGGTCATCTTTGACCGTATTTTTCTTCCCTTTGTTTCACTGCACGTCCCTCACGCTCTCTTTTTTCTTACTTACCTTCCCATTCTCTCTCAGATCCTGTGTTTTTTTTCCTCGATCTGTTCTCATATGGGCTCTGTAAACTCGGAGCACTCCGGCTCCATGAACTCAGAAGAGTTCACCAACTTCATTGGCCTGAACTATGCTATTCCTTTGCCTTATGTGCAACATCATCATGAACCTGAAGCTGATTATGTCATGGGAGAACCTCTATCCCCCCAAGCTCAGCAAAGAATGCGAGAACAGATTAATCTGATTCTTAATGAGGGAACTGAGGTGCTTAATAGTGGACCAGCAGCTGAAGCCTCTTCAAAATCAAGTCATGTTCCTCCAATCACTTCCCATGAGGAGGTTAAATCGACATCTCAAAAAACAATTCTGAATAATTTTCAAGATGATATGCATCCTGTGGTGCATCTTGAGGAGGGCGAATTGGCCAATGAAAAACAAGAAAAGGGAGATGCAACTAAAACTCAAGAACCACAACCTCCTACCTGGAGCAGTATTGTCAAAAAGAATGTGGTTAATGAGGAACCTGAGGTTGGAAATGCAGAAATTACATACAACAATGATGGCACTGCAACGGTTAAGTTCCCAGATGACTTCTTTGTTAAAGCACAGAAACAATGGGATACTAGCATTATTGGGTATTTCATTGGAGGGTCCTTTGCCTTCAAATATATCCGGGAACAAGCCCACCGATTTTGGAAAAATCGTGGATTAACAGGGGTTTACTACAACACGAAAGGATACTACACTTTCAGGTTTGGCACATTAGAGGAAAAAGAGAGAGCTTTAAGCTTGAATACAATTCAAATAGGCAAGAAAACTATGTTCTTGTTGCCTTGGACAGATGGAACTAATTTCAAACGAAATGTTATTGATAGAGTCCCCTGTTGGATTCGATTGGTTGATGTCCCAGAAATTTTCTGGTTTAAGGAAGGCTTGAGCTCGATTGCTAGTTCGGTGGGCAAACCTCTAAAATTTGATGCGGCCACATCTCGTTTCGAACCTCTCAAGTACGCTGGAATACAAGTAGAGCTTCTATACTCTGCCTTGCGACCAGACTTTATAAGAGTGCCTCTACCAAACTCATCTGGAGAAGCAAAGATTGAAATACAGTATGGGGAGCTCCCTTACTCTTGCAGTCTTTGTCAAGCGTTCGGTCATTCTTTGGCTAGATGTAACAACAATCCTGAGAGAGTTAGTAAGAGACCTAAAAGGAATGACAATAAGAAACAAAGTGATGGGCCTTCTGGTTCGTCTACATTCCCTGTTTCTCCTACCAAGAGTGATTATCTCACCAACATGGAGATGGTCCCATATACGGTGGGGAAATTATTTGGTTGTGATGTTGTTATGGACGAAGATGTCATCTTAAATGAACTTGACAAGGAACTTGAGAACAAGTCTGTCAAGTTACAAGCTGATACCAACAATTTAGAATTAGACCAGGGAGAAGACAACTTGGAGGAGTTCGACAGATATCCTAGCCCTACACCTCTTGCTGTAGTAAATGTTAATGTCCCTCATCCGGAATTGGTTATAGACTTCACTGAAATGGGTTACGACTTTAATGGTAACCAAAAAAATCGAAGCAAATCTCCAGTTGCTACTCGAGGTGGTAAGGCACATACAGAATTTAGCAGGAAAAAGACTAATAGCGAGAGTGGTTCTACACCTCTAGTTACTGGAAATGGGTTTGAGGCCCTTTCTGATCTACCAGACGATAACCATGTTCTGCAAGCTGTAAACTCCCCAGAAAAAAGAAGGATTGTGAACTCATCAACTCAAGTTTCAAACAGGAAAAGTTCTAGGCTGGCAGGAACGCCAACGTTTCTCTCTAGTTTATCATGAATTTTGCAGTCTGGAATGTGAGAGGTATCAATAGGAGTCCTCATTAGCAAGAAGTAATTAATTTCATTTCTGCAAATAAAATTTCTCTTATGGGCTTGGTAGAAACTAAAGTTAGGGTTGATAATTCTATGGATATTTCTAGGCGTATTAATAAAAATTGGAAATGGATTTTCAATTATGATGAGCATGATTTTGGTCGTGTGTGGGTTGGTTGGGACCCTTTTATTTGGCATGTCACTGTTTATTTGAAAACTTCCCAGCATATAACTTGTTTTGTGACTTTTTTAGAGAAGCAAATAACCTTTTGTGTTACCTTTGTCTATGCCTTGAATCAACCTCATCAGAGAGAACCCCTTTGGAGAGCTCTTGAAGATCTCAGTAGGTCTATTTCAATGCCTTGGTGCATCAATGGTGACTTTAATTGTATTTTAGCCTTGAACGAGGTTAAGGGCGGTCGTGAACACTGGACGACGGGTATGCAAAATTTTCTGGATTGTGTTTCTGTCTCGGGTCTGGGCCATATCAAAACTCTGGGATCCCTTTATACGTGGACTAACAAAAGATCTTCTCTTATTCATAAACGTCTGGACCGTATGCTAGCTAACAAGGATTGGTTTAATGTGTTCACAGAAGCTACAGTTATGGTAAAAAATAAGGGAATCATGGATCACAGCCCTTTAGTTTGTTCTGTTCCTTTACATCTTGAAAAGGTCGTCAAGCCATTCCAATTTCATAATTACATGACTGAAGTAGAAGGGTTCATGGACGCTGTCTCAAGGGCTTGGTCTAATCAGTGGTATGGGGATCCCATGGCTATCCTGGTTCGTAAGCTGAAACATGTCAAAAGTGCTTTGGTTGCGTTAAATAGGACTCATGGTAATGTGCATAATAACGTAATTATGGCTCGGTCTTTTCTTTCAGCCGTGCAAGATAAATTGGTGAATGACTGTGAAAATGTAAGTTTGCTTCAAGAAGAAACTCAATATTCGGGAAAGTTGCAGATGGCTTTACTAGAGGAGGAGAGATTTCTTTTGCAAAAATCGAGGGTGAAGTGGCTTAAGCACGGTGATGGTAATAACAGCTATTTTTTCAACAGAACAAAAGCTAATTGGAATGTGAACAAGATTCTGGCTATAGAAGACGATGAGGGGCTTTTGGTTTCTGGCCAAAAAAATGTCTCAAAAGTGGCAGTTGATTTCTTTTCGAGCACTCTGGGTTCGAGTTCTAACCTGCCGCCTTGTGACTTTGATTCTTTCGACTGTGATTTGATCACTCCTGCTCAGGCGACCTTGTTAGAAGCACCTGTTTCTGATGAACTTATTTTGGCAACCTTAAAGGCAATGAAGAAGAACAAGGCACCAGGGCCTGACGGCTTCACAGTCGAATTCTTTTTAGCATCCTGGGAAGTTGTTGGTAGCACCTTTTGTGAGGCAGTCAAAAGCTTTTTCTCCTCTGAATCGTTTCATACCTCAGTCAACGCAACAAGCATTGCCCTTATTCCGAAAGTTCCAACCCCTACAACGATGCGTGATTTTCGTCCTATCTCACTATGCTCTATTCCCTACAAATGTATTGCCAAGATACTTGCTTCTCGACTGAAAAGAGTCATGCCTAGTATCACTGACATATCCCAATCGGCTTTTATTCCGGGACGTAATATCTCGGATAATATTCTCATGGCGCAAGAGTTGTTTCGAGGTTACCATCGGGATACGGGCTTACCTAAATGTGCCTTAAAGCTTGATTTGCATAAAGCTTTTGACTCATTAAATTGGGACTTCATCATGGGTGCCCTCCGAAAGCATAATTTCCCAGCAAAGTTTATGAGGTGGATTTTTATATGCATATCTACTACTGCATTCTCTGTCAAAATTAATGGTTCTTTATGTGGCTTTTTTCCTGGTAAGAAAGGTCTCAGACAGGGAGACCCTATCTCCCCCTATCTCTTTGCTATTGCTATGAATGTCCTGTCTTCTATGCTTGCAAAAACTTCTGCTGATTTCAGATTTCACCGGCGTTGCAAAGACATGAAGCTTACGCATCTTTTCTACGCAGACGATGTTTTATTATTCTCTAATGGAGACAGTGTGTCCGTCACTCATCTAATGGATTGTGTTTATCACTTTGCGGATGTTAGTGGTCTTCGGCCCAGCACGGTTAAAAGTACGGTCTACTTTGGAAACTGCAAAAGAGATTTTATTGAGTGGTTTGATTCAAGATATAGTCTTGAACATGGGGAGCTTCCTGTCCGATTTCTTGGGGTTCCTCTAATATCAACGAGGCTCAGTCATAATGATTGTATTCCTCTCATTGACAAGATAACTGCTAGAATTTGTTGTTGGACTTCTTTATTGCTGTCTTTGGCAGGTCGTGTGCAACTCATTAGGGCTGTGATCTTTGCTGTTCAAGGTTACTGGTCTAATCATTTTATCCTTCCTGCTTCGGTGCATAGTTCCCTTCAATCTCTCATCACTCGCTTCTTGTGGAAAGGGAATATAAATTCCAAAGGTGGAACGAGAATCAGTTGGGACTCCATTTGTCTTCCTCTGGACGAGGGTGGGCTAGGTCTTAAGCAACTCAAAGACTGGAATCAATCACAGATCATGCTTCATCTTTGTAAGGTGGTTTCGAATAATAAATCTCTGTGGTCTCGTTGGGTAAACACAACTGTCCTAAAGAAGTATAACATTTGGACAATGCCAATGCCAAATGATTGCTCGTGGATTCTAAGAAATGTCCTTAAGCTTAGATCAACAGCTAGACAATTCATATCGTTCAAGCTTGGGAACGGTCTTGCTACTTCATTATGGTTTGACCCCTGGTGGAACTCTACTTGCTTGGCTGCTAACAGCAATGCTCTTATCATTGCTCAATCTGGTCTTCCTAGTGATGCTACGGTGAACTCCATTATCCATACAGGAACTTGGGTTCTTCCTCGAAACACAAACAGAATTCATCACATTCATCCTGATCTCAGACTCTGGACGCAGAACTTTGACTTCCCAGAGTTTAACCTTTGTTCTACTGATGCCATTCTCTGGGATGGTTTGCCAATTCACAAGATCAAAGCGCGTCATATCTGGAACTCTCTTAGAACGCATTCGAATGAAGTTCCCTGGGCAAAACATGTGTGGCATAACCTAAAAATCCTACGCTACGCTCATCATGAATGGATTCTTTGCCATGGACGCTTGCCAACTTTGCACAGGCTAGCCTACTTCGGCTTGGATGTTTCTCACTTTTGCCATTTCTGTGTTGGGGGCATAGAAACAGATTCTCATTTGTTTGTTACTTGCCCCTACAGTAGTTACATCTTGTCAAAGATGTTTGGCTTGCTAGACATTGTTTATGCAGGTTCTTCTTGGGTGGATCTACTGCACTCTTTGGGATGTATCTCTGATCACACTCTTCGCAGTGTTGCTTTACTGCTTGCTCAGACCTACTCTTACCACTTATGGAGAGATAGGAACTCGCGTCTGCATGACAAGGGTTCATTGGGTCCAAATTCTCTAATCAAAGGAATCATGGTTGATGTAAAATCGAAGTTGCAAAACACGGAATGGTTCATCAAAAATGCAAACTTAGATATGTATAGATGGGTCTTTCTTTAGCTTTTTAGCTTTCATAGTTCGGTTGGTTCTTTTTGTTTTTTCTATTTCCGATTTTTCTTCTAAGTTAAATCGGTCTTAGATAGATCTCTCTTTGCTTTGGCTTAGAGCAAGGGTCAACCCCTGTATTTCTCTTCTTTATTATTTATAAATTTAGCAAAAAAAAAAAAAAAAAAAAAATCTTAAATTAAATATGATGACACTCAGTGATTGAAATCGATTATATATGTAATAAGGTTTGATAAACCCTCTTTAAAATTTTTTCCTTCCTAACTACTTCTTAAATTAAATTTTTATATTACCCCACATAATTATATAAATAATAATTTTTTACTTAATAAAAATAAATTATTTGTTATGAATAATTTTCTAATTTAATATGCATGTATTAATTGTGTTTAACTAATTATTACATTGTACTAATTTACATTTATTACTATTTCATAATATCATGTTACCAATTTTTTATCTAGATATGTTACGAAAGCGGTGGGTATTCCTGCTATATTAATTATTATTAATAATATTTTAATTTAATATGCATGCATTAATTGTGTTTAACTCATTATTATATTGTATTAATTTACATTTATTACTACTCCATAATATCATAATTGTTAAACATAGTATACATATCTTGTAAATATCTTTGTAAGTTGATAAGCGTAGAATTAGTCTTAGTGTTCTATGCCTATAATCTCTCTTTGTATATAGTTAGTTTCCTGTAAAATAGCCCAGGATGAGGCTACTATCTGATGTATATATTTGAAGATTTTGGGAATGAGAAAGGCAAGGAAGATATTCTTTTATGGTATCAGAGCGGGTTTCTCAATCTCTTTCCGCTAAACCCTAGCTGTGATCTCGGCCCCTCTTCCTTTCTTCTTGCCTTTCTCATTCCCAAAATCTTCAAATATATACATCAGATAGTAGCCTCATCCTGGGCTATTTTACACGAAACTAACTATATACAAAGAGAGATTATAGGCATAGAATATGGAAACTAATTCTACGCTAAGACTAATTCTACGCTTATCAACTTACAAAGATATTTACAAGATATGCATACTATGTATACGTTCAATTATTTCACGGGCATAGCTGCGTTGAGATAGGAACATACCACCCTTATGTCGAGTGACTGCAATACCCAAAAAATAATTCAACGGTCCAAGATCTTTCATTTCAAATTCAGAATTAAGAAGATCCATAATAGAACGCCGTAGAGCATGTGAAGAAGCTATCAGAATAATGTCGTCAACATATATCAAAATATACGCCATATCTGCCCCCTGTTTGTAAATGAATAAAGAGTTGTCACAACGACTCTGAGTGAAACCGAGAGACAAAACATAATCACCAAAACGCTTATTCCAAGTTCGGGAAGCTTGTTTAAGCCCATATATTGATTTACGCAAGAGGCAAACATAATCTGGATGGGTACGATCTCTATACCCCAGTGGTTGATGCATGTACACAGTTTCTTGAAGCTCGCCATGAAGAAAGGCGTTCTTGACATCTAACTGATGAATAGGCCATGCCTTAGAGAGAGAAATACTGAGAACTGTCCGAATAGTAGCCGGTTTAACAACTGGGCTAAAAGTTTCACCACAATCGATACCTATCCGTACCATCACCAACAAGGCGGGCTTTATGCCTCTCAAAACCACCATTAGAGGTAAATTTATGAGCAAAAATCCACATTGAACGAATTACATTCACACCAGGAGGTCTGGGTACTAAATCCCATGTTTTATTTTTCATAAGTGCATGGTATTCGTCATCCATTGCCAATTTTTCAGTTTGAATCATTAATCGCATTAACTGGGTTACGAGGTAACGGTGACATGGAAATCTGAGTGTGTAGTGCATGGTATTTTGGGTTGGGTTTAAAAATACCACGCTGACTACGAGTAACCATACTGGTTTTAGGAAGTGGAGGATCAGGTGAGGGTGCCATGGCTGTTACTGGAGGTGATTGGGCCGTGGGTGAGGTATGAGGAGTGTGGATGATGTGTGATGGGGAAGTAGGTGGTGTATAAATTATGCTATGAAGAGCCGGTGGAGTAGCAGACTGGTGGAGATGATCCATCACATAAGGAGAAAAACCGTCATCTAAAAATTCATATGCATGTGATGAAAGAGTATGTAGTGAGGCAAATGGAAATACGGTCTCATCAAATATGACATGTCGACTTATGATAATTTGACGGGAAGACAAATCATAGCATTTATAACCCCGATGATTAGGTGGAAAACCAAAAAATACACAAGGAGTAGATCGCGCTTGTAATTTATGGATTTTAGTGGAAGGAATAAGAGGATAACAAAGACACCCAAAAACCCGTAGATGAGAGTAGGAAGGGACCCTACGATATAGAATTTCTAATGGAGACTTATTATCCAAAAGTTTGCTTGGAAGAATATTTAGGAGATATGTTGCCATCTGTAATGCATGATGCCAAAAAGAGGGTGGAATAGATGCATGAGTGAGAAGAGTACGTATGATATTATTAATAATCGAATTTTTCGTTCGGCCTTCTCATTTTGCGGAGAAGTGTGAGGACACGACAGACGAAAAGACATTCCACTCTTTTTACAAAAATCCCAAAAAGATTTATTGTCATATTCCCTCCCATTATCACAGTGCATGTTTTTAATATTACGTTCAAATTGGGTGACAACATGATTTTTAAAAATGTCAAACTTCTCATAGACGTCAGATTTTTGACCCAAAGGAAAGGTCCACAAGAAGTTAGAAAAATCATCCAAAAATAAAACATAATACTTATGCAGGGTGACTAATAACCCCTTCGATCACAACTCTATTCTTGTACCACCTCATCTGTTCAGCAGTATGCCTAGACATATACAACCTCTGTAGACGATCAGTGAGACGAAAGTATCTTAGGATCTTCCTCGGAATTGTACGGCTTCCCCCCGGCTTGCCATCTTTATATCGGCTCAACTCACAGTACTTGCAATACTTTCTATGACTGTCTTCACCATAAAACAACATGCAATCATTTTCACAAGCATGTATTTTCTCGTATCCCAAGTTCAACTTCTTAACCATCTTCTTGCAATCATTGTAATTCTCGGGAAGTTTATGATCCGCCGGGAACACATCACCAATTAGAGATAGCAGCTCATTAAAGCCCTTTTCACTACACCCATGCCGATTTTTAAAATGCAATAATTTCATGACAAAAGTCAGCTGTGTGTACCTTGTATTGCCGGGATATATTATGGCCCATAACCATTCACATTGTTTAAAAATTCAGTCACTTGCGGGTTTGGCTCTTCATGGTTAGTATAATCCTCCCCAAAAGCATCCCTTAACATTTCCGTTTGATCAAACACATCTCCATATTGGATATTGCTTCGTTGATTACTCGAACCACCACCAATTATTTCCCCGTGATAATACGATACATTATAACTCTCGAGAAATCCAATTGCAATCAAATCATACTTAACATCAAACACACTCTTTAAGTGCAGATTTTTACATACATTACATGGACATAGGATAAGACCATTCGGTTCCGTGCAATTTCTTTCCGTAAATGCTACAAAATCATCCACACCCTCACAATACTCTTCTGTAAATCCATAATCATCGGGGTTGGATCTTCGACGAATCCAACTACGGTCTACAGACATCTATAAAATATAAAAATGGCATACAAATTAATTAAATGTAAAATTAAATTAATAATTAATAATTAATAATTATTTCTGGATTTTAATTACTTTTTAAAAAAGAAAATTTTCATAACATCTGACAGCGGTATCAATTCCGTCAGAAGATTGTTTTAGCGGGAAAATTTTCAGGCCAAAATTATGTAAGCGACAAAATATATTATTAAAATATTCAACTTCTGACAGCCTTTCATCTTCTATCGGATGTTCAACTGACCATTTGACAGATTTTCGTTTTTGTCAGAAGTTGAGCGCTGAAAACAACTCCGTTCGGAAAAGCCTATATTTGTTGTAATGCACTGATACCTATTGAACACCAATTTCTCGTCTATTTATTTACATTTCTTGTGTGTTAATACACTATAAAAAAAATAATATAGGAGTTTTCTCTAAAAAGAAAAAATATGTATGCGTTTTGTATCATTCAAAAATATGTGCGAGCAATATAATTTTAATCAATTCAAACATAGTGGATTATCAAGATCGATCCATTTCCTTTCAAGTCATGAAGATTACCCAAAAAATGTCATATCCACACGCAAATTTAGCAAAATTACCATTTGTAAGTTGATAAATTTATCCTACTGGGGCTAGATCGAAAACAACAAGTAAAAGGTTTACAAAATATAACTCAAAATGTTTGTTCAAACTCCAAAATAAAGGTACTCAAGCATAATTCAGCAACTACATGAAATGTAAAAAAAAAATTATTAGGGGGCCACTTTTTTTTTTTTGACGAACAAGGAATTATATTAACTTGTAACAAACAAATCACAGTCAGGACAAATCCCTGAACTGACACTACAATCTGAAAGGAAACAAGTAAACGAGCTAACCAAATAGCCGTTTATGTTTGCAGATTGTTTTACATCATGAATTTTCAAATTCTTCAAATTAAAAAAGATTAGAGTAGCTTCCCGATCAATCCAATCTGCACCAATCCTGAAGCCAGTAATATCGCAAATGACCTTCACATATGCAACACCTGTAGCCCAATGTTCAAAAAAACCCCCCAGCTATCTACATGCCGAAATCCAGCTGTAGACATGCCGAATATGAAATATCTCATAAGATGAACAAATTTTAGTTGTGAAAAGTAAGCTCTTGCAATATCCAACACCAGCCCAAAATCAATGCATAAATTACAGATCTCCCACCAAACCACAAAAATCCTTTTCAAAGTAGCCCGGGACCAAACCCATACCAACATAAAAGCACTCACACGCCAAAGACGAGACGAAAACACGCTAAAAGACGAGACGAAAAACCGAAATTCAAAGACCTCGGAATAACACCAAATTTTGGTATGATGTTAAGGAGGAGAATTTAAATCTCAAGGTAATTTTTATTTTAGAAGATGAACTCAAAACTAAGATAGATCTGAGAAATAAATTCTAAGAAGATTGGTTTTGGTTCGATTTTTATTGAAAACTGGAAAACAAAAAGGTAGAAGACTGGGGGAGGATCGGAGAATGGATTGATGGGTGAAGCGGAGATGAAGAAAAGGCGGCAGTTTCACCGGAGTCGGTCGACTCTCATGTGCGCTGAGAGAGATATGTGAACAGGGGTTTTTAGTTTAGTGGAGTAACAAAGACATTAGGGGGCCACTTTAATAAGGCATGAAAGGTCATTAATTCAACCCTCTCTAATTCTCAAGTCTCAAGCAGCTTACTCGCTTCCATCCCTCTTCAGCCTCATGATCCGCCTCCATTTTTCCAGCCTTTATTCTTCTAGCCTCCGAATTCCCATTCATTTTCACCGACTTGGAGGGCCTTGGACGTTCACAAGAAGAAATAGCCTGCAAATTATCAGAAATATATAATGCAACAACTTAAGTCACACAAAAATATACAAGTAAGAAAAAATTGTTGAATTCTATTTAACAAACTACATTTAGAACTAGAACGTCGCTCGATCTTACATCATCACGACCTCTATCTTCTTCTGGTGGAAACCATGTTTTATTTGTCCTTCATTATTAGGACTCAGCATGGGATCATTAGTATCTGCAAAGAAGTTATCTCTAAATCCTTCCCAGGTGCAGGCACTTTTTCACATAGTTTGACTATTCCTTTTACATTAGCTAGCTAGAAATATGGTACTTCAGTCTTGTGCTAGCTTGTACAGGATTAGGCCAGCAAAGCATACTAACAACACAACTACAAAATTGCAAAATGAGGAGGTACAGGGAGAGAGCTCGTGGCCTTACTTCTTGACTATGCATTGCAATTGATTGTCTGAAACTTGCAATCAGATGAAAACAACGAGCCTTTAATTAGCACGTACCAGGAATATAAATTAATTTACTATATTTGAAATATTTTTATCGTCAACTTTGAGTCTCAGCACTTCATTTCAACTTATAAATATTATACCCAAAAAGTGAATCAGCACTTCATTTCAAATTTCAAAATTTTCAAAAAGTGAATCAAGTTTATTCTAAAGAGAAAAGTTAAATCAAGAAATTTGAAAACAAGATTAAAAATGATTCTTTAATTTTTTAAGTAAAAAGTGCTCTCAAACAGTCAAACATCATAATCATCAACCCTAAAAAAAGTTATTATTACAGGAACTATAAGAAATGAAATGCAATATTTCAACCGGCCAGCATTGAACAAGCCTAGGTTTGACTTGCCTCCCTCTTCAGCTGAACCTCTGCCTCAACTTTTCGTAGCCTTTTTTGCACCCTCCGAATGGCCACATTCACAAATCCAGAGGGCCTTGGACGTTCAACATGAGAAGTACTGGCTAAATGGTATTTTCCTGCACAGCTTTAGGCACTTTGGGACAAACTTTTATTATTCCTTTCACGTTCGCTAAATGGTATTTTAGCCTGGTGACCTCTTGCACCACGTGTTGACAATAGTTACACATAACATATGATTGCTTAGTACTGGTGCCCTTGGTCGTAACTTTTTTTCCGTGATCCCATGCATAATCCACTTGTTTATTATTCACTGCAAAATCCAATTTTTAGATATTAGTTTTGAAAATTTCACAAAGTTCAGTAGTCATTATATAAATGATTTGGATGTAAATATATGTAATCTATCAAAAGAAAATATGTGTTGTTTTAGCCATGTAGATTGAATATTTTAAAAAACCCCAAAAATAAAAAAAAATGTTAGCAAAAATCAAAAAAATTAATAGAAACAATGAAAAATTAATCCACACACAAATAAAACATATATAGTTACTCTATATGTTTTTATTCTATTACCTCATCATATCTAAACAACGACTCAATCAACTTTTATTTTGTAATTAATTTTTTAATATCTTTCAAGTATATTCACGTACACATTGCATATATCTAACAATTGCAAAGCCACACACATGAACCAAAATGCAAAACAAGTTTATTTGTGCTAGCTAGCTTGTACAGGATTAGGCCAGCAAAGCATACTAGCTAATTAACAACACAACTACAAAATTGCAAAATGAGGTACAGGGAGAGAGCTCGTGGCCTTACTTCTTGACTATGCATTGCAATTAATTGTCTGAAACTTGCAATCAGATGAAAACAACGAGCCCTTTTTTTTTTTGCTAAATAAAAACAACGAGCCTTATAAATTAGCACGTACCAGTAATATAAATTAATTAACTATATTTGAGATATTTGTATCAACTTTGAGTCTCAGCACTTCATTTCAACTAGTTACTATTATGCCCAAAAAGTTAATAGGCACTTCATTTCAAATTTCAATATTATCCAAGAAAGTAATCTTCACAAGAAAATATATCAAAACCATTCATAATTTGGTAATCAAGTTTATTCTAAAGAGTGAAGTTAAATTAAGAAATTTGCAAACAAGATTAAAAATGATTCTTCAAATTTTTTAGTATAAAGTGCTCTCAAACAGTCAAACATCATAATCATCAACGTTAAAAAAGTTATTATTACAGGGTTACTACAAATATTAAGAAATGAAATGCAATATTTCAACCGGCCAGCATTCAACAAGCCTAGGCTTGAAATATCATTCAAGAAGATGTATACAATCAATAGAAGACGATATATAAATGTACAAAACCAATTAATTTTAGGGATTGAAATGTAAAATTGATGTTTTAATAATAGATTTAGATATAAGAAAGATGTATAAAATTATAAGAACACGATAAATATGTAGAAAATCAATCGAAAGATGAACAAATTAAAATGTTGCTGAGTAACTATATGTTTTTATGATTGATGAACAAATTGAAATGGGAACAACTATCTAAATTGTAATGGAATGTTGTTTCATAAATTATTTAGAATTGAAGAACAAATTAAAATGCTTCACAGCTACAAGAATTGATTTTAGGATAGATGAGCAAATTGAAATATTTTGATGGGGCGGGATTGTTCTACAAAATATGTACTCCCTCCGTCCCACAACAATACAAGTCTCTTTTGAGAGAATTTTTTTTCCCATAATACATGTCCATTTTCAATTAATTTTCAATGTAAATTTGTGATAATTTTCCTAAACTACCCTTTTTGAAAATTGTATAGTAATTAATGAGGAATGACCAAGAGTATAAAATAACTCATGTTTTTAAAAGTCAATGCATTTATAATGGGCATAAGAGGAAATATATCATCTAATTAATGTTTTCTTATGCGTAATTTTTTCAAAATAGATTTGTATTGTGGGACGGAGAGAGTATTATATTTATAGGAGTTACGGCTCATTAGGGTTATGGTTTTGATAATACCGTTGGGTTTTCTCAATCGTTGGAACCCGATTTCATATTTTCTTATTTTAACTTTATAAGTTACTAGCATGAAAGCCCGTGCAAGGCACGGGCCACATTCTAATTTGCATAATTTTTTCATAAATCATGTTTGAGTTAGTCATATCTTCTTTTTAATCTATTCTATATGGTATGATTTATTTAAGGTCGATAGTTTGTAACCGTTCAAATTTTGAAATATTACTGTATTCTATATTTTTGAATATCATACAGAGGCCATCCTTAGATTAAGCCGCTCATGCAATGTGGCACCGAAAAGATGATATAATTTAGGGGCATATCTTTTCTAATAAGTAAAAAAAAATTAAAAGTACGTAGAGGCAAAAAAATGATATTTGGGGCACGTTCATGGTGGCACTAAAAACGGTTTGAGATATAAGAAGTGTCGAAAAATAAATGATATGTATGTGATTTTGATTTTTAGTTAGTGTACAAAATTCAAATTCACTTGAACTTTCAATTTCTTAAGACTGACCTATGCATCATATTTGTAAACAATACTCGTTGAATGTAAGATGAATGACTGATAATAATGATACATAAAAGTTACTCATTAGTGTTTAAATACTATTGCAACAATAATGTGTCGTTTAATCTATTTTCTAGCAGTTTTTTAAATGATTATCACGATAATGATATGTTATTTAGTTTATTTCCATTAATAATAGTAAACCAGCAAGAGGAGATATATGTATCATTACATATTTGCTAGGAGATGTATTATGGCAGCAATAGCAAAAACCAGATTAATATTAGAAAAAATCAACTAAAATGTATGTTGTACTACAGTGAAAAAAATTTATAGTTTATACAGTCTTAAAATATCACTAATCGATCATTATGTTATAGGTAGTCATATATAATTTTACATCTTTGTTTAGTATATATATAATCTTGTTTATGATACTATATTATAATTCAACTATGCATTTTATTCATTTATTTAATCGATAACTCATATAGTCCAAATCTAACATATCAGCTAATTCTGATTTTTTATATAGATATACACTGTACATAGTATCAATCATATTGAAGGTCTTTTTGATTTGGTATTGATGTTGGAGACCGCAACAACAATTTTTTTGTAGAAAACTTGGTTCAAAACAGCTTAGTATATCTAAAACCAATTTTTCAACAACTTTTTTTTAAAAAAAAATTGCTTTAGCAAAAACATTTATTTTTCACAATTGCAACTTTTGTAGACAATAATTTTAGGTAATGGTATCTAGCCCCAACAATCACATACTAATTAAATTTAATAAAAGTTAATTTAAAATAAGATATAAACAAAAACTAAAAAAGAGATAACTTATTCAGTAGTTGTGAATTTAAACTCCATTTGTATTTAGAGGTCATAAATTTAGTTCCTTTGATCATAAGACCAAAAAATCATGTCGTGTTTCCGTATATTCTATATAATATGTCCTATTCCGATGGTTAAAAAATTCACGTGTTGTCTTGTGTACCACGTGAATGCATATCTTATTTTCATGGCATATTCATAGTATAGATAAAAATAGTATTGTATTATAATTTCAAAACACTATAATTCTAATTTCAGAACAATTTTTTTTTCGGTAATAATTTTCTTTTGTAGTTTTTTAAAACACTTTAATCTTAGAATTTTAAAAGTGAAATTATTATGATAGCGTGATAGTCGTGTAATGCATGACCTACATTTTAACTATAATAATTTTACATGCACATATTCGTATGAAATTATCACTATATGATTATGAGCTAATTAGGTATAAAACTCTTTAATTGCCAAATCACTCGTACAATAATCTTATACATTTACTTCTTTCGAATGTTTTTTGTTAACATTATAATTTTTAAATTTTAATTAAACTCATCTAATATTTGTCAATAGTTAGATTAACATATTATTATCAACTATTTAGTCTATTACCATTTGTTTTTAAGTTGACAAAAAAAATGATGTACCTACTCTTTTGTTAGTATTTAATTGAGATATAAATATTTGCAATGAGCGTTTTTTATATCTAGATGTCCAAATTTGACAGCAAATGAATTTATGTTATTTTGTGTACCTGGGAGTGGCATCAGGTCAATTTAGGATCGAACAGTGCTATACCCATGGCGATCCTCGAATTCGAACATTATCATTGAACCTTTCCCGGTTCCTGAACGAAAATTATTTTGCTCTCCGATTACTGCCCCGAATGGGAATGAGGATCCCCGGAGAAATCGTGATTTTTTTCAAAAAAAAAATGAAATATTATTTTTATTTAAAATTTCGAACATAATCGTTGAACCCTTATCGATCCATAAATGGGGATTATTTTGCTACTTCAAAAGGGGAACGAGTATCCCTACGAGAAATTAAGGATTCTTATTTTTTAATTGAAATTTATAATTCCTTAATATATTTAATAATAAAAATAATTTGATAAATCATGATAAATATTATTATTATATCATAAATGGCGATTCAAATTATATTTTTACAATAAATGATGAAAGATATAACTAAAATTATTAAAATTAAAATTTTATTTTGTTTTTTTTATGAAATTTTAAATTTATCAAAATTTTAAAATTTTGAATTGTATTTATCTTTAATAATCTAGTAAATATAATATTCCCTTAATCCCCGATAATCGGCTGGGAACGTGAATTGGGGATCAGGTCGGGATACCTTAATCGCCGATCTCATTCTCATCTCCCGAATTTTTATTTTATAATATTCCACATTTCTCATATTGATAGAAAAAATTTCGTAATCCCCAACCCGAATGGGAAGGGGATTGGATCGCGATCGAACGGGATGGATGAAATTCTCGTCTATACATATACCAAGTGAATTTATTCTATATTTGTCATGAACATAACAAACAAGAATAAGTATTATGATTTATGATTTCACCAAAAAAATACTATTATACATGTACCAGAAATTAAAATTTGAATTTATGTCATTTCGTGTACAATATGAACTTGTATAATTTTTGTATCACATGCCTAATATAAAAAGAATATTTTATAATTTTTAAATTTCATGAAAATATAATAATAATAATATAAATAATAATAATAAAAATATAATTTTGATTTTAATTAAATGAGATGAAAATATATTTTTGATAGTTTTGTTATGCATAAATTTTAAAAATCAAGGAAAATCTAGGAAGCGGGTTCTTTGAAAATGTAGTTAATGATTTTTAAAGTAGGTATCAGAAATTGTTATGCTGTAGTGGTTGTGTGCATAAATTTTAGTTGTTTGTATCATAGGGAGGCTTATAAAATCTATTCCTAATAAAAATAATTATTTTAACATTAATATAAATAGGGGTATATTGTTAAATTACTAAATTGGCTTGAAAGTGCATTTTGACCTATAATAAATGAAAAGAGACATTATTTCATTTGTTTTTTTGAAATTATTTCTAAAATAAGTGTTAAATAAAATGAAGAATTAAGAATTATTTAAGAATCTAGTGGATGAGTTCCAAACTTTGCATAAAGTGGGCTTGTAGCATATTGGTAATGGTGTGACAATGAAATTGATTCTTTACAAGTAGTGGATGAGTTCCAAACTTTGCATAAAGTGGGCTTGTAGCATATTGGTAATGGTGTGACAATGAAATTGATTCTTTACAAGAGGTCATGGGTTCAATCCATGACAACAACATTATTTTTAATATATTTATAAAATTTGAGGGTATTTTAGTAATTTACTAAATGGTAGGGTATTTTAGTAAATTACTAAATGGCATGAAAAGCCTTGTTAGCATATAATATATATAAAGGATGTGTTATTTATAATAGAATAAAGGTTTGGTATATAATTATAGGGTTAAGTTCTATGCAGACCAAATTTAAGTGGAGACCAGAGATCAATATCAATCAAAACATTGCAAAAACTTATTTATTGAAAATCATGTTCTACGAAAATCACTATACCAACTATTTTATTGAAAATCTTGAAGATCATATATGTTTTACATGCAAATTTCATTAAAAATATTGAAAATTATGTATGTTCTGCAAACAAAATATTGCAGAACGTATCCAAAACATGTTCTGCTTGCAAATCATATATGATTTTTAATATTTTGAATGAAATAATAATGTTAATTGAACATTTTTTGCAAATATATATGTTTTGCAATGTTTTGAGTGGTCTCCACTCAAAATGATGGTCTGCATAGAACTTAATTCTATAATTATATATACAATATATGTACGAATATTATTTTTTTCATCATTTTGTTTATGTTTAACTAAAACACAACCCTGTTTCAAAAAAAGTACAACCTATGTAAATCATTTCGTTATATACATTAACGTGATGTAGTACAACTATTCATATTAATTTAAAATTAAACAAAACATATATTGAAAAATTGGTATATCAAATATTACCAAAAAATAAAAATGTAAACAATATTAAAATAATAATTTAATATCATCTTAAATTCGCTATGCATACACTTAGAAAACCACTCACACATAGATTCATTAGTAGATCTAAAAATAATATCATCCACATATATTTGTACCACAAGAATATCATTAGCATTTTGCTTAATAAATAATGTGGGATCGATTTTACCTGGAATGAATCCATTTTTGAGAAGAAACTTACTAAGCCTTTTGTACCAAGCCCTAGGAGCCTGCTTTAAACCATAAAGAGCCTTCTTTAGCTTGAACACATAGTCTGGATACTGTTCATGTTCGAATCCAGGAGGCTGTTTGACATAAACTTCCTCTTCCAGCAAGCCATTTAGAAACACACTTTTTCACGTCCATTTGATATAGCTTGAATTTCTTGAAACATGCATAGGCAACAAGCATCCTTATTGATTCAAAACGAGCAACAGGAGCATAAGTTTGATCAAAGTCAATGCATTCTTGTTGATTATATCCTTGAGCCACAAGCCTTGCTTTATTTCGAGTAACGGGGCCAAATTCATCAACTTTGTTCTTGAACACCCATTTTGTTCCAATGATTGAAGCATCTTCTGGTGGCTTGACAAGTTCTCAAACATCACATCTTTCTAACTGATTCAATTCTTCTTGCATTGCCATAATCCAATTTTCATCTTCTAATGCTTCGTTGACATTTTTAGATTCTTCTTGAGCTAGAAAGGCAGAATGAGCACAAAAATTAGCCTTTCCTTTTCTTGTAGTGATTCCATCTGTATAAGATCACCAATAATCAACTCTGAGGGATGATTCTTGACCGTCCTTGTTGACCTCGGTAAAGAATGTTGAGCTATTTCCTCATGAGTTGTCTTTCTCATCTTTGAAGGTGGTGAATGATCTTCTCGAGAGGTAATTTTTCAGTAGCCCTTGAACCTCTAGGGCCTTCTAAAGTCATTTTTGCCATTTTAGAAATTCCATCTTCAACTTCAGCTTGCTGATTTGAAGTTCTAGCTTGCTGATTGCTTGTGTCTGTATCCTTTCTGGCTTGCTGACTTCCAGTTTCAGCAGGACTATTTGCTTGCTGATTTGATCATGTAACTTGAGGTTGCATGCTATCACTTTCACCTGCAAATTCTTCCTCATCTCTTGACAGATCATTGTTAGGTTCTTGAAAAGTAATATCAATAGATTCTTCAACAATTGGTTAGAAATATTATAAACTCTATATGCTCTACTTGTTAAAGAATAACCAAGAAAAATAGCCTCATAAGATTTAGCATCGAATTTACCATCATTACCAATTGTCTTGAGCACAAAGCACTTTGAACCAAAAATCTTGAAGTAACTGATATTTGGCTTTTTGTTCCTCAATAATTGATATGGTGTTTTCTCCAAAATAGGCCTGATTATCACTCGATTCAACATATAGCATGTTGTATTCACAGCTTCGGCCCAAAAACTTCTAGGCAGCTTGCTTTCTTGCAATAGAGTCCTTGCTATTTCTTGAAGTGACCTATTCTTTCTTTCCACCACTCCATTTTGTTGTGGAGTCCTTGGAGCAGAAAATTCATGGAAGATTCCTCTTTCTTCACAATAAGCAATGAAGTCTTTATTGATAAATTCACCTCCTCTGTCACTTCTTATACCTACAAGTCTTGTATCAAGCTTGTTCTCAAGTAATTTAATCAACTTCTCAAACTCATTAAAAGCACAATCTTTAGTACGAAGAAACAATACCCATGTAAATCTAGAATAATCATCAACAATTACAAAACCATATTGTTTACCTCCAATACTTTTAAAAGATTCTGGACCAAAGAGATCCAAATGCAGAAGCTCTAAAGGTTTAGAAGTTGATACGATTTTCTTTGCTTTGTGTGAACATCTAATATGTTTGCCTAATTGGCACGCTAAACAGACCTCTGTCTTAGCATACTTGATTTTGGGTAGTCCCCTGACCAGTTTCTTGCTTGATAATTTGTTAAGCAAGTCCATATATGAATGTCCCAACCTTCTATGCCAAATATAAGGGTCATTGTCCACTGCAGCCAAACAGCACGCTGTTTCCTGCATCTCAAAGTCTAATACATATATATTTCCTTCCCTTCTAGCAACTAGGGGGACTTTGTTAGTACCAATAGTAATAATAGTTTTATCAATGACAAACTGAACAAAATGCCCATCATCAAACAATTGAGTGACACTAAGCAAATTATAAGTAAGACCTTCGACATATTGAACTTTATCAATTGAAATATTACTATTACCAATAGAATCGGTACCAAGGATTCAGAGAGTCTTGCTATTTCCAATTGTAACTCTTCCACCCTTATTCGTTTGGAGAATTATAAACTGAGACTTATCTCCACACATATGTCTAGTGCATCCGCTATCCAAAATCCATTGTTTTGACTTCACTTTAGCAGCAAGACATATCTACAAAACAAACAAACACCAACTCAATGTTTTGGTACCCATATAGGTTTGGGTCCAGATTGGTTAGCAGCAAGAATATATAAAACATTCAAATTATATTTCTTGATCCACATTTGGACCACTTTTGGTGACTAATTCTGTCTTTTTCCACTCTATTGGTAAGTTGTTTGCCTTATGTCAGAAGCATTCTGGTAAGCTGATTGCTGTCTAACTGGTCCATTATGGTATGCTGTTTTCCTCTTATGATTGACTTGAACCACACAATCCTTTTCCAGATGACCTTTTCCACCACATCTGTTGCATGTCTTCCAAGACATAGCATAGTCATAGGGTATGCCATTCCTTCCATCATATTTGAGCACCTTATTTTTCTTGTTGAAGTTTAGACCAACACCTTCTCTGACCAAAGGCACATTTGTCTTCTTCATAATTTTCTTTAAGCTGTCTTCTCCTTGAATAGAAGTTTCCAAGCCTTGCTTGAGATCTTTGACTTCCTTTTCCAGAAGTTTGATGAGTTCAGCTTGCTGGAATCTCTTTTCAGCAGTTTTTGAAGATTCAGCTTGACTAGCCTCTCGAATCTTTAGTGTTTTCAGACTCTCATCTTTAGCTTCAATCTGTAACTTTAAATCCTTGAGTTCTTTCATGAGCACCTCATTCCTCCTTAGAATTACTTTGTTAACTCCTTCGAATTGAAAATTTTTCTTCTTTAGATCAGCAATAAGATCATCATGATTGTTTGTAGGAGCCTTCTCAACCATTAGATCAACAATGATTTTCCTCAAATGAGTATTCTTCTTTTTAAGCTCATTATTCTCATTTTTCAATTCCATTATATCAGAATTAATTGAGTTTACCTCACTAGCATCATCTTCTGATTCAGAATCATCACTATCCACATAATCATCTTTGATGGATCCTTATGAAGTATCTTCATCATTTAGTCCTACAAGAGCCAAATTCACTATGTCTTCACTTGAGTCATCACTGGAATCTGAATCGTCATAACTCCAAGTCAGTAAAGCCTTTGATTTCTTCTTGTCCTTGAAAGCAGCAGGCTGTTTTGACTTTAGCTTGTAGCAATCCTTTTTATAATGACCAGGCTTGCCACATTTGAAACAAGGTTGCTCCTTAGATTCCTTAGAGCCCTTCTTGTTAGAGAAACATCCTCTTTCCCTTTTCATTCTGTTCTTCTTTTCAATCAGCCTCTTGATCTTCTTTGTAATTAGTGCAAGTTCTTCATCTGATTCTTCATCAGACTCTGCTAGCTTGCTGTTTGTAGATTCTGATGGCTTGCTGTTTGTAGAATGAAGAGCCAAATTCTTCATTTTGGCTAGAGGAGCCCGAACACCTTCAACCTGACTATCATTTTGGCTAGAAGAGCCAACCTGTATTTTGGATCTGTAAATACAACTAGGTGATCCATGGTGTCAATTGTTGGAGATGATTCCAAAGCCGTGACTTTAGCCTCATAAATGAATGGTACAACACTTAACACTTTCATGTTAATTTAATCTTATGGAATATTCTTTCCAAGTCTCTTTAGAGTATTTATAGTGACCTGGAACCTTGCTTGAATTTCCTTGATAGTTTCACCATCCTTGAGCTTGAAATTTCCGAAGTCATTCATCAGCATGCTGAGTTTCACCTTTCTCAAAGATTTTGAACCTTCATGATAGGCTTCCAAAGCATCCCACATTTCCTTTGTTGTCTTCAATGAAGACACTTTGTCATACTCTGCTTGATCCAGAGCATTCATCAGAGAGTTTCTAGCTTCTCCATTGTAACCAAACTTGATAACCTCCTCGGGAGTAAGATCATTAACATCTTTTGGCTTGCCATCCTTGTCCAGAAACTCGAAATTCCCTTTCTGCACAACTCTCAAGACCAGTGGCTTCTTGGACAGGTATGTCTCCATTCTGCCTTTCCACCAGTTGTAGTTTTCTATGCCAGTGAGGAGAGGAGCTCTGTAATCAGACTTTGCTTCGAGATAATGTTCAGCCATTTCGATCTTTACTTTCCTATTACAGAAATGTTAGTAAACCAAGCTCTAATACCAAATGAAAATGCACACCTAGAGGGGGGTGAATAGGTGTAAATGGCTAACGATATCCAATTTTAACAATTTACCAGAAACAGCTTACTGATTTCGATTTTCACAGATGCAAATGGTAAGCTGAATGCAAACAGTATGCTGAATGTAAAGGCAGTAAGTAAAGTAAAAGAAAATTAAAGAACACAAGAGACTTTTAACCAGGTTCGACCCCTAATCCCCTATGGTCTACGTCCTGGTCCCTTACCAACTTGGTAAGAGAATATATTATTGATCAAATATAATCCGATTACAAGATACAACAATATATCTCCCTCACACCCAGCTGTTGATACAAATGGCTTGCTGAAAGACCTGAAATAGATTCTGCTCTCTAAGCTATACTACCCTACTATACTTCTCTAGCAATAATCTCGAATCCCTACTAACCCAAGCCAAGTATCCAACAACTAATCAATACAATCGAACAATACAATTGATAATTAATACAACTCAAACTATAGATTCTTTAAACAAGTAAACACAATAAATATATAGATATGAGCTCGAGAGAATCAAGAAAGATTTATCAAAGTAAAACCGAGTTGTGTGTTCTTGAAGTTCTTGTATTTTCAGTAACCAAAAACGAACCAAGAACAGGAGTTTAAATACTTAACATAAACAGTCATAAACTAAATCAACAAACTCTTCAACGTTCGAATCCAATTCAACGTTTAGTTTGTTAAAATTGTTTACAACGTTAATGTTAATGTTAGAGAGAAAGAAGAAGAAGAATAAGTCGTGTAAGATCAGTTCTTCAGAGATATGAAAGATATAAAAACGTATAGGAGGTTTTGTTATAAAAGGATAAGAGTTTTAGATAAAAACCAACTCCTATAATTTAGGAAATCTATTTTGAATGAAAAGATTTGAATAAAATAAGCTCATACATATATAAATACGTATTCCTTATTTAAATAACCCTTACAGCTGATTTAGAGTCCATTCCTATAAAATCTCCTTTAAATCTGCATTCCTTATCTTCTGGACTATTGACAAATAGCTTGCTGATTGTGATATGCTTCTGTGCAAATAGCTTGCTGATTGTCACTGTACTTCAACTCTGGCTTGCTGTTTTTAACATACTGATTTTATAATCAGTAAACTATCTTACCCTGCAAAACCAAGTTAGTACACATACAAGTTTTATATATACTATCAAGCCAATTGGCTTGCTGATTGTGATCATCAAAACCTAAGGAGTATCATAAACATGGATTATAATATTTCTAAATTTCAAAAATCTAAAATATGAATTTTTGAGTCATTTTGTAGGATCTAACTTAAAATATTGAAAATAATCTATTTTAGTTATTATGGTAAATTTCATTACATTTATCCACGCCAATCAAACATCTTCTTATTTTTTTAATTACATTTATTCGAAAACAGAAATTCATAAGGCTCTCTCCCAAATGGCTCCTTGCAAAGCGCCTGGGCCTGACGGTCTCCATGCTATTTTCTACCAACGATTTTGGAATGTGGTGGGGATGATGTGACCTGCTTTGTTAATGATATCATTTCCTGTAGAGTCTCTCCGCAAGATATCAACACGACAAGGGTAGCTTTAATCCCGAAGGTAAAGAACCCGAAGGAAATATCTGATTTCCGTCTGATATCCCTTTGTAATGTACTCTATAAAATAGCATCCAAATCTGTGGCAAATATACTGAAGCCGTTACTCCAGAATATTATCTTAAAAAATCAAAGAGCTTTTGTCCCGAAAAGACTCATAACAGATAATGCCCTTATTGCCTTGGAATTGTTCCACACAATGAAAAAAAGAACGAAAGGGAGGAGAGGTTCGATAGTTATGAAACTTGATATGAGTAAAGCTTACGATCGTGTAGAATGGAATTTCTTAAAGAAGCTTCTGGTGAAGTTAGGTTTTGCAGGGATTTGGGTAGATACAGTGATGAGTTTTGTGTCAACTGTTTCATATTCGTTCATAGTTAATGAGAGGCCGACAAACTTAGTCCTACCATCCAGGGGCCTCACACAAGGTGATCCTATTTCCCCTACCTCTTTATCAAGGTTGTTGTTGCTTTCTCTGGTCTTTTGAGGGGAGCTGTGGAGAGAAAATTAATTCATGGTGTTCGAGCTAGTAAGAACGGGCCAGAAGTGATCCATTTATTTTTTGCAGATGACAGTCTTCTATTTACTAAAGCCACCCAACAGGAATGCACATTCATTGTTGATTAATTCTCAACAAATACGAAGCGGCTTTCAGATAAAAAATTAATTTCGTTAAGTCGGAGGTTTCTTTTAGTTGAGGGGTTCTTAGCACCGTAAGGAGTGATATTAGGTCTATCTGAATATGAATGTTGTTAGTGACCATAACAAATATCTTGGGCTCCTGACTATTGTTGGTCGTTCTAAAAAAGTGGTTTTTGGGATAATCAAAGATCGGATGTGGAAGAAAGTTCGAGATTACAAGGAGCAGATCCTATCTAAGGGAGGGAAGAAGGTTCTTATTAAGGGTGCATTACAAGCCATCCCCAGTTATATTATGAGTATCTATAAACTCTCGGCCAATCTGATTAATGAGCTCCATTTGGTGTTGGCAAGATTCTGGTGGGGTCGAATGCAATATAGAGGAAAACTCATTGGAAGAGCTGGAATTTGTTGTGTCAGCCTAATAGTATTGGAGATATGGGTTTTCGTGATTTGGCTATCTTTAACGATGCTCTCTTAGGTAAACAGATATGAAGGTTACTGCATCTTGATAATTCTCTTATGGCTAGAGTGTTAAAAGCTAAATATTACCCTCACACATTGATTCTGGAAGCAGCTCTCGGCCCTTGTTCAAGTTTCTCTTGGCGTAGCATTTGGAGTTCGAAAGCTCTGGTTAAGGAAGGGAGTGTTTGAAAAGTGGGTAATGGTAAAGATATTAAAATATGGTCTGACCCGTGGTTAATAGATGAGCATGGAAATTTTCCGACAAGTGACGCTCCAGTGAATTTCCCTTATGAGTTAGTAACAAATTTAATAGATGATCTAAATCATTGTTGAAAGGAGAACATTGTTGATAGTCTTTTCAATGATAGAGATAAAAAATTGATTTCAGCCATTTCAATCAATGATGGCCTCCCTAGAGATAGATTTATTTGGGCCTGGTCTAAGGATGGGAACTAAGAAGTAAAGTCTGCGTATTTCAGTGATAAATATTTTGATGTTTCTGGTGCGCATAATGGGTGGGGGGTCATTTAGAGGGCCAAAATATCTCGGAAAGTTCATAATTTTCTATGAAGGTGTTGCTTATTCACCCTTCCTACTAAAACTATTCTGAAATATCGTCATTTGATTGATGATGATATATATCCATGGTGTCAGAAGGAAAGCGAAACCATCCTCCATTCCCTATTTCATTGTCCGAGTGTTTATGCTATTTGGAATCAGTCGAAGTGTAAGATAGCTGCTAAGATTGGTGATGCTACCAATTTCCACGAGGTTCTAGATTGCTGGATGGGAAAATTGAATTCTAAACAACGAGAATGGTGCTATTTCATGGTTTGGTCCTTGTGGTGTCGAAGAAATCAGTTGGTCGAAAACGTTCATCAGTTGAATACCTATTTTCCGGTAAATGTTTCCAGAATAGCATTGGAGTTTCGTGAATACAATAAAAAGATCTATGGAAACATGAGTACTTCATCTAAACCAAAAATCAGCAACCAGTACTGGGTGCGCTCCCTCCGTCTAGTATTGTGAAAATCAATGTTAATGCCTCTGCCGCAACTGATGGTTGGATTGGTTTAAGTGCGATAGCTCGGTGTCTTAGCAACAAACTAAAATAGTGCAAAAAATAATAGCGGGAAATTGAAATTTTAAATTATTACTTGGGCGGTAAATATATTAATAAAATATTAATCTTGTGACAGAATTTGTTTGTCGCACAATACCTTGTGACAAAAAAATTATTTCTGTCCTAAGTCAAACTTGCAACTGAAAATTACTAAAATTCTGTAACAATTGCATGTTCCCCATTTAGTGTTATCCAAGAAAGTAATTTTCACAAAAAAATATAGCAAAACTATTTATAAGTTGGTGAGCTTATTCTAAAGAGAGAAGTTAAATCAAGAAATTTGCAAACATGATTAAAAATGTTTCTTTAAATTTTTAAGTAAAAAGTGCTCTCAAACAATCAAACATCATAACCGTCAACCCTAAAAAAAGTTACTATTACAGGGTCAATTCATATTATAAGAAATGAAATGCAATATTTCAACCCTGCATTCAACCAGCCTTTGTAATTAAGTAAACATGACACATATACCGTAGGCCCTCTTAAATTTTTTTAAAAAAATTGGACATTTTTAAAAATCCCATCTTCTTGCTCGAATGTTACACGAGTCGTTTGACCATTCGGAAGCTAGAAGATAATTTTTTCCGGTGACTCAGCTCCAAAAGCCTTCAAAAACGATAGTGGTATGTCCTGTACAAATGAATGTGTCACATATATCATATCATTTTATTTTTTCTAAAAAATATTTATTTATAAATATTCAATATATATCATATATATCATATTTCAATTAATCATACCATTTTATTGTGCAGGAGTGATAAAACGCGGAAAGTTGTAATTTTGCTCGTCCATAGCATTCAAAAACAATAATCATATAAACTATATAACACACGAACAAGTACAATGTTCACGTTATATAACTAATATCATAAATGCATGCTAAGCAGACGTATGATTCTTCTCAAGACTTTCATCAAACACGTAACATACATTAACTAAGAACTTCATTTTCCATTAAGAAAAGTTCAACATATACACAAAAATTAATCTACACATATTAATAAACTTAAAACACATCTACAATTCAACTAAATCGATTAATAAAACACATACAATTCACATATAGTTCATACAATTAGGCATAAAATTCATCAAATCATACAAATTTGTCACTTCACACATTTCATCTAATTAGAATGGTCGTTTTCAAAAAAAAATCTAATTAGAATGGTCACTTCACTTATAAATACATACAAATATCCCAAATACACACTAATTAAATCGATTAAAACCCCCAATTTCCAATTTCGAACCCTAATTAAACACAAACAAATGCCTAATTAGATGGAGAGAGAAAAGAGAGAGACTCACCGAAGAGAGATTGAAAGGGGAGATAGGAGTGAAGGGAAGTAACTCACTGCACTTTCATGTGTACTATTAATGATAAATGTAATCTCTATGTAATGGTTATTGATAACTCAACAATAGAACAGGACATGTAATAATATACATGTGCACAGGAATCTTGGAATACAGAGTTCAGTTAAGACAAAGTATCAAATGATCATCTACAGACTTGAAGCTCACTGGAAGAAGTTCATTAATATGTTCAGGCCTCAGTGGAGAATAAAGGATGGTAACATCTACTCAAGGATGTGGAAGCTACAGAAGATTGTCTTAGTCTCAGAAGATTTTAGTGTACCACAATCGAAGCTGCAGTAAGGCTTGAATAGAAGAGTGTGGAATCATATTCGAAATCAAGAGCCCCTATCAAGACTAGTCACTTATGAACCAGACCGTTGCATCAAGTGTCAGGACGTTGGAGGCAAGCTCTCTTTAGTTAATATGGTTTTATCATTCTAAAGTTGTTGGTCTTCTTGAGTCATGTGAAGGATCAACACAGGAGGGAAATCAGTGTTGAAGTGCCAAAGTTCCAGAATATGCATTGGATTTTGTGTGGAGGACTTTGCCTGAATTGGAAGGAAAATATGCTAAGGCAAATGTCGATCCATGGCAGATCGAGATCGAGGTGCGGGTCGAGATACCAAAATTTAATGTACAAGGAACAGAACTCAATGTACAATGAATAGGTGGCACAACCTGATTGGACCTTTACTAAAGCTTCACAGAAAAAGTAGATTCAAGTATTGAGGACTGACAGGGTCAGGCACGGGGCTTAATATTTGGATGAGAAGTCTACATCAAATTGAAGAGTGGTTGGGAATATTTAATTTAATTAAATAAAGTATTTATTTAATTATTTATATGTTTTATAAATAAAGATATTCTTTATTTATATTATATATATTTAGTTAAATATTGCTATTTATATATTTTATAAATGAAGACATTCTTTATTTATATTATATATATTTAGTTAAATATTACTTATACATTAAATATTTCCAAAGCATGCTTGGCACATGACTTGAAGATAAGGAATGGGTGGACAACAAACAAAGTGAAAAAGTGAATAAGTATACCTTTGTCACTTTGAATAAAAAAAACCCATCTTCCTTTCCAGGAAAAGCATTCGGAAGTGAAGAAGAAAGTGGGGAGAGAGAGAGAAAATTATTTTCTCTCTCCCCCCATGGCCATACTCCATATCTTGAATATTATGGGGCCATGAATTTCTTTGTAACACCACTCATCTATCTTTCTTTGTAAACATTGCTAAATCTTGTTTAGAAGATAGGTTTGGTTTTTTTGTCTCCTAGATCTAGAATTTGTGATATTTTTAGAGGAGCAAAAATCATTTCTTTGTTGTGTTCTTGAGCTTAGGATCTTGAACTTGTTTGTAGCATTTCCCCACTTCAATGAATATAAAGCTATATTCTTGAATCTTGTTGTGTTGTGTGTTTTGGATGTTTTACTGTTCTTGGTCTTTACTATTTTAATGGAGTTCTTGGCTTGGAGAAGACAATGAACAGCAACTGGGTTTGAACCAAATTAATTTTTAAGTTGTCCCAAAAATTATTAAAAGCCTTACTTTTAATTTGGGAATCGTATTCACCCCCCCTCTACGATCTCCGGGACCTAACAATTGGTATCAGAGCTTTTCGGTTGACATACAAATCGATTGGATCCATTTTTTTGAGATTAAAGAGGGTATGGAAATAAAAATTATTTTTGTTCACTGGGCATCCAGGAAGCAGTAGGTGTTTTGTTAATCGTTGAAGCCCAGAATTTTTCTAAGTACTTACTAGGGAACCTACGTAGAAATTCCTATCTAGAAATTCTAGATAAGTTTCTACTTAGAGCCAAGTAGAAATTCTGGAGGTGGAAATATTTTCTAAGTACCATGGATGGAAGCTATCTAGAAAATTCCTATGTAGAAATTCCTATCTAGAAATTCTAGATAAGTTTCTACTTAGAGCCAAGTAGAAATTCTGGAGGTGGAAATATTTTCTAAGTACCATTGAGGGAAGCTATCTAGAAAATTCCTATGTAGAAGTTCTACTTGATGTTCGAGATAGAATTTTCTACTTGAATTTCGAGATAGAGTCTATGTAGAAATTCCTATGTAGAAGTTCTACTTGAATTTCGAGATAGAGTCTATGTAGAAATTCCTATGTTGAAGTTCTACTCGATGTTCGAGATAGAATTTCTACTTGAATTTCGAGATAGAGTCTATGTAGAAATTCATATGTAGAAGTTCTACTTGATGTTCGAGATAGAATTTCTACTTGAATTTCGAGATAGAGTCTATGTAGAAATTCCTATGTAGAAGTTTTACTTGAATTTCGAGATAGAGTCTATGTAGAAATTCCTATGTAGAAGTTCTACTTGAATTTCGAGATAGAGTCTATGTAGAAATTCCTATGTAGAAGTTCTACTTGATGTTCGAGATAGAATTTCTACTTGAATTTCGAGATAGAGTCTATGTAGAAATTCCTATGTAGAAGTTCTACTTGATGTTCGAGATAGAATTTCTACTTGAATTTTGAGATAGAGTCTATGTAGAAATTCCTATGTAGAAGTTCTACTTGAATTTCGAGATAGAGTCTATGTAGAAATTCCTATGTAGAAGTTCTACTTAAACTTCGAGATAGAGTCTATGTAGAAAATTCCTGTATAGAAGTTCTACTTGAAGGACCGTTTCAACATGACACATGGCTACATAGCTTAACTCTTGTTTAAACAAAATGTTTTATTAAACAAAACAACAGGAGTTGATTCTTCGTTCGTTGAGGACAAACGAATTGGCTGAAGAACATTCTAATGGAGCTGGTTTCTGATTTTACCATTGGAGATGTGTTTATACATCGGTCTACTCAGTGGATCATTTGGTTATTGAAAGGGATTAGTTCGGTTAGGGAAAAGTCTTCGATCAGTGGTTTCTGAATCAATGTCTGAAGAATTTAGGATTTTGAAAAGGAATTCAGTTTATCTGTCAAGAACCAAAACACCTGAAGATTTGGTTAAAAGGACATCAGTGGAAGAAACACATAAGGTTGATTATCACTGGCTTATGATAATCTGGGGTTATTGCTACAAACACACAAAGAAGAGTGATCTTTTCAAGCAGAACATGAGACATTCTATGTCGGGGTTTTTAAGCAGAACAGTCAGGCATCAGTTTGGGTTGAAGCAGGAACTGTTGAAGTCAAATGCAAGGATACTTCCATGAGTGTCAGTGGAATGGAAATTGACTGGGATCAATTGATTATCACTGGAGATGGAATGTTAAGCATCGTTCAGGTATACACTCTAACTAGTCTATCTTTGTTTGATTCAATTATAGAAGTATTAAGTGCTGAACTGCATTATGTTGTAAGCTTGATGTAATGCATGTCTCACCTTGATTTCTATGTGAATTAGATAACTTATGTTAGTCTGTTAGTGTTGCTTATTTATCCGTATTTGACTTCATGATTAAATGTTATGTGATTTGGTACTTGCTTTACGATAATTGATCATGTTAGCATATAGGGTCTTAGGTAATTGTAGGGGTACATTTACAGGAAAGAGTATGTGCTGCATGTTAAGTGCCTTGATGTTTAAATTGTCTATAATCTGCTTATACTCGCATGGTTATGTTAAATGCCATATTTGATCATGTGCTTGTTAAGATGAGTTTATTTTTATTTTGGGAATTACCTAGGGGTCAGTATAATAAATTGTAGATTAAATGTTTAAATCTGAACTGACTTAGGTAATTAGAGATAACATAATGATTAGCTAACAACAGAGGTGATTTAGGAGGATTAGTAATCTGAGTGATTGATTCTTCTATTTTTACTTATATGCATTGCATGATTCTTATAGACTGCTAGTCTACCTTAAGTTAGGTTGGAATCACTGAGCTCATAGCCAAGACTACTTGTTAAGGCTGATATAGACGAGGAGTGATCAGTCAAATAAGAATAAGCATGTTGAACTTAAATGCTTTGTTGCTAGCTTTATTTAGAAATATCTCTAACCCTTGGACTCAATTAAATTGAGGACCACATGCTTTAATCATTTGTGAATGCAGAGTATCTTTTAACAGGTACAAGTTACATATCTTTGACATTTTCATGTTCAAGGTATATAACTACTTTTACTCTGGTATTCAAATGGTTAAGCAAGACTCCCTATTTTTCTTGAATGATCTGAAGCACACATTAAAGGAAGTCTTAGGGAATTCTTTGCGAAGGGTTTCTTAATATCAGTTTGAGGACGAATAGTGTTGATCAGGGTCAAGAGAAATAGAAGCTCACTAAGCTGGAAGTGAGGTTGTAGCTGACACGAAATGTAACGCTTATGATGAAGTCAACTGTTTATTGAAGTTTATCAGAATGGAGTTAGCAACAACAACGGGTGATGCTCTCACACTTGGTTTATCAAGACAACGGATTCGATGGTAAAGACGAAGTTGGTGAGAAAGGACTACTTCTAATGAAATTATGTTAGGAAGGACATTAGTGAAGTATGTCAGTTGAAGGGAAGTCAAGTCAAAGGCTACCCTGGTTACTTTTGATGGTTGTTCATGTATCCGACAGATAAAGCATCCCAGTGATGGATCACATTCAAAGGATTAAGCAAGTTGACTGTGAGAACACCTTGAGGGCAGGTAATGGAGTTTTGTTGACGAATGAAGTTCCATGTTATGTCTGCACTGAAAGGAGTATTTTAGAGTAAAGTTCAGTTTCCGGACTTCATGACCAAATGGAGGAGTTGATAGGAAAATCCAGACCTTGAATGGAATTACAAGGATTATGGATAGATTTAAGGTTTCCTATTCACTACGGATGAATCAGTTAATACAGCAAGTCTAATCAGCAAGAATGGCAAGTCAAGCTACAGCTTTTGATACTTTGACTAACAAGGTCAATGACTTGGGCCATGCTGGTGGTGTCTTGGGAAGCGCTCTGAATGTCAGAATGGGAGCAATGGAATCTACAATGCAATCAATGGTGGTGGAGATCAGTAGTATGATGTTCGCAATCAGGAGTTTTGTGCCCCCAGAATGTTTTCAGTCGCAATACCAACAACCTCCCCCCGATGATGGTGCTGGTGGTGCTGGTGGTACTAGTGGAGCTGAAGCCTCCGGTTCAGGTTTTGGTGGTTCCCATGCTGCTGGTAGATTTGGAGAGCAAGGTGGTGTTCAGGATAACTCACCTAAGGGGGAGAGTGGAAAAGAGACGAGACAACAAGGAGTTCAAATCGAAGAAATTGAAGAACAGGCTGATCTTGTCATTGGAAAAAAAAAAAAGTGAACCGGTTGTTGATGAAGAGGTTGAGAGGAAGAGAAAGGGTAAGGCTAAGGCAGTGGAGGTTGAACAAGATGAACCGTTCATTGACCTAAGTCATCAACAAGAAAAAGTACATGAGGTACTTGACTCAGACTCTGACATGGACATACCCTTAGCACATGCAATTCAAAGATCTTTGAAGGAACAAGGTGGAGGTGCTGGGATGTCGTCAGGAAAGCCTGAAGAAACTTTTGTTGATAAGGAGACTCTTGAAGCTCAACAGTTAGCCTTGGAACAAGCTGAGTTCGTTAAAATGTAGTTGATGCAAGAACAAGCTGCGTTCCTTGAAGAAAAAGTAGAGCTCAAAGGGAAACAGTATGATTATGAGCTTGCAAGGCTAGCTAATCCTCAAGTCGACCTGGATAACAGAAGGATTGGACAAAAATGGGATGAAGCAAGGAAGATATTGATGGGACCCTGTGCGAAAGGAGTTCATAACAAGGAGGCAGATGACCTGTTCTACAACCTGAATTTGCAGAATCCAATGACTATGGACTACACAAGTGCATTGAAAAACATGATTTCCAAAGTCAGGGTTGGATACAATGCAATGACTAAAGAGTGGCAGGTTATCTTATCTTTAACAGAAGGTGTCCCAATGTCTTTCATGTATGTGAATGATCAATTCATCACGAGAAGATCTGCGTCAGAGTTGTTCTTGCTAGCAACGAAAATTCAATACTCTCAATCTGAGGAACTTAGCATTCTGTATAGAGATCAGTTAATGCAGCTAGCAGAGGACAAGGGACCAGAATTCTCAGCATATCCTAATGTTATTCGAATGGTAGTACAAGGGAAGATGAAGAGGGTAAGCATGGAAGAAAATGACTTAATGAATCTTTCAATTGAATCTCTCAAAGCTGTCTGTAGACAAATGATGAGCAAGGGATTTGCTAATGAACTTAAAGAAAAATCGGTGAAGATCATTGAAAGAATCATATTTAAGAAGAGCAATGAAATATGGAAGTGTGATGTTATTGCTCCAAACCCTCTAGATAATGTGAAGGTTGAGCCGGAGCTAATGGAGCAGAAATGGAATATTCTTCAAGCCATGAAGAATGTAGATGAAGCTCTGACTCTTCCGTCTGGATCACTGGAACCTGTAGAAATAAGGGAGGCAGTTGGTGTTCCAGGAAGAGATAGCGTATACTGCATACACTCATATTCAGAAGACACAGCTGATGCCTTGGCATTCATAGATGCAGTAAACATCACCATCAAGCTCCCTAGCATTCGTTTGATCTTAGCTCTAAATTTCTAAAGGTTGACATCCTGTTTGGGGCTCAAGATCAGATGACACCAGATGAAGAAAAGCTGCAAGCAGCATCGCAGGGGGAGCTTCACTAAGTTGGATCCACTAGTCGTGTTTGATGTTCAAAGGCTAGCAGTGCTCATTGAGTAAGAGTTGAGATTCTTAGAAGCACTGAATGATCCAGATTGAGTGATTGCATATTGGACAGGAAACTGTGAATCTAAAGATAATGCAAAATGATCTCAATCATATTTGAAAGAAGACTACTCTACCCATTAAATATCTAAGGAAACATTAAGGACACATCTGTCATGACAAAGGGTTTTGTGTAATAACATTTCCTAGAGTCAGTTCTTGATGAATCTGGGTAGTAGAGTAGTAATTGGTAGCACGTGCTTGAATGAGAGTGTTTCATTGGTGGTTCTGAGTGAATTCAGTGAAGACTGAAGATGCACTAACTAATCAATATTTAGTAGGGTTCTTTGGAGATAGATCCTTGAAAATTTTTTAAGGTTCGAATCAAGGAACTAACTAAATCGAACTAGAGGCAGATACACTTAGCACAAGGAATCAATCCACATGAATACTTGGTAGTGATACAGAAGTTGAAGGGTAGTTCGAAGATTCTGAAAGTTCTACTCTGCTAGTATCAAGACTGTTGGTTTCTAGTGTGCTGAGTTTGGTGAAGCTGCTGCCAAGACCAATTTCTACAAGGAAATATTTGGGTGTTGAAGGTAATGCAGTTTCCATCTGGATGAGCGTGGTATTGTTTCGAGGGACAAGTCCAACTGGTAGCTGAAGTGTTATTCCTGTCCAAATGGAGTAAACGTTCGATCTCGAAAGGAGTAAACGTTCGATCTCTCGGACTCAAAAAGGGAGTAATTGTTCATTCAACGATCATAAACCAGTAAAGCTCTATTGACTAAGGTACGTCACTCTAGTCTAGTATTGATTTAACTAAACGTGATGTTTATAGAGTGTTCATGCCATTTAGATGTTTACTTTGTTTAGGATCTGGTTTATGTTTGGCTTGTGATCACCCGGGACCCGATATTACATCTATGAGATTAATTAGGAGCTCCCAGGACCTAACATGACCTTACATGACCACTAGGAACCTAATAATGCAACATCTATTTGTATAGTCAATACATATCCAGGAACCCGTACTTTTGCTGTTATATGTTATTTATGATATATGTTAAATGTGCCAGCATAAGTATTTGCATGTGTTAATTAGTTGTATTTAAAGTTTTTGACTTATATCAGTCAATGGTAGTTAGTCATAATTTTATTTACTTCTGATTGTTTAAATCTAATATTAATGAAATCACTTAATATGTAGTTTAAGTGAAGCAATTCTCATGATATCGAAAATCCATTAATATTAGTTGTCAATTTTTTTTTATATTAGTGATGTCACTTAAAATCTCTGCGCTAAGTGACAAAAAGATTATTTCAAAAAAAAAACACTAATATTGAAAGGGGTTTACTACATCGCGAGGGGTTGTCAAATATCATAAGTTTCAGCATTAATATTTAAAGTACTTTGATCTCTGATGCAACTAGTACCTCGAGCTTACATACATTATGATTGTCATGAGTATTTTCAATATGCTTATGTGATAATTGTTGAGATGTAGTGTAGGAAGTTAAATGCTGTCATTCGATTAATGTATGATTCAGTGTTTAGCGGATACTTATATTTTATGCCTTAGAATTACCATGATCTATATTGCAATATGTGTTTGTTTCAAGCGACAAATGGTAATTGTCTAGCATAATGTAAGTGTCTTATGTGCTTAATTGTTTTGTAGTAAGATGCGTTTTATTACAAAATGATTGAATGATGTTAATGCTTTTGAATGTTTTGTCACTCATATCTATGATGATTCATTAGTATTAATATGTGTCTTTTCATTCTTTAGAACTTGAATGCATAAAGAAATGTCTTGTCTATTTCTTGTGAAAAATGTTTTATTTAAACATGCATTCATTTGCTAGGGAATGAAAAGCAACAAAAAGAACTTTTTCAAACTTCTCCTTTGAAAAGTTTTTAAAAGGTTTCTAGAGGATTATCTTTCTATTTCAAAATCATATATCCTCTCTCTCTCTCGAAAATGTTTTGAAATGTAAAATGTTTTCTCTCCACGATTTATTTAAGTAAAGTTACTTGATGACTTGTAACGTAGGTTGCATGGTATCAGGCTATTTTATTTAAATAAGCTGTCTTGATCTTGAGGTATTAACCATTGGTAACATTTTTCAAAAATTCTTGTCAGTGTCTGTTTCACATTGACTCGTAGTACCAAAAAAATGGTTGCTAGCTTAAAGATTAGTGCCTTGGACTGTATGACTATCGCATTCGTTCGATCTCCTTTTGTCATGAATGATTTATGTTTTAAGTCGGAGATAATATCAGATAGACGAATATGATGTATATCATACCTAAGTATATTTTGGAAATCATAGTCATCTATTTGATAAGAATGAATTGCAAAACAATTTCTGAAAACATACAGTGAGCAAGATGAAATAGATTTGAGTTTCTAATCAAAATGTTTTGTTAAAAGAGGTGGATTTCAATTGGATGTTTATCTAAGAGAAATTCAAAAGAACGATTTTTGTAAAATATATAGCTATTATATAGCTCTGATTAACTCTCTCTGTTTAGCCGAAATGGCTTAGCCTAAGTGGCTATAGGGGAAGGTCGTGAAGTTGATTAACCCATCAATTTCTAACCAAGACCTTAGTACCAAACACTGTCATCCAAAATTCAAACTTTCAACCCTCGGTGATATAAGGAACTTATTTAAGTTAGTGGTTGTTAAGGGAGAAACTGCACTAGTTGCAGCAAATAAGGATGTGTCGGAAGTGTACCCACAGCTCTACCTCTCGAGAAGTAAAGAAGTATACAAACTGAGGTAACTGTAGCTCATCTGCATTCTCTCAAAAGAATGCAGAGCTGAAAAGGCAATTACACCGTTTCTGGATGAACTCTCTCAACAGAGTAATTCCAGTGAAGATTCGCTCGTCAGCCAGAGCACCTTGTAATGGGTCAAGCACACCAGAAGCATTCACGCTGATGGTAAGCCTAAATGACTAATATTTATGAGGACACATTGCGAGGAGTGCACTTTGTGAGGTATAGGTGAAACCCCTAAACTTCTTTGTTTACCATTCATGGTGAATGAAGTTGTTGAGCCGCCTTCACAGGCATTTGAGGGAAACTTGGACTTCTTGCCATATATAAGAATCCTTGTCAACCCTCCTAGGAGGAACAGTCCTAGTTCCCTAACGGGATTTCTCATCTGCAGAGCAATCTGTTGATGGTGAGAGGAAATCACTGACAGTTTTCCATGACTGAAAATAGTGAGTTAATTCATCTTCACAGGTGATTGAGAGAGATGTTTGTACACGTCTACTCTCCTAGAAATTCAAATTCTGGAATACATGGAACTCTCAAAGCTTAAAAGGCATATCACCTTCAACGATCCAGTGCATGGATTTGCATATGGAGAGTCGGTTGATGCTTAAATAGCTGCCAAGTATGCATATCACATTCAACGATCCAGTGCATGGATTTGCATATGGGGAGTTTGTTGATGCAGAAAATAGCTGAGTAACAACTCGTAGACTATGATTCAGTTAGTTTACCAATTTGATGAGTCTTTTGAGGATCATGGTGTTGGGATTTCAGTCACTCCTGGAATGGAGGAGATTCCAATATCAGAAGGGTTATTCCCCGACGACGAGCCACGTGTGCATGGATTTGCTCATGGTGAGTTGGGTGATGGCCTAACTGAAACCTTGTCTGAGATTCCATCTCAGAACCTAGATCTTAAGTGATCGATAACATGCTACAGTCAACGATCCATCATATCTTGGTGAGACTGGCATGGATTTACTTGCAGGTACAAATTGCTATATGGAATGAGTGCAAGTAAGGGAGAGAAACACTTGAGTGAAGTGAGAGAGTGATACACTTGAGTGAGAGAAATAGGGAGAGAAATGAGTGAAACACTTGCGCTTGAAAGTGTAAACACTAACAGAACGTAGTAGAAGTGAGGAAACCATAGACCAAACACTAACCTTGCTACTATGTCTGAATCCTGTTACTGAATTTTCCTGATCTGGAATGTTGCCAAGATTCTTTTCCGGAAGACAAGCTGAAGAAGAGTCTAGTTGAAGCTTAGTGGGAATGTCCAAGCTATTACCTTTGGGTTTATTAATCCGTGTTGTTCTCAATCTCAAATGGGGAGACATTTAGTTTTAGGCCTAAGGAGATGAGATTTTTATTGTTTTAGAGGATATTCTCAACTAAGGGGGAGAATTTGGTGATACAAGAAACATGAAACATATCTTGTGGAGGTTACATAGAGGATATCTAAAGACACAAGAATATTGGTTTGGAGCTTGCAGAACTAAGGGGGAGAATTAGATAACATCTGAAGCTTAGTGATGCAAGAGCTGAGGGGAGAAGAAATTACTGAGGGGGAGAATCCTAGTAATTGCTTGGAGCCTAATTCCTGAAGGTGTTGCAGATTTAACTGTCTTTTCGTCTAAAGTGGAGAAGTTACTCTTTGTCAAATGGGGAGAAGTCACTTGTCGCACAAAGGGGGAGAAGTTATGGAGGATCTTAACATCATGGTTTATAATGTTATATCTCATTCTGAAGAGATATCCTAGGGATTTTGCTCTATTTTTTTGAAGATCTGTTCTTGGAACATTCTTAGGAGAGGTTCAGCAGAAGAATGCTTTCTAGCACGATAAATGACGATTTCTTTGAAGAGTATCAACTCAGGGGGAGTTTTTGCTAAAATGAAGTTTTCTTGGTAAAGAAGAATGTGTAGGGAGATTTTCAAGGGGCATCTGAGAAATGTCCAAGTATGTTCTATTTCTTGTTTCAGTGATAGATGAAATCAGTGGAGCAGTGCAGGGAAGAAAGAAAAATATGTTTCCTGGAAATAGAACATCCTGAAGAAAAAGAGAAGTGACTTTCATTCCGAGAAAGAACAACTTTAAAGGGAGAATGAGTTGACCGCTTAAGAGGAACATAGAGAGCTGTATGTTCTAGTTCGAATTGCAAGATGAACCGGAATGATTGTTCAAAAGTATTTACTAATGATTTGTTTCTTTATTGAAAGAACCCCATCTCTGAAGAACATTGAAGTGGAGAAAGCTCAAGGAAAATGAAATTCAGAAATTCAATATTCATTTTCAGCAACTCAGGAAATCTGGATTTAACTGCTTATATCTTTCCAGAACCTTTTGTATATTATTTTAATGTGCAGTACTTTATTGTTTCTTGTATGTTAGTTGAGTTATCCTCTAGTAGTTAATTTTATTTAATTACTTTTGGGGGAGATTGTAAAGGGGATAGTATTTGATTGCTATTTCATATCAACCAAATAGGGGGAGATTGAAAGGGGAGATAGGAGTGAAGGGAAGTAACTCACTGCACTTTCATGTGTACTATTAATGATAAATGTAATCTCTATGTAATGGTTATTGATAACTCAACAATAGAACAGGACATGTAATAATATACAGGTGCACATGAATCTTGGAATACAGAGTTCAGTTAAGACAAAGTATCAAATGATCATCTACAGACTTGAAGCTCACTGGAAGAAGTTCATTAATATGTTCAGGCCTCAGTGGAGAATAAAGGATGGTAACATCTACTCAAGGATGTGGAAGCTACAGAAAATTGTCTTAGTCTCAGAAGATTTTAGTGTAACACAATCGAAGCTGCAGTAAGGCTTGAATAGAAGAGTGTGGAATCATATTCGAAATCAAGAGCCCCTATCAAGACTAGTCACTTATGAACCAGACCGTTGCATCAAGTGTCAGGACGTTGGAGGCAAGCTCTCTTTAGTTAATATGGTTTTATCATTCTAAAGTTGTTGGTCTTCTTGAGTCATGTGAAGGATCAACACAGGAGGGAAATCAGTGTTGAAGTGCCAAAGTTCCAGAATATGCATTGGATTTTGTGTGGAGGACTTTGCCTGAATTGGAAGGAAAATATGCTAAGGCAAATGTCGATCCATGGCAGATCGAGATCGAGGTGCGGGTCGAGATACCAAAATTTAATGTACAAGGAACAGAACTCAATGTACAATGAGTAGGTGGCACAACCTGATTGGACCTTTACTAAAGCTTCACAGAAAAAGTAGATTCAAGTATTGAGGACTGACAGGGTCAGGCACGGGGCTTAATATTTGGATGAGAAGTCTACATCAAATTGAAGAGTGGTTGGGAATATTTAATTTAATTAAATAAAGTATTTATTTAATTATTTATATGTTTTATAAATAAAGATATTCTTTATTTATATTATATATATTTAGTTAAATATTGCTATTTATATATTTTATAAATGAAGACATTCTTTATTTATATTATATATATTTAGTTAAATATTACTTATACATTAAATATTTCCAAAGCATGCTTGGCACATGACTTGAAGATAAGGAATGGGTGGACAACAAACAAAGTGAAAAAGTGAATAAGTATACCTTTGTCACTTTGAATAAAAAAAACCCATCTTCCTTTCCAGGAAAAGCATTCGGAAGTGAAGAAGAAAGTGGGGAGAGAGAGAGAGAAAATTATTTTCTCTCTCCCCCCATGGCCATACTCCATATCTTGAATATTATGGGGCCATGAATTTCTTTGTAACACCACTCATCTATCTTTCTTTGTAAACATTGCTAAATCTTGTTTAGAAGATAGGTTTGGTTTTTTTGTCTCCTAGATCTAGAATTTGTGATATTTTTAGAGGAGCAAAAATCATTTCTTTGTTGTGTTCTTGAGCTTAGGATCTTGAACTTGTTTGTAGCATTTCCCCACTTCAATGAATATAAAGCTATATTCTTGAATGTTGTTGTGTTGTGTGTTTTGGATGTTTTACTGTTCTTGGTCTTTACCATTTTAATGGAGTTCTTGGCTTGGAGAAGACAATGAACAGCAACTGGGTTTGAACCAAATTAATTTTTAAGTTGTCCCAAAAATTATTAAAAGCCTTATTTTTAATTTGGGAATCGTATTCACCCCCCCCCCCCTCTACGATCTCCGGAACCTAACAGAGATGGGGAGAGAGGGAGAGAGAGCAAGTTGAACACGGTGGAGAGTATATTTCTTGTGTGTGTGTTTTTTTGTGTTTGTGTTTAAAATAAATTTTGACGTTATTTTTATTCATTTCTCATTTCTGGGCATTATTTAACCGACCATAGGCAACGGTCGATTTTGTTGTTGGCATGTAAGCCTTAAAACCGACCGAACATTCTTGGTCAATTTTATATTTGCCACGTCAACCAAAATGATGTCGTTTTTGTTTATTCTGTAGTTAAATCCGACCGACCGACAAGCGGTCGCTTTAAACCCCCGCATTTTATCCGGTCAATTTTAAACTATTTTCTTGTAGTGAAATATAGCAAAACCATTTATAAATTGGTGAGTTTATTCTAAACAGAAAAATTAAATCAAAAAATTTGCAAACATGATTAAATATGTTTTTTCAAATTTTTAATTAAAAAGTGCTCTCAAACAATCAATTGCCGTAACCGTCATTCCTAAAAAAAGTTGTTATTACGGGATCACGTCAAAAAAAGTGTGCTCAGGTTGCTGTGGAGTACTACACTAATTTTCTTGGTGGGCCTGCAACCAATTTTGACAGTGTTGATATGCTTGAGGGGATCGCTTGTCCATCCATCTCGGAGGTGCAAGCATCAATTTTGGAGGCTCCTGTTTCCAACGATCTCATCTACAGTACTCTAAAAAGAATGAAAAAGAACAAGGCCCCTGGGCCAGATGGGTTTACTATAGAGTTTTTCTTGGCCACATGGAGCACTGTTGGGGATTGTTTTTGTCAAGCGGTGAGTTCTTTTTTTAACGATTTTAATATGCACACAGGTATCAACTCCACGTATATTGCTCTAATCCTTAAAGTTAACACTCCTACGCATATGAGTGACTTCCGTCCAATTTCGTTGTGCACCATAGCATACAAGTGCATATCGAAAATCATAGCCTCGAGACTTAAATCTGTGCTACCTGGTGTCATAGATATTGCTCAATCAGCTTTTATTCCGGGTAGGCATATCTCGGACAACATCTTATTAGCTCAAGAATTATTTAGAGGGTTTGATAGGGGGACAGGAACCTCAAGGTGTGCTCTCAAAATTGACCTTCACAAGGCTTTTGATTCCGTGAGATGGGATTTTGTCCTAGCAGTGTTACATAAAATGCATTTCCCACCACGATTTGTTCGTTGGCTTCAGTTATGTATCTGCACTCCCAAGTATTCAGTCAAGCTAAACGGTATAGTTCATGGTTACTTCAATGGTACAAAGGGCATACGACAAGGGGACCCTATATCTCCTTACATCTTTGTTATTTGTATGAATGTCCTTTCTCAAATGTTAAAGACCAAACCGGCTGGTTTTAAACACCATTGGCGCTGCAAGGAACTCGACCTAACACATCTTTTCTTTGCCGATGACGTCTTATTTTTCAGCAATGGAGATCAGATATCTATATCACACATTATGGAATCAGTTCATGCGTTTTCTAATCTCAGTGGGCTCAATCCTAGCGTGCAGAAAAGCACAAGCTTCTTCTGTAATTGCAGTCCAGATCTTGTTGATTGGTTTGACGACTTATATGGGATCCCTCGAGGTAGCCTTCCAGTAAGGTTCCTAGGAGTTCCTCTTATCTCATCTCAGCTTTGCATCAACGACTGTATGCCCCTTATACAAAAACTCACCAACAGAATCAATGCTTGGACTTCTTTGTTTCTTTCTTTTGCAGGTAGGGTGCAACTGATTAGGTCCGTTCTTTTTGCTATTCAAGCATACTGGTCGAACCACTTTCTTCTTCCCAATGAAATTCATGATATCGTTCAATCCATGCTTACAAAGTTCCTTTGGAAAGGCAACATAAATGACAAAGGGGGAGCTAAGATAAGTTGGAAGACTATCTGTCTTCCTAAAACAGAAGGGGGTCTGGGTCTAAAGGACCTATCTGATTGGAACAAAGCACAAATAATCAGTCACTTGATTAAAGTCATTAGAAAGGCTCCGACGTTATGGGCCACCTGGGTAAACAAGACAGTTCTTAAAAATAAGTTTTTCTGGACTATGCAAATTCCAACGGACTGCTCTTGGATTTGGAAAAAATTGTTAAGACTTCGTCAGCTGGCCTTACGTTTTATCTCCTATTCTATAGGGGATGGCTCGTCTATCTCTCTTTGGTTTGATCCATGGTGGAAAGGGGTTTGCCTTGCTAATTCTTTATCAGCCCATATCATTTCTCAATGTGGTATGAACATACATTCTAAAGTTCATAGCTTAATTAGCTCAGGTTCTTGGTGCTTACCTACACTAAACCACAGACATCACCACCCCGATCATACCCTATCACAATGGATTCTCACCTTTAACTACCCTGCTTTCAACTTGAGCAACCAGGATGTTATTATGTGGGACGGCTTGGACATCCGTAAGGTTAAAACATGGCATATTTGGGATTCAATTCGGCATCGTGCTCCAGAAGTACAGTGGTTTCAAACAGTTTGGCATCAACTAAAAGTGAATAGATATGCACATCATCAATGGCTGCTTAGTCATGGGCGTCTAAATACCCTGGCTCGATTGGAAAGGTTCGGTTTAACTTTGGATCATCACTGTTTCTTGTGTGTGGGAGGGCGCGAAACTGATACTCACTTGTTCTTGCATTGTCCCTTTAGTCGATATGTGCTATCTTCTCTTCTTTCCAGGCTCAACGTGCAAATCGCTGGTAACACTTGGCCTGCTTTTCAACAGCATGTTACTCACATTTTGGACAGCGCAAGGAGGAAACTGATCTTATTAATCGTTCAAGTTTACACCTACTTCATCTGGCGTGAACGAAATGCACGGATGCACAATATAGCTATTATGCAACCAAACAACATCGTGGAGATCATCCTTAATGACACTCGAGCAAAGCTTGCTAGTTCAACATGGTTCTCAAAAATAATTTGCACTAGGTTCGACTTAATTTTTTAACTGTTGTAATTTTTAAGTTCTTGTTTGATTGCACCTTTGTCTCTGGTGGCTTGCTTTGCTATCTTTTTACAATCTGTTCTATCAGATTGTCTATAGATAGTCATGGGTTAATCCCTTTGTAATTCTTTCTTTTTAATATATATTTAATTTAGCAAAAAAAAGAAATGCAATATTTCAACCATGCATTCAACCAGCTTAGGTTTGCCTTGCCTCCCTCTCAGCTTTTTCAGTTGTCCTTGAGCTCCTCAATCACTACCTCAGCCTTTCGCAGCCGTTTTTCAACCCTCCGAATGGCCACTTTCTTGGACGTTCAGAATGAGGAAAAAGTTATCCCTAAAGCCTTGCAGCACAGCTTTAGGCACTTTTGGACAAACTTTTAGTACTATTCCTTTCACCTTCGCTAAATGGTTTTTTAGCCTGGTGACCCCCTTGCACCACGTGTTCACATAGCATTTGTTAATATTAGTACCCTTGACAACTTTTCGGGGTGTAACTAACATATGTAGGATTGCAAATATCTACAAACTCCAGTTTCAAATCTATTTATAAACATTTTCTATGTGTTAATTAATTATGAATACTTATGGGCCTTTCTCTCCATGGCCTTTGAAGTCCCAATATTTATAAAGTAAAATTATGTATTCGTTCTGTACCACAAAATAATTCATAAATATAAATACCAGCAATATAAATTTAATCACTTCAAGTAGTAGCATGTCAAGATTGCCAACCCATTTCCTTTTATCATGAATAATACCCAAAAAATGTCATATCCACAAGCAATTAATTCAGCAAAAAATTCATTTCTAAGTTGATAGTAAATGTGTTCTACTGGGGCTAGATTAATATTGAAAACAACAAATGAAAATTTATAGATGTCATCAAAATAGTTGTTCAAATTCCAAAAATAAAAGGTACTCGAGCATCAGTGACATGCATTACATGAAATGGTAAAAATTATTATTATTCTCAAGTCTCAATTAAGCAGCTTAATTAATTAGTTACTGGCTTGCATCCAGTGACGGAGCCAGAGCAAAATGTGAGAGGGGTCCAAAAATTTCTGAAAATTTAAACTGCGCGAAGCGCGGATTTTTTTCCCACTAAATCATGCAAAAAATGAAAAAATTTCACTAAATCATGCAAAAAATGGATATTTTTCCACTAAATCATACAAACATGGATATAAAAGAAGACAAATAGACCATCTAGGAGGGGCCAAGAACAAGTAAATGATAGAATATATATATATTTTTTTAAAAAAAAATTTTTTTTTTTTAAAATCCCCCAACCTAGGAGGGGCCAGGGACCCCCCTGAACCCCCAGCTCCGTCACTGCTTGCATCCCCCTTTTCAGCTTCTTCCATCGCTCCTCGAGCTCTGCAATATCTGCCTTTATTTTTTCCGCCCTTTCTTGTATCCTCCTAATCCTCGTTTTGGAGTGGCTTGGACGTTCACGAGAAGAATTAGCCTGCAAATAATTATCAGAAAAATAATGCAACAACTTTAGTCACACAAATATATATATACAAGAGTAATTAAGAAAGAATTATCAAATTCTATTTAACAAACTAAAATTAGAACAAGAAGGCTCGATCTTACATCATCCCAAGGTGGAACCCTGTTTTGTTCTTTCTTCAGTATTAGGACTCTGGGATCATTAGGATCTGCAGAGAAGTTAGCTCTGAATCCTTCCCGCACAGGTGGAGGCACTCTTTCACATAGCTTGACTATTCCTCTTACATTTGCTAGATGGTATTTCAGTCTTGTGACACTTTGCACCACATGTGGACAATAGTTACACTTCACGTACGGTTTGCCACCCTTGATAATTTCTTTACCGTGCTCCCATGCGTAATCCACTTGTTTATTACTCACTGCATAAGATAACAAACGTTAGCTAAACTTTGAAATTTTCATAAATTTTAGCAATCATCAATTATACATTTAGTTACTTATTATAGTACATGAACACGTACATAAGTGAATTTTGTATTATATACAAAATATTGCTATAAAATTAAATTATACTAATTAAAAGGTAATTATGTTATACCTACAAATCTTAGCCATTTATAATAAAAATAGACATAATTATAAATTATAAACTGAATTGATTTTACCAAAGTTGCAAAGAAATTATTCAATATTACGTCTACCAGTCTACCAACTATATTAAAACCTGGATACAAATTATCTTTAATTTTTATAATACAATTGTTTATCACTAATTTTATTTTTACACAAATGAGATGAATCTTTTATGTAATCTAGCTACAAAAGAACATGTGCATAATTAAACCGGTAGCTTTAATAAAAAAACATAAAAAATAAAGTAAAAAATTGTTAGAAAGAATTAAATTTGAAAATTTATATACACATATATTATATATATATATATACACACACAAACAAAATATTACAAATCATTAATTGAGAAAGGAACACAATTACGATAATCTTTAATTGAGAAAGGAACACAATTATGATAATCTTTAATTGAGAAAGGAACACAATTATGATAAAGACAATAGAACACTTTGAAGAAACCATGTAAGTAATATATTACATAAAAATTGTAACACTGATGTCAAATTGAAACTTACTGATACTGATATTGGTGATGAAGATGATGGAGACGTTAAAGGAAGCTTAGATGCAAGGAGGATGTATAAAATTAACTGGGTATAGATTCAAAAATTCAAAGATGATTTTAAACGAGTTGAAATTCTTGAATGTTTCAAGATCTAAGCTAGAATGTAAGAAATATGTATGGAATTACAGTGGAGACCTGAGATTTAGGACAGAGAACAAATTGAGAGATGTTGGTGCGGCGGAGATGTGACACTAGAAATGTATTATATTTATAGCACTTATGGATAATTAGGGTTTAAATATGAGATTCATGGGCCTGAGATCAAACAAGGTTATATTTGTAAATATAAGAAGTGGTGTTATATTATTACAAAATTGCCCTCCATCTTTTAATTAAGGTTTAAATATGAGATTGATGGGCATCTATTAATAATTAAAGGGGACTAATTTGGTTGTTTGGTTTTAAATATTTAGTAAATAGAGCCGTTAAATCTAATACTAAGGCATATTCTATATTTAAATTCCTAGATCCAAAGTTCGAATCTCGTCAACAACAAATTTACATTATGATTTTATATTATTATTAGTTCTAATCAATACATATCATTTATTAAATAACTATTATTATTACTAATAATTTTATTAATTAATATTAGAAAGTTAAATTATATCCATAATAAATTCTTATACTCTATTTTACTTAATCATATAATTTTTGCTTTGCACGGTCTATAAGCTAGTATTTGTAAATACAAAAAGTAGTGTTATATTGTTACAAAATTGTCATCCATTTTTTAATTGAAAATCTACTCTTTTTTTTGAATATTTTGGCTTATAGCCTTTTACAATGATGATAAGCCAGTATTATATTATTACAAAATTGCCATCCATCTTTTAATTGAAAATCTATTTTTTTTTTAATATTTTGGCTTATAGCAACCAGAACCTCTAGATTGACTGAGTTAAACTCGACAACTTAGCTATCTCAACTTCTATTCTATTTTAATATTACCGTAAGACTATATTAATCCTCGCCTTTATATATTTTCTTTTTCAAAAGTTATTTTAAATTTAATTTAAAGTAAAATATATTAAATATTATTATTCTATGTCCATTTTTAAATAAAATTTGAGATCATTTTTTTAAACATTAGTTCAGTGTCAATATATGACGACTATTCATATTGATTACAAATTGAGCAAAATAAAAAAAATTCCTTTCTCTTCCGGGGATATCTTAGAAAATGATTTAAAAGTAGTTTATGAAATATTAAAAGTAATCAAATATTATAATCATTAGAAAATCCTAAAACAATGATTTAACAAACACTAAAGAAAGTTGATAAAAAATTGATGATAATCAATTTTTTGAACAATGGGAGTACACGGGGACAATATTTATAATACATAATAATTTTCTTAATATAAAAATAAAGGTACTTAAAATCTTAAATTAATATGATGACACTCAGTGATTGAAATCGATTATATATGTAATAAGGTTTGATAAACCCTCTTTAAAAATTTTTCCTTCCTAATTACTTCTTAAATTAAATTTTTATATTACCCCACATAATTATATAAATAATAATTTTTTACTTAATAAAAATAAATTATTTGTTATGAATAATTTTCTAATTTAATATGCATGTATTAATTGTGTTTAACTAATTATTACATTGTACTAATTTACATTTATTACTATTTCATAATATCATGTTACCAATTTTTTATCTAGATATGTTACGAAAGCGGTGGGTATTCCTGCTATATTAATTATTATTAATAATATTTTAATTTAATATGCATGCATTAATTGTGTTTAACTCATTATTATATTGTATTAATTTACATTTATTACTACTCCATAATATCATAATTGTTAAACATAGTATACATATCTTGTAAATATCTTTGTAAGTTGATAAGCGTAGAATTAGTCTTAGTGTAGAATTAGTTTCCATATTCTATGCCTATAATCTCTCTTTGTATATAGTTAGTTTCCTGTAAAATAGCCCAGGATGAGGCTACTATCTGATGTATATATTTGAAGATTTTGGGAATGAGAAAGGCAAGAAAGATATTCTTTTATGGTATCAGAGCGGGTTTCTCAATCTCTTTCCGCTAAATCCTAGCTGTGATCTCCGCCCCTCTTCCTTTCTTCTTGCCTTTCTCATTCCCAAAATCTTCAAATATATACATCAGATAGTAGCCTCATCCTGGGCTATTTTACACGAAACTAACTATATACAAAGAGAGATTATAGGCATAGAATATGGAAACTAATTCTACGCTAAGACTAATTCTACGCTTATCAACTTACAAAGATATTTACAAGATATGTATACGTTCAATTATTTCACGGGCATAGCTGCGTTGAGATAGGAACATACCACCCTTATGTCGAGTGACTGCAATACCCAAAAAATAATTCAACGGTCCAAGATCTTTCATTTCAAATTCAGAATTAAGAAGATCCATAATAGAACGCCGTAGAGCATGTGAAGAAGCTATCAGAATAATGTCGTCAACATATATCAAAATATACGCCATATCTGCCCCCTGTTTGTAAATGAATAAAGAGTTGTCACAACGACTCTGAGTGAAACCGAGAGACAAAACATAATCACCAAAACGCTTATTCCAAGTTCGGGAAGCTTGTTTAAGCCCATATATTGATTTACGCAAGAGGCAAACATAATCTGGATGGGTACGATCTCTATACCCCAGTGGTTGATGCATGTACACAGTTTCTTGAAGCTCGCCATGAAGAAAGGCGTTCTTGACATCTAACTGATGAATAGGCCATGCCTTAGAGAGAGAAATACTGAGAACTGTCCGAATAGTAGCCGGTTTAACAACTGGGCTAAAAGTTTCACCACAATCGATACCTATCCGTACCATCACCAACAAGGCGGGCTTTATGCCTCTCAAAACCACCATTAGAGGTAAATTTATGAGCAAAAATCCTTATTGAACGAATTACATTCACACCAGGAGGTCTGGGTACTAAATCCCATGTTTTATTTTTCATAAGTGCATGGTATTCGTCATCCATTGCCAATTTCCAGTTTGAATCATTAAGCGCATTAACTGGGTTACGAGGTAACGGTGACATGGAAATCTGAGTGTGTAGTGCATGGTATTTTGGGTTGGGTTTAAAAATACCACGCTGACTACGAGTAACCATAATGGTTTTAGGAAGTGGAGGATCAGGTGAGGGTGCCATGGCTGTTACTGGAGGTGATTGGGCCGTGGGTGAGGTATGAGGAGTGTGGATGATGTGTGATGGGGAAGTAGGTGGTGTATAAATTATGCTATGAAGAGCCGGTGGAGTAGCAGACTGGTGGAGATGATCCATCACATAAGGAGAAAAACCGTCATCTAAAAATTCATATGCATGTGATGAAAGAGTATGTAGTGAGGCAAATGGAAATACGGTCTCATCAAATATGACATGTCGACTTATGATAATTTGACGGGAAGACAAATCATAGCATTTATAACCCCGATGATTAGGTGGAAAACCAAAAAATACACAAGGAGTAGATCGCGCTTGTAATTTATGGATTTTAGTGGAAGGAATAAGAGGATAACAAAGACACCCAAAAACCCGTAGATGAGAGTAGGAAGGGACCCTACGATATAGAATTTCTAATGGAGACTTATTATCCAAAAGTTTGCTTGGAAGAATATTTAGGAGATATGTTGCCATCTGTAATGCATGATGCCAAAAAAAGGGTGGAATAGATGCATGAGTGAGAAGAGTACGTATGATATTATTAATAATTGAATTTTTCGTTCGGCCTTCCCATTTTGCGGAGAAGTGTGAGGACACGACAGACGAAAAGACATTCCACTCTTTTTACAAAAATCCCAAAAAGATTTATTGTCATATTCCCTCCCATTATCACAGTGCATGTTTTTAATATTACGTTCAAATTGGGTGACAACATGATTTTTAAAAATGTCAAACTTCTCATAGACGTCAGATTTTTGACCCAAAGGAAAGGTCCACAAGAAGTTAGAAAAATCATCCAAAAATAAAACATAATACTTATGCAGGGTGACTAATAACCCCTTCGATCACAACTCTATTCTTGTACCACCTCATCTGTTCAGCAGTATGCCTAGACATATACAACCTCTGTAGACGATCAGTAAGACGAAAGTATCTTAGGATCTTCCTCGGAATTGTACGGCTTCCCCCCGGCTTGCCATCTTTATATCGGCTCAACTCACAGTACTTGCAATACTTTCTATGACTGTCTTCACCATAAAACAACATGCAATCATTTTCACAAGCATGTATTTTCTCGTATCCCAAGTTCAACTTCTTAACCATCTTCTTGCAATCATTGTAATTCTCGGGAAGTTTATGATCCGCCGGGAACACATCACCAATTAGAGATAGCAGCTCATTAAAGCCCTTTTCACTACACCCATGCCGATTTTTAAAATGCAATAATTTCATGACAAAAGTCAGCTGTGTGTACCTTGTATTGCCGGGATATATTATTGCCCATAACCATTCACATTGTTTAAAAATTCAGTCACTTGCGGGTTTGGCTCTTCATGGTTAGTATAATCCTCCCCAAAAGCATCCCTTAACATTTCCGTTTGATCAAACACATCTCCATATTGGATATTGCTTCGTTGATTACTCGAACCACCACCAATTATTTCCCCGTGATAATACGATACATTATAACTCTCGAGAAATCCAATTGCAATCAAATCATACTTAACATCAAACACACTCTTTAAGTGCAGATTTTTACATACATTACATGGACATAGGATAAGACCATTCGGTTCCGTGCAATTTCTTTCCGTAAATGCTACAAAATCATCCACACCCTCACAATACTCTTCTGTAAATCCATAATCATCGGGGTTGGATCTTCGACGAATCCAACTACGGTCTACAGACATCTATACAATATAAAAATGGCATACAAATTAATTAAATGTAAAATTAAATTAATAATTAATAATTATTAATAATTAATAATTAATAATTATTTCTGGATTTTAATTACTTTTTAAAAAAGAAAATTTTCATAACATCTGACAGCGGTATCAATTCCGTCAGAAGATTGTTTTAGCGGGAAAATTTTCAGGCCAAAATTATGTAAGCGCCAAAATATATTATTAAAATATTCAACTTCTGACAGCCTTTCATCTTCTATCGGATGTTCAACTGACCATTTGACAGATTTTCGTTTTTGTCAGAAGTTGAGCGCTGAAAACAACTCCGTTCGAAAAAGCCTATATTTGTTGTAATGCACCGATACCTATTGAACACCAATTTCTCGTCTATTTATTTACATTTCTTGTGTGTTAATACACTATAAAAAAAGTAATATAGGAGTTTTCTCTAAAAAGAAAAAATATGTATGCGTTTTGTATCATTCAAAAATATATGCGAGCAATATAATTTTAATCAATTCAAACATAGTGGATTATCAAGATCGATCCATTTCCTTTCAAGTCATGAAGATTACCCAAAAAATGTCATATCCACACGCAAATTTAGCAAAATTACCATTTGTAAGTTGATAAATTTATCCTACTGGGGCTAGATCGAAAACAACAAGTAAAAGGTTTACAAAATATAACTCAAAATGTTTGTTCAAACTCCAAAATAAAGGTACTCAAGCATAATTCAGCAACTACATGAAATTTAAAAAAAAATTATTAGGGGGCCACTTTTTTTTTTTTTTTGACGAACAAGGAATTATATTAACTTGTAACAAACAAATCACAGTCAGGACAAATCCCTGAACTGACACTACAATCTGAAAGGAAACAAGTAAACGAGCTAACCAAATAGCCGTTTATGTTTGCAGATTGTTTTACATCATGAATTTTCAAATTCTTCAAATTAAAAAAGATTAGAGTAGCTTCCCGATCAATCCAATCTGCACCAATCCTGAAGCCAGTAATATCGCAAATGACCTTCACATATGCAACACCTGTAGCCCAATGTTCAAAAAAACCCCAGCTATCTACATGCCGAAATCCAGCTATAGACATGCCGAATATGAAATATCTCATAAGATGAACAAATTTTAGTTGTGAAAAGTAAGCTCTTGCAATATCCAACACCAGCCCAAAATCAATGCATAAATTACAGATCTCCCACCAAACCACAAAAATCCTTTTCAAAGTAGCCCGGGACCAAACCCATACCAACATAAAAGCACTCACACGCCAAAGACGAGACGAAAACACGCCAAAAGACGAGACGAAAAACCGAAATTCAAAGACCTCGGAATAACACCAAATTTTGGTATGATGTTAAGGAGGAGAATTTAAATCTCAAGGTAATTTTTATTTTAGAAGATGAACTCAAAACTAAGATAGATCTGAGAAATAAATTCTAAGAAGATTGGTTTTGGTTCGATTTTTATTGAAAACTGGAAAACAAAAAGGTAGAAGACTGGGGGAGGATCGGAGAATGGATTGATGGGTGAAGCGGAGATGAAGAAAAGGCGGCAGTTTCACCGGAGTCGGTCGACTCTCATGTGCGCTGAGAGAGATATGTGAACAGGGGTTTTTAGTTTAGTGGAGTAACAAAGACATTAGGGGGCCACTTTAATAAGGCATGAAAGGTCATTAATTCAACCCTCTCTAATTCTCAAGTCTCAAGCAGCTTACTCGCTTCCATCCCTCTTTAGCCTCATGATCCGCCTCCATTTTTCCAGCCTTTATTCTTCTAGCCTCCGAATTCCCATTCATTTTCACCGACTTGGAGGGCCTTGGACGTTCACAAGAAGAAATAGCCTGCAAATTATCAGAAATATATAATGCAACAACTTAAGTCACACAAAAATATACAAGTAAGAAAAAATTGTTGAATTCTATTTAACAAACTACATTTAGAACTAGAACGTCGCTCGATCTTACATCATCACGACCTCTATCTTCTTCTGGTGGAAACCATGTTTTATTTGTCCTTCATTATTAGGACTCAGCATGGGATCATTAGTATCTGCAAAGAAGTTATCTCTAAATCCTTCCCAGGTGCAGGCACTTTTTCACATAGTTTGACTATTCCTTTTACATTAGCTAGCTAGAAATATGGTACTTCAGTCTTGTGCTAGCTTGTACAGGATTAGGCCAGCAAAGCATACTAACAACACAACTACAAAATTGCAAAATGAGGAGGTACAGGGAGAGAGCTCGTGGCCTTACTTCTTGACTATGCATTGCAATTGATTGTCTGAAACTTGCAATCAGATGAAAACAACGAGCCTTTAATTAGCACGTACCAGGAATATAAATTAATTTACTATATTTGAAATATTTTTATCGTCAACTTTGAGTCTCAGCACTTCATTTCAACTTATAAATATTATACCCAAAAAGTGAATCAGCACTTCATTTCAAATTTCAAAATTTTCAAAAAGTGAATCAAGTTTATTCTAAAGAGAAAAGTTAAATCAAGAAATTTGAAAACAAGATTAAAAATGATTCTTTAATTTTTTAAGTAAAAAGTGCTCTCAAACAGTCAAACATCATAATCATCAACCCTAAAAAAAGTTATTATTACAGGAACTATAAGAAATGAAATGCAATATTTCAACCGGCCAGCATTGAACAAGCCTAGGTTTGACTTGCCTCCCTCTTCAGCTGAACCTCTGCCTCAACTTTTCGTAGCCTTTTTTGCACCCTCCGAATGGCCACATTCACAAATCCAGAGGGCCTTGGACGTTCAACATGAGAAGTACTGGCTAAATGGTATTTTCCTGCACAGCTTTAGGCACTTTGGGACAAACTTTTATTATTCCTTTCACGTTCGCTAAATGGTATTTTAGCCTGGTGACCTCTTGCACCACGTGTTGACAATAGTTACACATAACATATGATTGCTTAGTACTGGTGCCCTTGGTCGTAACTTTTTTTCCGTGATCCCATGCATAATCCACTTTTTTATTATTCACTGCAAAATCCAATTTTTAGATATTAGTTTTGAAAATTTCACAAAGTTCAGTAGTCATTATATAAATGATTTGGATGTAAATATATGTAATCTATCAAAAGAAAATATGTGTTGTTTTAGCCATGTAGATTGAATATTTTAAAAAACCCCAAAAATAAAAAAAAATGTTAGCAAAAATCAAAAAAATTAATAGAAACAATGAAAAATTAATCCACACACAAATAAAACATATATAGTTACTCTATATGTTTTTATTCTATTACCTCATCATATCTAAACAACGACTCAATCAACTTTTATTTTGTAATTAATTTTTTAATTTTTTAATATCTTTCAAGTATATTCACGTACACATTGCATATATCTAACAATTGCAAAGCCACACACATGAACCAAAATGCAAAACAAGTTTATTTGTGCTAGCTAGCTTGTACAGGATTAGGCCAGCAAAGCATACTAGCTAATTAACAACACAACTACAAAATTGCAAAATGAGGTAAGGGAGAGAGCTCGTGGCCTTACTTCTTGACTATGCATTGCAATTAATTGTCTGAAACTTGCAATCAGATGAAAACAACGAGCCCTTTTTTTTTTTTGCTAAATAAAAACAACGAGCCTTATAAATTAGCACGTACAAGTAATATAAATTAATTAACTATATTTGAAATATTTGTATCAACTTTGAGTCTCAGCACTTCATTTCAACTAGTTACTATTATGCCCAAAAAGTTAATAGGCACTTCATTTCAAATTTCAATATTATCCAAGAAAGTAATCTTCACAAGAAAATATATCAAAACCATTCATAATTTGGTAATCAAGTTTATTCTAAAGAGTGAAGTTAAATTAAGAAATTTGCAAACAAGATTAAAAATGATTCTTCAAATTTTTTAGTATAAAGTGCTCTCAAACAGTCAAACATCATAATCATCAACGTAAAAAAAGTTATTATTACAGGGTTACTACAAATATTAAGAAATGAAATGCAATATTTCAACCGGCCAGCATTCAACAAGCCTAGGCTTGAAATATCATTCAAGAAGATGTATACAATCAATAGAAGACGATATATAAATGTACAAAACCAATTAATTTTAGGGATTGAAATGTAAAATTGATGTTTTAATAATAGATTTAGATATAAGAAAGATGTATAAAATTATAAGAACACGATAAATATGTAGAAAATCAATCGAAAGATGAACAAATTAAAATGTTGCTGAGTAACTATATGTTTTTATGATTGATGAACAAATTGAAATGGGAACAACTATCTAAATTGTAATGGAATGTTGTTTCATAAATTATTTAGAATTGAAGAACAAATTAAAATGCTTCACAGCTACAAGAATTGATTTTAGGATAGATGAGCAAATTGAAATATTTTGATGGGGCGGGATTGTTCTACAAAATATGTACTCCCTCCGTCCCACAACAATACAAGTCTCTTTTGAGAGAATTTTTTTTCCCATAATACATGTCCATTTTCAATTAATTTTCAATGTAAATTTGTGATAATTTTCCTAAACTACCCTTTTTGAAAATTGTATAGTAATTAATGAGGAATGACCAAGAGTATAAAATAACTCATGTTTTTAAAAGTCAATGCATTTATAATGGGCATAAGAGGAAATATATCATCTAATTAATGTTTTCTTATGGGTAATTTTTTCAAAATAGATTTGTATTGTGGGACGGAGGGAGTATTATATTTATAGGAGTTACGGCTCATTAGGGTTATGGTTTTGATAATACCGTTGGGTTTTCTCAATCGTTGGAACCCGATTTCATATTTTCTTATTTTAACTTTATAAGTTTTTTGTTATTTATAATAGAATAAAGGTTTGGTATATAATTATAGGGTTAAGTTCTATGCAGACCAAATTTTTAGTGGAGACCAGAGATCAATATCAATCAAAACATTGCAAAAACTTATTTATTGAAAATCATGTTCTACGAAAATCACTATACCAACTATTTTATTGAAAATCTTGAAGATCATATATGTTTTACATGCAAATTTCATTAAAAATATTGAAAATTATGTATGTTCTGCAAACAAAATATTGCAGAACGTATCCAAAACATGTTCTGCTTGCAAATCATATATGATTTTTAATATTTTGAATGAAATAATAATGTTAATTGAACATTCTTTGCAAATATATATGTTTTGCAATGTTTTGAGTGGTCTCCACTCAAAATGATGGTCTGCATAGAACTTAATTCTATAATTATATATACAATATATGTACGAATATTATTTTTTTCATCATTTTGTTTATGTTTAACTAAAACACAACCCTGTTTCAAAAAAAGTACAACCTATGTAAATCATTTCGTTATATACATTAACGTGATGTAGTACAACTATTCATATTAATTTAAAATTAAACAAAACATATATTGAAAAATTGGTATATCAAATATTACCAAAAAATAAAAATGTAAACAATATTAAAATAATAATTTAATATCATCTTAAATTCGCTATGCATACACTTAGAAAACCACTCACACATAGATTCATTAGTAGATCTAAAAATAATATCATCCACATATATTTGTACCACAAGAATATCATTAGCATTTTGCTTAATAAATAATGTGGGATCGATTTTACCTGGAATGAATCCATTTTTGAGAAGAAACTTACTAAGCCTTTTGTACCAAGCCCTAGGAGCCTGCTTTAAACCATAAAGAGCCTTCTTTAGCTTGAACACATAGTCTGGATACTGTTCATGTTCGAATCCAGGAGGCTGTTTGACATAAACTTCCTCTTCCAGCAAGCCATTTAGAAACACACTTTTTCACGTCCATTTGATATAGCTTGAATTTCTTGAAACATGCATAGGCAACAAGCATCCTTATTGATTCCAAACGAGCAACAGGAGCATAAGTTTGATCAAAGTCAATGCATTCTTGTGGATTATATCCTTGAGCCACAAGCCTTGCTTTATTTCGAGTACCGGGGCCAAATTCATCAACTTTGTTCTTGAACACCCATTTTGTTCCAATGATTGAAGCATCTTCTGGTGGCTTGACAAGTTCTCAAACATCACATCTTTCTAACTGATTCAATTCTTCTTGCATTGCCATAATCCAATTTTCATCTTCTAATGCTTCGTTGACATTTTTAGATTCTTCTTGAGCTAGAAAGGCAGAATGAGCACAGAAATTAGCCTTTCCTTTTCTTGTAGTGATTCCATCTGTATAAGATCACCAATAATCAACTCTGAGGGATGATTCTTGACCGTCCTTGTTGACCTCGGTAAAGAATGTTGAGCTATTTCCTCATGAGTTGTCTTTCTCATCTTTGAAGGTGGTGAATGATCTTCTCCATCATAGAGAGGTAATTTTTCAGTAGCCCTTGAACCTCTAGGGCCTTCTAAAGTCATTTTTGCCATTTTAGAAATTCCATCTTCAACTTCAGCTTGCTGATTTGAAGTTCTAGCTTGCTGATTGCTTGTGTCTGCATCCTTTCTGGCTTGCTAACTTCCAGTTTCAGCAGGACTATTTGCTTGCTGATTTGATCAAGTAACTTGAGGTTGCATGCTATCACTTTCACCTGCAAATTCTTCCTCATCTCTTGACAGATCATTGTTAGGTTCTTGAAGAGTAATATCAATAGATTCTTCAACAATTGGTTAGAAATATTATAAACTCTATATGCTCTACTTGTTAAAGAATAACCAAGAAAAATAGCCTCATAAGATTTAGCATCGAATTTACCATCATTACCAATTGTCTTGAGCACAAAGCACTTTGAACCAAAAATCTTGAAGTAACTGATATTTGGCTTTTTGTTCCTCAATAATTGATATGGTGTTTTCTCCAAAATAGGCCTGATTATCACTCGATTCAACATATAGCATGCTGTATTCACAGCTTCGGCCCAAAAACTTCTAGGCAGCTTGCTTTCTTGCAATAGAGTCCTTGCTATTTCTTGAAGTGACCTATTCTTTCTTTCCACCACTCCATTTTGTTGTGGAGTCCTTGGAGCAGAAAATTCATGGAAGATTCCTCTTTCTTCACAATAAGCAATGAAGTCTTTATTGATAAATTCACCTCCTCTGTCACTTCTTATACCTACAAGTCTTGTATCAAGCTTGTTCTCAAGTAATTTAATCAACTTCTCAAACTCATTAAAAGCACAATCTTTAGTACGAAGAAACAATACCCATGTAAATCTAGAATAATCATCAACAATTACAAAACCATATTGTTTACCTCCAATACTTTTAAAAGATTCTGGACCAAAGAGATCCAAATGCAGAAGCTCTAAAGGTTTAGAAGTTGATACGATTTTCTTTGCTTTGTGTGAACATCTAATATGTTTGCCTAATTGGCACGCTAAACAGACCTCTGTCTTAGCATACTTGATTTTGGGTAGTCCCCTGACCAGTTTCTTGCTTGATAATTTGTTAAGCAAGTCCATATATGAATGTCCCAACCTTCTATGCCAAATATAAGGGTCATTGTCCACTGCAGCCAAACAGCACGCTGTTTCCTGCATCTCAAAGTCTAATACATATATATTTCCTTCCCTTCTAGCAACTAGGGGGACTTTGTTAGTACCAATAGTAATAATAGTTTTATCAATGACAAACTGAACAAAATGCCCATCATCAAACAATTGAGTGACACTAAGCAAATTATAAGTAAGACCTTCGACATATTGAACTTTATCAATTGAAATATTACTATTACCAATAGAATCGGTACCAAGGATTCAGAGAGTCTTGCTATTTCCAATTGTAACTCTTCCACCCTTATTCATTTGGAGACTTATAAACTGAGACTTATCTCCACACATATGTCTAGTGCATCCGCTATCCAAAATCCATTGTTTTGACTTCACTTTAGCAGCAAGACATATCTACAAAACAAACAAACACCAACTCAATGTTTTGGTACCCATATAGGTTTGGGTCCAGATTGGTTAGCAGCAAGAATATATAAAACATTCAAATTATATTTCTTGATCCACATTTGGACCACTTTTGGTGACTAATTCTGTCTTTTTCCACTCTATTGGTAAGTTGTTTGCCTTATGTCAGAAGCATTCTGGTAAGCTGATTGCTGTCTAACTGGTCCATTCTGGTATGCTATTTTCCTCTTATGATTGACTTGAACCACACAATCCTTTTCCAGATGACCTTTTCCACCACATCTGTTGCATGTCTTCCAAGACATAGCATAGTCATAGGGTATGCCATTCCTTCCATCATATTTGAGCACCTTATTTTTCTTGTTGAAGTTTAGACCAACACCTTCTCTGACCAAAGGCACATTTGTCTTCTTCATCATTTTCTTTAAGCTGTCTTCTCCTTGAATAGAAGTTTCCAAGCCTTGCTTGAGATCTTTGACTTCCTTTTCCAGAAGTTTGATGAGTTCAGCTTGCTGGAATCTCTTTTCAGCAGTTTTTGAAGATTCAGCTTGACTAGCCTCTCGAAGCTTTAGTGTTTTCAGACTCTCATCTTTAGCTTCAATCTGTAACTTTAAATCCTTGAGTTCTTTCATGAGCACCTCATTCCTCCTTAGAATTACTTTGTTAACTCCTTCGAATTGAAAATTTTTCTCCTTTAGATCAGCAATAAGATCATCATGATTGTTTGTAGGAGCCTTCTCAACCATTAGATCAACAATGATTTTCCTCAAATGAGTATTCTTCTTTTTAAGCTCATTATTCTCATTTTTCAATTCCATTATATCAGAATTAATTGAGTTTACCTCACTAGCATCATCTTCTGATTCAGAATCATCACTATCCACATAATCATCTTTGATGGATCCTTGTGAAGTATCTTCATCATTTAGTCCTACAAGAGCCAAATTCACTATGTCTTCACTTGAGTCATCACTGGAATCTGAATCGTCATAACTCCAAGTCAGTAAAACCTTTGATTTCTTCTTGTCCTTGAAAGCAGCAGGCTGTTTTGACTTTAGCTTGTAGCAATCCTTTTTATAATGACCAGGCTTGCCACATTTGAAACAAGTTTGCTCCTTAGATTCCTTAGAGCCCTTCTTGTTAGAGAAACATCCTCTTTCCCTTTTCATTCTGTTCTTCTTTTCAATCAGCCTCTTGATCTTCTTTGTAATTAGTGCAAGTTCTTCATCTGATTCTTCATCAGACTCTGCTAGCTTGCTGTTTGTAGATTCTGATGGCTTGCTGTTTGTAGAATGAAGAGCCAAATTCTTCATTTTGGCTAGAGGAGCCCGAACACCTTCAACCTGACTATCATTTTGGCTAGAAGAGCCAACCTGTATTTTGGATCTGTAAATACAGCTAGGTGATCCATGGTGTCAATTGTTGGAGATGATTCCAAAGCCGTGACTTTAGCCTCATAAATGAATGGTACAACACTTAACACTTTCATGTTAATTTAATCTTATGGAATATTCTTTCCAAGTCTGTTTAGAGTATTTATTGTGACCTGGAACCTTGCTTGACTTTCCTTGATAGTTTCACCATCCTTGAGCTTGAAATTTCCGAAGTCATTCATCAGCATGCTGAGTTTCACCTTTCTCAAAGATTTTGAACCTTCATGATAGGCTTCCAAAGCATCCCACATTTCCTTTGTTGTCTTCAATGAAGACACTTTGTCATACTCTGCTTGATCCAGAGCATTCATCAGAGAGTTTCTAGCTTCTCCATTGTAACCAAACTTGATAACCTCCTCGGGAGTAAGATCATTAACATCTTTTGGCTTGCCATCCTTGTCCAGAAACTCGAAATTCCCTTTCTGCACAACTCTCAAGACCAGTGGCTTCTTGGACAGGTATGTCTCCATTCTGCCTTTCCACCAGTTGTAGTTTTCTATGCCAGTGAGGAGAGGAGCTCTGTAATCAGACTTTGCTTCGAGATAATGTTCAACCATTTCGATCTTTACTTTCCTATTACAGAAATGTTAGTAAACCAAGCTCTAATACCAAATGAAAATGCACACCTAGAGGGGGGTGAATAGGTGTAAATGGCTAACGATATCCAATTTTAACAATTTACGAGAAACAGCTTACTGATTTCAATTTTCACAGATGCAAATGGTAAGCTGAATGCAAACAGTATGCTGAATGTAAAGGCAGTAAGTAAAGTAAAAGAAAATTAAAGAACACAAGAGACTTTTAGCCAGGTTCGACCCCTAATCCCCTATGGTCTACGTCCTGGTCCCTTACCAACTTGGTAAGAGAATATATTATTGATCAAATATAATCCGATTACAAGATTCAACAATATATCTCCCTCACACCCAGCTGTTGATACAAATGGCTTGCTGAAAGACCTGAAACAGATTCTGCTCTCTAAGCTATACTACCCTACTATACTTCTCTAGCAATAATCTCGAATCCCTACTAACCCAAGCCAAGTATCCAACAACTAATCAATACAATCGAACAATACAATTGATAATTAATACAACTCAAACTATAGATTCTTTAAACAAGTAAACACAATAAATATATAGATATGAGCTCGAGAGAATCAAGAAAGATTTATCAAAGTAAAACCGAGTTGTGTGTTCTTGAAGTTCTTGTATTTTCAGTAACCAAAAACGAACCAAGAACAGGAGTTTAAATACTTAACATAAACAGTCATAAACTAAATCAACAAACTCTTCAACGTTCGAATCCAATTCAACGTTTAGTTTGTTAAAATTGTTTACAACGTTAATGTTAACGTTAGAGAGAAAGAAGAAGAAGAATAAGTCGTGTAAGATCAGTTCTTCAGAGATATGAAAGATATAAAAACGTATAGGAGGTTTTGTTATAAAAGGATAAGAGTTTTAGATAAAAACCAACTCCTATAATTTAGGAAATCTATTTTGAATGAAAAGATTTGAATAAAATAAGCTCATACATATATAAATACGTATTCCTTATTTAAATAACCCTTACAGCTGATTTAGAGTCCATTCCTATAAAATCTCCTTTAAATCTGCATTCCTTATCTTCTGGACTGTTGACAAATAGCTTGCTGATTGTGATATGCTTCTGTGCAAATAGCTTGCTGATTGTCACTGTACTTCAACTCTGGCTTGCTGTTTTTAACATACTGATTTTATAATCAGTAAACTATCTTACCCTGCAAAACCAAGTTAGTACACATACAAGTTTTATATATACTATCAAGCCAATTGGCTTGCTGATTGTGATCATCAAAACCTAAGGAGTATCATAAACATGGATTATAATATTTCTAAATTTCAAAAATCTAAAATATGAATTTTTGAGTCATTTTGTAGGATCTAACTTAAAATATTGAAAATAATCTATTTTAGTTATTATGGTAAATTTCATTACATTTATCCACGCCAATCAAACATCTTCTTATTTTTTTAATTACATTTATTCGAAAACATAAATTCATAAGGCTCTCTCCCAAATGGCTCCTTGCAAAGCGCCTGGGCCTGACGGTCTCCATGCTATTTTCTACCAACAATTTTGGAATGTGGTGGGGATGATGTGACCTGCTTTGTTAATGATATCATTTCCTGTAGAGTCTCTCCGCAAGATATCAACACGACAAGGGTAGCTTTAATCCCGAAGGTAAAGAACCCGAAGGAAATATCTGATTTCCGTCTGATATCCCTTTATAATGTACTCTATAAAATAGCATCCAAATCTGTGGCAAATATACTGAAGCCGTTACTCCAGAATATTATCTTAAAAAATCAAAGAGCTTTTGTCCCGAAAAGACTCATAACAGATAATGCCCTTATTGCCTTGGAATTGTTCCACACAATGAAAAAAAGAACGAAAGGGAGGAGAGGTTCGATAGTTATGAAACTTGATATGAGTAAAGCTTACGATCGTGTAGAATGGAATTTCTTAAAGAAGCTTCTGGTGAAGTTAGGTTTTGCAGGGATTTGGGTAGATACAGTGATGAGTTTTGTGTCAACTGTTTCATATTCGTTCATAGTTAATGAGAGGCCGACAAACTTAGTCCTACCATCCAGGGGCCTCAGACAAGGTGATCCTATTTCCCCTACCTCTTTATCATGGTTGTTGTTGCTTTCTCTGGTCTTTTGAGGGGAGCTGTGGAGAGAAAATTAATTCATGGTGTTCGAGCTAGTAAGAACGGGCCAGAAGTGATCCATTTATTTTTTGCAGATGACAGTCTTCTATTTACTAAAGCCACCCAACAGGAATGTACATTCATTGTTGATTAATTCTCAACAAATACGAAGCGGCTTTCAGATAAAAAATTAATTTCGTTAAGTCGGAGGTTTCTTTTAGTTGAGGGGTTCCTAGCACCGTAAGGAGTGATATTAGGTCTATCTGAATATGAATGTTGTTAGTGACCATAACAAATATCTTGGGCTCCTGACTATTGTTGGTCGTTCTAAAAAAGTGGTTTTTGGGATAATCAAAGATCGGATGTGGAAGAAAGTTCGAGATTACAAGGAGCAGATCTTATCCAAGGGAGGGAAGAAGGTTCTTATTAAGGGTGCATTACAAGCCATCCCCAGTTATATTATGAGTATCTATAAACTCTCGGCCAATCTGATTAATGAGCTCCATTTGGTGTTGGCAAGATTCTGGTGGGGTCGAATGCAATATAGAGGAAAACTCATTGGAAGAGCTGGAATTTGTTGTGTCAGCCTAATAGTATTGGAGATATGGGTTTTCGTGATTTGGCTATCTTTAACGATGCTCTCTTAGGTAAACAGATATGGAGGTTACTGCATCTTGATAATTCTCTTATGGCTAGAGTGTTAAAAGCTAAATATTACCCTCACACATTGATTCTGGAAGCAGCTCTCGGCCCTTGTTCAAGTTTCTCTTGGCGTAGCATTTGGAGTTCGAAAGCTCTGGTTAAGGAAGGGAGTGTTTGAAAAGTGGGTAATGTTAAAGATATTAAAATATGGTCTGACCCGTGGTTAATAGATGAGCATGGAAATTTTCCGACAAGTGACGCTCCAGTGAATTTCCCTTATGAGTTAGTAACAAATTTAATAGATGATCTAAATCATTGTTGAAAGGAGAACATTGTTGATAGTCTTTTCAATGATAGAGATAAAAAATTGATTTCAGCCATTTCAATCAATGATGGCCTCCCTAGAGATAGATTTATTTGGGCCTGGTCTAAGGATGGGAATTAAGAAGTAAAGTCTGCGTATTTCAGTGATAAATATTTTGATGTTACTGGTGCGCATAATGGGTGGGGGGTCATCTAGAGGGCCAAAATATCTCGGAAAGTTCATAATTTTCTATGAAGGTGTTGCTTATTCACCCTTCCTACTAAAACTATTCTGAAATATCGTCATTTGATTGATGATGATATATATCCATGGTGTCAGAAGGAAAGCGAAACCATCCTCCATTCCCTATTTCATTGTCCGAGTGTTTATGCTATTTGGAATCAGTCGAAGTGTAAGATAGCTGCTAAGATTGGTGATGCTACCAATTTCCACGAGGTTCTAGATTGCTGGATGGGAAAATTGAATTCTAAACAACGAGAATGGTGCTATTTCATGGTTTGGTCCTTGTGGTGTCGAAGAAATCAGTTGGTCGAAAACGTTCATCAGTTGAATACCTATTTTCCGACAAATGTTTCCAGAATAGCATTGGAGTTTCGTGAATACAATAAAAAGATCTATGGAGACATGAGTACTTCATCTAAACCAAAAATCAGCAACCAGTACTGGGTGCGCTCCCTCCGTCTAGTATTGTGAAAATCAATGTTAATGCCTCTGCCGCAACTGATGGTTGGATTGGTTTAAGTGCGATAGCTCGGTGTCTTAGCAACAAACTAAAATAGTGCAAAAAATAATAGTGGGAAATTGAAATTTTAAATTATTACTTGGGCGGTAAATATATTAATAAAATATTAATCTTGTGACAGAATTTGTTTGTCGCACTGTACCTTGTGACAAAAAAATTATTTCTGTCCTAAGTCAAACTTGCGACTGAAAATTACTAAAATTCTGTAACAATTGCATGTTCCCCATTTAGTGTTATCCAAGAAAGTAATTTTCACTAAAAAATATAGCAAAACTATTTATAAGTTGGCGAGCTTATTCTAAAGAGAGAAGTTAAATCAAGAAATTTGCAAACATGATTAAAAATGTTTCTTTAAATTTTTAAGTAAAAAGTGCTCTCAAACAATCAAACATCATAACCGTCAACCCTAAAAAAAGTTACTATTACAGGGTCAATTCATATTATAAGAAATGAAATGCAATATTTCAACCCTGCATTCAACCAGCCTTTGTAATTAAGTAAACATGACACATATACCGTAGGCCCTCTTAAATTTTTTTAAAAAAATTGGACATTTTTAAAAATCCCATCTTCTTGCTCGAATGTTACACGAGTCGTTTGACCATTCGGAAGCTAGAAGATAATTTTTTCCGGCGACTCAGCTCCAAAAGCCTTCAAAAACGATAGTGGTATGTCCTGTACAAATGAACGTGTCACATATATCATATCATTTTATTTTTTCTAAAAAATATTTATTTATAAATATTCAATATATATCATATATATCATATTTCAATTAATCATACCATTTTATTGTGCAGGAGTGATAAAACGCGGAAAATTGTAATTTTGCTCGTCCATAGCATTCAAAAACAATAGTCATATAAACTATATAACACACGAACAAGTACAATGTTCACGTTATATAACTAATATCATAAATGCATGCTAAGCAGACGTATGATTCTTCTCAAGACTTTCATCAAACACGTAACATACATTAACTAAGAACTTCATTTTCCATTAAGAAAAGTTCAACATATACACAAAAATTAATCTACACATATTAATAAACTTAAAACACATCTACAATTCAACTAAATCGATTAATAAAACACATACAATTCACATATAGTTCATACAATTAGGCATAAAATTCATCAAATCATACAAATTTGTCACTTCACACATTTCATCTAATTAGAATGGTCGTTTTCAAAAAAAAATATAATTAGAATGCTCACTTCACTTACAAATACATACAAATATCCCAAATACACACTAATTAAATCGATTAAAACCCCCAATTTCCAATTTCGAACCCTAATTAAACACAAACAAATGCCTAATTAGATGGAGAGAGAAAAGAGAGAGACTCACCGAAGAGAGATGCGGAGAGAGGGAGAGAGAGCAAGTTGAACACGGTGGAGAGTATATTTCTTGTGTGTGTGTTTTTTTGTGTTTGTGTTTAAAATAAATTTTGACGTTATTTTTATTCATTTCTCATTTCTGGGCATTATTTAACCGACCATAGGCAACGGTCGATTTTGTTGTTGGCATGTAAGCCTTAAAACCGACCGAACATTCTTGGTCAATTTTATATTTGCCACGTCAACCAAAATGATGTCGTTTTTGTTTATTCTGCAGTTAAATCCGACCGACCGACAAGCGGTCGCTTTAAACCCCCGCATTTTATCCGGTCAATTTTAAACTATTTTCTTGTAGTGAAATATAGCAAAACCATTTATAAATTGGTGAGTTTATTCTAAAGAGAAAAATTAAATCAAAAAATTTGCAAACATGATTAAATATGTTTTTTCAAATTTTTAATTAAAAAGTGCTCTCAAACAATCAATTGCCATAACCGTTATTCCTAAAAAAAGTTGTTATTACGGGATCACTTCAAGTTATAAGAAATGAAATGCAATATTTCAACTCTGCATTCAACCAGCTTAGGTTTGCCTTGCCTCCCTCTCAGCTTCTTCAGTTGTCCTTGAGCTCCTCAATCACTACCTCAGCCTTTCGCAGCCGTTTTTCAACCCTCCGAATGGCCACTTTCTTGGACGTTCAGAATGAGGAAAAAGTTATCCCTAAACCCTTGCAGCACAGCTTTAGGCACTTTTGGACAAACTTTTAGTATTATTCCTTTCACCTTCGCTAAATGGTTTTTTAGCCTGGTGACCCCCTTGCACCACGTGTTCACATAGCATTTGTTAATATTAGTACCCTTGACAACTTTTCTGGGTGTAACTAACATATGTAGGATTGCAAATATCTACAAACTCCAGTTTCAAATCTATTTATAAACATTTTCTATGTGTTAATTAATTATGAATACTTATGGGCCTTTCTCTCCATGGCCTTTGAAGTCCCAATATTTATAAAGTAAAAATATGTATTCGTTCTGTACCACAAAATAATTCATAAATATAAATACCAGCAATATAAATTTAATCACTTCAAGTAGTAGCATGTCAAGATTGCCAACCCATTTCCTTTTATCATGAATAATACCCAAAAAATGTCATATCCACAAGCAATTAATTCAGCAAAAAATTCATTTCTAAGTTGATAGTAAATGTGTTCTACTGGGGCTAGATTAATATTGAAAACAACAAATGAAAATTTATAGATGTCATCAAAATAGTTGTTCAAATTCCAAAAATAAAAGGTACTCAAGCATCAGTGACATGCATTACATGAAATGGTAAAAATTATTATTATTCTCAAGTCTCAATTAAGCAGCTTAATTAATTAGTTACTGGCTTGCATCCAGTGACGGAGCCAGAGCAAAATGTGAGAGGGGTCCAAAAATTTCTGAAAATTTAAACTGCGCGAAGCGCGGATTTTTTTCCCACTAAATCATGCAAAAAATGAAAAAATTTCACTAAATCATGCAAAAAATGGATATTTTTCCACTAAATCATACAAACATGGATATAAAAGAAGACAAATAGACCATCTAGGAGGGGCCAAGAACAAGTAAATGATAGAATATATATATATTTTTTTAAAAAAAATTTTTTTTTTTTTAAAATCCCCCAACCTAGGAGGGGCCAGGGACCCCCCTGACCCCCCAGCTCCGTCACTGCTTGCATCCCCCTTTTCAGCTTCTTCCATCGCTCCTCGAGCTCTGCAATATCTGCCTTTATTTTTTCCGCCCTTTCTTGTATCCTCCTAATCCTCGTTTTGGAGTGGCTTGGACGTTCACGAGAAGAATTAGCCTGCAAATAATTATCAGAAAAATAATGCAACAACTTTAGTCACACAAATATATACAAGAGTAATTAAGAAAGAATTATCAAATTCTATTTAACAAACTAAAATTAGAACAAGAAGGCTCGATCTTACATCATCCCAAGGTGGAACCCTGTTTTGTTCTTTCTTCAGTATTAGGACTCTGGGATCATTAGGATCTGCAGAGAAGTTAGCTCTGAATCCTTCCCGCACAGGTGGAGGCACTCTTTCACATAGCTTGACTATTCCTCTTACATTTGCTAGATGGTATTTCAGTCTTGTGACACTTTGCACCACATGTGGACAATAGTTACACTTCACGTACGGTTTGCCACCCTTGATAATTTCTTTACCGTGCTCCCATGCGTAATCCACTTGTTTATTACTCACTGCATATAAGATAACAAACGTTAGCTAAACTTTGAAATTTTCATAAATTTTAGCAATCATCAATTATACATTTAGTTACTTATTATAGTACATGAACACGTACATATGTGAATTTTGTATTATATACAAAATATTGCTATAAAATAAAATTATACTAATTAAAAGGTAATTATGTTATACCTACAAATCTTAGCCATTTATAATAAAAATAGACATAATTATAAATTATAAACTGAATTGATTTTACCAAAGTTGCAAAGAAATTATTCAATATTACGTCTACCAATCTACCAACTATATTAAAACCTGGATACAAATTATCTTTAATTTTTATAATACAATTGTTTATCACTAATTTTATTTTTTACACAAATGAGATGAATCTTTTATGTAATCTAGCTACAAAAGAACATGTGCATAATTAAACCGGTAGCTTTAATAAAAAAACATAAAAAATAAAGTAAAAAATTGTTAGAAAGAATTAAATTTGAAAATTTATATACACATATATTATATATATTTATATACACACACAAACAAAATATTACAAATCTTTAATTGAGAAAGGAACACAATTATGATAATCTTTAATTGAGAAAGGAACACAATTATGATAAAGACAATAGAACACTTTGAAGAAACCATGTAAGTAATATATTACATAAAAATTGTAACACTGATGTCAAATTGAAACTTACTGATACTGATATTGGTGATGAAGATGATGGAGACGTTAAAGGAAGCTTAGATGCAAGGAGGATGTATAAAATTAACTGGGTAAAGATTCAAAAATTCAAAGATGATTTTAAACGAGTTGAAATTCTTGAATGTTTCAAGATCTAAGCTAGAATGTAAGAAATATGTATGGAATTACAGAGGAGACCTGAGATTTAGGACAGAGAACAAATTGAGAGATGTTGGTGTGGCGGAGATGTGACACTAGAAATGTATTATATTTATAGCACTTATGGATAATTAGGGTTTAAATATGAGATTCATGGGCCTGAGATCAAACAAGGTTATATTTGTAAATATAAGAAGTGGTGTTATATTATTACAAAATTGCCCTCCATCTTTTAATTAAGGTTTAAATATGAGATTGATGGGCATCTATTAATAAGTAAACGGGACTAATTTGGTTGTTTGGTTTTAAATATTTAGTAAATAGAGCCGTTAAATCTAATACTAAGCCATATTCTATATTTAAATTCCTAGATCGAAAGTTCGAATCTCGTCAACAACAAATTTACATTATGATTTTATATTATTATTAGTTCTAATCAATACATATCATTTATTAAATAACTATTATTATTACTAATAATTTGATTAATTAATATTAGAAAGTTAAATTATATCCATAATAAAATCTTATACTCTATTTTACTTAATCATATAATTTTTGCTTTGCACGGGCTATAAGCTAGTATTTGTAAATACAAAAAAGTAGTGTTATATTATTACAAAATTGCCATCCATTTTTTAATTGAAAATCTACTCATTTTTTTGAATATTTTGGCTTATAGCCTTTTACAATGATGATAAGCCAGTATTATATTATTACAAAATTGCCATCCATCTTTTAATTGAAAATCTATTTTTTTTTAATATTTTGGCTTATAGCAACCAGAACCTCTCGATTGACTGAGTTAAACTCGACCAACTTAGCTATCTCAACTTCTATTCTATTTTAATATTACCGTAAGACTATATTAATCCTCGCCTTTATATATTTTTTTTTCAAAAGTTATTTTAAATTTAATTTAAAGTAAAATATATTAAATATTATTATTCTATGTCCATTTTTAAATAAAATTTGAGATCATTTTTTAATACATTAGTTCAGTGTCAATATATGACGACTATTCATATTGATTACAAATTGAGCAAATAAAAAAAATTCCTTTCTCTTCCGGGGATATCTTAGAAAATGATTTAAAAGTAGTTTATGAAATATTAAAAGTAATCAAATATTATAATCATTAGAAAATCCTAAAACAATGATTTAACAAACACTAAAGAAAGTTGAAAAAAAATTGATGATAATCAATTTTTTGAACAATGGGAGTACACGGGGACAATATTTATAATACATAATAATTTTCTTAATATAAAAATAAAGATACTTAAAATCTTAAATTAAATATGATGACACTCAGTGATTGAAATCGATTATATATGTAATAAGGTTTGATACACCCTCTTTAAAAAATTTTCCTTCCTAATTACTTCTTAAATTAAATTTTTATATTACCCCACATAATTATATAAATAATAATTTTTTACTTAATAAAAATAAATTATTTGTTATGAATAATTTTCTAATTTAATATGCATGTATTAATTGTGTTTAACTAATTATTACATTGTACTAATTTACATTTATTACTATTTCATAATATCATGTTACCAATTTTTTATCTAGATATGTTACGAAAGCGGCTGTGGGTATTCCTGCTATATTAATTATTATGAATAATATTTTAATTTAATATGCATGCATTAATTGTATTTAACTCATTATTATATTGTATTAATTTACATTTATTACTACTCCATAATATCATAATTGTTAAACATAGTATACATATCTTGTAAATATCTTTGTAAGTAAGTTGATAAGCGTAGAATTAGTCTTAGTGTAGAATTAGTTTCCATATTCTATGCCTATAATCTCTCTTTGTATATAGTTAGTTTCCTGTAAAATAGCCCAGGATGAGGCTACTATCTGATGTATATATTTGAAGATTTTGGGAATGAGAAAGGCACACTACAAGAAATCTGGCTATAGACGACACCCCTCAGACAACACCCATGGAAAAAAGTGTTGCCCGAAATGATCAGACAACTAGTATTTTCGTGCTTGAAAAAGTATTATCTAATCCTACATTCATACAATGGGCCAAAACCAGGGGTGTTGTGTAAATGGATAAGTATTTTTAGATTAGACAAGTGTTTTTAGGTCTGTTGTCTAATTAGAAGTCATACAATATGTTATCCATAGTGTTGTGTGAAAGTGAACCAACACACAACATTTTTTCGAAATATTATGTGAATAAAGCATAGACAATACTTCGTAAAAAGTATTGTTAGAATCAGACAAGTGGTTTCCAATGCGGTATTGTGTAATGATATTTAACACAAGTGCATTACATAGGGTTGTATGAACTTAATCCAACACACAACAGGTTCTGGCCTATTGTGTGTTTCAACTCATACAAGTATCTTCTATTAAAAACTGTTGTCTAATGAATTGTACATGAAAAGAATATATATTTAAAAGATGACTAACCTACCAAATTGGCATCCAACAAACCAAACAAACAATCTATCAAGAGTTATAGTTACAAATTAAAGAGCACAAATTAATTTATTACATTACGAAAGTTGTATTAGTTCATGAACATCATCTCGAATGTAACTAGTAGGCATGTCTTCTTTCATGCGGTCATCAATGACTATTGCCATCTTTGGAGGGCAGTTTCCGTCTTTGAATACATTAAGCAAAGATTTTCTAGCACCAGATTTGACACACACAACACAGTCTAATAACTGCTTTGAACTAATCAGGTGTGCATCTGGGTCTAGCAACCTCCACATTTCTAGTGCATAATCTCTTTCAGCCATGGTACAAACATAAACTTCGAATCTTTTGCGCCATTTTGCAATTAAATAACTTCTCAGGTCATCCCAAGTAGGCCTCAACCTAACAAGAACACTAGTATCACGCACCTCTAGGTTAATTCGTGTTAACACGACATTCTTTTCTGGCAACGGATTTATTTCCGTTACTAAACTTAACAACGGAATGCCAACAGAATTCTTGTTATTTAGAAACTGAAAACAGCAGACCAAAGTAATGCATCAATTTTTATTCTCCTTAATGCTCGAGATCTCCTCCATTAATGCTACTTGCAGTAGCATTTCCTCTGTTCCTACTTCAGCTCACTCTGCTGCAAACCAACTGCTTCTTTAAAGTGCACCCCCTTCACCACTGACTTTTTCTCCGTGATTTCTGAACCAGATTCTCTAACGAGCCAACTACGAATTATTACTCACACGAAACTGAAAGATGATAGCTTGAATCGTGGAGGTTGTACGACGGGCTGTCCCTTCTGCATGACCAGGTATGATGATCCCAGTGGCCAGCATCGCAAAAGCCTCTTCCATTGAGCTCTGCCTCACACTTTAGGCAGTAGAAGACATCTAGCTCATTGTTTGCACAAATATATGCTAGACGAGTCCCAAGAGTCCAAATTAATCCTCCTCTTGGCTTTCCTGTGTCAAACCCCACAAAACAAATGAATAGCACGAAAACTAAAGTCTATGAATTGTGGAGAAGTACTCACTTCATGAGCAGAAGCAGCAGTGCCACGATATACTGGTTCCAGCGACAGAAGTGCAGGCAACAGAGTCATTGCAGAGTCAGGAAGACTACCAAAGGCTTCATGGAAACTAGGTTTATACTGTGATGGTGGTCGAAAATTTGTTGGTGGCTTCAGTTTTTTCCAGTAGTCCTCCGACGGTGAACCGCAAAGCTTAAAAATCCTATGCAGTTGCTCAACCAGAGTGTCACAACTCGGCTTGTTAAAGGTCGATTTGGCATTGGTTGATAAAAATTGGCTAGCCCAAAATCTGCAATCTTTAGCATTCCACTTTTGTCTATCAACAAGTTGGATCCTTTTATATCTCTGTGTAAGATTCCTATCTCATGGCAGTGTTGAAGACCTAAGAGAAGTTGTTGCATATAGCACTTGACCTGCATTTACAAATTGAATCGACATCAAATGCCAACCCGTATAGTTTAGTAATATTTGAACTTCCATAAATTGTAAAATTCTTTCCTATTCAATTGAACTGTAGCATTATCCATATCCATTTTTTCGGGAAATGGACTGACGATGGATTCTTAAAATAACTAAACTGGATGATTAGGTATCCATTTCTTTTTGTTCTTTCTGATGGATGTAGGATTTTCTAATATGTCCTGATAACTTAATAAATGACCACAGTGATCACATGGCAGAGGACTGAAATTATGTGGAGAGACTAAATATGTCAAAGTTGTATAAATGACCAGTTCTTCCGTCAGAGAGAGAGAGAGAGAAATCTTTCCATTCATTCAACACCAGTTTTTGGATAGTCCGAAAGCACCAAACCCGATAAACTGTCAAGAACATGGAGGAATTGAAGTAAAAAATTTGATACAACAAACAAACATTCATACAAGCTCATGTAATGCACAAATCGGACATAAAATGTAACAAACCTCAAGATGTCCCTTCTCAGTCACAGTAAACATGGTGGTCTCACCTAATTCATTTACCTCATTCATACCTCCGAATCGAAGCCCGAAAGCCACTAAACAAGACCGATTAGTGAAGAAATCGAATTGATTGAACTCAAAATGAAGAATCCCTAATTTGAAAAAGCCCTAATTTGATGAATCCCAATTTGAGAGAGTGATGTTGATGTGAGGGAGTGTAGATTTGGAGAGAGCGTATATATCTATGAGAAATGAAATATATCTATTGAAGGTAGAATGGTGGGAAATTTTGAGAAAGGGGATTTGACAAAGTAGGCAAAATGATATGTTTTGAGCCGTGGGAAATTTTGAGAAAGGGGATTTGACAAAGGAGGCAAAATGATATGTTTTGAGCGCCTGTAAGGGGGAAATGAAAATTTGGGTTTGGAATAACGTGGGAAATGAAATTTTGGGTTTGGTAATTTAACGATCAATTAGTACTTTGACTAGAATTCCTAAACAGGATTTCGTCAAGGTTTAGCGTTTTGATTTTTTTAAAAATATTTCTCGACGACCCAACAGTACGGAGGTCAATATCCATCCTTTTTAATGTTATTGCCAAAATTTAAGAAAAAAATAAATTTATTTGGTTTGGAAATTTAACGGTCAACTAGTACTTTGACTAGAACCCCCAAACAGGGTTTCGTCAGGGTTCAGTGTAAATATTTTTTTAAAAATATTTCTCGACAACCCAATTGTACGGAGGTTAATTTGGTTCGAGATCTTAGTAGATCACTACTATTCTAACTAGTGCTAGTAACTAGTGCTTTGTCACGGATTATTGTTTCTATTTTTTAAAACATATTTATCGATGATCCAACCGTACGAATGTCAAGATATATCTAATTTAGTGATATTTCCAAATTTTCAAAAAATAAAAATTAATTTGGTTCGAGATCTTGGTATATCACTACTATTCTAACTAGTACTAGTCACTAGTGCTTTGTCACGGATTGTTGTTTCTATTTTTTTAAAATATTTCTCGACGCTCCAACCGTACGGATGTCAAGATATATTTAATTTAATGATATTCCCAAATTTTCAAAAAATAAAAATTTAATTTGGTTCGAGATCTTAGTAGATCACTACTATTCTAACTAGTACTAGTAACTAGTGCTATCTCACGGACTGTTGTTTCTATTTTTTTAAAAATATTTCTCAACGATCCAACCGTACGAATGTCAAGATATATCTAATTTAGTGATATTCCCAAATTTTCAAAAAATAAAAATTTAATTTGGTTCGAGATCTTAGTAGATCACTACTATTCTAACTAGTACTAGTGCTTTGTCACAGACTGTTGTTTCTATTTTTTAAAAAATATTTTTCGACGATCCAACCGTACGGATGTCAAGATATATCTAATTTAGTGATATTCCCAAATTTTCAAAAAATAAAAAATTAATTTGGTTCGAGATCTTAGTAGATCACTACTATTCTAACTAGTACTAGTAACTAGTGCTTTGTCACAGATTGTTGTTTCTATTTTTTAAAACATATTTATCGACGATCCAACCGTACGGATGTCAAGATATATCTAATTTAGTGATATTTCCAAATTTTCAAAAAATAAAAAATTATTTTGGTTCGAGATCTTAGTAGATCGCTACTATTCCAACTAGTACTAGTAACTAGTGCTTTGTCACGAATTGTTCGAGCTCGTTATATTATCGAGTCGAGCCAAACGATCAGCTCGGTTCGTTTGCACCCTATTTTGAACATAAATTCATACACACCAAAGTAGTCATACTTGTTTGCCGCTCAGCCCGTCTCATTAATTTACTATTCTATAATTTTCTTTTTAAAAAAGTATTATGAATTTATATCTCTTAATTATATTTTAATAATTCTCAGTTTTTATAAACTTTCATTTTCTCTAATAAAAGATTTAATGATCATAACAATATCAATAATTTTTTAATACAAAAAATTAGAGAAAAACAAATCATTCTTATATGATATATTAATGGTCAACTGTCAAAGTAGTGCTTGGTCAAACTAGTATAATTTTGGAATAATATTTTTTCTTATTTTTTTTCGACGATCCAACCGTACGGATTATGTTATATACTGATTTGAGTGAGATGTACAAAAAATTAGAAAAAATAAATCATTCTTGTACGTGTTTATAGTATAAATCCGACAAAAGTACTACTCCCTCTAATTAGTGTCGTACCGATCGAACATGATCTATTTTAAAAAAAAAAAAATCGCTGATCCAACCGTACGGATTGTGTTATATACTGATTTTAGTGGCGTGTACAAAAAATTAGAGAAAAACAAATCATTCTTATATGATATATTAATGGTCAACTGTCAAAGTAGTGCTTGGTCAAACTAGTATAATTTTGGAATAATATTTTTTCTTATTTTTTTTTCGACGATCCAAACCGTACGGATTATGTTATATACTGATTTGATCGAGGTGTACAAAAAATTAGAAAAAATAAATCTTTATTGTACGTGTTTATAGTATAAATCCGACAAAAGTACTACTCCCTCTAACTAGTGTCGTACCGATCGAACATGATCTATTTTTTAAAAATTATTTTTCGACGATCCAACCGTACGGATTATGTTATATACTGATTTTAATGACGTGTACAAAAAATTAGAGAAAAACAAATCATTCTTATATGATATATTAATGGTTAACTGTCAAAGTACTGCTTGGTCAAACTAGTATAATTTTGGAATAATATTTTTTCTTATTTTTTTTCGACGATCCAACCGTACGGATTATGTTATATACTGATTTGAGTGAGGTGTACAAAAAATTAGAAAAAATAAATCAATCTTGTACATGTTTATAGTTTAAATCCGACAAAAGTACTACTCCCCCTGACTAGTGTCGTACCGATCGAACATGATCTATTTTTTAAAAAATATTTTTCGACGATCCAACCTTACGGATTATGTTATATACTGATTTTAGTGACGTGTACAAAAAATTAGAGAAAAACAAATCATTCTTATATGATATATTAATGGTCAACTGTCAAAGTACTACTTGGTCAAACTAGTATAATTTTGGAATAATATTTTTTTTAAAATATTTTTCAATGATCCAACCGTACGGATGATGTTATATACTGATTTTAGTGATGTGTAAAAAAATTTAGGAAAAAAAATCATTATTGTACGTATTTTTAATATAAATCCGGCAAAAAGTACTACTCCCTCTAACTAGTGTCGTACCGATTGAACATGATCAATTTCTTTAAAAATATTTTTCGACAATCCAACCATATGGATGATGTTATATACCGATTTTAGTGATGTGTAAAAAAAAATTAGAAAAAAAGAAATCATTCTTATACGTGTTTATAATATAAATTCGCCAAATGTACTACTTCCTCTAACTAGTATCGTACCGATTGAACATGATCTATTTTTTAAAAATATTTTTCGAAGATCCAACCGTACAAATGTTAATATCTAGTGATTTGAGTGATGTGTACAAAAAATTAGAAAAAAAGAAATCATTCTTGTACGTGTTTATATACGAATTAAAAAATTTGAATTAAAAAATAATATTTATATACATATAATATGAATCTCCCCCAACTTTAATACCAATAGTGATATTTAATTTAACAAAAATATGAATTTTAAAATTTTAAAAGTTTTATATAGGAATTTAGAAAATACTCCTATAAAATGTAATTTGTACAAATATGAATTTCTAAAATAATAAATCTTAAAATGTGAATAAATGAATTTCTGAATTAACTTAACCAAATGTAAATTGAAACACAAAGAATATCTGTTACCAATTACAAGAGCGGCAATTTTTCACAATTATACCGCCCAAATTTTCAGAAATCCCTCTCCCTAATACTCTCTTTCGGACTTCAGTACACCTCTCTTTCATTCTCTCTCCCTCTCTCCTCTCCTCTCCTCTCTCTCTCTCTCTCTCTCTCTCTCTCTATCTCTCTCTCTCTCTCAATGGCGGCCTTGAATCAAATTGAAGGTGGAATGTACGGGAGTAAATGATGCCCTCTTTTTTCTAGGTTTTCACTTTCCCCAAATTAAAAATCCAAACTTCATGGCTTGATGATTCAAACGCTGCCCCTTCTTTCCCCTCTTCTCAATCACATGTTCATCAAAAGTTAGTATCAATCTTTTCTTGTCTTTTTTCATTTAATTTGTGTTTATTTATGTTGTTTGATAATAATATTATCTGGGTTTTTGTTGGATTCGAGTTCTGGTGAATTTTGAAATGTTGAATTTTTTGAGATTTTTTATTGATTCTCTCCCTCTCTCTCTCCCCCCCCTCTCTCTCACAACTGGGTCTGTCCTTTGTACTGGTATTTTAATTCACATAAACTAGTGTCACACCTCTCTTATCAAATAAGTGCTCTATCTTACGTTGGTGTTTTTATAATTGAGTTCTCCTTAAAGTTAGAGTATGTTATGTTTCTATGAATTAGGTGGGCATCTCCTTGGTACGGAGGCTGACTTTGGATGGGACATGGATGTCCTTTGCTGAATCTTTTACCAGAAATGCATCATGTATAACCTCAACGATTTTGTGGGTGTATTGGTAAAATCCAAATCCATCTTCTTTGAATTTTTCCTTTTAGTTTTTGGCAGGATCAACTTTTACCGAACTCTATTTCTTTTAAACATTATAACTTACATCTCAGGGGAGTATGCATCAGTATGATGGATTACCAATTTTAGCTATTCAAGGCGATTCCGTGTTGAAAATTCAACCTTAAAATGACTATTGGCTAACCAGGTGAGCATATCTATCAATACACTTTTAACACTTCGGCTTAAAAGAGTTACTTATGTATAAACATCTGACAGTTGACAGGGGACATACACATTGAGGTGGAAAGTCATAATCTTATGCTGGATCGAACAGTATGAATCTTACTTGCAGAAAATTTCACTTGGTGCATTAAAATATAAATTTAGTGATTATGAAACTATGTTGTTTATAAACCAGGGAAGTGATATGGATGCATCAAGGGGAATTATGTCAGGTACAATGGATAGGTTCAAGATGGTATATAAAATAGGGTTTGAATCTTTATCCTTTTTTATTTTCTTTTATTCTTTTCTGCCCATACCATATTTACTTGTGACTTCCGCATAGGTGTTTGAGAAGAGTTCGCGTCGAAAAACATGTGGACTTGTGGCTTATTTTGTGGACTCAGTTCGTTCTACAGACATAGAAAAAGCAGTGAGAAAGAGGAAGGGTGAAGAACCTCGTGGCTTGATTCTTTTAGCTATTCTCTCTCTAATTCAGGTGGGTTTTGAAACTGATGTTGTGTAAGTAACCCTTGTTTACGTACTTTACTTTCATATGTTTAAATTTAAGGAACAAATATATAGATAATTTTGTTGAGGACAAAATGAATCCAAAAATCCCCTTCAGCAGCTCCAGTCACAATCTCCACTGGAAGTGCTAACACCACTTTGACATTGTGTTAAGAGTCGGACACTCGGACTCTGCTTTGTTCGAACATACTTTATACAGACTGTGAGATTGTGACAACTTATTAACAATAGACGTGAAAATTTATAAGAGATGCCATATGTTTTAATGATTGTTGGTTCATCTGTATCGTTTGTCCTAAATATGAGGACAGATGAGTAAAACTGTAAACCCGTGACATTGGACTTGCACTAACATGTTGCTAATATGCACCATGTCCCTATTCCTTTTGCTAAAAGTTATAATTGTAATTCATGATATATGTATGTCCATGAAAGGCTGTAAGTTTACCTTTCTTGTCTTTATCATTTAAATGTGATTTATCATTCACAAAATTGTATATATGTGATCCTGGAAGAGAAAGGCTCCTGCTGTCTTGTTTTTAGTTGTTTACATGTAGCATACTGAATTATTAATACTCGTATAACTTAAGATATAACCCTTATATCGATGTTTGAATAGAATTATCTGATCTGTACACTAAGACTTCATGGCCCAAGCTTATTCAGTGGCCAGACATGATTTGCTACATATTGGAATCGATACAATGAGCTCAGTCCCTGACGAGGCCTCCAAAATTTGCACTCCTCGCTTGTCTAATGCTTCTTCACTAGTTACTAGCCTAAGCAGCTCAAGAGAATGTAGCCCTGATAAAAACAATGTTGTTCCCCTTCTGAGAATGCCCACATCAGCAACTAAGCTCCTGAGTGCTTCAACAAATGCTGGTTCTTGGATCTCAACAGCCCAATTGGGTCCTCATGTGCCTATTTTTGCTGCATGGACAGATGCATGACGAAATGAATCTTACAGAGAAAAGTTCTGAATTATTATGAAGAATATGTAATGGTCGTCCACTGGGCTTATCAACTAATGTCCTTTTGTTTTAGTTTTGTGGACAAGGTGTGTATTTGTAATTTTGTTAATATTTGGAATTTTTGTAAATGCTCTGATTTTATATTTTTGTTTTGGTAAAACATTGTTTATAAATAAAAATGGAAAATAGTTTAAATTAAACCCTTGTGAGGAAATGACTCACACAACACGAAAATAAAAATTACTTAATGTTAACAGTTGTAAAAAATGCAATCAAACAACATGTACCATTTAACAAAGTAATGTGGGAGAAGAATACACACTACAGGCTAAAACCCACAAAACTGTTGTCTCTTTTAACAAATAACATGTTATACTCTGCAAAACTGTTGTTTCTTTTAACAAATAACAACATGTTATACTCTGCAAAACTGTTGTCTCTTTTGACAAATAACAACATGTTATACTCTGCAAAATTGTTGTCTCTTTTAACAAATAACAACATCTTATATACTAAGAAAGTGTTATCCTTCCTACTCTACAACAACATGCCATATGAGATAACATGTTGTATGTCTAATCATAAAACAACTCGTTTTTGCTAAGAAACCATTGTCTTTACTGCTTAAAACAACAATATATTCGTTAAAACGTGTTGCATTATTGGAGCTTTGACAACAGGTTTCCAAAGAAAGTGTTGTTGTTTCTGGGTATCAGACAACTCTTTTCAGGTGGCTTTTACTTGTCTTTCAATTTTCACACAACAGCTTGCTGTGTGTTGTCTGAGGTGTGTATCAGACGACTTCTCAATAGTCAACAGTTTTCGGGAGGTTCAGACAACACGTTTTGAGTGTCGTCTAAAGCAAAAATCCTTGTAGTGGCAAGGAAGATATTCTTTTATGGTATCACAGCGGGTTTCTCAATCTCTTTCCGCTAAACCCTAACTGTGATCTCCGCCCCTCTTCCTTTCTTCTTGCCTTTCTCATTCCCAAAATCTTCAAATATATACATCAGATAGTAGCCTCATCCTGGGCTATTTTACAGGAAACTAACTATATACAAAGAGAGATTATAGGCATAGAATATGGAAACTAATTCTACGCTAAGACTAATTCTACGCTTATCAACTTACAAAGATATTTACAAGATATGTATACTATGTATACGTTCAATTATTTCACGGGCATAGCTGCGTTGAGATAGGAACATACCACCCTTATGTCGAGTGACTGCAATACCCAAAAAATAATTCAACGGTCCAAGATCTTTCATTTCAAATTCAGAATTAAGAAGATCCATAATAGAACGCCGTAGAGCATGTGAAGAAGCTGTCAGAATAATGTCGTCAACATATCTCAAAATATACGCCATATCTGTCCCCTGTTTGTAAATGATTAAAGAGTTGTCACAACGACTCTGAGTGAAACCGAGAGACAAAACATAATCACCAAAACGCTTATTCCAAGTTCGGGAAGCTTGTTTAAGCCCATATATTGATTTACGCAAGAGGCAAACATAATCTGGATGGGTACGATCTCTATACCCCAGTGGTTGATGCATGTACATAGTTTCTTGAAGCTCGCCATGAAGAAAGGCGTTCTTGACATCTAACTGATGAATAGGCCATGCCTTAGAGAGAGAAATACTGAGAACTGTTAGAATAGTAGCCGGTTTAACAACTGGGCTAAAAGTTTCACCACAATCGATACCTATCCGTTGTGTTTTACCATCACCAACAAGGCGGGCTTTATGCCTCTCAAAACCACCATTAGAGTTAAATTTATGAGCTAAAATCCACATTGAACGAATTACATTCACACCAGGAGGTCTGGGTACTAAATCCCATGTTTTATTTTTCATAAGTGCATGGTATTCGTCATCCATGGCCAATTTCCAGTTTGAATCATGAAGCGCATCAACTGGGTTACGAGGTAACGGTGACATGGAAATCTGAGTGTGTAGTGCATGGTATTTTGGGTTGGGTTTAAAAATACCACGCTGACTACGAGTAACCATACTGGTTTTAGGAAGTGGAGGATCAGGTGAGGGTGCCATGGCTGTTACTGGAGGTGATTGGGCCGTGGGTGAGGTATGTGGAGTGTGGATGATGTGTGATGGGGAAGTAGATGGTGTATAAATTATGCTATGAAGAGCCGGTGGAGTAGCAGACTGGTGGAGATGATCCATCACATAAGGAGAAAAACCGTCATCTAAAAATTCATATGCATGTGATGAAAGAGTATTGTTGATGAGTGGATTTCGTAATCAACTTATGTGAGGTTTACAGGTAGTTGTATAGGCTAGCGATCAACTGTTCTATGAAAAAGGTTTGGGTTGTGTTTGTGGGGGTTGAGCTGAGCTCGAGGGTATCTCCAATAATCTCAGGTGCCTTTAGAGAAAATTAGAGAACTTAATGCGTCGTACCCTGAGGTGCCTACGTACCCATGTATTTATAGGGATCAAGCTCACGTAGTTCTAGTATGATTCTGTCTCTTACTGGAATAGCTGTTGTTCGGTCACCTAGTTCGTGTAGGACTTAGGTTCCTTTAGAGCCTTTCACGAACTAGTTTGGCTAAGTAGAGTAGAACTCGAGTTCGTACCCCACTTATGATTCTCTCATTGGTTAGAGTTATTCTAGGATCATCTGCGCCCTAGAATTATACTCAGATACCAATTCGTTTATCTGTTCTAGATGGCTTCTAGAACTTTCTGTTGGCAACTCGTAGGAACCTGGTGCTCATGAACCTACATTTCAGGAGCCTGTTTCTCAGGGACCTCCTTATTTCGGGACATATCATTTAGGGACCTCCCTTTTGGTGTCAATACCTGCACAAATAACAAACTGGTTAGATTGGATAACTCTTCATATGCTTTTATTACCTCTATGGCTGTTGCTGTGCTAATTCGAACTCCTCGGCTGGGAGGAACCTGGTCTCCGAGTGCTCAACTCAGCTTCCTGACTATTGGGAACCTCCTAATACTCGTACTTCCTTATTCATTTCTCCTATTTGATCTTCATGACTCGTATTGGATCAATCTTCTGGCTTGTATGGATCGAACCTTATAGCTTAATGGGCCTAAATCTAGCCCATGGAGATTTTGGGCACAACAAGTACCCCCCGGTTCCTTGAAATTATGTAATGTGAAAGGAACCTATTCTAATTCTACGATCAAAAGTTCAATGCTAGACCATTCTAGTAACAATACCTCGCTTCAACATTTTATATCCAAGCCTACATGAGTTTACTCGGCGTAGGAAACAGGACATAAAATATTTTCAGCTTAATATAATCTTGAGTAAGCTTCCTTTGCATTAAGGAACCTGTTATCTTGCTATTTTCTTCTTTAGATAGCTGCTCTCGAAGTCAACTCGATGCTTGCATTTAGCTCCTCTAGGAATCTAATTAGCCCCTTAACTCCACGTCTCTTTAAATTTAATAATTTAAGGATCTATAGGAAGAGATAATGGTTGGCAGCTGGAGATAATTTAAAGTTCGAATTGAACTTATCACTTATCAAAGCTGTAGTTAAGGCATGAGTTCCCAAGGCTCACACGCCTTTTACACATGTACCTCTTCGTTTTTACCGCTCCTCTAATGCTCTGACGCGTGTACGGAACTGTCTTGATTATATAAACACACTTCTAACTCCAAGTCTAGTTTTTACCTTTACCAAATATCTTCCAAAACCCTTAGAGAGAGAGAAGAAGGAAAAGAAGTCCGACGGTCGCTTACTCAATCCAAGCTCTCCGTCACCGCTTTCTTCTAATTAAGGTATGATTTGCTTTCTTTCTGCTCTTTTGACTTCATTTCGTACTGTCTGCACTGTCGTGTCTTGCATGTCGATGTTCTTTGTTTATGGTCTTTGTATGTATGCGTTCGTATCTATCTTTCACATTCCATGCTTTTCATACAACTTGTTCACCACACCTTGTTTGTTTGGTCATCGATTTATAGTTTTGTAACCCTGGTTTCCCTGGGATTCGATATTATTTATTCACATTCTGTACACACATGTTTTCGACTTATACTGTAATCGATATGAGTCGTTTCAATGGTGCGTAGCTTTTGTGTAATTCGCTGACTACCATGTGTCTCATAGCTATGTCCGTCCCAGAACTTTAGAACCACTATTTCTCTTTTAAAAGACTCAAAACCTGATTTTTCTCCGTCTGTCTTTTGCAGATGTCCTCTGATTCTACACACTCTGACCACTTGTCTTCTATTCAACCTTCTATGATGCCAATAGGGGAAAGAACTAGGTCTAGGGTTGTTGTTCCAGACATTGATGAACCTGGAAATATCCTTCTCAAACCTTCGACCTTACCCTCTACAAATCTTCCTACCCCTTCCTTTGTAGATTTGGGGGATGATTGGCCCTCTGACGGAGAGGAAGTGTCTAAGCCTGATCATAGTCTGATCCCGGATCCTGATTTTGATAACGAAGTGTCCGTCGAAAGAGAGTTGTATAAGCAAGAAATCGTACCTTTCTGTGACAAAATGGATTCTCTTATGACCTTGACTAGGTTAGAGAAATTGTATGAGGAATGTGTTCGTCCATCCTGCTCCATTGTTATCCCTAAACCAGGTGAGAGAGCTCATAAGTTTGATACCAAGATACCTGATCGAGGTATTCCAAATGTTGTAACCTCTGCTACCTTCTTCAAAGTTGGTGTATATTTCCCTCTGCATCCTTTCCTGAGAGAGGTTCTTGACTTCTATGGTTTGGCTCCTCTCCAATTGACACCTAACTCATATAGGTTGGCCATTAGTACCTATATCCTGTACACTAGCATGTTTACAACCCCACTATCTGCACATGAATTAGGTTACTTCTTCAGATTGAAGGACACTGGGAAGGGTTCTGGTTGCTTCTATCTGACTGCCTGGCCTAGTCATCAAGGCCAATGTATAAAAGGTGTTAAACAGAACTTTGATCAATGGCAAGAGCAGTTCCTTTACTGCTTTGATTGTCCCTCTATCCGCTTTGAATTCAATTGCCGCCCATTAATTCCAAAACAGACTATTCTCACTGGAGCTTGCTTAATGAGAGCTAAAGAGGCTTTGAAGCATTCTTCGGCCATAAGAGATTGTATGATCCTATTGACCCCTGATAATTTATCTGCCCTAGGTTTTATACCCTCAGCTTCTGGTATGAGTTCCCCTGTTGTTGTCCTTTCTTTTCTATTGTTATACATCTGTACTTTTACCTGCTTATTCCGTATATAAATCTCTGATACTTTCTTGTACTTTCTTTCGCAGATATGGCTCCAAAAGCCCCATCGTTTATCAAGAGGTCCAAGAACGTGGATGAGATCTTCAAGACTGAAACTAAGGAGGTTCCGCTGAATGCAACTCCTATTAATCAAATTTCTGGCACTCCTGCTTCCCAAACTACTCATTCTGGTTCTTCAAAGAGGAAATTTGCTCAGACAACTCTTGACCTCTCAGCAGCTCCCCAGACTCGCTCGTCAAGGAAAAGCAAAGCAGTAAAAACCGATCCTGATCAATCCTCCAACCTGTTCAAAGACATGATTGACACCCATGTTCCTACAGAGACGATAGCTGCCTGGAGTAAGATGAGTTCTACTGAAGCCATGCACGCCATGAGGTTTGCTACTGCTCAATCTGCTTTCTTTGCTCTCAGATACTGTGACGAGTTTGCTGTAAAGACCCAATATGACCTTCAACTTCAAGGAGAAATTCGCAAACTCAAAACAGAACTAGCTGCTAGTGAGGATAAGGCAAACATTGCCACTGCGGCTGTCAGACATGCCAAGATTGTGGAGACCTCTTTAAAAGATGAGAAAATCGAACTTCAAGGTCAGGTCAAGATCCTTAGGGACGAGAAACTGTCGATGTTAGAAAGAACCAATGAACTGGAAGCCCAGGTGGATGCCTTGAATGCTGCTGCTGAAGTTGTGAAGTCATCCATACTTGTCAAGGAGAAGGCCAGATATGATGAAGGCTATGATGAAGGTATTAATGACTACATTCGTTCCACATGGGAGAAGATGCCCAATATAAACTGGTCCCTCTTGGGTGAAGACGTAGTAGGGATGATCAAAGATTTTGAGGAGAAAGCTGCTGCTGCAAACTCTGTACCTCCCGTGAAAACGGTTGAGAGGTCTCCGGGTGCCACCCTTGAGACTGCAGAGATTCCTGCTCCTGACGTTACTCCAACCACTCTTCCACCTTCCTCAGCCATCGAAGAATCTAGTAAAGTATCTCCTGCCTAGAGCTTCATAAATTTTCTGAACTTTCCATAACTTTTCTTGAGGTTGCGGGCCCCTCGTAGTGCCTCGCGGGATGTAATTTAACTTGGTTTTAATGGCCTTCGTGCCTTTAACTTTGGTTTACTTAGGGTCCTTGTACCCTATAACTCTTTATGTTTTTGATGACTATTATCTATTTTTGCTATATCTCTTGCTCTTGCTTGTTCATGCCTAGTTTCTTAACTTGCGTCTGTACTTAATACTGCACACCTCTTTTCCAAAACCTCGTTGAATATTTTATCAATTAATTAGTGTCCATACTTATACACCCAAGCTTACGTGGGATAACCCGTTGTAAGAAACAGGATGCATCCATATTTTCACTTATAATTTTCTCAAAATAACATGTGACTAAATACAGCTTACTTGCAGACTTGGAACCCTTTTTCATTTATACTTCGAGGCATGTATTCATCACCGTAATCTGAACCATAGTTTTCCTTAGAGATTCCTCCCAGATCCAAACCAGGTTCCCTACAAAATATCTGATCAACTTTTGTAAGCTTAAACACATCTTTTCTCATGCTTCACTCAACATTATCAGAGTCGCCTTTTGAACTAAAAACCCTTTCTGATAACCTTAGATCCTAAATAATTTGACCAGGTTCCTCGACCATTAAACCTGCAAAATAAACATAAAACAAAAACTAGTTAAGGTTAGTAAAATTTCTTTTGTTTAATTCGGGTCATCTCTTGGAAAGGTTGCCTGCTTGGCTCCCAATCCTAATCTCTAGGTCCCAACACGCCTCGAGGCCTGTTGGTTCCTTTTTTCTCTTGGAAAGGTAACCTGCTTGGTTCCCAATCCTATTCTCTAGGTCCCAACATGCCTCGAGGCCTGTTGGTTCCTTTTTATGCCTCGGGGCGATTCTAGGAACCTGTGTGCCGTTCTGGGAGACCACACAGATTCCTCTTCTCCATGTGTCAGGCTAGACATCTTATGAAGGTAAATGCTAAGGATTTTATCCCTTCTTCCCATGTGCCAAAGGCGGTTCCACATGAGGGAGAGCTTATTAGGCTTCTCTTTAAGGTGCCTTTTGTCAGGACTTTAGGTGCCTTTTGTCAGGACTTTAATTCACGTGCTCAAGGAACTTGAGGCTTTTGGCAACAATGTCGTGCTCAGTCAACTGAGGCTTTTCTCAATGCCCAGGAAGCTACCTGGGACTTTTCTCGTTGCCCAGGGAGCTACCTGGGACTTTTCTCGATGCCCAGGAAGCTACCTAGGACTTTTCTCGATGCCCAGGAAGCTACCTAGGACTTTTCTCGATGCCCAGGAAGCTACCTAGGACTTTGCTCGATGCCCAGGAAGCCACCTGGGACTTTTCTCAATGCCCAGGAAGCTACCTGGGACTTTATACTTTTCTCAACAATCTGTCCACAAACTAATTCTGATCAAACAATCGTAGTCTGCACATTCTGTCAACTCATATTCATACTTCACACATACTGTCAATGCTACAGGAACCTGTCAGCTTAGGTAACCTGCAAAATGCAACACAATGCTACAGGAACCTGTTAATCTAGGTAACCTGTTTCAAAAATTTCAAATTGGCATATGAAATATCAAATAGCATGTGCAATACTGTCTAAGTAGGAATACTACCCCCCAGTTCTTTTGGGTAATGATTATTACGTAAAAGAACTATTAAGGAGCTATAGCTGCAAATAATGCACTCAAAATATTCAACGTAGAGCTATACATCGCTCAATACTTAAAACAAAATCGTCTTGCAAGTAGAGAGGTTCACATTAAGTACCCCCCGAGTACATGCATAATTGAATACTGGAATCAAAATACTGGTCAGCTATAACTAATAAGCTGCCTTTATTCTTGGGCTGAAAGAGCCTTACTTTTCCTAAGAAAAACACATAAAAGAATTACTGATAATACTTCTTGAGATGTTCTGCATTCCAGGCTCTTGGAATGAGGTTCCCATCCATATCGATCAAGTGGTAGGTTCCTTCCCAAATTGCTGACTTTATCTGGTAAGGTCCCTCCCAATTTGCTCCAAAGGCTCCATGCGCCAGAACCCTGGTATTTGGCATGACTTTCCTCAAAACTAGGTCACCAACTTTGAAAGGTCTTGCCTTCACCTTTTTGTCGTAATACCTTCGAACTCTCTGTTGATATGCTGCTAACTTCACTTGTGAATCTGCTCTCAACTCTTCGACCATGTCCAAATACAGTCTATGATTGACCTCATTGCTCTCGGGATCAAAATACTTTCTTCTCAAGGAACCTGTTCCAACTTCCACAGGTACCATAGCTTCACAACCATAAGTGAGGGTAAAAGGAGACTCACCAGTTGTAGTTCTAGGCGTGGTATTATACGACCACAAGACTCCAGGAAGCTCCTCTGGCCAGCTTCCCTTCTTATCTTCAAGCCTTGTCTTCAAAGTGTGCTTGATAATCTTATTCACTGCTTCAGTCTGTCCATTACTTTGCGGATAATATACTGCTGAAAATGCTTTTTGGATTCCAAACTGCTCACATAATCCTCTAAGCTCTCTACTATCGAACTGCTTCCCATTGTCAGAAATCAGCTTCTGTGGAATGCCAAACCTGCATACAATGGCTCGAAACACAAACTCAGTCAATTTTGACGCTGTAATCTTAGCAAGTGGTTCTGCTTCTGCCCACTTTGTAAAGTAATCGACTGCAACCACTGCGTATTTCACTCCTCCTTTTCCTTTCGGGAGCTCTCCAATGAGGTCTATTCCCCAAACAGCGAATGGCCAAGGGCTAACAATCGGTTTGATAGGTGCTACCGGACGACTATCAAAATTGGCAAACCTCTGACAATTACTGCATGCCTGCACGAACTTTGTAGCATCTGCTTTGATGGTTGGCCAATAATATCCTTGTCGAAGGACTTTCATGGCTAAAGAATTACCCCCCGAGTGATTTCCACATACTCCTTCATGAATTTCCTCGAGGATATACTTGCATTGTTCTCCAGCTACACACTTGAGCAAAGGCTGATTGAATCCTCGTTTATACAGAACTCCATCATAGATTACATACCTGGCTGCTCGATACCTCAGCTTCCTGATATCACTTTGATTGGGAGGTAGCTCCCCTTTGTCCAGGTAACGATATATCGGGGTCATCCAGGAATCTTCAACTGGAAACTCAATGTCCATTACTTCTTCCTTGAAAACACTTGGTTGCTCCTGGATTTGAAGTGGAATTACCCCCAATAATGTGGATTCTCTCTGTGACCCTAGCTTGGCCAATGCATCCGCTTTGGTATTCTTTCCTCGAGGTACTTGATCTAGCTTCACCTCTCTGAACCTTGCGATCAACTCCTGGGAGTATCTCAAATATAAGTCTGTTCTCGGCCCTCTCGCCTGAAAACCACCACGAATCTGCCAAACTACGAACATCGAATCACTAAACACCCTGATATTCTCTACTTTCATCTCCAAAGCCAATTTGAGGCCTGCAATCAATGCCTCATATTCTGCATCATTGTTCGTGGCTTTAAAAGCAAAATGAATCGAGCTATAGAGTTGGTGCCCTTCTGGACTAACTAGTTCTATGCCTGCACCTGCTCCACCACTGTTAGCAGCTCCATCTACATACAGTGTCCACCAAGGTGCACAGTTGTCATTGTCTGCCTGTTTTTCCACCACCTCTTTTGGCCCCTCTTGGCCAGTAACCTCTACATGAGGTGGAAACTCGATTAAGAAATCTGCTAAAGCTTGAGCTTTGATTGCTGTCTTTGGCTTATATTCTATGTCGAACTGACCTAGCTCCACAGCCCACTTTAACATTCTTCCAGAAGTTTCTGGCCTATGCATCACTTGCTTAAGCGGATATGAGGTTCTTACCTCAATCTTGTGAGCTTGGAAATAAGGTCGCAGCTTCCTGGAAGCCAGAATCAACGCGAAAACCAACTTCTCCATTCCTGTGTACCTCGTTTCTGCATCAAGTAACCTTTTACTAACATAGTAAACTGGGCTCTGCTGTCCATTCTCTTCTCGAACCAGAACTGCACTAATGGAATACTCTGACACAGCCAAATAAAGTATCAATGTTTCTCCATCCACAGGTTTGGCTAACAGTGGGGGGCTCCCCAAATGCTCCTTTAGCTTTCCAAACGCTATCTCACATTCTGCAGTCCACTCGAATTTGTTTCCTTTCTTTATAGCTTTAAAGAACTCCTGACACTTATCAGTAGACCTCGAAATGAATCTATTCAAAGCTGCAACTCTTCCTGTAAGAGACTGAACCTCTCTCACAGTTCTCGGAGACCTCATATCAATCAATGCTTTAATCTTGGCTGGGTTGGCTTCAATACCTCTGTGGTTTACCATGAAACCTAGAAACTTTCCTGATTCTACCCCAAACACACATTTTTTAGGGTTCAGCTTCATTCTGTATTTTCGCAGGATTCCAAACATTTCTTCTAAGTGCTTCACATGGTCAACAGCTTCCTTAGACTTAACTAGCATATCATCCACATATACCTCCATAGTACGGCCAATTTGGTCTTTAAACGTCATGTTCACTAACCGTTGGTATGTGGCTCCAGCATTAATCAATCCAAATGGCATGCACACGTAGCAATAAAGACCTCTATCTGTAATAAAAGAAGTATGCTCTTGGTCAGGTTCATACATAGGGATTTGATTGTAACCTGAATATGCATCCATGAAGCTGAGGAGGGCATGTCCAGCTGTTGCATCCACTAACTGATCAATCCGTGGCAGTGGGAAGCTGTCCTTCGGACATGCTTTGTTGAGATCTGTGAAGTCCACACAGGTTCTCCATTTTCCATTAGGTTTCTTTACCAAAACAGGATTTGCCAACCATACTGGGTAAAAAGATTCTTTAACTAATCCTGCATCCAATAATCTGTCGACCTCTTCTTTCAATGCCTGTGCTCTTTCTCCACTAACTGGTCTTCGCTTCTGTCTCACTCCTTTCTTTTCTGGATCAATATTCAACTTATGACACATGACCCTTGGATCTATCCCTTCCATATCTGCATGACACCATGCAAACACATCCAGATTCCTGCCCAAAAAAGTAATGAGAGATTCTTTTAAGGCTGGATCGAGTTGAGCTCCAATCTTCAACACCTTTATACCATCTTTGTCATTGATCTTCACATCCAGAGTTTCACCAGCTGGTCCAGCCTTTACCATGGTTTCTGGCATTCGAGGATCTAAGTCTACCTCCATCTCTGCGGTTGAGTCCTCTTGAGGTTCCTGGACGGTAGACGGTTCCTGCACTTCGTGCATGACATTCCTTCTCTTTGATGCTGGCTGACTGTCTTCATTGCATCCATTATGTTTCAGTTTTCGGGATTTTTCTTCATCCAACCCTTCTACCATACACACATCACCATCCTTATCCGTAGGGGGTGCACCTTCTATCAGTAAGTAGGGGGTATCTGGTCCCCGAAAAATGGGAAACTCAGCATGAGGTTCCTCTTCTATGATCTCTTCAATTCTTATAGCTCTACAGGATGCTGACACAAAACCTTCCAAAGGCGAACTGCGCAGGTCGACCGTTATCTTGTCTGGGTTCTTTCCTGGAAAACTAACAGGAACCTCGTCCATAGGTTCAGGCAATTTAGCAGCTCTAGCAGCATGTTGCAAAGCTTTGGTGTAACACTCTCTAGACTCATACTGACATCCTCGAACTATGCCAACTCCATTTGGCGTCGGGAACTTCATAGTGAGGTGGTAAATGGAGGTTATTACCCTCATCTCCTTCAAAATGGGTCTTCCCAAAATAGCATTGTAATTCATATTCTCTTCTATAACAATGAATTCTGCCAACTGTGTAATGCAACATGGTTTATCACCTAAGGTTACTGGCAAACGAATCTTACCTTTGATAGGAACCTGATTATTGGTGAATCCGTACAAGGTATCATTTGTTGGAGTTAAGTCTTTATCCAGAAAATGCATCTTCTTGAAAGCTGAGTAAGATAGCAAGTTTACAGAGCTTCCATTATCAACTAGCACTCGATGAACCTCATAAAATCCAATTCCTGCCTCAACAACCAAAGCGTCAGTATGGGGATGATGTACCCAGGAAGCATCTTCTTCAGTGAACGTAATATCTGCATCCTCTCCTTCAAACAGCTTTGGGGACCTCTGGGATAACTCTAACCAATGAGAGAATACTGGTTAAAGGACGTTCTTTTGCCTCACGAGTATACCTCTCCATGGCATTCCTGCTGCTTCCTCCAATATGGGGACCTCCTATAATTGTCCGTATGCACCCAGCCTTAGGTGATCCCTCCATCACGACAGGTTCCTGTGTCTGTGTCTTCTGAGTCTTCTCATCTCTATACTTTTTTCCTTCCTGAGCCACCCATTCACTCAATTGCCCTTGTCTGATTAGAGTTTCAATTAGATCTCTGAGGTGACGACAATCTGCAGTATTATGCCCATTATTATCATGGAAGTCACAGTAGGGGCGCTCATTCTTATTCCCTGGCGGACCGGTTCTGAAAGGCTTCTTAAACCATGAGGACTTCTCATTCACTGCGTAAATATGATCAATCGGAGCTACCAAAGGGGTGAAAGTTTCATAGACGGGTCTCTCTGGTCTATTGCTGTTATAGGAAGCTGGTGGCGGTACCTGACTCATGACAGGTTTAGTAGGATTCACAGCTTCAGGCTTCACCTGGGATGTGCGACTAACCACCTTTTTATTGTCACGACCATTGGGGCTTCTTTGTCTCGACCTCTTGCTTCCACTTTGCCTTACAAAATCTGGATCCTTCCTTAATTCAGCTAGAGACTCCTCCACCAGTCGAAAGGGTTCTGCCTGGGCATAAAAATCTGCTAACGTCTCTGGTTCTTTTCCCTGCAGTGCTTTCCAAAAATCTGAGCCTCCTTTGACTCCAGTGATTAAGAAATTCTTTATTGTTTCCTCAGATGCCTTCCTAACTTTAGGAACCTCCGCATTAAACCTCTTGAAATATTCTGTCAATGTCTCACTAGGTCTTTGCTTGATATTGGCTAAGGTATTGGTCGGTGGGGCAAATGCGACAGATGCTCTGAATTGATTGACAAAGAGCTTCCCCATGCTTGCCCAAGAACCAATCGAATCTGCAGGTAACCTTTTGAACCACTGATGGGCTCCGCCCTGTAGAGTTGCAGCCAGTAACCTGCACCTGGTGGCTTCCTTCACTTGATAAACATCCATCTCTGTGTCAAAACGACTAAGGTACTCGATAGGGTCAGTGGTCCCATCGAATTTTAACTCATTTGAGGGCCTGTAAGACCTAGGCAAAGCCGACTTTCGAACCTTCTTGGTGAAAGGAGAAGCTGTTATAGGGTTCACAGCAAGATTCTTTTCGTCCTTGAGTTGAGCCAAAATTTTCTTGACATCTTCTGCTGTCACTTCCCCAACAGCTTCCGCCTTTGTCTTCTTACTCGTCCCTTCTTCCTCTTGCGACCCTGCAGCGCTTGATTCTTCAGTGTCCTCATCTGAATCCGTGCTTTCTTCTTCAATTATCTCGACAGATGGGTCTTTATCTTTGTTCTTTTTCTTTGAGGAACCTCCAGTCTTGGTTTTCTTCTTTTTCTTGGACCCTGTACGGTCCTTGCTACCAGTTTTACTCTTCTCAGGATTCTCCATATCTTCATCACCATTATCTTCCTTCGGTTCTTCACCATCGTCTGGAACCTCCTCTCCATTCTCAGATTCTTCAAAATTCAACTGTTTCGGAGTAACCTTCGACTTCTTGCTCTTCTTCGCTTTCTTTTTCTTCTTTTTGCTTGAAGCCTGCTCCAAAGTCGATAAACGTTCTCCCACAGTCTTTAGGATTTCCATCATGGCTGCTTTAGTGACCTTCGGTGCTCTGGGAGGAGATGTGTTCTCCTCATGAACCTGTCGCTCAGAACGGGTTGCTTCGCTCTCCGAGCTGCCTGACATCTTTTCCACTCTTAAGATATTAACTATCCCCTCCTTCTAGCGCCAATGTTGATGAGTGGATTTCGTAATCAACTTATGTGAGGTTTACAGGTAGTTGTATAGGCTAGCGATCAACTGTTCTATGAAAAAGGTTTGGGTTGTGTTTGTGGGGGTTGAGCTGAGCTCGAGGGTATCTCCAATAATCTCAGGTGCCTTTAGAGAAAATTAGAGAACTTAATGCGTCGTACCCTGAGGTGCCTACGTACCCATGTATTTATAGGGATCAAGCTCACGTAGTTCTAGTATGATTCTGTCTCTTACTGGAATAGCTGTTGTTCGGTCACCTAGTTCGTGTAGGACTCAGGTTCCTTTAGAGCCTTTCACGAACTAGTTTGGCTAAGTAGAGTAGAACTCGAGTTCGTACCCCACTTATGATTCTCTCATTGGTTAGAGTTATTCTAGGATCATCTGCGCCCTAGAATTATACTCAGATACCAATTCGTTTATCTGTTCTAGATGGCTTCTAGAACTTTCTGTTGGCAACTCGTAGGAACCTGGTGCTCAGGAACCTACATTTCAGGAGCCTGTTTCTCAGGGACCTCCTTATTTCGGGACATATCATTTAGGGACCTCCCTTTTGGTGTCAATACCTGCACAAATAACAAACTGGTTAGATTGGATAACTCTTCATATGCTTTTATTACCTCTATGGCTGTTGCTGTGCTAATTCGAACTCCTCGGCTGGGAGGAACCTGGTCTCCGAGTGCTCAACTCAGCTTCCTGACTATTGGGAACCTCCTAATACTCGTACTTCCTTATTCATTTCTCCTATTTGATCTTCATGACTCGTATTGGATCAATCTTCTGGCTTGTATGGATCGAACCTTATAGCTTAATGGGCCTAAATCTAGCCCATGGAGATTTTGGGCACAGCAAGTATGTAGTGAGGCAAATGGAAATACGGTCTCATCAAATATGACATGTCGACTTATGATAATTTGACGGGAAGACAAATCATAGCATTTATAACCCCGATGATTAGGTGGAAAACCAAAAAATACACAAGGAGTAGATCGCGCTTGTAATTTATGGATTTTAGTGGAAGGAATAAGAGGATAACAAAGACACCCAAAAACCCGTAGATGAGAGTAGGAAGGGACCCTACGATATAGAATTTCTAACGGAGACTTATTATCCAAAAGTTTGCTTGGAAGAATATTTAGGAGATATGTTGCCATCTGTAATGCATGATGCCAAAAAGAGGGTGGAATAGATGCATGAGTGAGAAGAGTACGTATGATATTATTAATAATCGAATTTTTCGTTCGGCCTTCCCATTTTGAGGAGAAGTGTGAGGACACGACAGACGAAAAGACATTCCACTCTTTTTACAAAAATCCCAAAAAGATTTATTGTCATATTCCCTCCCATTATCACAGTGCATGTTTTTAATATTACGTTCAAATTGGGTGACAACATGATTTTTAAAAATGTCAAACTTCTCATAGACGTCAGATTTTTGACCCAAAGGAAAGGTCCACAAGAAGTTAGAAAAATCATCCAATAATAAAACATAATACTTATGCCCTGCAGAACTCAAAATAGGTGAAGTCCAAAGATCACTATGAATAATATCAAATGGTAAAGAGGTACTTGAAACAGATGAAACAAATGGCAATTTAACATGTTTCCCAAATACACAAGACCGACAAACTGGAGATGTAGAAAAATTATTACAATCAATGCTTTTATTGACCCTAAGAGCTTGAAGAACCGGAGCACCTGGATGACCCAAACGATCATGCCAAAGCGAGGAAGAAATAACTGCAAAGGCTGATGGAATAGCTTGATTGTTGATAGACTGAAAAGGATATAGGTCACCCTGACTATCACACCTCATTAGAGGTATCCCCGTTTGAAAATCCTTCACAAAAAAACCATAAGGATCAAATTCAACCGAAACAGAATTATCAGTAGTGAATTTCCTAACAGAAATCAGATTTTTGATACTGTTGGGAGCATGTAGAACATTCTGTAAGGATAAATGGGTATTCGGAGAAGGTAAAACAATATGACCATAGCCACTGATAGGAATTGAATGACCATTTCCAACAATAATACCAGAATTATGACTACTCAAATTAAAATAAGGTGAAAGAGTACCATTTGATGAAGTCATATGGGATGTTGCGCCAGTGTCCATATACCAAGTAGAATCCGGTTGATTTAGAGTCATTGTATGCATGGCTGACTCAATGTCTGTAGGTACATACGAACTTGTCTGACGATGAACAGAGGAAGACATAAACGCAGTGTCAGCTTGGTATGCCTGATGTTGTGGACGTGAACCAAGCACACCAGGTCTATTGTTGGGAGTAGGAGGACGAGTCCATCCCTGGGTAGGCATAGGACACGGTGGAGCTGCCCATTGAGGCCAACCCCAATTTGCAGATGGACCCCAACCCCAATACGGCATCTGTTGCTGCTGATGTCCTTGCGTGCCAGGCCTGTTTGAACGTCCATTGTTGCCGCCTCTGTTTTGCTTGCCAGCATTACGACCTCCTGAATTTCTCCGGCCTTGCGAAGGTTGTTTGCGACCGGTAGGCTGCTGAACCTTCCCTTGTCCAGAATGAGACGTAACAAAAGAGGGATTTTCATCGTGGTTCACAGTAGCAACCATGACAGATTCAGAATTCATAGTTGCCTCCTTAGCCAAGCCTGATTCCTCCAGGGTGAGCATGGACCTTGCTTGATAGAAAGGAGGTAGGGGATTACTTTGTCGGATCATAGTACCCACACCACGGTAAGGAGCAGTAAGACCCGAGACAAGCTGCAGTACCAATCGACTTTCAGAGACCGGAGCCCCAACATTCTTCAGTTGATCAGCCAAAGATTTGAGCCGTTGACAGTATGCTGAAGCATTGGAAAAATTTTCCATCCTGGTGGTAGAGAAATCATGTTCAAGTGTCACCGCACGAGAATGTTTATTGTCCTGAAAAATGTCACGCAAACGATTCCAAGCTTCCATGGCTGTAGCATCTGGCTCAATGATGGTGTGTAAAAGATCATTGGAAATTGTGGAATAGATCCACGATAAGACTGTGGCATCAAGGGTAGCCCACATGTCTTCATCTTCGACCGCCTGTGTCGCATGCTATTCCTTGGTCACAGGGGAGGCACTGGGAGTATTCTCCTTAATTGGTCGCAGAAGGGAGGATATGATGGAGAACCTTGTTTGAACGTGCATGAACTTTGAACAACTCCGCCCAAGTTGAGTATTGCACGGTTTCCATCTCAAGAATTATAGGAATATGATTCATGATGTTAGAGACAGCAAGAGCAGGATGAAAAGTTTTAGACTGAGACATTATTGTTGAAGAAGAGAAAAGACAGAGAAATAAAGAAGAAAGGAAGAGGGGCGGAGATCACAGCTAGGGTTTAGCGGAAAGATATTGAGAAAGCCGCTCTGATACCATAAAAGAATATCTTCCTTGCCTTTCTCATTCCCAAAATCTTCAAATATATACATCAGATAGTAGCCTCATCCTGGGCTATTTTACAGGAAATTAACTATATACAAAGAGAGATTATAGGCATAGAATATGGAAACTAATTCTACGCTTATCAACTTACAAAGATATTTACAAGATATGTATATTATGTTTAACAATAATATCAATTTCTTAATTAGATATGTTTTAATTATTTAGTTTATTATAATTTTAAAAATAAACATAATTAAAAGTTGACACAATATTCAAATTATTTAAACTCGTATAAAATTAAGTAATAGGTGATGAAATTATACTTATACAAAGAAAAAAATATCATTAAAAAATATGTGATATTTAATTGTAAAAAGATGTCGGTGTATAACTAATAAATGATTTTTTGAAGAGAACTTCAAAGTTCATATTATACCTTAATTTTAATTTGATTACAGATTATATGAATTTTAATTTGATTTTCATTATATATGTAATAAATCTTTTTGTCAGTGAATAGATTTAATATGTTTTAGGTTGAAAAAAATAAATAATAGAGCATTTGCAACTAAAACCGGGGTACAAGACCATGTAGAAATCAACTTGATGGGGTTTCAAGAGTACCGTCGTCCAGCCTACTCCCAAATCTTGCTATAAATTATCGTGCCCAAGGCGCCGAGGGTGCAGGTTCTCCACCAACATACACACAAGTATTGAACATTGCAAATGTCGAAATGCAAAGGAATTCGGAAAGTGGTTCACAAGCATTTTCAAGCGCTATTATTGGTGAGGTAACTCGATCGGTTGATTGGAGAAATTCTTCATCCAATATGTAACAAGTATGATAATGCTACAGTAGAGATAAATGTTCAAATTTCTTATTCGTACTTTAATTGTTGGGTCTCATGTGATTTTTATTATAAATATTAGCCTATTTATTGAAATTTATTTTTTATATAATCTAAACTTGTAATAAATAAAGTATTTAATATTAGAAGTAGTAGTAGAAGCAAGGAACGAGTCAAGTGTTTAGTGGAGTATTTGTAGATGATTAGTGGAATAAGATTAAGTAGTTGATTAAGTCTAAGAGTTGTTTTATTGTTCCTATTTTTTTGCCACCACTCTGTGTGTGTATGTTGATTTATATCTTGTAACGTTCGGTTTTATTAATGAAAAGAAGTACGTTCCTTCAAGTTTTCTTCTTATACTATTGAAGTCGGTTTAGTTTTATTAGAAATTTTTGAATTTCTGATGTATATAGGCGATTCGGAGGGCATAACACGTAGTCGATAATATGATGGAAGAAGATGGAGCGTACGACGTTGGAGAGAATGATGGAGAACACGTCGATGGAGAGGATATCGATGGAAAGGATGATGGTGATAATAATGATGGTAGAGAGGATAAGGAGTACGTAGGACTCAGATTATATGATATTTGGAACTATTTTTTTTAAATATATGTTTTATGGTGTTGTAATTAACTTTTGAGTACCTATTGAATTGTGGATTTATGTAATTATTAAATTTGGTGCCTTTGGTTATATTTAGATGTTTGGTTTTGTTGATTTATGTTTACTTGTTGGTTTTGTTGTTTAAGTTTTAGTTTGATTGTTGTTTTGGTTTGATTGCAAACGCAAAAGTACGGGTGCGCAAAACTGCGGGTGCTGATAAATTTCAGATTAAAAAATTTACAAAAAATTTAACCGATTAAAATAAATAAAATGATCGAAATTGACCATTCCTTACTTAGAAAATTGATTGCCACCTGGCTAAAACTGATCGCATTCAAAAGAAAAGTGCCCATATTTATAGAGAAGTGGTCGGTTTAATTTTGGTCGGAAAGCTTTTTGAGAATTCACTACTATTAAAAAAACGACCATTTAACTTTTATTAATCGGGTTTGGAAAATTGACTAAATATTTAGTTGGGTATAATGGTTGGTTTTAAGCTGGCTACCATGATGTGGCAGTGACACCTAGTACTGGGTCCTAGGCCACGTGTCGATGACACATCATAAAGATGGGGTCGACGCGTCAACTAGGCCCTGGCCACATCATCAGACAAGTGTTTTCAACAATCAATCAAAGTCAAGGACGATCAACGCCAAATTCGACCATTTTTAATCAATCCCGATCAAACTTTTTCCTAACCACATATGACGGTCGAGTTTAGATATAAGCGATCGTGTTTTCATTAAATACGACCATTCTTTGGTTGGACCTGTCTCTTTTTCTTATAGTGTTCCCTTCAACTTTCCTTGATAACTCTATATTCCGATCCGGTGTCTCCTCCGCCGTCTCCACGCCGAAAATATGGTGAAGTTGTTGGTTGGTACTCTGCAAAACAATGCCGGGAGGTGGGTTTGGACCCGCGGCACCTCCGGCGTGAGAATAAGTAACGGGCTTGGAGAAGGAAAGATAGGAATCAGAGTATCTAAATGTGGAGGGTGTGTGTATATGAGTGTGTAAAGAGAATGTAATCCCTAAACCTTCTTTTCTGGGTCTATTTATAGGCCCAAGATTAGGGTTTAGGGTTTGGTACCTTTAATCATGAGTGTTAAATCCTAGGTCGGTAGGACACTTGGGACGCACAGATGCACAACACCTGTCCAGGAGAATAATTGTGGGAAAGTGTGTCAGGCACCTTTTAGAGTGTGACCTCCTCATTCTTGTATTATGCCAATTATTGGTAATCGTTAGCTGTCGTTTTTAGTTGGGACCCTTTGATGGTGACAAGAGCCTTGAGACGCCACGTGCTCTATTACCCCGTACTGGAGTAACCTCCCGGATCACGGTGACATATCTCCGGACTCAGTAACTGTGGTAGGCCCGGATAGAAATTCAGGCTGTTTGTAGAGAATATCCTATCATTCCTTAAGCTATCAAATTTTATCCCTGGATGGGTTTAATATGATATTGTCAAACTTAAAAAAATTAGGTTTTGTTCTTCCAGGTTAATACACTAGTGTAGTATTTCTATAGGGATATAATTGACTAGGTTACCCTAATCGGAAAAAAGAAATAAATTTCTTACCTTAATTATATGTTAGCTAGGTCTAAATTTTATTAGTTCTATCAGAAAATTTATATTTGCAATAAATTGAATTATGTAGCTTATAAAAATTAATTAGTAAACAAAATTTATTTTGAGATGTTAATTTATTCGATAATTTGTGATTTTCAACTTTAAATGAAACATTAGTTTTTGTTGGAAAAGTGATCAAAATCAAAGAAACATTTAAAGCCATAAATTGATTGGAAATAATTTATACACTAAAAAATTATATATATATATATATATATATATATATATATATATATATATGGGTTAGGCTCTAGAGAGAACACCCTTAAAAAGAGAACGAGAGAACACATCATTTAACCATTGAATCTATTAGATCTAATGGCCCCGCCAAGGGCACCAAATACAAAAAAGTCTTATAATTCTACCCTCTATCCATTCATTAGAAAAAAATATAATTTTTTTTTTAAAAAATAATAATTATGATGATGATGTCACTGTGACGTCATAACAGGTTTTTTGAAATTTTTTCTTGAAATTGTTTTTTGAATTTTTTTTATGAATGGATAGAGGGTAGAATTATAAGACTTTTTTGTATTGGGTGCCCCTGGCGGGGCCATTAGATCTAATAGATTCAATGGTTAGATGATGTGTTCTCTCGTTCTCTTTTTAAGGGTGTTCTCTCTAGAACCTTGGCCTATATATATATATATACGGGCTGCTCAAATGAGACTCCTCTTATAATGAGACCCTCCTTTATAATGAGTTCCCCTCATATTTCTTGTTTTCTAAAGGGCCCCGCCATGGACACCCAATAAGAAAAAGGCTTAAAATTCTATCCTCTATCCATTCATCAAAAAAAATAATTTAAAAAAAAATATTTTTTTTTACAAAAAAAAAAAAATTGATGACGTGGCGGCAGTTTTATTTATTTTTTTAAAAAAAAATTCAATTTTTTTTGATGAATGAATAGAGAATATAATTAAAAACTTTTTCGTATTGGGTGCCCCTAGCGGGACCCTTTAGATTAGATGAAATATGAGGGGGACTCATTATAAGAGGGGTCTCATTATAAGAGGGGTCTGATTACAAAAGGGGTCTCATTATAAATGGGGTCTCATTTGAGCACCTCCATATATATATATATATATATATATATATATATATATATATATATAGTCTTACTCCCGTACAACCTAAAATTAACTAATAACTAAACACTAATCCAACATTTCATGTTAATCTAATGATCAAACTAGGGTATTCCAATATAAAATATTTCTAAAATTCTTGGCTCCATTCAGCAAAAAAAAAAATAATAATATATGTTCACTACTGACGTGGCAGTGACGTCAGCAGTGAACAGTAGTTTTTTTTTTTTTTTTTTGCTGAATGGTGCCAAGAATTTTAGACATTTTTTGTAAAGGTGCCCCTAGCCGGGCCATTAGAATAAATGAAATATAAAATATTTTATGTTAGTTTGTAGTTTGTATTTAAGGATTGGTTTGTATTTGAGCAAAAACCTATATATATATATATATATATATATATATATATATATATATATATATTCACACTATATTTAAGTTAAATAAGAACATAAATTCTTCAAAAAATATGAATATTAATTAGGTGTTTAACATGATATTTAACCTATTCCGAAGTAAAAATGTGTATGTAATGTTTGTAGTTGCAACCACCATTTGAGAGTCTTAGACGCACCAAAAATTTCAATGTTTAATTTAATTGAACCCTACTCCTTTAGGACACAGCACCAAGCATATGTGCAACGTACCAGATTTTAGAATAAATAGAATGATATACTAGTCATATATATATACTAGTCTATAACCCATAGTACGTAGGAAGCACGATTTTCGTAAAATTAAATAATATTTAATTATATTTTAATAATTATAAACCTCATGTATATAACTTAATATAATATTGGTATAATATACATATTATTAAATAATAATCGATTAATAAATGATATATTGTTCAAATTATGACTATATTTTATCACAATAATATAAATATAAATGGAAGTATTATATGTATTACATTCAATTTTTTGTTGATATTATCATATCCAAATTATGATTATATAATAATCCATAATGTAATATTTGCTTAAAATAGAATTTAATATTAATTTGTAATTGTGTGAATATTTTATTGTTTATTGTTTACTCTTTGTTGATTTATAGTTTGTTGTAAATTTGTTAATAAATATGTGATATTAAAATTATTTAAATTGATTTTAAAAATATTTGGTTTTCAAGTAATTGAAAGAGAAGTTGGGTGTACCTAGGTGAATGTTGTGGATTAAAATCTAGGTCACGGATTTGTAATTAATGCTAGGGTTCGGGAGCTTCTTGCTTTAATGGTTATTTTCGTGTTCGAGACTAATCGTTCCTCACAGAGTGCCTACGTATCTCTTATTGAGAATCAAGTCAAGACGTAGTTCTAGGTGATGGTGCCCTCGAGGCTATCGAGGCGAGAGCTCACCTAGGACGCAGTGGCTTGCACGTCCTTATACGAGGATTAAGCCAAAACGTAGTTCTGAGAATGAGGGGTCATGCCCTTTATATAGGCTGAGAAGCCTTAGAATCGTAGTTGGGTTAGGTGACTTGGTAGGCAAGTCACCGTCTTGAAGAAGGTTCTAGACTCCTTCCTTCTGAGAATCAGTTTTCATGTTGAAATATGTATCTTGGTGGCTAAGTCAGGCAAGAGTTATATCTTTGTTTGACTCTTATTTGCTGAGTTGTTTATTACCCTTAATATTAATTACGAAATTAATATAAAAATAGGGTTTGGACCTTGTTGGTGGGTCCCACGTCTGGACGATGTCGGGTCTAATTAATACCACATTAAATGTGTCTTTAGGGCTTATTTTTAGCCCGTATCATTTGCCCCCCAACTTCTAGGAAAACTGATCAGGTTTTCCTTGAAGTTTTAACGGCCTTTTCCGAGACTCGGGTCAGGGTTCATCTTTCACTACAAGAAAAGGGTCAATAGACATCAGTTTCTGGCCGATGTCTATGTTATTTTGGATGTGATGTCTAGGTGGGAGATGTCTATTCTAGACATCAGTCAGAAACTGATGTCTATGCTAACATAGACATCAGTTTTTCATTCAATACACATCAGTTGTTCTACAAAATAGGTTAGATATAATTAATTTTATAAACAACTTGCATGCCTTATATTCTAGAAAACATATAATAAACTAAGTTATTTTTCACATACACATTACTTTCTTTCTATGAAAAAGATGTCTATTTCGATATTAGACATCATAATTTTAGCAGATAAAGTGATGTCTATAGTTAGCTTAGACATCACTCTAGACTGATGTCTAATGTTCTTATAGACATCAGTTTCTTTTTAAAAAAACCGAAGTGTATAGTGACCTTAGACATCATCCTAGACCGATGTCTAATGTAGGTATAAACATCAGGTCTTTCTGAAAAAACTCATTTATATGTGTCTCTTAGACATCAGATTTTACTTTTAAAAGTGATTTCTATTTGTTTTTTAGACATCTGACACCGTAGAAACAAGTGATGTATATAATTGTTTTAGAAATCATTATTTTGTAAAACTTTTGATGTCTTTGTTACAATTAGACATTAGTTTCTGAGTGCAACTAAATAAACCGTTGTCTTTCAATGCATACCAAAAAAAAAAAACTGGACCATTCACAATATATCCAACCATGCATTTAGATTAAACCAGTCACAAAATACAACCACCAACAATGTATCTGTTCCATTAACAAGATACCAAACATCACTGGGCACTAGAATTAACTAAGTGCACAACCAAAAGTAAACATAAAAAGCATAACAACTTGAATTACTACATCACAGACTGCATATATGTCTCCAAAACAGATTACCAAAAGCGCAGAACTAGCAATTCAAGCGGTTAACCAAATGTTTACGTCAATTTAAAGAGACCTACTAGAAACTATCAGATCTTGTCTTGGATGAACTTGAGAGCCTGGATACGTACTTCATCAAGCTCGGCCACGGTGTACGTCGTTCGAGTCTTCGGTAGCCACTAAAGGCAACAAACAAACACAATTAAACAGAAATGAAAAGTACACCTTTATAATCAAAAGTAACCCATTAGAAAAACAAAGACGCACACCTTTGTAGCAAAAGTCAATTTTGTATCACTGATAATTTCTTTCATGTAGCGCATTACTACATAAGCACATTCAGTACCACCGGGTTGCTTGGGGGATCCATATTAATTCCAAAAACTAAAATGCATCAGAAAATAAATTTACTAGAACTGAGTTGAAGTGTTGAAGTGTAAAAGTACTTACACTCAGAAACTTTGCCTTGGTTGGCTTCCGATTGCCCCTACCAGTTTCACAATTGTAAGTTTTCACTGCCCTGCATAAAAAATAAAAACTGATCCAACGTACACAGAAAATCATGAATTTTCATCAAAATGTAACGGTAAATAAAAAATTACCTTGATAATGCTAGTTCTAGTAATGTAAACTGTGTTGGGTGAGGGAGTGGATTGAGAAAATAAATTTCACCTTCCCATATAATAGCCAAAATCCAATGCATACTGTTTTCATTAAAAAAACATACCAAAGACAGATTTTTAGTACTCTATCCAGATTTTTAGTATCGTAACTTAATATAAGCTAGAACTTACTCCTGATTATGCGGCAAAAAGAGCAGCTGATCCGGGTTGCCCTCTTTCAAGCGCTCAACAATGCCAGCTTCAAAATCAGCATTCAAATTATATAAGGATCCAGGGTGAATAAAAGCAAATGTTTCTGCCAGATCTGGTCTTCCACTTATCTCAGCATGCAAATGCCTACCAAAAAAAGATACCAACATTAGAAGTAGAGACATGCAATTGGAAAAATACTAACATTAGAATGCATATCAGAAAAAGAAAAATTGTAACTTACGCCATGTAAGCTGAAATTACAACTTGCCCTAGCAGATCAAACTCCAACAACGCCAAAACATTCTCATGTAACAAATAAATTGTCTTTTCATGCCCAAACACTTCTGACTTGCAGTCAACCTGTATCGAAAGCCCAATAGTTTCCATCCAGCTGGTTACATGTTTATACAGTAAATTAAAGCCCTTCGGCACTTTTGCACTTGGTTTTGCATGTAAGAACTGTGCCCTCAATTTCTGCAACTCATCATTCTTGTTTTTGTTTTCTCCACTTGGTCGCACCCTTTCTTTTTTCTTAATCTGTAGATCATCAAACCATCAAAAATTTAAACACAATTTCATTTGTATTATCCTCACAAGCACCATTTTTATTTCAAATTCAGACCACATATAGTAAATTATACCTTAGTAGTTGTGTAGCTTATTAAATCCTCAGGCCATGCTAAAAAAGAGCCAAGTGCATCGCGGACTGTCTCCAATTCACCACGGATCGGCACTGGAAGCAAGGCATCTGGTTTGATGATGCCATCGACAGAGACACGCTGATGTCCAAGTGGTATATCAATTCCATGGACTTTTCCTCCAGCCTCGCGAGGATACACTATACCAAATGTGTTCACACTTATTCACGCAAGAGAACGTGGTCAACAAGTAATACAGAGTAAATAAGATTCGTTCCCACAGAGACTCAAATTGTTCGTTATGTTCACTTATGCACCAGCTAATGATTTACACTCACTGCTAAGACAATCACAATTTTGGGTTGATTTAACTAATGATTGATTACCAACTAAGCCAATTACGAGAAAATAACTTAACTTAAACCTTATAATAAACAAACATGGGATTTCAACTTCAATTACTACTTCATCTAGAATCTTATGCCCTTTAGCCTAGCATGTGACCGAGTTGATTACTGATTAGATGCACTAAACTGATACATACCAACTTTCGTTGTGCATATACCATCCTACTGATCATCCACAAATGATAGAAGTCAAGTAGTCACCAAATATGTGTAGTCCCTATATGTCTATAGCAATTGAACACATACCGGTTGAAAATCAAGCACCCATTAAACCACATAGTCGATGCAAGACGGTTAGTATCACATCACAAATTAATACATGTTCTTCACATGCAAAAACCTATGCTAGCATGAATTGTTCTAAACCCTAGATCCACTTTCGCATTCACTAGGATTAAACAAGCAATTACAAGTGTTCGCGACGCACTTATAACGAATAAGCATAAACATACTAGGCAATCAATTCATACAATCACACACCAAGGCATAAAAACACTCAATAACTAGAATCCATAGCAAAATCCATTAAAACCCCATGATAACGAATTAGCCCATATTTGACCTAATTGTCATCATGGGTTCTATGGAAAACATAATTCTAAAATCAACAAGTAAAAATAAAGAAGTAGAATAAAGTTTAGAATTGAACTCCCACAATAGAAGAATACAAAGGTTTCAAGAATAATCCTTGCTTGTCACTAGCTTGGAAGAATTCCTTCTCCTCTTCTCTCTTCTGTATAAAACTAGGTTACAATATGAACGTATGTATCTGTTCTGATTACAAGGGTAGGACGTTATACATAAAAAACGTTTCCTCCCTCTTGCCTAATAAAAATATTTAATATTCTATTACAATTAGAATTTAATTAAGGTGCTAAAACCTGCCCGGATTATAATTAGAACTCGAAAAGGGCAAAACAGGAATTTCCCAGCCATGCTTCACAAAGTCTGCCAGCGCGAATTAATTCAGTACTTTACTTGCACGTGATTCCTATTCCAGGTTGTAGAAAATCTCTCAAGCTTCGCGTGGGCAGTAAGATCGCTAAAAACGGACTTACAGAACTCCAGATATGGCCAAAACAGTATAAGCTGCGCAGCCTTCCCAGAAAATCCGAATTTTAATCATTTAATTCCCAAAAAATTGTAGAAGCATCCACCTTAATCAACATTCTCGTAAACCTGCACAACTAAGCAAAACACATCAAAACTACAAGAAACTTGAGTCCAAGACAATCAATTTAAGCCGATTTAGAATGTTCCAAGTGGATATAAACTCCACTTATCACACCCCCAAACTTAAACCGATGCTTGTCCTCAAGCATTAACAATTACAACTAACTAACTAGTACCACTTCCGTAGGTGATCACGGTTGCATTTGGCATATGCAACAAGCCCTTTAAACCCCTAGGCAGCCCTAGTGGACGAGTAAGGTCTCGTGAGGGCCTATAGCGAATGTACCCACAAAATCCATTTAACCTAATGCAATGCAATGCATGAATGCAACTAATATGAAAATGCAAGATCCCCTTCAAACTCACCAAAACCAACTAACAAGCAAATATCTCAATGAATGTAACAAATCCAAGCAGAGCTCGACTAAATCCCCGTATACTAACAAATACATGAACAGAAACGTGCGTGTGTGCAATGCTCATCAGAAATACCCCCAGAACTAGGTCAAAAATCATACATGCTTTCCGTCAAGACAATCACAGGTTTATAACTAGAATAGACTGTAGACACTCCATAGCCTAGGAACACCTCCACCCTCATCCAAGGTAGACAGAAACTCATGCTTTATTACTATACTACGACACTACATATACAATACGCATGCTTATTTAACCGTGCAATGAATGAGACCCCAAAAGGCTTATACAATAATACCCATGTAGCGAGTGTTAGGTCAGCAGGATCCCAGACTATAAAGCCTTAGGTCACTAGGACTAAGTCCCCTCAGACTTAATTACTCGAGTATTAAAGAGCTCACTCTGGTTAATTTTGCATTTAAATTATTTATATGACTCTTTTTTTTTTTTTCCTTCTTTTTTTCTTTTATATTTTTTTTTCTTTTTTTTTTTCGCAATCTGGAATGAGCCTTTCTCATTTCCAACCCTAGACTACTCATATAAATATGAGCTGGCTACTAGCCATTTGACACCTAGCCATTATTGACAAATATTAACAACTAGCATGAAATTCCTGTTTTCCCCCAAACTTAGACTTTAATGTTCCTACGCTATAAAGGGAATAACGAAAATCCTAAATATAAACAAGTGATTAAATCTCAAAACATCCCACAGGCATGACCCTAACCTAGCCCAACAGCACCCCAATGAGACTGTGTAATAAATTTTGTTCCCGTAACATGCAAGTCAATTTCATAGAAACTATAAATCAGCCCTCTACTCATCATCATCACACCCAAATCAACATCCACCTATCAATCAGAATCAGCTCGTCCTAAGGGATCATGAAATATGCATGCCATGAAAATGCAACTAAATGAAAAACTCACATGGTATACGAAAATAAAACAAAATGTCCTATATGAAACAAACGTAGATAATACAAACATAACAATCATGCATGAACTATCACTACTATGCAAACATGATATCCTATATGAACACAAAATACAACAATATATATACAACTACTAATCCCTCAAACCACCCCCAAACTTAAAATATTCAATGCCCTCATTGAATGGAAAGTAATACAAGGGAAAGTAGAAAACATACCTGAATATCGAAGCAGTCACCCTCCTCGGATGAATCTGGTGGAGGATATTGCGCACGAGCTCCATAGACTGGCCACCTTGCCTGAATACTACAAAACTCACAATTGACAAGAACACAAATTCGTAATAAAAATAAGATTAGAGAAAAAGATTTACCCCCATACGAATCAAAGAGGTGAACTTGCAATTAATTCCTCTTTAGAATTGAATTTTTAGAGATTTTAAAAATAATAGAAGAGGAATTGGATTTGTATGTATAAGAGGATATATAATAATAGTAATAATAATAAATAATACTAATAATAATAATAAATAATAATACTAAATATAATAAATATAATAATAATAATCATAATAAGAAATAATAATAATAAGTATGAATAATAATAATAATAATAATAATAATAATAATAATAATAATAATAATAATAATAATAAATAAGAATTAGAATAGAAATAGGTTTAGAATTTTTGGAGAAAAGATGGGGGGTTTTGAAATAGGAATAGGAAAAGAATTAGAATTAGAATGGGGGTATAAAAAGAATGGGGGTGAAGAAAAAAAATTTTTTATATAATATGCACAGCAACACACGCACACAAGCACAGGACAAACTGAAAGTTTTTTTTTCACTGGAGAACCACGCGCAAGTTGCCCAGCGTGGGGGCAACTTGCCCTCCTTCCAGACACGCCGATGCAACTAGCGTGTCAGGGGCGCAGCTTGCTTCCTTTACAGTTGCGCAGGCGCAACTTGCGCAACAGGGGCGCAATTTGCCCTGTAACGCAGGTTGCTCCTGCGTGACACACCCAAATTCTATTTTTTCATTTTTTTTTTTTTTTTTTTTTCACAGATTTTTTTTTTTTTTTTTTTTTTTTTTTTTCACACAACACTCAAAAATTTTTCTCTTTTTTCCTATACTAATGCTTGGGTTGCCTCCCAAGAAGCGCCTTTCTTTCACGTCTTTAGCTAGACTTGGCCACAATTTTCATCTTGAAAATTTTCTACACCGCATCTCTATAAGGCCAATTAATGATCTTTTCTGGAGCGACATCTTCAACGACAAGCTTTACCCGTATTCGCTCCTCACGAGATCTCTTAACAACATTCTCCCGCCTACCTGAAGAGTTAGCAGCAATAACAATAGCAAGCAAAGGAGATGAATTACCAGAAGCATACCCCAGGTGAACTAGCAATGTTTTGATCTCGAGTTCGGGAGCTCCTTCAATTGATGGCTTAAGGCGCACCTGAGAATTCCAGAGATCTTCCACTCCAAGCAACTTATGTGGAATACGTAACCCTATCAACCAAGGCACTGTAATCCTCAGTTGGCCATGCTTTGCCTTCTCCTTCTCCGTGTCATACTTTTTACTCTGCCCTGCATCAACCAATTTCAAGCTAAAACACTCCTCATCCTCCGCCGGCAAATTCATGGGTAGAGTTTGCTTCTGAAGCCTTTGTGAATATGGAGGAGGAAAATCGATTCGGACGATCTCTGTAGTCTTCTCCGGAGTATATTTGTCAACAGGAGTGATACTCTTTTCCTCTTCGGCCTCCAGCTGGTCGAAGTCAGATTGCAACGAAGCGGCATTCAACAACTGAACATGCTCTTCTAATTCATCATCTTCCACACTGAGACACTCTTCATCCTTCGAAGGAATTAGCATAGCCGCTTGAGCCTTGGAATTTTCTTGATCTTGGGCTGATTCTTCAAAATTTTCAGATTGCAAAGGAAGTGGTTGCGGTTGATTATCCAGAATTGAATTTTCTGGACATTCTGAATTTTCTGATTGGTTTGCCTCCGACTCTGCTTCCTTATCAGCTTCATGTTCTGCTTCTTCCCCATCTCTGCCCTCAGACTCTCCTTCCTGAACTTCGATCATGGTCTCACCCGTGGCTAAGAAAGGCCAGTCAAGACTGATAGTAAGGTTCTTGTCCTCCTCCTCTACATCTAGGCCTTCTGTGTCACTTGCAATTTGATTCAGTGTTTGTAATGCATTAGCAATTTGACCAATCTGATCTCCTATTCTCTGGAGAGACAATGCATTGCTTTTAGCCATCAACCTCAATTCTTCTAATTCAGCTTCTTCGGTCGACTGTTGGATAGACCAAGTCTGAAATTGCTGCTGCTGAAATTCAGGAGGTTGAAAGTGTTGATGCACTGGGGCATACTGATGCTGAAATTGTTGCCCCTGTTGCTGCTGAATTCCCCCTGGATTGTATGGCTCATCTTCAAACTGCTGATTTTGGAGCGGGTAGGATGGATATTGGAATTGCTCCATACCACTCTGATTGTAGTCCCAGCTGAAATTTGGCCGGTTTCTGTTATACTCACATTGATGAGTGTAATGTCCACCTGCACACAGCTCACAAACAATTACGAATTCCTGCTCCCAATAATCCATCAAATAAAAAAAAAAACGTCTGAGTCAGTGAATTTAACCCAAATTGATGACAAGATCATAAACTAAACAAACAATGAACCGAGTCCCCGGCAGCGGCGCCAAAAACTTGTTCACACTTATTCACGCAAGAGAACGTGGTCAACAAGTAATACAGAGTAAATAAGATTCGTTCCCACAGAGACTCAAATTGTTCGTTATGTTCACTTATGCACCAGCTAATGATTTACACTCACTGCTAAGACAATCACAATTTTGGGTTGATTTAACTAATGATTGATTACCAACTAAGCCAATTACGAGAAAATAACTTAACTTAAACCTTATAATAAACAAACATGGGATTTCAACTTCAATTACTACTTCATCTAGAATCTTATGCCCTTTAGCCTAGCATGTGACCGAGTTGATTACTGATTAGATGCACTAAACTGATACATACCAACTTTCGTTGTGCATATACCATCCTACTGATCATCCACAAATGATAGAAGTCAAGTAGTCACCAAATATGTGTAGTCCCTATATGTCTATAGCAATTGAACACATACCGGTTGAAAATCAAGCACCCATTAAACCACATAGTCGATGCAAGACGGTTAGTATCACATCACAAATTAATACATGTTCTTCACATGCAAAAACCTATGCTAGCATGAATTGTTCTAAACCCTAGATCCACTTTCGCATTCACTAGGATTAAACAAGCAATTACAAGTGTTCGCGACGCACTTATAACGAATAAGCATAAACATACTAGGCAATCAATTCATACAATCACACACCAAGGCATAAAAACACTCAATAACTAGAATCCATAGCAAAATCCATTAAAACCCCATGATAACGAATTAGCCCATATTTGACCTAATTGTCATCATGGGTTCTATGGAAAACATAATTCTAAAATCAACAAGTAAAAATAAAGAAGTAGAATAAAGTTTAGAATTGAACTCCCACAATAGAAGAATACAAAGGTTTCAAGAATAATCCTTGCTTGTCACTAGCTTGGAAGAATTCCTTCTCCTCTTCTCTCTTCTGTATAAAACTAGGTTACAATATGAACGTATGTATCTGTTCTGATTACAAGGGTAGGACGTTATACATAAAAAACGTTTCCTCCCTCTTGCCTAATAAAAATATTTAATATTCTATTACAATTAGAATTTAATTAAGGTGCTAAAACCTGCCCGGATTATAATTAGAACTCGAAAAGGGCAAAACAGGAATTTCCCAGCCATGCTTCACAAAGTCTGCCAGCGCGAATTAATTCAGTACTTTACTTGCACGTGATTCCTATTCCAGGTTGTAGAAAATCTCTCAAGCTTCGCGTGGGCAGTAAGATCGCTAAAAACGGACTTACAGAACTCCAGATATGGCCAAAACAGTATAAGCTGCGCAGCCTTCCCAGAAAATCCGAATTTTAATCATTTAATTCCCAAAAAATTGTAGAAGCATCCACCTTAATCAACATTCTCGTAAACCTGCACAACTAAGCAAAACACATCAAAACTACAAGAAACTTGAGTCCAAGACAATCAATTTAAGCCGATTTAGAATGTTCCAAGTGGATATAACACTTATAACGAATAAGCATAAACATACTAGGCAATCAATTCATACAATCACACACCAAGGCATAAAAACACTCAATAACTAGAATCCATAGCAAAATCCATTAAAACCCCATGATAACGAATTAGCCCATATTTGACCTAATTGTCATCATGGGTTCTATGGAAAACATAATTCTAAAATCAACAAGTAAAAATAAAGAAGTAGAATAAAGTTTAGAATTGAACTCCCACAATAGAAGAATACAAAGGTTTCAAGAATAATCCTTGCTTGTCACTAGCTTGGAAGAATTCCTTCTCCTCTTCTCTCTTCTGTATAAAACTAGGTTACAATATGAACGTATGTATCTGTTCTGATTACAAGGGTAGGACGTTATACATAAAAAACGTTTCCTCCCTCTTGCCTAATAAAAATATTTAATATTCTATTACAATTAGAATTTAATTAAGGTGCTAAAACCTGCCCGGATTATAATTAGAACTCGAAAAGGGCAAAACAGGAATTTCCCAGCCATGCTTCACAAAGTCTGCCAGCGCGAATTAATTCAGTACTTTACTTGCACGTGATTCCTATTCCAGGTTGTAGAAAATCTCTCAAGCTTCGCGTGGGCAGTAAGATCGCTAAAAACGGACTTACAGAACTCCAGATATGGCCAAAACAGTATAAGCTGCGCAGCCTTCCCAGAAAATCCGAATTTTAATCATTTAATTCCCAAAAAATTGTAGAAGCATCCACCTTAATCAACATTCTCGTAAACCTGCACAACTAAGCAAAACACATCAAAACTACAAGAAACTTGAGTCCAAGACAATCAATTTAAGCCGATTTAGAATGTTCCAAGTGGATATAACACTTATAACGAATAAGCATAAACATACTAGGCAATCAATTCATACAATCACACACCAAGGCATAAAAACACTCAATAACTAGAATCCATAGCAAAATCCATTAAAACCCCATGATAACGAATTAGCCCATATTTGACCTAATTGTCATCATGGGTTCTATGGAAAACATAATTCTAAAATCAACAAGTAAAAATAAAGAAGTAGAATAAAGTTTAGAATTGAACTCCCACAATAGAAGAATACAAAGGTTTCAAGAATAATCCTTGCTTGTCACTAGCTTGGAAGAATTCCTTCTCCTCTTCTCTCTTCTGTATAAAACTAGGTTACAATATGAACGTATGTATCTGTTCTGATTACAAGGGTAGGACGTTATACATAAAAAACGTTTCCTCCCTCTTGCCTAATAAAAATATTTAATATTCTATTACAATTAGAATTTAATTAAGGTGCTAAAACCTGCCCGGATTATAATTAGAACTCGAAAAGGGCAAAACAGGAATTTCCCAGCCATGCTTCACAAAGTCTGCCAGCGCGAATTAATTCAGTACTTTACTTGCACGTGATTCCTATTCCAGGTTGTAGAAAATCTCTCAAGCTTCGCGTGGGCAGTAAGATCGCTAAAAACGGACTTACAGAACTCCAGATATGGCCAAAACAGTATAAGCTGCGCAGCCTTCCCAGAAAATCCGAATTTTAATCATTTAATTCCCAAAAAATTGTAGAAGCATCCACCTTAATCAACATTCTCGTAAACCTGCACAACTAAGCAAAACACATCAAAACTACAAGAAACTTGAGTCCAAGACAATCAATTTAAGCCGATTTAGAATGTTCCAAGTGGATATAACACTTATAACGAATAAGCATAAACATACTAGGCAATCAATTCATACAATCACACACCAAGGCATAAAAACACTCAATAACTAGAATCCATAGCAAAATCCATTAAAACCCCATGATAACGAATTAGCCCATATTTGACCTAATTGTCATCATGGGTTCTATGGAAAACATAATTCTAAAATCAACAAGTAAAAATAAAGAAGTAGAATAAAGTTTAGAATTGAACTCCCACAATAGAAGAATACAAAGGTTTCAAGAATAATCCTTGCTTGTCACTAGCTTGGAAGAATTCCTTCTCCTCTTCTCTCTTCTGTATAAAACTAGGTTACAATATGAACGTATGTATCTGTTCTGATTACAAGGGTAGGACGTTATACATAAAAAACGTTTCCTCCCTCTTGCCTAATAAAAATATTTAATATTCTATTACAATTAGAATTTAATTAAGGTGCTAAAACCTGCCCGGATTATAATTAGAACTCGAAAAGGGCAAAACAGGAATTTCCCAGCCATGCTTCACAAAGTCTGCCAGCGCGAATTAATTCAGTACTTTACTTGCACGTGATTCCTATTCCAGGTTGTAGAAAATCTCTCAAGCTTCGCGTGGGCAGTAAGATCGCTAAAAACGGACTTACAGAACTCCAGATATGGCCAAAACAGTATAAGCTGCGCAGCCTTCCCAGAAAATCCGAATTTTAATCATTTAATTCCCAAAAAATTGTAGAAGCATCCACCTTAATCAACATTCTCGTAAACCTGCACAACTAAGCAAAACACATCAAAACTACAAGAAACTTGAGTCCAAGACAATCAATTTAAGCCGATTTAGAATGTTCCAAGTGGATATAAACTCCACTTATCAAAATGCAACCTTGTTCTCTATCCTCTCGACAGATAGGTCACACATTCTGTTTCCCTACAATATTTAAATGAACAAATAAAAATACTAAGGTAAAAAGAAATCATCAATTCATAGAGCTTAAGCAATAAAATAAAATACTAAATTATAGAATTAAATTATCCTTCTATCGATTAATTTACCAAATTTCCAGGAGGTGAAGGCCTAGGGGGAGCATCTGTAGGAACACAGTCCTTATCAAACTCTAGCACAACAGCAGCAGGCTGATTGTTTTTCTGCTGGAAACTTGCCTTTTCAGACTGCATTGGGGAGTGATGATTCTGGCCGGAAGTAATCAATGCCTTCAGCTGAGCAATCTCTGCCTCAAGAGCTTTCGTCTTTTCATCCCTTTGACGATCACGGGCCATCAACTCTTCCTTCGTTATTCGAACTTTCTTCTCTCGTGGCAAATTAAAGAACTATTTTGGAGTGATGTACCCTCCAACAGCACGGACCCTACCAGAATGCTCAAGACTCCCCAAAGCCATAGTCAAAACATCTTCAGCTCCAGAAAATTGTATTTCACCCTTCTCTTTCTTTTCCAACAAAGTATCCTATTAATATGAAAATAATTAGCCCAAATTACAAAGAGCCTAAAAGCATATTAATTATAAATGATGCCCCTACACTACGCCATAGATGGCTTTCTACAACACTTAGGGGGGGTGTTACCTTCTCGATCCAACCCCCTGGACCCTTGCAGAGAAAGCCAATGTTTCCCTCACGGTCATTTGTCCTATATGGAGGTCATTTTGGCTAATATAGGCAGCTGTTCTTTGCGGAACAAATTCTTGCATGTCATGGCCATTATATGTGATACTCCCTGAAGTCTGGTAAGAACGCAAGGAGTTTTAATATTGTAAAAACTGTTTAAAAATTTTTCTGGTATGCCAATATAATAGTAGCTACTAGTATGCCAATATAATAGGAGACTTACAATTGTATCGCATACACCTTGTAACTCTTCATCTACATCTTCAACCTCTTGGCCATTTTTTCGCTTACGAGCCTTTTTCCAAAAAATTGCTCTATCAGGTTCAACTCCAGGCTCCAACTTTCCACTTTTTATCTGTTAAAAATGAAGCAAAATATAAAAATTCATTCTAAATTTTTATTCAACAAGACAATATTGACTTAGTTCTTACTTCATCTTCTTTTAAACCAATATAACCCTTTCTTGACAACGGTGATGATATTTTCGATGAGAAACTCTTTCACTATGCTCTTCATGTATTTCCTAAAAACAAAATTATAGAATTACATATCATATATACAGGTGCAGAATATAAAATGAATAGAATTATCGAATACAAAATAAAACTATAAAATAAATTCATACCTCCCATTTTGGATCAGTCCTCTGTCTCACAAATCTTTTCCAGGTTGACTTACTAACAAAAGCATATTGCTGTGAGGGCCTACTCAATATCGCCTTCTGTCCAACATATGGCCGCACAAACTTCCTCGTCAAATCAGTATTAAATTGTCGCCATTTACAACCAGCAGACTTTAGGACAAAGTGCTCACAATGTGGTTTCACTTTGAATGTAGACTGGATAAAACACAAGTAAAATGAGAAATTTAAATACGAGAAATTAACAACACATGTAAAAATAGAGAACACAAGTAAAATGTAAAATTTACAAATGCTAGAGCACCTAAAGATCTAGCCAAAGCTTTGATTTTAATTCAGGATCCACATTTGGCCAACTAGTAATATCGATTGGAATCATAGTCCTGGCCAACATTCCAATATATGATTGCAATCGTGCCCTAGTTTCACCATCAGCAATTCCCCAATCATTGAATGTGACTTTAGTCTTTTTCCCGCGAGCTTTCTTCACAACCACTTTGTACATTGCGCATACACCACGCTTACCTTTAGACTTTGATCTAACAGTGTCGGTTGTAGTAACCGTGGGTTGTTCTTAGTTGGCCTGTTGATGTTCTAATGCTTCAGCTGTCTGTGAGTCATGAGTTTTCGCTTCTTTGACCTCGATCTCCAGCTGTTTAGTGGTAACCTTATCCGAGCCTACCTTTTTTGTTTTCTTTTGCTTTTTATTCGGTGCCATTTCTCTTGTTTTCCTTCAATCTGTAAAAACTTATCAGTTAATTATCACTGAAAATATGCAAAAATCAGAGAAGCAAAAATCAGAGAAGCAAAATGAAACAATTTTAATATGCAATCAGTTAATATCATGGAAAATATTCAAAATTATCAGTTAATTATCACTGAAAATATGCAAAAATCAGAGATAAGCAAAATGATAGACAATTGTAATTAAAAATATCATGAACAACTACAAAGTGGAAGCAAATTAAAACTAAATTGCTAGGCACTAAACATATGACTAGGCACCTATGACCTATGATTTTTTCACCCAAATCCCTTCAACATTTTGTCTTTTATTGCTGACACTTGCATCACCATAATCAGTTGGGTCACATATAGGGATATTAGAACAGAATGGAGGAGGGTTCCAGGAGGTCTCTTCTGGGCATCTTCATCGTACGCATCATGATAGTCTCGATTTGTCGACGATAGCACAATAGACTAATTAGCATCAGCTGGATCCTCAACATAAAAGACTTGGTTGACTTGGTCAACAGAGACATATTTGTCCTTTTTGTGACCTGGTCGATTGAAGTTCACAAGCGTGAAACCAAGATCATCGGACTTGATACCTCTATCACTTGTTGCCCATGTACTATGGAATACCAGTTGCATAGGTTTCTTTGTTGGCACTAGCTTTTCATTTAATTATGTTAAAGAAACTGCTATCAGGTGGTGGAGAAATAAGGGCCTTGTTAATGTGTTTTAAAATTCAAAGGGATTCTATACCTTTAAATTTAACACCGTTGAAAACATGAATTCTATCCTGTCTTTAAGCTCTGTTACCATGGGTGGTAAGAGAATGGTTTTGTCTGCTTGGATTGAGGGATCTGATTTTCAAAAGAATTGTATTCCATCGGTGGCCACTTGGATCAAACTTAAAGAGGTCCCCCACTCTTATTGGTACAAAGCTGGTATTCACTCAATTGCCAAAGTTGTTGGTAAGCCTCTGAAGTTGGACGTTCAGACTGCAAAAATGGAACCAATGAAATATGCTGGAGTCTTAGTTGAGATTACTTATGGAGCACCTTGTCCGAATGATCTATTGGTCTCTGTTTTAAATGACAAAGATGGTTCTGAGCAGCAAATGAAAGTTGGAATCGAATACACTGCCATGCCACAATCATGTAATATCTGTAAAGCTTTTGGTCATAGCTTGGCCAGGTGTCATAAAAACCCTAACAGAGAGCCTATTATTGATCAGTATAAAAAACATGCAAATCCTGGAAAATCTGCAAATAGTGGAATAAATGCAACAAATGCAACTCATGCAACTCATGCACCTCAAGCAAATCCTATCAGGAATAGCAACATGACTCCCATTAATAAGCACACCTATTTTGATGACGAGGAAGACGTGATCGTGGATCTTGCAATTGAGATTCAGGGACTGGTCCAAAATGAAGCTGCCATTCAAAAATTGGTCACAACTGAAAATTGCAGAGTCCCAGAAATTAGTGCAGATGAGGGAATTGTTCAAAAAAGGCTGTTCTTCATGTTGACTTCACACATTATGGAGAAAATACAATCTTAGAGAAAGACCCAGGAAATCAGATTGCAACAGGAAAGCTAGAAAAAGGACCCTCCACTTCAATCACCGATGCTGTTGACAACATCTCAGAAGCTCTAGTAACAATTGGTAACGCGGATCGGACAGATGATGAACATATTGAAGTTGAGATGAGCCTTGAGGTGAATCTGGAGCAGTACAACGTATCTTCAACACATAGAACTCATGCTCATGCTATTGAGAGAGATAAACAAGATGTTGAGGAATGTGAAGAAGGCGAAATTACTACACCTATGAGCTCTGGCAGAAAAAATAAACAGAAACGAAAACAAAGCAAAAGCAAGGCCAAGAATGGTCCGTGGGCATCTCATATTCCTATGTCTCCTACATTGCTGAGTTCTCCTAGCAAGAAAGGCAAGATCACGGACGATGAAGGGTTTACATCTGTGGTTAACAAAAGAAGCCTTCGATCACAAGGTTATGTGATCAAAAATCACTCTTTTTAATGAACTTTGCTAGTTGGAACGTTAGAGGTCTCAATAAGAATTCTCATCAAAAGGAGGTTATTCATTTTATTAAGTCTAATAACTTAAGTTTTGTTGGTTTGGTTGAAACTAAGGTAAAAAAGGAAAATAGTGATGTTGTTAGTAGGAAAATTGCTCGAAATTGGAAATGGCTTTTCAACTATGACTTTCACCGGAATGGAAGAATTTGGGTTGGATGGGACAGTGATGTTTGGGAGGTTACTTTTTGTAATGCATCTGCTCAACACATTTCATGCATTGCTCTTTTCAAAGAAAAACAAATCTCTTTTATGGCTACTTTTGTTTATGCCTATAATGATGCTTGTGATAGGACTTCTCTTTGGAGTTACTTAGAATCCGTCACTACCACCTTACCTTGGGTAGTGAATGGCGACTTCAACTGCGTTTTATCTATGGATGAGATTGAGGGAGGTCGTGAAAGATGGACTCCAGATATGCAATCCTTTAAAGATTGTATCACAAATATTGGCCTAGATCATATCCGCTCTGTTGGCGATCATCTCACATGGAGTAACAACAGACTTGCAAGCCCTATTCATAAAAGGCTAGATCGTATGTTGGGAAATTCTGTCTGGTTAACAACTTTTCTTGAAGCCCAGGTGCTGGTTCTTCCTAGGGGAGTAATGGATCACTGCCCCCTGTTACTCACTGTGCCCATGACGTTGGAAAGGTACTCCAAACCTTTTCAGTTTTTTAATTTTATGATTGATCTCGATGGTTTTTTTGACACTGTGAAGAATGTATGGGAGTCGAATCTATGGGGCGATCCAATGAGCATTTTTTGCAGAAAACTTAAGCTGACCAAACAGGCGCTTGTTCAACTAAACAAGTCAAATGGTAATGTTCACTCGAAGGTCAATAATTTAAGGAGCTCGCTGCACCAAATTCAAAATGATTTGATGTCTAATTATTCTGATGAGGGATTGCTCTTATTAGAGCAACAAGCAATTCAAGCTCTCAATAAGGCGAAAGAGGATGAAGAAAAACTGCTCCATCAAAAATCCAGGACTTCTTGGCTTCGTCTTGGAGATGGAAATACCTCCTTCTTTTTCAATCAAGTCAAATCCCACTGGAACCACAACAAGATTCTTGCAATTAAAAATGAGAATGATGACTTTGTGCAAGGACACTCAAATGTAGCCAAGGTAGTTGTTGATTATTTTGCCAACTCCATTGGGTCCAATGCTGGTCGCTCTCAGGAGCTGAATTTCTCATCTGTCCACTGCAACACTCTCACAGACACTCAGATTGCGGGATTAATAAGGCCCTTCACCAAGGATGATGTGTTTGCAACTCTAAAGAAAATGAAACGAAACAAAGCCCCGGGCCCTGACGGGTTTAATGTGGAATTTTTCCTGGCTTGCTGGCATATTGTTGGTGATTCTTTCTGCAAAGCAGTCTTATCTTTCTTTGACACAAACTATCTTCACAAAGGGGTGAACTCCACAAGTATTGCTCTGATTCCAAAGGTGCAATCTCCTTCAAATATGAAAGAATTCCGTCCTATCTCTCTCTGCACAGTAGCCTATAAATGCATTTCTAAGCTTATGGCTAGCCGGCTAAAAAGAGTGCTTACATCCCTTATTGACCCTGCTCAGTCAGCTTTTGTTCCTGGTAGATCAATATCTGATAATGTGATTCTCGCTCAAGAATTTTTTCGAGGCTACACTAGAGACACTGGTACTGCTAAATGTTCTCTCAAAATTGACCTTTATAAAGCCTTTGACTCAGTGCAGTGGGATTTTCTGCTAGCAGCTCTTGAAAAAATGAGATTTCCATCTCGTTTTATTACTTGGATCAAGTCTTGTATTTGCTCTCCTATGTACTCTGTTAAATTGAATGGCTCTCTCAATGGCTATTTTGCTGGTGCAAAAGGTCTTCGACAGGGTGATCCCCTATCACCATATCTATTCACCATTGCAATGCAAATCTTGTCATGTATGCTTAACAATGCTCCAGCAGACTTCAAATACCCACTACGCCATAAACGCACATACGCAACCCCCATTTTCAGTTGCGTAAGGCCTGAAAAACGTTGCGTAAGGTCTTACGCAACGCTTTTTGGGCGTTACCAATACTGGCGTTGCGTAAGACCCCTAACGCAACGCTTTTCCAAGCTATTGCAACACTTCGAAAAGCATTGCATAAGAGGCCTTATGCAACACCAAAAGCATGCAAACGCAACACTTCATGGGGTTGCATAAGATGTTTCAGCCATGTCAGCCTGTTGACATGGAAGCAAGGTGCCACGTCAGCATGCTGACATGTAAGCAAGGCGCCACGTCAGCATGCTGACATGTCATTAGTGGGACCCACAAGTGCCACGTCACAAAATGGGGGGATGCCATGTAATCAGTGGGGCCCACCAAGGTGCCACGTCATCACTGGGGCCCACATGCCACGTCAGCAGTGGGGTCCACTATCTAACGCAACGCTATTTGTGCCTAATGCAATGCTTAATTTTTTTTAAGCAACCCCTTTCTTTTCAAATGCAACATTAAAACTATGCTAATGCAACATTAAATAGAGTCAAACGCAACGGTTTTTTATAAAAAATTTGAAATGGCTGTTTTGTTTATACATAAAACCATAATGTACAAACCAAGCCAACAACTTCAAAAGTCCTAAGCCAACAAATCTACTTAACAGTTTTACAAAAATCCAAGTTCTACTACTATAAAGTTAAAGCTACAAAAAATTACTAAGTGCAACCGCCTTGAGTCATTGGAGTATTGGAGTATAATTAGCATCAGATGTGTTTGAGAAGTCAAATCCAGATTTCCACGGTTCTCCCAAGTTATTCAAATCTCCTAGGCCAGTGAAGATAGAATTTTTATCCACACACGTTTGAGCCTTAACAGACTGGTCAGTATGAACGGTGTTGAACTGCTGCAAAAAATAGAATTTCAATTGTTAATTAATATTCCTCAGTTTATACAGACTACGACAAAAATTAACATACTTATTACACATACATACTTATTACATACCACCAGTGGCTCGTACCATGCTATGTTACACATACATACTTATTTTAGAACAAAATTTAAAAGGAAAAGGAACCACTGTTCTTCCAGGATCTAACTTCTTTGGCCTCTTTCCTCTCCAGGTATATACATATTGTGTTTCATATTTTTTATTTCAATTTTTTATTATGGAATCAAGCATGGTTTTGGTAAAGACTTTTATTCTTAACTTACACATACATACTTATTACATACCACCAGTGGCTCGTACCCTCGATAAAAGAGGGGCATTGCTAAGCTACAAATCAAGGAGGAACATTATGCTCCCCCTGCTCCTATCTTCACTGAAACAATACTGTCCTAAGCATGCAAAATATTTTACATAGCATGGTTCTAGCTAAAATAACGCAACATTGTTTAATTGAATCAGAAATTACCTACGTGGGCTGGCATGAACTCAATAGGGCAAGCAAAGACAAAAATTGGACATGCACTGATGATGATACTACAAGTCGGAGTTATGGAGAAGTTCGAAAGCATACCTATGGTTACTGGTTTAGATCTAGCTTGTTTTGCCGGAGCTCTTTTCATTTCCTCTGCTTCCATCTTCCTTCTTGCAAGACTTACTTCTTCTGCCATTGCTTCTGGTGCTGCATCAAATCAATATGTAGCCCATTAATCTGTTAAACTATAGGAAAAATGGATCAAGCATCACAATGACACAATGTAGTAATTAAATTGTATATTTAATTTATTATTGCAAACACATACCACAGTATATATATTGTATTAATGGTATATAGTAGTAGTAGAGATGAGATTTTTGTAAACTACAACCACAACCACTTTCTTCTGCAAGTATAGTTTTACACTAGTATATAATGAATTTTCTGTTGTTATGTACTTATGTACTAGAAAACTATAAATGGCACATATGGGTTTTAATAATCAGTATGTCAAACATGAAACCAGTAATGAATCAATTAGGATAAGATTAGTTAGAGTGTCGAGAAGAAAACCTTGCAACGCGAGAAAAAAATGCTTCCAGGGGAAAGTTCAGGACCAAGTACAGCAACAATAGCATTTATTAGGCGACCTACTCCTTGTTGAAGTTCAAGGCGCCCATTTTCTTCAGATAGAAGTATATCCATAGCAAGGCTAAGTGTTGCCTGCAGAAACAGACAAGAATTGGAACATTATCATTCAATTAAAACTTAAAATGCAAGGTACTCTGGTCTGAAATTCATCAAATACTTGACCGGGTACACATATTTCCAATGTAGAATACAACGACAATTGCCATGAATTAAATTACACTGACTTCATTGACTAAAGCAGCTCTGTAGTCGGACTAATTCCGGAAGTCTATGTACCAAAACTACACACCATTTATGTTTATGAAATACATGACATATCATATTCGAACAAGCAAAGATGTATAATGTGCTACCAGACCACATAACTACTAGCTTCTAGCACCTAGGCTATGTATCTTGAAGGTAAGATCAAAAAAACCTGCTATCAAAGTAGGTATACAGAAACAGCACAAGCTAGTCAGTGTTTATTACATTATAGGAGAGGGGAAAATAACCTCGTATTTTAACATTATTTCATTAGGAGTGGGGAAAAAACTCATTACTTAATTATACGGACTATATGGACAACGTATAAATTACAAAGATTCCTTATAATATAGAATTGTATTCACAACAGGAAACTAGCTCATAATACTGTTTAACATTAGCACTTTAGCATGTATACCTGCACATGTGACACTTAAGACAATCCAGCGGATACAATAGTCAAAAGAAGTCCATGCAAAGACCATATTTGCAAACCAGCTGCAGAGCTTCTAGCCAGCGTCGAAAGAAAGTTCACAGTTGAAGGCACTAAACTTGACAAAGCTTACAGAATCTCCTTGTGCAAGGTTGCCTGCAGGTTAATTGAAGGATTAAATAATGTTTTTTCTTAAGTATTACTTGCTGTCTTTGTTACAAAATGAGTTTCTAATAACACTCATAGATGTGAAGTATTTATGTTGTGGCAGGTTTTCATATCAGTACATGAAATACAAGATAGTCGTAGATTTTTTCATAGAGAAGTACATAAGGCGTTGTCTGATTGCCAGTCAAATACCAAGTACAAAGACATTCTTTTAGAAGTTTTGTTACCGTTTATAATGTACTTTGACGCATAAAGTCTTACATTGGCTGTGTATGTTGAACCCAGGACCAAACGTCGACAGCTTGGCATTAATAATACAATTAAAACTAGGAGGCTATAAACTTGCGCATACAAAACATGAGTAGCAGCAGCATGAATGAGGTGATAATATATATTCAAAAAAAGTGGTGTCTCCTTTGGATGACAAGATGGTGATTAATAACCTGGCTATAAGGTCCAATGCAACTGGGAGCCCAGCAGGATATACTATGGAAATAATTCCAGTATGCAGCTTCATGGACTATGACTGGATCTGATACAACTTCGAGCACATCGTCAACGAACAACGCATAGGTGCTCACTTCGAAAATGTCATGAACCTAGGTCCAACCAAATAAATTTAAATACAACGAAGAAATATAATAAGTATCCAGTTATATTTGGTGCCAATTATATTTGGTGCCAATTATGTAGATAATTTTCATCTAGTTTATCTTTACTTCCCTCTGACATGTAAAAGGAAACTGTATAATAAGTATTATGGCCGAATACACAGAAAATTATTGCCTCTGTCAACTATCTAAGCAACAAACCCAAACTATTAGCAAATAATCAATTCATTATGCAAGAGGTTTATTGTAATTTCAGAGAGAAAAGCATGTCACACCACTGAGCCGCAACATAAACCATCATCAACTATATGTCTTTTAATTAGATATCTCATCCATACCCAATTTGACCAGATTCCTCCATTTTCAAAGTAGCAAGAGCACAAACATAATTTTGAAACCAAACAGAACATCACAATCACTAAGGGACCTCAATTAGAATAAGACAATAAGTAGATTCTAAAACCATGTAAGCCTGGACTGCTAGTCAAGCAAACAATTTTTACATAACCATCTCATGTACATAAACAATTACATAATTAACATACAACAAAGCAAAGCAAAGCAAAAACTTGTACTCACAAACATTTCAGAGCATACAACAGCATAACAATCTGATGCTAAATATTGAGTAAAATCAAACCAAAACTCGAAACCCAAACATCCAAATATAAAACCCTAATTTGAATCTCTAAATTGAAACCCAAATCAGTTAGAGATTGAAAGCCCTACAATCACCTGCATTACCACTGGAATTGGAAGAAGAAGCTTGAGAGAGCTTGAGATTTGCTGGATGTAGGTGTTCCTTGATTTTGTAAGTATAGATGTGTGTAGATGTAAGATTGAAATGGTACCCGACAGCCATGGTTGCAGAGGAGAGAGAGACGAGGATGTTCGGCGGGGGTGTGTAAAATGAGAAGAGAGGCCAGATGTGTTTAGGGTTTTATGTATCCTTTATAACATTGAATTGGATTCGATTAGGGTGCTCTGTAATATTGGGCTTTTGTGTTGTGGACTTGTGGTGCTGTTTATTGCCCAATTGCAAACTTTTTACTCCAACCAAATTAATTGGTCGATAAATCTTTAAAGTCGTTGATTTTTTATTCGAAGAAGAAAATTAATTTTTTGTTTAGGGTTATTAGAAACAAATTATAAGTTGGTTCTTGGTTGATAGAAAATTTGAACTCTTGTATCTTTTTTAGTTTCAATCACAATTTTTAACTTTTGTATTTTATTTCTTTATATTGAAAAAAATGAAAAAAAAAAGTTGTACATTCACGAAGAATAAAAGATTCGAGAAAAATATTAAATACATATATTTAATATAACGATATTCCCCAAGTTTCAGAAAATAAAAAATTAATTTGATTGGAGATCTTAGTAGATCACTACTATTTTCAATAGCACTCGTAACTAGTGCTTTGTTACGGATTATTGTTTCTATTTTTCAAAAAATATTTTTGAACGATCCAACCGTACGGATGACAATATATATCTAATATAATGATATTCCCCAAGTTTCAGAAAATAAAAAATTAATTTGATTGGAGATCTTAGTAGATCACTAATATTTGCAATATGACTCGTAACTAGTGCTTTGTTACGGATTATTGTTTCTATTTTTTAAAAAATATTTTTAATATTTTTTCAATATATATCTAATATAATGATATTACACGTCACCCTTGTGGGTCCCACACTGCCACGTCAGCAGTGGTGGGTCCCACATCTGCCACGTCATATTTTTTTTAAAAAATATAAATTTATCTAATGCAACACTTCAAACAGCAAATGCAACAATACAGGTATCTAATGCAACGCTTTCTGCCACGTCAGCAAATGCCATGTCATCGAAGGTGGCCCCCACTTTTGCCACGTCAACAATTATGGGTCCCACAATTGCCACGTCAGCATGATGGGCCTCCTGCCACGTCATCCTTGTGGGTCCCACATTGCCACGTCAGCAGTTGTGGGGCCCACATCTGCCACGTCATATTTTTTTTAAAAATATGAATATATCTAATGCAACACTTCAAAGAGCAAACGCAACACTATTGGTATCTAATGCAACGTTTTTTGCCACGTCAGCAAATGCCACGTCAGCAAAGGTGGGCCCCACTTCTGCCACGTCAGCAAAGGTGGGCCCCACTTCTGCCACGTCAGCAAATGTGGGTCCCACATGTGCCACGTCAGCAAATGCCACGTCAGCACATGTGGGTCCCACTCCTGCCACGTCACCATTTATAAAAATAAAAAATTATCTAACGCAACGCCATCAGTTAGTGTTGCATAATGTGAAACACTGTGTGTAATACGCAACGCTAATCTATATCTAACGCAACACCAATTCAGCTCAGTTGCAAAAGACCCAAAACTTCTATCTAACGAAACGCTTTCTGTGCAACGCTTTGTAAAAAGGGTTGCGTATGCTCACTTATGGCGTAGTGACCACTGGAAATGCAAGGAAACTAAGGTGAATCACCTTTTTTTCGCAGATGATGTTCTTTTCTTTTCTCATGGTGATCGTAACTGAATTACTCATATTATGAACTGCTTGCATATGTTCTCTGGTTGGAGTGGTTTATATCCCAGCATGTTAAAAAGTAGTTGCTATCTGGTTAATTGTGATCCAACTGTTGTCTCCTGGTTTGATAATACTTATGGAATTCCCCATGGTGAGTTGCCAGTCAACTTTCTTGGTGTCCCTCTCATCTCCTCTGAATTAAGTGAGAATATTTGTATGCCGCTCATCCAGAAAATTACTTCGAGAATGATGTCTTGGACCAATATATTCTTATCTTTCGCGGGGAGGGTTCAACTTCTTCGAGCAGTAATTTTTACTATGCAGTCCTACTGGACAAACCATTTCATGCTGCCAAAGTGTGTTCATAAGCGTCTTCAATCAATATTTACTCGATTTCTTTGGAAAGGAGACCATACTAAAATTGGTGGTGCCAAAGTGGCCTGGAAAGTGGTTTGTAAACCTAAAAATGAAGGAGGTCTTGGTCTAAAATGCCCGGTTGAATGGAACCAAGCTCAAATTCTTATGCACCTGTGGAGACTTGTCACTAAGCGGAGATCTTTGTGGGTTGACTGGGCTACAAACACTGCCCTTAAAAGATCTCACTTCTGGACAATGTCCATCCCTACGGACTGCTCGTGGTTCTGGCGGAATCTTCTGAAGCTAAGAACTATTGCCCTCTCTCATATTTCTTACAAGATCGGCAATGGACGGTCTATATCCTTTTGGCTAGATCCCTGGTGGCTTAACAGGACCATTGCTTCATCATCTAAGGACTGTATCATCATTAACTCGGGGTCTAACAAGCATGCCACGGTGGGTGACTTCATCCAAAGCGGGGAATGGTTACTTCCAAGAGTCAATATACATCAGCACCGAAACACTCGTCTTCTATCTAGTTGGTTGGCAAGTTTTTTATATCCCAATTTTGATCTCTCTCAAAATGATATGATTCTCTGGGATGGAGCTTCTAAGGTTTCTACTTGGGTAATTTGGGATTCTATTAGAACTGGTGGCGAAGGAGTTACTTGGTTCAATTCTGTGTGGTTCAAGCACGGAATAACTCGTTACGCTCATCACAACTGGTTACTCTGTCATGGTCGCCTTTATACTCTTATGAGACTTCATTCCTTTGGAATTGCTACCTCATTTCAGTGCTTTCTTTGTGTAGGCGGAACTGAAACAGATTCCCATCTTTTTTTACAATGTCCCTATTCACAATTTATTCTAGAGAAATTGCTGGCTCCTCTTCGTATGAACCTCAACTATAATCAGACTTGGGCTTCTTTTATCACTAGTTTATACCACTTGAGGACTGGAGATCACAGAATGGTAGTTCTTCTTGTTCTACAGATTTTCTCTTATCACTTGTGGAGGGAAAGAAATTCCAGAGCCCATGACAAAGGTGCATTTAGTCCGTTCAAACTTCTTGATGAAATCAAAGCAGATCTCCGAGCTCGCCTGACATCCATTCCATGGTTTGCAAATTGTAACAGATCTTTATTGCACTCTTGGATTATTTAGGCTAATCCTCTTGTAAGGGTTATGCCCTAGTTCCTTTCTTGCTTTGATTTGCTTCTTCGAGTGATCCTTATTCGCTCTTGGATAGCTTTCTTGTATTCCCTTTCTTTTTTTTCTATATAATTATCAATTTAGCAAAAAAAAAAAACAAAGGGTAGAGATATTATAAAAACAATATAACAATTCAAACAATAATTTCAACAGATCGTAATTATATGTGTATGGTAGATGATATCTAACATAAAAATATATAAAATTGAGATAGAAATAAACTTACTGGTGATAGGATGGTACTGATAAAGGTGATGGAGGCGCCGGAACTCGGAAGTCCTACAAGAAGATGTATACAATCAATCGAAAAACGATATATAAATGTACAAAACCAATATATAAATGTACAAAACCAATTAATTTTAGGGATTGAAATGTAAAATTGATGTTTTAATAATAGATTTAGATATAAGAAAGATGTATAAAATTATAAGAACAAGACAAATATGTAGAAAATCAATCGAAAGATGAACAAATTAAAATGTTGCTGAGCAACTATATGTTTTTATGATTGATGAACAAATTGAAATGGGAATAACTATCTAAATTGTAATGGAATGTTTCATGAATTATTTAGAATTGATGAACAAATTTAAATGCTTCACAGCTACAAGAATTGATTTTAGGATAGATGAGCAAATTGAAATATTGATGGGGCGGGATTGTTATACAAAAGATGTATTATATTTATAGGAGTTACGGCTCATTAGGGTTATGGTATTGATATTACCGTTGGGTTTTCTCAATCGTTGGAACCCGATTTCATATTTTTTTATTTTAACTTTACAAGTTATTTGTTATTTATAATAGAATAAAGGTTTGGTATATAATTATACATGCAATATATGTATGAATATTATTACTTTTTTCATCATTTTGTTTATGTTTAAATAAAACACAACCCTGCTTCAAAAAAAGTACTCGCTCCGTCCCTAATTAGTAGTCCATTTTAAAAAAAACACACATCTTAAGAAATATTTAATGTCATATTTTGTTTCCATAGTTGCCCCTACTTATTGCATTAAATAATACTACTTTTGAATGTATAATTAATTATAAAGTCAAACATTGTAAATAGAAATGTAGGGGTAATTTTGGAAAAACTTGAAAAGCATGCATTGAAATATGAAAAGAGACAACTATTTAGTGACAAATTTTTTTCTCAAAATGGACTACCTATGTAAATCATTTCGTTATATACATTAACGTGATGTAGGACAACTATTCATATTAATTTAAAATTAAACAAAACATATATTGAAAAATTGGTTTATCAAATATTACCAAAAATAAAATTTTAAACAATATTAAAATAATAATTTAATATCTTAATAAAATAGAAATTAAAATCTAAAACAGAGTAAACGTACGGAGGCAACACAATACAAAATAACTTTATCATATAACATATTTTTAATATATTATATTAAATATGATTATGATCATCATAATTGCAAATTAAAAAATTAAAATGGGCATGTTTTTATTATTATACAATTATATATGTACAAAATTGTTATTTGTAGTTGTTAACTTTAATTATTTTTCCTTGCTTGTTAATTATTTTTTTAGTTGTTTCTCGAATTTTGATACAATTTAATGAATTTTTCATGACTATTTAATTATTAATATGTTTTTGACATCAAGATAGCTCAATTATTATTAACTGAAATTAGTAAAATATTTATTATAAAAAAATATAGTAAATGGTATTAAAATTAAATATTTATAAACTGAAAATGCACACCTAGAGGGGTGAATAGGTGTAAATGGCTAACTATATCCAATTTTAACAATTTACCAGAAACAGGTTAGTGATTTCGATTTTCACAGATGCAAATGTAAGCTGAATGCAAACAGTATGCAGTAAGTAAAGTGCAAGAAAATTAAAGAATACAAGAGAATTTTAGTCAGGTTCGACCCCTAATCTAATCCCTATAACGTATAACGTACTACTCCCTTACCATGGTAAGAGAAAATATTATTGATCAAATTACAAGACAATATATCTCCCTCACACCTAGCTGTTGATACAAATGGCTTGCTACAAATGGCTTGGTGAAAGACCTGAAACAGATTCTGCTCTCTAAGCTATACTACCCTAATATACTTCTCTAACAACAATCTCGAATCCCTACTAGCCTAAGCCAAGTATCCAACAACTAATCAATACAATCGAACAATACAATTGATAATTAATACAACTCAAACTATAGATTCTCTAAACAAGTAAACACAATAAATGTATAGATATGAGCTCGAGAGAATCAAGAAAGATTTAGCAAAGTAAAACCGAGTTGTGTGTTCTTAAAGTTCTTGTATTTTCAGCAACCAAAAATGAACCAAGAACAAGAGTTTAAATACTTAACATAAACAGTCATAAACTAAATCAACAAACTCTTCAATGTTCGAATCTAATTCAACGTTTAATTTGTTAAAATTGTTTACAACGTTATTGTTAACGTTAAAGAGAAAAAAGAAGAAGAATAAGTCGTGTAAGATCAGTTCTTCATAGATATAAAAGATATAAAAACGTATAGGAGGTTTTGTTATAAAAGTATAAGAGTTTTAGATAAAAACCAACTCCTATAATTTAGGAAATCTATTTTGAATGAAAATATTTGAATAAAATAAGCTCATACATATATAAATATGTATTCCTTATTTAAATAACCCTTACAGCTGTTTTAGAGTCCATTCCTATAAAATCTCATTTAAATCCGCATTCCTTATCTTCTGGACTGTTGACAAATAGCTTGCTCATTGTGATCTGCTTCTGTGCAAATAGCTTACTGATTGTCACTGTACTTCAACTCTGGCTTGCTGTTTTTAACATACTGATTTTATAATCAGTAAACTATCTTACCCTGCAAAACTAAGTTAGTACACATACAAGTTTTATATCTACTATCAAGCCAATTGGCTTGCTGATTGTGATCATCAAAACCTAAGGAGTATCATAAACATGGATTATAATATTTCTAAATTTTAAAAATCTAAAATATGAATTTTTGAGGCATTTTGTAGGATCTAACTTAAAATATTGATAATAATCTATTTTAGTTATTATGGTAAATTTCATTGCATTTATCCACGCCAATCAAACATCTTCTTATTTTTTAAATACATTTATTCGAAAACCGAAATTCATAAGGCTCTCCCCCAAATGGCTCCTTGCAAAGCGCCTGGGCCTAACGGTCTCCATGCTATTTTCTACCAACAATTTTGGAATGTGGTGGGGATGATGTGACCTGCTCTATTAATTATATCATTTCCTGTGGAGTATTTCCGCAAGATGTCAATACGATAAGGGTGGCTTTAATCCCGAAGGTAAAGAACCCGACGGAAATATCTGATTTCCGTCTGATATCCCTTTGTAATGTACTCTATAAAATAGCATCCAAATCTGTGGCAAATATACTGAAGCCGTTACTCCACAATATAATCTAAGAAAATTAAAGAGCTTTTGTCCCGAAAAGACTCATAACAGATAATGCCCTTATTGCCTTGGAATTGTTCCACACAATGAAAAAAAGAACAAAAGGGAGGAGAGGCTCGATAGCTATGAAACTTGATATGAGTAAAGCTTACGATCGTGTAGAATGGAATTTCTTAAAGAAGCTTCTGGTGAAGTTAGGTTTTGCAGGGATTTGGGTAGATACAGTGATGAGTTTTGTGTCAACTGTTTCATATTCGTTCATAGTTAATGAGAGGCCAATAAACTTAGTCCTACCATCCAGGGGCCTCATACAAAGCGATCCTATTTCCCCAACCTCTTTATCATGGTTGTTGATGCTTTCTCTAGTCTTTTGAGGGGAGCTGTGGAGAGAAAATTAATTCATGGTGTTCGAGCTAGTAAGAACGGGCCAAAAGTGATCCATTTATTTTTTGCAGATGTGGAAGAAAGTTCGAGATTACAAGGAACAGATCCTATCTAAGGGAGGGAAGAAGTTTCTTATTAAGGGTGCATTACAAGCCATCCCCATTTATATTATGAGTATCTATAAACTCCCGGCCAATCTGATTAATGAGCTCCATTTGGTGTTGGCAAGATTCTGGTGGGGGTCGAATGCAACAAAGAGGAAAACTCATTGGAAGAGCTGGGATTTGTTGTGTTAGCCTAATAGTATTGGAGGTATGGGTTTTCGTGATTTGGCTATCTTTAACGATGCTCTCTTAGGTAAATAGATATGGAGGTTACTGCATCATGATAATTCTCTTATGGCTAGAGTGTTAAAAGCTAAATACTACCCTCACACATTGATTCTGGAAGCAGCTCTCGGCCCTTGTTCAAGTTTCTCTTGGCGTAGCATTTGGAGTTCGAAAGCTCTGGTTAAGGAATGGAGTGTTTGGAAAGTGGGTAATGGTAAAGTACTAAAATATGGTCTGACCCGTGGTTAATAGATGAGCATGGAAATAGAACCATAATTGCTATGACAAGGAGCTTCTAAAAAGAAAAATGATTGCCAAACATGTTTTGGGGAGAGGCTGCAAGGCATTCCGTAAACGTGTTAAATAGGTTGCCAACACAAGTGTTGAAGGGAAAAATGCCTCATGAAGCTTGGAAGGGAGAAAAATTAACCAAGTCTAGATCACATAAGGATTTTTGGGTGTCTTGCTCATATGAAGATACCAAAGGAGCACAAAAAGAAATTGGATGACAGGAGCAAAATGGTGGTATATTTTGGGAAGGAACCTGGTACGAAGGCTCATCGCCTATATGATCCACTCACTAGGAAACTACACGTTAGCAGGGACGTTGTGTTTGAAGAGAGCAAAGGCTGGAGCTGGGATCAACATGGGTAGGAAAATGAGCTAAAATCTGGATCATTTATTGTGATGAATCCACATGTTTCAGTACAGTTGGACGCTGAAATAGAGCACGATGAAACATAGGTGTCAACACTTAGGCATTCACATGTATTGAGTGAAATGGATGAGTCTGGAGTCTCAAATAGTAGTACGGAACCAAGGCGCTTCAGGTTATTAAGTGAGGTGTATGATGACACTGAAGAGATGGAGTTTACAGATGAGTTATTGTTTATGGGTATTGAAGAACCTGTAACGTATGCTCAAGCAGCTAAGGAAGTAGAATGGAAGAAAGCAATGGACACCGAGATACAGACCGTTGAGAAGAACAAAACATGGAAGTTAACAGACTTGCCACCAGGTTGAACTGCAATAAGTTTGAAGTGGGTTTACAAGTTAAAGAAAGACACAAATGGGGAGATCGTGAAATACAAGGCGAGGCTTGTTGCAAGAGGTTTTGTGCAGCGACAGTGAATTGATTTTGAGGAGGTATTCGCCCCTATCACTCGGCTGGAAAATTGAGTTTGAAGTGGGTTCATCATCTTGACGTGAAGTCTGCTTTTCCTAACGGAGAATTACTTGAAGAAGTATTTATGGTCCAGCCAGAAGGTAATGTGAAGTCAGGTCAAGAACACAAAGTGTATAGGTTGTTGAAAGCCTTGTATGGTTTACGTCAAGCACCACGGGCTTGGTATGCTCGACTCAACAGATGTTAAAATGAGCTAAGTTTCTCAAAGTGCCCGTACGAGCATGCCGTGTACACAAGACGTGAAGGTGATGAGTTTTTGGTTGTTGCAGTCTATGTAGATGACCTGTTAATAACTAGGTCGTGTGTCAAAAATATCATGAAATTTAAGCAACAGATGAACAAAGAGTTTGAGATGACTGACTTAGGCAAGTTGTCATATTATCTTGGAATCAAGGTAAATCAAGGAAGGAGCAATACAGAGCTTAAACAGAGTGCATACGTGAAGAAGTTGCTCGAGAAAGCTGAAATGGCAGAATGTAATTCAGTTAGATATCCCATGGAACCGAAAATACAACTCTACAAAGATGAAAATGGGAAGGCTGTAAACTCTACATAATACAGAAGTGTAGTTGGTGGGCTGAGTTATTTGGTGCATACGAGACCGGATATAGCTTACTCAGTTGGGGTCATTAATAGGTATATGGAAAGGCCAACGGTGATGCACTATAATGCTGTCAAGCGAATTATGCGTTACATAAAAGGAACACTGCACTTTGGGCTGGTGTATACAAGAGAAGTTGGTAACTATTTATTGTCGGGATATTTAGATAGTGACCTTACAGGGAGTATCGATGATCGAAAGAGTATAGCAGGCGTGGTTTTTTACTTAAATGAAAGTCTCATAACGTGGGTGTCTAAAAAATAGAGGTATGTAGCGCTTTCTTCCTGCGAGGCTGAGTTGATGGCAGCTACAGTTGCAGCGTGTCAAGGTGTGTGGCTGCGTAATTTATTGAGGCAAATATCAGACATGGGTCCTGGTCCAGTTGTAATCTATGTGGATAACAAGTCGGCGATTGATCTCACTGAGAATCCGGTGTTTCATGGTCGTAGTAAGCATATAGACGTGCGTTATCATTTTATCCGAGATTGTATTGAACGTGGTGAAGCTAAAGTGAAGCATGTGTGTACAAGGAGCAGCGAGCTGATGTACTCACGAAGGCAATGACTGCAGCAAAGTTTGAAGAGATGCGTGGATTATTGGGAGTTAAAGATTTGGGAAATTAAGTTTAGATTAAGGGAGAGATTGTTGGAGTTTATTTTTATTTAATCTAAACTTGTAATAAATAAAGTATTTAATATTAGAAGTAGTAGTAGCAGCAAGGAATGAGTCAAGTGTTTAGTGGAGTATTTGTAGGTGATTATTGGAATAAGATTAAGTAGTTGATTAAGTCTAGGAGTTGTTTTATTGTTCCTATTTTTTTCCCACCACTCTGGTGTGTGTATGTTGATTTATATCTTGTAACGTTTAGTTTTATTGATGAAAAGAAGTATGTTCCTTCAAGTTTTCTTCTTATACTATTGAAGTCGGTTTAGTTTTATTAGAAATTTCTGATGTATATAGGCGATTCGGAGGGCAGAACATGAAGTCGATAATATGATGGAAGAAGATGGAGCGGACGCCGTTGGAGAGAATGATGGAGAACACGTCGATGGAGAGGATATCGATGGAAAGGATGATGGTGATAATAATGATGGCAGAGAGGTTGAGGAGTACGTAGGGCTCTAAGATTATATGATATTTGGAACTATTTTTTTTAAAATACATGTTTTATGGTGTTGTAATTAACTTTTGAGTACCTATTGAATTGTGGATTTATGTAATTATTAAATTTGGTGCCTTTGGTTATATTTAGATGTTTGATTTTGTTGATTTATGTTTACTTGTTGGTTTCGTTGTTTAAATTTTAGTTTGATTGTTGTTTTGGTTTGATTGCAAACGCAAAAGTACGGGTGCGCAAAAGTGCGGGTGCAGATAAATTTCAGATTAAAAAATTTATAAAAAATTTAACCGATTAAAATAAATAAAATCATCGAAAATGACCATTCCTTAACTAGAAAATCGATGGCCACCTGGCAAATTAAAACTGATCGCATTCAAAAGAAAAGTGCCCATATTTATAGAGAAGTGGTCGGTTTAATTTTGGTCGGAAAGCTTTTTGAGAATTCACTACTATTAAAAAACGACCATTTAACTATTATTGATCGGGTTTGGAAAATTGACTAAATACTTAGTCGGGTATAATGGTTGGTTTTAAGCTGGCTACCATGATGTGGCAGTGACACCTAGTACTGGGTCCTGAAAATGCACACCTAGAGGGGGGTGAATAGGTGTAAATGGCTAACTATGTATAACTAAAACTGATTTTAAGAATTACCAGAAACAGCTTACTGATTTCGTTTTATGCAGAGACAAATGGTATGCTGAATGCACAGATAATCAGTACAGTAAGGTGCAGAAACAGTAAGCTAAATGCAAGCAGTAAGTAAAGAGCAGAAAATAAAGAACACAGAGACTTTTAGCCAGGTTCGACCCCTATCCCCTATGGTCTACGTCCTGGTCCCTTACCAACTTGGTAAGAGAATATATTATTGATCACTGAAATAAAACCAATTACAAGATACAATAATATATCTCCCTTAATTCCCAGCTGTTGACAAATGGCGTGCTGAACTCCTGTTTCTGAACTTGCTCTCTAAGCTATACTTCCCAAGTATACTTCTCTAGCAACGTTCACCAAACCCTAGTTCCCTAGCCAAACTGTCCAACAACTAATCCTTACAAATTGAACAATACAATCAATAAAGGATACAACTCAAACTATGAACTCTTTAAGATATAGCACGTATCAATATACTAAGAGCTCGAGAGAATGAAAGATATAGCAATGAAAAACCGAGTTGTTTGAAATCTTGTGTGCTTGAATATTTTCTCTGAAGTGTTCTCTGGATTGTTTTTTTAAAACGAATGAACACAAGAATCTGTTTATAAAGCTTCACACCAACGTTCAGAAAATCAATCACCAATTAATTCGAACTATTAGAATCAATTTCCAACGTTCAATTGGTTAGATATTTTACAAACGTTCTTGTGAACGTTAGACAGAGGGTTTGGAAGAAAGAAATCGATGAAAACATAACCCTTCTGATTTGTATAGATATAAAACGTGTATAGGAGATTTTGAAGAAAGAAAATCTTTTAAATAAGGAAACTCCTATAAGTTTTATAAAATAATTTAAAGAAAGATATTTTGAAACGATTTGAGCTCTAGAATATATTGTGTACGTATTATATAATAAATAGTCCTCACAATATATATCCTGAATTACATCCATGAGAATTTGTCTTGATAAAAGTCTTCAGGATTTCTGGCAGTTTGCAAATGGCTTGCTGTTTGTGTCTGTTGGTGCAGATGGCTTGCCAAACTGTCTCTGTTGTAACACCAAATGGCTTGCTGTATATATATTCTCTGTAAACTTAATATACCCTGCAAAACCAAGTTAGTACAACCATAACACAATGTTTTATATCAAACTACAAGTAAATAGCTTGCTGAATGTGATCATCAAAACCATAGGAGTATCAATCTCCCCCTTTTTGATGATTACACAATATTTAGGAGAAATAAGAACTCCCCCTAAATCCCTGCATATTAGTACATTTTGATATAAAACTGATTCAAGATAAACAAGCATAATTAATCATAACCACATCGAATATCTTGACCAAACAAGCAAATAAATACTCCTAAATTTCTCCCCCTTAATCCATCAAAAAAAAACTAACAAAAAGAATATTAGTCCAGGTCTGGAATAAGCATAGAGAAATAATTGTAAATCATGGTAATGGCATATAAACAGTTTAGATACAAATGGTAAGCCAACGTTACCCATTCTGTGCTTGTCAGCTTGCTGACTACACAGTACACATGCCAAGTTCCATTCGAATAGCTGCAAATCTTTCTTCAGCCAATGGCTTTGTGAAGATATCTGCTAATTGAACTTCAGTTGAGACAAATACCAACTCAATCTTCCCTTTTGCTGCATTATCTCTTAAGAAATGGTGACGAACGTCAATATGCTTCGTTCTTGAGTGATTCACAGGATTCTTGGAGATATTGATAGCACTCGTGTTGTCACAATATATTGGAATTTTTCCACACTTGATATTTAAATCCCTTAGAGTCTGAATCATCCATAAAATTTGAGAACAACAGCTACCAGCTGCTAGATACTCTCCTTCGGCCATTGATAGAGCCACAGAAGCTTGCTTTTTGCTTTGCCATGAAACCAAGCTTTGTCCAAGAAATGTACAAACACCACTTGTACTCTTTCTATCAGTTTGAGACCCTGCATAATCTGCATCACTATACCCCACGAGATCAAAAGTATTTGTGATAGGATAGAACAAACCAAGATTGATAGTACCACTTAAGTATTTAAAAATTCTTTTAACCGCATTTAAGTGAGACTCTTTAGGATTGGATTGAAACCTTGCACAAACACAAACACTATACATGATATCAGGTCTTGAGGCAGTTAAATATAATAAACTTCCAATCATACCTCTATACCTTTTGACATCCACATCCTTACCATTCTCATCTGCAAACAGCTTGCTGTTTTGAGTCATAGGAGTTGTTTTTGCTTTGACATCTTCATAACCAAATCTTTTGAGCAGATTCTTTGTATACTTTGATTGATGCACATAAATACCATCATTGGTTTGCTTGATTTGGAGACCCAAGAAATAGTTGTGTTCCCCCATCATGCTCATGTCAAATTCATTGTACATGCACTTAGAAAACCACTCACACATAGATTCATTAGTAGCACCAAATACAATATCATCCACATATATTTGTACAACAAGAATATCTTTACCATTTTGCTTTGTAAATAATGTTGGATCGATATTACCTCGAGTAAATCCATTTTTGAGAAGGAACTTACTAAGCCTCTCATACCACGCTCTAGGGGCCTGTCTTAAACCATATAATGCCTTCTTGAGCTTGTAAACATAGTCATGAAGCTTCTCATGTTCGAATCCAAGAGGCTGTTTGACATAGACTTCCTCATCCAGCACGCCATTTAGAAATGCACTTTTTACGTCCATTTGATATAACTTGAATTTCTTGTAGCATGCATAAGCAAGAAGCATTCTGATTGATTCTAAACGAGCTACAGGTGCATATGTTTCTTCAAAATCAATTCCTTCTTGTTGATTATAGCCTTGAGCCACGAGCCTTGCCTTATTTCGAGTAACTGTTCCAAATTCATCCACTTTGTTCTTGAACACCCATTTGGTTCCTATGATAGAAGCATCTTCTGGTGGTTTTACAAGTTCCCAAACATCACATCTCTCGAATTGGTTGAGTTCCTCTTGCATTGCCATGATCCAATTTTCATCTTCTAATGCTTCTTTGATATTTTTGGGTTCTTCTTGAGCTAAAAAGGCAGCATAAGCACAAAAGTTTGCTTTTCCTCTCCTTGTTGTGATTCCATCTAAAATATTTCCAATAACAAGTTCTGGAGGATGATTCTTTACTGTCCTTGTAGCCTTTGGTAGAGAATGTTGAGCAATTTCTTCATGTGAAGTGATTCTGACCATTTCAGCTTGCTGATTTGCAGTTCCAGCTTGCTGTTTTGCATTCTCAGTAGTGTTGTTGGCTTGCTGACTTCCAGTAACTTGATGTTGTATATTATCAACTTCACCTGCAAATTCTTCCTCGTCTCTTGGCAGATCATTGTTAGGTTCTTGAAAAGTAACATCAATAGATTCTTCAACTATATGTTTATTTAAATTATAAACTCTATATGCTCTACTAGTTAAAGAATAGCCAAGAAAAATAGCTTCATAAGATTTAGCATCGAATTTACCATCATTATCAATTGTCTTGAGCACAAAACACTTTGAGCCAAAGATTTTGAAGTAACTAATGTTTGGCTTCTTTTTCCTCAACAATTCATACGGAGTTTTGTTCAAAATAGGCCTGATTATGACTCTGTTCAACAAATAACACGCTGTATTCACTGCTTCTGCCCAAAAACTTCTAGGCAGCTTGCTTTCTTGCAAAAGAGTCCTTGCTGTTTCTTGTAGTGACCTGTTCTTCCTTTCTACCACTCCATTCTGTTGTGGAGTCCTTGGTGCAGAAAATTCATGTGTAATTCCTCTTTCTTCACAATAAGTAATGAAGTCTTTGTTGAGAAATTCACCTCCTCTATCACTCCTTATACCTACAAGTCTTGTATTCAACTTGTTCTCAAGTAATTTGATTAGCTTCTTAAACTCATCAAAAGCACAATCTTTAGTACGAAGAAATAATACCCATGTAAATCTAGAGTAATCATCTACAATCACAAAACCATATTGTTTACCTCCAATACTCTTGTAAGCTTCTGGACCAAATAAGTCCAAATGCAGAAGCTCTAAGGGTTTAGAAGTAGATACCATTTTCTTTGATTTGTGAGTACTTCGAAGCTGTTTTCCCAATTGGCAAGCTGAACATACTTCAGTTTTGACATACTTTAGCTTGGGCAGCCCTCTCACTAGTTTCTTGCTTGATAACTTTCTGAGCAAATCCATGTGTGCATGTCCCAATCTTCTATGCCAAATATATGGGTCATTATCCATTGCAGCCAAACAGCATGCTGTTTCCTGCAAATCGAAGTCTAATACATATATATTTCCTTCCCTTCTAGCAACTAGGGGGATTTTGTTAGTACCAATTGTAATAATAGCTTTATCAATGCCCAATTCAACATGGTGTCCATTATCAAATAATTGAGTGACACTAAGCAAATTATAAGTAAGGCCTTTGACATATTGAACTTTATCAATTGAAATATTACTATTACCAATAGAACCGGTACCAAGGATTTGAAGAGTTTTGCTATTTCCAATTGTTACTCTTCCACCCTTTTTCATTTTGAGATTCATAAACTGAGATTTGTCTCCACATATATGTCTTGTGCATCCACTGTCCAAGATCCATTGCTTTGACTTGACCTTAGCAGCAAGGCACATCTACAAAACAAACAAAAATACCTCAATGTTTTGGTACCCATATAGGTTTGGGTCCAGGTTGGTTAGTAGCAAGAATATATAAAGCATTTAAATCAGATTTCTTGATCCACATTTGGACCACTTTTGGGGACTGATCATTCTGTTGATAAGCTGTTTGTCTCCTGCTATTTGTATTCTGGTATGCTGTTTGTCTCCTGTCTGGTCCATTCTGGTAAGCTATTTTCTGTTTGCCTGATCCATTCTGGTATGCTGTTTTCGTCTTATGATATACTTGAACCACACAATTCTTTTCCAGATGCCCTTTTCCACCACATTTGTTGCATGTCTTCCATGGCATAGCATAATTGTAGGGAATGCCATTCCTTCCATCATATTTGAGCACCTTATCTTTCTTGTTGAAGTTTAGACCAACACCTTCTCTGACTAAGGGGACATTTGCCTTCTTCATCATTGTCTTTAAAGTGTCTTCACCTTGAACAAAAGTTTCCATACCCTTCTTGAGATCTTTGACTTCTGTTTCTAGGAGAGTGATCACTTCAGCTTGCTGTTTGATGAGTTCAGCTTGCTGGATTCTCTTTTCAGCAGTTTTTGAGGATTCGGCTTGACTAGATTCCTTCATTTTGTATGATTCCAATGCTTTAGCTTTAGTTTTGACATCAGACCTTAGCTCTTTGATTTCTTCAGTCAAGGTCTTGTTTCTCTTTTCAAGTAGCTTGACATTAGCCTCTAAATGTCTGTTCTTAGTGTTGAGTTCCTTGATCTCTGTAGCTTTACTGAATGAAGTTGAGTCCCATTCTTCCATTTTTGGCAACAGATCTTTTACCATTTTGGATAAATAAGCATTCTTATCAGTCAGCTTGCTGATTTCAGCCTTTAGTGCCATATGTTCTTCAATTGTAACACTATTTTGATCCTGCATGGTTAGTGATTCTAACAGTGTATCATCTGAAGAAATATAATCATTAAAAGAGTTTACCTCACTAGGATCCTCTTCAGAATCAGTTTCTGCATATACTCCTTCTGAATTTCCTAGAACAGATTCATCTTCAATTCCAACAAGTGCTAAGTTCACCATTTCTTCACTTGAGTCATCACTGGAATCTGAATCATCATCACTCCAAGTCAGTAGAGCCTTTGATTTCTTCTTATCCTTGAAAACAGTAGGCTGTTTTGACTTCAGTTTGTAGCAGTTCCTTTTATAATGACCTGGCTTGCCACATTCGAAACAAGTTTCCTCCTTAGAGTCTTTTGAGCCTTTCTTGTTGTTGTTGTAGCCACCTCTTTCCCTTTTCATCATGTTCTTCTTTTCTATCAGCCTTTTGATCTTCTTTGAAATGAGTGCAAGTTCCTCATCTGAATCAGATTCATCATTAGAGTCAATTGGCTTGCTGTTTTTAGAATGGAGAGCCATATTCTTCATCTTTTCTGTTGGAGCTTTAACACTTGAACTTCCCACCTGATTTCCATTTATCTTGCATTCAAATTGTTCTAGCTCAGCAAATACAGCCAAGTGATCCATAGTATCAATAAGTGGTGAGGATTCCAAGGCAGTAACTTTGGCTTCGTAGATAAATGGTACTGCACTTAAGACCTTCATATTGATTTCATCTTGTGGTATAGATTTTCCAAGCCTCTTCAGTGAGTTAATAGTAACTTGAAACCGTGCTTGACTATCCTTGATAGTTTCACCTTCATTAAGCTTGAAGTTTCCAAAGTCATTCATTAGCTTACTAAGTTTCACCTTCTTTAGAGACTTCGAACCTTCATGATAAGTCTCCAAAGCATCCCACATTTCTTTTGCTGATTTGAGTGAAGATACTTTATCATATTCAGCCTGGTTCAAACCATTCATAAGAGAACTCCTTGCCTTTCCATTGTAGCCAACTTTGATTAATTCATCCGGAGTGAGATCATCAACATCCTTTGGCTTGCCATCCTTGTCAAGAAAGACATATGGACCTTTTTGCACAACTCTCAGAACTAATGGATCTCTGGATAAGTGAGTTTCCATGCTGCTTTTCCACCAGTGGTAGTTGTGTGTGCCATGAAGAAGTGGAGGCCTAAAATCAGATTTTCCTTCGGGATAGTTTTCAGCCATTTTGATCAAATACTTTCCTGTTACAGAATTGTTAGTATACCAAATCTCTGATACCAATTGAAAATGCACACCTAGAGGGGGGTGAATAGGTGTAAATGGCTAACTATGTATAACTAAAACTGATTTTAAGAATTACCAGAAACAGCTTACTGATTTCGTTTTATGCAGAGACAAATGGTATGCTGAATGCACAGATAATCAGTACAGTAAGGTGCAGAAACAGTAAGCTAAATGCAAGCAGTAAGTAAAGAGCAGAAAATAAAGAACACAGAGACTTTTAGCCAGGTTCGACCCCTATCCCCTATGGTCTACGTCCTGGTCCCTTACCAACTTGGTAAGAAAATATATTATTGATCACTGAAATAAAACCAATTACAAGATACAATAATATATCTCCCTTAATTCCCAGCTGTTGACAAATGGCGTGCTGAACTCCTGTTTCTGAACTTGCTCTCTAAGCTATACTTCCCAAGTATACTTCTCTAGCAACGTTCACCAAACCCTAGTTCCCTAGCCAAACTGTCCAACAACTAATCCTTACAAATTGAACAATACAATCAATAAAGGATACAACTCAAACTATGAACTCTTTAAGATATAGCACGTATCAATATACTAAGAGCTCGAGAGAATGAAAGATATAGCAATGAAAAACCGAGTTGTTTGAAATCTTGTGTGCTTGAATATTTTCTCTGAAGTGTTCTCTGGATTGTTTTTTTAAAACGAATGAACACAAGAATCTGTTTATAAAGCTTCACACCAACGTTCAGAAAATCAATCACCAATTAATTCGAACTATTAGAATCAATTTCCAACGTTCAATTGGTTAGAGATTTTACAAACGTTCTTGTGAACGTTAGACAGAGGGTTTGGAAGAAAGAAATCGATGAAAACATAACCCTTCTGATTTGTATAGATATAAAACGTGTATAGGAGATTTTGAAGAAAGAAAATCTTTTAAATAAGGAAACTCCTATAAGTTTTATAAAATAATTTAAAGAAAGATATTTTGAAACGATTTGAGCTCTAGAATATATTGTGTACGTATTATATAATAAATAGTCCTCACAATATATATCCTGAATTACATCCATGAGAATTTGTCTTGATAAAAGTCTTCAGGATTTCTGGCAGTTTGCAAATGGCTTGCTGTTTGTGTCTGTTGGTGCAGATGGCTTGCCAAACTGTCTCTGTTGTAACACCAAATGGCTTGCTGTATATATATTCTCTGTAAACTTAATATACCCTACAAAACCAAGTTAGTACAACCATAACACAATGTTTTATATCAAACTACAAGCAAATAGCTTGCTGAATGTGATCATCAAAACCATAGGAGTATCAGGTCCTAGGCCACGTGTCGATGACACATCATAAAGATGGGGCCAACGCGTCAACTAGGCCCTAGCCACATCATCAGACAAGTGTTTTCAACAATCAATCAAATTCAGGGATGATCAACGCCAAATTCGACCATTTTTTTTGATAAATTATGTATTGTATATAAAAATCGGGATTGACCCTTGCTCTAGTACAAGCTAGAGAAACCTATCTATGTCTAATCCAATAAATTTAGATTAGAAATAAAAAGAACAAAAAAGGGTAGAACAACCCAAGTCAAATAGCAATCCAACTATAAAAATATCTATTAACCAACCGCTGAAACCAAGTAGTGTTTCTCAATTTAGCCTTAAGTTCAATCATAATTGCTTTGATCAGAATCGTAGGACCGAGCGAGCCTCTGCCATGTTGCCTAGCATTCCTTTCCCTCCACATGTGGTATGCAAAAATTTGAGCTGCTAGAAGCGACACATTCTTTAAACTGCAATCCGAGATGCTGCCTAGGTTATACAACACCTCCACCCAGGATGTTCCCACAAACCTTATTTTCAAGAGGCCAGCCAACCTTGACAAAATAAAACTACTATAAGGACATGAGACAAAAAGGTGCGAGTCTGTCTCAACACCTCCAACACAGAAGTGACAGAAAATGGAGGTGTCCAACCCGAAAGAAGCAATTCTATGCATTGTTGGCAACCTTCCGTGACAAAGGACCCGTTCATGGTGAGCATAACGAAGGATTTTGAATTTGTGCCATATGAAATCAGACCAACCAATCTAGGGGCGAGGTGTTCGAAGAGAATTCCATATGTGCCATGTTCGCAGTTTGTGAATTTGGATGCCATTCCACCTTATCGAATCAGGAGAACCAAGGTTAAAGGTTGGAAAATTGAAATTCTACAGCCAAGAAACCAAACCAGGATGCAGATGATGTAACCTGTTAGAAGGGGTAGGTAAAATCCAATTTCCTGTATTAATTAGAGCATTCACCGTTGCATCGCATGAGAGATTTGCTTGTGAGATGATGTAGTCAGAGTTGTGATTAGCTAAGCAAATGGCATTCCATGGATCAAACCAAAGAGAAGTTCTCAGACCATTCCCAATCGTAAAGGTAATGAATTGTCTTGCCCTATAACGAAGCTTAAGAACATTTCGAAAGATCCAAGAACAATCTGTAGGCATTGGAAGTGTCCAGAAATGATGTCTTTTGTATGTAGTAGTGTTCACCCAATTCACCAAATATGGGCTGTTGCAACACCAAAAAAGTGTATCATTAGGCTCCAAAAGTGTTACAATAGATGTTTATGCAACACTTTTGCTAAAAGTCAGTGTTGCATTTGCCGGCGTTGCAACAGCCTTCTATAGCAACGCTTTTTGTGTTTATTGCAACGCTTTTCAAAGTATTACAACAAGAGTTTGGTGTAGTTTGTTGTAACACTTTTGCATGTTTTAGCAACATTTTGAATATGTTACAACAGACGAATGCAACACTTTTTTGCAACATTAATTGACTTAAAAATGTTACAAAGTGAGTTTATTGCAACATATTTTTGCAACATTATTATGCATTTTGCAATACTTTTGGTTTTTTTTGCAACATTTATATGCAACATTTTGGAACCTTTTGCAATACTTTTTGATATTTTTGCAACATTTCTCTGCAACATTTTAATGACTATTGTAATACTTTTAAATTTTATTGGCAACACTAATTTGCAACATTTTTATTAGTTCACATTGCAATGTCCTGTTTGAAATTTAAATTTACCATGCATGAAAGCATATACCAAACCAGAAATGACATTTCATTAATGTCCAACAAACACATGTCAATGAAGGCCAAACATAGTCTAAAGTCGAAACACAAGTCGACTTACACCAAAAGTCTACATTAAACGCGTAGTCTAAATAGTTAAGGTACCAATTAACATACTTAACATACTTAAGCATACTTAAGCATAGAAAGTTCATTTGTTCTTCCGAAATAGCATACAAAGTTTTTATAATAAATTGCGAAAGTCTAACATAATTCCTGAATAATGAAAATTCAACATAATCTTCGAATTTAATTGGCAGGAGCAGCATAGCATGGCCAAAACAGCAACATATACAAGTGTTCCATTCTTCCAGATGATGCAGACAAAAAGCCTTCATGATCTGTGCAATAAATATTAAAAGATTAACTGCTTATTCATAGACAAAGGTCAGAAATCAACACCAAAATGTGGCCCAAGTAACATGGCAACCTAATATGCTATTAAAATATTAATATAAATGTACATCAGGTCATCAGTGATGCACACGAAGTCTATGTCAAATAAATTTTATAACACAAAGTTAACATATAGTGTAGTAGGCAAGTACATTTGGTCTGACATGTATCTGCATGCTAGGCATCTCGGTTTTTGAGACGGACGGTTTGTTTCTGTTTGGGTGTTGTACACCCCTGCATGGTTATGCTTAACGTTAACGGAAATATTCCTTAATTTTGTGTTAATTGCATAACTGTTGTACATTTTATTTTTTGCTCAATTCCATGTTTGTTATTCTATATACTAAACCAAATTAGTTAGATTCAACGAATGAGAATTAGTTCCCCGGGAGTTACCCAAGAAGACCAACTCATATAGATATTACTAAGCTTGGTGTCTTAAGAGTGCTAGAGAGCAAGTTAAAACACTAGCCTAGGAAGCCAAGAAAACAAACTCCTACACAAATACAAACACCACCTGAAAATGGCCAAAACTAAGTCTGAAAATTTTGGAAATTTGGGCATCACTTCAGGATGACTTGGGACAAATTCGGGACTGATTTGGCGAGCTCAAGGGGCTGCCGAATTTGGTCTTTGAGGTGGGTTAGGAGATGAGCAAGAAACAAGTAGAAACAAGGTTGAAATGATATGAAATTCAAAGGATAAAAGCTTGAAACAAATGGAAACTCTTGATGAGATTTCTTTAAAGGGAATAACTAGGAATATATAGGAGATCTTGTAAATACGAGAAGTCAACACAATCTATAGCTGAGTAGAGTGTGTGCACTATCCTAGCAAGAATGCATATATACAAGAGATCGAATTTAACAAAGTCCATACATATTCAAACTGCTGAGGTCCAAACAGATGGACCAAAGCAACACACAAGCATCAAGTATTAATTATAACAGACCAAATAATTCCAGTCTATATAAGTCCCAGTCTACATTCTGCACTATGATTAAACATCGCCTCTTCTATATCAGAATAACCAACTAAATATTAACAAACAGAAAATCCGAAAAATGTTTGAACTTCCACATAAGTATTATTTAAGATAATTTTACTTACCTTAACTAACAAAAGTACAGGAAATGATACTCCAATCAAGAAGCCAGAAACAACTCCAACCAATGTTATCAGAATTAGCCCCATGATACTAAAGCACACACATTCCTCCTTGCATCAATTAGCATCCAATGGAAAAAAAGGATAAAACTGACAAATCAAACAATCAAAATTAACAAACAATTACCAAAAAATTAATAAAACTAGCTCACACAAATTGAACACAAATATCCAACATATAATACCAGTTTTAATCGAACAAAAATTATGAACAAATAAAATCCAACATATAATCCAAATATTATCCATGTATAATCTAACATAATCGAAAAAATACGGGTAATTTACCTTGAATTAAATTTCTAATTGAATCTCCACAGTCCACTCCAACTTTTCTAGATGTAATCGATTTGGGGTTTTGGGGTTTTGCGGTTTGATTTAGGGGCTTGAAAAAAAATTAGAATAGCCCGCTTATAATTTTGGTAGTGTATTGTAACACTTTTCAAAAAGTGCGAAAAGTGTTACAATTGTTATAAAATGTCAAAATTATCATTTTCCTTGCAACACTTTTGGTATTTCTTGCAACACTATAAAAAATATTGCAATAGACTACCAAGTTTTGTGTCTATTGTAACACTTTTTGTAACACTTATACATATTGGTGTTGCAATAGGCCATATATGGTGTAGTGCAAAGTGGCCATAAGGCACTACTTTTGTTAACCACCTTACAAATATGAGACATCATCTGAGCTTGATTCCATTCTTTTGAGTTCTTAAAACCCAGTCCACCCTCATCCAAAGGAGCACATATAGACGCCCAACTGATTTTAGCTCCACCTTCAGAATGAACATCTCATTTCCACAAGAACCTAGTGAACATGGTTTGAATTCTGTTATGAACGAAGCTAGGAAGTACAAGATGATTAGACCAAAAAGTTTGTATTGTAAACAAGACAGATCGAATTAGTTGAACTCTACCAGCCAGAGAGAGAAGCATAGAGGTCCAACAAGAAACCATGGCAGTGATCTTATCCAGTAAAGGGATACAGTCGTGATGTCGTAGCCTCGAGGAGATGAGTGGGACTCTTAGAAAATGAATTGGAAGGTCTCCATGAACAATGCCATACGTTTGATCAAACCAGTGTTTGAAATCGTCCTAACAATTTCCAAAGAATACGGTACTCTTTGCCAAACTAGGACGCAACCCACTAACGTTAGCAAACTTAGTAACGCAGCCCATAATGTGATTGACAGAATCAGTATCACCATTCGAAAAAAGTAGGACATCGTCCGCATAAAAAAGGTGAGTGAGTTTAATTCTTTGCATTTCCAATGGAATTTAAAATTGCTGGGAGCCTTGTCAAGCATCATATATAAAACATTCATGGAAATGCAAAAGAGATATGGGGAGATAGGATCCCCCTGCCTAATCCCTCGTTTTCCTTCAAAGAACCCGCATAACGACCCATTAACTTTCACTACTACAGATTTGAACTTAGATAGCGTTTTTTTTAGCTCTTACATAGCGTTTTTAAACGCTATCTAAGTAGCCGCTATTGAAGTGAGGATTACTTACATAGCGTTTTTTTTGCCATTCTGTAAGTGCAGCTCTAAGATAGCATTTTCAAAAGCGCTGTCTAAGTAAATGTTTCCTAAGCACATGTTCTTGTATAGCTATTTTTAAAGCGCTATGTAAGTGACAATTTTTTTTTAAAAAAAATTATATATTTATTTTTCTGCCTTCCTTTTTACCTTTTTACCTGTGCTATTCTTACCATTTTCAAAAATAATAAACATACAAAAAATAGCTAAATAAAGTCATAAAATTTTGATCACAAAATGCATAAATAAATTCTGCTATTAAAAAGTTCCAATTTAATGCTTACATCAACAAAACAAAAATATAAGTCATTATAGTGGAGATGAGACGATAGCACGCTACTCAGAGCTCTTGAAGTCATGATTTGAACCAGGAACATTTACAGAGGTCGCAGAGGACATCACTTTCTGTGCAGCTTTCAGAGCAAGCAGGCCTCCATCATCATGACCAACAAGAACAGAAGAAAACCGCATCTTCGAACAAAAATTTAGAAGCAGGTCAACCTATCCACATATTTTACCGCAAAGATGTTCAGATAAGGGTTGTCAAGGAGAATAATACAGAGTAAAATGGGTATGAGAAAAAGGTTATAGAACTAGGTGTACAATTGCATTAAAATATTACATGCACAAAACCACAATGAACATAACTGCGACGGTTCTTATTTTATAAATAAGAAAGGAATGCTAAGAAGAAGAAAAAGAAAATCAAAACTCAGTTTTATAAACAATGTGGTAGGATAATTTAAGCAACATTCATAATAGTAACTGAATCAAACTTAATGTGCAAGAAGAATGATATATTTTGCGGGCAATAACCTGCGTTTCAAGCTTGTACCGATTAGTATAACCAGGGTAACAAAGGCATCAGAATTTATAAGCATTATATAACTTTAGTTTTGGTGGCAGGTCAAAATTCAAACACTTAAGGGAGCAGAATACCACCAGAATTCCATGAAATGCTATCTAAGTTGTCAATAATATATAGCAGTATTAGTAAAACTTAGAATGACAAAGATAAAGTGTCCTGGTAAAAAGCAGAAGAAATCATAGCATTGACAAGATATCCCAAACAGCCAGAAAGTAGTTAAGTTGGCTGCATTATTGATATCCAGATTTCTTTTAGATCATACAAAGCCCATATTTAATAACTTCGAAGAAGACTAAATAACAAAATCAGGCCAGTAGGCCACAATCCTGTAATAACTATAAAATATTTTAGAAGGCAAAAAACTATCAACCGAGAAGGGGGTATCCAACTATCCATTATTATAGTACTTATGGGATCAGATAGCTAAGTTAAGTCCATAATGTCTCTAGGCACTTAAGCAAACATCACAATAAGAGTCTTTCTATCCCCTAGAGGCTAGGAGCTTGTAAATTCAAGAACATCTTTCAAATTGAAGAAGGTAAATAATATAAATTGTGCAGCAAAAAATACCTGCAATCCATTCTGTTTAAGCACTTTAACAGCAACCACACAGGGACCACCCACCCCATCTACAAGCCTGATACAACCTTTATAAACACTTCCAAAACCACCTTCTCCAATCTTTAACAACCTGTTGAAATTCTTAGTTGCATCTCTGAGTTCTTCAAAAGAGAACACTCTTAAATTGTGTTCTTTTTCTTTGTACATATCAAGAACACTCCTTGGTGATGAAACAACACTTCTGGGCTTTACTAAACTGCTATCACATGGCAAATTCTTTGTTTTTTTAGCTTTGTTTCTCAGTATTTCTGGTGATTTCTCTGTGTGGTCTTTGTGTTATCTTTCTTAAACATGTAAAAACACTTCATACTTGTACTTGTAATATTAAAGATCAAAATTTCACTACTTTAAATTCAAGATTTTGATTGCTAAGTTGTGCTAAAAAAAGAAAATTTAAAGAATGGACTCAGATGGGGTATTAAGAAAATGTAAAAAGAAATAAGATCTTGAAGAAATGTATAGAGAAAAATGATTGATATAGGAAACAGAAAGAGTGTAAAGGAATAGAAACCCTGGTAGGAAATAGCCAAGAACGTAGTGTAGAAATTTATGGACCACACAGCAGTGCAGTCACCACAGGCGGCTATTGTTTACATACGTTAGCATTTTGTTTTAAGTTAGTGATATTTATCTAGTTATTGAATGTAGGATTTTCTGATAGTGTCGTCAACGTTCGACTTCTAGAATACTCTACTCTTGTCCTTTGAACACACAGATGTCTGAATTCTGATTATGTACTGCAGCAAGTGAGAATGTACACAACTACTCTGCGTAATTTTATCATTTTTTATTTTTCGTATAGATAAATATATTGTCATCTTTTGTGTAGTTCAAAAATTAATAAAATTCAGAATTGCATGTTGCTATGTATTTTTGTCGGATCAAACTACAAACATCAAACATTTTCAATAAAAGAACCACAAACATCAAATGATTAGTCTTGCCTTGCTACTAGATTACAAAAAAAAAAACTCAAACGACATCGATTTAATGTACGCTAGAAACTTACTGGCAACTCATAGGCAGAGATGAATCTTTCCAAGTAGTTCACAGATAAATAATTACACTGAGGTCCAAAATTTAAATAAGAATGAACCTATAAAACAACCAATTAATACACATCATCACTTAAATTTCAAGAACCAACAATAATCTTTAGAATACACACACCTTGAGCAAAAATTCACACAACAAATAAAAATTCAACCAAAGCCCATTTCATCAATCTCAATCAAGAACTAATATAAACCAAAAAATCCCCCAAAAAAAAAAAGTAAAATACCCATCTCAAAAAATACAAAAAATGAGTGTATTACTATATACACACATACCTTTTCAATCCAATGAACAGCTTCTTGTCTAGCCTTTAAATCCAAGACCCATTTCTCAATCTTTCGAAATAATCAGAACCAGGCAAATGTTCACATTCTTCCATTTCGTGGCCAACATGATTTATGTCTCCTTAAATTCAGCATCCGGGTTTTCTTTCTTGACCTAGAAAGAAACACAAAAATCCCAATTACCGCAACAATCATATGAGATGCATTGCTAAAAAAATTAATTGCAAAAATATCAAAAGTGTATTACATTTTTGTAAAAGTTATTACCTCAATCCATTGATCTTTCAACCACAGGGGAGATGGCTTTTTCTTCTCGGGGCACGACTATAGTGTAGAAAATTTGATAACTACAATCAAAAATAAATATCGTGCTTCTCAATGATAAGATCTAAATAGCACCTAATCAGATAAGCAAATACCCTAACAACAGAAATAGAAGGAGACGAGTGACGGGGCAAGAACAGGCGGTGCAAGCCATAGCGAAGAGAGTAGAAGGACCGCTCCAAGTAGAGTACGAAGCGTCGGAGAGTGACGGAACCGCCACAGCGAGTTCTTGAAAGCTGACGTAGTTTAAATGAGATATTGGGAAGATGGAGATCGATTGGGAATTAGGAATTGGGGATCGATAGTTTCAATTGGGGATCGAAAGTTTGAATTGGGGATCGGTTAAAAAAAATGAGAGAGAGAGAGAGAGAGAGAGAGAGGCTGTGCGGCGAGGGAGAGAGAGCGAGAAAGTTTGAATTGACCTAAAATTATTCACAGAATGAGGTTTTAAGTTTGTGTTGCACTTTTGTCAAAAAAAAAAAAGTTTGTGTTGTACTGTAATGTTCTAAAATAAAAAATAAATATATATTTCTTAAAATACATTAACTTACATAGCGTTTATAGAAAACGTTATAAAAGTGGATTCTACAATAGCGCTTATTTTTGAAACGCTATCTTAGTATATATTTTAAATTTTTTATTTAATTTTGATTTTTTATTTCTTAACTTACATCATGCTATATTAAAAATGCTATAGAAGTAATGACTTAAATAGCGCTTCTGAAAAAACGCTATCTAAGTGACATGTCCTAAGTTCAATTTTGTAGTAGTGTTTGACAGAGAAGGAGGTAGTAGAAATGCATGCGTAAATCCAATCCAAGAACCGTCTAGGAAAATTTAGTTTTTACAGAGCCCCCATTATGAAATCCCAACTGAGCGAATCAAATGCCTTGTGTAGGTCAAGTTTTAAAGCACATTTAGCTGAACCATTGTCTCTGTTATAACCACGAAAAAGTTCCTGAGCCATCAAAATGTTGTCAGATATGTAGCGGCCAGGAATAAACGCATATTGACATAAATTGGTTATGCTTGGCATGACCAATTTAAGACGAGAAGCCAGAATTTTAGCAATGCACTTATAAAGGATGGAGCATAATGAGATTGGACGAAAGTCATACATAGTGGTTGGAGTTGACACCTTTGGGATTAAGGCAATACTCGTGGCATTCACAGCTTTGTGCATAGTAGCTGTTGTAAAGAAACTTTTAATTGCCTCGTAGAAAGTATTTCCTACAATATCCCAAGCATCTAAGAAAAACTCCACCGTGAATCCGTCCGGTCCCGGCGCTTTATTTTTCTTCATCTTTTTCAAGGTAGCCAGAATAAGTCCATCAAAAACAGGGGACTCTAGCACTGAAGCTTTAGAAGTAGAGATTGAAGTATTGTCCAGGTTCTCGAAGTCACAAGGCTCGAGGTGCAAGGAGTTACCAAGTGTACTGGAGAAGAAATCTACAGCCACTTTAGCTACATTGTCATGCCCTGTAACCAACAAGCTAGGACGGAAGAAAGTGCATGCTGAGAGAGGTATATCTTATCCCGCACTTATGCAATAATATAATCAGTTTAGGACAATTATCTGAGAATGGCAGTAAAGTTCTTATCAAGGGTGAGTTTTTGTGGGTTTATGATGAAAATGATAGACTTGTTTTGAAAGTAAAGAAATATGCGAATAGATTGTATAAGATGATCGTTAAAGATAGTAGAGATGAATGTTTTTTGACAAAGACAGATGAGATGACTTGGCTTTAGCATTCACGATTGGGTCATATAAACTTTCAGTCCATGACTCTTATGTCTAGAAATAGACTGGAACGTGGCCTACCTGCTCTTACTCAGCCCAAGGAAGTATGCACAGGTTGTTTATTGTCAAAGCAAACCAGGCGTCCATTCCCCTCTCAGATAGACTTCACAGCCAAGAAAAAATTGGAGTTGGTACATAGGGACATATGTGGTCCAATCTCTCCGTCAACTCTATCTGGAAATTGATATTTTCTGCTCTTGGTGGACAATTTCAGTCGAGCAATGTGGGTATATATGCTCAAAAGTAAGGATGAGGCATTCCATTATTTCAAAATATTCAAGGCAGTAGTGGAGAAAGAAGCAGGAAATGAGATACAGGTTCTACGGACAGATAGGGGCGGAGAATTCTGTTCACAAGAGTTCAAAGATTTCTGTGAAACCAATGGCATCACTCGACATTACACTGCACCATATTCTCCACAACAAAATGGTGTTGTGGAGTGTCGAAATCGAACTGTGGTGGCAATGGGACAAAGTTTGCTAAATGAAAGAAAGTTGCTAGCATACATGTGGGGAGAATCTATTCGATATGCTGTTTATCTACTAAATCGAGTGCCCACGAAATCAGTGAAAGAGGCAACACCATATAAGGCCTGGACAAAGGAGAAACCACAGCTCGACTATCTGAGGATTTTTGGTTGTGTTTGTCACATGAAAATTCCCAGTGTACACACAAAGAAGCTCGACAACAGATCAAAGTGCGTAGTGCATCTGGGCAGAGAAGCTGGAACAAAAGGGTATCGACTTTACGATCCCAACTCATGCACAATCCATGTTAGCAGAGATGTAGTGTTCGAGGAGACAAAAGACTGGAACTCGGATAATAAAGACGCTGAAGGAATTCACTCATTCTCTACGATCGTTGTCACAGGTCATGAGGATCAAAATCTAAAAGAAGAAGAAAATTTTGGTAATAATTCCATGGGAGACACAGAGGAGGATCAAAATGGTGGGATGACAACACCACAGTCGAGCCGTAATACAATTCGAACACCACAGTCAAGCCGTAATACAATTCAAACTTCACCACAGTCACAGTCACAGTCACAGTCACAGTCGGAGTCACAGTTAGTACTGTAAAACACTCCAGATGTCTCAAAACATGGGCCACACCTGGATTTGGATGAAACATACGATGGAAGTGAGCATCCTTGAAAGTTCAGACTCATTAGCGATATATACAATGAGACAGAAGGTGATTACATGGCTGATGAGTTACTACTAGCAGGAATAAATGAAATAGTTTGTTACTCGTAGGCTGTAAAAGAGCAGCATTGGAGAGAGGCTATGGACTGTGAAATCAGAGCAATTGAGCGAAATCAAACATGGGAGTTAACAGATTTGCCTCCTGGTCATCGTGCTATTGATTTGAAATGGGTCTACAAAACAAGACCCGAATGGAGAAGTGTTGAAGCACAAGGCCAGACTTATGGCGAAGGGCTATGTGCATTGGCTTGGTATCGATTTTGCTGAGGTGTTTGCTCCTGTAACAAGGATGGAAACCATTCGATTATTACTGGCACGTACTAGCAGCTAAGAATGAATGGGAAGTGCACCACTTGGACGTCAAATCAGCGTTCTTGAATGGCAAGTTGTACGAGAAAGTATATGTCAACCAACCCGAGGGCTATGAGACAAAAGGGAATGAGAAGAAGGTTTACAGGTTATTTAAAGCTCTATACGGCCTTCGACAAGCAACACGAGCTTGGTATACACAGCTGAATAAGTGCCCATTGGAGCACGCTGTCTACACAAAACGGGAAGGTAATGAATCTCTGATTGTTGGTGTTTATGTGGATGACCTGATTATCACAAGTACTAGTGTGAGCAATATTGTTAAGTTCAAGGAGCAGATGAGCCAGGAATTTGAGTTGTCTGATTTGGGAAAATTAAGCTATTATCTCGGCATAGAAGTGGAGCAAGGAACAGGTTTTATCCAGCTAAAACAGGTAGCATATGCAAAGAAAGTATTAGAGAAAGCAGGCATGGCCGAGTGTAATGCAGCAAAATTTCCAATGAAACCCAAACTACAGCTGTACAAGGATGAGAAAGGCAAGTTTGTTAATGCTACTGAGTACAAGAGCACAGTGGGTGGGCTGAGGTATCTAGTGCATACACGTCCAGACCTTGCTTATGCAGTTGGTGTGGTGAGTCGTTTCATGGAAAGACCCACGGTGCTTCACCAATGAGCTGTAAAACGTATACTGAGGTACGTGAAAGGTACGTTGAACTATGATTTGAGATATACAAAGGGTCGAGGAGATTACATGTTATCTGGGTTCTCGGACAGTGATCTAGCAGGTGACTTGGTAGATAGGAAAAGCAAAGGAGGGATGGCGTTTTATCTCAATGAAGCACTGATTACCTGGGATATAGTTACATAGGTTACTTGGCCAGATTACTGATGTTCAACACGGGCATGTGATTTTCTATATCGACAACAAGTCGGCTATTGATTTAGCATGTAATCCTGTTTTCCATGGTCGTAGCAAGCACATTGATGTGCGTTATCATTTTATTCGGGACTGTGTGGAGAAGGGGCTAATTATCATTAAGCATGTGAGTTCTGATCATCAACGAGCAGATGTCCTGACAAAGCCTATGTCCGTGATCAAGTTTGAAAAGATGCGTGAGTTGCTAGGAGTCAAGGATCTTAATCATGTTTAGATTAAGGGGGAATATGTTGGATTATTTATTTAATCTAAACATAATTTAGTTATGTGTTTTGTTTATTTGTTTTAAATAAAGTCTGTTATACAGACGTTGTGTATTGGCTTAGTACATGGGTTTGATTAGGTCGTATGTTGTTCAGATAAAATAGGGATCATGGAGATAGACGGGGTATGCAGTTCCTGATTTATCGCATCTGGTGTATTTTAAATTCTTGCTTGTTCTATTTCAATAATTATCTCTTCAATATTAAGTTATTTCATGCAATATTCTTTCAAGTATATTCACGTACACATTGCATATATCTAACAATTGCAAAGCCACACACATGAACCAAAATGCAAAACAAGTTTATTTGTGCTAGCTTGTACAGGATTATGCCAGCAAAGCATACTAGCTAATTAACAACACAACTATAAAATTGCAAAATAAGTACAGGGAGAGAGCTCGTGGCCTTACTTCTTGACTATGCATTGCAATTAATTGTCTGAAACTTGCAATCAGATGAAAACAACGAGCCCTTTTTTTTGCTAAATAAAAACAACGAGCCTTATAAATTAGCACGTACCAATAATATAAATTAATTAACTATATTTGAAATATTTGTATCATCAACTTTGAGTCTCAGCACTTCATTTCAACTAGTTACTATTATGCCCAAAAAGTTAATGGGCACTTCATTTCAAATTTCAATATTATCCAAGAAAATAATCTTCACAAGAAAATATATCAAAACCATTCATAATTTGGTAATCAAGTTTATTCTAAAGAGTGAAGTTAAATTAAGAAATTTGCAAACAAGATTAAAAACTATTCTTCAAATTTTTTAGTATAAAGTGCTCTCAAACAGTCAAACATCATAATCATCAACGTAAAAAAAATTATTATTACAGGGTCACTTCAAATATTAAGAAATGAAAAGCAATATTTCAACCGGCCAGCATTGAACAAGCCGAGGTTTGACTTGCCTCCCTCTTCAGCTTCTTCAGATGCTCCTTAAGCTCCTCAACCTCTGCCTCAACTTTTCGCAGCCTTTTTTCCACCCTCCGAATGGCCACATTATTCACAAATCCAGAGGGCCTTGGACGTTCAACATGAGAAGTACTGGCCTGCAGATTATCAGAAAAATAATGCAACAACTTTAGTCACACAAAATTATTAAAGTTTATTTAACAAACTAGCTACGTGTTAAACCACCAGGCTTGATCTTACCTCTTCTCCAGGTGGAACCCTCTTCTGATTATCCTTCAATATTAGGAGTTCGGGATCATAAGGATCTGGAAAAAAGTTATCCCTAAACCCTTCCTGCACAGCTTTAGGCACTTTGGGACAAACTTTTATTGTTCCTTTCACGTTCGCTAAATGGTATTTTAGCCTGGTGACCCCTTGCACCACGTGTTGACAATAGTTACACATAACATATGATTGCTTAGTGGTGCCCTTGGTCGTAACTTTTTTTCCGTGATCCCATGCATAATCCATTTGTTTATTATTCACTGCAAAATCCAATTTTTAGATATTAGTTTTGAAAATTTCACAAAGTTCAGTAGTCATTATATAAATGATATGGTTGTAAATATATGTAATCTATCAAAAAAAAAAATGTGTTGTTTTAGCCATGTAGATTGAATATTTTAAAAAAACATAAAAATAAAAAAAAATGTTAGCAAAAATAAAAAAAAAATAAATATAAACAATGAAAAATTAATCCACACACAAATAAAACATATATAGTTACTCTATATGTTTTTATTCTATTACCTCATCATATCTAAAAAACAACTCAATCAACTTTTATTTTGTAATTAATTTTTTAATGTCTGCACCTTGAAATTTTATTAAGAACAACAAAGGGGTAGAGATATTATAAAAACAATATAACAGTTCAAACAATAATTTCAACATATCGTAATTATATGTGTAATATTGTAGATGATATATATCTAACATAAAAAAATATAAAATTGAGATAGAAATAAACTTACTGGTGATAAGATGTACTGATGAAGGTGAAGGTAAGGCGCGGAAGTCCTACAAGAAGAGGTATACAATCAATCGAAGATATATAAATGTACAAAACCAATTAATTTTAGGGATTTAAATGTAAAATTGATGTTTTAATAATAGATTTAGATATAAGAAAGATGTATAAAATTATAAGAACAAGACAAATATGTAGAAAATCAATCCAAGTTAGGGTTTACCTAAGAAAGAAGTTAGGATTTACCTGAGAAAGATGAACAAATTAAAATGTTGTTGAGCAACTATATGTTTTTATGATGGATGAACAAATTGAAATGGGAACAGCTACCTAAATTCTAACGGAATGTTACATGAATTATTTAGAATTGATGAACAAATTGAAATGCTTCACAACTAGCTACAAGAATTGATTTTAGGATAGATGAGCAAATTGAAATGTTGATGCGGCGGGATTGTTACACAAAAGATGTATTACATTTATAGGAGTTATGGCTCATTAGGGTTAGGGTTTTGATATTACCGTTGGGCTTTCTCAATCCTTGGAACCCGATGTTATATTTTTTTTATTTTAACTTTACAAGTTATTTGTATTTTTTTAATAGAATAAAGGTTTGGTATATAATATTATATACAATATATGTGTGAATATTATTTTTTTCATCATTTTGTTTATGTTTAAATAAAACACAACCCTGTTTCAAAAAAAAAATTACAACCTATGTAAATCATATCGTTATATACATTAACGTGATGTAGGACAACTATTCATATTAATTTAAAATTAAACAAACATATATTGAAAAATTAGTTTATCAAATACTACCAAAAATAAAATTTTAAAAAATATTAAAATAATAATTTAATAACTTAATAAAATAGAAATGAAAATCTAAAACAGAGTAAACATACGAGGCAACACAATACAAAATAACTTTATCATATAACATATTTTCAACATATTATATTAAATATGATTATGATCATCATAATTGCAAATTAAAAAATTAAAATGGGCATGTTTTTATTAGTATACTATTATATATATACAAAATTATTATTTGTAGTTGTTGACTTTAATTATTTTTCCTTGCTTGTTAATTATTTGTTTAGTTGTTTCTCGAATTTTGATACAATTTAATGAATTTTTCATGACTATTTAATTAGTAATATGTTTTTGACATTAAGATAGCTCAATTATTATTAATTGAAATAAGTAAAATATTTATTATATAAAAATGTAGTAAATGGTATTAAAATAAAATATTTATAAACATGCATTATGATATTTCTAAATTTTAAAAATTCAAAATATGATTTTTTGAGTCATTTTGTAGGATCTGACTTAAAATATTAATAATAATCTAGTTTAGTTATTATGGTAAATTTCATTACATTTATCCACGCCAATCAAACATCTCCTTATTTTTTAATTACATTTATTGGAAAACAGAAATTCATAAGGCTCTCTCCCAAATGGCTCCTTGCAAAGTGCTTGGGCCTGACGGTCTCCATGCTATTTTCTACCAACAATTTTGGAATGTGGTGGCATACTGGAAAAAGTGGTTAAATCCAACGGAATAAATTCAACAGACGATAAATTCAACCAGATCCCGTTGGTCAGTGAGTTTTGACTGAGCACCAATTTCAACGGAACAAATTCAACGGATGCTAAATGTAACGGAATAAAATCAACGGAAATCAAATTCAACAGTATCTCGTTGAATTTACTTATGCCACTATTTCACACGGTTCCCACCTAAAGTTAAAGTAAACATAATAAAATCGCCGAAAACAAATGCAACCGTATCTCGTTGAATTTATTTTATGCCTTTTTTTCATGGGCCGACAAAATTCCCACCAAAAAATAAAGTAAATATAATAATACCAGCCGAAAACAAATTCAACCGTATCTCGTTGAATTTATTTATGCTTTTATTTCATGCCGCGGCAAAATTCCCACCAAAAGTTAAATTCAACGAAATAAAATCAACTGAAATTAATTCAACAGTATCTCGTTGAATTTACTTTTGCATAGGCGGCAAAATTCCCACCAAAAGTTAAATTACCAAAAGTTAAATTCAATGGAATAAAATCAACCGAAATAAATTCAACAGTATCTCGTTGAATTTACTTTTGCCTTTATTTCACATGCCGGCAAAACTCCACATAAAATAAATTCAACGGAATAAAATCAACAGAAAATAAATTCAACAGTATCTCGTTGAACATTACTTTTGCAAAAAAGAATTTTTAACTTTCTTAAAAAAAATCGATTGATTGTTAATTTTATTATTCTAATTGTTTTTCTATAATATAAAAAAATCTTTAAAATATGGTCAACCAACAAATACACTTTAAATTTTATTTTTACTGATAATTTGTGGAAATTAATCTTTGATATTTAAGAAAATGATAAATATTTATTTGATATATAATTTTAAATAAATATTATCAATACCCGATAATTTAAAAAAGTCATAAAAAATTCACTAGAATGTTAAATTTACATACCCAACATTTTAGAATTTACTTTATTACTAAGATAGATGTGTAAACTTTTAAATGATGTAAAATTTTAAATCAATAGTTGACTAGTAATTTCACTATCCAAATATTTTTTTTTAATTTTGGGAATATCACTAAATTAGATATCTATTGACGTCAGTACGGTTGTATCGTGATAAATATTTTTAAAAAAATAGAAACAACAATCTGGGATAAAGTACTAATTAGTAGTACTAGTTAAATCAATAGTTGACTACTATTTCACTATCCAAATTAATTTTTAATTTTTTTAAATTTTGGAAATATCACTAAATTAGATATCTATTAACGTCCATACGGTTGGATCGTCGATTAATATTTTTTTAAAAAAAATAGAAACAACAATCTGGGACAAAGTACTAGTCAAATCAATAGTTGACTATTAATTTCACAATCCAAATTAATTTTTTATTTTTTAAAATTTTGGGAATATCACTAAATTAGATATGTATTGACGTCTGTACGGTTGGATCGTCGATAAATATTTTTAAAAAAATAGAAACAACAAATCTCAAACAAAGTACAAGTTAGTAGTATACTAGTCAAATGACTCAAATCAATAGTTGACAACTAATTTAACTATCCAAAATAATTTTTTATTTTTTAAAAATTTGCGAATATCACTAAATTAGATATATATTGACGTTTGTACGGTTTGATCGTCGATAAATATTTTTAAAAACAATATAAACAAAATCTGGGACAAAGTACAAGTTAGTAGTATTATTCAAATCAATAGTTGACTACTAATTTCACTATCCAAATTAATTTTTTATTTTTTAAATTTTGGGAATATCACTAAATTAGATGTCTATTGACGTCGGTAAGGTTGGATTGTCGATAAATATTTTTTAAAAAATAGAAACAATAATCTGGGACAAAGTACTAGTTAGTAATACTGGTCAAATCAATAGTTGACTACTAATTTCACTATCCAAATTAATTTTTATTTTTTAAAATTCTCGGAATATCACTAAATTAGATATGTATTGACGTCGTATGGTTGGGTTATCGAGAAATATTTTTAAAAAAATTGAAACCTTAAACCCTAATGAAACCTTGTTTAAGGGCCCAAGTAATATGTAAAGTAATATATATATATATATATATATATATATATATAACGTATATAATGTATATGAGTTACAAAATTTAATTGTTTTTAAAATATGAATCTATAGTAGCTTGTTTCTTTTTTCCACAAAAACCTAAATTAATGTAAAGTATAAATAATTCCTGGTATGTTTTGCTCGTGTTGTAACAAGCTAGTAATTGTTCAAAGTGCTGATGAAATTCTATCATGTTAATATTATCATTTAATATTATGTTGTATGTTCATGAATTTATATTTTAGAATTACAATAAACTTTAGATGATTGAGTTTCTATACGATGTACACAACACATGTTACATGTATTTGGTGTAATTTTTTTATATACATGAATCTAGTTTTTAGATATAATTAATAGTAACAAAAGTAATTTTAGATCAAATAATAGATTGAGCTTTTGATTTTGAGATGCATTAGTGCATATTTGTAATTGTAACTCTGGCCTTTATACAATACTAGCTTATAGCTGGTGTAAAGCATGGATTATTTTTAATTTTTTATAAAATATATTTTTAATTTTAATTTAATATAAATTTATATAATGATATGAATGGTTTAAAATTTATTTTGTAAAATTCTAAATCAAAAATGTCGTTGACGGGTTCGAACTTTGAATTTTTAGTAAATTAATTTAATCATATAATATATTTTATTATTAGATCTAACGATTCTTATTTATTACTAAAAATAATGATTTGAATATTTGGTGATATATTTTTAGGTGCATATTAGTGATCGCAAGATTAATTTCAAATTAAAAAGTAACGTGTTTTAATTACAAAAATTACTACTAAAAATAATTACGAAAAGATATGATGTGATATTTTGGATATATATTGATTATTGTAATATTAGTTTTAAATTAAATGGAAAAGTGTTTTAATTAGAAGTAAAATCTTTAGAAAAAATGGGTAATTGAGTTGTTGGAGCATAAAAAAGATTCCAAGTAGAAGGTCAATGTGGATGAAGGAATTTTAATCGGAATATAATTACGTTGACATTAATAATTAGCTTTTTTAGTTGTTTTTGTAATTTAATTATTTATTTTAATAATTAGGATAACCAAACTGAAAACTTTCAAAACTTTCAATGTTTCGGCTTTAATATAATAGTATAGATATATAGTATCTACACTAGAAGTAAGTATACATGTGTCAATATGTTATTGGCTGACAGCATAGCACACGGATTGTGCTTCTTCAATCAATTTATAGCCCTTACTTAAAACATAGAAACACACATCCAACCATCCATATTTTATCTTAATAATTAACTAACCCACCCTATATTTTATCTACCCCTTTTCTCCACCCCGTCTCTCTTTTGTCAATCGCCTCTCACCCTTTTCTCCTATCTCTCTCTTCTCACCGTCATCACCCTCTCCTTTCTTCACTGTAAAACAACCGTCATGCCATAAATAGAGCGAGTGCCAGTGACATGGGTGGGTGTATGTTATTATCTGACTCACTGAGTTCACTCACTCGCTTACCTTCAACAGCCATTTCTACCAAACACACCTTTTCTTTTCTCCTTAAAAGAACCCCAATTAAACCCATCTTTTCTTCTTCAATCAGGTTCTTTCTTTGACTGTTTTGCAGTGTTTTTGTATGCACACCACCTGTTTGCTGAAATGGCTGTGACACGCGGAAACGAAGGAGGAGAAGGGAGGAGGAGGTCGAAGGTGATGTGGCGGTGGTGCTGTAGGTCGGAATGAAAAGGGTGAAGTGAGGCAGTGGTGGGGTTGTTGGTGGAAAAGGATGTTGGTGGTGGTTGTGTTAGAGGTGGAGGTGTAAGAAAAAGGAAAATGGCGAACGGAGAAGATGGGTGTGGCGGTTTATTGTCGGCGAAGGGAAGAAGAGATGGTCGGCGGTGTAGACAAAGAAAAGAGGACGGTGTTGTGCATGAAGGGCTGTTGGTGAAGGTCGAAGTGGTGAGATGATGGTAAACGGAGGTGGGTTGAGGGGATGGTGTTGTGTTTAATGTTTGTATAATTGTAAACTGAAACTGATTGTATGCTTAAAGTCTAAAAGCATTTTCATAATTTTCTATAACAATTGCACAGCATTCTGTGACTGGTTTATTGTGTAAAAAAGAAAATGTAAGCATGAAAATGATGTTTATTATATCTACTACTCACGAATTTTGTGACATACAGTAATCTTGTTTAGTTCTTCAAAAATTAGTGTAGGCGACATTACACTTACGAGAGCAGAGCTCATACTCAATAAATTATTTGAGTGTTTTATCTAAAAGACATAAATCCCATTCATACAAACTAAACTTGTGAGGAAAACTAATGCAAATAAACCAAATTTACATCCGAACCTTTTACATGTCCAAAACCAAATCAGAGAAAAAAGCTTTTAATCAACCAAATCTTGTTGATTTTAATAGAATTAAATGTAACAATATTCGGTTGAATTTAACCTAAATAGACACATGGCAAGATGATATAATCAACGGAAATTGGTTGATTATGACAGAATTAAATTCAACGATTTTCGGTTGATTATATTACCATTGGTGGGAAATTAATTTTTGGCAAAATTCAAAATTGAAATTTCAAATTTTTTCGAAAATGTCTAAGGTAGTTTTCAACGGAAAATGGTTGAAAATGGGACCAACAAAATCAACGGGAAGTCGTTGAATTTAACCTTAAATTCAACCGAAATGCTAATTTCAACGGTCTTATATTCAACGGGAAGGAATCTGTTGAATTTATGGTAAATGTAACGGAATCTTGTTGTAAATAGCATAAATTCAACAGAATTTTACCCGTTGAATTTAGCCGCTTTTCTAGTAGTGTGGGGATGATGTGACCTGCTTTGTTAATGATATCATTTTCGGTAGAGTCTCTCCGCAAGATGTCAACACGATAAGGGTAGCATTAATTCCGAAGGTAAAGAACGCGACGGAAATATCTGATTTCCGACCGATGTCCCTTTGTAATGTACTCTATAAAATAGCATCAAAATCTGTGGCGAATAGACTGAAGCCGTTACTCCAGAATATAATCTCAGAAAATCAAAGTGCTTTTGTCCCGAAAAGACTCATAACAGATAATGCCCTTATTGCCTTGGAATTTTTCCACGCAATGAAAAAAGAATGAAAGGGAGGAGAGGTTCGATAGCTATGAAACTTGATATGAGTAAAACTTACGATCGTGTTGAATGGAATTTCTTAAAGAAGCTTCTGGTGAAGTTAGGTTTTGCAGGGTGTTATGCAAAAATTTCACACAACACCCCGAGTAAACCTCGCCGGAATAGCAGGAATTATCCTTGGTTTTCGGATAATAAAACAAATTAATTAGCTGCAAAAAAACGGGACAGCTGATCCTAATAACAATATTTAGTACTTAGAGGGCTGGATTAGCAAGGTCACCGGACGTCAATGGTTAAAAACTCCGACCAAATGTATCCGGAATGTGATCACCGAAGGTACACGTGCCTCGCGTACAGAATAAGTGAAAACCGAACCCCTTGATAATTGCCTACATATCCTATTTATAGGAATCAAGCCCTAATGTAGTTTTTTTAGGTTAGGAATCCTTTTCTTGCTAATTAAACCACGAAATAATAGAGTTTTGATTAGAAATATAACTTATCTTCAATTCTGCTAGCCACTTAATAGTGTCCTATTCGAAGTAGAACTCCCAAATCCTACTCATATGAGAACTCCATGTATGTATAGACATATATCACCAATACATAATATTTATCATATTAGAAACGTACTCCTTAATGAAATTATCCATTTAAAGGACCCAATTCACATCCCCTAAAAATTAGGAGATAACCCTTATCCGTTCGACCAACAGAGGTGGAGCCTGTAAGTACACCTGAACCTGCACAGCTTCCCTTTAAAGGGAACCTCCACCTCCAAAGCTACCCTCCAAAGGTATACCTCCCCAGCTTTCTCTAAACCTATACCTGCTTACTAAATAACCTAACAGGTCCCCAATATCTATGGGCCTAAAATTGAACCCATTACAAATTTTGGGCACAACAACTACCCCCGGTTCCTTGCAGCCATGAAATGCAAAAGGAACCTTGCCATCTCCCCTCGGGTTCAGCTTCATTTTTATATCCAGCTCTAACATAACACCCTAATACCTTGTATTTTTACTAATGAATTTGCCATAACTAAGCCAATAACACTCCCAAAAATTTCATGATTTCCCTACGATTTACACCTACACCAACTCCTACCAAGAAATCCTTTCCCTTTAATAATTCTCTCCGAGAAAATAAATCCTTCTAATACTTTATGTAAATTCCCAAAAAATGATTTTGAAGAAACAACTACCTAATTAAAATCACGTAAAAAATCCCATTTTCCTCTTAAAAACTGTGTTTAGCTTCTCACATTTCCATATCCCGAGACAACATTAACTCTTTTCAATACATAATTTACTTCCACACGCCACAGCCTTTCTCTTCTCTTTTTTATATATATAAAAACACCCATACACCCCCCTTTTCTTTCCTTTTATCTCTAAAATTCACTCTCTCCTCCCCTATCGATTCATCTCCCTACCGAAAGCTTCCACGCAGACGACCCACTCCGGCGATACTCTCAAGTTTCAGCAACTCAAGCCCTCTCAATCTTTACAAAGGTATGACTTAACTCATGTTTTTCACTTTTTACTTATATTCATTATCGTTTCCCTAATTGCATGTTTTAATTCACTTCCAATTTGCTCCTATACATGCATACTTAGATACACACACTGATACATACATACATATACAGTCATATCATGTTATTCACCTTTCAGATCACCATTATATCAAGTACTCCCCTGTTACGCTCCAAATATCCTTTAGGAATTAAAACCCTAAAGCCCAAATCCCACTGGTTTACACCTATGGATATCCATTTTCTTTTTTTTTTCAAAACCCAATCGTTATTCGCTGTTATAATACAGGTATCAATCCGTATTTCTAACTGAATTTACTCTAATAATGTATACATTATATAGAAATACCCAATTTGCAAAAGCTGTTAAGGTTCCTTGATGGGCGTACATGTACCCAGCTAGCCATTTTAGGTGAACTTATTCTTTCAGTGTATTTGACCCCCCCTGTATGTGTTTATTCATACATGTCTCTTCAAACACCTTATTTGGGAGAACTCACTGATCACCTACTCATCCTGCTTCGCTTTGTGTAGATGTCTAGTGGATCAGCTGCAGCAGCTCCCAGCACTCCACCTCTGAGGAGATTACCCACTTCCCAGAGCTTTCAGGCACAAATCAGCTTCCCTCTATTACACTAGCTTCAAGAGCTAACCCGTATTTTTCCATAAGCACCGGGACCCGTTCAAAAATTAAATCAATTGAACCCACACAAACCCGTCCTTTAAGCATCAACCTTTTTGCCCATAAAACCAAAGATACTCGACCTGCTATTCTTATAACCTCATCCAGTGAACAAACATCAGAAACCACCCCAAACCAACCTGCTGCTGATGAGGTTTCCTCTATCAGAGCTTCACCCTCACACATCATCTCTTCAGCTTCCCTTGAATTGGACCCCCCAAATAACAAAACAAAAATCGAATCCATAGAAAACACTCCTACTAGTTTATCCTGTGAGAACATGAGTTCTTCTATGACCACTCTACTGTAAAGAAATTGACTCAATCACACCACATAGGCTGTTCTTTAGTCATTCCTTCCCCTGGGGAAAGATGCCATAGATTTGATATGTTTGAACCCGGGCAATCGTTACCTCGAGCTGTTTTGTCAGCTCAATTCTTTAAGTTAGGGTTATCTCTGCCCCTGCACCCTTTTATTCGGGAAATCCTCGAACTTTTTGACATAGCTCCCATCCAACTTACTATCAATTCATATCGTATGGCAATGTGTATGTATATTTTATACCATACAAAGTTTAACAAAACCCTTTCTGCCCGAGAGTTAGGATATTTTTACCAACTAAAACCAACTAGCCAAGACTCAGGTTTATTTTATTTTGCCGCTTAGAGTGTCCATGAAGGCCAATGTTTCAAAAGGTGTAAGAGAGGAATGAACGGCTGGCTCAAACTATTTCTTTATTGTTATGACTGTCCTCAACTAAGAACAGATTTCAACCTTTCACCAAAAATACCTACAAAAACCCCTTTGAGAGGTTGTACGCTTAAACGTGCTATGGAAGCAATAAACATATCAGCTGAACTTGGAAACGGCCTCTGCTTGCTAACTCGTGATAACCTCATAAGCTGTGACTTCCAACCTGGGAGAGGTATCCTTACTCCAACTAGCTGAAGTTTATTACCTCTTCCATAAACATTTTACTAACTTTTCACTGTGCACATCATTAACACGTGCATATACTCGTGACAGTTTTTCCCTATTTATTTCGTAATTTATAACTTGCTCACCAGTTTCCATATTGTTTAATCCTTGCAGATATGACTTCAGGAATTCCTTCATTCATTAAAAAATCAACCAAGTATGAAGAGATGTTTGATGAGGATGATGATAAAGTCACCCCTATTGCGGCCACCCCAATTTCAAAGATCAAAGCTCCTTCTCTTAACCCGGAGAAATCGTCCACTTCTTCAAAGAGAAAACTGCCTCCTCCTGTGATAGAGACACTACGAGCCTCAGCTTCTCGCTCTGTCAAAAAAGTCAAATTAGCTTCTTCTCAGGAGACTGAAGGTTTAGGTCCCCATGTGCAGCATTTCTTCCAGATGGCAGGAAATCAGATCCCTGAGGAGGATGTAGCTGCTTGGGACAGGATGTCACTAGCTGAAGCTGAAAGAGCCGCTGTACTCGGCAATGCTCAAAGCTTATTTCACTACCTCAAGCATGGTGAAAGAATCGTGGAAATAGCCAGAGGTGACCAAAAACTTGCTGAAAAAGTGAAACAGCTTAAATTGTCCATCAAAGTTAAGGATAATGAGAAGATGATGTATGATGATGTATGTCTCAGCTTGGTGAAGATGCTGTTAAAGCAGTGGAGGATATCAAGAAGAAGGAAACTGCTGCAACCAAGGTAGATGATATTGAACCAACTGGCAAAGAAAAAGAGGTGGAGGTTTCCTCAAAAGAGGCAGCTGAAGCTCAGGCAAATGCTTCCAACATAGCTGCTCCTATTCCTCCTATTTCAACAACTCAGGTATCCCCTGATACTCTTATTCCTTCATCTCTTTATGGTTGAAGAATTTGTCTACCCCTACGTGGGTTTAAATTTTAAATTGTTTTGAATGGTTTTGGTGGCCATTAACCTTTAATTTTATGAAGTCGTGGGCTCCTTGTATTTCCTCACAAGATGTAATCCATAACTTTGGTTCCTTTTGAATTATGCATCTTTGATTTCCATACATTCTCGTATTATTCATATGAATTTGCCATTCCGAGTACATATATTCTTAATGACAGAGCACACACCTAAACTTGGATGTGAACTATAGCTAGATTAATTAAATCAGCTTCGTAAAAATGTCAAGCTTACCATGAATTCTTAATATCACAAATCCATGTCTTAACATTTCCCGTTAAGTAGATACTGTCCATTTAGAGTTAAAGGAGACGATCCGAATGCATCGATGTGTTTAAAACCACATGAGATAATTCCTGTTTTCGAAACCAAAAACATCCTTCCAATACGTATATCATGAAGCTTCCCTTAACATGATTTGCTACGTTTGGTGGTCATAATAATTTAATACCCAACCAATCCTTTTTCCATATACAAAATATCCCATTTAATGCATCATAAGATCCTTATGAATGAATATCCTTAAATAATTATACACATTGATGTGTAAAATCCCAAAGTAAGGTAGAGCTTCCCATTTGCTCGCACCTATCCTTTCCACGTAGAGAATCATCATATGGCCAATGTTCTGGCTCCCATATAACTTTATTTTATTTTATAAAAAGAGTCCATAGAACCATTTTCCAGTAATACGAACGTGTTATGCAAAATTTACGCAAGCGCACGTTGTCACAAGTAATATATGATTAAATCAAGTTCGTTCCCACAGAGATCTAGAATGGTGTTCAATTCAGTAAATATGCCTATGCAACAATGTATGGTTTTAACTCATTGCTAAGAAAAATAACAAATTGGGTTTGATTATCTAAATTATACTAATATGCGAATTATAAAACTAAGAATTAAACAATTAACGAGAATAAAAATCGAATTACTTATATGAGAATAAACATGGAATCCAAGTTTCATCATCTACTTCACCTAGAGTTGCAGCCTTTAATTAAAACATGTGATGGTCTTGATATCTGATCGGATAACACGGAAAGAGTAAAAGTTACCTCTCGGTATACTAGTACCAATCTACAAATACATCCACAAAAGAGATAGAAGATGAATAGGCACCTATTATGTTTAGACCCTATATCTCAATAGAATTTGAAAACATAAAGGTTGAAGCACAAGTTATCCACTTAGATCACATAGGGTAGCATAATATCTCTATTCATGCCACAAATCATGATGCTTAACATCAACCTATCCTATGCTAGCATGGCAAGTTCTAAATCTCAAGATCCACTCTCGTTTAGCAAGAGATTAACAATTCAATTTAGATGTTAGCTACGCATCCAAAAGCATTAAGATTAACCATACGAGGATATCAAGAATTCACCACACATAAATCTTTAAGGCATGCAAACTACTAAGCTACATAGATAAATCCACTAGGATCCCATGACAACGATTAGTTCATAACTAAACCTTTCGTCACCATGGGATTTGATGAAAACATGGTAAATAACAAGATATGAATAAAAGACGTAATTATATTAATAAACAAGAGTTTGAGAAAAAAAATCTATAATCCAAAGTAACACAAAGGATGAAGTAGATCTAGATCCATTGCTTGTCACGAGCGTTGAACCCTTCTCTCCTTTTCTCCCTTGCAGATCTAAGCTAGGTTACAAAATAATAAAACTATGATAATGTGTATATCTATTACAATGCTTAGATGTGTTTTTATAGGCTCTAGATTTCTTGCCCAGCAAGAATTTATCTTCTATTACAATTAGAATTTAATTAAGGTGCTAAAACCTGCCCGGAATATAATTAGAACTTGAAAAGGGCAAAACAGGAATTTCCCAGCCATGCTTCACAAAGAATACGCGCGCGATTTTATTCAGCACATTACTTGCACGTGCTTCCTATCCCAGGTTGTAGAAAATCTCTCAAGCTTCGCGTGGGCACTAAGATCGCTGAAAACGGACTTACAGAACTCCAGATATAGCCAAAACAGTGTAAGCTGCGCAGCCTTCCCAGAAAATCCCAATTTTAATCAATTAATTCCCAAAAAATTATAGAAGCATCCACCTTAATCAACATTCTCTTAAACCTGCAAAACACATCAAAACTACAAGAAACTTGAGTCCAAGACAATCAATTTAAGCCGATTTAGAATGTTCCAAGTGGATATAAAATCCACTTATCACACCCCCAAACTTAAACCGATGCTTGTCCTCAAGCATAAACAATTACAACTAACTACTAGTACCACTTCCGTAGGTGATCACGGTTGCATTTGGCATATGCAACAAGCCCTTTAAACCCCTAGGTAGCCCTAGTGGACGAGTAAGGTCTCGTGAGGGCCTATAGCGAATGTACCCACAAAATCCATTTAACCTAATGCAATGCAATGCATGAATGCAACTAATATGCAAATGCAATTAATCTAGCCTACCATACCTTCAAATCCTCTCATGCCATATCAACTTAAGAATCAAAGTAAATACACAATGTCTTGGTGTCGAAAGTGCAAGTATTCACATAGTCTACTCAATGACATGCATAAGTTCTCACAAGCCCATGTCAAGTGTAAGAATAAGTTAGTAAACATACTAAGCCTACAAGAGTACATCTTTGAGACAACACTCGGGATCTCATACGCAAAAACAAGCAAACACTCACAATCCACTCACAAAGAATATTCACTCAAGAACAAGGGTAAGTGTATCACTCAATTTCAACAAAATCATAAACATGCTTGACATTTGGTATCAATCTAACTCTTAACACAACATACATCAATGACGATAATCAAAAGGTCTTTATTTGGGTTGTAATGGGGCTAGGGACAAGGTATGTCAAATAAGCCAAAACAGGTGAAGTGTCAAAAGCTAGTAAGTACCATAATACGTCGTACAAAACACCATATTCCCCCCCACATAATTTTTACTAAAACAAACACTCGACTAGTCGACTGAAATAGGATCGCAACAACACAAACATGCTCTCATAATATATGGTTTTTTTTTCTTTTTTTTTCTTTTTTTTTTTCTTCTTTTTTTTCTTTTTTTTTCTTTTTTTTTTCGATAGCTAAATAAAACAATAATATAAACAATAATAATGATCCCATGAATTTATTACATATGTCGACTATCAAGTAAACAACCAAACCCAACATTCAATATTTCCCCCAAAAGTAAGACCAACTAAAACCCTTCCTTGCACACCTTATTACTCCCTTAAGCACTCTACTAGCCTTTGACAATGTGGGTTCAAATTAATGTAAGGCCAATACAAGAAAAAGGTCTAGGCAAGTAATGTGGTATGTCACCGAAAAAATAGGATTAAGCTCAACGGGTTAACTAATTGATCATGTAAACATGGTATGGTAATATGGGAAAATATGTGGTTAATCCTAAGTGCCTTTATCATTTTAATCGTCAAATAATGTCATGCATTTCAAGAAAGACCTCAAACAACTGCTAGCAATGCAAACAATCCGTGGACACTCAACCAAACGAATAAGATTGCAATAAATATGCAATAAGCAATAAGGCTCAAAATCTCACTTGGTGGAAAAACATACTCAATCCCAAGCAACATCTCTCTAACGCACCAACTTATATTCAAAGCATGCAAACTAAATCATCTTGCACATATTCATGTCCTTCTAATTACTTACAACATTCAATAAGTCTACTAGTTTCAACTTACTAGTGTAGGTGTGTGCACAAGAACAAAGCATATCACTTCTCAATCAAAAGCGTCAACAACACAAAATTTCATATCAAGCACGGGTGCAAATGCAAACTATTATGGACTCACACGATATACGAAAATAAAAACAGAATGTCCTATATGAAACAAACGTAGATATCACGAACATACATGCATAATTTACTACTACAAATATACAAAGCATGAAATCCTACATGAACAAATAATACAACAACATCTACTAATCCCTCAAACCACCCCCAAACTTAAAATATTCAATGTCCGCATTGAATGAAAGTAAATACAAGAGATAGTAGAAACATACCTGCAATGCCGAAGCATACCCAACAATATTTTTCTCGCAAAAATCCCCTTTCCTTAGCAACTGGCCTCAAAACAACCGAATAAATTTAACCTCCACCGTCGAAAACGAAAATTTCCCATCACTGGCACTACCTCTCCCATGCTTAAAAGCCATTAGAATCAAAACCCAACTCATAAACAGCTCCACCAAAAATTACCAAGCAATATCACACCAAAAATAGCCCAATATTCCAAGAATAATACAAAATCCCAATTTACAAGAACACAAATTCGTAAGAACAATAAAATTTGTGAGAAGAAATAAACCCACTACGAATTGGAGAGGTGAACTTGCAATTAATTCCTCTTTAGAATTGAATTTTTAGAGAATTAAATAAAATAGAAGAGGAATTGGATTTGTATGGATAGGTGTGTATATATATAAGATGATGGATAGGTTGAATAAAAATTTTAATTGTGTAGGAGAGATTTGAAGAGGTTAGGATTTGATGTAGGATAGATATAGGAATTAGGGATTGAAAGAATTTGGATTAGGATTGAATTTGGGGTGGAATTTTTGAGCAAAAACACAATTTTCGAAAAAAAAAAAATCTGGGCAGACAGGGTGTAACACATGTACAGTACGCGTTACAGGCTTCCGGCGCGGTACAAGGGTAACACGCAGGTTGAACCTGCGTGACTGGGGCTTCCTGCGCGGCCTTGGCGCCTGATGCGCAGGCTCCTTCTGCGTTACATGGCGCTTCTGCGCCATTCTGGCGCCTGATGCGCTGGATGCTTCTGCTGTACTCATTTTTTTTTTTTTTCTCAACACTACTACTCTTTTTTTTTTCCTATACTAATGCATGGGTTGCCTCCCACCAAGCGCTTCTTTAACGTCAATAGCTTGACGTTACTTCCTCAACTCATGGTGGTTTCAAAAGAATAACCGAACCATCTTCAACAGACAAACCATTCATACGAATGTTGACATCTTGGTTGTTTACTTTCCACAAAGCTCTTCCTTCAGACTTCACCCTGATTTTACTTCCTAACGGCCAAATCTTCTTCTTTTTCTTTTTCACACCTCTAAGATGCTTCTCCGACTCAACCGGCTGAACAAAAATTTCTTCTTCCTTATCATCGGTTTTCCATCTTCGCAACACGTGATCATGCCCTTCTTCAAAAATCACTAGCTCATTATTCAAAAGGACATACCTCAAATGTGGTGGAAGTTTCCCAAGCTTTACTTTCGAAAGATCACGAACCGAAGAATCGTCAATGGAATCACTGATCTGATGCTTTAGCACATGCATGTCAGATTTTTCACTCAATAACTGATCAAACTTCTTTCTCTGGCCCGTATCAACTATTTCCACACTGCAACACTCTTCATCCTCTGTTGGAAATTTCATGGCCTTGAACACATTAAAGGTAACACTCTGATCTTGCACCCTCATTGTAAGCTCTCCTTTTTGCACATCAATCAAAGTCTTTCCTGTAGCCAAGAATGGTCTTCCCAAGATTATGGGAATCTTCTTATCTTCCTCAAAATCCAAGATAACAAAATCAGCTGGGAATATTAGCTTATCAACCTTTACCAAAACATCCTCTACTATACCTCTCGGATAAGTGATCGTCCTATCAGCCAACTGCAAAGAGATGTTAGTTGGCTTTGGCTCCGGTAGACCAAGTTGCTTGAAAACAGACAAGGGCATAAGATTAATGCTAGCTCCCAAATCACATAAGCATTTGCCAAAAGACAACTTCCCAATGGTGCATGGAATTGTAAAGCTTCCTGGATCCTTAAGTTTAGGAGGCAATTTCTGTTGCAACACCGCACTGCACTCCTCTGTCAATGCCACCGTTTCAAATTCTTTCAACCTTCTCTTTTTCGAAAGGATATCCTTCATGAACCTTGCATAGCTCGGCATCTGCGCTAATGCGTCAGCAAAAGGAATATTAATGGACAATTTCTTGAAGACGTCCATAAATTTCTGAAACTGTTTTTCTTGACTTTTCTTCAACCGCCCAGGGAATGGCGGAGGTGGATAGATCTGATTATTCATTGAAGATTGCTCCGGAGTAGACTTTTCAACAGGTTTCTTGCTCTTCTCACCATCAAGCTTATCAGCCACTAAATCAGATTTCTCAATTACTGGCACTGCAGATTTTTCAACCTGTCGATTCTGAACATCTTCATCTTCTTCAGTTGCTGATTTAGGATCACTCGTGACTTTTCCAGATCTCAAAGTAACTGCATTGACCTGTTCTTTACTTTCCCTCCTACCTGGATTAGCTTCCGTATCACTAGGAAGAGTTCCTTGTGGCCTACTAAATAAAGCACTTGCAATCTGTCCTATCTGAGTTTCTAAGAGCTTCTGACCAGCTTGTAAGTTCTTTAACGCTATCCACATCTCATCAGATTTTTCATTAGAAGATTGCCTCGCATGAGCCTGGGGTTGTTGCTGCTGAAATCCCGGAGGTTGATATGGTGTCCTTGGAGCATAAGGCTGTTGATAGCCTTGATTGTACGGCTACGCTTGCTGATAAGATTGTTGAGTATTTTGATTGTTGCTCCAGCTGAAGTTAGGATGGTTCCGATTATTAGGATGATAGGTGGTTGGAACTGGTGCAGCAGGTCTCTGGAAATTACTCACGAACTGTACTGATTCAGGAGAAATAGCACACTGATTCGTCTCATGTGCGCCCGCACATAGCTCACAAACACTAGCCACCTGCTGAACTCCATAATTAGCAAGAGAATCCACTTTCATAGCAAGAGATTTCAACTGAGCTGTAATCATTGAAGCTGTATCTACTTCCAAAACTCCTGTTACTTTGCCTTGAGATAGCCTTTGGGTTGGATTTTGATATTCATTAGCAGCCATCATCTTTATAAGATCAAAAGCTTCATCATAGCTCTTTGCCCACAGAGCTCCACCTGATGTTGCATCTAGCAAAGGCCTAGACTGTGCTCCCAACCCATTGTAGAACCCATTAATAACCATCCAATCAGGCATGCCATGATGAGGACACTTCCTTAACATCTCCTTGTAGCGTTCCCATGCCTCACACAAGGTCTCTCCAGATTGCTGTTGGAATTGAGTCAACTGGTTCCTTAATGCTGCAGTTTTCGCCATAGGGAAGAATTTAGTAAGGAACTTCTGAGCAAGATCCTCCCATGTAGTAATGGAACCAGGTGGCAAAGAGTGTAGCCAGCTCTTAGCCTTATCCCTCAGAGAGAATGGGAAAAGCCTCAACCTGATAGCATCATCCGTCACACCATTACACTTGAAAGTGTCGCAGATTTCGATAAAGTCCCGAACATGCATGTTTGGATCCTCCGTAGAAGCTCCCCCAAACTGGACTGAATTCTGCACCATCTGAATTGTGCCCGGCTTGATCTCAAAGTTGTTCGCTGCAATAGCTGGCCTAATAATGCTAGACTGGATATCATTGAGTTTCGGCTGAGAATAGTCCTTCAAAGCCTTAGCTGCTGCTGCATCTGCCATTGCTACTGTAGTTTCAGATTCCTCTTCCTTATTCTCTAAATTCCCTACACGATCGTCTTTTGCCAGTTTTTGTAAACGAGCTTGCAAACGTGTTTGCATACAAACCTAAGTACCTGCAAACACCACGAAACAAACAAACTAAATAAGAATCCGAGTCAGTGAACGCTAACGACCACTGATGACAAGCACATAAACTAAAATAAAAACACCGATGATCCCCGGCAGCGGCGCCAAAAACTTGTTATGCAAAATTTACGTAAGCGCACGTTGTCACAAGTAATATATGATTAAATCAAGTTCGTTCCCACAGAGATCTATAATGGTGTTCAATTCAGTAAATATGCCTATGCAACAATGTATGGTTTTAACTCACTGCTAAGAAAAGTAACAAATTGGGTTTGATTATCTAAATTATACTAAGATGCGAATTATAAAACTAAGAATTAAACAATTAACGAGAATAAAAATCGAATTACTTATATGAGAATAAACATGGAATCCAAGTTTCATCATCTACTTCACCTAGAGTTGCAGCCTTTAATTAAAACATGTGATGGTCTTGATATCTGATCGGATAACACGGAAAGAGTAAAAGTTACCTCTCGTATACTAGTACCAATCACTACTACACATTTGAACTTAGGATACACCACTTACATAGCGTTTTTTTGGATGCACTATGCAAGTGAAGTACTTGTATATCGTTTATGTAAAAAGCGCTATAGAAGTTATTTTGTCCAAAGCCGGAAAAAAAATGAAAATTTTAAAAAAATACTAGGATATCGTTATTTTCAGAAACGCTGTGTTAGTTCGAACTAAGATAACGTTTTTACATGCGCTATGGTAGTTACTGTATTGTAAGTATTTATATTTTTATTTTCAATTTATTTTTTTAACCCTAAAACTTATACATATCGTTCACTTCCGCTGTATATCCCTTCTATTCTCTTTCTCTCTCTCATTGCACCTCAGAAAAACATAACAATGACTTTCAAAATCCGGCCGATTGTTTGTTTCTCCGACAAATCGATATACATATCCTTGTTCATACTGTTCTTTACATCAAGATCCATATAGATTTTGCTTCGTTTCATTCTCGTCTTAATCTCTAATTGCAAACTGGCGATTTTATTGGTTACAAACCTAGTTTCTTCGATTTGGGGCTTTTTGGGGATTTTTCAGTTCAAAGTTTTTTGATGCTTGATTGGTTCAAGATTGGTTCCAATTGTACCTCTCTTTTATTGGTTACAAACCTAGTTTCTACGAATTGGGGATTTTTCAGTTCAAAGGTTTTTGATGCTTGATTGGTTCAAGATTGGTTCCAATTGTAACTCTCTCTCTCTCTCTCTCTCTCCCTCTCTCCCTCTCTCCTCTCTCCCTCTCCCCTCTCTCTCTCTGTGTGTGTGGTATCTTAAGGCACAGGAGGGGGTGGTGGTAGCTTCTAATCGACCTCCAATTGTAGATTATTTGCAAAGGGTGGATTTGATTCAGGTCTTGCTGTTCGAAACCGCAACTATAAGAATTAAGGAAACTCATGATGGAGAATATCTTATTGCATCAGGTGCTTAAACACATATATATTTTCTTTTACGATTTGTTTCTTTTGTATAATGGAGGGATTGGTACAAATTAACGAGTTTATACTATAATATACAGTATAAACTTTTAAGTATTTATGTTTCTTTTGTATGCTGATTTGATATTCAATTTTAGGTATTTATCCCCTACAGGTCAAAGTTTACGAGTTGAGGGAACTTTCATTGAAGTTTGAATGGCATTTGCTGTCTGAGATTATTAACTTTGAGGTACCATTTCCTTGTGTTTTTTGGACTTGCATTTATATCTTTGTTGGCTTTCCTTTTGTTTGCAGTTGCAATTCAATTCTTTTTTTTTATCCATCATTGATCTGTAACAAATTTGTAATTAAATGATAAGTTGTCCTATATTCATTTTAGCTAAAAGTAACCCCTATAAGATTACCCAAAATTTTGACAATGTATTATTTATTTTTGTTAACAAACAGCATGGATATGGTGTATTATGGGCCACTCGATCAGTGTCCCATTTGTGGTGGTAACCTTAAATGTGGGCGTACCATGTACTACTGTACTGGTGCTTACAGCGAGTGGTCGACGTGTACTTTTAATACGAGAGAACCTCCAAGGAGAATTGGTGTTACCATATTCTATTAAAGAATCTGCAGCTTACGATGTAAAGCTGCTTGCACTTTATATTATTGTATCTGTTGCTTATGTTTGTATAGTATATATTTACTTGAGAATATTTTGAATAAGTACTTTCTTGGTAAATTTATTACATTATATCTGTTGTTATTTTAGTTGCTCAAGGAACACCAAGACCCGAAGAGCCGGAACAAAAATTAAATTATATGTATGAACACCAACACATGCACACTCAAGATTAATTGTGAACATACATAGACATGACGTTGATGCATATTCTCCTCCTCCAGACGTTGTCCCTGCACAAAAGTCATCAAAGCAATTTACATGTCGACGGTACAAAATCACCATTTATATTTTATGGTCAAGCGGATTGTGCTTACATATTTCTGCATCCTTTTATACGACTCCCTCTGGAAATAGGAAGAATAATCAAGGCATATTAAAAAATTTACAAACAATGTTCAATTTATGCATATTTGTATATACTAAATGTGAGACATTAATTAAAACAAAAATCTCAAAAAAAAAATTACTTAAATAATTATACAATCATACCCGTTTTTCACCAATACTGATCAGCCCATTCTCGAGGTCATTTTCGATAGCCATGAGTTCTTTGATGTTCAAGGAAGTAATGTCTTCTGCATTAAAGTGCCTTGCATATGATAAGTTAGTTAGTGTTAAATGTCCTCTGTAAATATATTCTTTAAAAAATTATAAGCACTTCCACCTAATCTTTTGTACCTGAGATCAATTTGCATTTTCTCATTCTCTTCCTTAATTCTCTTAAATATTTACTTGAGTGTGCATGTGTGGGTGTTCAAAAATGTAATTAGTTGTTCGTTGCTGGATTGTTGAGAAATATGGAAACTGTGAGTGCTTGTCAGGTTATATGTATCTTTGATGATTTGGTGTGCTTGTTTGATGTAGGCTGACGGGTATGATGTTAGATATGGTGGCCTTGGACTTCGTCAGCTTGGAGTTGCATATGCTCACTGCAAACTCGATCCAGTGGTGGCAGGTATATATGCTCTAATGGAGATGGGAATGGATGCCCCTGATCTTCCTATGGGAATGCTCTCAGATGTTCACCTGCAAATATGTAAGCTCTCTTGCATAAAAGACACCAACATAAATGCGCTGTATCTTTATAATCACATAAAATTGTTACCATCATCATGGCAGGTGAAGAAACCCTTGTTGAATTTGTAGAGAAGATAAAAGCTATGAAGGTGGAAGGACAGAAGGCTATGGCTGTCTGGTCAGACTTTAGCCAGAGATGGTTTACTTAGTTACATGCATAATTCATAAAAATTTACTTTACAAGAAGTTAATATAAAAGAGTTATGCACATAAAAGAACTAATTAGCTGATAGAGGACTGATGTATTTCATTATCAGGGTAACAAAAGTAATTTATACTTCTGTAGTTCTATATATTCTCACTCACACATGTCGGACATTCAGGAGGAGAAATCTGAGATTTAGGAGGAGAGAAGAAAAAATGAACTATTGCTGGTTTAACTAATCCCTCTATTAGCTCATTCAGTAAATTTCTAACTCAACTATTGATTTGTTTGGACTCTTTCATCAGTTCACTTGAAGACCATTGCCAGGTAAACTCTACATCTTATTTCACATAATACTACTGTTTCATCGACTTCTCTGACCCGATATAGATGTGTGTAGGAAGTTGTTGATCTGGCAAGTTGCTGCTTCAAATGCCTCAAGTTGACTAACCTATTTTCTTTCTTATTCCATTGTAATATGTACCCAGGGTGATATTTTGGTTCTAGTAGGATTGGTTCAGAATTCTGGAACTGCGTATCATTGAAGCAGTGGAAATTTGAAATAAATGTAGAGAAGGTCAATTGTTTTTAGAGCTTTTCTCTTGTTTTCAGTCATGATATCGTAGCCTATATTTGGATTTCAGTCTGACCAAGACTATATTTGGTTAAACAATGATTTGTTTTGAAAAACTACTCTGTCTTTCAGAGAGATGACTTCAGGAGAGCTTAACCTGATGCAATTGCACACTCAGTTGGAGATGCAAGGGTATTCAAGCAGAGGTAAAACACATAAATGTGGTTTTTTTTTCCTTATTATACTCGCCCAATATTTTGAGAAAAGTGGTCTGTTGTTTTAAGAAACTTTTGTACAATAACTTTAAGGGGAAAGCTAAGCATTTTTTTTTTGTAGATCTTGTGACTTGAAGAGGAGCCAAGTTGATAAACAGCTACGCAGTATGCTTAACTAGTGCCTAATAATATTAGTGTAAAATGTTTCAGCCTTTTTGTAATTTGAAGGCTTTTATTATATAACTGCGACCTATATTTTTGTTTTGTGGATGTAAGCTTTAAATTGGAACCCCGTAATTTATTTATGCATTTTGTGATCAAAATATTATGACTTTCTTTTGCCAAATATATCACAGAGTATATTATTGTCTTTGTATATTTGTTATTTCTGAAAATGGTAAGAATAGTACAGGTAAAAAGGAAGGCAGAAAAATAAATATATAATTTTTTTTAATAAAAATTGTCACTTACATAGCGCTTTAAAAAGAGCTATACAAAAACATGTGCTTAGAAAACACTTACTTAGATAGCGCTTCTCAAAATGCAATCTAAGAGCTACACTTACAGAATGACAAAAAAAATGCTATGTAAGTGATCCTTACTTCAATAGCGGCTCCTTAGATAGCGTTTAAAAACGCTATGTAAGAGTTAAAAAAAACGCTATCTAAGTGCAAATCTGTAGTAGTGATCTACACATACATCCACAAAAGAGATAGAAGATGAATAGGCACCTATTATGTTTAGACCCTATATCTCTATAGAATTTGAAAACATAAAGGTTGAAGCACAAGTTATCCACTTAGATCACATAGGGTAGCATAATATCTCTATTCATGCCACAAATCATGATGCTTAACATCAACCTATCCTATGCTAGCATGGCAAGTTCTAAATCTCAAGATCCACTCTCGTTTAGCAAGAGATTAACAATTCAATTTAGATGTTAGCTACGCATCCAAAAGCATTAAGATTAACCATACGAGGATATCAAGAATTCACCACACATAAATCTTTAAGGCATGCAAACTACTAAGCTACATAGATAAATCCACTAGGATCCCATGACAACGATTAGTTCATAACTAAACCTTTCGTCACTATGGGATTTGATGAAAACATGGTAAATAACAAGATATGAATAAAAGACGTAATTATATTAATAAACAAGAGTTTGAGAAAACAAATCTATAATCCAAAGTAACATAAATGATGAAGTAGATCTAGATCCGTTGCTTGTCACGAGCGTTGAACCCTTCTCTCCTTTTCTCCCTTGCAGATCTAAGCTAGGTTACAAAATAATAAAACTATGATAATGTGTATATCTATTACAATGCTTAGATGTGTTTTTATAGGCTCTAGATTTCTTTCCCAGCAAGAATTTATCTTCTATTACAATTAGAATTTAATTAAGGTGCTAAAACCTGCCCGGAATATAATTAGAACTTGAAAAGGGCAAAACAGGAATTTCCCAGCCATGCTTCACAAAGAATACGCGCGCGATTTTATTCAGCACATTACTTGCACGTGCTTCCTATCCCAGGTTGTAGAAAATCTCTCAAGCTTCGCGTGGGCAGTAAGATCGCTGAAAACGGACTTACAGAACTCCAGATATAGCCAAAACAGTGTAAGCTGCGCAGCCTTCCCAGAAAATCCGAATTTTAATCAATTAATTCCCAAAAAATTATAGAAGCATCCACCTTAATCAACATTCTCTTAAACCTGCACAACTAAGCAAAACACATCAAAACTACAAGAAACTTGAGTCCAAGACAATCAATTTAAGCCGATTTAGAATGTTCCAAGTGGATATAAAATCCACTTATCAGAACGCAACATGCCTCATATATGAGCTTCACCTTTTCAACCAGCTGAAGCTCATTGTAAGTTTTATATAAGTTATTCCTCTTCATGTAGCCTGAGTTCCGGCTCCCACATGATATATATCCTTATGCATTGGCTCTTCATGTGCCCAGATTCCCTGGGAGCCACATGAACCTGATAACATAATACCAAAACAGCTTCCATATTGGAAGAACCTCACAGGTAGATGGATTTTGCGAACCTGTTTCCATAGGGTTCTTCACACATCATATTCCGTTCCACAATTCGTTAACTCCCCCATCCTTATATTCCAATTTTTATCCTCCTAGAATCATCCAAGTAACTAAAAGAAGGTGACATTACCTACTACCCCCTAGTTCTTTAACATATCACCGATTATGATGAAGAACTAAAACCACATGTTTATGCATGCAATTCCATACTTATACCACAAAGCACATAAAGTAACAAGACATAATATAAGAACAAAATATGTTATCAAAAACAATAACTTTATTGGCCTCAAAGAAGCAAAATTCATGTTATTCCCTATCAGTGAGGTGTACATGCACTACCCCCGAGCATAGCAAGACAAAGTCAAATCATCTACTTATCATAAAGATGGCAGCTACAACTAATAAGATGCCTTTATTAATCATATACCTGAAAGAGAGGTCTACCTGAGAGCATTACCTGAAAATGCACCTACTGGTAATATTTCCTCAAATGTTCGGCATTCCATGCCCTAGGGATCAACTTCCCATCCAAATCAGTCAAGTGATAAGTACCTTCCCAAAGAACCGTCTTTATAAGGTATGGTCCTTCCTAATTAGCTCCAAACGCACCATGACCAGGTACCCTCATGTTAGGTAACACCCTCCTTAAAACCAAATCGCCCACCCTCAACGGACGAGCTCGAACCTTCTTATCAAAGTACTTCCGTGTGCGCTGCTGATATGCAGCCAGCTTCAGTTATGAATTCATGCGTACCTCTTCCACAAGATCCAGGTACAGGCGATGATTCACCTCATTATTCTCAGTGTTATAATTTTCCCTTCTGAATGAACCAGCTCCTATCTCAACAGGCACCATTGCCTCACATCCATATGCTAAGGTGAATGGAGATTCACCTGTCGTAGTTCGTGGAGTGGTATTATATGACCACAACACCATTGGAAGCTCCTCTGGCCAGCTCCCCTTTCGCTCCTCCAGCTTGGCTTTTATGGTATGTTTTATTATCTTGTTCACAGCTTCAGTTTGACCATTACTTTGGGGGTGATAGACAGCCGAAAACCCCTTTTGAATTCCAAGATCCTCACATAAACCTCGCATTTCCTTGCTGTCAAATTGTTTCCCGTTGTCTGAGATGAGCTTGTAAGGCACTCCATACCTACAAACTATAGCTCGAAACATAAATTCTTTCAACTTTGCTACCGTTATCGTGGCCAAAGGTTCTGCTTCAACCCACTTTGTAAAGTAATCCACTGCAACAACTGCATACTTCACTCCACCTTTTCCTTTGGCGAGCTCCCCAATCAAATCTATCCCCCAGACTGCGAAAGGCCAAGGACTAGTAAGAGGCTTAAGAGGTACAGCCGGGTTGACACTCAACTTTGCGAACCTATGACAACGATCACATGCTCGAGTGTACTTGTGAGCATCACCTTGTAAAGTTGGCCAATAATACCCCTGACGAAGTATTTTGTGTGCCAAAGAGGTTCCTCCAGAATGGTTACCACAAATCCCCTCATGCACTTCCCGCATGATATACTCACATTCAGCTCCTGAAATACACCTTAACAACGGCTAATTAAAACCCCTCTTATACAAAATCCCTTCGTAGATTACATATCTTGATGCCTTGTATTTCAATTTTCGAGCTTCATCCTTATCTGAAGGTAAAACTCCTTTTGTAATATACTCCACAATTGGAGTTGTCCAGTGATCCTCCAACGTAGCTTCCAAATTCAAAACTTCTATTTTTGAAATACTTGGCTGAAACTGTACCTCCAGAGGAATAACCCCCAACAGGGTAGCTTCCCTTTGCGAACCCAGCTTAGCCAGCGCATCCGTATTGGCATTCTCTGATCTACGAATCTGTTCTAAATTCACCTCCTTAAACCTTTTTATCAATTCCTGTGCGCACCTCATGTATAAATCAGTACGAGGGCCTCGAGCTTGAAAACCTCCTTTAACATGCCACACTACCAACATTGAATCACTGAAAATGGTCAAATTTTCCACCTTCATTTCAAGAGCAAGCTTCAAACCGGCAATTAGCGCCTCGTACTCAGCATCGTTATTAGTTGCATAGAATGAAAAGTGGATAGCACTCTGCAGCTTATGACCTTCAGGTCTTACCAAAATTATACATGCACCTGCCCCGGCCCATTAGAATTAACTGCCCCATCCACATACAAAGTCCACCACAGAGCACAATTTTCCATGAGCACCTCTGTCATAGGTAGCTCATCAACAGGTACACATTCATATCCCTCTACCTGGAATGTCGGAGGAAATTCCAAAAGGAAATCAGCCAATTCCTGCCCTTTCATCGTAGACCTCGGTTAATATTCCACGTCAAACTGTCCTAACTCAATAGCCCACTTCATTAACCTTCCAGAAGCTTCAGGTTTATGCAGCACCTGCCTTAGTGGGAAAGAAGTTCGTACCTCTACCTTATGAGACTGAAAGTAAGGCCGGAGCTTCCTAGAGGCCAGAATTAATGCATAGGCTAATTTTTCCATGTTAGTATACCGGGTTTCTGCATCCAACAATCTCTTGGTTACATAGTACACCGGGAGTTGCACCTTTCCTTCTTCTCGAACCAACACTGCACTGATGGAATATTCAGAAACTGCTAGGTAAAGTATCAGAACATCACCATCGGCTGGTTTAGAAAGAAGTGGGGGATTACCCAACTACTCCTTTAGCTTCTCAAAACAGCTTCACACTCAGCCGTCCACTCAAAGTTCTTTCCTTTCTTGATTGCCGAGAAGAATTCCTTACACCTGTCTGAAGATTTTGATACAAACCTGTTCAGAGCTACCACTCTTCCTGTTAGTGACTGAACCTCCTTAACATTCCTTGGCGACCTCATCTCCAATAGGGCTTTTATTTTTGCGGGATTAGCTTCGATTCCATGATGATTGACCATGAACCCAAGAAATTTTCCAGACTCCACCCCAAACACACATTTCTGAGGGTTGAGCTTTATCCTATACTTCCTCAAATGTCAAACATTTCCGCTAAGTGTGAAACATGATCAGTTGCTTCCTTTGACTTTACCAATATACACCTCCATGGTCTTCCCAATCTGATCCTTAAACATCATGTTTACCAGATGCTGATAAGTAGCTCCTGCATTTATTAAACCAAACGGCATCCCAATGTAGCAATACAAACCCTTATCTGTTATAAAGGAGGTATGCTCCTGGTCCAGACCATACATAAGGATCTGGTTATATCCAGAATATGCATCCATAAAGCTAAGCAGAGCATGCCCAGCAGTTGCATCTACCAGCTGATCGATGCGAGGTAGCGGGAAGCTATCCTTTGGGCACGCCTTATTCAGGTCCGTAAAATCCACACAAGTACGCCATTTTCCATTTAGGTTTTTCAACCAATACTGGGTTTGCCAACCACATGGGGTAAAAAGATTCCCTCACCAGACCAGCTGCCAACAATCTTTCTACCTCTTCCCTCAAAGCGGAAGCTCTTTCACCCCCTATGGCTCTTCATTTCTACCTCACCGTTTTCATATTCGGATCAATATTAAGGCGATGACACATTACTTTTGGATCTATCCCGATCATGTCTGAATGATCCCAAGCAAATACGTCCACATTCTTTCTAAGGAAGTCTATAAGAGCTTCCCGCATGTTTGGCTCCAGCTGTTTTCCGACTTTTAACTCCCTCCCAGAACCAGTGGTATCCACAATAAAAGATACAGTGTCACCTGCAGCACCGGCCTTTTCTTTGGATTCGGGCATCCTGGGATCCAAATCAATTCCCACCAGGTTCCTTTTTTTCTCCACATGGGCAGGTTCAGGTGCCTTTGCCTGTGACTGCTCTAAGATTTCCACATCTTCAAAATCACTATCATTGACTTCCTCCACGATGCCTTCAACAAAAGTATCATTGTCGTTTTCATTTTTCAGTTGAGGCGCTTCCAGCATAAGCACCTCCTTACCACTTCCTGTCCCAAAAAATGAAGCGACGTCCACGTAGGGGTCCTCATCTGGATGTTGCACGATCATATGTATTGCATGATTCTTTTTCCATTTTTGGAGATGAGTATGGGCATCCCCAGTTGTTACTTCACCATCAGGATTAGCATTATGCTTATTGCTTTCGCCGCTCGGCTTTCGCACATGCTCGGAATTTTTCGACATTAATTCACCAACAAATTTCTAAGAGAGTAGGCCCTCCTTCTAGCGCAAAAAATGTTATGCAAAAATTTCACACAACACCCCGAGTAAACCTCGCCGGAATAGAAGGAATTATCCTTGGTTTTTGGATAATAAAACAAATTAATTAGCTAGCAAAAAATGGGACAGCTGTTCCTAATAACAATATTTAGTGCTTAGAGGGCTGGATTAGCAAGGTCACCGGACGTCAATGGTTAAAAACTCCGACCAAATGTGTCCGAAATGTGATCACCGAGGGTACACGTGCCTCGCGTACAGAATAAGTGAAAACCGAACCCCTTGCTAATTGCCTACATATCCTATTTATAGGAATCAAGCCCTAATGTAGTTCTTTTAGGTTAGGAATCCTTTTCTTGCTAATTAAACCACGAAATAATAGAGTTTTAATCAGAAATATAACTTATCTTTAATTCAGCTAGCCACTTAATAGAGTCCTATTCGAAGTAGAACTCCCAAATCCTACTCATATGAGAACTCCATGTATGTATAGACATGTATCACCAATACCTAATATTTATCATATTGTAAACGTACTCCATAATGAAATTATCCATTTAAAGGACCCAATTCACATCCCCTAAAAATTAGGAGATAACCCTTATCCGTTTGACCAGCAGAGGTGGAGCCTGTAAGTACACCTGAACCTGCACAGCTTCCCTCTAAAGCGAACCTCCACCTCCAGAGCTACCCTCCAAAGGTATACCTCCCCAGTTTTCTCTAAACCTATACCTGCTTACTAAATAACCTAACAGGTCCCCAATATCTATGGGCCTAAAATTGATCCCATTACAAATTTTGGGCACAACACAGGGGCTTGGGTAGATACAGTGATGAGTTTTGTGTCAACTGTTTCATATTCATTCCTAGTTAATGGGAGGCCGACAAACTTAGTCCTACTATCCAGGGGCCTCAGACAAGGCGATCCTATTTCCCCTACCTCTTTATCATGGTTGTTGATGCTTTCTCTGGTCTTCTGAGGAGAGCTGTGGAGAGAAAATTAATTCATGGTGTTCGAGTTAGTAAGAGCGGGCCAGAAGTGACCCATTTATTTTTTGCAGATGCCAGTCTTCTATTTACTAAAGCTACCCGACAGGAATGCATAGTCATTGTTGACATTCTCAACAAATACAAAGCGGCTTCTGGACAAAAAATTAATTTCGTTAAGTCGAAGGTTTCTTTTAGTAGAGGGGTTCCTAGCACTGTTCCTAACAAATATCTTGGGCTCCCGACTATTGTTGGTCGTTCTAAAAAAGTGGTTTTTGGGATAATCAAAGATCGGATGTGGAAGAAAGTTCTAGGCTACAAGGAACAAAACCTATTTAAGGGAGGGAAGAAGGTTCTTATTAAGGTTGCATTACAAGCCATCCCCATTTATATTATGAGTATATATAAACTCCCGGCCAATCTGATTAATGAGCTCCATTCGGTGTTGGCAAGAGTCTGGTGGGGGTCGAATACAACAAAGAGGAAAACTCATTGGAAAAGCTGGGATTTGTTGTGTCAGCCTAAGAGTATTGGGGGTATGGGTTTCCGTGATTTGGTTGTCTTTAACGATGCTCTCTTAGGTAAACAAATATGGAGGTTACTGCATCATGATAATTCTTTTACGTCTAGAGTGTTAAAAGCTAAATACTACCCTCACACATCGATTCTGGAAGCAGCTCTCGGCCCTTGTTCAAGTTTCTCTTGGCGTAGCATTTGGAGTTTGAAAGCTCTGGTTAAGGAAGGGAGTGTTTGGAAAGTGGGTAATGGTAAAGATATTATAATATGGTCTGACCTGTGGTTAATAGATGAGCATGGAAATTTTCTCACAAGTGATGCTCCAGTGAATTGCCCGTATGAGTTAGTAACGGATTTAATAGATGATCTAAATCATTGCTGAAAGGAGAACATTGTTGATAGTCTTTTCAATGATAGAGATAAAAAATTGATTTCAGCCATTCCAATCAGTGATGGCCTCCCTAGAGATAGATTTATTTGGGCCTGATCTAAGGATGGGAATTAAGAATTAAAGTCTGTGATAAGTGGATTTTATATCCACTTGGAACATTCTAAATCGGCTTAAATTGATTGCTTTGACCTCAAGATTTTGGTAGTTTTGATGTGTTTTGTTTAATTGTGCAGGGTTGGAATAATGTTGATTAAGATCGTTGTTTCCGTCACTTTTGGAGTTGGATTCGGGCTTAATAATATAGAATGGAGTCTTGTTATGGTTCACCATGAGGATTCCAAGCATAGAGGATTGAAAGTGGAAGAGAACGCAAGAAGAACGGGAGCAAACGGAGCAAAAACGAAGGAGAAAAAGCTAAAAAACGAAGGAGAAAAAAACGTGACCAGAAGTAGCCTGGGCAGACTGCGCCGTTCTTGAGCAGTCTGCGCCAGGGAGCAGATTTTGCTTGAGCACACTGCGCCAATTCTTGAGCAAAGTGCTCGGGGTCGTGCTGATTTTCCAGTTTTGCCCTTATTCGATCTGAAATTGTATTTTAAGTGTTTTTTGATACAAAAATCGAATTCTAGTTGTATTTAAGGTATTTTTCTTATTGGGCAAGAGTAGGAAAAAGCCTATATCAACATCCAACCCTTGTAATCATAATACACACGTTACGTAATATAACCTAGTTTTTGGAGAAGAGAGAAAAGGAGAGAAGGAATTCTTCCAAGCTAGTGACAAGCAAGGATTATTCTTGAAACCTTTGTATTCTTCTATTGTGGGAATTTAATTCTAAACCTTATTTCTTCTTCTATATTTTTACTTGTTGATTTAGAATTATGTTTTCCAAAGAACCCATGATGACAATTAGGTCAATTATGGGCTAATTCGTTATCATGGGGTTTTAATGGATTTTGCTATGGATTCTAGAAATTGAGTGTTATTTATGCCTTGGTGTGTGATTGTACGTATTGATTGCCTAGTATGTTTAGGCTTATTCGTTATAAGTGAGTCGCGGACACTTGTAATTGTTTGTTTAATCCTAGTGAATGCGAAAGTGGATCTAGGGTTTAGAACAATTCATGCTAGCATAGGTTTTTGCATGTGAAGAACATGTATTAATTTGTGGTGTAATTCTAACCGTCTTGCATCGACTATGTGGTTTAATGGGTGCTTGATTTTTAACCGATATGTGTTCAATTGCTATAGACATATAGGGACTACACATATTTGGTGACTACTTGACTTCTATCAATTGTGGATGATCAGTAGGATGGTATATGCACAACGAAAGTTGGTGTGTATCAGTTTAGTGCATCTAATCAGTAATCAACTCTGTCACATGCTAGGCTAAAGGGCATAAGATTCTAGATGAAGTAGTAGATGAAATTGAAATCCCATGTTTGTTTATTATAAAGTTAAAGTTCAGTTATTCCTCGTAATTTGTTTAATTGGTAATTAATCATTAGTTAAATCAAACCAATATTGTGATTGTCTTAGCAGTGAGTGTAAATCATAAGCTGGTGCATAAGTGAACATAACGAACAATTTGAGTCTCTGTGGGAACGAATCCTATTTACTCTATATTACTTGTTGACCACGTTCACTTGCGTGAATAAGTGCGAACAAGTTTTTGGCGCCGCTGCCGGGGACTCGGTTCATTGTTTGTTTAGTTTATGATCTTGTCATCAATTTGGGTTAAATTCACTGACTCGGACGTTTTTTTTCTTTTTATTTGATGGATTATTGGGAGCATGAATTCGTAAATTTTTGTGAGCTGTGTGCAGGTGGACATTACACTCATCAATGTGAGTATAACAGAAACCGGCCAAATTTCAGCTGGGACTACAATCAGAGTGGTATGGAGCAATTCCAATAACCATCCTACCCGTTCCAAAATCAGCAGTTTGAAGATGAGCCATACAATCCAGGGGGAATTCAGCAGCAACAGGGGCAACAATTTCAGCATCAGTATGCCCCAGTGCATCAACACTTTCAACCTCCTGAATTTCAGCAGCTGCAATTTCAGACTTGGTCTAACCAACAGTCGACCGAAGAAGCTGAATTAGAAGAATTGAGGTTGATGGCTAAAAGCAATGCATTGTCTCTCCAGAGAATAGGAGATCAGATTGGTCAAATTGCAAATGCATTACAAACATTGAATCATATTGCAAGTGACACAGAAGGTCTAGCTGTAGAGGAGGAGGACAAGAACCTTCCTATCAGTCTTGACTGGCCTTTCTTAGCCACGGGTGAGACCATGATCGTAGTTCATGAAGGAGAGTCTAAGGGCAAAGATTGGGAAAAAGCAGAACATGAAGTTGATAAGGAAGCAGAGTCGGAGGCAAACCAATCAGAAAATTCAGAATGTCCAGAAAATTCGATTCTGAATAATCAGCCGCAACCACTTCCTTTGCAATCTCAAAATTTTGAAGAATCAGCCCAAGATCAAGAAAATTCCAAGGCTCAAGCGGCTATGCTATTTCCTTCGAAGGATGAAGAGTGTCTCAGTGTGGAAGATGATGAATTAGAAGAGCATGTTCAGTTGTTGAATGCCGCTCCGTTGCAATCTGACTTCGACCAGCTGGAGGCCGAAGAGGAAAAGAGCATCACTCCTATTGACAAATCTACTCCGGAGAAGACTACAGAGATCGTCCAAATCGATTTTCCTCCTCCATATCCACAGAGGCTTCAGAAGCAAACTCTAGCCATGAATTTGACGGCGGAGGATGAGGAGTGTTTTAGCTTGAAATTGGTTGATACAGGGCAGAGTAAAAAGTATGACACGGAGAAGGAGAAGGCAAAGCATGGCCAACTGAGGATTACAGTGCCTTGGTTAATGGAGCTACGTATTCCACATAAGTTGCTTGGAGTGGAAGATCTCTGGAATTCTCAGGTGCGTCTTAAGCCATCAATTGAAGGAGCTCCCGAACTTGAGCTAAAAACATTGCTAGTTCACCTGGGGTATGTTTCTTGTAATTCAAATCCTTTGCTTGCTATTGTTATTGCTGCTAACTTTTCAGGTAGGCGGGGGAATGTTGTTAAGAGATCTTGTGAGGAGCGAATACGGGTAAAGCTTGTCGTTGAAGATGTTGCTCCGAAGAAGATCATTAAATGGCCTTATAGAGTTACGGTGCAGAAATTTTTCAAGAGGAAAATTGTGGCCAAGTCTAGCTAAAGACGTTAAAGAAAGGCGCTTCGTGGGAGGCAACCCATGATTTCATGCTTTCGAATAAAACAACAGTTGTGTTGGAGCACCATGTTTATCCACCACCAGACACACCACCCGAGGAGGGTGGAAATGCCGGCGAGTAAGGGAGTATCTCTTGTACCCTTTATTTTACTTTCAATGAGGACATTGCAATTTTTAAGTTTGGGGGTGATTTTAGGGTATCAAGAGTCATTGCATTGCATATAGTTGCATATTCATGCTAGTTCATATTAGTAATTTTGCATTTAGTTTTGCCATGCCATTTAGATTGCATTTAGGATGCCATGTCATATAGTTTATTTAGGAGTGTAATATTATTTTTTGTTCATTTAGGACATTTTGTTTTATTTTCGTATACCATGTGAGTTTTCATTTAGTTGCATTTTCATGGCATGCATATTTCATGATCCCTTAGGACGAGCTGATTCTGATTGATAGGTGGATGTTGATTTGGGTGTGATGATGATGAGTAGAGGGCTGATTTATAGTTTCTATGAAATTGACTTGCATGTTACGGGAACAAAATTTATTACACAGTCTCATTGGGGTGCTGTTGGGCTAGGTTAGGGTCATGCCTGTGGGATGTTTTGAGATTTAATCACTTGTTTATATTTAGAATTTTCGTTATTCCTTTTATAGCGTAGGAACATTAAAGTCTAAGTTTGGGGGAAACCAGGAATTTTCATGCTAGTTGTTAATATTTGTCAATAAAGGCTAGGCATCAAATGGCTAGTAGCCAGCTCATATTTATATGAGTAGTCTAGGGTTGGAAATGAGAAAGGCTCATTCCAGATTGCGAAAAAAAAAAAAAAAAAAAAAAAAAAAAGAGTCAAGTGTTGTTTGTTAATGCAAAATTAACCAGAGTGAGCTCTTTAATACTCGAGTAATTAAGTCTGAGGGGACTTAGTCCTAGTGACCTAAGGCTTTATAGTCTGGGATCCACTGACCCAACACTCGCTACATGGGTATTATTGTATAAGCCTTTTGGGGTCTCATTCATTGCACGGTTAAATAAGCATGCGTATTGTATATGTAGTGTCGTAGTATAGTAATAAAGCATGAGTTTCTGTCTACCTTGGATGAGGGTGGAGGTGTTCCTAGGCTATGGAGTGTCTACAGTCTATTCTAGTTATAAACCTGTGATTGTCTTGACGGAAAGCATGTATGATTTTTGACCTAGTTCTGGGGGTATTTCTGATGAGCATTGCACACACGCACGTTTCTGTTCATGTATTGTTAGTATACGGGGACTTAGTCGAGCTCTATTTGGATTTGTTACGTTCATTGAGATATTTGCTTGTTAGTTGGTTTTGGTGAGTTTGAAGGGGGTCTTTGCATTTTTTTCATATTAGTTGCATTCATGCATTTGCATTGCATTAGGTTAATGGATTTTGTGGGTACATTCGCTATAGGCCCTCACGAGACCTTACTCGTCCACTAGGGCTGCCTAGGGGTTTAAAGGGCTTGTTGCATATGCCAAATGCAACCGTGATCACCTACGGAAGTGGTACTAATTAGTTAGTTAGTTGTAATTGTATATGCTTGAGGACAAGCATCAGTTTAAGTTTGGGGGTGTGATAAGTGGATTTTATATCCACTTGGAACATTCTAAATCGGCTTAAATTGATTGCTTTGACCTCAAGATTTTGGTAGTTTTGATGTGTTTTGTTTAATTGTGCAGGGTTGGAATAATATTGATTAAGATCGTTGTTTCCGTCACTTTTGGAGTTGGATTCGGGCTTAATAATATAGAATGGAGTCTTGTTATGGTTCACCATGAGGATTCCAAGCATAGAGGATTGAAAGTGGAAGAGAACGCAAGAAGAACGGGAGCAAACGGAGCAAAAACGAAGGAGAAAAAGCTAAAAAACGAAGGAGAAAAAAACGTGACCAGAAGTAGCCTGGGCAGACTGCGCCGTTCTTGAGCAGTCTGCGCCAGGGAGCAGATTTTGCTTGAGCACACTGCGCCAATTCTTGAGCAAAGTGCTCGGGGTGGTGCTGATTTTCCAGTTTTGCCCTTATTCGATCTGAAATTGTATTTTAATTGTTTTTTGATATAAAAATCGAATTCTAGTTGTATTTAAGGTATTTTTCTTATTGGGCAAGAGTAGGAAAAAGCCTATATCAACATCCAACCCTTGTAATCATAATACACACGTTACGTAATATAACCTAGTTTTTGGAGAAGAGAGAAAAGGAGAGAAGGAATTCTTCCAAGCTAGTGACAAGCAAGGATTATTCTTGAAACCTTTGTATTCTTCTATTGTGGGAATTTAATTCTAAACCTTATTTCTTCTTCTATATTTTTACTTGTTGATTTAGAATTATGTTTTCCAAAGAACCCATGATGACAATTAGGTCAATTATGGGCTAATTCGTTATCATGGGGTTTTAATGGATTTTGCTATGGATTCTAGAAATTGAGTGTTATTTATGCCTTGGTGTGTGATTGTACGTATTGATTGCCTAGTATGTTTAGGCTTATTCGTTATAAGTGAGTCGCGAACACTTGTAATTGTTTGTTTAATCCTAGTGAATGCGAAAGTGGATCTAGGGTTTAGAACAATTCATGCTAGCATAGGTTTTTGCATGTGAAGAACATGTATTAATTTGTGGTGTAATTCTAACCGTCTTGCATCGACTATGTGGTTTAATGGGTGCTTGATTTTTAACCGATATGTGTTCAATTGCTATAGACATATAGGGACTACACATATTTGGTGACTACTTGACTTCTATCAATTGTGGATGATCAGTAGGATGGTATATGCACAACGAAAGTTGGTGTGTATCAGTTTAGTGCATCTAATCAGTAATCAACTCTGTCACATGCTAGGCTAAAGGGCATAAGATTCTAGATGAAGTAGTAGATGAAATTGAAATCCCATGTTTGTTTATTATAAAGTTAAAGTTCAGTTATTCCTCGTAATTTGTTTAATTGGTAATTAATCATTAGTTAAATCAAACCAATATTGTGATTGTCTTAGCAGTGAGTGTAAATCATAAGCTGGTGCATAAGTGAACATAACGAACAATTTGAGTCTCTGTGGGAACGAATCCTATTTACTCTATATTACTTGTTGACCACGTTCTCTTGCGTGAATAAGTGCGAACAGTCTGCATATTTCAATGGTAAATCTTTTGATGTTACTGGTGCGCATAAGGGGTGGGGGTCATCTGGAGGGCCAAAGTATCTCGAAAAGTTCGTAATTTTCTGTGGAGGTGTTTCTCATTCACCCTTCCTACTAAAACTGTTCTGAAATATCCTCATTTGCTTGATGATGATATATGTCCATGGTGTCATAAGGAAAGCGAAACCATCCTCCATTCCCTATTTCATTGTCCGAGTGTTTATGCTATCTGGAATAAGTCGAAGTGTAAGATAGCTGCTGAGATTGGTGATGCTGCCAATTTCCTCGAGGTTCTAGATTGCTGGATGGAAAAATTGAATTCTGAACAACGAGAATGGTGCTATTTCATGGTTTGGTCCTTGTGGTGTCGAAGAAATCAGTTAGTCAAAAACGTTCATCAGTTGGATACCTATTTTCTGGCAAATGTTTCCAGAATAGCATTGGAGTTTCGTGAATGCAATAAAAAGATCTATGGAGACAGAAGTGCTTTATCTAAACCAGAAATCAGCAACCAGTACTGGGTGCTCCCTCCGTCTAGTATTGTGAAAATCAATGTTGATGCATCTACCGCAACTGATGGTTGGAATGGTTTAAGTGCGATATCTCGGAACAATACTGGGACACTGTCCGTCGCAGCTGTCAGGAGGATTCGAGCCCGATGGAGTCCGTTGGTAGCAGAATGCAGAGCTGCGCTGTTTGCCCTGAAGAAGGCGAAGGAGTTTGGTTTATCCCACATAATCCTTGAGTTAGACTGCCAGAACTTGATTGATAAAGTTAGGAGTAACAAGCTGGGTAATATGGAGATTGATTTTATAATGCAGGATATCAATAGGATGGGTTCCCAATTTGATTTGCTGGAATGGTCTAAGTCTATCGAGATGGTAACAAAGTTGCTCATAATCTAGCTAGAATAGTTCCGTTTGGTATAGAGCAATGCTGGACGCTAAATGCTCCATTTGAAATTAATCAGTTTGTATCCTCAGACTATATGTCTGCCTATTCTCTTTCTTAATAAAATTTCTTGACCCTCAAAAAAAATTATCATTGGAATGTCATCTGATGCTAAATCCATTTCGATTCGATTAAAATTTGCGGCCGAACATGATATTTTAGATTTAGATATGGATTTGGATTAAATCTTCGAAATAGTTTAGATTTGGAGTTAATATTAGGCATTCGATCCGAATCCCCCGAAATCAATAATTGAATCCAAATTCAAATTTGTAAATTTTTGTCAAATAAAAATTTAATATACATTAATTTATTAAATTAGATTTTAAAATCAAGATTCAAACCCAAAACATTCGGGTCGATTCAAACTTTTCAAATACAAATTTTGAAAAAAAAAAGTTTTGTACTATTTTTTTACTCTGAATCTCAGATTCGTGAAATAAGAATTTCAATTAAAAGATTAGTTTACAAACCAAAAATATTACTAATTATCATGGAACACAAATGAAATTCAAATTTTAGTATCTTAGCTCCCGAATTAAAACAAATACAAATTAAAATTAGGTATTATCATATTTGGTTATGGATCCATGGGTAATAATTAAAATATTATTGTTATAAAAAAAGGAATATGAAAACTCAAAATTTAAAAAAAATATTAATACATATGAGAAAAATGGGCATGAGGTTGTCCTCATGGATTTCTCTTGAGGTTATAGCACACATCACCTATAAACTAAGGGGTCCGCGGGGGCATTTTTATAAATATTTGTTTCTTCTCAGTAAATTTACATAAACACCCTTAAATATGTATTGAAAAACTTTTAACCTCAGGGAGAACCCTAAGGTCATCCTCAGGAACTTGAATCCCAATACATATTACATATACATTGGATTTTTTGTTTGGCCCTTTCGGGTCGGATTCAGATCAAAATGCCTATATATTCAATTCCAAATCCGAGTTTAAAGATATTTAATCCAAATCCATATCTAAATCCAAATTATTGTGTTTGGAAAAATACAAAATATGGCTTTCCTATAATCTTTTCATGGATGGGATATCTGATCCAATCCGTAAATAAATTAGCGGGTATAAATTCTTCCAAAAAAAATGATTCGTTAATGATCCAATCCGATAAAGGTCTGATCTGATAACGGGAGGATTTTGATTTTGTATGATTCGATTTGGTATCGATACGATCCGAATATATTATAATTATATATTTTATATATTCATGTAATATATATATATATAACATATATAACATATATAATATATAATATTTATATAAATAATGGTATTTTAGAATATAAATTTGTATTTGTCAATATTTATGTCATAGTTTTAATTTTTATTTCGTCAAAAAAATTAAAAAAAACTACTTTTTTGAATAAAAAAAATAAAAATATTTTTTTTTAATTTTATTAAATGGATCGGATAGTAACCCGAAATTCGAACGGATAAGATATGGAATGACCTAAAAAATATCTAAAAAATATCGGACTGCTAATTTGATTGATCCGAATTCAAAAATTTTTAACAATTTCACATTTGAATTTAAATTGATCCAATCCGAATTCGATTCATTAACAAATCTAATCCAATCCAACCCCGTACCTTTTCTATGTTTTACGTGGTCTGGATTTTGTTGACAATATAAAGTGGGCTATTGTTTCTATTGAACCTAAAGCTAATGGGCCTGAATTAATAAACTCTTTAGCCATCTGCCATCGGGTGATAAACATAGAAAGCGATTAATTTTTCTTATCTCCCAATCTTTTCAAAAATGTGAAAAAAAAATGAAAAATTATAAAAAAAATCCTAATTTTAGATTTCTTTCATCATTCTTCCAAACAAATTATTCGGGAACAAATTATAATAGGATATTCGTCCATTTTTTTTATTTTTAAAAAAGATTTTCACAAAACGATGTTCATTACAAATCTCTCTTTTCCATCGTTATTCATTACTAATTACTAGCTTATAGCCCGTGCTTTGCACGGGTTACTTTTAATTTTTTAAAATTTGTTTATATTATAATATAATATTATAAATATTAATTTTAATATGTTATTGGAAGAATTCGAAACTTAAATCTTTGTATATAATAATTTTTAGTATTAAATATAAATTAATATGTTGTGGGCGGGGATCGAACCTTGGACCTCTGTATATAATAATTTTTAGTATTATTATACCTAACGGTAATGATCTAATTGAGTCGATGTTCTAACGGTTGTGGATGAGGATTAACCAAAAATGGGGATAACCAAAAAAAGGGTTAACCAAACTACAAATTATACCCCATTTCGCTTATTATAGTATATTTTAAAATTTGTTTATAGTGTAATAGAATATTATAAATATTAATTTTAATATGTTATTGGAAGAATTCGAAACTTAAATCTTTGTATATAATAATTTTTAGTATTAAATATAAATTAATATGTTGTGGGCGGGGATCAAACCTTGGACCTCTGTATATAACAATTTTTAGTATTATTATATCTAACGGTAGTGATCTAATTGAGTCGATGATCTAACGGTTGTGGATGAGGAATAAACAAAAATGGGGATAACCAAAAAAAGAGATTAACCAAACTACAAATTATACCTCATTTCGCTTATTATAGTATAGTATATATTTCAGTATAAAAGTAAAGATATTTTGTAAATATAAGAGAATGAATTCTATTATTACAAAAATGTCATCTAAATTTTTTATATAAAATTCAAATGACTTTACATTTCTTTACCTAAAAAAGGAAATTATTTAGTTATTGAAAAATAGAAAAGATAATATGTTTAACCTGAAAAAAGAAATTGATTAATGAATGAGAAATTTTAGTTAGATAAAATATAAAAGATATTGTACTTTACCTAAAAAAGGAAATTATTTAGTTCTTGAAAAATAGAAAAAGATAATATATATGTGTAACCTGAAAAAGAAAATTGATTAGTTAGTAGATCTTTAATTGAGTAAGGTTAAATAAGTAAAATCAACAGGTACCGTACCGACCAACCGACCAACCAAACTTTTAATGTTTCGGCTTTTATATAATAGTATAGATTTGTTTTACGCTCGAAACCTCTTTCTTAATTATTTTGCGAAAAATATCACTTCGCAAATGAATTGTCATAAATCTATACTATTATATAAATTCCGAAACATTGAAAGTTTTGGTACCTGTTTTTTGGTACTAAGTGAATTTATTTATTTACCCTTCATTATAAAAAAAATATATGATATTTATACTATTAAAACTTCTAAAATAAATAATAACATAATATAAATTAATGGTAAGTAGTCAATTGCCTTTTTTCGCATTTACTTTTAATTGAAGATATTACCTTTTATTAACTCCTAAAAACATCAATCGTATCATATCTTCCAATCATTAATATCTTCTTCCAAATTAAAACACGTTACCCTTTTAATTTAAAACTAATCTTATAATCATTAATATATTAAAAGTCTGACTTCGAGTGGGTTTTTGATGGTTTTGATTACATATATGCATATATTGGTGCATATAAAGATGTTGTGTATATGTATAGATTAATATAATATCATATTTTTCAATTATTAATAAATATATTAAAAATATGTATACGCTGTTTATAATAAGAAAACATTAGCCGAAACATTAAAAATTTTGAAACTTATTTTTTGGTATATGTTTCTTAGTATATCGTGAATTTACTTATTTAACCTTTATTATAAAGAAAAAAATATATACAATATCTATACTATTAAAACACCTAAAATAAATAATAACATAATATAATTACGGTAATTGAAAACAACACCTAGAGGGGGTGAATAGGTGTTTATGGCTAACAATGCTTATTTATGACCTGTTTTAAAAAGTACCAGAAATAGCTTGCTGTTTGTGATAACACAATTTATAAATGGCAAGCTATTTGTAACTAAAATGCAATGCAGTATGAAATAAACAGTAAGCAAAATGTGACACACGATCTTTTAGCCAGGTTCGACCCCTAAACCCCTATGGTCTACGTCCTGGTCCCTTACCAACTTGGTAAGAGAATATATTATTGATCAATGAATTAAACCGATTACAAGATACAATAATATATCTCCCTTCTTCCTAGCTGCTGACAAATGGCTTGCAGAACACCAGTTTCAGAACCTGCTCTCTAAGCTATACTTCCCATGTATACTTCTCTAGCAATGTTCACCAACCCTTGTTCCCTGACCAATCTGCCCAACTAAAACACCCAGCTGCTTACAAATGGCTTGCTGTTTGCTGTGCTGAACTAACTCTCTAAGCAATACTTCCCAAGTATCCTTCTCTAGTCTAGTTCGACCCCCACAAAACCTTAAGCCAAACTTGTACAGCAAATATTCAATACAACTTGAAAAATACAATGATTGAAATAAATACAACTCAACCTAATGAACCCTCTGAAATGTATATATGCGTGTATATAGGGTTTGAAAGGTTTTGAAGGATTTTGCAATGTAAGCTTTTGAAGTTGTGTATAGATTCTTCTTTCTGCACTTTTATTGATGATAAGAACTGAAGATGAGCAGCCCTTAAGTAGGTAAACAAGAGTATTTGAAATCCAACTTGAAATGGCTCCAGCGGTATGAACAAAAATGAAACCGTTAGCGATGGGTTTTAGATATATAAATATTGAAGAATCTTGAATGTTTAAGTTGAGAGAAAGAAAAAGAACATGGAGCGTGCATAGAAGGAATATTTGATATGATGAGGAAGACACTCCCATGTGTTTTTCTTGAGTGGAGGTATAGTGGGGTATTAAAATAATGTAAAGTACAACTTTACTTTTCTTATTTTAAACCGAGGAATATATTATCTCCCAATATCTATATGATATGAGTATTGGCATATTCAAATATGATTCAGAGGGCCTTTACATGTTTCTAACAATATTTACACTTGATGCTCTTTGAAGAACCGAAAGGTTCTTTAATTCTGTCAAACGCAGTCAGCATGCTGTTTGTGAAAATGGCACGCTGTTTGTGAAACTGGCTTGCTGTTCGCGTATTCTCATTAGTAAGATATTTTTCCCTGCAAGACCAAGCTATCACAATACATTGCACAACCAAGTTAGCACAATACAAAAATAACATGATGTTTTATATCAAACTACAAGAAAACAGCTTGATGTTTACGTATTAACTTGCGCAACTGGCTTGCCAAAACTATTAATGTCTCAACTTTGGCTTGCTGTTAGATAAACTGATTATACAATCAGTAAGCTAGAGTATCCTGCAAAACCAAGTTAGTACATATACAAATAGCATGTTGTCTTACTTTTGATAGGCTGAACGTATAGATGACTTTAGGCCTTCCCTTTCATATCCTCAATCAAGTTTCCTGAGAGCATAGATATGTCTAGTTGATCTTTATCTAAAGTAATTCTAAACAGTTGGAAATGGCTTGTTGTTTGCATATTGACTGTGTGCAACTGGCTTGCCAAACTGTCATGTTGAAGCATCTTTGGCTTGCTGTTTGTGACACACTAATTATACAATCAGTAAGCTAGACAACCCTGCAAAACCAAGTTAGTACATATAGAAATAACATAGCAAGTTCATGTCAGCTTGCTATTTGGTTCTGCCAAGTCCAAATCAGCTTGCTGTTTTGGTTCTGGCGAGTTCATATCAGCTTGCTGTTTTCGTTCTGCTGAGTTCATATCAGCTTGCTGTTTTGGTTCTGGCGAGTTCATGTCAGCTTGCTGTTTTCGTTCTGGTGAGTTTATATCAGCTTGCTGTTTTGGTTCTGGTGAGCTGAACAGATAGATGGCTTTATACCTTTGCATTTCCATATCACCAACCAAGTTACCTGAGAGTATAATTATACATAGCAAACACATATATATGCAAATGATATATCAAGTGATTCAATCATATAATTGTAAGCTAGATATAGTGAACCTAATACAAGATAAGCAATCAGCTTGCTATATATAACATCAAAACACACTAGGGTAACAGTAATTAGTCGATTGTGTTTTTCACATTTACTTTTAGGTGAAGATATTACCTTTTATAAACACCTAAAAATATCAATCATATCATAGCTTCCAATCATATCATATCTAGCAATAATTAATATATACCAAATAATTTCACATCATATCTTCTAATCATTAACAAAATATAATAAAAATTTGTATACTACGAATAATGACCATTAGATTTTTAGTAAAAAATCAAAATCGTTAGATCTAATGATTAAATATATTATATTCAAGGTTCGAATCCTATCAACGACATATTTATTTTAAAATTTTATAATATAAGTTTTAAACCATTCATATCATTAATTAAATTTATATTAAATTTTTAATAATAAAATTAAAATAAAATTTTATAAATAATGATTATATAAAAATATATTTATAACATAAAATAAAATTTGTTACATAGACATTAAAAGTTTTGGTACCTGTTTTTTGGTACTAAGTGAATTTACTTATTTACCCTTCATTAAAAAGAAAAATATATTCTATAGATCTCTACTATTAAAACACCTAAAATAAATAATAGCATAAATAATTAATGGTAATTATTCGATTGCCTTTTTCACATTTACTTTTAGTGAAATATATTACCTTTTATAAACAACTAAAAACATTAATCGTATCATATCTTTCCATCATTAATATTTCCTTTCGAATTAAAACACGTTACCTTTTTAATTTATAAGGAAACATTAGTATAATTCTTCATTAAAACCTTCATTAAAAAGAAAAATATATTCTATATCTATACTATTAAAACACCTAAAATAAATAATAACATAAAATAATTAATGGTAATTAGTCGATTGCCTTTTTCACATTTACTTTTAGTTGAAGATATTAACTTTTATAAACAACTAAAAACATCAATCGTATCATATCTTTCCCTCATTAATATTTCCTTTCGAATTAAAACACGTTACCTTTTTAATTTATAAGGAAACATTAGTATAATTCTTCGTTAAAAGAAAAATATATTAAATATCTATACTATTAAAACACCTAAAGTAAATAATAAAATAAAATAATTAATGGTAGTTAGTCGATTGTCTTTTTCACATTTACGTTTAGTTGAATATATTACCTTTTACAAACACATTAAAACATCAATCGTATCCGATATTCCAATCATTAATATTTCCTTTCGAATTAAAACATGTTACATTTTGGATTTAAAACTAATCTTATCACACCATATTTTTCAATTATCTAATAAAATATATTAAAATTTCATATACATTATTTATATTAAGGAAACATTAGTATAATTTGTAAACATGAGTATATTAAATTATATTAAATTAAAATTAAAAAATTATTAAAATAATGATTATATAAAAACATAATTATAATATTAAATAAAATTTATAACATAATAAAAGAAAACACCATATCAATAAATTTTATATATAACATAATAAAATTTTATTATAATTTTATAAACTTATATCTTCCAATCAATAATATTTTTTCTTAATTTAAACACGTTAACTTTTAATTTAAAACATAATCTTGCAATAATTAATATATACCCAAAAATATCACACCATATCTTCTAATCACTAACAAAATATAATAGAAATCCGTGTACTGCGAATAATGACCGTTAGATGTTAGGAATAATTCATGAGTTGTGATGTTAAGGATAGAATTTTACTTATACTTCTTGTATATCCTGATCTTATAAAGGATTTAGCACTTTGTATAGGATATATGTATTAGACAATGATCTGTAGAGTTTAAGTCAGGAACAGTGCATCGAGAACTACATGTCAGGAACTGAGATCGAATCCTGATACGCAAAGTCAAATACTGATGGATGTCTAATCCTGATGCAATGTGAGATCCTGATATCAGTCGTGTTACTGATGATGTCATTATGGATGCTACAGAAACTGGCAAGTGCTATAAAAACAGGATCTTTGTTTGAAGAACAAGTAATAAGATTTCATGAAGGAAAGAATTTTCTATTGATGGAAACTATCAACTGGAAGGCAGAACATTGTCATGTATAGTTTATCTTTTTGTTATTAGTTGATAGGTAGCATTATAAATACTCTTTCTATATTATTGTAAAAAGTGTTCATGAGGTTTGTAATCGTAAGTATACGAGAGTACAAACAGAGAGAAATTTATTTTGTCAACAGCTGCTAAAGGTATTTGTACACCTTTGGTAGAGTTTGTATTTGATTTTATTAATACAAACAGTTTGATTCATTCGTTTATTCTTGTTTATCTAATCAAGCAAAAATCAGACATGATTATATAATTTGTATTCAACCCCCCCCCTTCTACAAGTTATTCGAGTTAACAATTGGTATCAGAGCAGGTTGATTTCGAATAATCATAAAGATCTGCAATCATGTCTGGTTACAAGGATGGGAATACTAAGATTCCTATGCTCAAGAGAAACTGATAAGTGGATTTTATATCCACTTGGAGCGTTCCATATCGACTTAAATTGATTGACTTGGTCTCAAGTTTGTTGTATTTTTTATGTGTTTTGTGTAGTTGTGCAGGGTTGTAGCTATCGGTTAGTGTTGGTGTTTCTAATCGATATTAGAGCGGAATTAAGTATTGGAATGAAGATGGTACACTTTTGTTATGTTACCAAGGAGTTACATGTGTCATGGTATTAAAGATGTTAGCTAATGCGAAAGAAACGGAGGAGAAAGGAGCAAATTGTGTAAAATTCGGATGGTTGCGCAGTCTTCACTGTTTTGGTCATATCTGGAGTTCTACAAGTCCGTTTGAGGCCCGTAAGCTGTCCACGCGAAGCCTGGGAAGTTTTCTATAATTCTGAACAGTAACAGACTGCGCAGACTGCGCTGATACCGCGCAGAGTGCGCCCGAACTCGCTGGAAATTCTGAAATTCTATCCTGTTTCGAATTAAATTGTATTTTTAGGTCTTTTCTTGTTGGAAAAGTATTCTAGGGCCTATATAAACACTACCTATCATTGTATATCATCATTATTAGGAAGATCATCAACATTGTAGCCAAGAACAATTGAAAGATACATCTCCAAGCTAGTGACAAGCAAGGAGTAATCTTTGGAATTTTTGTATTCTTCTACTTTGGGGAGTTATTTCTGAACCTTATTTTCTCTCTTCTTTTAATTACTTGTTATTTTAGAATTATGTTTTCCATAGAACCCATGATGGCAATTAGGTCAATTATGGGCTAATTCGTTATCATGGGGTTTTAATGGATTTTGCTATGGATTCTAGAAATTGAGTGTTTTTATGCCTTGGTGTGTGATTGAATGTATTGATTGCCTAGTATGTTTATGCTTATTCATTATAAGTGCGTCGCGAACACTTGTAATTGTTTGTTTAATCCTAGTGAATGCGAAAGTGGATCTAGGGTTTAGAACAATTCATGCTAGCATAGGTTTTTGCATGTGAAAAACATGTATTAATTTGTGATGTGATTCTAACCGTCTTGCATCGACTATGTGGTTTAATGGGTGCTTGATTTTCAACCGGTATGTGTTCAATTGCTATAGACATATAGGGACTACACATATTTGGTGACTACTTGACTTCTATCAATTGTGGATGATCAGTAGGATGGTATATGCACAACGAAAGTTGGTGTGTATCAGTTTAGTGCATCTAATCAGTAATCAACGCTGTCACATGCTAGGCTAAAGGGCATAAGATTCTAGATAAAGTAGTAGATGAAATTGAAATCCCATGTTTGTTTATTATAAGGTTAAAGTTAAGTTATTTTCTCGTAATTGGCTTAGTTGGTAATTAAACAATAGTTAAATCAACCCAAAATTGTGATTGTCTTAGCAGTGAGTGTAAATCATAAGCTGGTGCATAAGTGAACATAACGAACAATTTGAGTCTCTGTGGGAACGAATCCTATTTACTCTATATTACTTGTTGACCACGTTCTCTTGCGTGAATAAGTGCGAACAAGTTTTTTGCGCCGCTGCCGGGGACTCGGTTCATTGTTTGTTAGTTTATGATCTTGTCATCAGTTTGGGTTAAATTCACTGACTCGGACGTTTTTTTTCTTTTTATTTGATGGATTATTGGGAGCAGGAATTCATAATTGTTTGTGAGCTGTGTGCAGGTGGACATTACACTCATCAATGTGAGTATAACAGAAACCGGCCAAATTTCAGCTGGGACTACAATCAGAGTGGTATGGAGCAATTCCAATATCCATCCTACCCGCTCCAAAATCAGCAGTTTGAAGATGAGCCATACAATCCAGGGGGAATTCAGCAGCAACAGGGGCAACAATTTCAGCATCAGTATGCCCCAGTGCATCAACACTTTCAACCTCCTGAATTTCAGCAGCAGCAATTTCAGACTTGGTCTATCCAACAGTCGACTGAAGAAGCTGAATTAGAAGAATTGAGGTTGATGGCTAAAAGCAATGCATTGTCTCTCCAGAGAATAGGAGATCAGATTGGTCAAATTGCAAATGCATTACAAACATTGAATCATATTGCAAGTGACACAGAAGGCCTAGCTGTAGAGGGGGAGGACAAGAACCTTCCTATCAGTCTTGACTGGCCTTTCTTAGCCACGGGTGAGACCATGATCGTAGTTCATGAAGGAGAGTCTGAGGGCAAAGATGGGGAAGAAGCAGAACATGAACCTGATAAGGAAGCAGAGTCGGAGGCAAACCAATCAGAAAATTCAGAATGTCCAGAAAATTCGATTCTGAATAATCAGCCGCAACCACTTCCTTTGCAATCTCAAAATTTTGAAGAATCAGCCCAAGATCAAGAAAATTCCAAGGCTCAAGCGGCTATGTTATTTCCTTCGAAGGATGAAGAGTGTCTCAGTGTGGAAGATGATGAATTAGAAGAGCATGTTCAGTTGTTGAATGCCGCTCCGTTGCAATCTGACTTCGACCAGCTGGAGGCCGAAGAGGAAAAGAGCATCACTCCTGTTGACAAATCTACTCCGGAGAAGACTACAGAGATCGTCCAAATCGATTTTCCTCCTCCATATCCACAAAGGCTTCAGAAGCAAACTCTAGCCATGAATTTGACGGCGGAGGATGAGGAGTGTTTTAGCTTGAAATTGGTTGATGCAAGGCAGAGTAAAAAGTATGACACGGAGAAGGCAAAGCATGGCCAACTGAGGATTACAGGGCCTTGGTTAATGGGGCTACGTATTCCACATAAGTTGCTTGGAGTGGAAGATCTCTGGAATTCTCAGGTGCGCCTTAAGCCATCATTTGAAGGAGCTCCCGAACTTGAGCTAAAAACATTGCTAGTTCACCTGGGGTATGTTTCTTGTAATTCAAATCCTTTGCTTGCTATTGTTATTGCTGCTAACTTTTCAGGTAGGCGGGAGAATGTTGTTAAGGGATCTTGTGAGGAGCGAAAACGGGTAAAGCTTGTCGTCAATGACGTTGCTCCGAAGAAGATCATTAAATGGCCTTATAGAGTTACGGTGCAAAAATTTTTCAAGACGAAAATTGTGGCCAAGTCTAGCTAAAGACGTTAAAGAAAGGCGCTTCGTGGGAGGCAACCCATGATTTCTTACTTTCGAATAAAACAACAGTTGTGTTGGAGCTCCATGTTTATCCACCACCAGACACACCACCCGAGGAGGGTGGAGATGCCGACGAGTAGGGGAGTATCTCTTGTACCCTTTTTAATTTACCTTCAATGAGGACATTGCAATTTTTAAGTTTGGGGGTGATTTGGGGGATAGTAGTTGTATGTATTGTTGTATTTTGTGGTCATATAGGATATCATGTTGCATAGTAGTGATAGTTCATGCATGATTGTTATGTTCGTATTATCTACGTTTGTTCATATAGGACATTTTGTTTTATTTTCGTATACCATGTGAGTTTTCATTTAGTTGCATTTTCATGGCATGCATATTTCATGATCCCTTAGGACGAGCTGATTCTGATTGATAGGTGGATGTTGATTTGGGTGTGATGATGATGAGTAGAGGGCTGATTTATAGTTTCTATGAAATTGACTTGCATGTTACGGGAACAAAATTTATTACACAGTCTCATTGGGGTGCTGTTGGGCTAGGTTAGGGTCATGCCTGTGGGATGTTTTGAGATTTAATCACTTGTTTATATTTAGAATTTTCGTTATTCCCTTTATAGCGTAGGAACATTAAAGTCTAAGTTTGGGGGAAACCAGGAATTTTCATGCTAGTTGTTAATATTTGTCAATAAAGGCTAGGCGTCAAATGGCTAGTAGCCAGCTCATATTTATATGAGTAGTCTAGGGTTGGAAATGAGAAAGGCTCATTCCAGATTGCATATGAAAAAAAAAAAAGAAAACAAAAAAAGAAAAAAAAAGAAGGAAAAGAAAAAAAAAAGTCATATAAATAATTTAAATGCAAAATTAACCAGAGTGAGCTCTTTAATACTCGAGTAATTAAGTCTGAGGGGACTTAGTCCTAGTGACCTAAGGCTTTATAGTCTGGGATCCACTGACCCAACACTCGCTACATGGGTATTATTGTATAAGCCTTTTGGGGTCTCATTCATTGCACGGTTAAATAAGCATGCTTATTGTATATGTAGTGTCGTAGTATAGTAATAAAGCATGAGTTTCTGTCTACCTTGGATAAGGGTGGAGGTGTTCCTAGGTTATGGAGTGTCTACAGTCTATTCTAGTTATAAACCTGTGATTGTCTTAACGGAAAGCATGTATGATTTTTGACCTAGTTCTGGGGGTATTTCTGATGAGCATTGCACACACGCACGTTTCTGTTCATGTATTGTTAGTATACGGGGACTTAGTCGAGCTCTGCTTGGATTTGTTGCATTCGTCGAGATATTCGCTTGTTAGTTGGTTTTGGTGAGTTTGAAGGGGGTCTTTGCATTTTTTCATATTAGTTGCATTCATGCATTGCATTGCATTGGATTTTGTGGGTACATTCACTATAGGCCCTCACGAGACCTTACTCGTCCACTAGGGCTGCCTAGGGGTTTAAAGGGCTTGTTGCATATGCCAAATGCAACCGTGATCACCTACGGAAGTGGTACTAATTAGATAGTGTAGTTGTTTATGCTTGAGGACAAGCATCGGTTTAAGTTTGGGGGTGTGATAAGTGGATTTTATATCCACTTGGAGCGTTCCATATCGACTTAAATTGATTGACTTGGTCTCAAGTTTGTTGTATTTTTTATGTGTTTTGTGTAGTTGTGCAGGGTTGTAGCTATCGGTTAGTGTTGGTGTTTCTAATCGATATTAGAGCGGAATTAAGTATTGGAATGAAGATGGTACACTTTTGTTATGTTACCAAGGAGTTACATGTGTCATGGTATTAAAGATGTTAGCTAATGCGAAAGAAACGGAGGAGAAAGGAGCAAATTGTGTAAAATTCGGATGGTTGCGCAGTCTTCACTGTTTTGGTCATATCTGGAGTTCTACAAGTCCGTTTGAGGCCCGTAAGCTGTCCACGCGAAGCCTGGGAAGTTTTCTATAATTCTGAACAGTAACAGACTGCGCAGACTGCGCTGATACCGCGCAGAGTGCGCCCGAACTCGCTGGAAATTCTGAAATTCTATCCTGTTTCGAATTAAATTGTATTTTTAGGTCTTTTCTTGTTGGAAAAGTATTCTAGGGCCTATATAAACACTACCTATCATTGTATATCATCATTATTAGGAAGATCATCAACATTGTAGCCAAGAACAATTGAAAGATACATCTCCAAGCTAGTGACAAGCAAGGAGTAATCTTTGGAATTTTTGTATTCTTCTACTTTGGGGAGTTATTTCTGAACCTTATTTTCTCTCTTCTTTTAATTACTTGTTATTTTAGAATTATGTTTTCCATAGAACCCATGATGGCAATTAGGTCAATTATGGGCTAATTCGTTATCATGGGGTTTTAATGGATTTTGCTATGGATTCTAGAAATTGAGTGTTTTTATGCCTTGGTGTGTGATTGAATGTATTGATTGCCTAGTATGTTTATGCTTATTCATTATAAGTGCGTCGCGAACACTTGTAATTGTTTGTTTAATCCTAGTGAATGCGAAAGTGGATCTAGGGTTTAGAACAATTCATGCTAGCATAGGTTTTTGCATGTGAAAAACATGTATTAATTTGTGATGTGATTCTAACCGTCTTGCATCGACTATGTGGTTTAATGGGTGCTTGATTTTCAACCGGTATGTGTTCAATTGCTATAGACATATAGGGACTACACATATTTGGTGACTACTTGACTTCTATCAATTGTGGATGATCAGTAGGATGGTATATGCACAACGAAAGTTGGTGTGTATCAGTTTAGTGCATCTAATCAGTAATCAACGCTGTCACATGCTAGGCTAAAGGGCATAAGATTCTAGATGAAGTAGTAGATGAAATTGAAATCCCATGTTTGTTTATTATAAGGTTAAAGTTAAGTTATTTTCTCGTAATTGGCTTAGTTGGTAATTAAACAATAGTTAAATCAACCCAAAATTGTGATTGTCTTAGCAGTGAGTGTAAATCATAAGCTGGTGCATAAGTGAACATAACGAACAATTTGAGTCTCTGTGGGAACGAATCATATTTACTCTATATTACTTGTTGACCACGTTCTCTTGCGTGAATAAGTGCGAACAGAAACGAATATACTCTATGGGAAGTGAAGATGTTGCATCATCTGGAAGCAACAGATCCTGATTATCTTGACAGAATCAGAGATGGACCTTTTGTTCCAACAAAGGTGGTTGGACAAGCAACTGTTGATGGTGAAGTTGTTCTAGAACATACAGCAGAGAAGCCTAAATCTTAATGGTCAGATAAGGATAAGGAGACTGTTCTTAAAGATGCTAAAGTGAGAAACATATTGTTCAACAGTCTTGATTCTGTTCTCACTAACTATGTTCTCTCTTGTAAAACTGCTAAGGATATATGGGACAATCTCAAGGTTCATTGTGAAGGAACTAAGCCTGTCAGGAAGAATGTGAGGACACTACTTATACAACAGTATGAGTACTTTGAATCCAAGTCTAGTGAGTCACTTACCGATACCTTTGACAGGTTTACAAAACTCATCAATGAGATGGCCATGCATGGTAAATATTATGACTTGGAGGATATGAATACTAAGTTCATGAAAGCCTTGCCTGATTTCTACAATGAGAAGATATCATTAGAGGCAGTGTATGGAAAATTGAGGGCTTATGAACTTGACAAGCAGCAGAAGAAGAGCAGGAGTGAAGGAAAGATGAAGACTGTTGTACTCACTGCTCAATCTGAATCAAAGAAGCTTCCAGAGGAACAGCATGATGAGCCTGCTGTAAAGAACTCAAGGAAGAAGAAAAGCAAAGAAAGTTCTGATTCAGAGACTACTGATATAGACTCTGACAACAGTGATTCTGAATCAGAGATGCAGGAACTCTTTGCTATGTTTGCTAAAGCTTTCAAGAAAGGAAGATTCAACAGGAGAAGATTTAGCAAAGGACCTTTTCAAAAGAAAGAGGAGAAGAAGAGTGACAAAAGCAAAAGTACAATTGTCAATCTTGATAAGGCCAATATCAAGTGCTTTAACTGCAGCGAGCTTGGACACTTTGCTAGTGAGTGTAAGAAGCCTAGAAATTCAGGAAAGGGCAATGCACTTATGATCACACAGAAGGATTGGGCTGATTCTAGTGATTCTGAAGATGAATTGGATTATGACAACATTGCATTGATGGCAAATGTTTTAGACAAACCTGGATCTCCAAAGAAAACTTCTCCATCTTCTGTTAAGGTATCACTTCACTCTCTTGATTCATTTGATAGCTTAAATTCTGATGAAATTAGATCTATCCATGCTGAGTTTAAGAATCTTATGACTAATTTTAGAATTCTTACTAGTGAAAGAGATGAACTTAAGGGTAAGAATGATAAGTTAGTTGATAGAAATAATTTTCTTGAATCTGAGTTAATTCAAATGGAAGAATACAATTTAAGTTCTGATAAAGCTAAGCATGATTATAGTGTTATTCTTGAGGCTTATGACTATGTCAGAAAAGAACTAGAGGAAGAAAGAGAGGTGATTAAGACCATTAACAATTATAGTAAAAAGACTCTAGAAATCTTTGAAAGTGGAATTCGTGGTAAAGTTAATGGTTTAGGTTTTGATAAAGCTAGACAAGAAAAGAAAGTAGCTATTGTCAATGATGATAGTAAAGTAGAAGCTAGCACATCTAAATCTGAAGGTAAGAAAATTGTTTCTATACCTAATCATGTTAAATTTGTTGATTCAAAAGGTACCCCTGTTGTACACAAAAGAATTAACAATAATAATTCAGATGAGAGAGTGTTAGAGAAACCTAAGAATGTAAACATAGGGTTTCTGTCTAAGTCTCAGTTGAAACAGAGACTAGATGGTCTTTCAGAGTCTAGCAAGATCAAAAGAATTAGGAATGGAAAAGAAGGTATTAACAAAGAGAATAATTACAAGAATGTACCTGATGCACCTAGGAAAAAATGCTATAAGTGTGGAAATCATAATCATTTGGCCCTAGATTGCAATAAAAAACCTTCTTGGAAAACTGAGTCCAGATTCCCCAAGACTCAGAAAATTCAATACCAACCACAAAAAGCTTGTTATCATTGTGGTAGTTTACTTCATTCCATTTACATGTATGGAGAATATCATGAACTGTATTATGACAATTATTCTCTGAAATCTGAAACTCCTAGTCACAAACAGTTTGTGAAATCAGAGTCTAAGGTTGACTCTACAACAGGTAAAGTAAAAATAAAATCTTCAAAGCATGTTGTTTCTAAATCTAGTAAGAAAGGATCCAATCAAAGTTGGGTCCTAAAAAATTCTAACTAGTTACTTTGTGTTTGCAGGGCACAGGAAAGAAGCATTCAATTATCTTGGACAGTGGATGCTCTGGACATATGACTGGAAAGAAGTCCCTGCTTACAAAGTTTGAGAGGAAAGCTGGCCCAGTAATATCTTTTGGAGATGGCAACAAAGGATAAACTCTGGGATATGGCTCAATTGTTTTGGGGAATGTCATCATAGAAAATGTAGCACTGGTTGAAGGCTTGAAATATACTCTTTTAAGAATAAGTCAACTGGGTGATAAAGGTTACCAATCAATCTTTGACAGAGAAGGATGCAAAATCTTGAATATGCAGAATGGAGACATTGTTCTAACTGGTCAAAGACATGGTAACATATATGAAGCCAGCTTAAGTGATACATCTAAAGGAATTGTTAGATGTCTCTACAATAAAGCAACAAATGATGAAAGCTGGAATTGGCACAAGAAGCTCTCATATCTCAACTTCAAGAAGCTTAATCAACTTGTTAAGCATAATCTGGTAAGAGGCCTACCTCAGGCAAATTTTGTGCAAGATGGACTTTGTGATGCTTGTCAGCTTGGAAAACAAAGAAGAACCACTTTCAGAGTAAGACTGAAAATTCGATTACTGAACCATTTCACATGCTACATCTTGATCTGTTTGGTCCAGTAAACATTATGTCTATTAGCAAGAAAAGATATGTTCTAGTAATAGTGGATGATTTCACAAGGTTCACATGGGTGTTCTTTCTATACAAGAAGGATGAAGCTCCTCAGCAAATCATTGAACTTGTCAAGAATATTCAGAATAGCTCTAAGTACAAAGTCAAAATATCTAGGAGTGACAATGGTACAGAATTCAAGAATTCTACAATGGAGGAGTTTTGTGCAGATAATGGAATCACTCAACAGTTTTCTGCACCTGGTACACCTCAGCAGAATTGTGTAGTGGAAAGAAAGAACAGGACTCTCATAGAGGCAGCAAGAACCATGCTTGCATATACAAAACTTCCAACCTATTTTTGGGCAGAAGCTATTAACACTGCATGTTTCACTCAAAATTGTACTTTGGTAAATAGTCATGGAAAGACTCCCTATGAGATGATAAAAGGAAAGAAACCAAGTGTGAAATATTTTCACATCTTTGGATGCAAATGCTATGTCCTAAAAGTTCATCTAGAACAACTTAGAAAATTTGAAGCCAAATCGGATGAAGAAATCTTTCTAGGATATTCAGCATCAAAGGCCTTCAAAGTTTATAATCTCAGAACTCACATTGTTATGGAATCAATTCATGTTGCATTTGATGACAAGAAATTTGGAATTCTGCAAACTGATGAAAGCCATGACAAATTAGAATTTGAAAATCTGAAGAATACTGAGATACTCTCCAGTGATGATGAAGGTTCTCCAGAAGAAATTTATATTGCTTCTCAAAGGAATGCTATTGTTGAGGGGGAGCAAATAAATCAAGGAGGACACATTGATCATCAAGAGCAGACTAGCTATATAGAGTCTACTCCATCAGGAACTGATCCTTCAGAGTCTATTGAGGAAAGATCAATATCTGGTAACAGTATTGAATCTACTGATTCTACTGATCAAGGAGGACTTTTTGAAGGTAGAGAGAGTTCTTCTACAAGAGATACCACTAACTTAAGGGGAGAGTCTAGCAGAGGCAATCTACCACCTGTTAGAAAATGGACAAAGGATCATACTGAAGATTTGATTATTGGTGATCCAAATAGTGGTGTTCGAACTAGAAGATCAATTCAAATTGAATACTTGTATAGTTGCTTTCTCTCAAAGAATGAACCTAAGAAGGTTGAAGAAGCCTTACAGGATTCTGATTGGGTAATTGCAGTGCAGGAGGAGTTAAATGAGTTTGAGAGAAACAAAGTCTAGAAAATGGTACCAAGACCTAAAGATAGATCTATTGTTGGTGCAAAATGGGTTTTCAGAAACAAGCTAGATGAATCTGGTATGATTGTAAGAAACAAAGCAAGACTGGTGGCCAAGGGTTACTCTCAAGAAGAAGGCATTGATTATGATGAAACCTTTGCACCTGTAGCAAGATTGGAAGCAATCAGGATGTTTCTTGCATTTGCAGCTCATTCAAAATTCAAGTTATACCAGATGGATGTAAATAGTGCTTTTCTAAATGGCAAGCTTGATGAGGAAGTGTATGTGGAGCGACCACCTGGATTTGTTGATCCAAAGTTTCCAAATCATGTCTACAAACTTGACAAGGCACTCTATGGACTAAAGCAGGTACCAAGAGCATGGTATGAGACTTTGTCTAAATTTCTTCTTGAAAATGGCTTCACAAGAGGTACAATTGACAAAACTCTATTCTTTAGAAAGATAAAAGGTGAATTGCTTTTAGTTCAAGTTTATGTTGATGATATTATTTTTGGTTCTACTAATGAAAAGTTGTGTGCTAAGTTTAGCAAGCTTATGCAGTCTAAGTATCAGATGAGCATGATGAGTAAACTAAATTATTTCTTAGGCTTGCATGTCAAACAGACTGAGACTGGTATTTTTATTAATCAGTCAAAGTATATCAAAGATCTTTTAATAAGGTTTGACTTTCAAGACTGTGCAGTTGCAAAAATACCCATGGCAACATCCACTAAACTAGACTCTGGTCCTAAGGGAAAGAGTGTGGATAATACTAGTTATAGAGGCATGATAGGTTCATTGTTATATTTAACTGCAAGTAGACCAGATATAATGTTTTCTACCTGTTTATGTGCTAGATTCCAAAGTGATCCTAAGGAATCTCATTTAATTGTTGTGAAGAGAATTTTTAAATATCTCAAAGGAACTCCAAATCTTGGTTTGTGGTATCCTAGAGAATCTGATTTCTTCCTAATTGGCTATTCAGACTCTGATTATGCAGGGTGTAAAATAGACAGGAAAAGCACTACAGGTACATGTCAATTCTTGGGAAACAGATTGATTTCTTGGGCAAGCAAGAAGCAACAATCAGTTTCAACCTCAATTGCAGAAGCTGAGTACATAGCAGCAGGCAGTTGTTGTGCACAGCTCCTTTGGATAAGAAATCAGTTGATGGATTATGGTATGACACTTAGTAATATTCCTATGTTTTGTGATAATACTAGTGCTATTAAAATTGCAGAAAATCCAGTTCAACATTCAAGGACTAAGCACATTGATGTCAGGTATCATTTTATTAGAGAACATATTGAAAATGGTACTGTGGAACTTCATTTTGTTCCTACTTACAAACAGCTTGCAGATATTCTAACTAAACCACTTGATGAGTCTACATTCAGTAGATTAGTAAGTGAGTTAGGAATGTTAAATTTCTAGATTTTTAACATCTGTAAAAGTTGCAAGGTATGTTGTTTTCAGCTTATAGACTTGATGTTTATGTCAGGATCTATATTTGATTGTTAAATGCTTAAGCTGTAACATTATACTTTGATAAATTTCAGTATGATAGACTTGTTAATAAACATCAGGATCAGGATTGCTATTAGTATGCTGACGTCATCAGGATTTCATCGTCAGTATCAGGATTGTGAAATTTGTGTGTACTATTGTTTCAAATCCTAAAGTTCATGTTATATAGTGGTCTAATTCTGAGTTTTGTTAAGTCTATGCTAGCAAGTTTTAATTCATTCATACTGATAGTTTATATTTTCATTCAAATTAATCAATAAACATGCTTAGACAAGTAGATAATAAGAAATTGAATTTTCATTAATTGAAAGCATTACATACATGGAAATGAAATACAACATCTTTTTGTCTAACTTCTACTGATAATCCTGTACTTGTCTAATGATATGAATTCTGAAGATACAGGGCAAGGAGCATCTCAAGAAATCCATCAGGGGATTTGAACAGCCTCATCTTCTCTTGGATTCCTTGTCTGGGCGATTTGAATGAGAGCAGCTAACTTGAATGTATAGCATCCCCATCAAGATCAACCTCAGACTCTCGGCCAAATTCTTCATCCTCAAGTTTTGAGGAGGTTAGAGGGTGATTGTATCCAACAGATGGATGTTTTAAGAGAAGGTTCTGGACGATATGAGGATCTACTCCAATCATGTCTAAAGCGATGAGAAAAGTTATCTCTTCAAAGAGACGAACTATGAACCTTTGGTTATGAAAAATCTGTTCATCATCTGTGAGGAATCGAAAGATTGGGTTGAAGGTCATTTTGTTTTATGGAAGCTCTGTGTTTACAGAGAGTTTTATGTGTTTTTGGAGTTAAAAAAAGGCAAAAGACATCAAGCGTTTATAAAGGAAAGAGTGAGAAGCTGAACAATCATGTTGAAGTGTTCAATGTATCGGCGTAAATATCTATGCGTATGACTGACCCTCTCATATTTCCAAGATATTTTGACAATCTAACAAAATATTTTTGTTTGGATTATTCATGTTCTTTTCAGGTTAAATTCTAATATTGCCACGTAGAACTCCATTTAATCTCTGAAATCAGGATGATAGTGATCAGGAAAGCGAGAGTGATTTCATCAGGATTGATGACTAATTTTATTATTTTTAATCACATTGAGAATTGTGATTATCTTGGTGAAAAAGATCACATTAGAAAATGAAGCTGATCAGTATTGATTTTATTTTGATTTTATCCTGATTTATTTAATTGAAATCAATTTTGGATTTTATTTTCCAAAAAATTGTGGGTAAACTGCATTTTTCAGGGACTGACACCTGTCAACCTACGTGTCAACGTGGGTTAGTGGGTCTGAAAGATTTTTGAATATGTCTTTATTTTGAGACTCTGATTGTTTATTGCTAACTTCTAATTCGTATTTCCAAAGGCAAAAACATTCATTCAAGTGCTCAAAATCTCTAATCAATTTCAAAATTTCTCAAGTTCTTTTTAGATCAAAAATGGCAGCTCAAAGAAGTCTACCTAAATCAGTAGCTTTCAAGTTTGGTGACTTTCACTACTACACATTTGAACTTAGGATACACCACTTACATAGTGTTTTTCTGGATGCACTATGCAATTGAAGTACTTGAATATCGTTTATGTAAAAAGCGCTATAGAAGTTATTTTGTCCAAAGCTGAAAAAAAATGAAAAATTTAAAAAAATACTAGGATGTCATTATTTTCAGAAACGCTGTGTTAGTTCGAACTAAGATAACGTTTTTATATGCGCTATGGTAGTTACTGTATTGTAAGTATTTATATTTTTATTTTCAGTTTATTTTTTAACCCTAAAACTTATGCATATCGTTCATCTTCCGCTGTACATCCCCTCTATTCTCTTTATCTCTCTCATTGCACCTCAGAAAAACATAACAATGACTTTCAAAATCCGGCCGATTGTTTGTTTCTCCGACAAACCGATATACATATTCTTGTTCATACTATTCTTTACATCAAGATCCATATAGATTTTTCTTCGTTTCATTCTCGTCTTAATCTCTGATTGCAAACTGGCGATTTTATTGTTACAAACCTAGTTTCTACTATTTGGGGATTTTTCAGTTCAAAGGTTTTTGATGATTGATTGGTTCAAGATTGGTTCCAATTGTACCTCTCTTTTATTGGTTACAAACCTAGTTTCTACGATTTGGGGATTTTTCAGTTCAAAGGTTTTTTATGCTTGATTGGTTCAAGATTGGTTCCAATTGTACCTCTCTCTCTCTCCCTCTCTCTCTCTCTCCCTCTCTCCCTCTCTCCCTCTCCCCTCTCTCTCTCTCTGTGTGGTATCTTAAGGCACAGGAGGGGGTGGTGGTAGCTTCTAATCGACCTCCAATTGTAGATTATTTGCAAAGGGTGGATTTGATTCAGGTCTTGCTGTTCGAAACCGCAACTACAAAAATTAAGGCAACTCCTAATGGAGAATATCTTATTGCATCAGGTGCTTAAACACATATATATTCTTTTACGTTTTGTTTCTTTTGTATAATGGAGGGGTTGGTACAAATTACCGAGTTTATACTATAACATACAGTATAAACTTTTAAGTATTTATGTTTCTTTTGTATGCTGATTTGATATTCAATTTTAGGTATTTATCCCCAACAGGTCAAATTTTACGAGTTGAGGGAACTTTCATTGAAGTTTGAATGGCATTTGCTGTCTGAGATTATTAACTTTGAGGTACCATTTCCTTGTGTTTTTTGGACTTGCATTTATATATTTGTTGGCTTTCCTTTTGTTTGCAGTTGCAATTCAATCCTTTGTTTATCCATCATTGATCTGTAACAAATTTGTAATTAAATGATAAGTTGTCCTATATTCATTTTAGCTAAAAGTAACCCCTGTAAGATTACCCAAAATTTTGACAATGTATTGTTTATTTTTGTTAACAAACAGCATGGATATGGTGTATTATGGGCCACTCGATCAGTGTCCCATTTGTGGTGGTAACCTTGAATGTGGGCGTACCATGTACTACTGTACTGGTGCTTACAGCGAGTGGTCAACGTGTACTTTTAATACGAGAGAACCTCCAAGGAGAATTGGTGTTACCATATTCTATTAAAGAATCTGCAGCTTACGATGTAAAGCTGCTTGCACTTTATATTATTGTATCTGTCGCTTATGTTTGTATAGTATATATTTACTTGAGAATATTTTGAATAAGTACTTTCTTGGTAAATTTATTGCATTATATCTGTTGTTATTTTAGTTGCTCAAGGAACACCAAGACCCGAAGAGCCGGAACAAAAATTAAATTATATGTATGAACACCCACACATGCACACTCAAGATTAATTGTGAACATACATAGACATGACGTTGACGCATATTCTCCTCCTCCAGACGTTGTCCCTGCACAAAAGTCATCAAAGCAATTTACATGTCGACGGTAAAAAATCACCATTTATATTTTATGGTCAAGCGGATTGTGCTTACATATTTCTGCATCCTTTTATACGACTCCCTCTGGAAATAGGAAGAATAATCAAGGCATATTAACAAATTTACAAACAATGTTCAATTTATGCATATTTGTAAATACTAAATGTGAGACAATAATTAAAACAAAAATCTCAAAAAATAATTACTTAAATAATTATACAATTATACCCGTTTTTCACCAATACTGATCAGCCCATTCTCGAGGTCATTTTCGATAGCCATGAGTTCTTTGATGTTCAAGGAAGTAATGTCTTCTGCATTCAAGTGCCTTGCATATGATAAGTTAATTAGTGTTAAATGTCTTCTGTAAATATATTCTTTCAAAAATTATTAGCAGTTCCACCTAATCTTTTGTACCTGATATCAATTTGCATTTTCTCATTCTCTTCCTTAATTCTCTTAAATATTTACTTGAGTGTGCATGTGTGGGTGTTCAAAAATGTAATTAGTTGTTCGCTGCTGGATTGTTGAGAAATATGGAAACTGTGAGTGCTTGTCAGGTTATATGTATCTTTGATGATTTGGTGTGCTTGTTTGATGTAGGCTAACGGGTATGATGTTAGATATGGTGGCCTTAGACTTCGTCAGCTTGGAGTTGCATCTGCTCACTGCAAACTCAATCCAGTGGTGGCAAACTTTGTGAAAGTGTTATGCAGTCGGGAGATATACAGGTAAGTACCCTTACGTTAATTCAGGCTTGAGTTTGGGTTGCACATTTGGCAATAGTCATACTAGATTCTACATCACTATTTGTTACAGGTATATATGCTCTAATGGAGATGGGAATGGATGCCCCTGATCTTAGTTACATGTATAATTCATAAAAATTTACTTTACATGAAGTTAAGATAAAAGAGTTGTGCACATAAAAGAAATAATTAGCTGATAGAGGACCGATGTATTTCATTATCAGGGTAACAAAAGTAATTTATACTTCTGTAGTTCTATATATTCTCACTCACACATGTCGGACATTCAGGAGGAGAAATCTGAGATTTAAGAGGAGAGAAGAAAAAATGAACTATTGCTGGTTTAACTAATCCCTCTATTAGCTCATTCGGTAAATTTAATTCTAACTCAACAATTGATTTGTTTGGACTCTCTTTCCCAGTTTACTTGAAGACCATTGCCAGGTAAACTCTACATCTTATTTCACATAATACTACTGTTTCATCGACTTCTCTGACCCGATATAGATGTTTGTAGGAAGTTGTTGATCTGACAAGTTGCTGCTTCAAATGCCTCAAGTTGACTAACTTATTTTCTTTCTTATTCCATTGTAATATGTACCCAGTGTGATATTTTGGTTCTAGTAGGATTGGTTCAGAATTCTGGAACTGCGTATCATTGAAGCAGTGGAAATTTAATATAAATGTAGAGAATGTCAATTGTTTTTAGAGCTTTTCTCTTGTTTTCAGTCATGATATCATAGCCTATATTTGGATTTCAGTCTGACCAAGACTATATTTCGTTAAACAATGATTTGTTTTGAAAAACTACTCTGTCTTTCAGAGAGATGACTATAGGAGAGCTTAACCTGATGCAATTGCACACTCACAGTTGGAGATGCAAGGGTATTCAAGCAGAGGTGAAACGCATAAATGTGGTTTTTTTCCTTATTATACTCGCCCAATATTTTGAGAAAAGTGGTCTGTTGTTTTAAGAAACTTTTGTACAATAACTTTCAGGGGAAAGCTAAGCATATTTTGTTTTTTTGTAGATCTTGTGACTTGAAGAGGAGCCAAGTTGATAAACAGCTACGCAGTATGCTTAACTAGTGCCTAATAATATTAGTGTAAAATGTTTCAGCCTTTTTGTAATTTGAAGGCTTTTATTATATAATTGCGACCTATATTTTTGTTTTGTGGATGTAATCATTAAATTGGAACCCCAGAATTTATTTATGCATTTTGTGATCAAAATATTATGACTTTTTTTTGCCAAATATATCGCAGAGTATATTATTGTCTTTGTATATTTATTATTTCAGAAAATGGTAAGAATAGTACATGTAAAAAGGAAGGCAGAAAAATAAATATATAATTTTTTTTAATAAAAATTGTCACTTACATAGCGCTTTAAAAAAAGCTATACAAAAATATGTGCTTAGAAAATACTTACTTATATAGCGCTTCTCAAAATGCAATCTAAGAGCTGCACTTACAGAATGGCAAAAAAAACGCTATGTAAGTGATCCTGATCACTTCAATAGCGGCTCCTTATATAGCGTTTAAAAATGCTATGTAAGAGTTTAAAAAAACGCTATCTAAGTGCAAATCTGTAGTAGTGTTTGATTTTATGACTAACAATCATGTTGCAGCAATCACCAGCAAGAAAGGAGTATCAGCTGATTTTCATCCTATGATAGATTTTATGGCTATTGGACCTTTGCGTTATGCATTGACAGCATCTCCAGAAATAAATCAAGCTGCTATTTCACAAGCTTGGGAGAATGCTGAGGTAATTGATTCTACTCAGAGTCAATCAGGTAAGATTGTTCTACACTTAGGACAAGACTCATTTGATATTACTGAATCTGTTGTTAATTCAGTACTTCACTTAGCTGTTAGTATGAACTTTGAGAATGTACCATCTGATGATGATGTAAGAACTATGTTGTTAGGAATAATTCATGAGTTGTGATGTTAAGAATAGAATTTACACATTATACTTCTTGTATATCCTGATCTTATAAAGGATTTAGCACTGTATGTAGGATATATTTGTAAGACAGTTATCTGTAGAATTTAGTCAGGAGTGAACAGTGTATCGAGGACTACATGTCAGGAGCTGAGATCAAATCCTGATACGCAAAGTCTAATACTGATGGATGATCAGATACTGATGCAATGTGAAATCCTGATATCAGTCGTGTCACTGATGATGTCATTATGGATGCTACAGAAACTGTCAAGTGCTATAAAACAGGATCTTTGTTTGAAGAACAAGCAAGAAGATTTCGTGAAAGGAAGAATTTTCTATTGATGGAAACTATCAACTGGAAGGCAGAACATTGTCATGTATAGATTATATCTTTCTGTTATTAGTTGATAGGTAGCATTATAAATACTCTCTCTATATCATTGTAAAAAGAGTTCGTAGGGTGTGAGTCTTGAGTTTGTATGCGAAGCTCTGTATAAGGTTTGTATTCGAGAGTTCGAAACAAACAGAGAGAGAGATTTGTATTGTCAGCAGCTGCTAAAGGTATTTGTACACCTTTGGTAGAGTTTGTATTTGATCTTATTAATACAAACAGAGTTTGATTCATTCGTTTATTCTTGTTTATTTAATCGAGCAAAAACCGGATACGATTATATAACTTGTATTCAACCCCCCCTTCTACAAGTTATTCGAGTTAACATATGTTGTCTGCACTAGGTTATAGTGGACCTCTAGACAACATGAGCCAGTTAAATAGATCTTTTCTTAGAAAAGAATGGTCTTTCTTCTTTGATCAAATTGCTAAATGTTTTACTGGTAAATGTAGTTCTTTTCAGCAAATTACTTCTGTTACTTCACATATTGCTTATAGTTTGCTTTATGACAGAGTAATTAACATTGGTTACATTATCTTAAGTCAGATGAGTATTAAACTTGGGTCAAGAGATCAAAACAGGAAAATGGTTTATTATCATAGATTTATGCAAATGTTTATTAACCATTTTATTCCTGATGTTGAAGCTAGATTTGGTAGAGAACATTGTGTTTCTTCTTATGTACAGCAAAAGAGAATCTTCCCTGACATTACAAAGAAGGACAATGAAAAGAATCTAGAAGGAATACCTACAATTCATTATCCACAACATGTTCAGGTAATTCTTAAAATTCATTTTCCTACTCTATACAATTCTTCTTTCTTTTGTGGTGAAATGGCTCAGGAATCTCAATTGGAGGAGAACTCCCATGTGTCTACCCAAGTAGCCCAAAACATTATAGTCTCTGAAACAATTCAAGAATAAAATTTTGATCCACAGCCTATTGTTTCAAAGAAACCAACCTCTGGTGTTTCTCAAAAGACATCAGTTGTAAGGAAGAGAAGATTTGTTGTGTCAAGTAGTAGTAGTAGTTCTAGTGAAGATGATGATAATATATCTCTTGCTGAGAGAGAAGAATTGAAGGTTGCAATTCAACTTTCGAAGCTAGGACAAAGAGATGAAGCACCTAGTCAAAGCCAGACTGTAGTCTCTCAAAAGACTGTAGTACTTAAAAAGGGAAAACGGTTACTGGATACTGTCTCTCAAAAGATTGTGTTTATTGAAAAAAGATCTCATCCCAAGATCATTTCTGTGTCTACACCTCTTGAGTCTTCTCAGGATAAATCTTTTGCTCACTATACTAGGAGAACAAGGAGAAAGATTCAATTGTTACCTACACACACAGAGTCTAGTCCTACTAATATCATGCAGGTCTCTACAAATGAAGCTACAATCAAGTCAGCAAATGACAATAGAGATCTTGATATTGATTCTTCATGGGAAAATACATTATCATACAGACTGGCTATGGGAGTTATTTCTATCAAATTGAAGCTGTCTATGCCTGTTCTAGATTTTCTAGTTGAAAAAGTACCAAAACTTTTATTTCCAGAAGAGTATGGACTTCTACATCAAAGACTTGACTTAATGAAGATGTATTTCTATGTATCTGTTAGAAGGCAATTAGTCAAGAAATTTGGACTCTCAAAGCATGTTGCACTTCAATCACTTCATGCATATTTATTTGACAAGGATGTCATTATTGAAGATGCTTCAGCTCAAGGTGAACAACAGGAGGAAGTAGCTAGAGGAATGCAGTCAACAGGAGATACTATTGCACAAGTGGTGGATAGTAGGACAGATCAGATCACAGTCACTGCAACACAAGAACCATCTAGTCAGAGGTTGGATGACTCAGGAGCTGTGATAGCTGATGCTGAAAGGTCTTCTGTGATGACTGAAATTGCAAGTGAGAAACCCTATGATATGGGAGGAATGACTTTGATTGATTTTTCTGAAGATCAAACAAATATTGTTCAGTCAGAGTCTATCTACCTTGAGGGTGAGTCTCAGCAACCAACACTTAAAGATGGTAAAATGCTAACTATGGTGTCTAATAAAGTATTACTAAAGACATCAGAGTCTAGTATAGAACCTGAAAGTGGTATACTGGAGCCTGTAGTTTCTGAAAGGAAAGAAAATGATTGTCAGGGTTCAGAGACTATAGCAGCTCACTCATTGGAGAAAACCTCAAGCCCCTTGCAAAATGAGGAACCCTCTCTCCATGTGAGTTCAGGTATAAAAACTTCTTCTAACCCCTATTTTTCTGTAGGTCATAAGAGCATTTATAAAAATTTGAGTGATACACTTGAAAAGATGGATATTGATCCACAATCTGAGAGGTTGGCTCCTGACCAGGCAAAAGGAGAGGTAGAAAGAGTGTTGACTTTAGATAGTCAAAATGAGAATGAGGGTATGGATGATCAACTCCATAGTGAGGGAGAGAAAATTAGGAAACCACCATCATTTGATTTCTGGGATCCGGTTTTTCCTGAATCTTGGTCTGACAATCTTGGAATGGATGCTGGTACTTATTCTTTTATCAAGATGTATGAGAAGAATGACTTAGCAAAGCACAATGCAAAGCCAGAAGTTAAAGCTCAGAAGCAAAAAGAAAGGTTTGTAGGAATTATCAACAGAAGAGGTGAAAGGCTAAGACAATCTTCTACACCACTTGTACCAGAATATATTCCTAATGATCCTAGTATTCCTTTGTATGTACTACCAATATCAGCTAGAATTGAGACATCAACAGTATCTTATCAATCTAACACTACGCCATAGATTGCCTATTGCAACCTTTTGGCATGGGTGTTACCACTATGGGTGATACCATAGCTATGAAAATTTTGACCTATCGCAACCTTTTGATTGTGGTGTTACCATAGGTACAAAAATATGTTACTTTAGTTATAAAAGGTGTTACAGTGGGCTAACACCATGAGGTGTGTTACCATAGAGTATTTATTAACAAAATTTTTATTTAATTTAAAATTAATGATTTAATAATTATTTGACTTTAAAAATAATTAATTTAAACAAAATTGTTGAAGTAATCATTTTAAAACGTAATATTCCATCAAATAATTAAATTATTATTAGTATTAGTCAAATCAAAAGTTGACTTCTAATTTTATTATTCAAATTAATTTTTTAATTTTTAAAATTTTCAAAATATCACTTAATTATATTCAAAAATTATTAAATTTTGATTAAATTCATTAAAAAGTTTAATAGAGAAAATGATAATTGCATACACTGTGAATTATTTCAAAATAATGAAAATAATAAATTTAAAAATTATAATTTAATACCAACAAATTAAAATACATTAAAATATTTTTTTGAAAAAAAAAGTACATTTATTGAGATGGGCTACAAATAAAAAGTTAAAAACAGAGAAGGTCCGAGCGGTAAACGAAAAAGAGAGCGCCAAAACGAAAATTTAGAATTAGGTTAGTCAAACATAAAATTCTCTCTCTCGCCTATCTCACTTCTCTCTGTTTCCGCCTCCCTAAACTTCCCCCTCACCCAAACTCTCCTGACCTAAAATTTCTCTCCACCACACTCACTCACACTCAATCACTTTCTCTGTCTCTCTGAAGAACGAAATGAAGAACGAATTAAAAGGCGATTAGGGCTTCAATCACTTGTTATCTCTCTCTCTCTCTTCACACTCTCGACCATCTCACTATCTCTCTGGGGTTCGAGCTTAAAGCTTTGATTAAGGTATTTAATTGTGTTTTTGATTTTGATACTTCAATTGGGAATTAGGGATTCAGTATGGGTTCATCTGGGGCTTCAAATTGAGTTCAATTTAGGGGGTTTTAGGGCTTCAATTTGGTTCAAATTGTGTTTGTTGTCTCTCGATCTCACTTTGGTTCCATTATTATAGTGTTTCATTTATGTACCTTTTGATTTTACTCTTATACGCTTACATGTTTTCATTTTGTTTACAGGTGATTTCATCATTCTTGCTTGTTGGTCTTGTCTTCATTCCCATTGGGCTTGCCTCCCTGCTTGCTTCTCGTAATGTATGTTAAAACATTTGATTATGTTTCCACGCCTCGTTTTTCTTGTTAAATCTTAACTTTAGGTGACAATATTTTGCACAACAGTTCTAATTTGGAACAAATGTTTGTCGCTGAGTTTTAATATGGATTGTTGTTGTTTGTAGGTGTTGCACAACGTTTTATAGAACAGTGTTGTCTCTACCTCTCAGTTAAAAATTCTAGACAAATTTATGCAAGTTAGTAACTATTGCAAACAATAACAGGTACATGGATTCAGTAGTGAGTGACTTAAACAAAATTTAAGGATAAAAGAGAGTATACTTGACAGGTCTTTAGCCGTGATTGTATCTTTACATATATTTGTCCAATGCTTCAGCTGCTTTTTGACGTAATTCCCCCTTTTGTTGATTCTCTGTGATGCACTAGAATCCCCCTTTACATATATTATTGGAACACTAACAGATAAATTTAGTTAATTGGAGCTCTATCAAGGCACCACTCAATTAACAATTACTTCAATTTTATGCTCTCTAAGTGTGACAAACATGCCTGGATCTCCCCTCTGTTTCATAGATTAGTCATTGAAAGCGATTTACCATGTTCTTTTTTTATTTTACTTGCTGCATTGGAACGCTAATAGGTAAATTTGGTTAGTTGGAGCTCTATCAAGGCACCGATCAGTGAACACTACCTTCAGTTTTATGCAAGTTTACTCTTGTGATGATTCAGATAATGCGTAACAGTTGTTGCATAAGTTTTTACATTAAATTTGCTCATATGATATTGTTTCGTTCCTATCTTTTATTGTTGGTCAATCTTTTTATTGTTGTGCAGACTACTTGCACTAAGCTTGGAACAATGATAGAAGTGTTTGTTCCATGTTTGCAAAATATATTGGGAATTATATATTACATTCGTTTCTCTTGGTAATCTTTCCTGCTTTTCCTAGTTGATTCTTAATAGACATATATACTTCTGTAAAAGCATCTGCTTCCACAACTACTGCATTCGTTCCAGCTCCATTCTTAATAGACATATATACTTCTGTAAAAGCATCCGCTTCCTGCTTTTCAGCTTTGATTTATACATTAACGTGATGTAGGACAACTATTCATATTAATTTAAAATTAAACAAAACATATATTGAAAAATTGGTTTATCAAATATTACCAAAAATAAAATTTTAAACAATATTAAAATAATAATTTAATATCTTAATAAAATAGAAATGAAAATCTAAAACAGAGTAAACGTACGGAGGCAACACAATACAAAATAACTTTATCATATAACATATTTTTAATATATTATATTAAATATGATTATGATCATCATAATTGCAAATTAAAAAATTAAAATGGGCATGTTTTTATTATTATACAATTATATATGTACAAAATTGTTATTTGTAGTTGTTAACTTTAATTATTTTTCCTTGCTTGTTAATTATTTTTTTAGTTGTTTCTCGAATTTTGATACAATTTAATGAATTTTTCATGACTATTTAATTATTAATATGTTTTTGACATCAAGATAGCTCAATTATTATTAACTGAAATTAGTAAAATATTTATTATAAAAAATGTAGTAAATGGTATTAAAATTAAATATTTATAAACTGAAAATGCACACCTAGAGGGGTGAATAGGTGTAAATGGCTAACTATATCCAATTTTAACAATTTACCAGAAACAGGTTAGTGATTTCGATTTTCACAGATGCAAATGTAAGCTGAATGCAAACAGTATGCAGTAAGTAAAGTGCAAGAAAATTAAAGAATACAAGAGACTTTTAGTCAGGTTCGACCCCTAATCCCTATAACGTATAACGTACTACTCCCTTACCATGGTAAGAGAAAATATTATTGATAAAATATAATCCGATTACAAGACAATATATCTCCCTCACACCTAGCTGTTGATACAAATGGCTTGCTACAAATGGCTTGGTGAAAGACCTAAACAGATTCTGCTCTCTAAGCTATACTACCCTAATATACTTCTCTAACAACAATCTCGAATCCCTACTAGCCTAAGCCAAGTATCCAACAACTAATCAATACAATCGAACAATACAATTGATAATTAATACAACTCAAACTATAGATTCTCTAAACAAGTAAACACAATAAATGTATAGATATGAGCTCGAGAGAATCAAGAAAGATTTAGCAAAGTAAAACCGAGTTGTGTGTTCTTAAAGTTCTTGTATTTTCAGCAACCAAAAACGAACCAAGAACAAGAGTTTAAATACTTAACATAAACAGTCATAAACTAAATCAACAAACTCTTCAATGTTCGAATCTAATTCAACGTTTAATTTGTTAAAATTGTTTACAACGTTATTGTTAACGTTAAAGAGAAAAAAGAAGAAGAATAAGTCGTGTAAGATCAGTTCTTCATAGATATAAAAGATATAAAAATGTATAGGAGGTTTTGTTATAAAAGTATAAGAGTTTTAGATAAAAACCAACTCCTATAATTTAGGAAATCTATTTTGAATGAAAATATTTGAATAAAATAAGCTCATACATATATAAATATGTATTCCTTATTTAAATAACCCTTACAGCTGTTTTAGAGTCCATTCCTATAAAATCTCCTTTAAATCCGCATTCCTTATCTTCTGGACTGTTGACAAATAGCTTGCTCATTGTGATCTGCTTCTGTGCAAATAGCTTACTCTGTACTTCAACTCTGGCTTGCTGTTTTTAACATACTGATTTTATAATCAGTAAACTATCTTACCCTGCAAAACTAAGTTAGTACACATACAAGTTTTATATCTACTATCAAGCCAATTGGCTTGCTGATTGTGATCATCAAAACCTAAGGAGTATCATAAACATGGATTATAATATTTCTAAATTTTAAAAATCTAAAATATGAATTTTTGAGGCATTTTGTAGGATCTAACTTAAAATATTGATAATAATCTATTTTAGTTATTATGGTAAATTTCATTGCATTTATCCACGCCAATCAAACATCTTCTTATTTTTTAATTACATTTATTCGAAAACCGAAATTCATAAGGCTCTCCCCCAAATGGCTCCTTGCAAAGCGCCTGGGCCTGACGGTCTCCATGCTATTTTCTACCAACAATTTTGGAATGTGGTGGGGATGATGTGACCTGCTCTGTTAATTATATCATTTCTTGTGGAGTATTTCCGCAAGATGTCAATACGATAAGGGTGGCTTTAATCCCGAAGGTAAAGAACCCGACGGAAATATCTGATTTCCGTCTGATATCCCTTTGTAATGTACTCTATAAAATAGCATCCAAATCTGTGGCAAATATACTAAAGCCGTTACTCCACAATATAATCTAAGAAAATTAAAGAGCTTTTGTCCCGAAAAGACTCATAACAAATAATGCCCTTATTGCCTTGGAATTGTTCCACACAATGAAAAAAAGAACAAAAGGGAGGAGAGGCTCGATAGCTATGAAACTTGATATGAGTAAAGCTTACGATCGTGTAGAATGGAATTTCTTAAAGAAGCTTCTGGTGAAGTTAGGTTTTGCAGGGATTTGGGTAGATACAGTGATGAGTTTTGTGTCAACTGTTTCATATTCGTTCATAGTAATGAGAGGCCAATAAACTTAGTCCTACCATGCAGGGGCCTCATACAAAGCGATCCTATTTCCCCTACCTCTTTATCATGGTTGTTGATGCTTTCTCTAGTCTTCTGAGGGGAGCTGTGGAGAGAAAATTAATTCATGGTGTTCGAGCTAGTAAGAACGGGCCAGAAGTGATCCATTTATTTTTTGCAGATGTGGAAGAAAGTTCGAGATTACAAGGAACAGATCCTATCTAAGGGAGGGAAGAAGTTTCTTATTAAGGGTGCATTACAAGCCATCCCCATTTATATTATGAGTATCTATAAACTCCCGGCCAATCTGATTAATGAGCTCCATTTGGTGTTGGCAAGATTCTGGTGGGGGTCGAATGCAACAAAGAGGAAAACTCATTGGAAGAGCTGGGATTTGTTGTGTCAGCCTAATAGTATTGGAGGTATGGGTTTTCGTGATTTGGCTATCTTTAACGATGCTCTCTTAGGTAAATAGATATGGAGGTTACTGCATCATGATAATTCTCTTATGGCTAGAGTGTTAAAAGCTAAATACTACCCTCACACATTGATTCTGGAAGCAGCTCTCGGCCCTTGTTCAAGTTTCTCTTGGCGTAGCATTTGGAGTTCGAAAGCTCTGGTTAAGGAATGGAGTGTTTGGAAAGTGGGTAATGGTAAAGTACTAAAATATGGTCTGACCCGTGGTTAATAGATGAGCATGGAAATAGAACCATAATTGCTATGACAAGGAGCTTCTAAAAAGAAAAATGATTGCCAAACATGTTTTGGGGAGAGGCTGCAAGGCATTCCGTAAACGTGTTAAATAGGTTGCCAACACAAGTGTTGAAGGGAAAAATGCCTCATGAAGCTTGGAAGGGAGAAAAATTAACCAAGTCTAGATCACATAAGGATTTTTGGGTGTCTTGCTCATATGAAGATACCAAAGGAGCACAAAAAGAAATTGGATGACAGGAGCAAAATGGTGGTATATTTTGGGAAGGAACCTGGTACGAAGGCTCATCGCCTATATGATCCACTCACTAGGAAACTACACGTTAGCAGGGACGTTGTGTTTGAAGAGAGCAAAGGCTGGAGCTGGGATCAACATGGGTAGGAAAATGAGCTAAAATCTGGATCATTTATTGTGATGAATCCACATGTTTCAGTACAGTTGGACGCTGAAATAGAGCACGATGAAACATAGGTGTCAACACATAGGCATTCACATGTATTGAGTGAAATTGATGAGTCTGGAGTCTCAAATAGTAGTACGGAACCAAGGCGCTTCAGGTTATTAAGTGAGGTGTATGATGACACTGAAGAGATGGAGTTTACAGATGAGTTATTGTTTATGGGTATTGAAGAACCTGTAACGTATGCTCAAGCAGCTAAGGAAGTAGAATGGAAGAAAGCAATGGACACCGAGATACAGACCGTTGAGAAGAACAAAACATGGAAGTTAACAGACTTGCCACCAGGTTGAACTGCAATAAGTTTGAAGTGGGTTTACAAGTTAAAGAAAGACACAAATGGGGAGATCGTGAAATACAAGGCGAGGCTTGTTGCAAGAGGTTTTGTGCAGTGACAGTGAATTGATTTTGAGGAGGTATTCGCCCCTATCACTCGGCTGGAAAATTGAGTTTGAAGTGGGTTCATCATCTTGACGTGAAGTCTGCTTTTCCTAACGGAGAATTACTTGAAGAAGTATTTATGGTCCAGCCAGAAGGTAATGTGAAGTCAGGTCAAGAACACAAAGTGTATAGGTTGTTGAAAGCCTTGTATGGTTTATGTCAAGCACCACGGGCTTGGTATGCTCGACTCAACAGATGTTAAAATGAGCTAAGTTTCTCAAAGTGCCCGTACGAGCATGCCGTGTACAGAAGACGTGAAGGTGATGAGTTTTTGGTTGTTGCAGTCTATGTAGATGACCTGTTAATAACTAGGTCGTGTGTCAAAAATATCATGAAATTTAATCAACAGATGAACAAAGAGTTTGAGATGACTGACTTAGGCAAGTTGTCATATTATCTTGGAATCAAGGTAAATCAAGGAAGGAGCAATACAGAGCTTAAACAGAGTGCATACGTGAAGAAGTTGCTCGAGAAAGCTGAAATGGCAGAATGTAATTCAGTTAGATATCCCATGGAACCGAAAATACAACTCTACAAAGATGAAAATGGGAAGGCTGTAAACTCTACATAATACAGAAGTGTAGTTGGTGGGCTGAGTTATTTGGTGCATACGAGACCGGATATAGCTTACTCAGTTGGGGTCATTAATAGGTATATGGAAAGGCCAACGGTGATGCACTATAATGCTGTCAAGCGAATTCTGCGTTACATAAAAGGAACACTGCACTTTGGGCTGGTGTATACAAGAGAAGTTGGTAACTATTTATTGTCGGGATATTTAGATAGTGACCTTACAGGGAGTATCGATGATCGAAAGAGTATAGCAGGCGTGGTTTTTTACTTAAATGAAAGTCTCATAACGTGGGTGTCTCAAAAATAGAGGTATGTAGCGCTTTCTTCCTGCGAGGCTGAGTTGATGGCAGCTACAGTTGCAGCGTGTCAAGGTGTGTGGCTGCGTAATTTATTGAGGCAAATATCAGACATGGGTCCTGGTCCAGTTGTAATCTATGTGGATAACAAGTCGGCGATTGATCTCACTGAGAATCCGGTGTTTCATGGTCGTAGTAAGCATATAGACGTGCGTTATCATTTTATCCGAGATTGTATTGAACGTGGTGAAGTTAAAGTGAAGCATGTGTGTACAAGGAGCAGCGAGCTGATGTACTCACGAAGGCAATGACTGCAGCAAAGTTTGAAGAGATGCGTGGATTATTGGGAGTTAAAGATTTGGGAAATTAAGTTTAGATTAAGGGAGAGATTGTTGGAGTTTATTTTTATTTAATCTAAACTTGTAATAAATAAAGTATTTAATATTAGAAGTAGTAGTAGCAGCAAGGAATGAGTCAAGTGTTTAGTGGAGTATTTGTAGGTGATTATTGGAATAAGATTAAGTAGTTGATTAAGTCTAGGAGTTGTTTTATTGTTCCTATTTTTTTCCCACCACTCTGGTGTGTGTATGTTGATTTATATCTTGTAACGTTTAGTTTTATTGATGAAAAGAAGTATGTTCCTTCAAGTTTTCTTCTTATACTATTGAAGTCGGTTTAGTTTTATTAGAAATTTCTTATGTATATAGGCGATTCGGAGGGCAGAACATGAAGTCGATAATGTGATGGAAGAAGATGGAGCGGACGCCGTTGGAGAGAATGATGGAGAACACGTCGATGGAGAGGATATCGATGGAAAGGATGATGGTGATAATAATGATGGCAGAGAGGTTGAGGAGTACGTAGGGCTCAGATTATATGATATTTGGAACTATTTTTTTTTAAATACATGTTTTATGGTGTTGTAATTAACTTTTGAGTACCTATTGAATTGTGGATTTATGTAATTATTAAATTTGGTGCCTTTGGTTATATTTAGATGTTTGATTTTGTTGATTTATGTTTACTTGTTGGTTTCGTTGTTTAAATTTTAGTTTGATTGTTGTTTTGGTTTGATTGCAAATGCAAAAGTACGGGTGCGCAAAAGTGCGGGTGTAGATAAATTTCAGATTAAAAAATTTATAAAAAATTTAACCGATTAAAATAAATAAAATCATCGAAAATGACCATTCCTTAACTAGAAAATCGATGGCCACCTGGCAAATTAAAACTGATCGCATTCAAAAGAAAAGTGCCCATATTTATAGAGAAGTGGTCGGTTTAATTTTGGTCGGAAAGCTTTTTGAGAATTCACTACTATTAAAAAACGACCATTTAACTATTATTGATCGGGTTTGGAAAATTGACTAAATACTTAGTCGGGTATAATGGTTGGTTTTAAGCTGGCTACCATGATGTGGCAGTGACACCTAGTATTGGGTCCTAGGCCACGTGTCGATGACACATCATAAAGATGGGGCCAACGCGTCAACTAGGCCCTAGCCACATCATCAGACAAGTGTTTTCAACAATCAATCAAATTCAGGGATGATCAACGCCAAATTCAACCATTTTTTTTGATAAATTATGTATTGTATATAAAAATCGGGATTGACCCTTGCTCTAGTACAAGCTAGAGAAACCTATCTATGTCTAATCCAATAAATTTAGATTAGAAATAAAAAGAACAAAAAAGGGTAGAACAACCCAAGTCAAATAGCAATCCAACTATAAAAATATCTATTAACCAGCCGCTGAAACCAAGTAGTGTTTCTCAATTTAGCCTTAAGATCAATCATAATTGCTTTGATCAGAATCGTAGGACCGAGCGAGCCTCTGCCATGTTGCCTAGCATTCCTTTCCCTCCACATGTGGTATGCAAAAATTTGAGCTGCTAGAAGCGACACATTCTTTAAACTGCAATCCGAGATGCTGCCTAGGTTATACAACACCTCCACCCAGGATGTTCCCACAAACCTTATTTTCAAGAGGCCAGCCAACCTTGACAAAATAAAACTACTATAAGGACATGAGACAAAAAGGTGCGAGTCTGTCTCAACACCTCCAACACAGAAGTGACAGAAAATGGAGGTGTCCAACCCGAAAGAAGCAATTCTATGCATTGTTGGCAACCTTCCGTGACAAAGGACCCGTTCATGGTGAGCATAACGAAGGATTTTGAATTTGTGCCATATGAAATCAGACCAACCAATCTAGGGGCGAGGTGTTCGAAGAGAATTCCATATGTGCCATGTTCGCAGTTTGTGAATTTGGATGCCATTCCACCTTATCGAATCAGGAGAACCAAGGTTAAAGGTTGGAAAATTGAAATTCTACAGCCAAGAAACCAAACCAGGATACAGATGATGTAACCTGTTAGAAGGGGTAGGTAAAATCCAATTTCCTGTATTAATTAGAGCATTCACCGTTGCATCGCATGAGAGATTTGCTTGTGAGATGATGTAGTCAGAGTTGTGATTAGCTAAGCAAATGGCATTCCACCATGGATCAAACCAAAGAGAAGTTCTCAGACCATTCCCAATCGTAAAGGTAATGAATTGTCTTGCCCTATAACGAAGCTTAAGAACATTTCGAAAGATCCAAGAACAATCTGTAGGCATTGGAAGTGTCCAGAAATGATGTCTTTTGTATGTAGTAGTGTTCACCCAACACTACACCAAATATGGGCTGTTGCAACACCAAAAAAGTGTATCATTAGGCTCCAAAAGTGTTACAATAGATGTTTATGCAACACTTTTGCTAAAAGTCAGTGTTGCATTTGCCGGCGTTGCAACAGCCTTCTATAGCAACGCTTTTTGTGTTTATTGCAACGCTTTTCAAAGTATTACAAAAAGAGTTTGGTGTAGTTTGTTGTAACACTTTTGCATGTTTTAGCAACATTTTGAATATGTTACAACAGACGAATGCAACACTTTTTTGCAACATTAATTGACTTAAAATGTTACAAAGTGAGTTTATTGCAACATATTTTTGCAACATTATTATGCATTTTGCAATACTTTTGGTTTTTTTTGCAACATTTATATGCAACATTTTGGAACCTTTTGCAATACTTTTTGATATTTTTGCAACATTTCTCTGCAACATTTTAATGACTATTGTAATACTTTTAAATTTTATTGGCAACACTAATTTGCAACATTTTTATTAGTTCACATTGCAATGTCCTGTTTGAAATTTAAATTTACCATGCATGAAAGCATATACCAAACCAGAAATGACATTTCATTAATGTCCAACAAACACATGTCAATGAAGGCCAAACATAGTCTAAAGTCGAAACACAAGTCGACTTACACCAAAAGTCTACATTAAACGCGTAGTCTAAATAGTTAAGGTACCAATTAACATACTTAACATACTTAAGCATACTTAAGCATAGAAAGTTCATTTGTTCTTCCGAAATAGCATACAAAGTTTTTATAATAAATTGCGAAAGTCTAACATAATTCCTGAATAATGAAAATTCAACATAATCTTCGAATTTAATTGGCAGGAGCAGCATAGCATGGCCAAAACAGCATACAAGTGTTCCATTCTTCCAGATGATGCAGACAAAAAGCCTTCATGATCTGTGCAATAAATATTAAAAGATTAACTGCTTATTCATAGACAAAGGTCAGAAATCAACACCAAAATGTGGCCCAAGTAACATGGCAACCTAATATGCTATTAAAATATTAATATAAATGTACATCAGGTCATCAGTGATGCATACGAAGTCTATGTCAAATAAATTTTATAACACAAAGTTAACATATAGTGTAGTAGGCAAGTACATTTGGTCTGACATGTATCTGCATGCTAGGCATCTCGGTTTTTGAGACGGACGGTTTGTTTCTGTTTGGGTGTTGTACACCCCTGCATGGTTATGCTTAACGTTAACGGAAATATTCCTTAATTTTGTGTTAATTGCATAACTGTTGTACATTTTATTTTTTGCTCAATTCCATGTTTGTTATTCTATATACTAAACCAAATTAGTTAGATTCAACGAATGAGAATTAGTTCCCCGGGAGTTACCCAAGAAGACCAACTCATATAGATATTACTAAGCTTGGTGTCTTAAGAGTGCTAGAGAGCAAGTTAAAACACTAGCCTAGGAAGCCAAGAAAACAAACTCCTACACAAATACAAACACCACCTGAAAATGGCCAAAACTAAGTCTGAAAATTTTGGAAATTTGGGCATCACTTCAGGATGACTTGGGACAAATTCGGGACTGATTTGGCGAGCTCAAGGGGCTGCCGAATTTGGTCTTTGAGGTGGGTTAGGAGATGAGCAAGAAACAAGTAGAAACAAGGTTGAAATGATATGAAATTCAAAGGATAAAAGCTTGAAACAAATGGAAACTCTTGATGAGATTTCTTTAAAGGGAATAACTAGGAATATATAGGAGATCTTGTAAATACGAGAAGTCAACACAATCTATAGCTGAGTAGAGTGTGTGCACTATCCTAGCAAGAATGCATATATACAAGAGATCGAATTTAACAAAGTCCATACATATTCAAACTGCTGAGGTCCAAACAGATGGACCAAAGTAACACACAAGCATCAAGTATTAATTATAACAGACCAAATAATTCCAGTCTATATAAGTCCCAGTCTACATTCTGCACTATGATTAAACATCGCCTCTTCTATATCAGAATAACCAACTAAATATTAACAAACAGAAAATCCGAAAAATGTTTGAACTTCCACATAAGTATTATTTAAGATAATTTTACTTACCTTAACTAACAAAAGTACAGGAAATGATACTCCAATCAAGAAGCCAGAAACAACTCCAACCAATGTTATCAGAATTAGCCCCATGATACTAAAGTACACACATTCCTCCCTGCATCAATTAGCATCCAATGGAAAAAAAGGATAAAACTGACAAATCAAACAATCAAAATTAACAAACAATTACCAAAAAATTAATAAAACTAGCTCACACAAATTGAACACAAACATCCAACATATAATACCAGTTTTAATCGAACAAAAATTATGAACAAATAAAATCCAACATATAATCCAAATATTATCCATGTATAATCTAACATAATCGAAAAAATACGGGTAATTTACCTTGAATTAAATTTCTAATTGAATCTCCACAGTCCACTCCAACTTTTCTAGATGTAATCGATTTGGGGTTTTGGGGTTTTGTGGTTTGATTTAGGGGCTTGAGAGAGGTGTAAGAGATTAGTGAGAGAGATGAGTGAGAGAGATGGTCGAGAGAGTCCGGTGAGGTCGAGAGAGATGAGTCAGATATGAGAGAGTGACGGAGAGAGAGGAGTGAGAGATTAGTGAGACAGATGAGTGAGAGAGATGAGAGAGAGAGACATGGTCGAGACTCGAGAGTGAGGTCGAGAGAGACGAGAGATGGTGAGATCTGAGAGATGGTCGAGAGAGAGAGAGAGGTCTGTGAGAGAGAGATAAGAGAGAGAGGTTTCTTGTTTTTTATGTAATAAAACATTACTTCGTCTGTGTAATAATATTTTTGGCACGAAAAAAATTTTGGGAAGCCCGGGAACAAAAAATTAGAATAGCCCGCTTATAATTTTGGTAGTGTATTGTAACACTTTTCAAAAAGTGCGAAAAGTGTTACAATTGTTATAAAATGTCAAAATTATCATTTTCCTTGCAACACTTTTGGTATTTCTTGCAACACTATAAAAAATATTGCAATAGACTACCAAGTTTTGTGTCAATTGTAACACTTTTTGTAACACTTATACATATTGGTGTTGCAATAGGCCATATATGGTGTAGTGCAAAGTGGCCATAAGGCACTACTTTTGTTAACCACCTTACAAAGATGAGACATCATCTGAGCTTGATTCCATTCTTTTGAGTTCTTAAAACCCAGTCCACCCTCATCCAAAGGAGCACATATAGACGCCCAACTGATTTTAGCTCCACCTTCAGAATGAACATCTCATTTCCACAAGAACCTAGTGAACATGGTCTGAATTCTGTTATGAACGAAGCTAGGAAGTACAAGATGATTAGACCAAAAAGTTTGTATTGTAAACAAGACAGATCGAATTAGTTGAACTCTACCAGCCAGAGAGAGAAGCATAGAGGTCCAACAAGAAACCATGGCAGTGATCTTATCCAGTAAAGGGATACAGTCGTGATGTCGTAGCCTCGAGGAGATGAGCGGGACTCCTAGAAAATGAATTGGAAGGTCTCCATGAACAATGCCATACGTTTGATCAAACCAGTGTTTGAAATCGTCCTAACAATTTCCAAAGAATACGGTACTCTTTGCCAAACTAGGACGCAACCCACTAACGTTAGCAAACTTAGTAACGCAGCCCATAATGTGATTGACAGAATCAGTATCACCATTCAAAAAAAGTAGGACATCGTCCGCATAAAAAAGGTGAGTGAGTTTAATTCTTTGCATTTCCAATGGAATTTAAAATTGCTGGGAGCCTTGTCAAGCATCACATATAAAACATTCATGGAAATGCAAAAGAGATATGGGGAGATAGGATCCCCCTGCCTAATCCCTCGTTTTCCTTCAAAGAACCCGCATAACGACCCATTAACTTTGACAGAGAAGGAGGTAGTAGAAATGCATGCGTAAATCCAATCCAAGAACCGTCTAGGAAAATTTAGTTTTTACAGAGCCCCCATTATGAAATCCCAACTGAGCGAATCAAATGCCTTGTGTAGGTCAAGTTTTAAAGCATATTTAGCTGAACCATTGTCTCTGTTATAACCACGAAAAAGTTCCTGAGCCATCAAAATGTTGTCAGATATGTAGCGGCCAGGAATAAACGCATATTGACATAAATTGGTTATGCTTGGCATGACCAATTTAAGACGAGAAGCCAGAATTTTAGCAATGCACTTATAAAGGATGGAGCATAATGAGATTGGACGAAAGTCATACATAGTGGTTGGAGTTGTCACCTTTGGGATTAAGGCAATACTCGTGGCATTCACAGCTTTGTGCATAGTAGCTGTTGTAAAGAAACTTTTAATTGCCTCGTAGAAAGTATTTCCTACAATATCCCAAGCATCTAAGAAAAACTCCACCGTGAATCCGTCCGGTCCCGGCGCTTTATTTTTCTTCATCTTTTTCAAGGTAGCCAGAATAAGTCCATCAGAAACAGGGGACTCTAGCACTGAAGCTTTAGAAGTAGAGATTGAAGTATTGTCCAGGTTCTCGAAGTCACAAGGCTCGAGGTGCAAGGAGTTACCAAGTGTACTGGAGAAGAAATCTACAGCCACTTTAGCTACATTGTCATGCCCTGTAACCAACAAGCTAGGACGGAAGAAAGTGCATGCTGAGAAAGGTATATCTTATCCCGCACTTATGCAATAATATAATCAGTTTAGGACAATTATCTGAGAATGGCAGTAAAGTTCTTATCAAGGGTGAGTTTTTGTGGGTTTATGATGAAAATGATAGACTTGTTTTGAAAGTAAAGAAATATGCGAATAGATTGTATAAGATGATCGTTAAAGATAGTAGAGATGAATGTTTTTTGACAAAGACATATGAGATGACTTGGCTTTAGCATTCACGATTGGGTCATATAAACTTTCAGTCCATGACTCTTATGTCTAGAAATAGACTGGAACGTGGCCTACCTGCTCTTACTCAGCCCAAGGAAGTATGCACAGGTTGTTTATTGTCAAAGCAAACCAGGCATCCATTCCCCTCTCAGACAGACTTCACAGCCAAGAAAAAATTGGAGTTGGTACATAGGGACATATGTGGTCCAATCTCTCCGTCAACTCTATCTGGAAATTGATATTTTCTGCTCTTGGTGGACAATTTCAGTCGAGCAATGTGGGTATATATGCTCAAAAGTAAGGATGAGGCATTCCATTATTTCAAAATATTCAAGGCAGTAGTGGAGAAAGAAGCAGGAAATGAGATACAGGTTCTACGGATAGATAGGGGCGGAGAATTCTGTTCACAAGAGTTCAAAGATTTCTGTGAAACCAATGGCATCACTCGACATTACACTGCACCATATTCTCCACAACAAAATGGTGTTGTGGAGTGTCGAAATCGAACTGTGGTGGCAATGGGACGAAGTTTGCTAAATGAAAGAAAGTTGCCAGCATACATGTGGGGAGAATCTATTCGATATGCTGTTTATCTACTAAATCGAGTGCCCACGAAATCAGTGAAAGGGGCAACACCATATGAGGCCTGGACAAAGGAGAAACCACAGATCGACTATCTGAGGATTTTTGGTTGTGTTTGTCACATGAAAATTCCCAGTGTACACACAAAGAAGCTCGACAACAGATCAAAGTGCGTAGTGCATCTGGGCAGAGAAGCTGGAACAAAAGGGTATCGACTTTACGATCCCAACTCATGCACAATCCATGTTAGCAGAGATGTAGTGTTCGAGGAGACAAAAGACTGGAACTCGGATAATAAAGACGCTGAAGGAATTCACTCATTCTCTACGATCGTTGTCACAGGTCATGAGGATCAAAATCTAAAAGAAGAAGAAAATTTTGGTAATGATTCCATGGGAGACACAGAGGAGGATCAAAATGGTGGGATGACAACACCACAGTCGAGCCGTAATACAATTCAAACACCACAGTCAAGCCGTAATACAATTCAAACTTCACCACAGTCACAGTCACAGTCACAGTCGGAGTCACAGTTAGTACTGCAAAACACTCCAGATGTCTCAGAACATGGGCCACACCTGGATTTGGATGAAACATACGATGGAAGTGAGCATCCTTGAAAGTTCAGACTCATTAGCGATATATACAATGAGACAGAAGGTGATTACATGGCTGATGAGTTACTACTAGCAGGAATAAATGAAATAGTTTGTTACTCGTAGGCTGTAAAAGAGCAACATTGGAGAGAGGCTATGGACTGTGAAATCAGAGCAATTGAGCGAAATCAAACATGGGAGTTAACAGATTTGCCTCCTGGTCATCGTGCTATTGATTTGAAATGGGTCTACAAAACAAGACCCGAATGGAGAAGTGTTGAAGCACAAGGCCAGACTTATGGCGAAGGGCTTGATATGTCAAATTATACCTAACCGCAAGCGCACGGTATCTATTGTAGTAGATATTAGCAAATACGGGTCGAATCCTCAAGGAGACAGTTTCAATTTCAATTCAATTGCTATCAATTGTTTCTAGTCACAACGATTGTTTGAGAATTTTATTAACTACTAAAACAAATTTAACAAAGGTTTTAAATCAATTAATTAAGGGATCTAGGGCAATTCAGGTTCACCATGTTTACACCAAACAAATCACAAAAGTATAGTTTTTCAATGGGATTAAGTAATTAAAGCAATGGTTAATCTTTCTCAAGCATTAACGGTTAATCTTTCTCAAGCATTAACACTCTCAGAATATCTAATAATGTTCTCACACTCACCTTCAATTCTGCTAATTGTATGTAAGCCTCTAGTAGTAAAATCTCTCGATCTATTACTCCTATTACAATCGATTAATCCGTGATATTGCACAATTACACAAATTAAGAATTAGAACATATCAATCAGAATTACTCTTTACCCATCAATCTACTAATCAAATTAAGCCCAAATCATGGTGCAAACATGGCTCCCCTTAATACCCTAGAATTAAACTACTCACTCATTCTAGGATTAAAACTAACAATAATAATCAAGAAAGCCATAATAAACATGTACTAATAAACAAGATGAGATAAAGAGTACCTTAAACTTTGTATAAACGAAGAACAATAAAGATCCAAATTAAACCAAGTGCTTACAAAGGAAGAGATGAAGAGAGAAAAACCAAAACCCTAGCTTATGTAAAAACGTCTGTATATGTCTATCTCTCTCTTCCCACGTTCTCTCTCCTTCTTTTTATAATAAAACTCCTTAATAAAATCTGATATCTATCTCCTAATAAAAGTATTTTTAATATCCTAATCAATTTACAAAAAGATATCCATAATTGAATAGGATTTTCTTGTAAAATTAGTCACTTCTTTTTCTCCTCTGTTTCTGGGCTCTTCCAGTTGGATTTTGCTTACTGGACCACCTCTGAATTAAAGATAATTCCCTAAGCTTCGCGTGGACAGTAAGATCATCAAATTCTGACTTCTGGAACTCAAGATATGGCCCAAACAGTGCAGGTAGCCCGTGTAGCCCAATATTACGAATTTTCTCCTATTTTATCTCCAAAATAGCTCTTTTTGCTCCAAATCCTTCCAAGTCATGAATTCTTTATTTCCTACAATAAAACAATAAAATCTATTAAATAAAAATCCAAATCAATGCAAAACACAATAAATATGAGAATAAAATCATCTAAAATATATATAAAAATATACTCTATCAAACATCCCCACACTTAGCATTTGCACGTCCTCGGGCAAATAAGTGAAATAAAAACTAAGTCCTAACAAACATCACTTTCGTAGATGACACGATTGCATTGAGCATATGCAACAAGCCGTTAAACCCTTAGGCAGCCCTAGTAGGACGAGTGTTGTCTCGTGAGGGTTTATAGTGAATGTACCCACAAAATTCATCCAACCATGCAAAAGATCAATGCTAACACAACACCACACACACAAGTCCTCTCATGCCACATCAACTTAAGAATCAAAGTAAACATACGATGTCTTGGTGTCGAAAGTGCAAGTATTCACGTAGTCTACTCAACCAACATGCAAAAGGTCATAAAAATTCATGTCAAGTGTAAAAATCGTTGGTAATCATGCTAAGCCCACAAGAAATACATCTTTAAGTCTAAACCTGGGATCTCCTATGCCAAAACAAGTAATAACTCACCTTTCACTCAAAAGCGAATATTCACTAAAGAACAAGGTTAAGTGTATCACTCCATTCCAACAAAATCATAAACACAACTTGACACTCGCAATCAATCTCACTCTCAACACAACATACATCACTGATGACAATCAAAAGGTCTTTATTCGGGTTGTAGCGTGGGCTAGGGACAAGGTATGCCAAGAAAGCTAAAGAAGGTTAAGTCAAAAGCTAGTACCCAACAATATAATTCATTCCATTCCCTTTCTATTAAAACAAATACTTCCCCACACTTGGATTTTTCAATAACCCTTACATAATAACTTGACTAGTCGAATGAAGAGGGATCATACAAACATAAGAATGCTCTCAAATTTATTTATTTTTTTCTTCTTTTTTTTTTCTTTTTTTTCTTTTTTTTTCTTTTTTTTTCTGAGAGCTAAGGAATAAGCACAATGATCCATAAATATTATTATGAATTTCGACTAGCAAGCATCAACCCAAAATCAATATTCCCCAAAAGTATGACCATCAATAAAACCCCCCCCTTTTATGAACACCTTATCACTCCCTTAAGCACGATACTAGCCTTTGACAATTTATGTTCAAATTCAATATAAGGCCAGTAGAATAAAAAGGATAATGGCAAGTAATGTAGTGTGTCACCGAAAGAATAGGATTAGGCTCAAAGGGTTAACTAATTGATCATGTATAAATGGTGTGGAAATATGGGAAATACGAGGTTAAACCTAAGTGCCTTTATCATCTCATCATCAAGTAATGTCATGCATTTCAAGAAAGATCTCAAGTAAGTGCTAGCAATGTAAACAACATGTGGACACTCAAGCAAACGAAAAATCATGCAAAAGATATGCATATAGGCTCAAAACTCACTTGGTGTGACAAAACATAATCAATCCCATGTAACAAGACTCTCTAACGCACCTACTTGTACTCAAAGCATGTAAACCAAGTCATCTTGCACATATTCATGTCATTCTAATCACTTACAACATCCAATTAAGTCTACCAGCTTCAACTTGCTAGTGTAAGTGTGTGCACAAGAACAAAGCACGTCACTTCTCATACAAAAACGTCCATAAACACAAGAATTCTACGCATGCATGGGTGTATCAAGCAAAATACAACAACTAATCAAATTGCATGGCTAGAATTATTTTTGGTATTTTTAATTTTTTAATTTTTTTGGATTTTTTTTTTTTTTAAACAAGTAATACACTACGTTGAGAACACCTCCCCACACTTAAGCGGTTCATTGTCCCCAATGAACTAATGAACAAGATACAAAACTACAACTAAAAACAAAATAAAACTACACTAAAAAGAAAAGAAAAGAAAACTCCCCTGGAATCAAGGTGTCGGGTGTGAAAAATATCTCTGAAGAGAAGCAGAGATGTCATCCAATTGTTTCCCCATCCTCTCTTGAGCTTCCATGATTCGAATTTGATTTGCCTTTAGTTGAAAGCTAGCTAGGGCTAGGGTTTTGATGTGATTCTGTGCGCCTGAACGTGACAATACATACATGTATACAAGAAACATTATAATAACAATAATAACAATAATAATAATAGTATCTACAAATAAAACAAAGTACATTTTTTTAAATGAATAAAATACATAGCCACATAAGAATGATTAAAAAAAATGTTATAAATAAGTATATTTATAAAATATAAGATAATTTACATAAATAGTTACAAAAGAAAAAAAATGAAAAGAAAAGAAAAATAAAATAAATAAAAAGAGAGAGATAGAAAGAAAAAAAAATACATATATCATAATAAAATAATGATACATAATAATAATAATAAATAATTATAATAGTAATAATAATAATAATAATAATAATAATAATAATAATAATTAAAAAAGAAAGAAAGAAAGGAAAAAGAAAGAAAAGAAAAACAAAATCAAAATACAATTACTTAAAATAATAATAGTAGTAGTAATACTAATAACAATAATAACATAAATATATTAAATAACTAAGTCATATATTATATAATATTAATATGTGTGTATGTCAACGTATGGTACAGGGTGGTTAACATGTTTAGTAAACTAAAACATGTTATCTCCCGCCAGTTGTACACCGCAGCTAAACAAATACAACCTGCGGTGTCCACCAAACTGCCCTCTTTTTGCGATTTGAGACAGGAACTTTCACACTGCAGTTTGTCACTATGCACCGCCAGCTTCTTTTTTTTTTTCTTTAAGTCCCTCAACAGGAATTCCAGTATCACAAATACGAGTATTTAAACTGCTAGCCGGATAAATTACAACAAACAATTTTTTTTCTTTTTCACCTGAAACACTTGGGTTGCCTCCCAAAAAGCGCTTATTTAACGTCAATAGCTTGACCTCCTAAAAAAAATACTCCGGTAAAGGCGTAATATCCACTTTCTCGATCATAAACTCGCCACCACAAAAAGTATCAAAAACATCTGTGGTTGTCTTTATCCTGCAGAAAGTCTCCAAACAAGCATCAACAAAATAAAATATGTCATCAATAAGCAACAATTCAGTAAGTGCTTGTACGGCTTTGGAAAACTTTGTGATAAAATAACGATAAAATTCAAAACCACAAAAATCTTGAACTCCCTTGACATAAGGTGGAGGTTCTGGTGGTGGCTTTTCTTCACACCTCACTTTCACTGGAGTCATTCGGACATCTTGGCTTATCACATCATTGGTTAATAAGACACTTCCATCTTCTCCCTCTTCTCGAGCTTGAAACGTATGAGCCACTTTGTATGGATCCTCAACCAGAATTTGAGAAATATCATCTTGGACAATATTTGTTATCACATCAACCTTGAAATAAGTGTTCTTGAGCAAAGAAACCTTGTAAGTAGAGGCTAGATCGAGAGCAAATTTATCAATACATGGTAGCTTAGGCACAGGTTGTGGAAGAGAAACAACAACCATATCTGTATTGCTTTCCTTTGTCACCTCATCATCAGTCACATTGTTCTCAGTAGTAGCAACATCATTGATCTCGTCATCGGTGGCATGCTCCTTCTCTTTATCAATGGCCTCATCATCAACATACATGGAGAAACTATCATATTCCTGATCGCTTGAGAGATTGATAGCAGTCAGGTCCTCTTTGGATCGGATAGATGATGATGGTAAATAGTCGAGCTGTACTGTAGTAGAAGAGTTAGCCAACTGTGCAATTTGAGATTCAATCGCCAGACTTTGAGTTTCTAATCCTTTGATCGCCTCAGCTTGTTCTTCAGAACTCTTTAGCAGTTTATTCAAGATATCCCACATCTCATTTGTCTGATCAGCTTGCACATCTACACTGGATTGAGAAACATGTAGATCTTCTTGTAGAGGAGGATATTGATATTCTTGCTGTGGCGGCTGCTCATATGACTGATAATATTGTGGCTCAAACTGTTGCTGATTATGATATGAAAAATTTTGAGCACCATTGTCCTGGTAGTAGAAATCTGGTTGATTCACGCATTCTTGATCAAAAGTGTTTGAATACTGATTGTACCCATATCCTTCTTCAAAAGAATTCATTTGTCCCAACTGAGCACTCTGAGAATTATAGACATTGTAATAGCATTCCAAACCATAATGACCCTGGACACCACAAATTGGACAGAAGTTGTAAGTTTTAGGGGCCACTTGTGACATCTCATTGATAATCATTGGATGCATAGTGGGCTCTGTAGGGTTGAATGAGGCAATTTCTTGAGTGCGTGCCTCCAACATGGAAGAGAGTAGTGCTAAAGTATCAACTTCACCCATTGCAAACTTGTAGACACTCAACAAAGCCAAGAAAACGTAGTAAAATCTGCCTCAATTGGAACAAAGGTTCCAACGAGACAATGGAAACAATCTAAACAACTAAATTAAAATCAATAGAAACTCGCTGTCTCCCCGGCAGTGGCGCCAAAAACTTGATATGTCAAATTATACCTAACCGCAAGCGCACGGTATCTATTGTAGTAGATATTAGCAAATACGGGTCGAATCCTCAAGGAGACAGTTTCAATTTCAATTCAATTGCTATCAATTGTTTCTAGTCACAACGATTGTTTGAGAATTTTATTAACTACTAAAACAAATTTAACAAAGGTTTTAAATCAATTAATTAAGGGATCTAGGGCAATTCAGGTTCACCATGTTTACACCAAACAAATCACAAAAGTATAGTTTTTCAATGGGATTAAGTAATTAAAGCAATGGTTAATCTTTCTCAAGCATTAACGGTTAATCTTTCTCAAGCATTAACACTCTCAGAATATCTAATAATGTTCTCACACTCACCTTCAATTCTGCTAATTGTATGTAAGCCTCTAGTAGTAAAATCTCTCGATCTATTACTCCTATTGCAATCGATTAATCCGTGATATTGCGCAATTACACAAATTAAGAATTAGAACATATCAATCAGAATTACTCTTTACCCATCAATCTACTAATCAAATTAAGCCCAAATCATGGTGCAAACATGGCTCCCCTTAATACCCTAGAATTAAACTACTCACTCATTCTAGGATTAAAACTAACAATAATAATCAAGAAAGCCATAATAAACATGTACTAATAAACAAGATGAGATAAAGAGTACCTTAAACTTTGTATAAACGAAGAACAATAAAGATCCAAATTAAACCAAGTGCTTACAAAGGAAGAGATGAAGAGAGAAAAACCAAAACCCTAGCTTATGTAAAAACGTCTGTATATGTCTATCTCTCTCTTCCCACGTTCTCTCTCCTTCTTTTTATAATAAAACTCCTTAATAAAATCTGATATCTATCTCCTAATAAAAGTATTTTTAATATCCTAATCAATTTACAAAAAGATATCCATAATTGAATAGGATTTTCTTGTAAAATTCGTCACTTCTTTTTCTCCTCTGTTTCTGGGCTCTTCCAGTTGGATTTTGCTTACTGGACCACCTCTGAATTAAAGATAATTCCCTAAGCTTCGCGTGGACAGTAAGATCGTCAAATTCTGACTTCTAGAACTCAAGATATGGCCCAAACAGTGCAGGCAGCCCGTGTAGCCCAATATTACGAATTTTCTCCTATTTTATCTCCAAAATAGCTCTTTTTGCTCCAAATCCTTCCAAGTCATGAATTCTTTATTTCCTACAATAAAACAATAAAATCTATTAAATAAAAATCCAAATCAATGCAAAACACAATAAATATGAGAATAAAATCATCTAAAATATATATAAAAATATACTCTATCAGGGCTATGTGCAGTGGCTTGGTATCGATTTTGATGAGGTGTTTGCTCCTGTAACAAGGATGGAAACCATTCGATTATTACTGGCACGTACTAGCAGCTAAGAATGAATGGGAAGTGCACCACTTGGACGTCAAATCAGCGTTCTTGAATGGCAAGTTGTACGAGAAAGTGTATGTCAACCAACCCGAGGGCTATGAGACAAAAGGGAATGAGAAGAAGGTTTACAGGTTATTTAAAGCTCTATACGGCCTTCGACAAGCAACACGAGCTTGGTATACACAGCTGAATAAGTGCCCATTGGAGCACGCTGTCTACACAAAACGGGAAGGTAATGAATCTCTGATTGTTGGTGTTTATGTGGATGACGTGATTATCACAAGTACTAGTGTGAGCAATATTGTTAAGTTCAAGGAGCAGATGAGCCAGGAATTTGAGTTGTCTGATTTGGGAAAATTAAGCTATTATCTCGGCATAGAAGTGGAGCAAGGAACAGGTTTTATCCAGCTAAAACAGGTAGCATATGCAAAGAAAGTATTAGAGAAAGCAGGCATGGCCGAGTGTAATGCAGCAAAATTTCCAATGAAACCCAAACTACAGCTGTACAAGGATGAGAAAGGCAAGTTTGTTAATGCTACTGAGTACAAGAGCACAGTGGGTGGGCTGAGGTATCTAGTGCATACACGTCCAGACCTTGCTTATGCAGTTGGTGTGGTGAGTCGTTTCATGGAAAGACCCACGGTGCTTCACCAATGAGCTGTAAAACGTATACTGAGGTACGTGAAAGGTACGTTGAACTATGATTTGAGATATACAAAGGGTCGAGGAGATTACATGTTATCTGGGTTCTCGGACAGTGATCTAGTAGGTGACTTGGTAGATAGGAAAAGCACAGGAGGGATGGCGTTTTATCTCAATGAAGCACTGATTACCTGGGTGTCTCAAAAGCAAAGGTGTGTGGCACTATCAAGTTGTGAGGCAGAGTTTATGGCAGCCACAGTCACTGCTTGTCAAGGGATATAGTTACATAGGTTACTTGGCCAGATTACTGATGTTCAACCCAGGCATGTGATTATCTATATCGACAACAAGTCGGCTATTGATTTAGCATGTAATCCTGTGTTCCATGGTCGTAGCAAGCACATTGATGTGCGTTATCATTTTATTCGGGACTGTGTGGAGAAGGGGCTAATTATCATTAAGCATGTGAGTTCTGATCATCAACGAGCAGATGTCCTGACAAAGCCTATGTCCGTGATCAAGTTTGAAAAGATGCGTGAGTTGCTAGGAGTCAAGGATCTTAATCATGTTTAGATTAAGGGGGAATATGTTGGATTATTTATTTAATCTAAACATAATTTAGTTATGTGTTTTGTTTATTTGTTTTAAATAAAGTCTGTTATACAGACGTTGTGTATTGGCTTAGTACATGGGTTTGATTAGGTCGTATGTTGTTCAGATAAAATAGGGATCATGGAGATAGACGGGGTATGCAGTTCCTAATTTATCGCATCTGGTGTATTTTAAATTCTTGCTTGTTCTATTTCAATAATTATCTCTTCAATATTAAGTTATTTCATGCAATATTCTTTCAAGTATATTCACGTACACATTGCATATATCTAACAATTGCAAAGCCACACACATGAACCAAAATGCAAAACAAGTTTATTTGTGCTAGCTTGTACAGGATTATGCCAGCAAAGCATACTAGCTAATTAACAACACAACTATAAAATTGCAAAATGAGGTACAGGGAGAGAGCTCGTGGCCTTACTTCTTGACTATGCATTGCAATTAATTGTCTGAAACTTGCAATCAGATGAAAACAACGAGCCCTTTTTTTTGCTAAATAAAAACAACGAGCCTTATAAATTAGCACGTACCAATAATATAAATTAATTAACTATATTTGAAATATTTGTATCATCAACTTTGAGTCTCAGCACTTCATTTCAACTAGTTACTATTATGCCCAAAAAGTTAATGGGCACTTCATTTCAAATTTCAATATTATCCAAGAAAGTAATCTTCACAAGAAAATATATCAAAACCATTCATAATTTGGTAATCAAGTTTATTCTAAAGAGTGAAGTTAAATTAAGAAATTTGCAAACAAGATTAAAAACTATTCTTCAAATTTTTTAGTATAAAGTGCTCTCAAACAGTCAAACATCATAATCATCAACGTAAAAAAAATTATTATTACAGGGTCACTTCAAATATTAAGAAATGAAATGCAATATTTCAACCGGCCAGCATTGAACAAGCCGAGGTTTGACTTGCCTCCCTCTTCAGCTTCTTCAGATGCTCCTTAAGCTCCTCAACCTCTGCCTTAACTTTTCGCAGCCTTTTTTCCACCCTCCGAATGGCCACATTATTCACAAATCCAGAGGGCCTTGGACGTTCAACATGAGAAGTACTGGCCTGCAGATTATCAGAAAAATAATGCAACAACTTTAGTCACACAAAATTATTAAAGTTTATTTAACAAACTAGCTACGTGTTAAACCACCAGGCTTGATCTTACCTCTTCTCCAGGTGGAACCCTCTTCTGATTATCCTTCAATATTAGGAGTTCGGGATCATAAGGATCTGGAAAAAAGTTATCCCTAAACCCTTCCTGCACAGCTTTAGGCACTTTGGGACAAACTTTTATTGTTCCTTTCACGTTCGCTAAATGGTATTTTAGCCTGGTGACCCCTTGCACCACGTGTTGACAATAGTTACACATAACATATGATTGCTTAGTGGTGCCCTTGGTCGTAACTTTTTTTCCGTGATCCCATGCATAATCCATTTGTTTATTATTCACTGCAAAATCCAATTTTTAGATATTAGTTTTGAAAATTTCACAAAGTTCAGTAGTCATTATATAAATGATATGGTTGTAAATATATGTAATCTATCAAAAAAAAAATATGTGTTGTTTTAGCCATGTAGATTGAATATTTTAAAAAAACATAAAAATAAAAAAAAATGTTAGCAAAAATCAAAAAAAAATAAATAGAAACAATGAAAAATTAATCCACACACAAATAAAACATATATAGTTACTCTATATGTTTTTATTCTATTACCTCATCATATCTAAAAAACAACTCAATCAACTTTTATTTTGTAATTAATTTTTTAATGTCTGCACCTTGAAATTTTATTAAGAACAACAAAGGGGTAGAGATATTATAAAAACAATATAACAGTTCAAACAATAATTTCAACATATCGTAATTATATGTGTAATATTGTAGATGATATATATCTAACATAAAAAAATATAAAATTGAGATAGAAATAAACTTACTGGTGATAAGATGTACTGATGAAGGTGAAGGTAAGGCGCGGAAGTCCTACAAGAAGATGTAAACAATCAATCAAAGATATATAAATGTACAAAACCAATTAATTTTAGGGATTTAAATGTAAAATTGATGTTTTAATAATAGATTTAGATATAAGAAAGATGTATAAAATTATAAGAACAAGACAAATATGTAGAAAATCAATCGAAGTTAGGGTTTACCTAAGAAAGAAGTTAGGATTTACCTGAGAAAGATGAACAAATTAAAATGTTGTTGAGCAACTATATGTTTTTATGATGGATGAACAAATTGAAATGGGAACAGCTACCTAAATTCTAACGGAATGTTACATGAATTATTTAGAATTGATGAACAAATTGAAATGCTTCACAACTAGCTACAAGAATTGATTTTAGGATAGATGAGCAAATTGAAATGTTGATGCCGCGGGATTGTTACACAAAAGATGTATTACATTTATAGGAGTTACGGCTCATTAGGGTTAGGGTTTTGATATTACCGTTGGGCTTTCTCAATCCTTGGAACCCGATGTTATATTTTTTTTTATTTTAACTTTACAAGTTATTTGTATTTTTTTAATAGAATAAAGGTTTGGTATATAATATTATATACAATATATGTGTGTGAATATTATTTTTTTCATCATTTTGTTTATGTTTAAATAAAACACAACCCTGTTTCAAAAAAAAAATACAACCTATGTAAATCATATCGTTATATACATTAACGTGATGTAGGACAACTATTCATATTAATTTAAAATTAAACAAACATATATTGAAAAATTAGTTTATCAAATACTACCAAAAATAAAATTTTAAAAAATATTAAAATAATAATTTAATAACTTAATAAAATAGAAATGAAAATCTAAAACAGAGTAAACATACGAGGCAACACAATACAAAATAACTTTATCATATAACATATTTTCAATATATTATATTAAATATGATTATGATCATCATAATTGCAAATTAAAAAATTAAAATGGGCATGTTTTTATTAGTATACTATTATATATATACAAAATTATTATTTGTAGTTGTTGACTTTAATTATTTTTCCTTGCTTGTTAATTATTTGTTTAGTTGTTTCTCGAATTTTGATACAATTTAATGAATTTTTCATGACTATTTAATTAGTAATATGTTTTTGACATTAAGATAGCTCAATTATTATTAATTGAAATAAGTAAAATATTTATTATATAAAAATGTAGTAAATGGTATTAAAATAAAATATTTATAAACATGCATTATGATATTTCTAAATTTTAAAAATTCAAAATATGAATTTTTGAGTCATTTTGTAGGATCTGACTTAAAATATTAATAATAATCTATTTTAGTTATTATGGTAAATTTCATTACATTTATCCACGCCAATCAAACATCTCCTTATTTTTTAATTACATTTATTCGAAAACAGAAATTCATAAGGCTCTCTCCCAAATGGCTCCTTGCAAAGTGCTTGGGCCTGACGGTCTCCATGCTATTTTCTACCAACAATTTTGGAATGTGTGGGGATGATGTGACCTGCTTTGTTAATGATATCATTTTCGGTAGAGTCTCTCCGCAAGATGTCAACATGATAAGGGTAGCATTAATCCCGAAGGTAAAGAACGCGACGGAAATATCTGATTTCCGACCGATGTCCCTTTGTAATGTACTCTATAAAATAGCATCAAAATCTGTGGCGAATAGACTGAAGCCGTTACTCCAGAATATAATCTCAGAAAATCAAAGTGCTTTTGTCCCGAAAAGACTCATAACAGATAATGCCCTTATTGCCTTGGAATTGTTCCACGCAATGAAAAAAGAATGAAAGGGAGGAGAGGTTCAATAGCTATGAAACTTGATATGAGTAAAACTTACGATCGTGTTGAATGGAATTTCTTAAAGAAGCTTCTGGTGAAGTTAGGTTTTGCAGGGTGTTATGTAAAAATTTCACACAACACCCCGAGTAAACCTCGCCGGAATAGCAGGAATTATCCTTGGTTTTCGGATAATAAAACAAATTAATTAGCTGCCAAAAAACGGGACAGCTGATCCTAATAACAATATTTAGTACTTAGAGGGCTGGATTAGCAAGGTCATCGGACGTCAATGGTTAAAAACTCCGACCAAATGTATCCGGAATGTGATCACCGAAGGTACACGTGCCTCGCGTACAGAATAAGTGAAAACCGAACCCCTTGATAATTGCCTACATATCCTATTTATAGGAATCAAGCCCTAATGTAGTTTTTTTAGGTTAGGAATCCTTTTCTTGCTAATTAAACCACGAAATAATAGAGTTTTGATTAGAAATATAACTTATCTTCAATTCAGCTAGCCACTTAATAGTGTCCTATTCGAAGTAGAACTCCCAAATCCTACTCATATGAGAACTCCATGTATGTATAGACATATATCACCAATACATAATATTTATCATATTAGAAACGTACTCCTTAATGAAATTATCCATTTAAAGGACCCAATTCACATCCCCTAAAAATTAGGAGATAACCCTTATCCGTTCGACCAACAGAGGTGGAGCCTGTAAGTACACCTGAACCTGCACAGCTTCCCTTTAAAGCGAACCTCCACCTCCAAAGCTACCCTCCAAAGGTATACCTCCCCAGCTTTCTCTAAACCTATACCTGCTTACTAAATAACCTAACAGGTCCCCAATATCTATGGGCCTAAAATTGAACCCATTACAAATTTTGGGCATAACAACTACCCCCGGTTCCTTGCAGCCATGAAATGCAAAAGGAACCTTGCCATCTCCCCTCGGGTTCAGCTTCATTTTTATATCCAGCTCTAACATAACACCCTAATACCTTGTATTTTTACTAATGAATTTGCCATAACTAAGCCAATAACACTCCCAAAAATTTCATGATTTCCCTACGATTTACACCTACACCAACTCCTACCAAGAAATCCTTTCCCTTTAATAATTCTCTCCGAGAAAATAAATCCTTCTAATACTTTATGTAAATTCCCAAAAAATGATTTTGAAGAAACAACTACCTAATTAAAATCACGTAAAAAATCCCATTTTCCTCTTAAAAACTGTGTTTAGCTTCTCACATTTCCATATCCCAAGACAACATTAACTCTTTTCAATACATAATTTACTTCCACACGCCACAGCCTTTCTCTTCTCTTTTTTATATATATAAAAACACCCATACACCCCCCTTTTCTTTCCTTTTATCTCTAAAATTCACTCTCTCCTCCCCTATCGATTCATCTCCCTACCGGAAGCTTCCACGCAGACGACCCACTCCGGCGATACTCTCAAGTTTCAGCAACTCAAGCCCTCTCAATCTTTACAAAGGTATGACTTAACTCATGTTTTCACCTTTTACTTATATTCATTATCGTTTCCCTAATTGCATGTTTTAATTCACTTCCGATTTGCTCCTATACATGCATACTTAGATACACACACTGATACATACATACATATACAGTCATATCATGTTATTCACCTTTCAGATCACCATTATATCAAGTACTCCCCTGTTACGCTCCAAATATCCTTTAGGAATTAAAACCCTAAAGCCCAAATCCCACTGGTTTACACCTATGGATATCCATTTTCTTTTTTTTTCAAAACCCAATCGTTATTCGCTGTTATAATACAGGTATCAATCCGTATTTCTAACTGAATTTACTCTAATAATGTATACATTATATAGAAATACCCAATTTGAAAAAGCTGTTAAGGTTCCTTGATGGGCATACAGGTACAGCTAGCCATTTTAGGTGAACTTATTCTTTCAGTGTATTTGACCCCCCCTGTATGTGTTTATTCATACATGTCTCTTCAAACACCTTATTTAGGAGAACTCACTGATCACCTACTCATCCTGCTTCGCTTTGTGTAGATGTCTAGTGGATCAGCTGCAGCAGCTCCCAGCACTCCACCTCTGAGGAGATTACCCACTTCCCAGAGCTTTCAGGCACAAATCAGCTTCCCTCTATTACACTAGCTTCAAGAGCTAACCCGTATTTTTCCATAAGCACCGGGACCCGTTCAAAAATTAAATCAATTGAACCCACACAAACCCGTCCTTTAAGCATCAACCTTTTTGCCCATAAAACCAAAGATACTCGACCTGCTATTCTTATAACCTCATCCAGTGAACAAACATCAGAAACCACCCCAAACCAACCTGCTGCTGATGAGGTTTCCTCTATCAGAGCTTCACCCTCACACATCATCTCTTCAGCTTCCCTTGAATTGGACCCCCCAAATAACAAAACAAAAATCGAATCCATAGAAAACACTCCTACTAGTTTATCCTGTGAGAACATGAGTTCTTCTATGACCACTCTACTGTAAAGAAATTGACTCAATCACACCACATAGGCTGTTCTTTAGTCATTCCTTCCCCTGGGGAAAGATGCCATAGATTTGATATGTTTGAACCCGGGCAATCGTTACCTCGAGCTGTTTTGTCAGCTCAATTCTTTAAGTTAGGGTTATCTCTGCCCCTGCACCCTTTTATTCGGGAAATCCTCGAACTTTTTGACATAGCTCCCATCCAACTTACTATCAATTCATATCGTATGGCAATGTGTATGTATATTTTATACCATACAAAGTTTAACAAAACCCTTTCTGCCCGAGAGTTAGGATATTTTTACCAACTAAAACCAACTGGCCAAGACTCAGGTTTATTTTATTTTGCCGCTTAGAGTGTCCATGAAGGCCAATGTTTCAAAAGGTGTAAGAGAGGAATGAACGGCTGGCTCAAACTATTTCTTTATTGTTATGACTGTCCTCAACTAAGAACAGATTTCAACCTTTCAACAAAAATACCTGCAAAAACCCCTTTGAGAGGTTGTACGCTTAAACGTGCTATGGAAGCAATAAACATATCAGCTGAACTTGGAAACGGCCTCTGCTTGCTAACTCGTGATAACCTCATAAGCTGTGACTTCCAACCTGGGAGAGGTATCCTTACTCCAACTAGCTGAAGTTTATTACCTCTTCCATAAACATTTTACTAACTTTTCACTGTGCACATCATTAACACGTGCATATACTCGTGACAGTTTTTCCCTATTTATTTCGTAATTTATAACTTGCTCACCAGTTTCCATATTGTTTAATCCTTGCAGATATGACTTCAGGAATTCCTTCATTCATTAAAAAATCAACCAAGTATGAAGAGATGTTTGATGAGGATGATGATAAAGTCACCCCTATTGCGGCCACCCCAATTTCAAAGATCAAAGCTCCTTCTCTTAACCCGGAGAAATCGTCCACTTCTTCAAAGAGAAAACTGCCTCCTCCTGTGATAGAGACACTACGAGCCTCAGCTTCTCGCTCTGTCAAAAAAGTCAAATTAGCTTCTTCTCAGGAGACTGAAGGTTTAGGTCCCCATCTGCAGCATTTCTTCCAGATGGCAGGAAATCAGATCCCTGAGGAGGATGTAGCTGCTTGGGACAGGATGTCACTAGCTGAAGCTGAAAGAGCCGCTGTACTCGGCAATGCTCAAAGCTTATTTCACTACCTCAAGCATGGTGAAAGAATCGTGGAAATAGCCAGAGGTGACCAAAAACTTGTTGAAAAAGTGAAACAGCTTAAATTGTCCATCAAAGTTAAGGATAATGAGAAGATGATGTATGCTGATGCCAATAAAAAGCTCAAATTTGGTGAAACCAAACTGTTAAAGGAACGCGACCAGCTGTCTAACTCGGTTGCTAGTCTAGATGCCGAGAAAGAAGTGTTAGTCTCCTCCCATACCAAACAGATTCACGAGCTAGAGCTAAAGATGGAAGCTCTAAATACCAAGCTTACCCTGGAAAGGTCCGTTCAGAAGGGGAAAAGGAAGAAAGCCTATGATATTGGCTACAATATAGCCATCAACGATTATATCGAATCTACTTACCACGGGTTTCCCGATCTAAACTGGTCTCAGCTTGGTGAAGATGTTGTTAAAGCAGTGGAGGATATCAAGAAGAAGGAAACTGCTGCAACCAAGGTAGATGATATTGAACCAACTGGCAAAGAAAAAGAGGTGGAGGTTTCCTGAAAAGAGGCAGCTGAAGCTCAGGCAAATGCTTCCAACATAGCTGCTCCTATTCCTCCTATTTCAACAACTCAGGTATCCCCTGATACTCTTATTCCTTCATCTCTTTATGGTTGAAGAATTTGTCTACCCCTACGTGGGTTTGAATTTTAAATTGTTTTGAATGGTTTTGGTGGCCATTAACCTTTAATTTTATGAAGTCGTGGGCTCCTTGTATTGCCTCACAAGATGTAATCCATAACTTTGGTTCCTTTTGAATTATGCATCTTTGATTTCCATACATTCTCGTATTATTCATATGAATTTGCCATGCCGAGTACATATATTCTTAATGACAGAGCACACACCTAAACTTGGAGATGTGAACTATAGCTAGATTAATTAAATCAGCTTCGTAAAAATGTCAAGCTTACCATGAATTCTTAATATCACAAATCCATGTCTTAACATTTCCCGTTAAGTAGATACTGTCCATTTAGAGTTAAAGGAGATGATCCGAATGCATCGATGTGTTTAAAACCACATGAGATAATTCCTGTTTTCGAAACCAAAAACATCCTTCCAATACGTATATCATGAAGCTTCCCTTAACATGATTTGCTACGTTTGGTGGTCATAATAATTTAATACCCAACCAATCCTTTTTCCATATACAAAATATCCCATTTAATGCATCATAAGATCCTTATGAATGAATATCCTTAAATAATTATACACATTGATGTGTAAAATCCCAAAGTAAGGTAGAGCTTCCCATTTGCTCGCACCTATCCTTTCCACGTAGAGAATCATCATATGGCCAATGTTCTGGCTCCCATATAACTTTATTTTATTTTATAAAAAGAGTCCATAGAACCATTTTCCAGTAATACGAACGTGTTATGCAAAATTTACGCAAGCGCACGTTGTCACAAGTAATATATGATTAAATCAAGTTCGTTCCCACAGAGATCTAGAATGGTGTTCAATTCAGTAAATATGCCTATGCAACAATGTATGGTTTTAACTCACTGCTAAGAAAAGTAACAAATTGGGTTTGATTATCTAAATTATACTAATATGCGAATTATAAAACTAAGAATTAAACAATTAACGAGAATAAAAATCGAATTACTTATATGAGAATAAACATGGAATCCAAGTTTCATCATCTACTTCACCTAGAGTTGCAGCTTTTAATTAAAACATGTGATGGTCTTGATATCTGATCGGATAACACGGAAAGAGTAAAAGTTACCTCTCGGTATACTAGTACCAATCTACAAATACATCCACAGAAGAGATAGAAGATGAATAGGCACCTATTATGTTTAGACCCTATATCTCTATAGAATTTGAAAACATAAAGGTTGAAGCACAAGTTATCCACTTAGATCACATAGGGTAGCATAATATCTCTATTCATGCCACAAATCATGATGCTTAACATCAACCTATCCTATGCTAGCATGGCAAGTTCTAAATCTCAAGATCCACTCTCGTTTAGCAAGAGATTAACAATTCAATTTAGATGTTAGCTACGCATCCAAAAGCATTAAGATTAACCATACGAGGATATCAAGAATTCACCACACATAAATCTTTAAGGCATGCAAACTACTAAGCTACATAGATAAATCCACTAGGATCCCATGACAACGATTAGTTCATAACTAAACCTTTCGTCACCATGGGATTTGATGAAAACATGGTAAATAACAAGATATGAATAAAAGACGTAATTATATTAATAAACAAGAGTTTGAGAAAACAAATATATAATCCAAAGTAACACAAAGGATGAAGTAGATCTAGATCCGTTGCTTGTCACGAGCGTTGAACCCTTCTCTCCTTTTCTCCCTTGCAGATCTAAGCTAGGTTACAAAATAATAAAACTATGATAATGTGTATATCTATTACAATGCTTAGATGTGGTTTTATAGGCTCTAGATTTCTTGCCCAGCAAGAATTTATCTTCTATTACAATTAGAATTTAATTAAGGTGCTAAAACCTGCCCGGAATATAATTAGAACTTGAAAAGGGCAAAACAGGAATTTCCCAGCCATGCTTCACAAAGAATACGCGCGCGATTTTATTCAGCACATTACTTGCACGTGCTTCCTATCCCAGGTTGTAGAAAATCTCTCAAGCTTCACGTGGGCAGTAAGATCGCTGAAAACGGACTTACAGAACTCCAGATATAGCCAAAACAGTGTAAGCTGCGCAGCCTTCCCAGAAAATCCGAATTTTAATCAATTAATTCCCAAAAAATTATAGAAGCATCCACCTTAATCAACATTCTCTTAAACCTGCACAACTAAGCAAAACACATCAAAACTACAAGAAACTTGAGTCCAAGACAATCAATTTAAGCCGATTTAGAATGTTCCAAGTGGATATAAAATCCACTTACACTACGCCATAAGTGAGCATACACAACCCTTTTTACAAAGCGTTGCACAGAAAGCGTTTCGTTAGATAGAAGTTTTGGGTCTTTTGCAACTGAGCTGAATTGGTGTTGCGTTAGATATAGATTAGCGTTGCGTATTACCCACAGTGTTTCACATTATGCAACACTAACTGATGGCGTTGCGTTAGATAATTTTTTATTTTTATAAATGGTGACGTGGCAGGAGTGGGACCCACATTTGCTGACGTGGCATTTGCTGACGTGGCACATGTGGGACCCACATTTGCTGACGTGGCAGAAGTGGGGCCCACCTTTGCTGACGTGGCATTTGCTGACGTGGCAGAAAGCGTTGCATTAGACACCAGTAGTGTTGCGTTTGCTGTTTGAAGTGTTGCATTAGATATATTAATATTTTTTTAAAAAAATATGACGTGGCAGATGTGGGCCCCACAACTGCTGACGTGGCAGTGTGGGACCCACAAGGGTGACGTGGCAGGAGGTCCATCATGCTTACGTGGCAATTGTGGGACCCACAATTGTTGACGTGGCAAAAGTGGGGCCCACCTTTGCTGACGTGGCATTTGATGACGTGGCAGAAGCGTTGCATTAGATACCAGTAGCGTTGCGTTTGCTCTTTGAAGTGTTGCATTAGATATATTTATATTTTTTTTAAAAAATATGACGTGGCAGATGTGGGACCCACCACTGATGACGTGGCAGTGTGGGACCCACATGGGTGACGTGGCAGGAGACCCAACATGCTAACGTGTCAATTGTGGGACCCACAATTACTGACGTGGCAGAAGTGGGATCCACCTATGCTGACGTGGCATTTGCTGACGTGTCAGAAGCGTTGCATTAGGTATCAGTAGTGTTGCATTTGCTGTTTGAAGTGTTGCATTAGATATTTATTTTATTTTATTAACTAGTCTTGTCCCGAATGATGAATCTATTTTTTTAAATTATTTTTTCGACGTTCCAATCGCACGGGTGTCAAGATATAACGATTTTAGTGATGTGGTAATTTTTTAAAAAAATTCGTATATTTATTTTGTTGGGTTTTATAACGGGTCAAAGTCGACTTTCCTTTTAACTAGTCTTGTCCCGAATGATAAATCTATTTTTTTAAATTATTTTTTCAACGTTCCAATTGCACGAGTGTCAAGATATAACGATTTTAGTGATGTGGTAATTTTTTTAAAAATTTCCTCTATTTATTTGGTTGAGTTTTATAACGGTCAAACCGGTCAAAGTCGACCTTCCTTTCAACTAGTCTTGTCCCGAATGATGAATCTATTTTTTTAAATTATTTTTTTGACGTTTCAATCGCACGGGTGTCTTATTAAATTCAGAAAAGTGTCTTATTAAATTTAAGTACCAATTTAAATATTTATTTATTAAATTTAAAATATACAATTTTTAATAATAAAAATAAAAATACATAAATATATTGACAATATCACACAATGACACGCATATCGGTGAAATATTTTGAAGTGCAAATAATGCCCGCTCAGTGAAATGTTTGAGGGGCAAATAATACCGCCTCCCCCTTCACCCAAATTTTAACAAATTAAGATCCTCTCTTTTTCGTTCTATCTCCTTCTCTGTGTTTCATTGCATATCTCTTTCTCTCCCTCCATCTCTTTCTCTATCTTTCTCGCCCTCTTTCTCTCTCTCTCCATCCCCTCTTTCAAGCTTTCAATTTAGGGATTAATTTAGGGATTTAAGCTTCGATTTAGAATTGAATCAATGTTTTGGTTACAATTAGGGCTTCAATTGGGATCCAAGCTGTCATTGATAAATCCTAAATCGATTCAATCCTATAAGAATATCAAAATGTATCGAGAAGATGCAAATTTCAAGCTCCGTCGCTGGAGACGTGTCGGTCATACTTTCGTCCACCACGCGTACATCCAGATCTCGTATCTTTCGCCATCACTCCCCTGCTTCTCTCATAGTATGTCATCTCTCTCTCTCTCTCTCCCTCCCTCCCTCCCTCTCTCTCTCTCCCACCCTCTCTCTCTTTCCCTCCCTCTCTCCCTGTATCTCTCTCTCTCTCCCCTTCTCTCTCCTTCTCTCTCTCTCTCTCTCTTTACATTTCTTGTGTATTAATATTACTCAGTAATTCAGAACTTATGTTACAACTAATTCTGTTATTTCTTATGACAACAATTACAATTAGGGCTTCAATTCCGGTGGGACAAATGGTGATTCATTATGTGAATCCATTACACCGAAGAGTAAGTCAACTGGTGATTCTGTATTATTTATTCTGATTATCTTAATTTGAGGGTTATCAAGAATTATTTATTCTGATTATCTTAATTTGTTTTGTGTAATGTTTATAGGCCGCTGCAGGAACAATGGATGGTATTCTTGATACTGTTTCAGCTGCACACGCGCTCCTACCATTGCTTATGTTGTTGAAATCACATGGAAAGCTAGTCCTGGTAGGGGTTCCCACAAAGGCGCTTGAGCTACCTGTATTTCCTCTTATTCAGGGTAAGAACTTGACTATATTAACTCCTTGATAACAAATTGTTCTGATACATTTAGCTATTTGCAGAGTAATTCGTTTGTATTGTTGCCTCTGTTGTGAGACAGGTAGGAGGGTGATAGGAGGAAGTGGTACAGGAGGGATGAAAGAAACGCAAGAAATGATTGATTTTGCTGCGGAAAACAATATCGTAGCAGATGTAAAGGTTGTTCCAATGGAATATGTTAACGCTGCTTATGAGCGACTTGAAAAAGGTGATGTTAGATATCGTTTTGTCCTTGACATTGGAAACACGCTAACAAAATCTGCTTGAGCTCTGCCCTCAAACTTTAAAACTTGGACAGGGCATCATTGTCAGAGATACACGTGGTATTATTATCTTATATTCTTAACTTATTACGTGTAGCCTCATCCCTCTTCTCTTGGTAAGAAGGGCTTGAATGATTGGCCCTGCCAAGTGCCAAACCATGTTTGCCTTGAATAATAGCTTATGTCACTTGGCCTTTAAATGCAGATTCCTTTCACTTATTCTGCCCTATTTTTTTTACTCATTTTATAGTTTTTTTTACTGGTAAGAGACTTTCCTTAATTTCCTTTTTTTTATTTTGTAATTAAATTCCCTATGCTGGACTTCTTTCAAATATGTAAGTGATTGCTTTAAGAGCCAAGTACACCCAATTCAACAGTTCTGAATGATGAAAACCTTTTACATAGTGATAAAATGGATTTAGATCGGCAACTTAATAAGTTTTAATCCTTATCTAATGTATATGCAATTGTTGTGTAAATACTAAATAAAGATAAATGCAAATTCCTATCATCTATTCTGCACTATTCCTGTCTCATTTACATGCAATTGTAGTGTTTATGCACATAGGCCGTAGTTTACTGATCTATTTACTCCAAATTTTTTCTAACAAAGTAAGCTTGTTTTATCTATGTTTTTATATGTTAATAAAGTGTAAAGTTATTTTTGGTTTTTTATTTCTTCCAGGATGAGTTGATTACGCAAACATTGCCAGTTTTTCTGGCCACTCAAAATCTGTTGGCAAGTCCAGTTGCAGGGCCATGCAATGACTTTGCGAGCTCTTCTAAGGGGTCCAGTGATCTTGTGCTATGGCAGGGCTACGAGGTCATCCCAGAGTTCTTAGACCTACTTGATTGCATAGCAAAGAAGTATCCATAGACCTTTTACTACTTCACCACAGACCGTTGAAATTCGGTTTGCCTGTTTTTATACTAGAATTATTTTATGTTTGCACTACTTGTTCAATTTTGAACGAGGTTTAGTTTGACCAGTGAAGGTAACTCTTTGGATACGACAAACTAATGATATACAGATATAGTGTAACCTGCATCTTAAACTTTCATGGAAAGAATTGTGCATAATAAGTTTGGTGTAAGGATATTACACAGTTTTGAGGAAGCTTGGTATTAAGAATTAAGATCCTCGAAAGTTAAAAGTGCTTGTAAAATTGACTATGGAGAGGAATCTCTAGCATCCATACAGTTTTTGCTCTGTCAACCAAGGCAGTATATATATTCTAAGTAACTTATTGTTGACATATAAATGATGTCTTCATAGATAGGGGCAATATTATTAGGCTTTTTAGGAATCCCCTATTTTCTTATGGTGTGATTAAGGTCCTAGGTTGGGGTTTACTCGACCTCTCTCCTAGATTTTCTAAAATGAATTGGTCTTTTTTACGTCATGTGTGATTATTATTTTCCCTCAGATAATTGTATGACTATTATTTGTATTACACTCATCATAATGAACAATTAAGTGATAGTGAACATTGTATAGGGGAATCTTGAGAATAAAATATTAATATAAATTGATACAAGGTTGAAGTGTTGTATCAAAGCTTATTAGTGGAGACATAAGCCATAAATGATGTGTGTTTAATGAGCCAAATTAAATCTTAGCCTTTTTTAATAAAACAGGTAAGGGTTAGGGTCAAACAGGGTGCAGATCCAATTTGTTTTAGGTGAAGAACTTATTTTACTATACTAATATTCAGGATGATGTTCTTGGGGTTTTGATTAATAATTAATTGTCATATTTGGATATGCATATGACCAAAAAAAAATTAATATTGCTTGTCAACAGATTTCAGATGTCTTATATGATGCCGGGAAACCCAGTGGGGTAAAATCAGTTTGTATTTATGGAGGAACCTCAAAAGGGCCACAAATATCAGCTCTCAAATCCGGGGTGGTAAGATATTTTTTTCTTTCGCTCCTATGTGGATGACCTGATATTATAACTTCCATAAGTTAGGTACTTTTAAAGTACATACCCTTCACCGAAAGCATTGTTTCTATTTTAATTTCACCTGGTGCTGACGAACATAAAAGTTGAGTTGTAATGATGATTTAATTATTAAAGAAATCTGGTTGTAATAGAGCAGCAGTGTTCCACTGCTTATGTTGGAGTTGGGTTATATATATATCTTTGCACTAATTGTGGATTTCATAGTAATAATAAATTGGTACTTGTTCTTATCTGTCAGTTGTTTAAGTTCATCCACAGCAGGATATAGTATGAGCCATGAGGTGTATAAATATACTGTGACTGAGAGAAGTATATATTTTAATTATTCACAGTTCTGTTTACTTACCTTACAACTTCATTAGCTGGTTTACATGACTGGTAGGTAGGTTTGGTATAATATGTTTGTTGTGAAATGCATTATTAGAAATCATGGGGATGAATGTTGATCTTGGAAAAGGATTGGAAATAAATGAAGCTTGTTTTGTTTGTGATTCATGACATTTTTTCTCATGGACATGTCTAATGTATACCTACATTTTAATTTGATTCATATATCTGTTAAAATTTTTGCCCACACAGGACTTTGTCATTGGAACTCCTGGTCGGTTAAGGGACTTGATTGAGATGGGTGTATGCTACCTGAAGGATGTATCTTACGTGGTGAGCGTACCTACTACCTTCTCTAGCTTTACATGATCAAAGATTCCAGAACCTCCTCAGCATCTTCAGTTAATCTTGTGTGTCTTACCAGAGAAAAAGATTTCTGCTATATATGGTATGTTCTAAGCTTCCATATTTCTGGTCAATATGATACTTGTTGGTAGTTGATATTCAATATGATATTATGTGCTCAAGGACCGTGGAAGAGGAAATGTTTGATCAATTCTGGAATTGCCTCTTGTTGCTACTTCTATGTGCATCTTTTTTATTTCTTATAAGTGTATGCCAGTTTGTGTTCCATAATAATATAAGTGTAGCACTTAGTACCATGACATGTATTTGAGAATATTTTGAAATCTATAAATGTCTTATATATATGTTCACTACTTATGCTATCCTATTAATATTATTTGGAGTTTTTAAATGTTCTGATTGTATTATTCTTCCATTACATAATTCTGTGACAGTAACATAGATAATCCCACTTATGTATTTTGTCTAAGTATGCTTGTAAATGTGTGCAGGTGGCCTGCAAATGCCGAAGGACGGGACTGTAGATGGTTACTACACACCTGACTGCTTTTAGAGGATTAGCTGGCACATCGGTTCTCATTCTTGTTGGTTGTGCTACAAATACAACAAGAAAAGTTCAAGCAGAGATATTATCACAGAAGTACATGTACATTTTGAACTTAGAATTAGTGTATGTACTTGGTTTAGTACATGTAAAACTAAGTAGTTTTGTTGGCTACATTATTTAGGAGTTGTAGGCTTGGTTTCTACAGGCTGGTATTATGTATGAACAAAGCTGCCATTTCAATTTTTTTATAAAAAACCGTTGCATTTGACTCTATTTAATGTTGCATTAGCATAGTTGTAATGTTGCAATAAAAAAGAATGGTGTTGCATTTGACAAGATTGGTGTTGCTTAAAAAAGAATTTTAGTGTTGCATTAGACTTGAATAGCGTTGCGTTAGATAGTGGACTGACTGCTGACGTGGCACCTTGGTGGCCCCACTGCTGACGTGGCATGCCCCTCCATTTGTGACATGGCATTTGTGGGTCCCACTAATGACACGTCAGCATGCTGACGTGGCACCTGCTTACATGTCAGCATGCTGACGTGGCACATTGCTTACATGTCAGCATGCTGATATGGCTGAAACATCTTATGCAACACCTTTTAGCGTTGCGTTTGCATGCTTTTGGTGTTGCATAAGGCCTCTTATGCAATGCTTTTCGAAGTGTTGCAATAGCTTGGAAAAGCGTTGCGTTAGGGGTCTTACGCAACGCCAGTATTGGTAACGCCCCAAAAGCGTTGCGTAAGACCTTACGCAACGCTTTTCAGGCCTTACGCAACTGAAAATGGGGGTTGCGTATGTGCGTTTATGGCGTAGTGTTATCACACCCCCAAACTTAAACTGATGCTTGTCCTCAAGCATAAACAATTACAACTAACTACTAGTACCACTTCCGTAGGTGATCACGGTTGCATTTGGCATATGCAACAAGCCCTTTAAACCCCTAGGTAGCCCTAGTGGACGAGTAAGGTCTCGTGAGGGCCTATAGCGAATGTACCCACAAAATCCATTTAACCTAATGCAATGCAATGCATGAATGCAACTAATATGCAAATGCAATTAATCTAGCCTACCATACCTTCAAATCCTCTCATGCCATATCAACTTAAGAATCAAAGTAAATACACAATGTCTTGGTGTCGAAAGTGCAAGTATTCACATAGTCTACTCAATGACATGCATAAGTTCTCACAAGCCCATGTCAAGTGTAAGAATAAGTTAGTAAACATGCTAAGCCTACAAGAGTACATCTTTGAGACAACACTCGGGATCTCATACGCAAAAACAAGCAAACACTCACAATCCACTCACAAAGAATATTCACTCAGGAACAAGGGTAAGTGTATCACTCAATTCCAACAAAATCATAAACATGCTTGACATTTGGTATCAATCTAACTCTTAACACAACATACATAAATGACGATAATCAAAAGGTCTTTATTTGGGTTATAATGGGGCTAGGTACAAGGTATGTCAAATAAGCCAAAACAGGTGAAGTGTCAAAAGCTAGTAAGTACCATAATACGTCGTACACAACACCATATTCCCCCCCACATAATTTTTACTAAAACAAACACTCGACTAGTCGACTGAAATAGGATCGCAACAACACAAACATGCTCTCATAATATATGGTTTTTTTTCTTTTTTTTTCTTCTTTTTTTTCTTTTTTTTTTCTTTTTTTTTCGATAGCTAAATAAAACAATAATATAAACAATAACAATGATCCCATGAATTTATTACATATGTCGACTATCAAGTAAACAACCAAACCCAACATTCAATATTTCCCCCAAAAGTAAGACCAACTAAAACCCTTCAAGAGATCGAATTTAACAAAGTCCATACATATTCAAACTGCTGAGGTCCAAATAGATGGACCAAAGTAACACACAAGCATCAAGTATTAATTATAACAGACCAAATAATTCCAGTCTATATAAGTCCCAGTCTACATTCTGCACTATGATTAAACATCGCCTCTTCTATATCAGAATAACCAACTAAATATTAACAAACAGAAAATCCGAAAAATGTTTGAACTTCCACATAAGTATTATTTAAGATAATTTTACTTACCTTAACTAACAAAAGTACAGGAAATGATACTCCAATCAAGAAGCCAGAAACAACTCCAACCAATGTTATCAGAATTAGCCCCATGATACTAAAGTACACACGTTCCTCCCTGCATCAATTAGCATCCAATGGAAAAAAAGGATAAAACTGACAAATCAAACAATCAAAATTAACAAACAATTACCAAAAAATTAATAAAACTAGCTCACACAAATTGAACACAAACATCCAACATATAATACCAGTTTTAATCGAACAAAAATTATGAACAAATAAAATCCAACATATAATCCAAATATTATCCATGTATAATCTAACATAATCGAAAAAATACGGGTAATTTACCTAGAATTAAATTTCTAATTGAATCTCCACAGTCCACTCCAACTTTTCTAGATGTAATCGATTTGGGGTTTTGGAGTTTTGCGGTTTGATTTAGGGGCTTGAGAGAGGTGTAAGAGATTAGTGAGAGAGATGAGTGAGAGAGATGGTCGAGAGAGTCCGGTGAGGTCGAGAGAGATGAGTCAGATATGAGAGAGTGACGGAGAGAGAGGAGTGAGAGATTAGTGAGACAGATGAGTGAGAGAGATGAGAGAGGGAGACATGGTCGAGACTCGAGAGTGAGGTCGAGAGAGACGAGAGATGGTGAGATCTGAGAGATGGTCGAGAGAGAGAGGTCTGTGAGAGAGAGATAAGAGAGAGAGGTTTCTTGTTTTTTATGTAATAAAACATTACTTCGTCTGTGTAATAATATTTTTGGCACGAAAAAAATTTTGGGAAGCCCGGGAACAAAAAATTAGAATAGCCCGCTTATAATTTTGGTAGTGTATTGTAACACTTTTCAAAAAGTGCGAAAAGTGTTACAATTGTTATAAAATGTCAAAATTATCATTTTCCTTGCAACACTTTTGGTATTTCTTGCAACACTATAAAAAATATTGCAATAGACTACCAAGTTTTGTGTCTATTGTAACACTTTTTGTAACACTTATACATATTGGTGTTGCAATAGGCCATATATGGTGTAGTGCAAAGTGGCCATAAGGCACTACTTTTGTTAACCACCTTACAAAGATGAGACATCATCTGAGCTTGATTCCATTCTTTTGAGTTCTTAAAACCCAGTCCACCCTCATCCAAAGGAGCACATATAGACGCCCAACTGATTTTAGCTCCACCTTCAGAATGAACATCTCATTTCCACAAGAACCTAGTGAACATGGTCTGAATTCTGTTATGAACGAAGCTAGGAAGTACAAGATGATTAGACCAAAAAGTTTGTATTGTAAACAAGACAGATCGAATTAGTTGAACTCTACCAGCCAGAGAGAGAAGCATAGAGGTCCAACAAGAAACCATGGCAGTGATCTTATCCAGTAAAGGGATACAGTCGTGATGTCGTAGCCTCGAGGAGATGAGTGGGACTCCTAGAAAATGAATTGGAAGGTCTCCATGAACAATGCCATACGTTTGATCAAACCAGTGTTTGAAATCGTCCTAACAATTTCCAAAGAATACGGTACTCTTTGCCAAACTAGGACGCAACCCACTAACGTTAGCAAACTTAGTAACGCAGCCCATAATGTGATTGACAGAATCAGTATCACCATTCGAAAAATGTAGGACATCGTCCGCATAAAAAAGGTGAGTGAGTTTAATTCTTTGCATTTCCAATGGAATTTAAAATTGCTGGGAGCCTTGTCAAGCATCACATATAAAACATTCATGGAAATGCAAAAGAGATATGGGGAGATAGGATCCCCCTGCCTAATCCCTCGTTTTCCTTCAAAGAACCCGCATAACGACCCATTAACTTTGACAGAGAAGGAGGTAGTAGAAATGCATGCGTAAATCCAATCCAAGAACCGTCTAGGAAAATTTAGTTTTTACAGAGCCCCCATTATGAAATCCCAACTGAGCGAATCAAATGCCTTGTGTAGGTCAAGTTTTAAAGCACATTTAGCTGAACCATTGTCTCTGTTATAACCACGAAAAAGTTCCTGAGCCATCAAAATGTTGTCAGATATGTAGCGGCCAGGAATAAACGCATATTGACATAAATTGGTTATGCTTGGCATGACCAATTTAAGATGAGAAGCCAGAATTTTAGCAATGCACTTATAAAGGATGGAGCATAATGAGATTGGACGAAAGTCATACATAGTGGTTGGAGTTGTCACCTTTGGGATTAAGGCAATACTCATGGCATTCACAGCTTTGTGCATAGTAGCTGTTGTAAAGAAACTTTTAATTGCCTCGTAGAAAGTATTTCCTACAATATCCCAAGCATCTAAGAAAAACTCCACCGTGAATCCGTCCGGTCCCGGTGCTTTATTTTTCTTCATCTTTTTCAAGGTAGCCAGAATAAGTCCATCAGAAACAGGGGACTCTAGCACTGAAGCTTTAGAAGTAGAGATTGAAGTATTGTCCAGGTTCTCGAAGTCACAAGGCTCGAGGTGCAAGGAGTTACCAAGTGTACTGGAGAAGAAATCTACAGCCACTTTAGCTACATTGTCATGCCCTGTAACCAACAAGCTAGGACGGAAGAAAGTGCATGCTGAGAAAGGTATATCTTATCCCGCACTTATGCAATAATATAATCAGTTTAGGACAATTATCTGAGAATGGCAGTAAAGTTCTTATCAAGGGTGAGTTTTTGTGGGTTTATGATGAAAATGATAGACTTGTTTTGAAAGTAAAGAAATATGCGAATAGATTGTATAAGATGATCGTTAAAGATAGTAGAGATGAATGTTTTTTGACAAAGACAGATGAGATGACTTGGCTTTAGCATTCACGATTGGGTCATATAAACTTTCAGTCCATGACTCTTATGTCTAGAAATAGACTGGAACGTGGCCTACCTGCTCTTACTCAGCCCAAGGAAGTATGCACAGGTTGTTTATTGTCAAAGCAAACCAGGCGTCCATTCCCCTCTCAGACAGACTTCACAGCCAAGAAAAAATTGGAGTTGGTACATAGGGACATATGTGGTCCAATCTCTCCGTCAACTCTATCTGGAAATTGATATTTTCTGCTCTTGGTGGACAATTTCAGTCGAGCAATGTGGGTATATATGCTCAAAAGTAAGGATGAGGCATTCCATTATTTCAAAATATTCAAGGCAGTAGTGGAGAAAGAAGCAGGAAATGAGATACAGGTTCTACGGACAGATAGGGGCGGAGAATTCTGTTCACAAGAGTTCAAAGATTTCTGTGAAACCAATGGCATCACTCGACATTACACTGCACCATATTCTCCACAACAAAATGGTGTTGTGGAGTGTCGAAATCGAACTGTGGTGGCAATGGGACGAAGTTTGCTAAATGAAAGAAAGTTGCCAGCATACATGTGGGGAGAATCTATTCGATATGCTGTTTATCTACTAAATCGAGTGCCCACGAAATCAGTGAAAGGGGCAACACCATATGAGGCCTGGACAAAGGAGAAACCACAGCTCGACTATCTGAGGATTTTTGGTTGTATTTGTCACATGAAAATTCCCAGTGTACACACAAAGAAGCTCGACAACAGATCAAAGTGCGTAGTGCATCTGGGCAGAGAAGCTGGAACAAAAGGGTATCGACTTTACAATCCCAACTCATGCACAATCCATGTTAGCAGAGATGTAGTGTTCGAGGAGACAAAAGACTGGAACTCGGATAATAAAGACGCTGAAGGAATTCACTCATTCTCTACGATCGTTGTCACAGGTCATGAGGATCAAAATCTAAAAGAAGAAGAAAATTTTGGTAATGATTCCATGGGAGACACAGAGGAGGATCAAAATGGTGGGATGACAACACCACAGTCGAGCCGTAATACAATTCAAACACCACAGTCAAGCCGTAATACAATTCAAACTTCACCACAGTCACAGTCACAGTCACAGTCGGAGTCACAGTTAGTACTGCAAAACACTCCAGATGTCTCAGAACATGGGCCACACCTGGATTTGGATGAAACATACGATGGAAGTGAGCATCCTTGAAAGTTCAGACTCATTAGCGATATATACAATGAGACAGAAGGTGATTACATGGCTGATGAGTTACTACTAGCAGGAATAAATGAAATAGTTTGTTACTCGTAGGCTGTAAAAGAGCAACATTGGAGAGAGGCTATGGACTGTGAAATCAGAGCAATTGAGCAAAATCAAACATGGGAGTTAACAGATTTACCTCCTGGTCATCGTGCTATTGATTTGAAATGGGTCTACAAAACAAGACCCGAATGGAGAAGTGTTGAAGCACAAGGCCAGACTTATGGCGAAGGGCTTGATATGTCAAATTATACCTAACCGCAAGCGCACGGTATCTATTGTAGTAGATATTAGCAAATACGGGTCGAATCCTCAAGGAGACAGTTTCAATTTCAATTCAATTGCTATCAATTGTTTCTAGTCACAACGATTGTTTGAGAATTTTATTAACTACTAAAACAAATTTAACAAAGGTTTTAAATCAATTAATTAAGGGATCTAGGGCAATTCAGGTTCACCATGTTTACACCAAACAAATCACAAAAGTATAGTTTTTCAATGGGATTAAGTAATTAAAGCAATGGTTAATCTTTCTCAAGCATTAACGGTTAATCTTTCTCAAGCATTAACACTCTCAGAATATCTAATAATGTTCTCACACTCACCTTCAATTCTGCTAATTGTATGTAAGCCTCTAGTAGTAAAATCTCTCGATCTATTACTCCTATTACAATCGATTAATCCGTGATATTGCGCAATTACACAAATTAAGAATTAGAACATATCAATCAGAATTACTCTTTACCCATCAATCTACTAATCAAATTAAGCCCAAATCATGGTGCAAACATGGCTCCCCTTAATACCCTAGAATTAAACTACTCACTCATTCTAGGATTAAAACTAAAAATAATAATCAAGAAAGCCATAATAAACATGTACTAATAAACAAGATGAGATAAAGAGTACCTTAAACTTTGTATAAACGAAGAACAATAAAGATCCAAATTAAACCAAGTGCTTACAAAGGAAGAGATGAAGAGAGAAAAACCAAAACCCTAGCTTATGTAAAAACGTCTGTATATGTCTATCTCTCTCTTCCCACGTTCTCTCTCCTTCTTTTTATAATAAAACTCCTTAATAAAATCTGATATCTATCTCCTAATAAAAGTATTTTTAATATCCTAATCAATTTACAAAAAGATATCCATAATTGAATAGGATTTTCTTGTAAAATTCGTCACTTCTTTTTCTCCTCTGTTTCTGGGCTCTTCCAGTTGGATTTTGCTTACTGGACCACCTCTGAATTAAAGATAATTCCCTAAGCTTCGCGTGGACAGTAAGATCGTCAAATTCTGACTTCTGGAACTCAAGATATGGCCCAAACAGTGCAGGCAGCCCGTGTAGCCCAATATTACGAATTTTCTCCTATTTTATCTCCAAAATAGCTCTTTTTGCTCCAAATCCTTCCAAGTCATGAATTCTTTATTTCCTACAATAAAACAATAAAATCTATTAAATAAAAATCCAAATCAATGCAAAACACAATAAATATGAGAATAAAATCATCTAAAATATATATAAAAATATACTCTATCAAACATCCCCACACTTAGCATTTGCACGTCCTCGGGCAAATAAGTGAAATAAAAACTAAGTCCTAACAAACATCACTTTTGTAGATGACACGATTGCATTGAGCATATGCAACAAGCCGTTAAACCCTTAGGCAGCCCTAGTAGGACGAGTGTTGTCTCGTGAGGGTTTATAGCGAATGTACCCACAAAATTCATCCAACCATGCAAAAGATCAATGCTAACACAACACCACACACACAAGTCCTCTCATGCCACATCAACTTAAGAATCAAAGTAAACATACGATGTCTTGGTGTCGAAAGTGCAAGTATTCACGTAGTCTACTCAACCAACATGCAGAAGGTCATAAAAATTCATGTCAAGTGTAAAAATCGTTGGTAATCATGCTAAGCCCACAAGAAATACATCTTTAAGTCTAAACCTGGGATCTCCTATGCCAAAACAAGTAATAACTCACCTTTCACTCAAAAACGAATATTCACTAAAGAACAAGGTTAAGTGTATCACTCCATTCCAACAAAATCATAAACACAACTTGACACTCGCAATCAATCTCACTCTCAACACAACATACATCACTGATGACAATCAAAAGGTCTTTATTCGGGTTGTAGCGTGGGCTAGGGACAAGGTATGTCAAGAAAGCTAAAGAAGGTTAAGTCAAAAGCTAGTACCCAACAATATAATTCATTCCATTCCCTTTCTATTAAAACAAATACTTCCCCACACTTGGATTTTTCAATAACCCTTACATAATAACTTGACTAGTCGAATGAAGAGGGATCATACAAACATAAGAATGCTCTCAAATTTATTTATTTTTTTCTTCTTTTTTTTTCTTTTTTTTCTTTTTTTTTTCTTTTTTTTTCTGAGAGCTAAGGAATAAGCACAATGATCCATAAATATTATTATGAATTTCGACTAGCAAGCATCAACCCAAAATCAATATTCCCCAAAAGTATGACCATCAATAAAACCCCCCTTTTATGAACACCTTATCACTCCCTTAAGCACGATACTAGCCTTTGACAATTTAGGTTCAAATTCAATATAAGGCCAGTAGAATAAAAAGGATAATGGCAAGTAATGTAGTGTGTCACCGAAAGAATAGGATTAGGCTCAAAGGGTTAACTAATTGATCATGTATAAATGGTGTGGAAATATGGGAAATACGAGGTTAAACCTAAGTGCCTTTATCATCTCATCATCAAGTAATGTCATGCATTTCAAGAAAGATCTCAAGTAAGTGCTAGCAATGTAAACAACATGTGGACACTCAAGAAAACGAAAAATCATGCAAAAGATATGCATATAGGCTCAAAACTCACTTGGTGTGACAAAACATAATCAATCCCAGGTAACAAGACTCTCTAACGCACCTACTTGTACTCAAAGCATGTAAACCAAGTCATCTTGCACATATTCATGTCATTCTAATCACTTACAACATCCAATTAAGTCTACCAGCTTCAACTTGCTAGTGTAAGTGTGTGCACAAGAACAAAGCACGTCACTTCTCATACAAAAACGTCCATAAACACAAGAATTCTACGCATGCATGGGTGTATCAAGCAAAATACAACAACTAATCAAATTGCATGGCTAGAATTATTTTTGGTATTTTTAATTTTTTAATTTTTTTGGATTTTTTTTTTTTTTAAACAAGTAATACACTACGTTGAGAACACCTCCCCACACTTAAGCGGTTCATTGTCCCCAATGAACTAATGAACAAGATACAAAACTACAACTAAAAACAAAATAAAACTACACTAAAAAGAAAAGAAAAGAAAACTCCCCTGGAATCAAGGTGTCGGTTGTGAAAAATATCTCTGAAGAGAAGCAGAGATGTCATCCAATTGTTTCCCCATCCTCTCTTGAGCTTCCATGATTCGAATTTGATTTGCCTTTAGTTGAAAGCTAGCTAGGGCTAGGGTTTTGATGTGATTCTGTGCGCCTGAACGTGACAATACATACATGTATACAAGAAACATTATAATAACAATAATAACAATAATAATAATAGTATCTACAAATAAAACAAAGTACATTTTTTTAAATGAATAAAATACATAGCCACATAAGAATGATTAAAAAAAAATGTTATAAATAAGTATATTTATAATATATAAGATAATTTACATAAATAGTTACAAAAGAAAAAAAATGAAAAGAAAAGAAAAATAAAATAAATAAAAAGAGAGAGATAGAAAGAAAAAAAAATACATATATCATAATAAAATAATGATACATAATAATAATAATAAATAATTATAATAGTAATAATAATAATAATAATAATAATAATAATAATAATAATTAAAAAAGAAAGAAAGAAAGGAAAAAGAAAGAAAAGAAAAACAAAATCAAAATACAATTACTTAAAATAATAATAGTAGTAGTAATACTAATAACAATAATAACATAAATATATTCTCTGTTCTAAAAATCGGTGATTAATCACGATTAATCACCGATTAATCCTTGTTCCATGGGTTACCGAATTGATTAATAATCCGATTATTCAATTAATCATTCCGATTAATCCCCAAATACCCGATTAATCCCGATTAATCGCTGGACAGTGCCTCTACCGATTAAGTCCGATTTCCGCTTTTTACAACACTGAATATATTAAATAACTAAGTCATATATTATATAATATTAATATGTGTGTATGTCAACGTATGGTACAGGGTGGTTAACATGTTTAGTAAACTAAAACATGTTATCTCCCGCCAGTTGTACACCCCAGCTAAACAAATACAACCTGCGGTGTCCGCCAAACTGCCCTCTTTTTGCAATTTGAGACAGGAACTTTCACACTGCAGTTTGTCACTATGCACCGCCAGCTTCTTTTTTTTTTTCTTTAAGTCCCTCAACAGGAATTCCAGTATCACAAATACGAGTATTTAAACTGCTAGCCGGATAAATTACAACAAACAATTTTTTTTCTTTTTCACCTGAAACACTTGGGTTGCCTCCCAAAAAGCGCTTATTTAACGTCAATAGCTTGACCTCCTAAAAAAAATACTCCGGAAAAGGCGTAATATCCACTTTCTCGATCATAAACTCGCCACCACAAAAAGTATCAAAAACATCTGTGGTTGTCTTTATCCTGCAGAAAGTCTCCAAACAAGCATCAACAAAATAAAATATGTCATCAATAAGCAACAATTCAGTAAGTGCTTGTACGGCTTTGGAAAACTTTGTGATAAAACAACGATAAAATTCAAAACCACAAAAATCTTGAACTCCCTTGACATAAGGTGGAGGTTCTGGTGGTGGCTTTTCTTCACTCCTCACTTTCACTGGAGTCATTCAGACATCTTGGCTTATCACATCATTGGCTAATAAGACACTTCCATCTTCTCCCTCTTCTCGAGCTTGAAACGTATGAGCCACTTTGTATGGATCCTCAACCAGAATTTGAGAAATATCATCTTGGACAATATTTGTTATCACATCAACCTTGAAATAAGTGTTCTTGAGCAAAGAAACCTTGTAAGTAGAGGCTAGATCGAGAGCAAATTTATCAATACATGGTAGCTTAGGCACAGGTTGTGGAAGAGAAACAACAACCATATCTGTATTGCTTTCCTTTGTCACCTCATCATCAGTCACATTGTTCTCAGTAGTAGCAACATCATTGATCTCGTCATCGGTGGCATGCTCCTTCTCTTTATCAATGGCCTCATCATCAACATACATGGAGAAACTATCATATTCCTGATCGCTTGAGAGATTGATAGCAGTCAGGTCCTCTTTGGATCGGATAGATGATGATGGTAAATAGTCGAGCTGTACTGTAGTAGAAGAGTTAGCCAACTGTGCAATTTGAGATTCAATCGCCAGACTTTGAGTTTCTAATCCTTTGATCGCCTCAGCTTGTTCTTCAGAACTCTTTAGCAGTTTATTCAAGATATCCCACATCTCATTTGTCTGATCAGCTTGCACATCTACACTGGATTGAGAAACATGTAGATCTTCTTGTAGAGGAGGATATTGATATTCTTGCTGTGGCGGCTGCTCATATGACTGATAATATTGTGGCTCAAACTGTTGCTGATTATGATATGAAAAATTTTGAGCACCATTGTCCTGGTAGTAGAAATCTGGTTGATTCACGCATTCTTGATCAAAAGTGTTTGAATACTGATTGTACCCATATCCTTCTTCAAAAGAATTCATTTGTCCCAACTGAGCACTCTGAGAATTATAGACATTGTAATAGCATTCCAAACCATAATGACCCTGGACACCACAAATTGGACAGAAGTTGTAAGTTTTAGGGGCCACTTGTGACATCTCATTGATACTCATTGGATGCATAGTGGGCTCTGTAGGGTTGAATGAGGCAATTTCTTGAGTGCGTGCCTCCAACATGGAAGAGAGTAGTGCTAAAGTATCAACTTCACCCATTGCAAACTTGTAGACACTCAACAAAGCCAAGAAAACGTAGTAAAATCTGCCTCAATTGGAACAAAGGTTCCAACGAGACAATGGAAACAATCTAAACAACTAAATTAAAATCAATAGAAACTCGCTGTCTCCCCGGCAGTGGCGCCAAAAACTTGATATGTCAAATTATACCTAACCGCAAGCGCACGGTATCTATTGTAGTAGATATTAGCAAATACGGGTCGAATCCTCAAGGAGACAGTTTCAATTTCAATTCAATTGCTATCAATTGTTTCTAGTCACAACGATTGTTTGAGAATTTTATTAACTACTAAAACAAATTTAACAAAGGTTTTAAATCAATTAATTAAGGGATCTAGGGCAATTCAGGTTCACCATGTTTACACCAAACAAATCACAAAAGTATAGTTTTTCAATGGGATTAAGTAATTAAAGCAATGGTTAATCTTTCTCAAGCATTAACGGTTAATCTTTCTCAAGCATTAACACTCTCAGAATATCTAATAATGTTCTCACACTCACCTTCAATTCTGCTAATTGTATGTAAGCCTCTAGTAGTAAAATCTCTCGATCTATTACTCCTATTGCAATCGATTAATCCGTGATATTGCGCAATTACACAAATTAAGAATTAGAACATATCAATCAGAATTACTCTTTACCCATCAATCTACTAATCAAATTAAGCCCAAATCATGGTGCAAACATGGCTCCCCTTAATACCCTAGAATTAAACTACTCACTCATTCTACGATTAAAACTAACAATAATAATCAAGAAAGCCATAATAAACATGTACTAATAAACAAGATGAGATAAAGAGTACCTTAAACTTTGTATAAACGAAGAACAATAAAGATCCAAATTAAACCAAGTGCTTACAAAGGAAGAGATGAAGAGAGAAAAACCAAAACCCTAGCTTATGTAAAAACGTCTGTATATGTCTATCTCTCTCTTCCCACGTTCTCTCTCCTTCTTTTTATAATAAAACTCCTTAATAAAATCTGATATCTATCTCCTAATAAAAGTATTTTTAATATCCTAATCAATTTACAAAAAGATATCCATAATTGAATAGGATTTTCTTGTAAAATTCGTCACTTCTTTTTCTCCTCTGTTTCTGGGCTCTTCCAGTTGGATTTTGCTTACTGGACCACCTCTGAATTAAAGATAATTCCCTAAGCTTCGCGTGGACAGTAAGATCGTCAAATTCTGACTTCTGGAACTCAAGATATGGCCCAAACAGTGCAGGCAGCCCGTGTAGCCCAATATTACGAATTTTCTCCTATTTTATCTCCAAAATAGCTCTTTTTGCTCCAAATCCTTCCAAGTCATGAATTCTTTATTTCCTACAATAAAACAATAAAATCTATTAAATAAAAATCCAAATCAATGCAAAACACAATAAATATGAGAATAAAATCATCTAAAATATATATAAAAATATACTCTATCAGGGCTATGTGCAGTGGCTTGGTATCGATTTTGATGAGGTGTTTGCTCCTGTAACAAGGATGGAAACCATTCGATTATTACTGGCACGTACTAGCAGCTAAGAATGAATGGGAAGTGCACCACTTGGACGTCAAATCAGCGTTCTTGAATGGCAAGTTGTACGAGAAAGTGTATGTCAACCAACCCGAGGGCTATGAGACAAAAGGGAATGAGAAGAAGGTTTACAGGTTATTTAAAGCTCTATACGGCCTTCGACAAGCAACACGAGCTTGGTATACACAGCTGAATAAGTGCCCATTGGAGCACGCTGTCTACACAAAACGGGAAGGTAATGAATCTCTGATTGTTGGTGTTTATGTGGATGACCTGATTATCACAAGTACTAGTGTGAGCAATATTGTTAAGTTCAAGGAGCAGATGAGCCAGGAATTTGAGTTGTCTGATTTGGGAAAATTAAGCTATTATCTCGGCATAGAAGTGGAGCAAGGAACAGGTTTTATCCAGCTAAAACAGGTAGCATATGCAAAGAAAGTATTAGAGAAAGCAGGCATGGCCGAGTGTAATGCAGCAAAATTTCCAATGAAACCCAAACTACAGCTGTACAAGGATGAGAAAGGCAAGTTTGTTAATGCTACTGAGTACAAGAGCACAGTGGGTGGGCTGAGGTATCTAGTGCATACACGTCCAGACCTTGCTTATGCAGTTGGTGTGGTGAGTCGTTTCATGGAAAGACCCACGGTGCTTCACCAATGAGCTGTAAAACGTATACTGAGGTACGTGAAAGGTACGTTGAACTATGATTTGAGATATACAAAGGGTCGAGGAGATTACATGTTATCTGGGTTCTCGGACAGTGATCTAGCAGGTGACTTGGTAGATAGGAAAAGCACAGGAGGGATGGCGTTTTATCTCAATGAAGCACTGATTACCTGGGTGTCTCAAAAGCAAAGGTGTGTGGCACTATCAAGTTGTGAGGCAGAGTTTATGGCAGCCACAGTCACTGCTTGTCAAGGGATATAGTTACATAGGTTACTTGGCCAGATTACTCATGTTCAACCCGGGCATGTGATTATCTATATCGACAACAAGTCGGCTATTGATTTAGCATGTAATCCTGTTTTCCATGGTCGTAGCAAGCACATTGATGTGCGTTATCATTTTATTCGGGACTGTGTGGAGAAGGGGCTAATTATCATTAAGCATGTGAGTTCTGATCATCAACGAGCAGATGTCCTGACAAAGCCTATGTCCGTGATCAAGTTTGAAAAGATGCGTGAGTTGCTAGGAGTCAAGGATCTTAATCATGTTTAGATTAAGGGGGAATATGTTGGATTATTTATTTAATCTAAACATAATTTAGTTATGTGTTTTGTTTATTTGTTTTAAATAAAGTCTGTTATACAGACGTTGTGTATTGGCTTAGTACATGGGTTTGATTAGGTCGTATGTTGTTCAGATAAAATAGGGATCATGGAGATAGACGGGGTATGTAGTTCCTGATTTATCGCATCTGGTGTATTTTAAATTCTTGCTTGTTCTATTTCAATAATTATCTCTTCAATATTAAGTTATTTCATGCAATATTCTTTCAAGTATATTCACGTACACATTGCATATATCTAACAATTGCAAAGCCACACACATGAACCAAAATGCAAAACAAGTTTATTTGTGCTAGCTTGTACAGGATTATGCCAGCAAAGCATACTAGCTAATTAACAACACAACTATAAAATTGCAAAATGAGGTACAGGGAGAGAGCTCGTGGCCTTACTTCTTGACTATGCATTGCAATTAATTGTCTGAAACTTGCAATCAGATGAAAACAACGAGCCCTTTTTTTTGCTAAATAAAAACAACGAGCCTTATAAATTAGCACGTACCAATAATATAAATTAATTAACTATATTTGAAATATTTGTATCATCAACTTTGAGTCTCAGCACTTCATTTCAACTAGTTACTATTATGCCCAAAAAGTTAATGGGCACTTCATTTCAAATTTCAATATTATCCAAGAAAGTAATCTTCACAAGAAAATATATCAAAACCATTCATAATTTGGTAATCAAGTTTATTCTAAAGAGTGAAGTTAAATTAAGAAATTTGCAAACAAGATTAAAAACTATTCTTCAAATTTTTTAGTATAAAGTGCTCTCAAACAGTCAAACATCATAATCATCAACGTAAAAAAAATTATTATTACAGGGTCACTTCAAATATTAAGAAATGAAATGCAATATTTCAACCGGCCAGCATTGAACAAGCCGAGGTTTGACTTGCCTCCCTCTTCAGCTTCTTCAGATGCTCCTTAAGCTCCTCAACCTCTGCCTCAACTTTTCGCAGCCTTTTTTCCACCCTCCGAATGGCCACATTATTCACAAATCCAGAGGGCCTTGGACGTTCAACATGAGAAGTACTGGCCTGCAGATTATCAGAAAAATAATGCAACAACTTTAGTCACACAAAATTATTAAAGTTTATTTAACAAACTAGCTACGTGTTAAACCACCAGGCTTGATCTTACCTCTTCTCCAGGTGGAACCCTCTTCTGATTATCCTTCAATATTAGGAGTTCGGGATCATAAGGATCTGGAAAAAAGTTATCCCTAAACCCTTCCTGCACAGCTTTAGGCACTTTGGGACAAACTTTTATTGTTCCTTTCACGTTCGCTAAATGGTATTTTAGCCTGGTGACCCCTTGCACCACGTGTTGACAATAGTTACACATAACATATGATTGCTTAGTGGTGCCCTTGGTCGTAACTTTTTTTCCGTGATCCCATGCATAATCCATTTGTTTATTATTCACTGCAAAATCCAATTTTTAGATATTAGTTTTGAAAATTTCACAAAGTTCAGTAGTCATTATATAAATGATATGGTTGTAAATATATGTAATCTATCAAAAAAAAATATGTGTTGTTTTAGCCATGTAGATTGAATATTTTAAAAAAACATAAAAATAAAAAAAAATGTTAGCAAAAATAAAAAAAAAAAAAATAGAAACAATGAAAAATTAATCCACACACAAATAAAACATATATAGTTACTCTATATGTTTTTATTCTATTACCTCATCATATCTAAAAAACAACTCAATCAACTTTTATTTTGTAATTAATTTTTTAATGTCTGCACCTTGAAATTTTATTAAGAACAACAAAGGGGTAGAGATATTATAAAAACAATATAACAGCTCAAACAATAATTTCAACATATCGTAATTATATGTGTAATATTGTAGATGATATATATCTAACATAAAAAAATATAAAATTGAGATAGAAATAAACTTACTGGTGATAAAATGTACTGATGAAGGTGAAATGTTTTTATGATGGATGAACAAATTGAAATGGGAACAGCTACCTAAATTCTAACGGAATGTTACATGAATTATTTAGAATTGATGAACAAATTGAAATGCTTCACAACTAGCTACAAGAATTGATTTTAGGATAGATGAGCAAATTGAAATGTTGATGCGGCGGGATTGTTACACAAAAGATGTATTACATTTATAGGAGTTACGGCTCATTAGGGTTAGGGTTTTGATATTACCGTTGGGCTTTCTCAATCCTTGGAACCCGATGTTATATTTTTTTTATTTTAACTTTACAAGTTATTTGTATTTTTTTAATAGAATAAAGGTTTGGTATATAATATTATATACAATATATGTGTGAATATTATTTTTTTCATCATTTTGTTTATGTTTAAATAAAACACAACCCTGTTTCAAAAAAAAAATACAACCTATGTAAATCATATCGTTATATACATTAACGTCATGTAGGACAACTATTCATATTAATTTAAAATTAAACAAACATATATTGAAAAATTAGTTTATCAAATACTACCAAAAATAAAATTTTAAAAAATATTAAAATAATAATTTAATAACTTAATAAAATAGAAATGAAAATCTAAAACAGAGTAAACATACGAGGCAACACAATACAAAATAACTTTATCATATAACATATTTTCAATATATTATATTAAATATGATTATGATCATCATAATTGCAAATTAAAAAATTAAAATGGGCATGTTTTTATTAGTATACTATTATATATATACAAAATTATTATTTGTAGTTGTTGACTTTAATTATTTTTCCTTGCTTGTTAATTATTTGTTTAGTTGTTTCTCGAATTTTGATACAATTTAATGAATTTTTCATGACTATTTAATTAGTAATATGTTTTTGACATTAAGATAGCTCAATTATTATTAATTGAAATAAGTAAAATATTTATTATATAAAAATGTAGTAAATGGTATTAAAATAAAATATTTATAAACATGCATTATGATATTTCTAAATTTTAAAAATTCAAAATATGAATTTTTGAGTCATTTTGTAGGATCTGACTTAAAATATTAATAATAATCTATTTTAGTTATTATGGTAAATTTCATTACATTTATCCACGCCAATCAAACATCTCCTTATTTTTTAATTACGTTTATTCGAAAACAGAAATTCATAAGGCTCTCTCCCAAATGGCTCCTTGCAAAGTGCTTGGGCCTGACGGTCTCCATGCTATTTTCTACCAACAATTTTGGAATGTGGTGGGGATGATGTGACCTGCTTTGTTAATGATATCATTTTCGGTAGAGTCTCTCCGCAAGATGTCAACATGATAAGGGTAGCATTAATCCCGAAGGTAAAGAACGCGACGGAAATATCTGATTTCCGACCGATGTCCCTTTGTAATGTACTCTATAAAATAGCATCAAAATCTGTGGCGAATAGACTGAAGCCGTTACTCCAGAATATAATCTCAGAAAATCAAAGTGCTTTTGTCCCGAAAAGACTCATAACAGATAATGCCCTTATTGCCTTGGAATTGTTCCACGCAATGAAAAAAGAATGAAAGGGAGGAGAGGTTCGATAGCTATGAAACTTGATATGAGTAAAACTTACGATCGCGTTGAATGGAATTTCTTAAAGAAGCTTCTGGTGAAGTTAGGTTTTGCAGGGTGTTATGCAAAAATTTCACACAACACCCCGAGTAAACCTCGCCGGAATAGCAGGAATTATCCTTGGTTTTCGGATAATAAAACAAATTAATTAGCTGCCAAAAAACGGGACAGCTGATCCTAATAACAATATTTAGTACTTAGAGGGCTGGATTAGCAAGGTCATCGGACGTCAATGGTTAAAAACTCCGACCAAATGTATCCGGAATGTGATCACCGAAGGTACACGTGCCTCGCGTACAGAATAAGTGAAAACCGAACCCCTTGATAATTGCCTACATATCCTATTTATAGGAATCAAGCCCTAATGTAGTTTTTTTAGGTTAGGAATCCTTTTCTTGCTAATTAAACCACGAAATAATAGAGTTTTGATTAGAAATATAACTTATCTTCAATTCAGCTAGCCACTTAATAGTGTCCTATTCGAAGTAGAACTCCCAAATCCTACTCATATGAGAACTCCATGTATGTATAGACATATATCACCAATACATAATATTTATCATATTAGAAACGTACTCCTTAATGAAATTATCCATTTAAAGGACCCAATTCACATCCCCTAAAAATTAGGAGATAACCCTTATCCGTTCGACCAACAGAGGTGGAGCCTGTAAGTACACCTGAACCTGCACAGCTTCCCTTTAAAGCGAACCTCCACCTCCAAAGCTACCCTCCAAAGGTATACCTCCCCAGCTTTCTCTAAACCTATACCTGCTTACTAAATAACCTAACAGGTCCCCAATATCTATGGGCCTAAAATTGAACCCATTACAAATTTTGGGCACAACAACTACCCCCGGTTCCTTGCAGCCATGAAATGCAAAAGGAACCTTGCCATCTCCCCTCGGGTTCAGCTTCATTTTTATATCCAGCTCTAACATAACACCCTAATACCTTGTATTTTTACTAATGAATTTGCCATAACTAAGCCAATAACACTCCCAAAAATTTCATGATTTCCCTACGATTTACACCTACACCAACTCCTACCAAGAAATCCTTTCCCTTTAATAATTCTCTCCGAGAAAATAAATCCTTCTAATACTTTATGTAAATTCCCAAAAAATGATTTTGAAGAAACAACTACCTAATTAAAATCACGTAAAAAATCCCATTTTCCTCTTAAAAACTGTGTTTAGCTTCTCACATTTCCATATCCCAAGACAACATTAACTCTTTTCAATACATAATTTACTTCCACACGCCACAGCCTTTCTCTTCTCTTTTTTATATATATAAAAACACCCATGCACCCCCCTTTTCTTTCCTTTTATCTCTAAAATTCACTCTCTCCTCCCCTATCGATTCATCTCCCTACCGGAAGCTTCCACGCAGACGACCCACTCCGGCGATACTCTCAAGTTTCAGCAACTCAAGCCCTCTCAATCTTTACAAAGGTATGACTTAACTCATGTTTTTCACCTTTTACTTATATTCATTATCGTTTCCCTAATTGCATGTTTTAATTCACTTCCGATTTGCTCCTATACATGCATACTTAGATACACACACTGATACATACATACATATACAGTCATATCATGTTATTCACCTTTCAGATCACCATTATATCAAGTACTCCCCTGTTACGCTCCAAATATCCTTTAGGAATTAAAACCCTAAAGCCCAAATCCCACTGGTTTACACCTATGGATATCCATTTTCTTTTTTTTTTCAAAACCCAATCGTTATTCGCTGTTATAATACAGGTATCAATCCGTATTTCTAACTGAATTTACTCTAATAATGTATACATTATATAGAAATACCCAATTTGAAAAAGCTGTTAAGGTTCCTTGATGGGCGTACATGTACCCAGCTAGCCATTTTAGGTGAACTTATTCTTTCAGTGTATTTGACCCCCCCTGTATGTGTTTATTCATACATGTCTCTTCAAACACCTTATTTAGGAGAACTCACTGATCACCTACTCATCCTGCTTCGCTTTGTGTAGATGTCTAGTGGATCAGCTGCAGCAGCTCCCAGCACTCCACCTCTGAGGAGATTACCCACTTCCCAGAGCTTTCAGGCACAAATCAGCTTCCCTCTATTACACTAGCTTCAAGAGCTAACCCGTATTTTTCCATAAGCACCGGGACCCGTTCAAAAATTAAATCAATTGAACCCACACAAACCCGTCCTTTAAGCATCAACCTTTTTGCCCATAAAACCAAAGATACTCGACCTGCTATTCTTATAACCTCATCCAGTGAACAAACATCAGAAACCACCCCAAACCAACCTGCTGCTGATGAGGTTTCCTCTATCAGAGCTTCACCCTCACACATCATCTCTTCAGCTTCCCTTGAATTGGACCCCCCAAATAACAAAACAAAAATCGAATCCATAGAAAACACTCCTACTAGTTTATCCTGTGAGAACATGAGTTCTTCTATGACCACTCTACTGTAAAGAAATTGACTCAATCACACCACATAGGCTGTTCTTTAGTCATTCCTTCCCCTGGGGAAAGATGCCATAGATTTGATATGTTTGAACCCGGGCAATCGTTACCTCGAGCTGTTTTGTCAGCTCAATTCTTTAAGTTAGGGTTATCTCTGCCCCTGCACCCTTTTATTCGGGAAATCCTCGAACTTTTTGACATAGCTCCCATCCAACTTACTATCAATTCATATCGTATGGCAATGTGTATGTATATTTTATACCATACAAAGTTTAACAAAACCCTTTCTGCCCGAGAGTTAGGATATTTTTAACAACTAAAACCAACTGGCCAAGACTCAGGTTTATTTTATTTTGCCGCTTAGAGTGTCCATGAAGGCCAATGTTTCAAAAGGTGTAAGAGAGGAATGAACGGCTGGCTCAAACTATTTCTTTATTGTTATGACTGTCCTCAACTAAGAACAGATTTCAACCTTTCACCAAAAATACCTGCAAAAACCCCTTTGAGAGGTTGTACGCTTAAACGTGCTATGGAAGCAATAAACATATCAGCTGAACTTGGAAACGGCCTCTGCTTGCTAACTCGTAATAACCTCATAAGCTGTGACTTCCAACCTGGGAGAGGTATCCTTACTCCAACTAGCTGAAGTTTATTACCTCTTCCATAAACATTTTACTAACTTTTCACTGTGCACATCATTAACACGTGCATATACTCGTGACAGTTTTTCCCTATTTATTTCGTAATTTATAACTTGCTCACCAGTTTCCATATTGTTTAATCCTTGCAGATATGACTTCAGGAATTCCTTCATTCATTAAAAAATCAACCAAGTATGAAGAGATGTTTGATGAGGATGATGATAAAGTCACCCCTATTGCGGCCACCCCAATTTCAAAGATCAAAGCTCCTTCTCTTAACCCGGAGAAATCGTCCACTTCTTCAAAGAGAAAACTGCCTCCTCCTGTGATAGAGACACTACGAGCCTCAGCTTCTCGCTCTGTCAAAAAAGTCAAATTAGCTTCTTCTCAGGAGACTGAAGGTTTAGGTCCCCATGTGCAACATTTCTTCCAGATGGCAGGAAATCAGATCCCTGAGGAGGATGTAGCTGCTTGGGACAGGATGTCACTAGCTGAAGCTGAAAGAGCCGCTGTACTCGGCAATGCTCAAAGCTTATTTCACTACCTCAAGCATGGTGAAAGAATCGTGGAAATAGCCAGAGGTGACCAAAAACTTGTTGAAAAGGTGAAACAGCTTAAATTGTCCATCAAAGTTAAGGATAATGAGAAGATGATGTATGCTGATGCCAATAAAAAGCTCAAATTTGGTGAAACCAAACTGTTAAAGGAACGCGACCAGCTGTCTAACTCGGTTGCTAGTCTAGATGCCGAGAAAGAAGTGTTAGTCTCCTCCCATACCAAACAGATTCACGAGCTAGAGCTAAAGATGGAAGCTCTAAATACCAAGCTTACCCTGGAAAGGTCCGTTCAGAAGGGGAAAAGGAAGGAAGCCTATGATATTGGCTACAATATAGCCATCAACGATTATATCGAATCTACTTACCACGGGTTTCCCGATCTAAACTGGTCTCAGCTTGGTGAAGATGTTGTTAAAGCAGTGGAGGATATCAAGAAGAAGGAAACTACTGCAACCAAGGTAGATGATATTGAACCAACTGGCAAAGAAAAAGAGGTGGAGGTTTCCTCAAAAGAGGCAGCTGAAGCTCAGGCAAATGCTTCCAACATAGCTGCTCCTATTCCTCCTATTTCAACAACTCAGGTATCCCCTGATACTCTTATTCCTTCATCTCTTTATGGTTGAAGAATTTGTCTACCCCTACGTGGGTTTGAATTTTAAATTGTTTTGAATGGTTTTGGTGGCCATTAACCTTTAATTTTATGAAGTCGTGGGCTCCTTGTATTGCCTCACAAGATGTAATCCATAACTTTGGTTCCTTTTGAATTATGCATCTTTGATTTCCATACATTCTCGTATTATTCATATGAATTTGCCATGCCGAGTACATATATTCTTAATGACAGAGCACACACCTAAACTTGGATGTGAACTATAGCTAGATTAATTAAATCAGCTTCGTAAAAATGTCAAGCTTACCATGAATTCTTAATATCACAAATCCATGTCTTAACATTTCCCGTTAAGTAGATACTGTCCATTTAGAGTTAAAGGAGACGATCCGAATGCATCGATGTGTTTAAAACCACATGAGATAATTCCTGTTTTCGAAACCAAAAACATCCTTCCAATACGTATATCATGAAGCTTCCCTTAACATGATTTGCTACGTTTGGTGGTCATAATAATTTAATACCCAACCAATCCTTTTTCCATATACAAAATATCCCATTTAATGCATCATAAGATCCTTATGAATGAATATCCTTAAATAATTATACACATTGATGTGTAAAATCCCAAAGTAAGGTAGAGCTTCCCATTTGCTCGCACCTATCCTTTCCACGTAGAGAATCATCATATGGCCAATGTTCTGGCTCCCATATAACTTTATTTTATTTTATAAAAAGAGTCCATAGAACCATTTTCCAGTAATACGAACGTGTTATGCAAAATTTACGCAAGCGCACGTTGTCACAAGTAATATATGATTAAATCAAGTTCGTTCCCACAGAGATCTAGAATGGTGTTCAATTCAGTAAATATGCCTATGCAACAATGTATGGTTTTAACTCACTGCTAAGAAAAGTAACAAATTGGGTTTGATTATCTAAATTATACTAATATGCAAATTATAAAACTAAGAATTAAACAATTAACGAGAATAAAATCGAATTACTTATATGAGAATAAACATGGAATCCAAGTTTCATCATCTACTTCACCTAGAGTTGCAGCTTTTAATTAAAACATGTGATGGTCTTGATATCTGATCGGATAACACGGAAAGAGTAAAAGTTACCTCTCGGTATACTAGTATCAATCTACAAATACATCCACAAAAGAGATAGAAGATGAATAGGCACCTATTATGTTTAGACCCTATATCTCTATAGAATTTGAAAACATAAAGGTTGAAGCACAAGTTATCCACTTAGATCACATAGGTAGCAACTATAACTAGATTACATGTTAAGATAAAAAAATATTACTTAAATAAACAATTATAAATAACATGGAAATGAAGTTATTTAACTACTACAAAGACAAACATATAAAATTAAAATATCATTTTGTTTCCAATATAAAGTATTGAAAATTCGTATATATTAATATATGATTAATAATATATATAGTTATATATATTTTAATGTGGTGAAATCGAGTCGGGGATTGAGAATCGGGGCGGGGTTCGGGGATCGGGCCGGGGAGACCTAGATTCCCGTCCCCGGCCCGCTCCCCGCTTTTTTTTTAAAATTGTCCCCGCTCCCCGGCCCGTCCCCGAAAAAATCCCCGATTCCCCGCCCCGTTCGGTGCGGGGAACGGATCGGGATCGGGCGGGCCGGGGTGAATGCCCATCCCTAGTCTTGATATCTGATCGGATAACACGGAAAGAGTAAAAGTTACCTCTCGGTATACTAGTACCAATCTACAAATACATCCACAAAAGAGATAGAAGATGAATAGGCACCTATTATGTTTAGACCCTATATCTCTATAGAATTTGAAAACATAAAGGTTGAAGCACAAGTTATCCACTTAGATCACATAGGGTAGCATAATATCTCTATTCATGCCACAAATCATGATGCTTAACATCAACCTATCCTATGCTAGCATGGCAAGTTCTAAATCTCAAGATCCACTCTCGTTTAGCAAGAGATTAACAATTCAATTTAGATGTTAGCTACGCATCCAAAAGCATTAAGATTAACCATACGAGGATATCAAGAATTCACCACACATAAATCTTTAAGGCATGCAAACTACTAAGCTACATAGATAAATCCACTAGGATCCCATGACAACGATTAGTTCATAACTAAACCTTTCGTCACCATGGGATTTGATGAAAACATGGTAAATAACAAGATATGAATAAAAGACGTAATTATATTAATAAACAAGAGTTTGAGAAAACAAATCTATAATCCAAAGTAACACAAAGGATGAAGTAGATCTAGATCCGTTGCTTGTCACGAGCGTTGAACCCTTCTCTCCTTTTCTCCCTTGCAGATCTAAGCTAGGTTACAAAATAATAAAACTATGATAATGTGTATATCTATTACAATGCTTAGATGTGTTTTTATAGGCTCTAGATTTCTTGCCCAGCAAGAATTTATCTTCTATTACAATTAGAATTTAATTAAGGTGCTAAAACCTGCCCGGAATATAATTAGAACTTGAAAAGGGCAAAACAGGAATTTCCCAGCCATGCTTCACAAAGAATACGTGCGCGATTTTATTCAGCACATTACTTGCACGTGCTTCCTATCCCAGGTTGTAGAAAATCTCTCAAGCTTCACGTGGGCAGTAAGATCGCTGAAAACGGACTTACAGAACTCCAGATATAGCCAAAACAGTGTAAGCTGCGCAGCCTTCCCAGAAAATCCGAATTTTAATCAATTAATTCCCAAAAAATTATAGAAGCATCCACCTTAATCAACATTCTCTTAAACCTGCACAACTAAGCAAAACACATCAAAACTACAAGAAACTTGAGTCCAAGACAATCAATTTAAGCCGATTTAGAATGTTCCAAGTGGATATAAAATCCACTTATCACACCCCCAAACTTAAACCGATGCTTGTCCTCAAGCATAAACAATTACAACTTACTACTAGTACCACTTCCGTAGGTGATCACGGTTGCATTTGGCATATGCAACAAGCCCTTTAAACCCCTAGGTAGCCCTAGTGGACGAGTAAGGTCTCGTGAGGGCCTATAGCGAATGTACCCACAAAATCCATTTAACCTAATGCAATGCAATGCATGAATGCAACTAATATGCAAATGCAATTAATCTAGCCTACCATACCTTCAAATCCTCTCATGCCATATCAACTTAAGAATCAAAGTAAATACACAATGTCTTGGTGTCGAAAGTGCAAGTATTCACATAGTCTACTCAATGATATGCATAAGTTCTCACAAGCCCATGTCAAGTGTAAGAATAAGTTAGTAAACATGCTAAGCCTACAAGAGTACATCTTTGAGACAACACTCGGGATCTCATACGCAAAAACAAGCAAACACTCACAATCCACTCACAAAGAATATTCACTCAAGAACAAGGGTAAGTGTATCACTCAATTCCAACAAAATCATAAACATGCTTGACATTTGGTATCAATCTAACTCTTAACACAACATACATCAATGACGATAATCAAAAGGTCTTTATTTGGGTTGTAATGGGGCTAGGGACAAGGTATGTCAAATAAGCCAAAACAGGTGAAGTGTCAAAAGCTAGTAAGTACCATAATACGTCGTACACAACACCATATTCCCCCCCACATTATTTTTTCTAAAACAAACACTCGACTAGTCGACTGAAATAGGATCGCAACAACACAAACATGCTCTCATAATATATGGTTTTTTTTCTTTTTTTTTTTCTTTTTTTTTCTTTTTTTTTTCTTTTTTTTTTCTTTTTTTTTTCGATAGCTAAATAAAACAATAATATAAACAATAACAATGATCCCATGAATTTATTACATATGTCGACTATCAAGTAAACAACCAAACCCAACATTCAATATTTCCCCCAAAAGTAAGACCAACTAAAACCCTTCCTTGCACACCTTATTACTCCCTTAAGCACTCTACTAGCCTTTGACAATGTGGGTTCAAATTAATGTAAGGCCAATATAAGAAAAAGGTCTAGGCAAGTAATGTGGTATGTCACCGAAAAAATAGGATTAAGCTCAACGGGTTAACTAATTGATCATGTAAACATGGTATGGTAATATGGGAAAATATGTGGTTAATCCTAAGTGCCTTTATCATTTTAATCGTCAAATAATGTCATGCATTTCAAGAAAGACCTCAAACAACTGCTAGCAATGCAAACAATCCGTGGACACTCAACCAAACGAATAAGATTGCAATAAATATGCAATAAGCAATAAGGCTCAAAATCTCACTTGGTGGAAAAACATACTCAATCCCAAGCAACATCTCTCTAACGCACCAACTTGTATTCAAAGCATGCAAAATAAATCATCTTGCACATATTCATGTCCTTCTAATTACTTACAACATTCAATAAGTCTACTAGTTTCAACTTACTAGTGTATGTGTGTGCACAAGAACAAAGCATATCACTTCTCAATCAAAAGCGTCAACAACACAAAATTTCATATCAAGCACGGGTGCAAATGCAAACTATTATGGACTCACATGATATACGAAAATAAAAACAGAATGTCCTATATGAAACAAACGTAGATATCACGAACATACATGCATAATTTACTACTACAAATATACAAAGCATGAAATCCTACATGAACAAATAATACAACAACATCTACTAATCCCTCAAACCACCCCCAAACTTAAAATATTCAATGTCCGCATTGAATGGAAGTAAATACAAGAGATAGTAGAAACATACCTGCAATGCCGAAGCATACCCAACAATATTTTTCTCGCAAAAATCCCCTTTCCTTAGCAACTGGCCTCAAAACAACCGAATAAATTTAACCTCCACCATCGAAAACGAAAATTTCCCATCACTGGCACTACCTCTCCCATGCTTACAAGCCATTAGAATCAAAACCCAACTCATAAACAGCTCTACCAAAAATTACCAAGCAATATCACACCAAAAATAGCCCAATATTCCAAGAATAATACAAAATCCCAATTTACAAGAACACAAATTCGTAAGAACAATAAAATTTGTGAGAAGAAATAAACCCACTACGAATTGGAGAGGTGAACTTGCAATTAATTCCTCTTTAGAATTGAATTTTTAGAGAATTAAATAAAATAGAAGAGGAATTGGATTTGTATGGATAGGTGTGTATATATATAAGATGATGGATAGGTTGAATAAAAATTTTAATTGTGTAGGAGAGATTTGAAGAGGTTAGGATTTGATGTAGGATAGATATAGGAATTAGGGATTGAAAGAATTTGGATTAGGATTGAATTTGGGGTGGAATTTTTGAGCAAAAACACAATTTTTGAAAAAAAAAAAAAATCTGGGCAGACAGGGTGTAACGCATGTACAGTACGCGTTACAGGCTTCCGGCGCGGTACAAGGGTAACACGCAGGTTGAACCTGCGTGACTGGGGCTTCCTGCGCGGCCTTGGCGCCTGATGCGCAGGCTCCTTCTGCGTTACATGGCGCTTCTGCGCCATTCTGGCGCCTGATGCGCTGGATGCTTCTGCTGTACTCGTTTTTTTTTTTTTTTTTCTCAACACTACTACTCTTTTTTTTTTCCTATACTAATGCATGGGTTGCCTCCCACCAAGCGCTTCTTTAACGTCAATAGCTTGACGTTACATCCTCAACTCATGGTGGTTTCAAAAGAATAACCGAACCATCTTCAACAGACAAACCATTCATACGAATGTTGACATCTTGGTTGTTTGCTTTCCACAAAGCTCTTCCTTCAGACTTCACCCTGATTTTACTTCCCAATGGCCAAATCTTCTTCTTTTTCTTTTTCACACCTCTAAGATGCTTCTCCGACTCAACCGGCTGAACAAAAATTTCTTCTTCCTTATCATCGGTTTTCCATCTTCGCAACACGTGATCATGCCCTTCTTCAAAAATCACTAGCTCATTATTCAAAAGGACATACCTCAAATGTGGTGGAAGTTTCCCAAGCTTTACTTTCGAAAGATCACGAACCGAAGAATCGTCAATGGAATCACTGATCTGATGCTTTAGCACATGCATGTCAGATTTTTCACTCAATAACTGATCAAACTTCTTTCTCTGACCCGTATCAACTATTTCCACACTGCAACACTCTTCATCCTCTGTTGGAAATTTCATGGCCTTGAACACATTAAAGGTAACACTCTGATCTTGCACCCTCATTGTAAGCTCTCCTTTTTGCACATCAATCAAAGTCTTTCCTGTAGCCAAGAATGGTCTTCCCAAGATTATGGGAATCTTCTTATCTTCCTCAAAATCCAAGATAACAAAATTAGCTGGGAATATTAGCTTATCAACCTTTACCAAATCATCCTCTACTATACCTCTCGGATAAGTGATCGTCCTATCAGCCAACTGCAAAGAGATGTTAGTTGGCTTTGGCTCCGGTAGAACAAGTTGCTTGAAAACAGACAAGGGCATAAGATTAATGCTAGCTCCCAAATCACATAAGCATTTGCCAAAAGACAACTTCCCAATGGTGCATGGAATTGTAAAGCTTCCTGGATCCTTAAGTTTAGGAGGCAATTTCTGTTGCAACACCGCACTGCACTCCTCTGTCAATGCCACCGTTTCAAATTCTTCCAACCTTCTCTTTTTCGAAAGGATATCCTTCATGAACCTTGCATAGCTCGGCATCTGCGCTAATGCGTCAGCAAAAGGAATATTAATGGACAATTTCTTGAAGACGTCCATAAATTTCTGAAACTGTTTTTCTTGACTTTTCTTCAACCGTCCAGGGAATGGCGGAGGTGGATAGATCTGATTATTCATTGAAGATTGCTCCGGAGTAGACTTTTCAACAGGTTTCTTGCTCTTCTCACCATCAAGCTTATCAGCCACTAAATCAGATTTCTCAATTACTGGCACTGCAGATTTTTCAACCTGTCGATTCTGAACATCTTCATCTTCTTCAGTTGCTGATTTAGGATCACTCGTGACTTTTCCAGATCTCAAAGTAACTGCATTGACCTGTTCTTTACTTTCCCTCCTACCTGGATTAGCTTCCGTATCACTAGGAAGAGTTCCTTGTGGCCTACTAAATAAAGCACTTGCAATCTGTCCTATCTGAGTTTCTAAGAGCTTCTGACCAGCTTGTAAGTTCTTTAACGCTATCCACATCTCATCAGATTTTTCATTAGAAGATTGCCCCGCATGAGCCTGGGGTTGTTGCTGCTGAAATCCCGGAGGTTGATATGGTGTCCTTGGAGCATAAGGCTGTTGATAGCCTTGATTGTACGGCTTCGCTTGCTGATAAGATTGTTGAGTATTTTGATTGTTGCTCCAGCTGAAGTTAGGATGGTTCCGATTATTAGGATGATAGGTGGTTGGAACTGGTGCAGCAGGTCTCTGGAAATTACTCACGAACTGTACTGATTCAGGAGAAATAGCACACTGATTCGTCTCATGTGCGCCCGCACATAGCTCACAAACACTAGCCACCTGCTGAACTCCATAATTAGCAAGAGAATCCACTTTCATAGCAAGAGATTTCAACTGAGCTGTAATCATTGAAGCTGTATCTACTTCCAAAACTCCTGTTACTTTGCCTTGAGATAGCCTTTGGGTTGGATTTTGATATTCATTAGCAGCCATCATCTTTATAAGATCATAAGCTTCATCATAGCTCTTTGCCCACAGAGCTCCACCTGATGTTGCATCTAGCAAAGGCCTAGACTGTGCTCCCAACCCATTGTAGAACCCATTAATAACCATCGAATCAGGCATGCCATGATGAGGACACTTCCTTAACATCTCCTTGTAGCGTTCCCATGCCTCACACAAGGTCTCTCCAGATTGCTGTTGGAATTGAGTCAACTGGTTCCTTAATGCTGCAGTTTTCGCCATAGGGAAGAATTTAGTAAGGAACTTCTGAGCAAGATCCTCCCATGTAGTAATGGAACCAGGTGGCAAAGAGTGTAGCCAGCTCTTAGCCTTATCCCTCATAGAGAATGGGAAAAGCCTCAACCTGATAGCATCATCCGTCACACCATTACACTTGAAAGTGTCACAGATTTCGATAAAGTCCCGAACATGCATGTTTGGATCCTCCGTAGAAGCTCCCCCAAACTGGACTGAATTCTGCACCATCTGAATTGTGCCCGGCTTGATCTCAAAGTTGTTCGCTGCAATAGCTGGCCTAATAATGCTAGACTGGATATCATTGAGTTTCGGCTGAGAATAGTCCTTCAAAGCCTTAGCTGCTGCTGCATCTGCCATTGCTACTGTAGTTTCAGATTCCTCTTCCTTATTCTTTAAATTCCCTACACGATCGTCTTTTGCCAGTTTTTGTAAACGAGCTTGCAAACGTGTTTGCATACAAACCTAAGTACCTGCAAACACCACGAAACAAACAAACTAAATAAGAATCCGAGTCAGTGAACGCTAACGACCACTGATGACAAGCACATAAACTAAAATAAAAACACCGATGATCCCCGGCAGCGGCGCCAAAAACTTGTTATGCAAAATTTACGTAAGCGCACGTTGTCACAAGTAATATATGATTAAATCAAGTTCGTTCCCACAGAGATCTAGAATGGTGTTCAATTCAGTAAATATGCCTATGCAACAATGTATGGTTTTAACTCACTGCTAAGAAAAGTAACAAATTGGGTTTGATTATCTAAATTATACTAAGATGCGAATTATAAAACTAAGAATTAAACAATTAACGAGAATAAAAATCGAATTACTTATATGAGAATAAACATGGAATCCAAGTTTCATCATCTACTTCACCTAGAGTTGCAGCCTTTAATTAAAACATGTGATGGTCTTGATATCTGATCGGATAACACGGAAAGAGTAAAAGTTACCTCTCGTATACTAGTACCAATCACTACTACACATTTGAACTTAGGATACACCACTTACATAGCGTTTTTTTGGATGCACTATGCAAGTGAAGTACTTGTATATCGTTTATGTAAAAAGCGCTATAGAAGTTATTTTGTCCAAAGCCGGAAAAAAAATGAAAATTTTAAAAAAATACTAGGATATCGTTATTTTCAGAAACGCTGTGTTAGTTCGAACTAAGATAACGTTTTTACATGCGCTATGGTAGTTACTGTATTGTAAGTATTTATATTTTTATTTTCAGTTTATTTTTTTAACCCTAAAACTTATACATATCGTTCACTTCCGCTGTATATCCCTTCTATTCTCTTTCTCTCTCTCATTGCACCTCAGAAAAACATAACAATGACTTTCAAAATCCGGCCAATTGTTTGTTTCTTCGACAAATCGATATACATATCCTTGTTCATACTGTTCTTTACATCAAGATCCATATAGATTTTGCTTCGTTTCATTCTCGTCTTAATCTCTAATTGCAAACTGGCGATTTTATTGGTTACAAACCTAGTTTCTTCGATTTGGGGATTTTTGGGGATTTTTCAGTTCAAAGTTTTTTGATGCTTGATTGGTTCAAGATTGGTTCCAATTGTACCTCTCTTTTATTGGTTACAAACCTAGTTTCTACGAATTGGGGATTTTTCAGTTCAAAGGTTTTTGATGCTTGATTGGTTCAAGATTGGTTCCAATTGTAACTCTCTCTCTCTCTCTCTCTCTCCCTCTCTCCCTCTCTCCCTCTCTCCTCTCTCCCTCTCCCCTCTCTCTCTCTCTGTGTGTGTGGTATCTTAAGGCACAGGAGGGGGTGGTGGTAGCTTCTAATCGACCTCCAATTGTAGATTATTTGCAAATGGTGGATTTGATTCAGGTCTTGCTGTTCGAAACCGCAACTACAAGAATTAAGGAAACTCATGATGGAGAATATCTTATTGCATCAGGTGCTTAAACACATATATATTTTCTTTTACGATTTGTTTCTTTTGTATAATGGATGGATTGGTACAAATTAACGAGTTTATACTATAATATACAGTATAAACTTTTAAGTATTTATGTTTCTTTTGTATGCTGATTTGATATTCAATTTTAGGTATTTATCCCCTACAGGTCAAAGTTTACGAGTTGAGGGAACTTTCATTGAAGTTTGAATGGCATTTGCTGTCTGAGATTATTAACTTTGAGGTACCATTTCCTTGTGTTTTTTGGACTTGCATTTATATCTTTGTTGGCTTTCCTTTTGTTTGCAGTTGCAATTCAATTCTTTTTTTTTATCCATCATTGATCTGTAACAAATTTGTAATTAAATGATAAGTTGTCCTATATTCATTTTAGCTAAAAGTAACCCCTATAAGATTACCCAAAATTTTGACAATGTATTATTTATTTTTGTTAACAAACAGCATGGATATGGTGTATTATGGGCCACTCGATCAGTGTCCCATTTGTGGTGGTAACCTTAAATGTGGGCGTACCATGTACTACTGTACTGGTGCTTACAGCGAGTGGTCGACGTGTACTTTTAATACGAGAGAACCTCCAAGGAGAATTGGTGTTACCATATTCTATTAAAGAATCTGCAGCTTACGATGTAAAGCTGCTTGCACTTTATATTATTGTATCTGTTGCTTATGTTTGTATAGTATATATTTACTTGAGAATATTTTGAATAAGTACTTTCTTGGTAAATTTATTACATTATATCTGTTGTTATTTTAGTTGCTCAAGGAACACCAAGACCCGAAGAGCCGGAACAAAAATTAAATTATATGTATGAACACCAACACATGCACACTCAAGATTAATTGTGAACATACATAGACAATCTAAACAACTAAATTAAAATCAATAGAAACTCGCTGTCTCCCCGGCAGCGGCGCAAAAAACTTGATATGTTAAATTATACCTAACCGCAAGCGCACGGTATCTATTGTAGTAGATATTAGCAAATACGGGTCGAATCCTCAAGGAGACAGTTTCAATTTCAATTCAATTGCTATCAATTGTTTCTAGTCACAACGATTGTTTGAGAATTTTATTAACTACTAAAACAAATTTAACAAAGGTTTTAAATCAATTAATTAAGGGATCTAGGGCAATTCAGGTTCACCATGTTTACACCAAACAAATCACAAAAGTATAGTTTTTCAATGGGATTAAGTAATTAAAGCAATGGTTAATCTTTCTCAAGCATTAACGGTTAATCTTTCTCAAGCATTAACACTCTCAGAATATCTAATAATGTTCTCACACTCACCTTCAATTCTGCTAATTGTATGTAAGCCTCTAGTAGTAAAATCTCTCGATCTATTACTCCTATTGCAATCGATTAATCCGTGATATTGCGCAATTACACAAATTAAGAATTAGAACATATCAATCAGAATTACTCTTTACCCATCAATCTACTAATCAAATTAAGCCCAAATCATGGTGCAAACATGGCTCCCCTTAATACCCTAGAATTAAACTACTCACTCATTCTACGATTAAAACTAACAATAATAATCAAGAAAGCCATAATAAACATGTACTAATAAACAAGATGAGATAAAGAGTACCTTAAACTTTGTATAAACGAAGAACAATAAAGATCCAAATTAAACCAAGTGCTTACAAAGGAAGAGATGAAGAGAGAAAAACCAAAACCCTAGCTTATGTAAAAACGTCTGTATATGTCTATCTCTCTCTTCCCACGTTCTCTCTCCTTCTTTTTATAATAAAACTCCTTAATAAAATCTGATATCTATCTCCTAATAAAAGTATTTTTAATATCCTAATCAATTTACAAAAAGATATCCATAATTGAATAGGATTTTCTTGTAAAATTCGTCACTTCTTTTTCTCCTCTGTTTCTGGGCTCTTCCAGTTGGATTTTGCTTACTGGACCACCTCTGAATTAAAGATAATTCTCTAAGCTTCGCGTGGACAGTAAGATCGTCAAATTCTGACTTCTGGAACTCAAGATATGGCCCAAACAGTGCAGGCAGCCCGTGTAGCCCAATATTACGAATTTTCTCCTATTTTATCTCCAAAATAGCTCTTTTTGCTCCAAATCCTTCCAAGTCATGAATTCTTTATTTCCTACAATAAAACAATAAAATCTATTAAATAAAAATCCAAATCAATGCAAAACACAATAAATATGAGAATAAAATCATCTAAAATATATATAAAAATATACTCTATCAGGGCTATGTGCAGTGGCTTGGTATCGATTTTGATGAGGTGTTTGCTCCTGTAACAAGGATGGAAACCATTCGATTATTACTGGCACGTACTAGCAGCTAAGAATGAATGGGAAGTGCACCACTTGGACGTCAAATCAGCGTTCTTGAATGGCAAGTTGTACGAGAAAGTGTATGTCAACCAACCCGAGGGCTATGAGACAAAAGGGAATGAGAAGAAGGTTTACAGGTTATTTAAAGCTCTATACGGCCTTCGACAAGCAACACGAGCTTGGTATACACAGCTGAATAAGTGCCCATTGGAGCACGCTGTCTACACAAAACGGGAAGGTAATGAATCTCTGATTGTTGGTGTTTATGTGGATGACCTGATTATCACAAGTACTAGTGTGAGCAATATTGTTAAGTTCAAGGAGCAGATGAGCCAGGAATTTGAGTTGTCTGATTTGGGAAAATTAAGCTATTATCTCGGCATAGAAGTGGAGCAAGGAACAGGTTTTATCCAGCTAAAACAGGTAGCATATGCAAAGAAAGTATTAGAGAAAGCAGGCATGGCCGAGTGTAATGCAGCAAAATTTCCAATGAAACCCAAACTACAGCTGTACAAGGATGAGAAAGGCAAGTTTGTTAATGCTACTGAGTACAAGAGCACAGTGGGTGGGCTGAGGTATCTAGTGCATACACGTCCAGACCTTGCTTATGCAGTTGGTGTGGTGAGTCGTTTCATGGAAAGACCCACGGTGCTTCACCAATGAGCTGTAAAACGTATACTGAGGTACGTGAAAGGTACGTTGAACTATGATTTGAGATATACAAAGGGTCGAGGAGATTACATGTTATCTGGGTTCTCGGACAGTGATCTAGCAGGTGACTTGGTAGATAGGAAAAGCACAGGAGGGATGGCGTTTTATCTCAATGAAGCACTGATTACCTGGGTGTCTCAAAAGCAAAGGTGTGTGGCACTATCAAGTTGTGAGGCAGAGTTTATGGCAGCCACAGTCACTGCTTGTCAAGGGATATAGTTACATAGGTTACTTGGCCAGATTACTGATGTTCAACCCGGGCATGTGATTATCTATATCGACAACAAGTCGGCTATTGATTTAGCATGTAATCCTGTTTTCCATGGTCGTAGCAAGCACATTGATGTGCGTTATCATTTTATTCGGGACTGTGTGGAGAAGGGGCTAATTATCATTAAGCATGTGAGTTCTGATCATCAACGAGCAGATGTCCTAACAAAGCCTATGTCCGTGATCAAGTTTGAAAAGATGGGTGAGTTGCTAGGAGTCAAGGATCTTAATCATGTTTAGATTAAGGGGGAATATGTTGGATTATTTATTTAATCTAAACATAATTTAGTTATGTGTTTTGTTTATTTGTTTTAAATAAAGTCTGTTATACAGACGTTGTGTATTGGCTTAGTACATGGGCTTGATTAGGTCGTATGTTGTTCAGATAAAATAGGGATCATGGAGATAGACGGGGTATGCAGTTCCTGATTTATCGCATCTGGTGTATTTTAAATTCTTGCTTGTTCTATTTCAATAATTATCTCTTCAATATTAAGTTATTTCATGCAATATTCTTTCAAGTATATTCACGTACACATTGCATATATCTAACAATTGCAAAGCCACACACATGAACCAAAATGCAAAACAAGTTTATTTGTGCTAGCTTGTACAGGATTATGCCAGCAAAGCATACTAGCTAATTAACAACACAACTATAAAATTGCAAAATGAGGTACAGGGAGAGAGCTCGTGGCCTTACTTCTTGACTATGCATTGCAATTAATTGTCTGAAACTTGCAATCAGATGAAAACAACGAGCCCTTTTTTTTGCTAAATAAAAACAACGAGCCTTATAAATTAGCACGTACCAATAATATAAATTAATTAACTATATTTGAAATATTTGTATCATCAACTTTGAGTCTCAGCACTTCATTTCAACTAGTTACTATTATGCCCAAAAAGTTAATGGGCACTTCATTTCAAATTTCAATATTATCCAAGAAAGTAATCTTCACAAGAAAATATATCAAAACCATTCATAATTTGGTAATCAAGTTTATTCTAAAGAGTGAAGTTAAATTAAGAAATTTGCAAACAAGATTAAAAACTATTCTTCAAATTTTTTAGTATAAAGTGCTCTCAAACAGTCAAACATCATAATCATCAACGTAAAAAAAATTATTATTACAGGGTCACTTCAAATATTAAGAAATGAAATGCAATATTTCAACCGGCCAGCATTGAACAAGCCGAGGTTTGACTTGCCTCCCTCTTCAGCTTCTTCAGATGCTCCTTAAGCTCCTCAACCTCTGCCTTAACTTTTCGCAGCCTTTTTTCCACCCTCCGAATGGCCACATTATTCACAAATCCAGAGGGCCTTGGACGTTCAACATGAGAAGTACTGGCCTGCAGATTATCAGAAAAATAATGCAACAACTTTAGTCACACAAAATTATTAAAGTTTATTTAACAAACTAGCTACGTGTTAAACCACCAGGCTTGATCTTACCTCTTCTCCAGGTGGAACCCTCTTCTGATTATCCTTCAATATTAGGAGTTCGGGATCATAAGGATCTGGAAAAAAGTTATCCCTAAACCCTTCCTGCACAGCTTTAGGCACTTTGGGACAAACTTTTATTGTTCCTTTCACGTTCGCTAAATGGTATTTTAGCCTGGTGACCCCTTGCACCACGTGTTGACAATAGTTACACATAACATATGATTGCTTAGTGGTGCCCTTGGTCGTAACTTTTTTTCCGTGATCCCATGTGTTAGAGGCCCAACTTATTACTGGACTGGACCGAAGGCCCAGTCATGGAATGAGTACCGGATTTACAAAGGCCCATGTCATTCGGCCTCTTTATTCACAACGGTTCGATCGGTTTGATATTCCTGGGAACGTGGAACAAGTTCACCACTCACCTTGTTCTCCGATAACTGCCGACATCGAGATAAAAAGAGGTTAACGAAGGTTTGAGTTCAATTCATTCAATCACTTACACACAACACAAACACTCTGCGTTTAATATTACTCATCAAAAGACCAGTTAACTCATTCTCACACCGGAGGTGAATCGGGGGGCCACACCCTCGCATTCTTCTTCAATTGCAGGTCCGACTGAACGGATACACCGACGGAAACTGGTTGTAACATTTGGCGCCGTCTGTGGGAACGTAGAGTTGCGTTTGTGTTGAATTATACAGTTAGCAATGGCGAATGAAACCGAGATACCAACAGCTGACGATAGCACTATAGCCGGAAATACTCGCACCACTCCTCCCATCACCCCAAGACTTTTGATTTTCGACGAAGAGGGGGACATACCGTCTCCCGAAGAACAAAGGGAAATTCTGATGAAGTGGCGAGAGGAACAAAAAGCCAAGGGGAAACGGAAAGAAATAGAAAAGGAGAAAAGCAGTAAGGAGGCCGAACGTCTGGCCAAAAAGAGGGAGGCTGACCGTTTAAGGCTAGAGGCCCTAAAGCTCCAAAGGGAGGAGATCGAGCTACAAGAAAAGACCCTCCGCGAGGCTCTAGAAGCCGAAGACACGGAGGTGGACGACCGAAGAGATAAGAGGCCAAGAACCAAAAATGATGAAGATGAGTCAGGGGACTCTGAATCATACTCGAGGAGAACCCGGTCAAAGGTGGTTTATTCCTCCGATTCGGAAGAGGAGGGTCCACACACGGACGATCGCATCCGGAGAATTGAGAAGGCCATGTTTGGAGAGAGAAAGGTCAGCCACGAGCCAGTGGTGACCGAAGACGTCGAACACTTTCGACCGCCTCCCGGAAGGCAGTTCCCGAAGATGAATGAATTTAACGGAAAGGGTGACCCCGAAGATCATTGCGAGAAATATGAATCGCTCATGACTGGGATGGGGCACTGCGATGTGATGCTATGTAAGATGTTCAAGACCTACCTGAAGGGGAATGCATCCATGTGGTACAGGTCGCTAAGACCTAGGTCGATAGGCTCGTATGTGCAAGTGAAGAAAAAATTCTTGAGGCACTACTCACATTTGTGCCGAAGAGAGAAGGATACTGAAGCCCTGATCCACTGCAGGCAGGGGCCGAACGAAGATTTGGGTGATTACTTAGCAAGGTTCAAAGAGGAAGCCGGTATGGTCACCAACTTGGACAAGGTCAAGGCGGCTGGGTTCCTCGCAGCAGGCCTCGACCCTATCAAAGGTAAGAAGCTTCGGTCCTCTCTTTATGATATGCCTCCCAAATCTTTAAATGATATATATGTGAGAGGAGAGGCCATTAGAAGAAAATTGGAATCAATTGGGGGGTACAAGGAGAAGAAAAATGATAGGTATGACAGGAGGGATGACCGAAGGGACGACAGAAGAGACGACCGAAGGGGTCGAGGAGATATCAAGAGCAGGTTGAATGATACAAGGCCCGACAAAGGGGCCGAACGAAGAAGAGATAGAGATAGCACTGTGTTCACACCGTTAAACACACCTATCTCGAAGATTCTCCATGAGGTAAAGGGTAAACCTGGGTTTGTCAGACCACCCAAGTTGAAGACCCCTGAGAATAGAAGAAGCGACAGCAAATATTGTGACTACCATCGGGACAAAGGTCACAACACCGAGGAGTGCTATCATTTGAAGAAGTTAATTGAAAGGATGATCAAAGATGGGGAACTCACCCAATTTGTGGGCGACTTGAGGGACAAACTCGAGTCCAAGGAGAAAAGGAAGGAAGCTGAAAGTTCGGAGAAGTACCGAGGGGAGGTCAGGACAATTTCCGGAGGAACAGTGCTTGATCGGGACAGTAAGACAGCCAGAAAAAAGTACGCCAGACAGATCTACAACCTGTACCAGTCAAGTTCAGCTAAGCAACCATTGCCTATCTCCTTCACAGAAGATGACTACGAGGACGTGATATGGCCGCACGAAGACCCACTTGTTATAAACCCAGTAATCGGGGAAAACAAGATATGGAGAGTGCTGGTGGACGAAGGGAGCTCAGTCAACATTCTATATCACCGGACATATTGCAAGATGAATTTGGGAGGTGAACAGTTGGAGCCATGCCACGAGGCACCCTTGTATGGCTTCGGAAATCAGCCTGTACCGATAGAAGGGACCATCACTTTGTCTGTCATGATGGGGAAAGCGCCATACACTATGGTGAAGGAAGCAAAGTTCTATGTCGTCCGGGTCGACAGTCCGTACAACGGAATTTTGGGAAGGCCAGCCTTATCTTTGTTCCAGGCCGTGTCCTCTGTCCCTCATCTGAAGTTGAAGTTCCCAACTGAACATGGAGTTGGAGAAATGAGAGGCGATCAGAAAGCCGCCAGAATAATCATGTTGGAGGATTTGGAAAAAGACAAAGACATTGAGATGACCGAAGCCGGAAAGAGGAAAAGAAATGAGACCGAAGCTGGGGGCAGCCACCAACTGCTGAACATTGAGTTGGAAAAGTTTGGGGCCGACCTGTCAAGCCCGATTGCTGAGCCGGCTGCAGAGACCGAAGAGGTAGAACTGTACGTGGGTCAGTCGGGAAAGATGATCCAAATTGGAAAGAGCATGGAGCCGAAATTGAAAGAGAAAGTCATCAAGGTCATTAGGGAATTCCACGACGTATTCGCATGGAATCCCGAAGATATGCCAGGTTTGGACCCTGCGGTTGCCAAGCACTGTTTAAATGTAGCTCCCGAAGCCAAGCCCGTAAGACAAAAGAAGAGGAATTTCGCCATGGAAAGGCAGAAAGTAATCCAAGTTGAAGTCGAAAAATTGCTGGAAGCAAAGTTCATTGAAGAGATAGACTATCCCGATTGGTTGGCAAACGTAGTGGTGGTGAAGAAATCTAATGGCAAGTGGAGGATGTGTGTCGACTACACCGACCTGAATAAGCATTGTCCGAAGGACCACTACCCCTTGCCGAACATTGATCAACTGATAGATGCCACTTCGGGGCATCAAATACTCAGTTTCCTGGATGCATTCTCAGGATACCACCAAATTGCCATGAATGCCGAGGACGTTCCAAAGACAGCATTCATCACACCGAATGGCACTTATGCCTACATAAAGATGCCTTTCGGCTTGAAGAACGCCGGGGCAACATTTCAAAAGATGATCAACAAAGTGTTCAAAGCCCAGATCGGTCGGAACATGGAGTGCTATGTGGACGATATGATAGTTAAGTCCCTTTTCAGGGATCATGACGAGGATCTGAGGGAATGTTTTGAAACGCTCAGAAGAAACAACATGAGGATCAATCCGAACAAGTGTACGTTTGGAGTGAATAGTGGGAAATTTCTGGGATACATGGTTAGCGCCAGAGGAATTGAAGCCAACCCGGAGAAGATTAAAGCAGTCATTGACATGGAGGCACCGAAGACAATCAGGGACATTCAAAAGCTGACCGGACGTCTAGCAGCCCTGAGGAGGTTCATCTCCCGATCGGCCGAAAAGGCCCTACCATTCTTTGAAGTACTTCGGGGGTCCAAGAATTTCGAGTGGGGGCCAAATTGCCAGAAAGCATTCGAAGATGTTAAAGAGTACTTAGTGAAAGCCCCACTCTTAATGAGACCCGACCCGAAGGAGACATTGCAGCTGTACTTGGCTGTGAACGACCGAACACTTGGAGCCGTGTTGGTCAAAGAACATGAAGGGAACCAGCATCCGGTGTTCTATGTCTCTCATATTCTCAAGGATGCAGAAACAAGATATCCGAATGCAGAGAAGTTCGCCTATGGACTGGTAATGGCCGCAAGAAAGCTAAGGCACTATTTCCAGGGAAGGACGATCAAAGTTGTAACCGATCAGCCGTTAAAGAAAATATTGCAAAGGCCAGAGGCATCGGGCAGAGTGGTTGCTTGGGCGATCGAACTGGGGGAGCATGATTTGGAGTATACACCAAGGACTTCGATCAAAGCCCAAGCATTGGCGGATTTCATGGTAGAATGCTCTTTTTCGGGGCCGAATGACTTAGCTCCTGAAGAACAAATGATTCAGACACCAGGAAAATGGAAGTTGTTTGTCGATGGGTCGGTCGCCAAGGAAAAGTGCGGGGCAGGGCTAATTCTTACAAGCCCAGAAGGATTCGAGATTTGTCAAGCCATCAGGTTCACTTTCCCGTTGACGAACAACGAAGCCGAATATGAAGCACTCTTGGCAGGGCTAGATTTGGCAAGAAATTTGGAAGTTAAGCACATTAGGGCGTTCAGTGATTCAATGTTGGTGGTAAAACAGTTCTCAGGAGAGTATGGGCAAAAAGATCCCCGAACCAAGGCATACGCCCTTAAGGTACGTGAACAATCTTTGCTGTTTGAAACTTTCGAGTTAACTCAAGTAGCTAGAGAAAACAACAGTCGGGCAGACGCCCTCTCGAGGTTAGCTTCGGCAGAAACCCAAAACCTAAGTGGGTCCATCTATCTGACCGAAGTAAAGACACCTTCGATAGACAAGAAGCAGTGCATGGAAATTCATCAAGGGGTCAATTGGATGACTCCCATCAGGGCCTTCTTGGAAAAAGGCGTCCTACCACTTGACAGAAGGGAAGCACAGAAGGTGAAGTATCGGTCGGGAAATTACACTCTGGTCGGGGGCCGTTTGTTCAGACGATCGGTAAGCCAGCCGCTACTTAGGTGTTTAGACAAAGATGAACAACAGCTTGCTTTGGAGACGGTTCATGAAGGGATTTGTGGAGAACATTTGGCAGGACGATCCTTAGCCTTCAAGATCCTCAGGCAGGGATTTTTCTGGCCTAAAATGAAAGAAGACGCAACAGAGTATGCAAAGAAATGCAAGCAATGCCAGCTATTCAGCACAATCCCGAAGCAGCCTCCCGAAGAAATGTCTTCAGTCCTTAGCCCGATCCCATTTGCTATGTGGGCGGTCGATATTGTGGGGATCCTACCCACCAGCACTAAACAAGCGAAATACTGTATTGTGGCAATCGACTATATGACTAAGTGGATAGAAGCAAAACCCCTTTCGGCCATTACCGAAGAAGCCGCGAAGAAATTCATGCTGGAACAGGTCATCTTGAGGTTTGGCATACCTATGGTTTGTGTGTCCGATAACGGTACTCAGTTCATTGGGAGCAAGTTCAGAAAATTCCTGGCTTAGTTCGGGATACAACAGAAGTTCAGTTCGGTAGGGCATCCCCAGGGAAATGGGGCGATCGAGGCGGCCAACAAAATCATCTTTGATGGAATCAAGAAAAGGCTGGGGGAAGCTAAAGGACTTTGGGCTGAAGAACTACCATGGGTCCTATGGGCTTACCGAACAACTACGAGATCTTCAACCGGGGAAACGCCTTTTAAACTCGCCTTCGGAACTGATGCCCTTCTACCTGTCGAAGTTGGCCTGGAGTCTTATCGAACGGAAGTGTTTAACGTGGAGTCAAATGAGTTCGGACTCCGGGCAAATGTGGATTTGCTAGAAGAAGAAAGAGAGGCTGCCCACCAAAGAAACTTAAGGTACCAACTGCAGGTAGCCCAGTATTATGATTCGGGGGTGAAGAAAAGATCCTTCCGAACCGGGGACTTAGTGCTTCGGGAGTTAGCCACTTCCATGCCAGCAAAAAAAGGCAAGCTTATGCCCAACTGGGAAGGTCCATACGTGGTAATTGAAGTGGTCCGATCGGGCACCTACAAATTGGCTCATCCGGACGGCAGCCCAATCAAAAACACTTGGCATGCCGCTCGCCTTCGCCGTTTTTACCAGTAAGCTTACTGGACATTTTATTGCTTTTTACTTCAGTATTTTATCTTATGCAACTTTATTCTGAATTCCATAAGCTAGCATCAATCTGTAATCAAATCTATGTAAGAGTTGCATGATTAATGAAAAGATTGTTTTGCTCCATTTTTTATCTGTTATTGTTAAGCTAAGTACGCAATATTAAGCTTAATAGACCCATGTTTGGGGCCGACCGTATAAAACATGCGCCCTTTAACTTATTGGTAGTGTTCCAAGTGCATTGTGCTCTAAGCTACAAATACTTGACGAATCCAAATTTGGGGCCGACCGAATGAAATTTGGCCTCTTACAAAATTGTCTTAGTATTCAAGTTGCTTTGACATTAATTAAGGCCGGGAGGAAATATTTTTCAGCCGACCGAACGAGACCTTAATTATTTACAAAACCCCTCAAATACTTGGGGGCAGCTAGGTTACGACCAAAGATGCACAAAAAGGCAAGAATTATGCTAAGGCAAAAATGGCCGAAGAAGCATAAAAATACAAGTAATTATGCTAAGGCAAAAATGGCCGAAGATGCATAAAAACATAAGTAATTATGCCAAGGCAACATAATGCCGAAGACGCATAAAAATAAAAATAAAATAATCATGCCAAGGCAAATCAAAGCCAAAGACGCATGAACAGAAACAGGAGCCAAATTGAGGCCGAAGCCAAAGACGCATGAACAGAAACAGGAGCCAAATTGAGGCCGAAGCCGAAGACGCATAAAAAAGAGTATTATGCTAAGGCAAACTTAAATAAAACAAGCCCGAAGGCAAAGTAAAATATTACAAGCCCGAAGGCACGAGTAAAGAGCCCGAAGGAAAAGTTAAACAGTACACATTCGAAAATATTAAAAATCTACAAAAATTACAAGGCGTCACCAGCTGAAGGATCGTCGGAGAGAGACTCATCTTCGCCTGAAGAAACCTCCAAGGGTTGATCAGTGTTCTCCCGACCAACTGGATCCGTCATCCCGAGTGAAAGATCGATCAGCTGGGTATGATCAAGGCCTAGAGAATGTGCCTTCAACACAGCGCCATCATACCCCATCTGATAGCATCTCTCTTCGGTCAGCTCCAGGGTTTTCTTCAGCTTCCGAACGCTCTTTCTTGTAAGTTTGAGCTGCTTATTTCTCCACTCGACGCGCGCCCGGAGGGTGTCCAGCTCCTTCAGCTGCTCCTTGAGAGCCTCATTGTCGGCGGACAGAGTCTTGGCTTGACCGGTGACCCTCTCCAGTTCAATGTTGGAGTTCCGAAGGTCCTCCTCAGCCTTGACAGCCCGAACTTTAAGCTGGTCAACCCCGGTCAGCTTGTCCTGGATCCCCTCCATCCGTTCGGTGACTACAGCGGCCCAAGAAACTCCCTGAAAATAAAACAAGGGAAAAGGTCAAAAACCTAAAGACAAATAAAGTAATAGCATAAAGGAAAATAGCTTACCATGGAGAGGAGGGCTAGCATCTCCGTGCACGCCTCCAGGTCGCTCGCTTTGGCAATTGTCGGCCGATCGGCCGGAAGGATGAGGCCCTTGCAGAGATCGGGACCCACAACAGTTGACAACTGTGGAGCGGGAACGATGATCTGGTCGGTTTCAATAACTCCCCAGGGAGGAGAATACACTTTTGGATCAGCATCTCCCGACCGAAATCTCTTTCGGGAATCGGTCGAAGTAGCCAAACCTAAAGTTTGCTCTGGAGGGGAAGAAACAGGCGGAACTTCAACCCTCTCTCCCTGGTCGGGAACTGACTTCTCCCCCTCTGCCGAACGAGCGGTTGCCTCTTCTTCGGCCGTAGCGGCTATAGAAAGCTGAGACGCCTTCTTTCGCTTGCGCTCAATAATGTCCTGAAGAGAAGACACTGCATAAAACAACAAAGTGTTACACAGCAGAATATTGAAACTGAAAACAAGTATCTACGACCGAATATATATAAAGCTGGAAACAAGTATAGATGTTACCACTACCCCAGAGGGCAACCAGCCAGTCATTATTCCTTCCATCCGAACGAGGGACCTTGCCCATGTCAAGCTCACAAAGTAGGCGGTAATCGTGCACATCCGCTTGCAACAGGTCGGGATATGTTAACCGGGTCGGATCTAAGTCATACCATCGGCCATACTTTTCCATCCTCGGGCCCGAAATAAACGCCCAACTCTCATGAGTCCCTTTGTTGCTGGAATTGGTTTGAGCCCAATCGGCCCTACCGGTTCGACGCGCTATGGAGTAGTAGCCATTACTCTTCGAATTCCTCCGGAGCTCATAGTGGTGCCAGAACAAGGTGGTCCTTGGAGTCATTTGCTTGGCGAGGCACCGAGCCTGGAAAGCGTTGATATGGAAGAAACTGTTCGGGTCTAACTGCCCTATGGCGATCCTCAGTTGCTTCAGTATCTTCTTCAGAATTGGCAACATTGGTAACCGGAAGCCGCACTTAAACGCCATCTCCGAGATACCGGTCGCCACGCCTCCTCCGCAGATGGTAGGAATCTCGGGGTTGTGCCAGATGCGGTCCTTTTTCCGCGGTGCGAAGAAGAACCAGACATTCTTCTCCACCATGTACTTAGAATGGAAGTCTTCAATTTGTTCCTCGGTCAGTAGTGACCGAAGGTTAGCGGCCGGGAATAATTTGGCATCGCTAAAGGGCGAAACCTCCGAAGGACCAGCACCCTCGGTTGACCGATCCATGTCCCTGCATTCGGAAATGAAGAGACATTAGCTTTGTACTCGGACAAAGAAGACGAAAACAAAAAGGGGAGAGGCCGAGTACAGTGAGCCAGGATCGGTCGAAGAGTCCTAAAATCTAAAGTTTGGCAAACTACGGGTCGTCTAAAAGTTATAAAAGATCGGGACAGACCGAAGGAAGTTCTCTAGTTGTGAAAATCCTGAAGGGCATTTCAACCCTGACAACTTCCAAGCAAATATCAAGTTTCAAGTAAAGGTTTGTATCAGGGCAACACAACGGAAATCAAAAGGAAAAGACAGGCGTATATTCTACTCAAAACGACAAAAGTAAATTGTACAGGTAACTTTACATATGTACATATAGATACATACATGTGTGATGGATACGAAAAAACAGATATGAACACAAAAGCAAGAAAGTAAGTAATACAAGTATGCGATGAATCGGAAAAAGAAGGGAAGTAATGAGAACTTACTGGATTGTTTGAGATCTCTGATAAGGTCGAGTTCGTGGGGATAAGCCTCTTGGATGTGAGCGTCGACTGAAATCGGCGATTTGGGGGCCTCCGGTGATGAAACGACGCTCCCAATTGCTATTAAGGTCTCTCTGGAGGGAGTTTTTGCTTTGAATGTTAAAGAACGGATATGTGCGTAAAAGAAAGAAAGAAAGAAATTGTGGAGTTTAAATAGAGGAGATGTGACGTTTGGACAGAGCCGTTTCATATTCAACGGCGGGGATTGAAGCGCAAATCTCGAGGGCGGACAGCTGTCAGCCATAAAGGGACACGGCTCCCTAGGATACCTCAGTCTTGTCCATTGCCATTCTTATCCGAAGGGAACGTACGAACACAGAATTCCGAAGATGGGCTTGGGTTTTAGCCTTCGTCCTGAGGATAACTCCGAACGAAGCCTAGGGACATGTTAGAGGCCCAACTTATTACTGGACTGGACCGAAGGCCCAGTCATGGAATGAGTACCGGATTTACAAAGGCCCATGTCATTCGGCCTCTTTATTCACAACGGTTCGATCGGTTTGATATTCCTGGGAACGTGGGAACGTGGAACACGTTCACCACTCACCTTGTTCTCCGATAACTGCCGACATCGAGATAAAAAGAGGTTAACGAAGGTTTGAGTTCAATTCATTCAATCACTTACACACAACACAAACACTCTGCGTTTAATATTACTCATCAAAAGACCAGTTAACTCATTCTCACACCGGAGGTGAATCGGGGGGCCACACCCTCGCATTCTTCTTCAATTGCAGGTCCGACTGAACGGATACACCGACGGAAACTGGTTGTAACACCATGCATAATCCATTTGTTTATTATTCACTGCAAAATCCAATTTTTAGATATTAGTTTTGAAAATTTCACAAAGTTCAGTAGTCATTATATAAATGATATGGTTGTAAATATATGTAATCTATCAAAAAAAAAATATGTGTTGTTTTAGCCATGTAGATTGAATATTTTAAAAAAACATAAAAATAAAAAAAAATGTTAGCAAAAATCAAAAAAAAATAAATGGAAACAATGAAAAATTAATCCACACACAAATAAAACATATATAGTTACTCTATATGTTTTTATTCTATTACCTCAACATATCTAAAAAACAACTCAATCAACTTTTATTTTGTAATTAATTTTTTAATGTCGGCACCTTGAAATTTTATTAAGAACAACAAAGGGGTAGAGATATTATAAAAACAATATAACAGCTCAAACAATAATTTCAACATATCGTAATTATATGTGTAATATTGTAGATGATATATATCTAACATAAAAAAATATAAAATTGAGATAGAAATAAACTTACTGGTGATAAGATGTACTGATGAAGGTGAAATGTTTTTATGATGGATGAACAAATTGAAATGGGAACAGCTACCTAAATTCTAACGGAATGTTACATGAATTATTTAGAATTGATGAACAAATTGAAATTCTTCACAACTAGCTACAAGAATTGATTTTAGGATAGATGAGCAAATTGAAATGTTGATGCGGCGGGATTGTTACACAAAAGATGTATTACATTTATAGGAGTTACGGCTCATTAGGGTTAGGGTTTTGATATTACCGTTGGGCTTTCTCAATCCTTGGAACCCGATGTTATATTTTTTTTATTTTAACTTTACAAGTTATTTGTATTTTTTTAATAGAATAAAGGTTTGGTATATAATATTATATACAATATATGTGTGAATATTATTTTTTTCATCATTTTGTTTATGTTTAAATAAAACACAACCCTGTTTCAAAAAAAAAATACAACCTATGTAAATCATATCGTTATATACATTAACGTGATGTAGGACACCTATTCATATTAATTTAAAATTAAACAAACATATATTGAAAAATTAGTTTATCAAATACTACCAAAAATAAAATTTTAAAAAATATTAAAATAATAATTTAATAACTTAATAAAATAGAAATGAAAATCTAAAACAGAGTAAACATACGAGGCAACACAATACAAAATAACTTTATCATATAACATATTTTCAATATATTATATTAAATATGATTATGATCATCATAATTGCAAATTAAAAAATTAAAATGGGCATGTTTTTATTAGTATACTATTATATATATACAAAATTATTATTTGTAGTTGTTGACTTTAATTATTTTTCCTTGCTTGTTAATTATTTGTTTAGTTGTTTCTCGAATTTTGATACAATTTAATGAATTTTTCATGACTATTTAATTAGTAATATGTTTTTGACATTAAGATAGCTCAATTATTATTAATTGAAATAAGTAAAATATTTATTATATAAAAATGTAGTAAATGGTATTAAAATAAAATATTTATAAACATGCATTATGATATTTCTAAATTTTAAAAATTCAAAATATGAATTTTTGAATCATTTTGTAGGATCTGACTTAAAATATTAATAATAATCTATTTTAGTTATTATGGTAAATTTCATTACATTTATCCACGCCAATCAAACATCTCCTTATTTTTTAATTACATTTATTCGAAAACAGAAATTCATAAGGCTCTCTCCCAAATGGCTCCTTGCAAAGTGCTTGGGCCTGACGGTCTCCATGCTATTTTCTACCAACAATTTTGGAATGTGGTGGGGATGATGTGACCTGCTTTGTTAATGATATCATTTTCGGTAGAGTCTCTCCGCAAGATGTCAACATGATAAGGGTAGCATTAATCCCGAAGGTAAAGAACGCGACGGAAATATCTGATTTCCGACCGATGTCCCTTTGTAATGTACTCTATAAAATAGCATCAAAATCTGTGGCGAATAGACTGAAGCCGTTACTCCAGAATATAATCTCAGAAAATCAAAGTGCTTTTGTCCCGAAAAGACTCATAACAGATAATGCCCTTATTGCCTTGGAATTGTTCCACGCAATGAAAAAAGAATGAAAGGGAGGAGAGGTTCGATAGCTATGAAACTTGATATGAGTAAAACTTACGATCGTGTTGAATGGAATTTCTTAAAGAAGCTTCTGGTGAAGTTAGGTTTTGCAGGGTGTTATGCAAAAATTTCACACAACACCCCGAGTAAACCTCGCCGGAATAGCAGGAATTATCCTTGGTTTTCGGATAAGAAAACAAATTAATTAGCTGCCAAAAAAGGGACAGCTGATCCTAATAACAATATTTAGTACTTAGAGGGCTGGATTAGCAAGGTCATCGGACGTCAATGGTTAAAAACTCCGACCAAATGTATCCGGAATGTGATCACCGAAGGTACACGTGCCTCGCGTACAGAATAAGTGAAAACCGAACCCCTTGATAATTGCCTACATATCCTATTTATAGGAATCAAGCCCTAATGTAGTTTTTTTAGGTTAGGAATCCTTTTCTTGCTAATTAAACCACGAAATAATAGAGTTTTGATTAGAAATATAACTTATCTTCAATTCAGCTAGCCACTTAATAATGTCCTATTCGAAGTAGAACTCCCAAATCCTACTCATATGAGAACTCCATGTATGTATAGACATATATCACCAATACATAATATTTATCATATTAGAAACGTACTCCTTAATGAAATTATCCATTTAAAGGACCCAATTCACATCCCCTAAAAATTAGGAGATAACCCTTATCCGTTCGACCAACAGAGGTGGAGCCTGTAAGTACACCTGAACCTGCACAGCTTCCCTTTAAAGCGAACCTCCACCTCCAAAGCTACCCTCCAAAGGTATACCTCCCCAGCTTTCTCTAAACCTATACCTGCTTACTAAATAACCTAACAGGTCCCCAATATCTATGGGCCTAAAATTGAACCCATTACAAATTTTGGGCACAACAACTACCCCCGGTTCCTTGCAGCCATGAAATGCAAAAGGAACCTTGCCATCTCCCCTCGGGTTCAGCTTCATTTTTATATCCAGCTCTAACATAACACCCTAATACCTTGTATTTTTACTAATGAATTTGCCATAACTAAGCCAATAACACTCCCAAAAATTTCATGATTTCCCTACGATTTACACCTACACCAACTCCTACCAAGAAATCCTTTCCCTTTAATAATTCTCTCCGAGAAAATAAATCCTTCTAATACTTTATGTAAATTCCCAAAAAATGATTTTGAAGAAACAACTACCTAATTAAAATCACGTAAAAAATCCCATTTTCCTCTTAAAAACTGTGTTTAGCTTCTCACATTTCCATATCCCAAGACAACATTAACTCTTTTCAATACATAATTTACTTCCACACGCCACAGCCTTTCTCTTCTCTTTTTTATATATATAAAAACACCCATGCACCCCCCTTTTCTTTCCTTTTATCTCTAAAATTCACTCTCTTCTCCCCTATCGATTCATCTCCCTACCGGAAGCTTCCACGCAGACGACCCACTCCGGCGATACTCTCAAGTTTCAGCAACTCAAGCCCTCTCAATCTTTACAAAGGTATGACTTAACTCATGTTTTTCACCTTTTACTTATATTCATTATCGTTTCCCTAATTGCATGTTTTAATTCACTTCCGATTTGCTCCTATACATGCATACTTAGATACACACACTGATATATACATACATATACAGTCATATCATGTTATTCACCTTTCAGATCACCATTATATCAAGTACTCCCCTGTTACGCTCCAAATATCCTTTAGGAATTAAAACCCTAAAGCCCAAATCCTACTGGTTTACACCTATGGATATCCATTTTCTTTTTTTTTCAAAACCCAATCGTTATTCGCTGTTATAATACAGGTATCAATCCGTATTTCTAACTGAATTTACTCTAATAATGTATACATTATATAGAAATACCCAATTTGAAAAAGCTGTTAAGGTTCCTTGATGGGCGTACATGTACCCAGCTAGCCATTTTAGGTGAACTTATTCTTTCAGTGTATTTGACCCCCCCTGTATGTGTTTATTCATACATGTCTCTTCAAACACCTTATTTAGGAGAACTCACTGATCACCTACTCATCCTGCTTCGCTTTGTGTAGATGTCTAGTGGATCAGCTGCAGCAGCTCCCAGCACTCCACCTCTGAGGAGATTACCCACTTCCCAGAGCTTTCAGGCACAAATCAGCTTCCCTCTATTACACTAGCTTCAAGAGCTAACCCGTATTTTTCCATAAGCATCGGGACCCGTTCAAAAATTAAATCAATTGAACCCACACAAACCCGTCCTTTAAGCATCAACCTTTTTGCCCATAAAACCAAAGATACTCGACCTGCTATTCTTATAACCTCATCCAGTGAACAAACATCAGAAACCACCCCAAACCAACCTGCTGCTGATGAGGTTTCCTCTATCAGAGCTTCACCCTCACACATCATCTCTTCAGCTTCCCTTGAATTGGACCCCCCAAATAACAAAACAAAAATCGAATCCATAGAAAACACTCCTACTAGTTTATCCTGTGAGAACATGAGTTCTTCTATGACCACTCTACTGTAAAGAAATTGACTCAATCACACCACATAGGCTGTTCTTTAGTCATTCCTTCCCCTGGGGAAAGATGCCATAGATTTGATATGTTTGAACCCGGGCAATCGTTACCTCGAGCTGTTTTGTCAGCTCAATTCTTTAAGTTAGGGTTATCTCTGCCCCTGCACCCTTTTATTCGGGAAATCCTCGAACTTTTTGACATAGCTCCCATCCAACTTACTATCAATTCATATCGTATGGCAATGTGTATGTATATTTTATACCATACAAAGTTTAACAAAACCCTTTCTGCCCGAGAGTTAGGATATTTTTACCAACTAAAACCAACTGGCCAAGACTCAGGTTTATTTTATTTTGCCGCTTAGAGTGTCCATGAAGGCCAATGTTTCAAAAGGTTTAAGAGAGGAATGAATGGCTGGCTCAAACTATTTCTTTATTGTTATGACTGTCCTCAACTAAGAACAGATTTCAACCTTTCACCAAAAATACCTGCAAAAACCCCTTTGAGAGGTTGTACGCTTAAACGTGCTATGGAAGCAATAAACATATCAGCTGAACTTGGAAACGGCCTCTGCTTGCTAACTCGTGATAACCTCATAAGCTGTGACTTCCAACCTGGGAGAGGTATCCTTACTCCAACTAGCTGAAGTTTATTACCTCTTCCATAAACATTTTACTAACTTTTCACTGTGCACATCATTAACACGTGCATATACTCGTGACAGTTTTTCCCTATTTATTTCGTAATTTATAACTTGCTCACCAGTTTCCATATTGTTTAATCCTTGCAGATATGACTTCAGGAATTCCTTCATTCATTAAAAAATCAACCAAGTATGAAGAGATGTTTGATGAGGATGATGATAAAGTCACCCCTATTGCGGCCACCCCAATTTCAAAGATCAAAGCTCCTTCTCTTAACCCGGAGAAATCGTCCACTTCTTCAAAGAGAAAACTGCCTCCTCCTGTGATAGAGACACTACGAGCCTCAGCTTCTCGCTCTGTCAAAAAAGTCAAATTAGCTTCTTCTCAGGAGACTGAAGGTTTAGGTCCCCATGTGCAGCATTTCTTCCAGATGGCAGGAAATCAGATCCCTGAGGAGGATGTAGCTGCTTGGGACAGGATGTCACTAGCTGAAGCTGAAAGAGCCGCTGTACTCGGCAATGCTCAAAGCTTATTTCACTACCTCAAGCATGGTGAAAGAATCGTGGAAATAGCCAGAGGTGACCAAAAACTTGTTGAAAAAGTGAAACAGCTTAAATTGTCCATCAAAGTTAAGGATAATGAGAAGATGATGTATGCTGATGCCAATAAAAAGCTCAAATTTGGTGAAACCAAACTGTTAAAGGAACGCGACCAGCTGTCTAACTCGGTTGCTAGTCTAGATGCCGAGAAAGAAGTGTTAGTCTCCTCCCATACCAAACAGATTCACGAGCTAGAGCTAAAGATGGAAGCTCTAAATACCAAGCTTACCCTGGAAAGGTCCGTTCAGAAGGGGAAAAGGAAGGAAGCCTATGATATTGGCTACAATATAGCCATCAACGATTATATCGAATCTACTTACCACGGGTTTCCCGATCTAAACTGGTCTCAGCTTGGTGAAGATGTTGTTAAAGCAGTGGAGGATATCAAGAAGAAGGAAACTGCTGCAACCAAGGTAGATGATATTGAACCAACTGGCAAAGAAAAAGAGGTGGAGGTTTCCTCAAAAGAGGCAGCTGAAGCTCAGGCAAATGCTTCCAACATAGCTGCTCCTATTCCTCCTATTTCAACAACTCAGGTATCCCCTGATACTCTTATTCCTTCATCTCTTTATGGTTGAAGAATTTGTCTACCCCTACGTGGGTTTGAATTTTAAATTGTTTTGAATGGTTTTGGTGGCCATTAACCTTTAATTTTATGAAGTCGTGGGCTCCTTGTATTGCCTCACAAGATGTAATCCATAACTTTGGTTCCTTTTGAATTATGCATCTTTGATTTCCATACATTCTCGTATTATTCATATGAATTTGCCATGCCGAGTACATATATTCTTAATGACAGAGCACACACCTAAACTTGGATGTGAACTATAGCTAGATTAATTAAATCAGCTTCGTAAAAATGTCAAGCTTACCATGAATTCTTAATATCACAAATCCATGTCTTAACATTTCCCGTTAAGTAGATACTGTCCATTTAGAGTTAAAGGAGACGATCCGAATGCATCGATGTGTTTAAAACCACATGAGATAATTCCTGTTTTCGAAACCAAAAACATCCTTCCAATACATATATCATGAAGCTTCCCTTAACATGATTTGCTACGTTTGGTGGTCATAATAATTTAATACCCAACCAATCCTTTTTCCATATACAAAATATCCCATTTAATGCATCATAAGATCCTTATGAATGAATATCCTTAAATAATTATACACATTGATGTGTAAAATCCCAAAGTAAGGTAGAGCTTCCCATTTGCTCGCACCTATCCTTTCCACGTAGAGAATCATCATATGGCCAATGTTCTGGCTCCCATATAACTTTATTTTATTTTATAAAAAGAGTCCATAGAACCATTTTCCAGTAATACGAACGTGTTATGCAAAATTTACGCAAGCGCACGTTGTCACAAGTAATATATGATTAAATCAAGTTCGTTCCCACAGAGATCTAGAATGGTGTTCAATTCAGTAAATATGCCTATGCAATAATGTATGGTTTTAACTCACTGCTAAGAAAAGTAACAAATTGGGTTTGATTATCTAAATTATACTAATATGCGAATTATAAAACTAAGAATTAAACAATTAACGAGAATAAAAATCAAATTACTTATATGAGAATAAACATGGAATCCAAGTTTCATCATCTACTTCACCTAGAGTTGCAGCTTTTAATTAAAACATGTGATGGTCTTGATTAGGGATGGGCATCGGGGCCGGGGAGTGCTATCCCCGCCCCCATCCCCGAATTCAAACCCGATCCCCGTCCCCGGCCCGATCCCCGTCGGGGATTATTTTTTATTCCCCGTCCCCGGCCCGAACGGGTAACGGGGATCCCCGCGGGGAATCGGGGAATTTCATTTTAAACAAAAAAAATATTTAAATAATATTAAACATTAACTATAATTTGAAATAATTTTTTCTTGTGATATATAGCGAAATTGGCAACTATAACTAGATTACATGTTAAGATAAAAAAATATTACTTAAATAAACAATTATAAATAACATGGAAATGAAGTTATTTAACTACTAGAAAGACAAACATATAAAATTAAAATATCATTTTGTTTCCAATATAAAGTATTGAAAATTCGTATATATTAATATATGATTAATAATATATATAGTTATATATATTTTAATGTGGTGAAATCGAGTCGGGGATTGAGAATCGGGGCGGGGTTCGGGGATCGGGCCGGGGAGACCTAGAATCCCGTCCCCGGCCCGCTCCCCGCTTTTTTTTTAAAATTGTCCCCGCTCCCCGGCCCTTCCCCGAAAAAATCCCCGATTCCCCGCCCCGTTCGGTGCGGGGAACGGATCGGGATCGGGCGGGCCGGGGTGAATGCCCATCCCTAGTCTTGATATCTGATCGGATAACACGGAAAGAGTAAAAGTTACCTCTCGGTATACTAGTACCAATCTACAAATACATCCACAAAAGAGATAGAAGATGAATAGGCACCTATTATGTTTAGACCCTATATCTCTATAGAATTTGAAAACATAAAGGTTGAAGCACAAGTTATCCACTTAGATCACATAGGGTAGCATAATATCTCTATTCATGCCACAAATCATGATGCTTAACATCAACCTATCCTATGCTAGCATGGCAAGTTCTAAATCTCAAGATCCACTCTCGTTTAGCAAGAGATTAACAATTCAATTTAGATGTTAGCTACGCATCCAAAAGCATTAAGATTAACCATACGAGGATATCAAGAATTCACCACACATAAATCTTTAAGGCATGCAAACTACTAAGCTACATAGATAAATCCACTAGGATCCCATGACAACGATTAGTTCATAACTAAACCTTTCGTCACCATGGGATTTGATGAAAACATGGTAAATAACAAGATATGAATAAAAGACGTAATTATATTAATAAACAAGAGTTTGAGAAAACAAATCTATAATCCAAAGTAACACAAAGGATGAAGTAGATCTAGATCCGTTGCTTGTCACGAGCGTTGAACCCTTCTCTCCTTTTCTCCCTTGCAGATCTAAGCTAGGTTACAAAATAATAAAACTATGATAATGTGTATATCTATTACAATGCTTAGATGTGTTTTTATAGGCTCTAGATTTCTTGCCCAGCAAGAATTTATCTTCTATTACAATTAGAATTTAATTAAGGTGCTAAAACCTGCCCGAAATATAATTAGAACTTGAAAAGGGCAAAACAGGAATTTCCCAGCCATGCTTCACAAAGAATACGCGCGCGATTTTATTCAGCACATTACTTGCACGTGCTTCCTATCCCAGGTTGTAGAAAATCTCTCAAGCTTCACGTGGGCAGTAAGATCGCTGAAAACGGACTTACAGAACTCCAAATATAGCCAAAACAGTGTAAGCTGCGCAGCCTTCCCAGAAAATCCGAATTTTAATCAATTAATTCCCAAAAAATTATAGAAGCATCCACCTTAATCAACATTCTCTTAAACCTGCACAACTAAGCAAAACACATCAAAACTACAAGAAACTTGAGTCCAAGACAATCAATTTAAGCCGATTTAGAATGTTCCAAGTGGATATAAAATCCACTTATCACACCCCCAAACTTAAACCGATGCTTGTCCTCAAGCATAAACAATTACAACTAACTACTAGTACCACTTCCGTAGGTGATCACGGTGAAAATGCACACCTAGAGGGGGGTGAATAGGTGTAAATGGCTAACTATGTATAACTAAAACTGATTTTAAGAATTACCAGAAACAGCTTACTGATTTATTTTTAAGCAGAGATAAATGGTATGCTGAATGCACAGATAATCAGTACAGTAAAGTGCAGAAACAGTAAGCTACATGCAAACAGTAAGTAAAGAGCAGAAAATAAATAACACAGAGACTTTTAGCCAGGTTCGACCCCTAACCCCTATGGTCTACGTCCTGGTCCCTTACCAACTTGGTAAGAGAATATATTATTGATCACTGAAATAAAACCAATTACAAGATACAATAATATATCTCCCTTAATTCCCAGCTGTTGACAAATGGCGTGCTGAACTCCTGTTTCTGAACTTGCTCTCTAAGCTATACTTCCCAAGTATACTTCTCTAGCAACGTTCACCAAACCCTAGTTCCCTAGCCAATCTGTCCAACAACTAATCCTTACAAATCGAACAATACAATCAATAAATAATACAACTCAAACTATGAACTCTTTAAGATATAGCACGTATCAATATACTAAGAGCTCGAGAGAATGAAAGATATAGCAATGAAAAACCGAGTTGTTTGAAATCTTGTGTGCTTGAATATTTTCTCTGAAGTGTTGTGAACGAATGAACACAAGACAAAGGTTTATAAAGCCTCACACCAACGTTCAGAAAATCAATCACCAATTTATTCGAACTGTTAGAATCAATTTCCAACGTTCAATTGGTTAGGGATTTTACAAACGTTCTTGTGAACGTTAGACAGAGGGTTTGAAAGAAAGAGATCGATGAAAAACATATCCCTTCTGTTCGTATGAATATAAAACGTGTATAGGAGATTTTGTAGAAAGAAATCTTTTAAATAAGGAAACTCCTATAAGTTTTATAAAATAATTTAAAGAAAGATATTTGAAAAGATTTGAGCTCTAGAATATATTGTGTACGTATTATATAATAAATAGTCCTCACAATATATATCCTGAATTACATCCATGAGAATTTGTCTTGATAAATAACTTCAGGATTCCTGGCAGTTTGCAAATGGCTTGCTGTTTGTGACTGTCAGTGCAGATGGCTTGCCAAACTGTCTCTGTTGTAACACCAAATGGCTTGCTGTATATATATTCTCTGTAAATTTAATATACCCTGCAAAACCAAGTTAGTACAACCATAACACAATGTTTTATATCAAACTACAAGCAAATAGCTTGCTGAAAATGATCATCAAAACCATAGGAGTATCAATCTCCCCCTTTTTGATGATTACACAATATTTAGGAGAAATAATAACTCCCCCTAAATCCCTGCATATTAGTACATTTTGATATAAAACAGATTCAAGATAAACAAGCATAATTAATCATATCCACATCGAATATCTTGACCAAACAAGCAAATAAATTTTCCTAAATTTCTCCCCCTTAATCCATCAAAAAATCTAACAAAAAGAATATTAGTCCAGGTCTGGAATAAGCATAGAGAAATAATTGTAAATCATGGTAATGGCATATAAACAGTTTACATACAAATGGTAAGCCAACGTTACCCATTCTGTGCTTGTCAGCTTGCTGACTACACAGTACACATGCCAAGTTCCATTCGAATAGCTGCAAATATTTCTTCAGCCAATGGCTTTGTGAAGATATCTGCTAATTGAACTTCAGTTGAGACAAATACCAACTCAATCTTCCCTTTTGCTGCATTATCTCTTAAGAAATGGTGACGAACGTCAATATGCTTCGTTCTTGAGTGATTCACAGGATTCTTAGAGATATTGATAGCACTCGTGTTGTCACAATATATTGGAATTTTGCCACACTTGATATTGAAATCCCTTAGAGTCTGAATCATCCATAAAATTTGAGAACAACAGCTACCAGCTGCTAGATACTCTCCTTCGGCCGTTGATAGAGCCACAGAAGCTTGCTTTTTGCTTTGCCATGAAACCAAGCTTTGTCCAAGAAATGTACGAACACCACTTGTACTCTTTCTATCAGTTTGAGACCCTGCATAATCTGCATCACTATACCCCACGAGATCAAAAGTATTTGTGATAGGATAGAACAAACCAAGATTGATAGTACCACTTAAGTATTTAAAAATTCTTTTAACCGCATTTAAGTGAGACTCTTTAGGGTTGGATTGAAACCTTGCACAAACACAAACACTATACATGATATCAGGTCTTGAGGTAGTTAAATATAATAAACTTCCAATCATACCTCTATACCTTTTGACATCCACATCCTTACCATTCTCATCTGCAAACAGCTTGCTATTTTGAGTCATAGGAGTTGTTTTTGCTTTGACATCTTCATAACCAAATCTTTTGAGCAGATTCTTTGTATACTTTGATTGATGCACATAAATACCATCATTGGTTTGCTTGATTTGGAGACCCAAGAAATAGTTGAGTTCCCCCATCATGCTCATGTCAAATTCATTGTACATGCACTTAGAAAACCACTCACACATAGATTCATTAGTAGCACCAAATACAATATCATCCACATATATTTGTACAACAAGAATATCTTTACCATTTTGCTTTGTAAATAATGTTGGATCGATATTACCTCGAGTAAATCCATTTTTGAGAAGAAACTTACTAAGCCTCTCATACCACGCTCTAGGGGCCTGTCTTAAACCATATAATGCCTTCTTGAGCTTGTAAACATAGTCATGAAACTTCTCATGTTCGAATCCAGGAGGCTGTTTGACATAGACTTCCTCATCCAGCACGCCATTTAGGAATGCACTTTTTACGTCCATTTGATATAACTTGAATTTCTTGTAGCATGCATAAGCAAGAAGCATTCTGATTGATTCTAAACGAGCTACAGGTGCATATGTTTCTTCAAAATCAATTCCTTCTTGTTGATTATAGCCTTGAGCCACGAGCCTTGCCTTATTTCGAGTAATTGTTCCAAATTCATCCACTTTGTTCTTGAACACCCATTTGGTTCCTATGATAGAAGCATCTTCTGGTGGTTTTACAAGTTCCCAAACATCACATCTCTCGAATTGGTTGAGTTCCTCTTGCATTGCCATGATCCAATTTTCATCTTCTAATGCTTCTTTGATATTTTTGGGTTCTTCTTGAGCTAAAAAGGCAGCATAAGCACAAAAGTTTGCTTTTCCTCTCCTTGTTGTGATTCCATCTGAGATATTTCCAATGACAAGTTCTGGAGGATGATTCTTTACTGTCCTTGTAGCCTTTGGTAGAGAATGTTGAGCAATTTCTTCATGTGAAGTGATTCTGACCACTTCAGCTTGCTGTTTTGAATTTCCAGCTTGCTGTTTTCCATTCTCAGTAGTGTTGTTGGCTTGCTGACTTCCAGTTTCAGCAGAATTGTTGGCTTGCTGATTTCCAGTAACTTGATGTTGTATATTATCAACTTCACCTGCAAATTCTTCCTCGTCTCTTGGCAGATCATTGTTAGGTTCTTGAAAAGTAACATCAATAGATTCTTCAACTATATGTTTATTTAAATTATAAACTCTATATGCTCTACTAGTTAAAGAATAGCCAAGAAAAATTGCTTCATAAGACTTAGCATCGAATTTACCATCATTATCAATTGTCTTGAGCACAAAACACTTTGAGCCAAAGATTTTGAAGTAACTAATGTTTGGCTTCTTTTTCCTCAACAATTCATACGGAGTTTTGTTCAAAATAGGCCTGATTATGACTCTGTTCAACAAATAGCACGCTGTATTTACTGCTTCTGCCCAAAAACTTCTAGGCAACTTGCTTTCTTGCAAAAGAGTCCTTGCTGTTTCTTGTAGTGACCTGTTCTTCCTTTCTACCACTCCATTCTGTTGTGGAGTCCTTGGTGCAGAAAATTCATGTGTAATTCCTCTTTCTTCACAATAAGCAATGAAGTCTTTGTTGAGAAATTCACCTCCTCTATCACTTCTTATACCTACAAGTCTTGTATTCAACTTGTTCTCAAGTAATTTGATTAGTTTCTCAAACTCATCAAAAGCACAATCTTTAGTACGAAGAAATAATACCCATGTAAATCTAGAATAATCATCTACAATCACAAAACCATATTGTTTACCTCCAATACTCTTGTAAGCTTCTGGACCAAATAAGTCCAAATGAAGAAGCTCTAAGGGTTTAGAAGTAGATACCATTTTCTTTGATTTGTGAGTACTTCGAAGCTGTTTTCCCAACTGGCAAGCTGAACATACTTCAGTTTTGACATACTTTAGCTTGGGCAGCCCTCTCACTAGTTTCTTGCTTGATAACTTTCTGAGCAAATCCATGTGTGCATGTCCCAATCTTCTATGCCAAATAAATGGGTCATTATCCATTGCAGCCAAACAGCATACTGTTTCCTGCAAATCGAAGTCTAATACATATATATTTCCTTCCCTTCTAGCAACTAGGGGGATTTTGTTAGTACCAATAGTAATAATAGCTTTATCAATGCCCAATTCAACATGATGTCCATTATCAAATAATTGAGTGACACTAAGCAAATTATAAGTAAGGCCTTTGACATATTGAACTTTATCAATTGAAATATTACTATTACCAATAGAACCGGTACCAAGGATTTGAAGAGTTTTGCTATTTCCAATTGTTACTCTTCCACCCTTTTTCATTTTGAGATTCATAAACTGAGATTTGTCTCCACACATATGTCTTGTGCAACCACTGTCCAAGATCCATTGCTTTGACTTGACCTTAGCAGCAAGGCACATCTACAAAACAAACAAAAATACCTCAATGTTTTGGTACCCATATAGGTTTGGGTCCAGGTTGGTTAGTAGCAAGAATATATAAAGCATTTAAATCAGATTTCTTGATCCACATTTGGACCACTTTTGGGGACTGATCATTCTGTTGATAAGCTGTTTGTCTTCTGCTATTTGTATTCTGGTATGCTGTTTGTCTCCTGTCTGGTCCATTCTGGTAAGCTATTTTCTGTTTGCCTGATCCATTCTGGTATGCTGTTTTCGTCTTATGATATACTTGAACCACACAATTCTTTTCCAGATGTCCTTTTCCACCACATTTGTTGCATGTCTTCCAAGGCATAGCATAATTGTAGGGAATGCCATTCCTTCCATCATATTTGAGCACCTTATCTTTCTTGTTGAGATTCATGCCAACTCCTTCTCTGACTAAGGGGACCTTTGCCTTCTTCATCATTGTCTTTAAAGTGTCTTCACCTTGAACAAAAGTTTCCATACCCTTCTTGAGATCTTTGACTTCTGTTTCTAGGAGAGTGATCACTTCAGCTTGCTGTTTGATGAGTTCAGCTTGCTGAACTCTCTTTTCAGCAGTTTTTGAGGATTCGGCTTGGCTAGATTCCTTCATTTTGTATGATTCCAATGCTTTAACTTTAGTTTTGACATCAGACCTTAGCTCTTTGATTTCTTCAGTCAAGGTCTTGTTTCTCTTTTCAAGTAACTTGACATTAGCCTCTAAATGTCTGTTCTTAGTATTGAGTTCCTTGATCTCTGTAGCTTTACTGAATGAAGTTGAATCCCATTCTTCCATTTTTGGCAACAGATCTTTTACCATTTTGGATAAATAGGCATTTTTATCAGTCAGCTTGCTGATTTCAGCCTTTAGTGCCATGTGTTCTTCAATTGTAACACTATTTTGTTCCTGCATGGTTATTGAATCTAACAAAGTATCATCTGAAGAAATATAATCATTAAAAGAGTTTACCTCACTCTGATCTTCTTCAGAATCAGTTTCAGCATACACTCCTTCTGAATTTCCAAGAACAGATTCATCTTCCATTCCAACAAGTGCTAAGTTCACCATTTCTTCACTTGAGTCATCACTGGAATCTGAATCATCATCACTCCAAGTCAGTAGAGCCTTTGATTTCTTCTTATCCTTGAAAACAGTAGGCTGTTTTGACTTCAGTTTGTAGCAGTTCCTTTTATAATGACCTGGCTTGCCACATTCGAAACAAGTTTCCTCCTTAGAGTCTTTTGAGCCTTTCTTGTTGTTGTTGTAGCCACCTCTTTCCCTTTTCATCATGTTCTTCTTTTCTATCAGCCTTTTGATCTTCTTTGAAATGAGTGCAAGTTCCTCATCTGAATCAGATTCATCATTAGAGTCAATTGGCTTGCTGTTTTTAGAATGGAGAGCCATATTCTTCATCTTTTCTGTTGGAGCTTTAACACTTGAACTTCCCACCTGATTTCCATTTATCTTGCATTCAAATTGTTCTAGCTCAGCAAATACAGCCAAGTGATCCATAGTATCAATAAGTGGTGAGGATTCCAAGGCAGTAACTTTGGCTTCGTAGATAAATGGTACTGCACTTAAGACCTTCATATTGATTTCATCTTGTGGTATAGATTTTACAAGCCTCTTCAGTGAGTTAATAGTAACTTGAAACCGTGCTTGACTATCCTTGATAGTTTCACCTTCATTAAGCTTGAAGTTTCCAAAGTCATTCATTAGCTTACTAAGTTTCACCTTCTTTAGAGACTTCGAACCTTCATGATAAGTCTCCAAAGCATCCCACATTTCTTTTGCTGATTTGAGTGAAGATACTTTATCATATTCAGCCTGGTTCAAACCATTCATAAGAGAACTCCTTGCCTTTCCATTGTAGCCAACTTTGATTAATTCATCCGGAGTGAGATCATCAACATCCTTTGGCTTGCCATCCTTGTCAAGAAAGACATATGGACCTTTTTGCACAACTCTCAGAACTAATGGATCTCTGGATAAGTGAGTTTCCATGCTGCTTTTCCACCAGTGGTAGTTGTGTGTGCCATGAAGAAGTGGAGGCCTAAAATCAGATTTTCCTTCGGGATAGTTTTCAGCCATTTTGATCGAATACTTTCCTGTTACAGAATTGTTAGTATACCAAATCTCTGATACCAAATGAAAATGCACACCTAGAGGGGGGTGAATAGGTGTAAATGGCTAACTATGTATAACTAAAACTGATTTTAAGAATTACCAGAAACAGCTTACTGATTTATTTTTAAGCAGAGATAAATGGTATGCTGAATGCACAGATAATCAGTACAGTAAAGTGCAGAAACAGTAAGCTACATGGAAACAGTAAGTAAAGAGCAGAAAATAAATAACACAGAGACTTTTAGCCAGGTTCGACCCCTAACCCCTATGGTCTACGTCCTGGTCCCTTACCAACTTGGTAAGAGAATATATTATTGATCACTGAAATAAAACCAATTACAAGATACAATAATATATCTCCCTTAATTCCCAGCTGTTGACAAATGGCGTGCTGAACTCCTGTTTCTGAACTTGCTCTCTAAGCTATACTTCCCAAGTATACTTCTCTAGCAACGTTCACCAAACCCTAGTTCCCTAGCCAATCTGTCCAACAACTAATCCTTACAAATCGAACAATACAATCAATAAATAATACAACTCAAACTATGAACTCTTTAAGATATAGCACGTATCAATATACTAAGAGCTCGAGAGAATGAAAGATATAGCAATGAAAAACCGAGTTGTTTGAAATCTTGTGTGCTTGAATATTTTCTCTGAAGTGTTGTGAACGAATGAACACAAGACAAAGGTTTATAAAGCCTCACACCAACGTTCAGAAAATCAATCACCAATTTATTCGAACTGTTAGAATCAATTTCCAACGTTCAATTGGTTAGGGATTTTACAAACGTTCTTGTGAACGTTAGACAGAGGGTTTGAAAGAAAGAGATCGATGAAAAACATATCCCTTCTGTTCGTATGAATATAAAACGTGTATAGGAGATTTTGTAGAAAGAAATCTTTTAAATAAGGAAACTCCTATAAGTTTTATAAAATAATTTAAAGAAAGATATTTGAAAAGATTTGAGCTCTAGAATATATTGTGTACGTATTATATAATAAATAGTCCTCACAATATATATCCTGAATTACATCCATGAGAATTTGTCTTGATAAATAACTTCAGGATTCCTGGCAGTTTGCAAATGGCTTGCTGTTTGTGACTGTCAGTACAGATGGCTTGCCAAACTGTCTCTGTTGTAACACCAAATGGCTTGCTGTATATATATTCTCTGTAAACTTAATATACCCTGCAAAACCAAGTTAGTACAACCATAACACAATGTTTTATATCAAACTACAAGCAAATAGCTTGCTGAAAATGATCATCAAAACCATAGGAGTATCACACGGTTGCATTTGGCATATGCAACAAGCCCTTTAAACCCCTAGGTAGCCCTAGTGGCCGAGTAAGGTCTCGTGAGGGCCTATAGCGAATGTACCCACAAAATCCATTTAACCTAATGCAATGCAATGCATGAATGCAACTAATATGCAAATGCAAATAATCTAGCCTACCATACCTTCAAATCCTCTCATGCCATATCAACTTAAGAATCAAAGTAAATACACAATGTCTTGGTGTCGAAAGTGCAAGTATTCACATAGTCTACTCAATGACATGCATAAGTTCTCACAAGCCCATGTCAAGTGTAAGAATAAGTTAGTAAACATGCTAAGCCTACAAGAGTACATCTTTGAGACAACACTCGGGATCTCATACGCAAAAACAAGCAAACACTCACAATCCACTCACAAAGAATATTCACTCAAGAACAAGGGTAAGTGTATCACTCAATTCCAACAAAATCATAAACATGCTTGACATTTGGTATCAATCTAACTCTTAACACAACATACATCAATGACGATAATCAAAAGGTCTTTATTTGGGTTGTAATGGGGCTAGGGACAAGGTATGTCAAATAAGCCAAAACAGGTGAAGTGTCAAAAGCTAGTAAGTACCATAATACGTCGTACACAACACCATATTCCCCCCCACATTATTTTTACTAAAATAAACACTCGACTAGTCGACTGAAATAGGATCGCAACAACACAAACATGCTCTCATAATATATGGTTTTTTTTTCTTTTTTTTTTCTTTTTTTTTCTTCTTTTTTTTCTTTTTTTTTTCTTTTTTTTTTCGATAGCTAAATAAAACAATAATATAAACAATAACAATGATCCCATGAATTTATTACATATGTCGACTATCAAGTAAACAACCAAACCCAACATTCAATATTTCCCCCAAAAGTAAGACCAACTAAAACCCTTCCTTGCACACCTTATTACTCCCTTAAGCACTCTACTAGCCTTTGACAATGTGGGTTCAAATTAATGTATGGCCAATACAAGAAAAAGGTCTAGGCAAGTAATGTGGTATGTCACCGAAAAAATAGGATTAAGCTCAACGGGTTAACTAATTGATCATGTAAACATGGTATGGTAATATGGGAAAATATGTGGTTAATCCTAAGTGCCTTTATCATTTTAATCATCAAATAATGTCATGCATTTCAAGAAAGACCTCAAACAACTGCTAGCAATGCAAACAATCCGTGGACACTCAACCAAACGAATAAGATTGCAATAAATATGCAATAAGCAATAAGGCTCAAAATCTCACTTGGTGGAAAAACATACTCAATCCCAAGCAACATCTCTCTAACGCACCAACTTGTATTCAAAGCATGCAAACTAAATCATCTTGCACATATTCATGTCCTTCTAATTACTTACAACATTCAATAAGTCTACTAGTTTCAACTTACTAGTGTATGTGTGTGCACAAGAACAAAGCATATCACTTCTCAATCAAAAGCGTCAACAACACAAAATTTCATATCAAGCACGGGTGCAAATGCAAACTATTATGGACTCACATGATATACGAAAATAAAAACAGAATGTCCTATATGAAACAAACGTAGATATCACGAACATACATTCATAATTTACTACTACAAATATACAAAGCATGAAATCCTACATGAACAAATAATACAACAACATCTACTAATCCCTCAAACCACCCCCAAACTTAAAATATTCAATGTCCGCATTGAATGGAAGTAAATACAAGAGATAGTAGAAACATACCTGCAATGCCGAAGCATACCCAACAATATTTTTCTCGCAAAAATCCCCTTTCCTTAGCAACTGGCCTCAAAACAACCGAATAAATTTAACCTCCACCGTCGAAAATGAAAATTTCCCATCACTGGCACTACCTCTCCCATGCTTACAAGCCATTAGAATCAAAACCCAACTCATAAACAGCTCCACCAAAAATTACCAAGCAATATCACACCAAAAATAGCCCAATATTCCAAGAATAATACAAAATCCCAATTTACAAGAACACAAATTCATAAGAACAATAAAATTTGTGAGAAGAAATAAACCCACTACGAATTGGAGAGGTGAACTTGCAATTAATTCCTCTTTAGAATTGAATTTTTAGAGAATTAAATAAAATAGAAGAGGAATTGGATTTGTATGGATAGGTGTGTATATATATAAGATGATGGATAGGTTGAATAAAAATTTTAATTGTGTAGGAGAGATTTGAAGAGGTTAGGATTTGATGTAGGATAGATATAGGAATTAGGGATTGAAAGAATTTGGATTAGGATTGAATTTGGGGTGGAATTTTTGAGCAAAAACACAATTTTTGAAGAAAAAAAAATCTGGGCAGACAGGGTGTAACGCATGTACAGTACGCGTTACAGGCTTCCGGCGCGGTACAAGGGTAACACGCAGGTTGAACCTGCGTGACTGGGGCTTCCTGCGCGGCCTTGGCGCCTGATGCGCAGGCTCCTTCTGCGTTACATGGCGCTTCTGCGCCATTCTGGCGCCTGATGCGCTGGATGCTTCTGCTGTACTCGTTTTTTTTTTTTTTTCTCAACACTACTACTCTTTTTTTTTCCTATACTAATGCATGGGTTGCCTCCCACCAAGCGCTTCTTTAACGTCAATAGCTTGACGTTACTTCCTCAACTCATGGTGGTTTCAAAAGAATAACCGAACCATCTTCAACAGACAAACCATTCATACGAATGTTGACATCTTGGTTGTTTGCTTTCCACAAAGCTCTTCCTTCAGACTTCACCCTGATTTTACTTCCCAATGGCCAAATCTTTTTCTTTTTCTTTTTCACACCTCTAAGATGCTTCTCCGACTCAACCGGCTGAACAAAAATTTCTTCTTCCTTATCATCGGTTTTCCATCTTCGCAACACGTGATCATGCCCTTCTTCAAAAATCACTAGCTCATTATTCAAAAGGACATACCTCAAATGTGGTGGAAGTTTCCCAAGCTTTACTTTCGAAAGATCACGAACCGAAGAATCGTCAATGGAATCACTGATCTGATGCTTTAGCACATGCATGTCAGATTTTTCACTCAATAACTGATCAAACTTCTTTCTCTGACCCGTATCAACTATTTCCACACTGCAACACTCTTCATCCTCTGTTGGAAATTTCATGGCCTTGAACACATTAAAGGTAACACTCTGATCTTGCACCCTCATTGTAAGCTCTCCTTTTTGCACATCAATCAAAGTCTTTCCTGTAGCCAAGAATGGTCTTCCCAAGATTATGGGAATCTTCTTATCTTCCTCAAAATCCAAGATAACAAAATTAGCTGGGAATATTAGCTTATCAACCTTTACCAAAACATCCTCTACTATACCTCTCGGATAAGTGATCGTCCTATCAGCCAACTGCAAAGAGATGTTAGTTGGCTTTGGCTCCTGTTACGACCAACTCAACACGCAAGTGCACGTGATCTCAAGTAATACAGATAGCAAATAAGGTTCGTTCCTACAGGGACTCGTTGTATTGTCTAGCTACTCACTCACCAATGTATGATCGTTTTCCGATGCTAAAACAAATAAATAAGTGGATTGTTGTTATCACTAAAATTTATCTAAGAAATATAACTAATTATCAACTACTTGAACTGAGAATTATATCGAATTACTTATGCAAATATAACATGGGAGTTTAGTTTCTTTAAACACTCCATCTATGGTCTCCAAATCCCTAGCCTTGTTCATGTGATTTAGTAACACCTGATCGAACACACAAAACTGATATAAGCCAACTTCCGTTAAACAAATACCATCCTAAACAATATCCACAATAAAGATAGAAATCATTTAGTCTCCCGATTATGCCAAGTCTTCATATGTCTATAAAGAATAAAACATAATGGTTAAAGTGCAAGCATTCAATTGATCACATAGTCGTCATAAAACGATTAGAATTACGACACTAATTATGAATGATAATATCACGCATAATCCTACGCTAACATGGCAAGTTCAAAACTCTTGTTCCACTTTCGCTTCAACAAGAATTAACACACAATTAAAGGAGTTAGCTACTCTCCTATAACGAATTAAATCAACCATGAAAGGATATCACATCAATCACACTATAGGCATCGAGAAGATTCAACACATAGAATTCATGAATAAGTCCACTAAACCCCCATGACAACGAATTAGTTCATGATAGAACTAATCATCAACATGGGTTCCAATGAAAACATGATTCTAAAATAAACAAGTAAATATAAAAGAAAGGAAGAGGGTTTAGAATTAAATCCCCAAATAGAAGAGTACAAATGTTCCAAGAATAATCCTTGCTTGTCACTAGCTTGGAGAAATTCCTTGAAATTATGCTTGAAAACTAGATGAAAGATTGTTGATAGTTGCTAAGAAAACTGAAAACGACCATAGATCTGTTTTTTTTTAGGTCTAGATATTACATAAATAGATGCCCTAAAATAGGCCCAAAGTGTTTTGACCCGGAACAATACGCAAAAATTTCCAACAGGTCCCAACAGGCGCCATAGCGCACGAATCAAGCGCAAGGGCGCTCAAAACTGCGCCACAGCGCCCCGCACAAGGCCACAGCAAGCGCAGCTGCGCCTCCCATACGCGCAACAGCGCTCAAAAGTCCCTGGAATCAAGCCCCGCGCAGCGCTCTTGCGCCTTGTCTCGAGCAACGGCCCGTCCCCCGCGCGCAACTGCGCCTGTACCACGCGCAACGGCGCCTTGGAACTCCTGGACTCACACTCTAGCGCGCCATGGCGCCCAACCTCTGCGCAATGGCGCCCCACATCTCCTGGAAACCAACCTTTGACAACCTCCTGTGTACTAAACTGCATGCTGTTTCCCTTGATTGAACCTCAACTTTTAATTTGCTTCAACTCTACCCCTTAGCAAAAATTCATTCCACAACTCTTACACTTTAAATCAACTTTTCTTCACACATCTAAAATCATTTCACACCACCCAAATCACCATTTTAACACCATAACGACTTCACGACACCACCTACACAATTTACACAAAACGGATCAAATGACAACGAAACTCGAGAACTTGCAAACGATTAAAGTCCAAACGGAAGGTAAATAATGGATATAAAATCCACTTATCAAACCCCCAAACTTAAACCGTTGCTTGTCCTCAAGCAATGCAAACTCAGTTTAAAAATGATGAATGAATGCAACTAATAACTACATGTCATGATAATGCAAAAATGTCCTAATGCAATGATCCCACACAAATTATCCGAAACCAACTCAACAAGCAAACGTCTCAACGAATGCAACCACTCCAAACAGAGCTCGACTAAGGCCCCGTATACTAACCATACATGCTCGGAAACGTGGTGTGTGCATTTCTCACTAGATATACTCTCGAAACTAGATCAAAGACATAACCAATTCTTCGCCAAAACAATCACATGTTTATAAACAGAATAGACTTTAGACACTCCATAACCTAGGAACACCTCCACCCTCCTCCAAGGTAGACAGAAACTCATGCTTTATTACTATACTACGACACTACATATACAATACGCATGCTTATTTAACCGTGCAATGAGTGAGACCCCAAAAGGCTTATACAATAATACCCATGTAGCGAGTGTTAGGTCAGCAGGATCCCAGACTATAAAGCCTTAGGTCACTAGGACTAAGTCCCCTCGGACTTAATTACTCGAGTATTAAAGAGCTCACTCTGGTTAATTTTGCATTTAAATTATTTACATGACTCTTTTTTTTCTTTTTTTTTCTTTTCTTTTTTTTTTATATGCAATCTGGAATGAGCCTTTCTCATTTCCAACCCTAGACTACTCATATAAATATGAGCCGGCTACTAGCCATTTGACACCTAGCCATTATTTAACAATTAATACAACTAGCATGAAAATTCCTGGTTTTCCCCAAACTTAGACTTTAATGTTCCTACGCTATAAAGGGAATAACGAAAATTCTAGATATAAATAAGTGATTAAATCTCAACAACCAAACAAGGTATGACTCGATCTAGCTCAAAAGCAAACAGCGAGATCGTGAAAAGATTGTGTTCCCGACACATGCAAATCAATTTCATAAGTACTTAAATCAACCCTCTATTCATTGTCATCACACCCAAATTAACGTCGACCTATCGAGCCAGAAACAGACACTCATATGGAATCATATAAAATGCATGAAATGCATGAACAACATGATAATAAATCCTAATTAAAACTATATGACATGGCATCCTAAATGCAAACTAAATGGCATGGCAAAACTAAATGCAAAAATACTAACATGAATATGCATGAATATGCAACTATATGCAACTACTCTTGCTACCCTAAAATCACCCCCAAACTTAAAAATTTCAATGCCCTCATTGAAGGTAAAATTAAAGGGTACAAGAGATACTCCCCTAGTCATCGGCATCTCCACCCTCTTCGGGTGGTGTGTCTGGTGGTGGATAGATGTGGTGCGCTCCAAAAATAGGCCATGTGACCTGGAAACCCTGCTGTTGGTACACTCCATCCAATGACTGAGTCAAGTCTGTAGCAAATCTGTGTAACATGGCATTCGTAGTATCCTGACGCCTCAACATGCGTCTGAACTGAGCATCACTAAAAACCACAGTACCCTGACTCGTCTGTGCCTGAGAAGGTCCCGCTCGGTCTAGGTGTGGCTGCGAAGGTACCTGCTCAACCGGTGGTGGAGCACCACCCTCCTCAAAGATCTCAACATAACCCAGACCCCTCGGGTGAGGAACACCACCCGACCACTCCGCCATATTCTTAATAGCCGCGTGCTTGATAGAACCCCTCGGCCTGAGCAGCGTCTCATCACTATGCCAACGAACACCCACATGAACACACAACTCAGCTATAATGACTGCATGTGGGATCCCACCTGTCGTACCACCCTTCAAGAACTTCAAGATATTTTGATAGACTAATTCTCCCAGATCAATATACTTACCGTTCAAAATACCCCACAAAATGATGGCACGCTCAACACTAACATCAGTAACATGAGTAGTAGGCATTACACGAGCACAAATAAACAAGAACCAAGCTCGAGCATACCTCGTCAAAGCAGCTGCTGGAAATGTACTCGGCGTGGTAGAACCTGCCTTATACCTCCAAACCGTACCCGGGATACACATCCCCGCTATGATAGCATCTAGGTCAACATCATCCCTAGTTTTCTTCCCCCAATCCTCAACATTCCTAGGCTTCGGTGATTGAGACAAAACACGCCGGATATACCCAGGCTTATAAGCAACTGCCTGCCCCCTAACCATAGTGATTCCATTCTTGTCATCCTTGGCATTGGCATAAAATTCCCTAACAATGCTCAAGGGAACTGCCACCGGCTTAGCACAAAACATCACCCAACCCAACTCCCTAACCATAGCGCTCAATTCACCATCCTCAACCGAAGGCTCAAAACCCCTCTCCTGAACCACAGCTCTTGACAGTAAATTTTCGAACTCATCTTGAGCCGCCTTAGAAACAAATTTATCAACATCATAATTCGGCGCCACCTCCTCCTCCGAACTACTACTACTCGGCACACGGACTCTTTTAGGAGCCATACCACTCTTAGAACAACCCAATGTCAACAAACACCCAAAAAATTCACAATATAGGATGAACAATTCACAATATATCTCCACACACAATATCCCAATTCCAACAATTCAATTCACTAAATAATTAACTAAGAGAGAATATTACCACTTGAATTGAAGATGAGAACCTTGAAAGCACTCCCCCAAACTTGAATTAGAGAACCCTTGAAGCTTGTATGGAGTTTGAATGATTTGGAATAAAGAGGGGATTTGTGTGTATAGGTAATTATGTAGAGATAATTAATGGGATAAGATTTGAGATGGGGTTTGAGAATGTAGGATTTGATTTTGGAAAATGGATGAGGTATAGATTTTGGGTAGAGAGAGTTTTAGGTTTAGGAGTAGAAGATGTGGGTGTTGAATGTATGGGCGGCTGGGTCTTTGGTGTATACACGGTTTTGTAATTTTTTCTTTTTTTTTTTTTTTTTTTTTTTTTTAGATAGCAGGGTAGCGCCTTTGCGCCTCAAGGAAGCGCCTTTGCGCTTAATACCTCCTGGAATGGCTTGGCTGAGCGCGCTCTTGCGCCTTAGAGTAGCGCATCTGCGCGGGTTGACTCCTGGAAAGCAAACGCTGTTGCGCTAATAAGGGCGCAGCTGCCCTTAGTTTCTCCTGCTATATTTTTTTTTTTTTTTTTTTTTTTTTTTTTTCTAATAACTCCAAACGCGTGGGTTGCCTCCCACGAAGCGCTCTTTTTACGTCATTAGCTTGACGTAGCTCCATTTCCTTAATTTGCACAAATTAGAACCGCAGTCTCAATTTCGCGATTCAACTTCTCTCCAAAATATGGTTTCAACCGCTGACCATTGACCTTGAACGACTGTTCCGGTAACTTGTCAAAAATCTCCACTGCCCCATGTTGAAAAACTGTTTTGACTGTGAATGGGCCTGACCAACGTGACTTCAACTTCCCTGGAAATAACCGAAGCCGAGAGTTATACAACAAAACCAATTGTCCGGGTACAAACGTCTTAAGAACCAACCGACGATCATGCCACCTTTTTACTTTCTCTTTGTAGAGTTTGTTGTTCTCATAAGCTTGCAAACGGAACTCGTCCATTTCATTCAACTGAACCATACGCCTCTCACCTGCTGCTGTAAGATCAAAATTCAGCTTCTTCAATGCCCAATATGCCTTGTGTTCTAACTCAGCTGGAAGATGGCAAGCTTTCCCATACACTAGCTGAAATGGTGACATTCCCAACGGCGTTTTATAGGCTGTCCGATAAGCCCACACTGCTCCATCCAGCTTCAATGCCCAGTCCTTCCTAGAAGGACTAACTACCTTCTCAAGAATCCGTTTAATTTCGCGATTAGAGACCTCGGCTTGCCCATTGGTTTGAGGATGATAAGCTGTAGCAACTCGATGATTGATGTTATAGCGTGCCATCAGAGATGTAAACTTCCGATTGCAAAAATGCGTACCCTCATCACTGATTATAACTCGCGGAGTGCCAAATCGAGTAAATATGTTCTTGTGGAGAAAATTAAGCACCACCTTAGCATCATTCGTTGGAAGTGCTTTTACCTCCACCCACTTAGACACATAATCCACGGCCAGAAGAATATATTGATTACCACATGACGGAATGAACGGTCCCATGAAGTCGATTCCCCACACGTCAAAGATCTCTACCTCCAACATGACATTCAGAGGCATCTCGTCTCTACGAGAAATATTACCAACTCGCTGACATCGATCGCACCTCAACACAAACTGGTGAGCATCCTTGAATAGAGTTGGCCAATAGAACCCTGCTTGAAGAATACGTGTGGCTGTCTTTTCACCCGCATAATGACCTCCATAAGCTGTAGCATGAAAATCACTTAGAATAGCCTCGGTCTCACCGTAAGGAACACAACGCCTAATAATCTGATCAGCTCCTTGCTTGAACAAAAACGGTTCATCCCAAATATATTGCTTGACATCGTGCAAAAATTTCTTCCTTTGAGCATGAGAGAGCTCAGGTGGAATGATGTTGCTTACTAGATAATTCACGAAGTCTGCAAACCATGGTTCATCATCTTGCACTTTGAATAATTGTTCATCAGGGAAGAACTCATTAATGACCGTGTTGTCTTTAGGTGACTTGCCATGATCTTCCAATCTAGAGAGATGGTCAGCTACCTGATTCTCCGTCCCCTTTCTATCCTTGATTTCCACATCGAACTCTTGTAACAGAAGAACCCAACGAATCAATCTTGGCTTAGAGTCCTTCTTCGCAAGGAGATAGCGAATGGCAGCATGATCTGTATAAACTGTCACCTTTGTACCAAGCAGATAAGAGCGAAACTTTTCAAACCCGTAGACAATAGCAAGTAGCTCCTTCTCAGTGGTCGTGTAGTTCAACTGAGCATCAGTTAGTGTTTTGCTTGCATAGTAAATAACGTGGAACACTTTTTCTTTCCTTTGGCCTAGAACGGCCCCAAGTGCATAATCGCTGGCATCACACATCAAAGCAAATGGTTGACTCCAATCAGGAGCTGTAATAACTGGAGCAGAAATTAGTTTCTTCTTCAAGATCTCGAACGCATGTGAACAAGCCTCATCAAACTTGAATGGTACATCTTTCTCCAAAAGATTGCATAACGGCTTAGAAATTTTTGAGAAATCCTTTATGAAGCGCCTGTAGAATCCCGCATGACCAAGAAAGCTGCGAATACCCTTGACTGAGACGGGAGCAGGAAGGTTCTCAATAGTCTCCACCTTTGCTTTGTCAACTTCCAAACCTTTACACGACACCTTGTGTCCCAGAATGACACCTTCTTGTACCATGAAATGGCACTTTTCCCAATTTAGAACAAGATTCGTCTCCACACAACGTTTTAGAACCAAACTCAAGTTTGCCAAGCACTCATCAAAAGAATCCCCAAAGACTGAGAAGTCGTCCATGAATACTTCCACATTAATTCCAATCATGTCAGAGAAGATGGCCATCATGCACCGTTGAAATGTAGCTGGTGCACCACACAGCCCGAAAGAAACACGTCTGAATGCGAATGTGCCAAATGGACAAGTGAATGTAGTCTTCTCCTGATCCTCGGGTGCTATACAAATCTGATTGTACCCAGAATACCCATCAAGCAAGCAATAGTACTGATGTCCAGCCAATCTGTCGAGCATCTGATCAATGAATGGAAGTGGGAAATGATCTTTCCGAGTGGCCTTGTTCAATTTCCGATAATCCATGCAAATCCTCCAACCTGTAACTGTTCGCGTAGGAATGAGCTCGTTCTTCTCATTAGTCACCACTGTCATGCCCCCCTTCTTAGGCACACACTGTACCGGACTCACCCAAGAGCTATCAGAGATCGGGTAGATAATGCCCGCGTCAAGCCATTTAAGAATTTCCTTTTTCACAACTTCTTTCATGACAGGATTCAGTCTCCTTTGATTATCAACTGTAGGGTTAGCTCCCTCTACCAAAGGAATTTTGTGCATGCAGTACGACGGACTGATACCCTTGATGTCTGCTATAGTCCACCCAATGGCTGATTTGGAATCCCTTAAGATTCGCAATAGTTTTTCCTCTTCTATTCCTGAAAGCTTAGAAGATATAATAACAGGTAAAGTAGAAGAATCACCAAGATAGGCATACCTTAAATGTTCAGGCAATGGCTTAAGTTCCAATGTAGGTGCTTCCTCGATGGATGGCTTAAGTCTAACATGAGACTTTTTCAATTCTGACAACCCCAATGATTCAAAAGAACTTTGAAACTTCTTCCAAGGTGATGCATTAAGATATTGCAATTGTTCTTCATCCTCTTCGGTCTCAACCTCCAAGTCATTAGCAAGAACTCTTTCCAACACATCAGCTTTTATCAAGTGTTGAGTTGCGGTGTTAACCACCTTGTCGACCATATCAATTTTGAAACACTCTTCATCGTCAGTTGGAAGCTTCATTGCATTGAAAACATTAAAAGTGACATCTTGATCGTGCACCCTCATAGTGAGTTCCCCCTTTTGGACATCGATAAGAGTTCGGCCCGTCGCCAAGAATGGTCGTCCCAAGATGATAGGGATCTTCTTGTCTTCCTCGAAGTCAAGAATAACAAAGTCGGCTGGAAAGATAAGCTTGTCGACCTTCACCAAAACATCCTCAACTATCCCTCGCGGATAAGTAACAGAACGGTCAGCAAGTTATAAAGTCATGGTAGTAGGCCTTGGCTCTGGAAGACCCAGTTGCATGAAAACTGATAAGGGCATGAGATTAATACTTGCACCCAAATCACATAAACATTTGCTGAATGAGATGTCTCCAATAGTGCATGGAATGGTGAAGCTTCCCGGATCCTTCAACTTAGGAGGCAACTTTTGTTGCAAGATGGCACTACATTCCTCCGTCAAGGCAACGGTCTCTAACTCCTCAAGTTTCAATTTCTTCGAGAGAATACCCTTCATGAACTTCGCATAGCTCGGCATTTGCTCAAGAGCCTCCGCAAATGGTATGTTAATCTGCAGCTTCTTGAATACATCCAAGAACTTAGCAAATTGCTTGTCTAACTTTTGCCTTTGAATTCGTTTTGGGAATGGAGGAGGTGGAAACACCTTATCTTCTACTTCTTTTTGGGAATTAACACTCTTGTGAATGATAGGAGTTGAAGGAGTAGCATTAGGAAGCAAATCAGAACCAGATTCGACCTCAACTGAAGATTCAAGTTTTTCCTCGGTTGCTTTTTCTTCGTTCTGACCTTATAGACTTCTTCCTGATCGTAATGTTATTGCCTGAACCTGTTCCTTTTGATCTTTCTTGCCTGGATTCACCTCTGTGTCACTCGGAAGCGTTCCTGGTTGACGGTTCAACAAAGCATTGGCTAGCTGGCCAATTTGATTCTCTAAAGTTTTCAATGACACTGCCTGACTCTTATACATCATTCGAAGCTCTTCCAATTCCGACTTCTCAGACTGATTCAATGAAGTTCCTTGAGATGGTTGAAACCCCGGTGGATTGAATGGTTGCCTTGAAGCATAAGGTGGTGGTTGATAGTTCTGAGTACTTGGCCTTGCATTGAACTGCTGATTATGTGGTTGCTGAGCACCTCCTTGATTGTTGCTCCAACTGAAGTTGGGATGATTCCGATTGTTGGGATGATAAAATTGTGGCACTGGTTGCTGAGATCTTTGAAAATTACCAACAAATTGTGCGGATTCAGCTGAGATAGCACACATATTTGTATCATGTGCCCCTGCACACAATTCACACACCATAGCAACCTGGTTAGTACCAAGATTAGAAAGGGAGTCTACCTTCATTGTCAACGCTTTGAGTTGGGCAGCAATAGCAGTAGCTGCATCCAAGTCAAGAACTCCAGCCACTTTAGCAGGTGGCAAGCGTTGAGTAGGATTCTGAAACTCATTGGCCGACATCATTTCAATCAGATTATAAGCATCCTCATAGCTTTTTGCCCATAGCGCTCCTCCAGAAGCTGCATCTAACATAGGCCGTGACTGAACTCCCAACCCGTTATAGAAATTGCTGATTATCATCCAATCCGGCATTCCATGATGAGGACAACGTGCCAATATCTCCTTGTACCTCTCCCAAGCTTCTCCCAAAGATTCCTGGGAATGCTGAGCAAACTGAGAAATTGCATTCCTATAAGCTGCTGTCTTTGCCATGGAGAAATACTTGGTCAAGAACTTTTGAGCACAATCTGCCCATGTTGTAATAGAGCCTGATGGCATAGAATGTAACCAACTCTTGGCTTTATCCTTGAGAGAGAAGGGAAATAGCCTCAATCTGATTGCGTCATCTGTAACTCCGTTGAATTTGAAGGTGTCACAGATCTCCAGGAAGTCCCTAATATGAGCATTGGGATCTTCAGCAGGACTACCCCCAAACTGGACTGTGTTCTGAAGCATCTGAATGATGTTTGGCCTTAGCTCGAAATTGTTAGACCCTATAGCTGGGCGAACAATACTAGTATGGATGTCCTCCACTTTCGGCTGAGAGAATTCACTCAAAGCCTTCGCTGCTGGTTCTTGATTTGCCATAACTTCCTTTGCTTCAAGATTGTCTTTTAAATCGAAATCAAGTCTTCTCCTAGCTAGTTCTTCTGTACGTGCTAGTTCGTCTCTACGTGCACGAGCTCGTGTACGCATAAACTCTCAACAAGTACCTGAAATTCACCAACAAGAAATTTTATGAAAACGTCCTAGTCACCGAAATTCAATGACCACTGATGGCAAATATTTAAACTAAACAAAATAAAACCGCGTCCCCGGCAGCGGCGCCAAAAACTTGTTACGACCAACTCAACACGCAAGTGCACGTGATCTCAAGTAATACAGATAGCAAATAAGGTTCGTTCCTACAGGGACTCGTTGTATTGTCTAGCTACTCACTCACCAATGTATGATCGTTTTCCGATGCTAAAACAAATAAATAAGTGGATTGTTGTTATCACTAAAATTTATCTAAGAAATATAACTAATTATCAACTACTTGAACTGAGAATTATATCGAATTACTTATGCAAATATAACATGGGAGTTTAGTTTCTTTAAACACTCCATCTATGGTCTCCAAATCCCTAGCCTTGTTCATGTGATTTAGTAACACCTGATCGAACACACAAAACTGATATAAGCCAACTTCCGTTAAACAAATACCATCCTAAACAATATCCACAATAAAGATAGAAATCATTTAGTCTCCCGATTATGCCAAGTCTTCATATGTCTATAAAGAATAAAACATAATGGTTAAAGTGCAAGCATTCAATTGATCACATAGTCGTCATAAAACGATTAGAATTACGACACTAATTATGAATGATAATATCACGCATAATCCTACGCTAACATGGCAAGTTCAAAACTCTTGTTCCACTTTCGCTTCAACAAGAATTAACACACAATTAAAGGAGTTAGCTACTCTCCTATAACGAATTAAATCAACCATGAAAGGATATCACATCAATCACACTATAGGCATCGAGAAGATTCAACACATAGAATTCATGAATAAGTCCACTAAACCCCCATGACAACGAATTAGTTCATGATAGAACTAATCATCAACATGGGTTCCAATGAAAACATGATTCTAAAATAAACAAGTAAATATAAAAGAAAGGAAGAGGGTTTAGAATTAAATCCCCAAATAGAAGAGTACAAATGTTCCAAGAATAATCCTTGCTTGTCACTAGCTTGGAGAAATTCCTTGAAATTATGCTTGAAAACTAGATGAAAGATTGTTGATAGTTGCTAAGAAAACTGAAAACGACCATAGATCTGTTTTTTTTAGGTCTAGATATTACATAAATAGATGCCCTAAAATAGGCCCAAAGTGTTTTGACCCGGAACAATACGCAAAAATTTCCAACAGGTCCCAACAGGCGCCATAGCGCACGAATCAAGCGCAAGGGCGCTCAAAACTGCGCCACAGCGCCCCGCACAAGGCCACAGCAAGCGCAGCTGCGCCTCCCATACGCGCAACAGCGCTCAAAAGTCCCTGGAATCAAGCCCCGCGCAGCGCTCTTGCGCCTTGTCTCGAGCAACGGCCCGTCCCCCGCGCGCAACTGCGCCTGTACCACGCGCAACGGCGCCTTGGAACTCCTGGACTCACACTCTAGCGCGCCATGGCGCCCAACCTCTGCGCAATGGCGCCCCACATCTCCTGGAAACCAACCTTTGACAACCTCCTGTGTACTAAACTGCATGCTGTTTCCCTTGATTGAACCTCAACTTTTAATTTGCTTCAACTCTACCCCTTAGCAAAAATTCATTCCACAACTCTTACACTTTAAATCAACTTTTCTTCACACATCTAAAATCATTTCACACCACCCAAATCACCATTTTAACACCATAACGACTTCACGACACCACCTACACAATTTACACAAAACGGATCAAATGACAACGAAACTCGAGAACTTGCAAACGATTAAAGTCCAAACGGAAGGTAAATAATGGATATAAAATCCACTTATCAGCTCCGGTAGACCAAGTTGCTTGAAAACAGACAAGGGCATAAGATTAATGCTAGCTCCCAAATCACATAAGCATTTGCCAAAAGACAACTTCCCAATGGTGCATGGAATTGTAAAGCTTCCTGGATCCTTAAGTTTAGGAGGCAATTTCTGTTGCAACACCGCACTGCACTCCTCTGTCAATGCCACCGTTTCAAATTCTTCCAACCTTCTCTTTTTCGAAAGGATATCCTTCATGAACCTTGCATAGCTCGGCATCTGCGCTAATGCGTCAGCAAAAGGAATATTAATGGACAATTTCTTGAAGACGTCCATAAATTTCTGAAACTGTTTTTCTTGACTTTTCTTCAACCGTCCAGGGAATGGCGGAGGTGGATAGATCTGATTATTCATTGAAGATTGCTCCGGAGTAGACTTTTCAACAGGTTTCTTGCTCTTCTCACCATCAAGCTTATCAGCCACTAAATCAGATTTCTCAATTACTGGCACTGCAGATTTTTCAACCTGTCGATTCTGAACATCTTCATCTTCTTCAGTTGCTGATTTAGGATCACTCGTGACTTTTCCAGATCTCAAAGTAACTGCATTGACCTGTTCTTTACTTTCCCTCCTACCTGGATTAGCTTCCGTATCACTAGGAAGAGTTCCTTGTGGCCTACTAAATAAAGCACTTGCAATCTGTCCTATCTGAGTTTCTAAGAGCTTCTGACCAGCTTGTAAGTTCTTTAACGCTATCCACATCTCATCAGATTTTTCATTAGAAGATTGCCCCGCATGAGCCTGGGGTTGTTGCTGCTGAAATCCCGGAGGTTGATATGGTGTCCTTGGAGCATAAGGCTGTTGATAGCCTTGATTGTACGGCTTCGCTTGCTGATAAGATTGTTGAGTATTTTGATTGTTGCTCCAGCTGAAGTTAGGATGGTTTCGATTATTAGGATGATAGGTGGTTGGAACTGGTGCAGCAGGTCTCTGGAAATTACTCACGAACTGTACTGATTCAGGAGAAATAGCACACTGATTCGTCTCATGTGCGCCCGCACATAGCTCACAAACACTAGCCACCTGCTGAACTCCATAATTAGCAAGAGAATCCACTTTCATAGCAAGAGATTTCAACTGAGCTGTAATCATTGAAGCTGTATCTACTTCCAAAACTCCTGTTACTTTGCCTTGAGATAGCCTTTGGGTTGGATTTTGATATTCATTAGCAGCCATCATCTTTATAAGATCATAAGCTTCATCATAGCTCTTTGCCCACAGAGCTCCACCTGATGTTGCATCTAGCAAAGGCCTAGACTGTGCTCCCAACCCATTGTAGAACCCATTAATAACCATCGAATCAGGCATGCCATGATGAGGACACTTCCTTAACATCTCCTTGTAGCGTTCCCATGCCTCACACAAGGTCTCTCCAGATTGCTGTTGGAATTGAGTCAACTGGTTCCTTAATGCTGCAGTTTTCGCCATAGGGAAGAATTTAGTAAGGAACTTCTGAGCAAGATCCTCCCATGTAGTAATGGAACCAGGTGGCAAAGAGTGTAGCCAGCTCTTAGCCTTATCCCTCATAGAGAATGGGAAAAGCCTCAACCTGATAGCATCATCCGTCACACCATTACACTTGAAAGTGTCGCAGATTTCGATAAAGTCCCGAACATGCATGTTTGGATCCTCCGTAGAAGCTCCCCCAAACTGGACTGAATTCTGCACCATCTGAATTGTGCCCGGCTTGATCTCAAAGTTGTTCGCTGCAATAGCTGGCCTAATAATGCTAGACTGGATATCATTGAGTTTCGGCTGAGAATAGTCCTTCAAAGCCTTAGCTGCTGCTGCATCTGCCATTGCTACTGTAGTTTCAGATTCCTCTTCCTTATTCTCTAAATTCCCTACACGATCGTCTTTTGCCAGTTTTTGTAAACGAGCTTGCAAACGTGTTTGCATACAAACCTAAGTACCTGCAAACACCACGAAACAAACAAACTAAATAAGAATCCGAGTCAGTGAACGCTAACGACCACTGATGACAAGCACATAAACTAAAATAAAAACACCGATGATCCCCGGCAGCGGCGCCAAAAACTTGTTATGCAAAATTTACGTAAGCGCACGTTGTCACAAGTAATATATGATTAAATCAAGTTCGTTCCCACAGAGATCTAGAATGGTGTTCAATTCAGTAAATATGCCTATGCAACAATGTATGGTTTTAACTCACTGCTAAGAAAAGTAACAAATTGGGTTTGATTATCTAAATTATACTAAGATGCGAATTATAAAACTAAGAATTAAACAATTAACGAGAATAAAAATCGAATTACTTATATGAGAATAAACATGGAATCCAAGTTTCATCATCTACTTCACCTAGAGTTGCAGCCTTTAATTAAAACATGTGATGGTCTTGATATCTGATCGGATAACACGGAAAGAGTAAAAGTTACCTCTCGTATACTAGTACCAATCACTACTACACATTTGAACTTAGGATACACCACTTACATAGCGTTTTTTTGGATGCACTATGCAAGTGAAGTACTTGTATATCGTTTATGTAAAAAGCGCTATAGAAGTTATTTTGTCCAAAGCCGGAAAAAAAATGAAAATTTTAAAAAAATACTAGGATATCGTTATTTTCAGAAACGCTGTGTTAGTTCGAACTAAGATAACGTTTTTACATGCGCTATGGTAGTTACTGTATTGTAAGTATTTATATTTTTATTTTCAGTTTATTTTTTTAACCCTAAAACTTATACATATCATTCACTTCCGCTGTATATCCCTTCTATTCTCTTTCTCTCTCTCATTGCACCTCAGAAAAACATAACAATGACTTTCAAAATCCGGCCGATTGTTTGTTTCTCCGACAAATCGATATACATATCCTTGTTCATACTGTTCTTTACATCAAGATCCATATAGATTTTGCTTCGTTTCATTCTCGTCTTAATCTCTAATTGCAAACTGGCGACTTTATTGGTTACAAACCTAGTTTCTTCGATTTGGGGATTTTTCAGTTCAAAGTTTTTTGATGCTTGATTGGTTCAAGATTGGTTCCAATTGTACCTCTCTTTTATTGGTTACAAACCTAGTTTCTACGAATTGGGGATTTTTCAGTTCAAAGGTTTTTGATGCTTGATTGGTTCAAGATTGGTTCCAATTGTAACTCTCTCTCTCTCTCTCCCTCTCTCTCCCTCTCTCCCTCTCTCCTCTCTCCCTCTCCCCTCTCTCTCTCTGTGTGTGTGGTATCTTAAGGCACAGGAGGGGGTGGTGGTAGCTTCTAATCGACCTCCAATTGTAGATTATTTGCAAAGGGTGGATTTGATTCAGGTCTTGCTGTTCGAAACCGCAACTACAAGAATTAAGGAAACTCATGATGGAGAATATCTTATTGCATCAGGTGCTTAAACACATATATATTTTCTTTTACGATTTGTTTCTTTTGTATAATGGATGGATTGGTACAAATTAACGAGTTTATACTATAATATACAGTATAAACTTTTAAGTATTTATGTTTCTTTTGTATGCTGATTTGATATTCAATTTTAGGTATTTATCCCCTACAGGTCAAAGTTTACGAGTTGAGGGAACTTTCATTGAAGTTTGAATGGCATTTGCTGTCTGAGATTATTAACTTTGAGGTACCATTTCCTTGTGTTTTTTGGACTTGCATTTATATCTTTGTTGGCTTTCCTTTTGTTTGCAGTTGCAATTCAATTCTTTTTTTTTATCCATCATTGATCTGTAACAAATTTGTAATTAAATGATAAGTTGTCCTATATTCATTTTAGCTAAAAGTAACCCCTATAAGATTACCCAAAATTTTGACAATGTATTATTTATTTTTGTTAACAAACAGCATGGATATGGTGTATTATGGGCCACTCGATCAGTGTCCCATTTGTGGTGGTAACCTTAAATGTGGGCGTACCATGTACTACTGTACTGGTGCTTACAGCGAGTGGTCGACGTGTACTTTTAATACGAGAGAACCTCCAAGGAGAATTGGTGTTACCATATTCTATTAAAGAATCTGCAGCTTACGATGTAAAGCTGCTTGCACTTTATATTATTGTATCTGTTGCTTATGTTTGTATAGTATATATTTACTTGAGAATATTTTGAATAAGTACTTTCTTGGTAAATTTATTACATTATATCTGTTGTTATTTTAGTTGCTCAAGGAACACCAAGACCCGAAGAGCCGGAACAAAAATTAAATTATATGTATGAACACCAACACATGCACACTCAAGATTAATTGTGAACATACATAGACATGACGTTGACGCATATTCTCCTCCTCCAGACGTTGTCCCTGCACAAAAGTCATCAAAGCAATTTACATGTCGACGGTACAAAATCACCATTTATATTTTATGGTCAAGCGGATTGTGCTTACATATTTCTGCATCCTTTTATACGACTCCCTCTGGAAATAGGAAGAATAATCAAGGCATATTAAAAAATTTACAAACAATGTTCAATTTATGCATATTTGTATATACTAAATGTGAGACATTAATTAAAACAAAAATCTCAAAAAAAAAATTACTTAAATAATTATACAATCATACCCGTTTTTCACCAATACTGATCAGCCCATTCTCGAGGTCATTTTCGATAGCCATGAGTTCTTTGATGTTCAAGGAAGTAATGTCTTCTTCATTAAAGTGCCTTGCATATGATAAGTTAGTTAGTGTTAAATGTCCTCTATAAATATATTCTTTCAAAAATTATAAGCACTTCCACCTAATCTTTTGTACCTGAGATCAATTTTCATTTTCTCATTCTCTTCCTTAATTCTCTTAAATATTTACTTGAGTGTGCATGTGTGGGTGTTCAAAAATGTAATTAGTTGTTCGTTGCTGGATTGTTGAGAAATATGGAAACTGTGAGTGCTTGTCAGGTTATATGTATCTTTGATGATTTGGTGTGCTTGTTTGATGTAGGCTGACGGGTATGATGTTAGATATGGTGGCCTTGGACTTCGTCAGCTTGGAGTTGCATATGCTCACTGCAAACTCGATCCAGTGGTGGCAGGTATATATGCTCTAATGGAGATGGGAATGGATGCCCCTGATCTTCCTATGGGAATGCTCTCAGATGTTCACCTGCAAATATGTAAGCTCTCTTGCATAAAAGACACCAACATAAATGCGCTGTATCTTTATAATCACATAAAATTGTTACCATCATCATGGCAGGTGAAGAAACCCTTGTTGAATTTGTAGAGAAGATAAAAGCTATGAAGGTGGAAGGACAGAAGGCTATGGCTGTCTGGTCAGACTTTAGCCAGAGATGGTTTACTTAGTTACATGCATAATTCATAAAAATTTACTTTACAGGAAGTTAATATAAAAGAGTTATGCACATAAAAGAACTAATTAGCTGATAGAGGACCGATGTATTTCATTATCAGGGTAACAAAAGTAATTTATACTTCTGTAGTTCTATATATTCTCACTCACACATGTCGGACATTCAGGAGGAGAAATCTGAGATTTAGGAGGAGAGAAGAAAAAATGAACTATTGCTGGTTTAACTAATCCCTCTATTAGCTCATTCGGTAAATTTCTAACTCAACTATTGATTTGTTTGGACTCTTTCATCAGTTCACTTGAAGACCATTGCCAGGTAAACTCTACATCTTATTTCACATAATACTACTGTTTCATCGACTTCTCTGACCCGATATAGATGTGTGTAGGAAGTTGTTGATCTGGCAAGTTGCTGCTTCAAATGCCTCAAGTTGACTAACCTATTTTCTTTCTTATTCCATTGTAATATGTACCCAGGGTGATATTTTGGTTCTAGTAGGATTGGTTCAGAATTCTGGAACTGCGTATCATTGAAGCAGTGGAAATTTGAAATAAATGTAGAGAAGGTCAATTGTTTTTAGAGCTTTTCTCTTGTTTTCAGTCATGATATCGTAGCCTATATTTGGATTTCAGTCTGACCAAGACTATATTTGGTTAAACAATGATTTGTTTTGAAAAACTACTCTGTCTTTCAGAGAGATGACTTCAGGAGAGCTTAACCTGATGCAATTGCACACTCAGTTGGAGATGCAAGGGTATTCAAGCAGAGGTAAAACACATAAATGTGGTTTTTTTTCCTTATTATACTCGCCCAATATTTTGAGAAAAGTGGTCTGTTGTTTTAAGAAACTTTTGTACAATAACTTTAAGGGGAAAGCTAAGCATTTTTTTTTTGTAGATCTTGTGACTTGAAGAGGAGCCAAGTTGATAAACAGCTACGCAGTATGCTTAACTAGTACCTAATAATATTACTGTAAAATGTTTCAGCCTTTTTGTAATTTGAAGGCTTTTATTATATAACTGCGACCTATATTTTTGTTTTGTGGATGTAAGCTTTAAATTGGAACCCCATAATTTATTTATGCATTTTGTGATCAAAATATTATGACTTTCTTTTGCCAAATATATCACAGAGTATATTATTGTCTTTGTATATTTGTTATTTCTGAAAATGGTAAGAATAGTACAGGTAAAAAGGAAGGCAGAAAAATAAATATATAATTTTTTTTAATAAAAATTGTCACTTACATAGCGCTTTAAAAAGAGCTATACAAAAACATGTGCTTAGAAAACACTTACTTAGATAGCGCTTCTCAAAATGCAATCTAAGAGCTACACTTACAGAATGACAAAAAAAATGCTATGTAAGTGATCCTTACTTCAATAGCGTCTCCTTAGATAGCGTTTAAAAACGCTATGTAAGAGTTAAAAAAACGCTATCTAAGTGCAAATCTGTAGTAGTGAATCTACACATACATCCACAAAAGAGATAGAAGATGAATAGGCACCTATTATGTTTAGACCCTATATCTCTATAGAATTTGAAAACATAAAGGTTGAAGCACAAGTTATCCACTTAGATCACATAGGGTAGCATAATATCTCTATTCATGCCACAAATCATGATGCTTAACATCAACCTATCCTATGCTAGCATGGCAAGTTCTAAATCTCAAGATCCACTCTCGTTTAGCAAGAGATTAACAATTCAATTTAGATGTTAGCTACGCATCCAAAAGCATTAAGATTAACCATACGAGGATATCAAGAATTCACCACACATAAATCTTTAAGGCATGCAAACTACTAAGCTACATAGATAAATCCACTAGGATCCCATGACAACGATTAGTTCACAACTAAACCTTTCGTCACCATGGGATTTGATGAAAACATGGTAAATAACAAGATATGAATAAAAGACGTAATTATATTAATAAACAAGAGTTTGAGAAAACAAATCTATAATCCAAAGTAACACAAAGGATGAAGTAGATCTAGATCCGTTGCTTGTCACGAGCGTTGAACCCTTCTCTCCTTTTCTCCCTTGCAGATCTAAGCTAGGTTACAAAATAATAAAACTATGATAATGTGTATATCTATTACAATGCTTAGATGTGTTTTTATAGGCTCTAGATTTCTTGCCCAGCAAGAATTTATCTTCTATTACAATTAGAATTTAATTAAGGTGCTAAAACCTGCCCGGAATATAATTAGAACTTGAAAAGGGCAAAACAGGAATTTCCCAGATGCTTCACAAAGAATACGCGCGCGATTTTATTCAGCACATTACTTGCACGTGCTTCCTATCCCAGGTTGTAGAAAATCTCTCAAGCTTCGCGTGGGCAGTAAGATCGCTGAAAACGGACTTACAGAACTCCAGATATAGCCAAAACAGTGTAAGCTGCGCAGCCTTCCCAGAAAATCCGAATTTTAATCAATTAATTCCCAAAAAATTATAGAAGCATCCACCTTAATCAACATTCTCTTAAACCTGCACAACTAAGCAAAACACATCAAAACTACAAGAAACTTGAGTCCAAGACAATCAATTTAAGCCGATTTAGAATGTTCCAAGTGGATATAAAATCCACTTATCAGAACGCAACATGCCTCATATATGAGCTTCACCTTTTCAACCAGCTGAAGCTCATAGTAAGTTTTATATAAGTTATTCCTCTTCATGTAGCCTGAGTTCCGGCTCCCACATGATATGTATCCTTATGCATTGGCTCTTCATGTGCCCAGATTCCCTGGGAGCCACATGAACCTGATAACATAATACCAAAACAGCTTCCATATTGGAAGAACCTCACAGGTAGATGGATTTTGCGAACCTGTTTCCATAGGGTTCTTCACACATCATATTCTGTTCCACAATTCGTTAACTCCCCCATCCTTATATTCCAATTTTTATCCTCCTAGAATCATCCAAGTAACTAAAAGAAGGTGACATTACCTACTACCCCCTAGTTCTTTAACATATCACCGATTATGATGAAGAACTAAAACCACATGTTTATGCATGCAATTCCATACTTATACCACAAAGCACATAAAGTAACAAGACATAATATAAGAACAAAATATGTTATCAAAAACAATAACTTTATTGGCCTCAAAGAAGCAAAATTCATGTTATTCCCTATCAGTGAGGTGTACATGCACTACCCCCCGAGCATAGCAAGACAAAGTCAAATCATCTACTTATCCTAAAGACGGCAGCTACAACTAATAAGATGCCTTTATTAATCATATACCTGAAAGAGAGGTCTACCTGAGAGCATTACCTGAAAATGCACCTACTGGTAATATTTCCTCAAATGTTCGGCATTCCATGCCCTAGGGATCAACTTCCCATCCAAATCAGTCAAGTGATAAGTACCTTCCCAAAGAACCGTCTTTATAAGGTATGGTCCTTCCTAATTAGCTCCAAACGCACCATGACCAGGTACCCTCATGTTAGGTAACACCCTCCTTAAAACCAAATCGCCCACCCTCAACGGACGAGCTCGAACCTTCTTATCAAAGTACTTCCGTGTGCGCTGCTGATATGCAGCCAGCTTCAGTTATGAATTCATGCGTACCTCTTCCACAAGATCCAGGTACAGGCGATGATTCACCTCATTATTCTCAGGGTTATAATTTTCCCTTCTGAATGAACCAGCTCCTATCTCAACAGGCACCATTGCCTCACATCCATATGCTAAGGTGAATGGAGATTCACCTGTCGTAGTTCGTGGAGTGGTATTATATGACCACAACACCATTGGAAGCTCCTCTGGCCAGCTCCCCTTTCGCTCCTCCAGCTTGGCTTTTATGGTATGTTTTATTATCTTGTTCACAGCTTCAGTTTGACCATTACTTTGGGGGTGATAGACAGCCGAAAACCCCTTTTGAATTCCAAGATCCTCACATAAACCTCGCATTTCCTTGCTGTCAAATTGTTTCCCGTTGTCTGAGATGAGCTTATAAGGCACTCCATACCTACAAACTATAGCTCGAAACATAAATTCTTTCAACTTTGCTACCGTTATCGTGGCCAAAGGTTCTGCTTCAACCCACTTTGTAAAGTAATCCACTGCAACAACTGCATACTTCACTCCACCTTTTCCTTTGGCGAGCTCCCCAATCAAATCTATCCCCCAGACTGCGAAAGGCCAAGGACTAGTAAGAGGCTTAAGAGGTACAGCCGGGTTGACACTCAACTTTGCGAACCTATGACAACGATCACATGCTCGAGTGTACTTGTGAGCATCACCTTGTAAAGTTGGCCAATAATACCCCTGACGAAGTATTTTGTGTGCCAAAGAGGTTCCTCCAGAATGGTTACCACAAATCCCCTCATGCACTTCCCGCATGATATACTCACATTCAGCTCCTGAAATACACCTTAACAACGGCTAATTAAAACCCCTCTTATACAAAATCCCTTCGTAGATTACATATCTTGATGCCTTGTATTTCAATTTTCGAGCTTCATCCTTATCTGAAGGTAAAACTCCTTTTGTAATATACTCCACAATTGGAGTTGTCCAGTGATCCTCCAACGTAGCTTCCAAATTCAAAACTTCTATTTTTGAAATACTTGGCTGAAACTGTACCTCCAGAGGAATAACCCCCAACAGGGTAGCTTTCCTTTGCGAACCCAGCTTAGCCAGCGCATCCGTATTGGCATTCTCTGATCTACGAATCTATTCTAAATTCACCTCCTTAAACCTTTTTATCAATTCCTGTGCGCACCTCATGTATAAATCAGTACGAGGGCCTCGAGCTTGAAAACCTCCTTTAACATGCCACACTACCAACATTGAATCACTGAAAATGGTCAAATTTTCCACCTTCATTTCAAGAGCAAGCTTCAAACCGGCAATTAGCGCCTCGTACTCAGTATCGTTATTAGTTGCATAGAATGAAAAGTGGATAGCACTCTGCAGCTTATGACCTTCAGGGCTTACCAAAATTATACATGCACCTGCCCCGGCCCATTAGAATTAACTGCCCCATCCACATACAAAGTCCACCACGGAGCACAATTTTCCATGAGCACCTCTGTCATAGGTAGCTCATCAACAGGTACACATTCATATCCCTCTACCTGGAATGTCGGAGGAAATTCCAAAAGGAAATCAGCCAATTCCTGCCCTTTCATCGTAGACCTCGGTTAATATTCCACGTCAAACTGTCCTAACTCAATAGCCCACTTCATTAACCTTCCAGAAGCTTCAGGTTTATGCAGCACCTGCCTTAGTGGGAAAGAAGTTCGTACCTCTACCTAATGAGACTGAAAGTAAGGCCGGAGCTTCCTAGAGGCCAGAATTAATGCATAGGCTAATTTTTCCATGTTAGTATACCGGGTTTCTGCATCCAACAATCTCTTGCTTACATAATACACCGGGAGTTGCACCTTTCCTTCTTCTCGAACCAACACTGCACTGATGGAATATTCAAAAACTGCTAGGTAAAGTATCAGAACATCACCATCGGCTGGTTTAGAAAGAAGTGGGGGATTACCCAACTACTCCTTTAGCTTCTTAAAACAGCTTCACACTCAGCCGTCCACTCAAAGTTCTTTCCTTTCTTGATTGCCGAGAAGAATTCCTTACACCTGTCTGAAGATTTTGATACAAACCTGTTCAGAGCTACCACTCTTCCTGTTAGTGACTGAACCTCCTTAACATTCCTGGGCGACCTCATCTCCAATAGGGCTTTTATTTTTGCGGGATTAGCTTCGATTCCATGATGATTGACCATGAACCCAAGAAATTTTCCAGACTCCACCCCAAACACACATTTCTGAGGGTTGAGCTTTATCCTATACTTCCTCAAATGTCAAACATTTCCGCTAAGTGTGAAACATGATCAGTTGCTTTCTTTGACTTTACCAATATACACCTCCATGGTCTTCCCAATCTGATCCTTAAACATCATGTTTACCAGATGCTGATAAGTAGCTCCTGCATTTATTAAACCAAACGGCATCCCAATGTAGCAATACAAACCCTTATCTGTTATAAAGGAGGTATGCTCCTGGTCCAGACCATACATAAGGATCTGGTTATATCCAGAATATGCATCCATAAAGCTGAGCAGAGCATGCCCAGCAGTTGCATCTACCAGCTGATCGATGCGAGGTAGCGGGAAGCTATCCTTTGGGCACGCCTTATTCAGGTCCGTAAAATCCACACAAGTACGCCATTTTCCATTTAGGTTTTTCAACCAATACTGGGTTTGCCAACCACATGGGGTAAAAAGATTCCTCACCAGACCAGCTGCCAACAATCTGTCTACCTCTTCCCTCAAAGCGGAAGCTCTTTCACCCCCTATGGCTCTTCATTTCTACCTCACCGTTTTCATATTCGGATCAATATTAAGGCGATGACACATTACTTTTGGATCTATCCCGATCATGTCTGAATGATCCCAAGCAAATACGTCCACATTCTTTCTAAGGAAGTCTATAAGAGCTTCCCGCATGTTTGGCTCCAGCTGTTTTCCGACTTTTAACTTCCTCCCAGAACCAGTGGTATCCACAATAAAAGATACAGTGTCACCTGCAGCACTGGCCTTTTCTTTGGATTCGGGCATCCTGGGATCCAAATCAATTCCCACCAGGTTCCTTTTTTTCTCCACATGGGCAGGTTCAGGTGCCTTTGCCTGTGACTGCTCTAAGATTTCCACATCTTCAAAATCACTATCATTGACTTCCTCCACGATGCCTTCAACAAAAGTATCATTGTCGTTTTCATTTTTCAGTTGAGGCGCTTCCAGCATAAGCACCTCCTTACCACTTCCTGTCCCAAAAAATGAAGCGACGTCCACGTAGGGGTCCTCATCTGGATGTTGCACGATCATATGTATTGCATGATTCTTTCTCCATTTTTGGAGATGAGTAAGGGCATCCCCAGTTGTTACTTCACCATCAGGATTAGCATTATGCTTATTGCTTTCGCCGCTCGGCGTTCGCACATGCTCGGAATTTTTCGACATTAATTCACCAACAAATTTCTAAGAGAGTAGGCCCTCCTTCTAGCGCCAAAAATGTTATGCAAAAATTTCACACAACACCCCGAGTAAACCTCGCCGGAATAGAAGGAATTATCCTTGGTTTTTGGATAATAAAACAAATTAATTAGCTAGCAAAAAACGGGACAGCTGATCCTAATAACAATATTTAGTGCTTAGAGGGCTGGATTAGCAAGGTCACCGGACGTCAATGGTTAAAAACTCCGACCAAATGTGTCCGAAATGTGATCACCGAGGGTACACGTGCCTCGCGTACAGAATAAGTGAAAACCGAACCCCTTGCTAATTGCCTACATATCCTATTTATAGGAATCAAGCCCTAATGTAGTTCTTTTAGGTTAGGAATCCTTTTCTTGCTAATTAAACCACGAAATAATAGAGTTTTAATCAGAAATATAACTTATCTTTAATTCAACTAGCCACTTAATAGAGTCCTATTCGAAGTAGAACTCCCAAATCCTACTCATATGAGAACTCCATGTATGTATAGACATGTATCACCAATACCTAATATTTATCATATTGTAAACGTACTCCATAATGAAATTATCCATTTAAAGGACCCAATTCACATCCCCTAAAAATTAGGAGATAACCCTTATCCGTTTGACCAGCAGAGGTGGAGCCTGTAAGTACACCTGAACCTGCACAGCTTCCCTCTAAAGCGAACCTCCACCTCCAGAGCTACCCTCCAAAGGTATACCTCCCCAGTTTTCTCTAAACCTATACCTGCTTACTAAATAACCTAACAGGTCCCCAATATCTATGGGCCTAAAATTGATCCCATTACAAATTTTGGGCACAACACAGGGGCTTGGGTAGATACAGTGATGAGTTTTGTGTCAACTGTTTCATATTCATTCCTAGTTAATGGGAGGCCGACAAACTTAGTCCTACTATCCAGGGGCCTCAGACAAGGCGATCCTATTTCCCCTACCTCTTTATCATGGTTGTTGATGCTTTCTCTGGTCTTCTGAGGAGAGCTGTGGAGAGAAAATTAATTCATGGTGTTCGAGTTAGTAAGAGCGGGCCAGAAGTGACCCATTTATTTTTTGCAGATGCTAGTCTTCTATTTACTAAAGCTACCCGACAGGAATGCATAGTCATTGTTGACATTCTCAACAAATACAAAGCGACTTCTGGACAAAAAATTAATTTCGTTAAGTCGAAGGTTTCTTTTAGTAGAGGGGTTCCTAGCACTGTAAGGAGTGATATTAGGTCTATCTGAATATGAATGTTATTATTGACCATAACAAATATCTTGGGCTCCCGACTATTGTTGGTCGTTCTAAAAAAGTGGTTTTTGGGATAATCAAAGATCGGATGTGGAAGAAAGTTCTAGGCTACAAGGAACAGAACCTATTTAAGGGAGGGAAGAAGGTTCTTATTAAGGTTGCATTACAAGCCATCCCCATTTATATTATGAGTATATATAAACTCCTGGCCAATCTGATTAATGAGCTCCATTCGGTGTTGGCAAGAGTCTGGTGGGGGTCGAATACAACAAAGAGGAAAACTCATTGGAAAAGCTGGGATTTGTTGTGTCAGCCTAAGAGTATTGGGGGTACGGGTTTCCGTGATTTGGTTGTCTTTAACGATTCTCTCTTAGGTAAACAAATATGGAGGTTACTGCATCATGATAATTCTTTTACGTCTAGAGTGTTAAAAGCTAAATACTACCCTCACACATCGATTCTGGAAGCAGCTCTCGGCCCTTGTTCAAGTTTCTCTTGGCGTAGCATTTGGAGTTTGAAAGCTCTGGTTAAGGAAGGGAGTGTTTGGAAAGTGGGTAATGGTAAAGATATTATAATATGGTCTGACCTGTGGTTAATAGATGAGCATGGAAATTTTCTCACAAGTGATGCTCCAGTGAATTGCCCGTATGAGTTAGTAACGGATTTAATAGATGATCTAAATCATTGCTGAAAGGAGAACATTGTTGATAGTCTTTTCAATGATAGAGATAAAAAATTGATTTCAGCCATTCCAATCAGTGATGGCCTCCCTAGAGATAGATTTATTTGGGCCTGATCTAAGGATGGGAATTAAGAATTAAAGTCTGCATATTTCAATGGTAAATCTTTTGATGTTACTGGTGCGCATAAGGGGTGGGGGTCATCTGGAGGGCCAAAGTATCTCGGAAAGTTCGTAATTTTCTGTGGAGGTGTTTCTCATTCACCCTTCCTACTAAAACTGTTCTGAAATATCGTCATTTGCTTGATGATGATATATGTCCATGGTGTCATAAGGAAAGCGAAACCATCCTCCATTCCCTATTTCATTGTCCGAGTGTTTATGCTATCTGGAATAAGTCGAAGTGTAAGATAGCTGCTGAGATTGGTGATGCTGCCAATTTCCTCGAGGTTCTAGATTGCTGGATGGAAAAATTGAATTCTGAACAACGAGAATGGTGCTATTTCATGGTTTGGTCCTTGTGGTGTCGAAGAAATCAGTTAGTCGAAAACGTTCATCAGTTGGATACCTATTTTCTGGCAAATGTTTCCAGAATAGCATTGGAGTTTCGTGAATGCAATAAAAAGATCTATGGAGACAGAAGTGCTTTATCTAAACCAGAAATCAGCAACCAGTACTGGGTGCTCCCTCCGTCTAGTATTGTGAAAATCAATGTTGATGCATCTACCGCAACTGATGGTTGGAATGGTTTAAGTGCGATATCTCGGAACAATACTGGGACACTGTCCGTCGCAGCTGTCAGGAGGATTCGAGCCCGATGGAGTCCGTTGGTAGCAAAATGCAGAGCTGCGCTGTTTGCCCTGAAGAAGGCGAAGGAGTTTGGTTTATCCCACATAATCCTTGAGTTAGACTGCCAGAACTTGATTGATAAAGTTAGGAGTAACAAGCTGGGTAATATGGAGATTGATTTTATAATGCAGGATATCAATAGGATGGGTTCCCAATTTGATTTGCTGGAATGGTCTAAGTCTATCGAGATGGTAACAAAGTTGCTCATAATCTAGCTAGAATAGTTCCGTTTGGTATAGAGCAATGCTGGACGCTAAATGCTCCATTTGAAATTAATCAGTTTGTATCCTCAGACTATATGTCTGCCTATTCTCTTTCTTAATAAAATTTCTTGACCCTCAAAAAAAATTATAGTAGGAATGTCATCTGATGCTAAATCCATTTCGATTCGATTAAAATTTGCGGCCGAACATGATATTTTAGATTTAGATATGGATTTGGATTAAATCTTCGAAATAGTTTAGATTTGGAGTTAATATTAGGCATTCGATCCGAATCCCCCGAAATCAATAATTGAATCCAAATTCAAATTTGTAAATTTTTGTCAAATAAAAATTTAATATACATTAATTTATTAAATTAGATTTTAAAATCAAGATTCAAACCCAAAACATTCGGGTCGATTCAAACTTTTCAAATACAAATTTTGAAAAAAAAAAAGTTTTGTACTATTTTTTTACTCTGAATCTCAGATTCGTGAAATAAGAATTTCAATTAAAAGATTAGTTTACAAACCAAAAATATTACTAATTATCATGGAACACAAATGAAATTCAAATTTTAGTATCTTAGCTCCCGAATTAAAACAAATACAAATTAAAATTAGGTATTATCATATTTGGTTATGGATCCATGGGTAATAATTAAAATATTATTGTTATAAAAAAAGGAATATGAAAACTCAAAATTTAAAAAAAAAATATTAATACATATGAGAAAAATGGGCATGAGGTTGTCCTCAGGGATTTCTTTTGAGGTTATAGCACACATCACCTATAAACTAAGGGGTCCGCGGGGGCATTTTTATAAATATTTGTTTTTTCTCAGTAAATTTACATAAACACCCTTAAATATGTATTGAAAAACTTTTAACCTGAGGGAGAACCCTAAGGTCATCCTCGGGAACTTGAATCCCAATACATATTACATATACATTGGATTTTTTGTTTGGCCCTTTCGGGTCGGATTCGGATCAAAATGCCTATATATTCAATTCCAAATCCGAGTTTAAAGATATTTAATCCAAATCCATATCTAAATCCAAATTATTGTGTTTGGAAAAATACAAAATATGGCTTTCCTATAATCTTTTCATGGATGGGATATCTGATCCAATCCGTAAATAAATTAGCGGGTATAAATTCTTCCAAAAAAAATGATTCGTTAATGATCCAATCCGATAAAGGTCTGATCTGATAACGGGAGGATTTTGATTTTGTATGATTCGATTTGGTATCGATACGATCCGAATATATTATAATTATATATTTTATATATTCATGTAATATATATATATATATAACATATATAACATATATAATATATAATATTTATATAAATAATGGTATTTTAGAATATAAATTTGTATTTGTCAATATTTATGTCATAGTTTTAATTTTTATTTCGTCAAAAAAATTAAAAAAAACTACTTTTTTGAATAAAAAAAATAAAAATATTTTTTTTTAATTTTATTAAATGGATCGGATAGTAACCCGAAATTCGAACGGATAAGATATGGAATGACCTAAAAAATATCTAAAAAATATCGGACTGCTAATTTGATCTGATCCGAATTCAAAAAAATTTAACAATTTCACATTTGAATTTAAATTGATCCAATCCGAATTCGATTCATTAACAAATCTAATCCAATCCAACCCCGTACCTTTTCTATGTTTTACGTGGTCTGGATTTTGTTGACAATATAAAGTGGGCTATTGTTTCTATTGAACCTAAAGCTAATGGGCCTGAATTAATAAACTCTTTAGCCATCTGCCATCGGGTGATAAACATAGAAAGCGATTAATTTTTCTTATCTCCCAATCTTTTCAAAAATGTGAAAAAAAAATGAAAAATTATAAAAAAAATCCTAATTTTAGATTTCTTTCATCATTCTTCCAAACAAATTATTCGGGAACAAATTATAATAGGATATTCGTCCATTTTTTTTATTTTTAAAAAAGATTTTCACAAAACGATGTTCATTACAAATCTCTCTTTTCCATCGTTATTCATTACTAATTACTAGCTTATAGCCCGTGCTTTGCACGGGTTACTTTTAATTTTTTAAAATTTGTTTATATTATAATATAATATTATAAATATTAATTTTAATATGTTATTGGAAGAATTCGAAACTTAAATCTTTGTATATAATAATTTTTAGTATTAAATATAAATTAATATGTTGTGGGCGGGGATCGAACCTTGGACCTCTGTATATAATAATTTTTAGTATTATTATACCTAACGGTAATGATCTAATTGAGTCGATGTTCTAACGGTTGTGGATGAGGATTAACCAAAAATGGGGATAACCAAAAAAAGGGTTAACCAAACTACAAATTATACCCCATTTCGCTTATTATAGTATATTTTAAAATTTGTTTATAGTGTAATATAATATTATAAATATTAATTTTAATATGTTATTGGAAGAATTCGAAACTTAAATCTTTGTATATAATAATTTTTAGTATTAAATATAAATTAATATGTTGTGGGCGGGGATCAAACCTTGGACCTCTGTATATAACAATTTTTAGTATTAGGAATAAACAAAAATGGGGATAACCAAAAAAAGAGATTAACCAAACTACAAATTATACCTCATTTCGCTTATTATAGTATAGTATATATTATATCTAACGGTAGTGATCTAATTGAGTCGATGATCTAACGGTTGTGGATGAGGAATAAACAAAAATGGGGATAACCAAAAAAAGAGATTAACCAAACTACAAATTATACCTCATTTCGCTTATTATAGTATAGTATATATTTCAGTATAAAAGTAAAGATATTTTGTAAATATAAGAGAATGAATTCTATTATTACAAAAATGTCATCTAAATTTTTTATATAAAATTCAAATGACTTTACATTTCTTTACATCTCCGTAGTCCGTACATATTAAAAATTAAAAATTCATAAATTTTTATCAACCACAAATGAATGGGGGCATGACTTAACGTTAGAAACCTTTCGAATGTCATTATGTTCGCCTAGAGAAGTTTCGGAATTCACAATAAAGCTTTCGGATCATGTCAACTTTTAATACAAAACCCGACGGATTTGAATTTGGATACTGAGTTTTGGATTTGAATATAGATATGGATTTATTTTTAAAATTCGAAAATATTTGAATTTTACAAAAACCGAGCCGAACCCGACCCGTTGTCATCCCTAAATACATTAAACTATTCTGTTTCTATCGAATTAAAAAGTCAAATTGATAAAGAAATTATCTCCCATAGTTTAAATTTAAATTTCACAATAATTATGATATATAATAATAACAATTAAATAAAGAAAATAACTTCATATTTAAGATCAAATAAATTAATATTGAAAGAAATAATATTAATAAAATAATATTTTTCTATATTATAACAAATGCAATCAAAGATAAAATTATTTAGATTTTCTATATCTGTTATATGATAATATGTATTAAAAAGGTTAACAAAATTAAAAGATTTATTCAAATTTTCATTAATAATTTTACCATAAATATTAAGAGAATATATTAATGGTATTTAAATTTATATACAAATTTTTTTTAATTAACAATGGGTCAAATAATAAATGTGGATCTTTCCCAAACGCAATATGGATACCAAACCTAAAAATGGAATATCCATTGGGTTAAAATCAATACAAAATCTTGTCTAAACCTAAATATGGATATCAAACCTTAGATAAGGGCTATCCACTAATTTATAATATATAGATTATATGACTTTTTTTATTAATTTGAATTAATTTTTTTAAAATATGAATTTTAGAGGAGGTGAAGGCCCAAAATAATCATTTTTGGGATAAATTTGCCCAAATTACTGATTTTGGAAAAGTTGGCCCTAAATACCGACGGAATACAGTATTGCGTGCATCGTATCCTTCAAATACGACGTTTCGTGTGCCGTATCATCATCTGATACGGCGTTTCGTGTGCTGCAGCATTGAGATACGGCATTTGGTGTAACGTATTAGGTTAAAAGTTTAGTACCCCTGGCGGGGCTTGTAAGAGTATCAGCATTGATACGACGTTTCGTGTGAAGTATCAACGCTGATATGGCACACCAAACATCGTATTAGCTGCTATACGGCATACCAAACGCCGAATTAGCTGCTGATACGACACACGAAACACCAAATTAGCCACTGATACTTCACACGAAACGCCGTATTAGATCGGTAAATAGGGCCAGACATGCTCAAATGTGATTATTTTGTTAATTTTCTCTTTTAGAGGCTTAAATTTTTAAATGAGATGATTTGATAATAATCATATAAACGTTATCCGTGATAATTTTAAGAAATGAGGAATTATAGTTAAAAAAATATTGAAAAGATGATAACTTTTAGTTGAAAAAAGTAATTGGTTAATTATAAAATTATTATTTAATTTTAACAAATAGAATGCCCGTGATTTAATTGGAAAAAGAGAGATCTTAGTTAGAAAAAATTAAAAAAGGAAACATATTTTAGGTGAAAAAGGTAATTAATTAGTTTATAATAATTACAATTTAATTATGTTATTTTACTAAATAAAATTGCTCATAATGTTTTTAGAAAATGAGAAATTAATGTTGCCCGTAATATTTTTAGAGAAATAGGGATTTTAGTTAAAAAAAAATATAGAAAAGATTATACGTTTCAACTGAAAAAGTTAACTGGTTAATTATTAATATTATGATATTGTTATTTTATTTTATTAAATAGAACCATCGTGATCTAATTGAAAAAGAGAGATTTTATTTAAAGAAATAAAAAAGGTAATGTGAAAATTAAAAAGGTGACATGTTTTAGGTGAAAAGGTAATTGATTAGTTTATAGTAATTATAATTTAATTTACGTTGTTTCACTAAATTAAATTGATCCGTAGTGTCTTTAGAAAGTGAGAAATTAATGTTGTCCGTGATATTTGTAGAAAAAAGGAATTTTAATCATGAAATATGGAAAAAATGATACGTTTTAACTGAAAAAAGTAATCGGTAATTATTAGAAAAAGGTAATTGATTAATTAGGTAATTATTAGAAAAAGGTAATTATTAGAAAAATGATATAGTAATTAGGAATTTTAACTGAAGATGACATGATTTATGTGAAAAAAGTAATTGATTAATTTATAGTAATTATAATTTAATTATGTTATTTTACTAAATAAAATTGTTCATAGTTTTTAGAAAATGAGAAATTAATGTTGCCCGTTATATTTCTAGAAAAAAGGGGATTTAATTAGAAAAAATAGAAAAGATGGTATATTTTAGCTGAAAAGGTAATCGGTTAATTATTAGTATTATAATATTATTATTTTATTTTTATTAAATAGAAACGCCCGTGATGTAATTGGAAAAATGGAGGTTTTTTGTGAAAGAAAGAAAAAAGGTAACGTGTTTTGGCTGAAAAAGGTAATCGTCAATTATATAATTGGAAAAAGAGAGATTTTAGTTAGAGAAAAGAGAAAAGATAACATATTTTGACAAAAAAGGTAATTGATTAGTTAATAGTAATAATAATATAATTATGTTATTTTATTAAATAAAATTGCTCGTAATATTTTTAAAATGGAGAAATTTTAGTTAGGTAAAATGTAAAAAATATTCTATTTTACCTAAAAAAGGAAATTATTTAGTTATTGAAAAATAGAAAAGATAATATGTTTAACCTGAAAAAAGAAATTGATTAATGAATGAGAAATTTTAGTTAGATAAAATATAAAAGATATTGTACTTTACCTAAAAAAGGAAATTATTTAGTTCTTGAAAAATAGAAAAAGATAATATATATGTGTAACCTGAAAAAGAAAATTGATTAGTTAGTAGATCTTTAATTGAGTAAGGTTAAATAAGTAAAATCAACAGGTACCGTACCGACCAACCGACCAACCAAACTTTTAATGTTTCGGCTTTTATATAATAGTATAGATTTGTTTTACGCTCGAAACCTCTTTCTTAATTATTTTGCGAAAAATATCACTTCGCAAATGAATTGTCATAAATCTATACTATTATATAAATTCTGAAACATTGAAAGTTTTGGTACCTGTTTTTTGGTACTAAGTGAATTTATTTATTTACCCTTCATTATAAAAAAAATATATGATATTTATACTATTAAAACTTCTAAAATAAATAATAACATAATATAAATTAATGGTAAGTAGTCAATTGCCTTTTTTCGCATTTACTTTTAATTGAAGATATTACCTTTTATTAACTCCTAAAAACATCAATCGTATCATATCTTCCAATCATTAATATCTTCTTCCAAATTAAAACACGTTACCCTTTTAATTTAAAACTAATCTTATAATCATTAATATATTAAAAGTCTGACTTCGAGTGGGTTTTTTATGGTTTTGATTACATATATGCATATATTGGTGCATATAAAGATGTTGTGTATATGTATAGATTAATATAATATCATATTTTTCAATTATTAATAAATATATTAAAAATATGTATACGCTGTTTATAATAAGAAAACATTAGCCGAAACATTAAAAATTTTGAAACTTATTTTTTGGTATATGTTTCTTAGGATATCGTGAATTTACTTATTTAACCTTTATTATAAAGAAAAAAATATATACAATATCTATACTATTAAAACACCTAAAATAAATAATAACATAATATAATTACGGTAATTGAAAACAACACCTAGAGGGGGTGAATAGGTGTTTATGGCTAACAATGCTTATTTATGACCTGTTTTAAAAAGTACCAGAAATAGCTTGCTGTTTGTGATAACACAATTTACAAATGGCAAGCTATTTGTAACTAAAATGCAATGCAGTATGAAATAAACAGTAAGCAAAATGTGACACACGATCTTTTAGCCAGGTTCGACCCCTAAACCCCTATGGTCTACGTCCTGGTCCCTTACCAACTTGGTAAGAGAATATATTATTGATCAATGAATTAAACCGATTACAAGATACAATAATATATCTCCCTTCTTCCTAGCTGCTGACAAATGGCTTGCAGAACACCAGTTTCAGAACCTGCTCTCTAAGCTATACTTCCCATGTATACTTCTCTAGCAATGTTCACCAACCCTTGTTCCTTGACCAATCTGCCCAACTAAAACACCCAGCTGCTTACAAATGGCTTGCTGTTTGCTGTGCTGAACTAACTCTCTAAGCAATACTTCCCAAGTATCCTTCTCTAGTCTAGTTCGACCCCCACAAAACCTTAAGCCAAACTTGTACAGCAACTATTCAATACAACTTGAAAAATACAATGATTGAAATAAATACAACTCAACCTAATGAACCCTCTGAAATGTATATATGCGTGTATATAGGGTTTGAAAGGTTTTGAAGGATTTTGCAATGTAAGCTTTTGAAGTTGTGTATAGATTCTTCTTTCTGCACTTTTATGGATGATAAGAACTGAAGATGAGCAGCCCTTAAGTAGGTAAACAAGAGTATTTGAAATCCAACTTGAAATGGCTCCAGCGGTATGAACAAAAATGAAACCGTTAGCGATGGGTTTTAGATATATAAATATTGAAGAATCTTGAATGTTTAAGTTGAGAGAAAGAAAAAGAACATGGAGCGTGCATAGAAGGAATATTTGATATGATGAGGAAGACACTCCCATGTGTTTTTCTTGAGTGGAGGTATAGTGGGGTATTAAAATAATGTAAAGTACAACTTTACTTTTCTTATTTTAAACCGAGGAATATATTATCTCCCAATATCTATATGATATGAGTATTGGCATATTCAAATATGATTCAGAGGGCCTTTACATGTTTCTAACAATATTTACACTTGATGCTCTTTGAAGAACCGAAAGGTTCTTTAATTCTGTCAGACGCAGTCAGCATGCTGTTTGTGAAAATGGCATGCTGTTTGTGAAACTGGCTTGCTGTTCGCGTATTCTCATTAGTAAGATAGTTTTCCCTGCAAGACCAAGCTATCACAATACATTGCACAACCAAGTTAGCACAATACAAAAATAACATGATGTTTTATATCAAACTACAAGAAAACAGCTTGATGTTTACGTATTAACTTGCGCAACTGGCTTGCCAAAACTATTAATGTCTCAACTTTGGCTTGCTGTTAGATAAACTGATTATACAATCAGTAAGCTAGAGTATCCTGCAAAACCAAGTTAGTACATATACAAATAGCATGTTGTCTTACTTTTGATAGGCTGAACGTATAGATGAATTTAGGCCTTCCCTTTCATATCCTCAATCAAGTTTCCTGAGAGCATAGATATGTCTAGTTGATCTTTATCTAAAGTAATTCTAAACAGTTGAAAATGGCTTGTTGTTTGCATATTGACTGTGTGCAACTGGCTTGCCAAACTGTCATGTTGAAGCATCTTTGGCTTGCTGTTTGTGACACACTAATTATACAATCAGTAAGCTAGACAACCCTGCAAAACCAAGTTAGTACATATAGAATTAACATAGCAAGTTCATGTCAGCTTGCTATTTGGTTCTGCCAAGTCCAAATCAGCTTGCTGTTTTGGTTCTGGCGAGTTCATATCAGCTTGCTGTTTTCGTTCTGCTGAGTTCATATCAGCTTGCTGTTTTGGTTCTGGCGAGTTCATGTCAGCTTGCTGTTTTCGTTCTGGTGAGTTTATATCAGCTTGCTGTTTTGGTTCTGGTGAGCTGAACAGATAGATGGCTTTATACCTTTGCATTTCCATATCACCAACCAAGTTACCTGAGAGTATAATTATACATAGCAAACACATATATATGCAAATGATATATCAAGTGATTCAATCATATAATTGTAAGCTAGATATAGTGAACCTAATACAAGATAAGCAATCAGCTTGCTATATATAACATCAAAACACACTAGGGTAACAGTAATTAGTCGATTGTGTTTTTCACATTTACTTTTAGGTGAAGATATTACCTTTTATAAACACCTAAAAACATCAATCATATCATAGCTTCCAATCATATCATATCTAGCAATAATTAATATATACCAAATAATTTCACATCATATCTTCTAATCATTAACAAAATATAATAAAAATTTGTATACTACGAATAATGACCATTAGATTTTTAGTAAAAAATCAAAATCGTTAGATCTAATGATTAAATATATTATATTCAAGGTTCGAATCCTATCAACGACATATTTATTTTAAAATTTTATAATATAAGTTTTAAACCATTCATATCATTAATTAAATTTATATTAAATTTTTAATAATAAAATTAAAATAAAATTTTATAAATATTGATTATATAAAAATATATTTATAACATAAAATAAAATTTGTTACATAGACATTAAAAGTTTTGGTACCTGTTTTTTGGTACTAAGTGAATTTACTTATTTACCCTTCATTAAAAAGAAAAATATATTCTATAGATCTCTACTATTAAAACACCTAAAATAAATAATAGCATAAATAATTAATGGTAATTATTCGATTGCCTTTTTCACATTTACTTTTAGTGAAATATATTACCTTTTATAAACAACTAAAAACATTAATCGTATCATATCTTTCCATCATTAATATTTCCTTTCGAATTAAAACACGTTACCTTTTTAATTTATAAGGAAACATTAGTATAATTCTTCATTAAAACCTTCATTAAAAAGAAAAATATATTCTATATCTATACTATTAAAACACCTAAAATAAATAATAACATAAAATAATTAATGGTAATTAGTCGATTGCCTTTTTCACATTTACTTTTAGTTGAAGATATTAACTTTTATAAACAACAAAAACATCAATCGTATCATATCTTTCCCTCATTAATATTTCCTTTCGAATTAAAACACGTTACCTTTTTAATTTATAAGGAAACATTAGTATAATTCTTCGTTAAAAGAAAAATATATTAAATATCTATACTATTAAAACACCTAAAGTAAATAATAAAATAAAATAATTAATGGTAGTTAGTCGATTGTCTTTTTCACATTTACGTTTAGTTGAATATATTACCTTTTACAAACACATTAAAACATCAATCGTATCCGATATTCCAATCATTAATATTTCCTTTCGAATTAAAACATGTTACATTTTGGATTTAAAACTAATCTTATCACACCATATTTTTCAATTATCTAATAAAATATATTAAAATTTCATATACATTATTTATATTAAGGAAACATTAGTATAATTTGTAAACATGAGTATATTAAATTATATTAAATTAAAATTAAAAAATTATTAAAATAATGATTATATAAAAACATAATTATAATATTAAATAAAATTTATAACATAATAAAAGAAAACACCATATCAATAAATTTTATATATAACATAATAAAATTTTATTATAATTTTATAAACTTATATCTTCCAATCAATAATATTTTTTCTTAATTTAAACACGTTAACTTTTAATTTAAAACATAATCTTGCAATAATTAATATATACCCAAAAATATCACACCATATCTTCTAATCACTAACAAAATATAATAGAAATCCGTGTACTGCGAATAATGACCGTTAGATGTTAGGAATAATTCATGAGTTGTGATGTTAAGGATAGAATTTTACTTATACTTCTTGTATATCCTGATCTTATAAAGGATTTAGCACTTTGTATAGGATATATGTATTAGACAATGATCTGTAGAGTTTAAGTCAGGAACAGTGCATCGAGAACTACATGTCAGGAACTGAGATCGAATCCTGATACGCAAAGTCAAATACTGATGGATGTCTAATCCTGATGCAATGTGAGATCCTGATATCAGTCGTGTTACTGATGATGTCATTATGGATGCTACAGAAACTGGCAAGTGCTATAAAAACAGGATCTTTGTTTGAAGAACAAGCAATAAGATTTCATGAAGGAAAGAATTTTCTATTGATGGAAACTATCAACTGGAAGGCAGAACATTGTCATGTATAGTTTATCTTTCTGTTATTAGTTGATAGGTAGCATTATAAATACTCTTTCTATATTATTGTAAAAAGTGTTCATGAGGTTTGTAATCGTAAGTATACGAGAGTACAAACAGAGAGAAATTTATTTTGTCAACAGCTGCTAAAGGTATTTGTACACCTTTGGTAGAGTTTGTATTTGATTTTATTAATACAAACAGTTTGATTCATTCGTTTATTCTTGTTTATCTAATCAAGCAAAAATCAGACATGATTATATAATTTGTATTCAACCCCCCCCCCCCTTCTACAAGTTATTCGAGTTAACAATTGGTATCAGAGCAGGTTGATTTCGAATAATCATAAAGATCTGCAATCATGTCTGGTTACAAGGATGGGAATACTAAGATTCCTATGCTCAAGAGAAACGAATATACTCTATGGGAAGTAAAGATGTTGCATCATCTGGAAGCAACAGATCCTGATTATCTTGACAGAATCAGAGATGGACCTTTTGTTCCAACAAAGGTGGTTGGACAAGCAACTGTTGATGGTGAAGTTGTTCCAGAACATACAGCAGAGAAGCCTAAATCTGAATGGTCAGATAAGGATAAGGAGACTGTTCTTAAAGATGCTAAAGTGAGAAACATATTGTTCAACAGTCTTGATTCTGTTCTCACTAACTATGTTCTCTCTTGTAAAACTGCTAAGGATATATGGGACAATCTCAAGGTTCACTGTGAAGGAACTAAGCCTGTCAGGAAGAATGTGAGGACACTACTTATACAACAGTATGAGTACTTTGAATCCAAGTCTAGTGAGTCACTTACCGATACCTTTGACAGGTTTACAAAACTCATCAATGAGATGGCCATGCATGGTAAATATTATGACTTGGAGGATATGAATACTAAGTTCATGAAAGCCTTGCATGATTTCTACAATGAGAAGATATCATTAGAGGCAGTGTATGGAAAATTGAGGGCTTATGAACTTGACAAGCAGCAGAAGAAGAGAAGGAGTGAAGAAAAGATGAAGACTGTTGTACTCACTGCTCAATCTGAATCAAAGAAGCTTCCAGAGGAACAGCATGATGAGCCTGCTGTAAAGAACTCAAGGAAGAAGAAAAGCAAAGAAAGTTCTGATTCAGAGACTACTGATATAGACTCTGACAACAGTGATTCTGAATCAGAGATGAAGGAACTCTTTGCTATGTTTGCTAAAGCTTTCAAGAAAGGAAGATTCAACAGGAGAAGATTTAGCAAAGGACCTTTTCAAAAGAAAGAGGAGAAGAAGAGTGACAAAAGCAAAAGTACAATTGTCAATCTTGATAAGGCCAATATCAAGTGCTTTAACTGCAGCGAGCTTGGACACTTTGCTAGTGAGTGTAAGAAGCCTAGAAATTCAGGAAAGGGCAATGCACTTATGATCACACAGAAGGATTGGGCTGATTCCAGTGATTCTGAAGATGAATTGGATTATGACAACATTGCATTGATGGCAAATGTTTTAGACAAACCTGGATCTCCAAAGAAAACTTCTTCATCTTCTGTTAAGGTATCACTTCACTCTCTTGATTCATTTGATAGCTTAAATTCTGATGAAATTAGATCTATCCATGCTGAGTTTAAGAATCTTATGACTAATTTTAGAATTCTTACTAGTGAAAGAGATGAACTTAAGGGTAAGAATGATAAGTTAGTTGATAGAAATAATTTTCTTGAATCTGAGTTAATTCAAATGGAAGAATACAAGTTAAGTTCTGATAAAGCTAAGCATGATTATAGTGTTATTCTTGAGGCTTATGACTATGTCAGAAAAGAACTAGAGGAAGAAAGAGAGGTGATTAAGACCATTAACAATTATAGTAAAAAGACTCTAGAAATCTTTGAAAGTGGAATTCGTGGTAAAGTTAATGGTTTAGGTTTTGATAAAGCTAGACAAGAAAAGAAAGTAGCTATTGTCAATGATGATAGTAAAGTAGAAGCTAGCACATCTAAATCTGAAGGTAAGAAAATTGTTTCTATACCTAATCATGTTAAATTTGTTGATTCAAAAGGTACCCCTGTTGTACACAAAAGAATTAACAATAATAATTCAGATGAGAGAGTGTTAGAGAAACCTAAGAATGTAAACATAGGGTTTCTGTCTAAGTCTCAGTTGAAACAGAGACTAGATGGTCTTTCAGAGTCTAGCAAGATCAAAAGAATTAGGAATGGAAAAGAAGGTATTAACAAAGAGAATAATTACAAGAATGTACCTGATGCACCTAGGAAAAAATGCTATAAGTGTGGAAATCATAATCATTTGGCCCTAGACTGCAATCAAAAACCTTCTTGGAAAACTGAGTCCAGATTCCCCAAGACTCAGAAAATTCAATACCAACCACAAAAAGCTTGTTATCATTGTGGTAGTTTACTTCATTCCATTTACATGTATGGAGAATATCATGAACTGTATTATGACAATTATTCTCTGAAATCTGAAACTCCTAGTCACAAACAGTTTGTGAAATCAGAGTCTAAGGTTGACTCTACAACAGGTAAAGTAAAAATAAAATCTTCAAAGCATGTTGTTTCTAAATCTAGTAAGAAAGGATCCAATCAAAGTTGGGTCCTAAAAAATTCTAACTAGTTACTTTGTGTTTGCAGGGCACAGGAAAGAAGCATTCAATTATCTTGGACAGTGGATGCTCTGGACATATGACTGGAAAGAAGTCCCTGCTTACAAAGTTTGAGAGGAAAGCTGGCCCAGTAATATCTTTTGGAGATGGCAACAAAGGATAAACTCTGGGATATGGCTCAATTGTTTTGGGGAATGTCATCATAGAAAATGTAGCACTGGTTGAAGGCTTGAAATATACTCTTTTAAGAATAAGTCAACTGGGTGATAAAGGTTACCAATCAATCTTTGACAGAGAAGGATGCAAAATCTTGAATATGCAGAATGGAGACATTGTTCTAACTGGTCAAAGACATGGTAACATATATGAAGCCAGCTTAAGTGATACATCTAAAGGAATTGTTAGATGTCTCTACAATAAAGCAACAAATGATGAAAGCTGGAATTGGCACAAGAAGCTCTCATATCTCAACTTCAAGAAGCTTAATCAACTTGTTAAGCATAATCTGGTGAGAGGCCTACCTCAGGCAAATTTTGTGCAAGATGGACTTTGTGATGCTTGTCAGCTTGGAAAACAAAGAAGAACCACTTTCAGAGTAAGACTAAAAATTCGATTACTGAACCATTTCACATGCTACATCTTGATCTGTTTGGTCCAGTAAACATTATGTCTATTAGCAAGAAAAGATATGTTCTAGTAATAGTGGATGATTTCACAAGGTTCACATGGGTGTTCTTTCTACACAAGAAGGATGAAGCTCCTCAGCAAATCATTGAACTTGTCAAGAATATTCAGAATAGCTCTAAGTACAAAGTCAAAATATCTAGGAGTGACAATGGTACAGAATTCAAGAATTCTACAATGGAGGAGTTTTGTGCAGATAATGGAATCACTCAACAGTTTTCTGCACCTGGTACACCTCAGCAGAATGGTGTAGTGGAAAGAAAGAACAGGACTCTCATAGAGGCAGCAAGAACCATGCTTGCATATACAAAACTTCCAACCTATTTTTGGGCAGAAGCTATTAACACTGCATGTTTCACTCAAAATTGTACTTTGGTAAATAGTCATGAAAAGACTCCCTATGAGATGATAAAAGGAAAGAAACCAAGTGTGAAATATTTTCACATCTTTGGATGCAAATGCTATGTCCTAAAAGTTCATCCAGAACAACTTAGAAAATTTGAAGCCAAATCGGATGAAGAAATCTTTCTAGGATATTCAGCATCAAAGGCCTTCAAAGTTTATAATCTCAGAACTCACATTGTTATGGAATCAATTCATGTTGCATTTGATGACAAGAAATTTGGAATTCTGCAAACTGATGAAAGCCATGACAAATTAGAATTTGAAAATCTGAAGAATACTGAGATACTCTCCAGTGATGATGAAGGTTCTCCAGAAGAAATTTATATTGCTTCTCAAATGAATGCTATTGTTGAGGGGGAGCAAATAAATCAAGGAGGACACATTGATCATCAAGAGCAGACTAGCTATATAGAGTCTACTCCATCAGGAACTGATCCTTCAGAGTCTATTGAGGAAAGATCAATATCTGGTAACAGTATTGAATCTACTGATTCTACTGATCAAGGAGGACTTTTTGAAGGTAGAGAGAGTTCTTCTACAAGAGATACCACTAACTTAAGGGGAGAGTCTAGCAGAGGCAATCTACCACCTGTTAGAAAATGGACAAAGGATCATACTGAAGATTTGATTATTGGTGATCCAAATAGTGGTGTTCGAACTAGAAGATCAATTCAAATTGAATACTTGTATAGTTGCTTTCTCTCAAAGAATGAACCTAAGAAGGTTGAAGAAGCCTTACAGGATTCTGATTGGGTAATTGCAGTGCAGGAGGAGTTAAATGAGTTTGAGAGAAACAAAGTCTAGAAAATGGTACCAAGACCTAAAGATAGATCTATTGTTGGTGCAAAATGGGTTTTCAGAAACAAGCTAGATGAATCTGGTATGATTGTAAGAAACAAAGCAAGACTGGTGGCCAAGGGTTACTCTCAAGAAGAAGGCATTGATTATGATGAAACCTTTGCACCTGTAGCAAGATTGGAAGCAATCAGGATGTTTCTTGCATTTGCAGCTCATTCAAAATTCAAGTTATACCAGATGGATGTAAAGAGTGCTTTTCTAAATGGCAAGCTTGATGAGGAAGTGTATGTGGAGCGACCACGTACCTGGATTTGTTGATCCAAAGTTTCCAAATCATGTCTACAGACTTGACAAGGCACTCTATGGACTAAAGCAGGTACCAAGAGCATGGTATGAGACTTTGTCTAAATTTCTTCTTGAAAATGGCTTCACAAGAGGTACAATTGACAAAACTCTATTCTTTAGAAAGATAAAAGGTGAATTGCTTTTAGTTCAAGTTTATGTTGATGATATTATTTTTGGTTCTACTAATGAAAAGTTGTGTGCTAAGTTTAGCAAGCTTATGCAGTCTAAGTATCAGATGAGCATGATGAGTAAACTAAATTATTTCTTAGGCTTGCATGTCAAACAGACTGAGACTGGTATTTTTATTAATCAGTCAAAGTATATCAAAGATCTTTTAATAAGGTTTGACTTTCAAGACTGTGCAGTTGCAAAAATACCCATGGCAACATCCACTAAACTAGACTCTGGTCCTAAGGGAAAGAGTGTGGATAATACTAGTTATAGAGGCATGATAGGTTCATTGTTATATTTAACTGCAAGTAGACCAGATATAATGTTTTCTACCTGTTTATGTGCTAGATTCCAAAGTGATCCTAAGGAATCTCATTTAATTGTTGTGAAGAGAATTTTTAAATATCTCAAAGGAACTCCAAATCTTGGTTTGTGGTATCCTAGAGAATCTGATTTCTTCCTAATTGGCTATTCAGACTCTGATTATGCAGGGTGTAAAATAGACAGGAAAAGCACTACAGGTACATGTCAATTCTTGGGAAACAGATTGATTTCTTGGGCAAGCAAGAAGCAACAATCAGTTTCAACCTCAATTGCAGAAGCTGAGTACATAGCAGCAGGCAGTTGTTGTGCACAGCTCCTTTGGATAAGAAATCAGTTGATGGATTATGGTATGACACTTAGTAATATTCCTATGTTTTGTGATAATACTAGTGCTATTAAAATTGCAGAAAATCCAGTTCAACATTCAAGGACTAAGCACATTGATGTCAGGTATCATTTTATTAGAGAACATATTGAAAATGATACTGTGGAACTTCATTTTGTTCCTACTGACAAACAGCTTGCAGATATTCTAACTAAACCACTTGATGAGTCTACATTCAGTAGATTAGTAAGTGAGTTAGGAATGTTAAATTTCTAGATTTTTAACATCTGTAAAAGTAGCAAGGTATGTTGTTTTCAGCTTATAGACTTGATGTTTATGTCAGGATCTATATTTGATTGTTAAATGCTTAAGCTGTAACATTATACTTTGATAAATTTCAGTATGATAGACTTGTTAATAAACATCAGGATCAGGATTGCTATTAGTATGCTGACGTCATCAGGATTTCATCGTCAGTATCAGGATTGTGAAATTTGTGTGTACTATTGTTTCAAATCCTAAAGTTCATGTTATATAGTGGTCTAATTCTGAGTTTTGTTAAGTCTATGCTAACAAGTTTTAATTCATTCATACTGATAGTTTATATTTTCATTCAAATTAATCAATAAACATGCTTAGACAAGTAGATAATAAGAAATTGAATTTTCATTAATTGAAAGCACTACATACATGGAAATGAAATACAACATCTTTTTGTCTAACTTCTACTGATAATCCTGTACTTGTCTAATGATATGAATTCTGAAGATACAGGGCAAGGAGCATCTCAAGAAATCCATCAGGGGATTTGAACAGCCTCATCTTCTCTTGGATTCCTTGTCTGGGCGATTTGAATGAGAGCAGCTAACTTGAATGTATAGCATCCCCATCAAGATCAACCTCAGACTCTCGGCCAAATTCTTCATCCTCAAGTTTTGAGGAGGTTAGAGGGTGATTGTATCCAACAGATGGATGTTTTAAGAGAAGGTTCTGGACAATATGAGGATCTACTCCAATCATGTCTAAAGCGATGAGAAAAGTTATCTCTTCAACGAGACGAACTATGAACCTTTGGTTATGAAAAATCTGTTCATCATCTGTGAGGAATCGAAAGATTGGGTTGAAGGTCATTTTGTTTTGTGGAAGCTCTGTGTTTACAGAGAGTTTTATGTGTTTTTGGAGTTAAAAAAAAGGCAAAAGACATCAAGCGTTTATAAAGGAAAGAGTGAGAAGCTGAACAATCATGTTGAAGTGTTCAATGTATCGGCGTAAATATCTATGCGTATGACTGACCCTCTCATATTTCCAAGATATTTTGACAATCTAACAAAATATTTTTGTTTGGATTATTCATGTTCTTTTCAGGTTAAATTCTAATATTGCCACGTAGAACTCCATTTAATCTCTGAAATCAGGATGATAGTGATCAGGAAAGCGAGAGTGATTTCATCAGGATTGATGACTAATTTTATTATTTTTAATCACATTGAGAATTGTGATTATCTTGGTGAAAAGATCACATTAGAAAATGAAGCTGATCAGTATTGATTTTATTTTGATTTTATCCTGATTTATTTAATTGAAATCAATTTTGGATTTTATTTTCCAAAAAATTGTGGGTAAACTGCATTTTTCAGGGACTGACACCTGTCAACCTACGTGTCAACGTGGGTTAGTGGGTCTGAAAGATTTTTGAATATGTCTTTATTTTGAGACTCTGATTGTTTATTGCTAACTTCTAATTCGTATTTCCAAAGGCAAAAACATTCATTCAAGTGCTCAAAATCTCTAATCAATTTCAAAATTTCTCAAGTTCTTTTCAGATCAAAAATGGCAGCTCAAAGAAGTCTACCTAAATCAGTAGCTTTCAAGTTTGGTGACTTTCACTACTACACATTTGAACTTAGGATACACCACTTACATAGTGTTTTTCTGGATGCACTATGCAATTGAAGTACTTGAATATCGTTTATGTAAAAAGCGCTATAGAAGTTATTTTGTCCAAAGCTGAAAAAAAATGAAAAATTTAAAAAAATACTAGGATGTCATTATTTTCAGAAACGCTGTGTTAGTTCGAACTAAGATAACGTTTTTATATGCGCTATGGTAGTTACTGTATTGTAAGTATTTATATTTTTATTTTCAGTTTATTTTTTTAACCCTAAAACTTATGCATATCGTTCATCTTCCGCTGTACATCCCCTCTATTCTCTTTATCTCTCTCATTGCACCTCAGAAAAACATAACAATGACTTTCAAAATCCGGCCGATTGTTTGTTTCTCCGACAAACCGATATACATATTCTTTTTCATACTATTCTTTACATCAAGATCCATATAGATTTTTCTTCGTTTCATTCTCGTCTTAATCTCTGATTGCAAACTGGCGATTTTATTGTTACAAACCTAGTTTCTACTATTTGGGGATTTTTCAGTTCAAAGGTTTTTGATGATTGATTGGTTCAAGATTGGTTCCAATTGTACCTCTCTTTTATTGGTTACAAACCTAGTTTCTACGATTTGGGGATTTTTCAGTTCAAAGGTTTTTGATGCTTGATTGGTTCAAGATTGGTTCCAATTGTACCTCTCTCTCTCTCTCTCTCTCCCTCTCTCTCTCCCTCTCTCCCTCTCTCCCTCTCCCCTCTCTCTCTCTGTGTGTGGTATCTTAAGGCACAGGAGGGGGTGGTGGTAGCTTCTAATCGACCTCCAATTGTAGATTATTTGCAAAGGGTGGATTTGATTCAGGTCTTGCTGTTCGAAACCGCAACTACAAGAATTAAGGCAACTCCTAATGGAGAATATCTTATTGCATCAGGTGCTTAAACACATATATATTCTTTTACGTTTTGTTTCTTTTGTATAATGGAGGGGTTGGTACAAATTACCGAGTTTATACTATAACATACAGTATAAACTTTTAAGTATTTATGTTTCTTTTGTATGCTGATTTGATATTCAATTTTAGGTATTTATCCCCTACAGGTCAAATTTTACGAGTTGAGGGAACTTTCATTGAAGTTTGAATGGCATTTGCTGTCTGAGATTATTAACTTTGAGGTACCATTTCCTTGTGTTTTTTGGACTTGCATTTATATATTTGTTGGCTTTCCTTTTGTTTGCAGTTGCAATTCAATCCTTTGTTTATCCATCATTGATCTGTAACAAATTTGTAATTAAATGATAAGTTGTCCTATATTCATTTTAGCTAAAAGTAACCCCTGTAAGATTACCCAAAATTTTGACAATGTATTGTTTATTTTTGTTAACAAACAGCATGGATATGGTGTATTATGGGCCACTCGATCAGTGTCCCATTTGTGGTGGTAACCTTGAATGTGGGCGTACCATGTACTACTGTACTGGTGCTTACAGCGAGTGGTCGACGTGTACTTTTAATACGAGAGAACCTCCAAGGAGAATTGGTGTTACCATATTCTATTAAAGAATCTGCAGCTTACGATGTAAAGCTGCTTGCACTTTATATTATTGTATCTGTTGCTTATGTTTGTATAGTATATATTTACTTGAGAATATTTTGAATAAGTACTTTCTTGGTAAATTTATTGCATTATATCTGTTGTTATTTTAGTTGCTCAAGGAACACCAAGACCCGAAGAGCCGGAACAAAAATTAAATTATATGTATGAACACCCACACATGCACACTCAAGATTAATTGTGAACATACATAGACATGACGCTGACGCATATTCTCCTCCTCCAGACGTTGTCCCTGCACAAAAGTCATCAAAGCAATTTACATGTCGACGGTAAAAAATCACCATTTATATTTTATGGTCAAGCGGATTGTGCTTACATATTTCTGCATCCTTTTATACGACTCCCTCTGGAAATAGGAAGAATAATCAAGGCATATTAACAAATTTACAAACAATGTTCAATTTATGCATATTTGTAAATACTAAATGTGAGACATTAATTAAAACAAAAATCTCAAAAAATAATTACTTAAATAATTATACAATTATACCCGTTTTTCACCAATACTGATCAGCCCATTCTCGAGGTCATTTTCGATAGCCATGAGTTCTTTGATGTTCAAGGAAGTAATGTCTTCTGCATTCAAGTGCCTTGCATATGATAAGTTAATTAGTGTTAAATGTCTTCTGTAAATATATTCTTTCAAAAATTATAAGCAGTTCCACCTAATCTTTTGTACCTGATATCAATTTGCATTTTCTCATTCTCTTCCTTAATTCTCTTAAATATTTACTTGAGTGTGCATGCGTGGGTGTTCAAAAATGTAATTAGTTGTTCGCTGCTGGATTGTTGAGAAATATGGAAACTGTGAGTGCTTGTCAGGTTATATGTATCTTTGATGATTTGGTGTGCTTGTTTGATGTAGGCTAACGGGTATGATGTTAGATATGGTGGCCTTAGACTTCGTCATCTTGGAGTTGCATCTGCTCACTGCAAACTCGATCCAGTGGTGGCAAACTTTGTGAAAGTGTTATGCAGTCGGGAGATATACAGGTAAGTACCCTTACGTTAATTCAGGCTTGAGTTTGGGTTGCACATTTGGCAATAGTCATACTAGATTCTACATCACTATTTGTTACAGGTATATATGCTCTAATGGAGATGGGAATGGATGCCCCTGATCTTAGTTACATGTATAATTCATAAAAATTTACTTTACATGAAGTTAAGATAAAAGAGTTGTGCACATAAAAGAAATAATTAGCTGATAGAGGACCGATGTATTTCATTATCAGGGTAACAAAAGTAATTTATACTTCTGTAGTTCTATATATTCTCACTCACACATGTCGGACATTCAGGAGGAGAAATCTGAGATTTAAGAGGAGAGAAGAAAAAATGAACTATTGCTGGTTTAACTAATCCCTCTATTAGCTCATTCGGTAAATTTAATTCTAACTCAACAATTGATTTGTTTGGACTCTCTTTCCCAGTTTACTTGAAGACCATTGCAAGGTAAACTCTACATCTTATTTCACATAATACTACTGTTTCATCGACTTCTCTGACCCGATATAGATGTGTGTAGGAAGTTGTTGATCTGACAAGTTGCTGCTTCAAATGCCTCAAGTTGACTAACCTATTTTCTTTCTTATTCCATTGTAATATGTACCCAGTGTGATATTTTGGTTCTAGTAGGATTGGTTCAGAATTCTGGAACTGCGTATCATTGAAGCAGTGGAAATTTAATATAAATGTAGAGAATGTCAATTGTTTTTAGAGCTTTTCTCTTGTTTTCAGTCATGATATCATAGCCTATATTTGGATTTCAGTCTGACCAAGACTATATTTCGTTAAACAATGATTTGTTTTGAAAAACTACTCTGTCTTTCAGAGAGATGACTATAGGAGAGCTTAACCTGATGCAATTGCACACTCACAGTTGGAGATGCAAGGGTATTCAAGCAGAGGTGAAACGCATAAATGTGGTTTTTTTCCTTATTATACTCGCCCAATATTTTGAGAAAAGTGGTCTGTTGTTTTAAGAAACTTTTGTACAATAACTTTCAGGGGAAAGCTAAGCATATTTTGTTTTTTTGTAGATCTTGTGACTTGAAGAGGAGCCAAGTTGATAAACAGCTACGCAGTATGCTTAACTAGTGCCTAATAATATTAGTGTAAAATGTTTCAGCCTTTTTGTAATTTGAAGGCTTTTATTATATAATTGCGACCTATATTTTTGTTTTGTGGATGTAATCATTAAATTGGAACCCCAGAATTTATTTATGCATTTTGTGATCAAAATATTATGACTTTTTTTTGCCAAATATATCGCAGAGTATATTATTGTCTTTGTATATTTATTATTTCTGAAAATGGTAAGAATAGTACATGTAAAAAGGAAGGCAAAAAAATAAATATATAATTTTTTTTAATAAAAATTTTCACTTACATAGCGCTTTAAAAAAAGCTATACAAAAATATGTGCTTAGAAAATACTTACTTATATAGCGCTTCTCAAAATGCAATCTAAGAGCTGCACTTACAGAATGGCAAAAAAAACGCTATGTAAGTGATCCTCACTTCAATAGCGGCTCCTTATATAGCGTTTAAAAATGCTATGTAAGAGTTAAAAAAAACGCTATCTAAGTGCAAATCTGTAGTAGTGTTTGATTTTATGACTAACAATCATGTTGCAGCAATCACCAGCAAGAAAGGAGTATCAGCTGATTTTCATCCTATGATAGATTTTATGGCTATTGGACCTTTGCGTTATGCATTGACAGCATCTCCAGAAATAAATCAAGCTGCTATTTCACAAGCTTGGGAGAATGCTGAGGTAATTGATTCTACTCAGAGTCAATCAGGTAAGATTGTTCTACACTTAGGACAAGACTCATTTGATATTACTGAATCTGTTGTTAATTCAGTACTTCACTTAGCTGTTAGTATGAACTTTGAGAATGTACCATCTGATTATGATGTAAGAACTATGTTGTTAGGAATAATTCATGAGTTGTGATGTTAAGAATAGAATTTACACATTATACTTCTTGTATATCCTGATCTTATAAAGGATTTAGCACTGTATGTAGGATATATTTGTAAGACAGTTATCTGTAGAATTTAGTCAGGAGTGAACAGTGTATCGAGGACTACATGTCAGGAGCTGAGATCAAATCCTGATACGCAAAGTCTAATACTGATGGATGATCAGATACTGATGCAATGTGAAATCCTGATATCAGTCGTGTCACTGATGATGTCATTATGGATGCTACAGAAACTGTCAAGTGCTATAAAACAGGATCTTTGTTTGAAGAACAAGCAAGAAGATTTCGTGAAAGGAAGAATTTTCTATTGATGGAAACTATCAACTGGAAGGCAGAACATTGTCATGTATAGATTATATCTTTCTGTTATTAGTTGATAGGTAGCATTATAAATACTCTCTCTATATCATTGTAAAAAGAGTTTGTAGGGTGTGAGTCTTGAGTTTGTATGCGAAGCTCTGTATAAGGTTTGTATTCGAGAGTTCGAAACAAACAGAGAGAGAGATTTGTATTGTCAGCAGCTGCTAAAGGTATTTGTACACCTTTGGTAGAGTTTGTATTTGATCTTATTAATACAAACAGAGTTTGATTCATTCGTTTATTCTTGTTTATTTAATCGAGCAAAAACCGGATACGATTATATAACTTGTATTCAACCCCCCCTTCTACAAGTTATTCGAGTTAACATATGTTGTCTGCACTAGGTTATAGTGGACCTCTAGACAACATGAGCCAGTTAAATAGATCTTTTCTTAGAAAAGAATGGTCTTTCTTCTTTGATCAAATTGCTAAATGTTTTACTGGTAAATGTAGTTCTTTTCAGCAAATTACTTCTGTTACTTCACATATTGCTTATAGTTTGCTTTATGACAGAGTAATTAACATTGGTTACATTATCTTAAGTCAGATGAGTATTAAACTTGGGTCAAGAGATCAAAACAGGAAAATGGTTTATTATCATAGATTTATGCAAATGTTTATTAACCATTTTATTCCTGATGTTGAAGCTAGATTTGGTAGAGAACATTGTGTTTCTTCTTATGTACAGCAAAAGAGAATCTTCCCTGACATTACAAAGAAGGACAATGAAAAGAATCTAGAAGGAATACCTACAATTCATTATCCACAACATGTTCAGGTAATTCTTAAAATTCATTTTCCTACTCTATACAATTCTTCTTTCTTTTGTGGTGAAATGGCTCAGGAATCTCAATTGGAGGAGAACTCCCATGTGTCTACCCAAGTAGCCCAAAACATTATAGTCTCAATTGGAGGAGAACTCCCATGTGTCTACCCAAGTAGCCCAAAACATTATAGTCTCTGAAACAATTCAAGAACAAAATTTTGATCCACAGCCTATTGTTTCAAAGAAACCAACCTCTGGTGTTTCTCAAAAGACATCAGTTGTAAGGAAGAGAAGATTTGTTGTGTCAAGTAGTAGTAGTAGTTCTAGTGAAGATGATGATAATATATCTCTTGCTGAGAGAGAAGAATTGAAGGTTGCAATTCAACTTTCGAAGCTAGGACAAAGAGATGAAGCACCTAGTCACAGCCAGGCTGTAGTCTCTCAAAAGACTGTAGTACTTAAAAAGGGAAAACAGTTACTGGATACTGTCTCTCAAAAGATTGTGTTTATTGAAAAAAGATCTCATCCCAAGATCATTTCTGTGTCTACACCTCTTGAGTCTTCTCAGGATAAATCTTTTGCTCACTATACTAGGAGAACAAGGAGAAAGATTCAATTGTTACCTACACACACAGAGTCTAGTCCTACTAATATCATGCAGGTCTCTACAAATGAAGCTACAATCAAGTCAGCAAATGACAATAGAGATCTTGATATTGATTCTTCATGGGAAAATACATTATCATACAGACTGGCTATGGGAGTTATTTCTATCAAATTGAAGCTGTCTATGCCTGTTCTAGATTTTCTAGTTGAAAAAGTACCAAAACTTTTATTTCCAGAAGAGTATGGACTTCTACATCAAAGACTTGACTTAATGAAGATGTATTTCTATGTATCTGTTAGAAGGCAATTAGTCAAGAAATTTGGACTCTCAAAGCATGTTGCACTTCAATCACTTCATGCATATTTATTTGACAAGGATGTCATTATTGAAGATGCTTCAGCTCAAGGTGAACAACAGGAGGAAGTAGCTAGAGGAATGCAGTCAACAGGAGATACTATTGCACAAGTGGTGGATAGTAGGACAGATCAGATCACAGTCACTGCAACACAAGAACCATCTAGTCAGAGGTTGGATGACTCAGGAGCTGTGATAGCTGATGCTGAAAGGACTTCTGTGATGACTGAAATTGCAAGTGAGAAACCCTATGATATGGGAGGAATGACTTTGATTGATTTTTCTGAAGATCAAACAAATATTGTTCAGTCAGAGTCTATCTACCTTGAGGGTGAGTCTCAGCAACCAACACTTAAAGATGGTAAAATGCTAACTATGGTGTCTAATAAAGTATTACTAAAGACATCAGAGTCTAGTATAGAACCTGAAAGTGGTATACTGGAGCCTGTAGTTTCTGAAAGGAAAGAAAATGATTGTCAGGGTTCAGAGACTATAGCAGCTCACTCATTGGAGAAAACCTCAAGCCCCTTGCAAAATGAGGAACCCTCTCTCCATGTGAGTTCAGGTATAAAAACTTCTTCTAACCCCTATTTTTCTGTAGGTCATAAGAGCATTTATCCAAATTTGAGTGATACACTTGAAAAGATGGATATTGATCCACAATCTGAGAGGTTGGCTCCTGACCAGGCAAAAGGAGAGGTAGAAAGAGTGTTGACTTTAGATAGTCAAAATGAGAATGAGGGTATGGATGATCAACTCCATAGTGAGGGAGAGAAAATTAGGAAACCACCATCATTTGATTTCTGGGATCCGGTTTTTCCTGAATCTTGGTCTGACAATCTTGGAATGGATGCTGGTACTTATTCTTTTATCAAGATGTATGAGAAGAATGACTTAGCAAAGCACAATGCAAAGCCAGAAGTTAAAGCTCAGAAGCAAAAAGAAAGGTTTGTAGGAATTATCAACAGAAGAGGTGAAAGGCTAAGACAATCTTCTACACCACTTGTACCAGAAGATATTCCTAATGATCCTAGTATTCCTTTGTATGTACTACCAATATCAGCTAGAATTATGACATCAACAGTATCTGATCAATCTAACACTACGCCATAGATTGCCTATTGCAACCTTTTGGCATGGGTGTTACCACTATGGGTGATACCATAGCTATGAAAATTTTGACCTATCGCAACCTTTTGATTGTGGTGTTACCATAGGTACAAAAATATGTTACTTTAGTTATAAAAGGTGTTACAGTGGGCTAACACCATGAGGTGTGTTACCATAGAGTATTTATTAACAAAATTTTTATTTAATTTAAAATTAATGATTTAATAATTATTTGACTTTAAAAATAATTAATTTAAACAAAATTGTTGAAGTAATCATTTTAAAACGTAATATTCCATCAAATAATTAAATTATTATTAGTATTAGTCAAATCAAAAGTTGACTTCTAATTTTATTATTCAAATTAATTTTTTAATTTTTAAAATTTTCAAAATATCACTTAATTATATTCAAAAATTATTAAATTTTGATTAAATTCATTAAAAAGTTTAATAGAGAAAATTATAATTGCATACACTGTGAATTATTTCAAAATAATGAAAATAATAAATTTAAAAATTATAATTTAATACCAACAAATTAAAATACATTAAAATATTTTTTTGAAAAAAAAAGTACATTTATTGAGATGGGCTACAAATAAAAAGTTAAAAACAGAGAAGGTCCGAGCGGTAAACGAAAAAGAGAGCGCCAAAACGAAAATTTAGAATTAGGTTAGTCAAACATAAAATTCTCTCTCTCGCCTATCTCACTTCTCTCTGTTTCCGCCTCCCTAAACTTCCCCCTCACCCAAACTCTCCTGACCTAAAATTTCTCTCCACCACACTCACTCACACTCAATCACTTTCTCTGTCTCTCTGAAGAACGAAATGAAGAACGAATTAAAAGGCGATTAGGGCTTCAATCACTTGTTATCTCTCTCTCTCTTCACACTCTCGACCATCTCTCTATCTCTCTGGGGTTCGAGTTTAAAGCTTTGATTAAGGTATTTAATTGTGTTTTTGATTTTGATACTTCAATTGGGAATTAGGGATTCAGTATGGGTTCATCTGGGGCTTCAAATTGAGTTCAATTTAGGGGGTTTTAGGGCTTCAATTTGGTTCAAATTGTGTTTGTTGTCTCTCGATCTCACTTTGGTTCCATTATTATAGTGTTTCATTTATGTACCTTTTGATTTTACTCTTATACGCTTACATGTTTTCATTTTGTTTACAGGTGATTTCATCATTCTTGCTTGTTGGTCTTGTCTTCATTCCCATTGGGCTTGCCTCCCTGCTTGCTTCTCGTAATGTATGTTAAAACATTTGATTATGTTTCCACGCCTCGTTTTTCTTGTTAAATCTTAACTTTAGGTGACAATATTTTGCACAACATTTCTAATTTGGAACAAATGTTTGTCACTGAGTTTTAATTTGGATTGTTGTTGTTTGTAGGTGTTGCACAACGTTTTATAGAACAGTGTTGTCTCTACCTCTCAGTTAAAAATTCTAGACAAATTTATGCAAGTTAGTAACTATTGCAAACAATAACAGGTACATGGATTCAGTAGTGAGTGACTTAAACAAAATTTAAGGATAAAAGAGAGTATACTTGACAGGTCTTTAGCCGTGATTGTATCTTTACATATATTTGTCCAATGCTTCAGCTGCTTTTTGACGTAATTCCCCCTTTTGTTGATTCTCTGTGATGCACTAGAATCCCCCTTTACATATATTATTGGAACACTAACAGATAAATTTAGTTAATTGGAGCTCTATCAAGGCACCACTCAATTAACAATTACTTCAATTTTATGCTCTCTAAGTGTGACAAACATGCCTGGATCTCCCCTCTGTTTCATAGATTAGTCATTGAAAGCGATTTACCATGTTCTTTTTTTATTTTACTTGCTGCATTGGAACGCTAATAGGTAAATTTGGTTAGTTGGAGCTCTATCAAGGCACCGATCAGTGAACACTACCTTCAGTTTTATGCAAGTTTACTCTTGTGATGATTCAGATAATGCGTAACAGTTGTTGCATAAGTTTTTACATTAAATTTGCTCATATGATATTGTTTCGTTCCTATCTTTTATTGTTGGTCAATCTTTTTATTGTTGTGCAGACTACTGGCACTAAGCTTGGAACAATGATAGAAGTGTTTGTTCCATGTTTGCAAAATATATTGGGAATTATATATTACATTCGTTTCTCTTGGTAATCTTTCCTGCTTTTCCTAGTTGATTCTTAATAGACATATATACTTCTGTAAAAGCATCTGCTTCCACAACTACTGCATTCGTTCCAGCTCCATTCTTAATAGACATATATACTTCTGTAAAAGCATCCGCTTCCTGCTTTTCAGCTTTGATTTATAAATGAGAAGAACCGTTTCTATTTATTTTTAATTTCGAAAAGTTTAGGTATATACTCATTGAGCAGGACTTTGAGGACGGTGCTCTTTCCAGAGATCAGATTGTTGTTGAAGCTGGTTGGCATCGGGAAGTGTTGGACCAGATACGAGTGGTAGGACGAGCCAATAACTTGATCCTGGTTAGTTTTGGTGCAGATAACCAAATTCATCCAGGTTACCTTGTGTTGAAACATGTTGAAGTACTGGTTTTTTAATCCATTTGTTTGTGTTTATTGTTAAATTGACCAATAGTTGATTAGCCTTTCCACAGTCGTACGTTCACATTTTTGGTTCAAAATCTCATGTGATTATGATGAATATTCTTAACGACACATTTCCTTTCTAATAAATCTAACTGACTTCTCAGGATTTGTTGCAAGCTGATGATAAACAATAAATAATTTCATCTTATCTTGTAATCTAAATAATATTAATGAACATGCAATTCCTTCCTCATATATTGCATGGTAAATGCAAATGGGAAATTTTATTGATTTCTATCTTTCCTGTCTGGTTGCTGGTTGATATAGTACTGTGAGATATTTCTGGTATCTATCTAGTACTAGTTGATCATACCCTTAAGCAGAAAGACAAACCCCCTGATTGATCTATATCACCATTCACACACACAAGATAAAAGGTAACTTGGCCAGAAAGGGGTGGGGGCAAAAGAAACTGCTAGAGCACCTCTTCTGCCGTTGAAATGTCAGTAAACAGACCCTTTGCAATTTTTGTTGCATTTCCCATGTAATATTGTTTTCTCATTTACCTGGAACTATTGCCAAGTTCTTTAGATGAATCCTGGAGGCTGTCAGTGTGTTGCTTGATATATTTATTGTTAATTTTTGGTAGTTTGATGAAAACATTACTACATTAGGCATGTGATGGTGATCTGACATTGCTGTTGTGCAGTTCTTCTTTGCTTCTCAAGTGGGCAGCGGATCTTCAAGCAATGTTGTTATTTTTAAGCATATCTTGTTATCTGCTTATGTTTTCCTTCTCTTTGCCTCATCTTAGATTATTAGTCGGAAGTTAGCTTTATTGTTAATGGAATGATTCTAGCACTTCCATTACTTACTTGCATGTGTCTGCAATTGGTTATATTGAACTTGGTAATTTCTTGCAGGCTTCACCAGTATTCACCTTTGCAAACCAGGCTGGTCTGGACATGCTCGAGACAACTCTTGCTGCTCTTCAGGATATAACTTTAGAAAAAATAGAAAAGAGATGTTTTATAGGCAGGCATGTGGTGATATGAGCTAGCTACATGTTATTAGCTCTAGTACTTGTACGTTTTAAGTTTTGTTCATTAGCTAGTGTTCGTAGATATTTTTGGATGATTGGTTGGTTTTGTACTAGATGATGTTATTGAAATGATGTTATTGAAATGTAATTAATTTGGTTCTTGATTTCTTTTACTTGAAAATGTCTTTCATTTATGGTGTAACAATAGGTAAAATGTGTGTTGCAACAGGGGTGTTGCAGTAGGTGATATTAGGTGTTACAATAGGTAATATTAGGTGTTACAATAGGCCTTGCACAGTGAGCATGTGGGCCTCACAGTAGGTCCAAAAAGTGGGCCCCATATGTGGACCCAAATGTACGTGGATCCCACGTGTGGATCCCACGTGTGGGTCCCACGTGTGGGCCCCATACTATTATGCAAATTTGTATCATCTATTGTAACACACAAACTATGTTACTATAGAGTGTTTAAGATGTTGCTATAGAGAATGCCTCATCTGACGACACTGTGAATACGCTGCTTATTACTGGAGCTTGGAATCTGCCTCAACCTTCCAGTAGAATACATCACCTGGATCCAGGATTGGTCTCTTGGCTTTGACAGTTTGATTACCCTACTTTTGACCTTACTACTCGTGATTTTATCCTTTGGAATGGCTTGAATATTCACAAAGTTAAGACTTGGCACATATGGGATTCACTCCGTCTTCCTTCACCTAAGCTGGATTGGAGTAATCATGTTTGGCATCGGCTCAGAGTTCTGCGGTATGCTCATCACGAATGGACGCTATGCCATGGTCGACTGCCCACCATGCACAGACTTTTTTCCTTTGGCTTGGATGTTTCGCAGCTCTACCTTTTCTGTGTGGGGGGAACAGAAACGGATTCTCATCTGTTTTTAGTGTGCCCTTATAGCAGCTATATCCTTTCTAAAATGGGTGGCCTTTTAAAGGTCGATTTTGAAGGACTTAATTGGGTACAGATTCTGACATCTCTGGGTGATATCTCTGATCATATGCTTCGGAATGTGGCACTCCTTGCTGCACAGATTTTCTCTTATCACTTATGGAGGGAGAGAAACGTAAGGCTACATGACATGCGCATCTTCGGTCCTACAAAATTGCTTCATGATATCATGATAGACCTCAAAACTAGACTCCTTAGTTCGAAATGGTTCCTTAAAAATTCTAATTTAGATTTGTATGGTTGGATTTATATCTGACCCTATAGGGCTGTTTTCATTCTTTTGTATTTCTATCTCTACTCTAGCTTGTAGGTTAGATTGGTTGTAGACAAATATCTCTTTGCCATGGCATAGAGCAAAGGTAAACCCTGTATTTTTTCTTCCTTTTTAATATACTTAATTTAACAAAAAAAAAAAGATGTTGCTATAGAGGTTTTTGGTAACCACATTTGCTATGTTACCTTAGGCTGTGTTTTGATGTTACCTTAGATACCTATAGTTACTGCTGAGAACCTAACACAGCTGAGGTGTTACCATAGCCCTATTTTGGCCTATGGTAACTTCAAAATGGGGTCTATGGCAACACAGTTTGGGGGTTGCTATAGGCCATCTATGGCGTAGTGTAAGGAGGAGTCAGGATTTGTAGATGTTAGTACACAGAATATTGGTGAAGGTCAGAGTGATCATTTTGCAGCTTCAGATCAGAAAGATGAAGATGTTTGTAACTCTACTCGAGTATTATTACTTGAATATCATTCTATACAGGCAACTTCTTCTACAAGACTTGAATCTGAAGATATTCCAAACACTTCCAACATTGAAGTCAATTCTAAAGTTTTACAAGACATTCAGAAATCTCAAGTTGAAATTCAATCAAGACTTCAAATACTTGAAGATAACCAAGTCACTATTATGGAAAATCAAGCAGTTCTAATGAATCTCATTTGTTCTGTTATTGAATCTCTTGGAATTAATGTTGCTGATGTCAAAAAGGGGGAGATAAAAACAATTCAAAGACAACAACAACAACAGACTGAGGGAGATAAAAGAAGAACTGGTAGGGGAGATAAAGACAGTGACAGAGGTGAATCTTATCAGGGAAGTGGTAAAGGAAAAGAAGCATCAAATAGTTAAATTCTTTCTTCTAAGTACTGGATATTATGTCTACATCTAGAAGGAGGTACTTAACTTCATGATTTTTGAATTCATAAATTCTATTCTGATTATATTGTTATATGTTTTGACATCAACAACTCAGATTTATGCTTCAGATCTTAAAGCATAAATAGGGGAGATTGTTAGGAATAATTCATGAGTTGTGATGTTAAGAATAGAATTTTACTTATACTTCTTATATATCCTGATCTTATAAAGGATTTAGCACTTTGTATAGGATATATGTATTAAATAGTGATCTGTAGAGTTCAAGCAGGAACAGTGCATCGAGGACTACATGTTAGGTATAACGCCTTAGAAAATTCGCGTATTTATAAATATTTATTTAATATTAAATATGGAATGTATTATGTGAATTTTATTGAGAAGGTGAATTACGAGAGAAATCATGTTATGTGTTTATACGGTGAACGATGTGTGCTGTGTAAGCCCCGTGTATTTTTATTTGTATTTTGATGATTTAAACTTATGAAATTATGCATTGTTGATTTTCTGGAGATTTTATAAAATCATCGGAGCAATTATAAATCCCGAAATCTCTTGTGTTATTATCTTTGTGATATTATTTAGTTTTAAAAATTATCAGAAAAATTACTTCGGGTGTCTAAGTATTTTAAAATGATTTTAAGGATTATGTTGCATTTAAAGGAACAAAAGTTGTAAAATGCATATTTAATTCATTTTTGATCCTAAAAATATTTTAAAAATATGTGTATGTCCGTAATTTCGTACTCTTTATTTTAAACATATTGATTTTAGTTTTTCACAACTTTTTTTTTTTCTATTTAAAGGTGAATTGTTAAAGACTATTTTTGATTTTTAAAAAAATAGTTTTAGCAATGTAAATTCTGATTTTTACCCTGTAGCTTTTATTTACAAAATAGAGCCTCCAGATTGTTCTCGGTGTTTCTTTCTTGCTCTAATCTCTCGAGCTCTTATCTCAACAGTCTATCTCTCTATACCTCTCTCTAATATCTCTCTTTCTCTACCCTGTTCCCTCCCCCTCTTCCACGCCTCTCTTTCAATCTCTTGTAGTGTTAGTGTAAAGTCGTTCTTAACTACTGTTGTTGATTTCTTGCTTGGATTGATGCTATAAAGGTGTTAATTGCTGCAGTTCGAGCATAAAACATAAATTAAATTGATGTCGGTGTTCATTTCAAGCTTGGTCAGAATTCTTGATGATGTTACCAGAAGTTTCATTCTAATTATTGGGTTTTAATTGTGGGAATGTTCTTGAGGTGGGTGTGGTTGTGATTCTCTGTATAGCCGTGTGTGTATCGCTGTTGAGTGTGTGTAACCAGCGGGTGTGTACAGCCGATTGGGTTGAGTGGTGATTGGGGGTTTGTTTTGTAAGGTGCAGAGGTGATGTGTTTAGCAATAGGCTGGTGTGTTCTTCAGCTATACGTGATTGTGGGGTTCTTCCGATTCTGTTAAAGCAATACCGTAATTCCCCTATTTTCCTTGTTGTGTTCGCTTCTGAGTTTTGCCACGAATCTGAGTCGTTACTATGGTGCGTGTATGGGTTCTTTGCGAGCTCTGGGAAACGATACGGTAAATCCTCCCATCTCTCCCTTGTTTAAGTTCAATTCGAGCTTAGTTGTTAGTGCAGAAATCGTGAATTGCTGGTTGCCTTTTTGTCTCGGCCCTGTGTTTGTATATACGGGTTGTTGAATTCCCCGTGCTCCTGGTTTTCTTCTCTGGTTAAGTCGATTGTGAGCTGAGTGTTATTGTGGAGGGGTAATTGGGCTCATGTGTTGCTGGTTGCCATGCCTATTAGTACTGTGTATGTGTCAATGTAAAGTGGCGTGTGTGTGTTAAAAGGAAGAGGTATGTGTGTGTGGGTCAAGCTTGTGGCGCCAGAAGTTGGGGGTTTTGTGGTAATGGTTTCGTTGTGGTGTTATACTGTGTTGCTGCGTATGTTTGTCGTGTAGGATGAATAAGAGGCAGAGAAAAGAGAGGGCTGAGGGATATAGATGAGGAGGGAAGAATGATGAGCAAGAGAAAGAAAAAAAATGATATTGGAGAATAGGTTGGAGGTAGCCTTAGTTGTAGATTGGAATGCCAAACAGGAAGAAAACAAAGGCGGTGTTGTATGTCCGAAAGAGTGTGCGTGAGAGTGTACCTGATGCTGGTTCGAAAGGGCTGTGAGAGATGGTTATGTGAGTTAAAAGAAGCAGGGCAGTTGGTGTGTTATCTAGCAGAAACTTGGAAGTGAAAGTAAGAGGGAGACAGGTGTTTTGGGGTGCATAAGGTTGATTGATAACTGGTGAGTTATAAAGGATTTCATAAACTTATGGCCAGTTTTAGTAAAATAATTGTGGCTGGAATACTGGAATCCTATTATTATTCTAGATTGGATTTGGTGGTGTTGGTGAAGTATTGGTGGTATTCTGTGAGCTTAAAGTAGAAATTACAGGAAGTCTAGGGCAAGAGAATTCAGGAATTTGAGCTCAATGCGCATACTTCACTGTTTTGGCCATAACCGGAGTTCCAGACATCGGAATTGGGTGATTCAAACGCCCACGCGAAGAGGAGAGAATTGTCTACAAATCTGGGCAGGGGGCACCAGGCGCAACAGCGCTCATTTCAGGCGCAACAGCGCTCATTTCAGGCGCAATGGCGCTAAGGATGTGTGCGTTCCAGGAGAATACAAGCGCAATGGCGCTTCAGGAGGGGTTATTGCTCGAGTTGATTTTTCAGATTATATTCAGAATTTAAGTCGGGTCAAAACACTTTGGGCCTATTTATTTAGGGCATCTATATATGTAATAGTTAGACTTAAAAACAATATCAATCAATTTAGTTATCGTTGTTCTTAGTTTTTCTTAGCTACTATCACACTTTTTCATCTAGATTTCAAGAACATTTTCAAGATACATCTCCAAGCTAGTGACAAGCAAGGAGTAATCTTTGGAACTTTTGTATTCTTCTACTTTGGGGAGTTATTTCTGAACCTTATTTTCTCTCTTCTTTTAATTATTTGTTGTTCTAGAATTATGTTATCAATTGAACCCATGATGGCGATTAGGTCAATTATGGGCTAATTAGTTATCATGGGGTTTTAATGGATTTTTCTATGGAATCTAGTAATTGAGTGTTATTTATGCCTTGGTGTGTGATTGATTGTATTGATTGCCTAGTATGTTTATGCTTATTCGTTATAGGTGAGTCGCGAACACCTGTAATTGTTTGTTTAATCCTGGTGAATGCGAAAGTGGATCTAGGGTTTAGAACAATTCATGCTAGCATAGGTTTTTGCATGTGAAGAACATGTATTAATTTGTGGTGTAATTCTAACCGTCTTGCACTGACTATGTGGTTTATGGATGCTTGATTTTAAACCGATGTGTGTTCAATTGCTATAGACATATAGGGACTACACATATTTGGTGACTACTTGACTTCTATCAATTGTGGATGATCAGTAGGATGGTATATGCACAACGAAAGTTGGTGTGTATCAGTTTAGTGCATCTAATCAGTAATCAATTCTGTCACATACTGGGCTAAAGGGCATAAGATTCTAGATGAAGTAGTAAATGAAATTGAAATCCCATGTTTGTTTATTATAAAGTTAATCCTTAAGTTATTTTCTCGTAATTGGCTTAGTTGGTAATTAATCATTAGTTAAATCAAAACCAAATTTGTGATTGTCTTAGCAGTGAGTGTAAATCACAAGCTGGTGCATAAGTGAACATAACGAACAATTTGAGTCTCTGTGGGAACGAATCCTATTTACTCTATATTACTTGTTGACCACGTTCTCTTGCGTGAATAAGTGCGAACAGTTATTCACTGAAAATTTGAAATGCAAATACCTTAACCTCATTGAACGGACAAAGACATTGTCCAAATTTAGATAAACTTTCGAGGAAGGAAGAGTACTGATTTGGATGAAACCTATGAAATTTAAGGAAATTTATTGGTAATGTCATAATAATAATGGTGTTAAAGAACTTTTAAGGATGTGTGGTCAGATTTTTTTGTACTTACTCTTAAATATCTTTAGCACAATAATTGGATTTTCTTCAGCCTTTAGATAGAGCTCATAAGTTGTTTTAGCAAGTTTTCCCCAAACGGTTACTTTGTGAGAGTACCTAGTGGTTTATATTCCAATTAATATAAACGAACAAAAAGGATGGTAAGATTTTTTAACATTGATACATATTCACAGATATACAAAGATAAAGAAGAAAAATAATTTTAATACCTTCCATCAGTAATCCTAATTTCATAGTACTTTTTTCACCATAAGTAGTTTGAATCGGTCTCACGCGTTCAAAATCTTCCAAAACTCCAATGACATCTATAGATAAATAACATGACTTAAACCATGTTACATATTTGTAATTTAACGAACGGAAATTAATAGTTTAGAAAGGTATATTCTAAAAGAGGATAACCTGTGGAAAAATCAGGACTGTCAGGATTTGTGTAGCTACTTGCAATGGTGAATAGCTCGCTTAATTCCACAAACTCAAATTTGTGATTTGGTATCATAAAATCTTCACCTTTTAATTTCTGAATAATGGTGGTGGATTTATAAAAGTTAATGAGAAATTTGGAACTCGTCGGCCTCATAGTTGTCGTTGCCTCTCTTGTGTAAAAATTTGTAATTATGTAAAGGCCACCTTCTTCAATATCCATGGAAATGGTTTTCCATTTTTCAACATATACAAATGCTTGCATGTGAATTAAGAAGAATATTTATGTTAAGAAAAAGCGATCCAAACAAAAGTCATATGAAAATTAATAATACGAAAAGATAGTAAAATCTAATGTTGTGAAAATTTTATACTTACATCTTGGTCAAGTAAAATCAGATTGTACCCCTTAAGAGCATTTTGGGGATTAGACGACGAAGATACAGATGGTCACATCCTTGTAACACGTACCTTGATCTTCCATGTAGTACATGATGTGTCCAAAGAAGCCAATTCATCATACATTGCACAGTTGTATCTGATGGAAAAGAATAATGTTAAATGGACAGAATGTATATGATTTTAAACAAAAAAACTATAATCACTATAATGGAGAAATTGTAGAGTAAATTATTGAGACTGAGAAGAACTGTTGGATGATAACTTACTGTGGTTTGAATTGTATTTCACTGGAGTTGTGTGAAATGTGATATGTTCCTTTAAGTATATATACTTGTAAGATAATGACAATCATTAATAACAGTGTAACAATTTAACAATAATTAAGGAGAATATTAATATTAAAATCAATTATAATAATAGTGATTCAATGTATGAATAATTAAAGAGAAAAATTAGTACAAAAATTGTGTAAATGATATCTTGTATCTTTATGAAAAATAAAGTCAGCGACAATTAAGGATTTGAATTTTAAAAATAAAAGAGAAAATCACGCAAGATAAGTAATTTGAAATTTAGTTTCCAAAGATGAGTAATTTTAAATTCAAAATTAATTGAAAAAATCAAGCAAGATTGGGAATTAATTAATGGAAAGATTGTGTATTAAGTGAGTAATTTGAATTTCAAATTTTATTATGTACTAAAAGGAAAGATTGATTGTGTACTAAATGGAAAGATTGAGTAATGTAATAATTACTATAATCAATGAGATATCATATCAATCAATCAATCTATTATAATGGTATCTTAGCAATATAATAATTTGGGTTTAACCCGATTGAATGTTTAACCCGGTTGTATTCCTTAATATAGTATAGTATTGTAATTGTGTTGGGTATTTCGGGTCTATTATTTTAACCGGGTCGATCCATTTTAGAATATGGATGATCCATTTTGGTGAATTTACAAAAATATGTTTAATGCTAAGGAAGGATTGGAAAAAGATAGAGGGCAAAAATAGTAATTTGCAAAAGTCTTTGCTAGCAGCTATTTAGAAGATATATATATATATATATATATATATATAGGGTTGGACTCCATAGCAAACACCTTATATAACAAACAACAAAGAACACCTCATATCTAATAGATCCATTGTCCCTGGCGGGGCCACCCAATACAAAAAGTTCTTATTTTTTTAGGCTCTATCCATCCAGCAAAAAAAAAAATTGAAAATTTACTGTTCATCGATGACGTCATGATGACGTCATCAGTGACGTCATCGATGAACAGTGAATTTTCAATTTTTTTTTTGCTGGATGGATAAAGCCTAAAAAAAATAAGAACTTTTTGTATTGGGTGCCCCTGGCGGGGCCAATGGATCTATTGGAATAAATGATTTTATAGTGTTCTTTATTGTTTGTTATATAAGAGTGTTCTTTATGGAGCAAAGGCCTATATATATGTAGATATAGATATATAGATATAGATAGATATAGATATAGATAAGGATACAAATTAATTTATGTCAAAGAATTTAACCTAAAGTGCAATAAAGCAAAAACAAAGGGATACAATATGCAATTAATTCTTTTCTTCCAAACGGTGAAAATCCCTAATATACCCTCGAAATTCATAGAAAATCCCGAGTGTTGTGCTATAGTTGTCCTCTTGGTAATCGAGGTGTTTGTAAAAATGATGCTTCAATCTTATTCTTAGGCTCTTAGCACACACACAAATATAACTAGTGCGTGCGACTACTCTTGATGCATTTACTTAATTACTATTAAGCTTCCGATCGAGCTCAATACCCTAACAACACCCGATCGCCTATACACACAGATTTTGTGTCTATACATCCCCTATCAAGTCGGTTAGGTAATTGTATTCGGAAATGAACGGTGGTGATGGAGAGGTCGTGGCTGCACCATCGCCGCTCGACTGGAAATTCTCTCAGGTGTTCGGTGAACGCACCGCCGGCGAAGAAGTTCAGGAAGGTATGGAGATCCGAATTTCTGTTTATCTGTTCTGTTTAATTAGGGTTTGATTTTGCGTTATTGATCTGTTTCGAGATTGTTTCGGTTATTATTTGTGATTGATTAAGTAGATTTAGCTTTGTTGAACTGATTGATTGCGTGTATGCTGGTTGAGTGTAGAGAGAGAGGGAGAGGGGGGGGGGAGAGGGAGAGGGGGGGGGGGGAGAGAGAGAGGGAGGGAGAGGAGGGAGGGAGGGAGAGGAGGGAGGGAGATTAGTAAAAGCATAATACGATGTCCTAGATTCTATTTTAGATCTCTGAGCTGAACATTTGGTGTCATTCCCGGATTATTTAATTCTGAACAGCATTGTCATATACTAGGATGCAGGGTTTCTTCACTTACCCAACGTATCCCTGATTTCCCACACACGGATTCGATAGTTGTTAGTGCAGCAGTTTTTAAAATGATTAGTACTCCCTCTGTCTCTAAAAACTTTTCCCATTTACCTTGGACACGTTTAAAATGATTAGTACTCCCTCTGTCTCTAAAAACTTTTCCCATTTACCTTGGACACGTTTGCCAACGCACACTTTTAATCGTTAATATCTTTAATTTTATATTAGTTTTAAATATAAAAACTTCACTGTATTAAAGTACTCATAAATACGATTCCAACAAGATCACTCATGACTATATTTGGTCTTATAGATTAGATGTAAATTAGTAATTTGTGTGATGTTATGAACAGTCCCGACATATCAAATGAGAAAAGCATTATGAGACGGAGGGAGTATTAGTAAAAGCTTAATACGATGTCTTAGATTCTATGTTAGATCTCTGAGCTGAACATTTCATGTTGTGTCCGAATTATTTGATTCTAAACAGCATTGTCATATACTAGGAAGCAGGTGTTCTTCAGTAACCCAACCGCATCCCTGATTCCCCACGCACCCCCGTATTGGATACTCGGATACTTGTGAATACTCGGATATTCACAATCCAAACTATAAATGTTTTATTATAATTTTTGCTTTAGTAAAATGTAAAAGGCGCTAATATTTATCTTCAGTCCTACAAAAATAAAAGTTCCTACTTTAATTATTGTGTATTAGATGCTTATGTTATGCATTTGATTCATTTCGCAAGTATTTTCCTAGTTATGTTAAATGAATTCTATCATTCATCACACCAAATATATATTTATAAAATTATACAGGAGTCCCCATATTTTCATATTTGTCGAATCCATATATCCCCGGCCCTGCACCCGTATCCTTGCTTCTTAGGTCAACCTATGACGTACTTATTTGCTCTAGGAGCATGTGTTGCCTTGCTGGTCTGTCTGTTGGATTCCTTGCTGCTGGATAGGTTAATTGGGTATTTGTAATTAGTCTATACTGATAATAAGAAATTTTTATTAAAAAATTCTTATTCGGAAACGGAATGTTCAGCCATACAAGGCTTTTTTTCTTGACATGTTGAAGTAACTATTTTACAGTTACTTGTGTTCTGTAGAACAGTAGGACATGTGAAATGGGTACCTAGTATAATCAGCAACACGTTTTATGTATTCCATGTCTGTCATTTCTTTATAAACGAGACTAAGCGAAAAGAATAGCAGATTTAAAAGCTACTTCTATTAACTTTTAGCTCTGTAAAACCTTCCATTTCATGTTGTTGAGTAATAATTATGTATATGTTCCCTGACATTTGAATGTCGGCATTTTCATCTTATTATTTGATGTCAGCCGTACAAGGCAACTTACCATTCAATGTAACTGATTTATAATCTCCTGTGTCGTTAAAACATTAAGATAGGTGCCTTAACTACTCCGTCACTTTTCCTGAAATGTGATTTATGGGTTCTATTTTTGCGGTTTCCGTTTAGAAAGATAAACAAAGAAGAGTTGTGAGTTCCCTAAACTACTGAAAGAGTTACTTCAATATAACATGAAAGAGTTGCTAAAAGGATTACGAACGTGATAGATCCAAATGGTGGACACTTTGTTGCACATTTCCCGGAACTAGCTGTTTTTAAAGTGCATCTTTGTAATCTAACGGTTACTCTCTTAAATTTCACAATTTTGCAGTTGATATCATATCAGCTATTGAGTTTGATAAATCTGGTGACCATCTTGCTACTGGTGATCGTGGGGGTAGAGTAGTGTTATTCGAAAGGACCGATGCGAAAGAGGTAAAGGACCGCTCCTTTTTATCTTATCAGTTGAATCTTAAGATATATGCATGATCTTACATTCCTTCTATTCTCTTAATTTCCTTAACAAATTGTGAATTATAATTTTAATGTACATAGCATGGTGGAAGCCGAAGGGATTTGGAGAGGATGGATTATCCTGTCAGTAGGCATCCTGAGTTCCGCTACAAGACGGAATTTCAAAGCCATGAACCCGAGGTATGTTACCTAATCTCCAAGAAGCAAATTAATCAAAACATATTGCGTAAATACCCCATATTTCTGATATTGAAATCCAAAAGAGAAGCGGAACCTGGAAAAAGTCGTGTGTAATTTATTGAAGTTTGAACCTTACTTCCTCTATATGAATTCTGTTTTTTATATTGATTGCCAGTTTGGAATGTTTATAATCATTCTCGAATTACATATTTTTCTTTCAGTTTGATTATCTCAAGAGCTTAGAGATTGAGGAGAAAATCAACAAAATCAGATGGTGCCAAACAGCCAATGGTGCTCTATTTCTTTTGTCTACAAATGATAAGACCATTAAATTCTGGAAGGTAGATGATTTACTCTTTCAGTGTTCAATCATACAGATAATCTTATATAGGTTTAAGTAACATCAGTAGTTACAGAACTAACTATTGATAACTCCTGTGTACAGCAATAATCGTGTACAAATTATAGTGTTTTTTCTCTTCAATTTATCCCAATTCCCATATATATGTCCACTTTGATATGGAAAACTTTATGATCCTAATTTTCAACTTTCCACTTCGTAATGCATTATCTTAGTCAATCCTTCAAAACCCACTATCGTTGTAGTTGATTTACTGTGGTCCGGTAATTGTGTGGTACTGCATATTTTCTATCATGTATGTCTTACAATTTTTTTATATACCAATCGTAGGTTAAACCTTTTTCCTTTATTACCTTTATTCTTTATTACCTTTATTAGAAGAATGATATGTCTCCTTAGCAAACCTTCAAGGATCTGGTTTCTTGTTTTATGTTCTTTTCTTTTCTTGAGGTCAGTAGAAAATGGGACATACCCTAGTTTCTGGTCTACACAGACTTGAGCTTGCAGATAATAGAAGAAATTCAAAAAATTGATCAGAGTAATTTTTGCTCTTCTACTTGCAAAGAGCCCATAACCCACTAGTGGCAAACCAGTGCCTAAAATCTTGGGCAAGAATATTTGATCTGACAACCTTTACCAAAATAGAGGTTAGAGATACAGGTGAAACTAAAAGCCATCTCTTTTCTCTTTGTTTTTCTTCATCGTTGCTATAACGGTAGGCTGCAAATCAACACACATATCTTAATTTAGATGTTATTAGATGAAGGTACTTGGAGTACTCAAATGTATCAACATGCTTCTTCAAAGAAGTCCTTACCTTCATGGTGTGAAGTGAGTCCAGTGGGTGACATAAGTCATGATCTCCAACCATAACCATGTATATGACATTTTATGCCTATTACTTGTTTGTATGTGTTATAGACCAAGTAGAAGTCAAAATGTAATACCTTCTTGTTTATCACTATAATTAACTATATTGTTAAAGAAAGTTTCTGCTGTTGATCACAAAATATAAAAATGATTATAGTATATCTATTCCAAATAGAAATATTTACTAAACAAACTGTGTCTATAATAATCAAATTCGGAACAAGTCAACAATGACATGTAGTGTCTAGACAGAAGTTTAATATTATGTAATCTAATAAAACAGTACTTATATACAGTCTAGCACTTCAATCTTTTTTGTCCTGATGCAAGTCAATTAGAAACTTTGTTAGAATTGATTTGGATGTTTAGTTGATTCCTTTTAACATATTCACATTTGGAAGTGTACATTATAGGTGTTTCACATATGAAAATATAGACTAGAAAGCCTGTGCTCTCGAAAGATAGAAACACTTTAATGCTCGTCATATAATAGAAAGTATTCCTAGTTACAAGTTATGCTATTTGTAAAGAAAATAGTATGATTTAACCCTCGTATTTATGTGTGATTTTCGGATGTCGTAGGTCCAAGAAAAAAAAGTCAAAAAGATCTCAGAGATGAACACTGACCTTCCAAAAAGTAACGGGAATTGCAGTATTTCCAGTTCAAGTGTTTCTTCCAGCCCAAGCTTGTATCGTGCGAATGGAGGATGCTCAGATACATCCTTATCTTTTTCAAGCGATGAATTATCATTCCCACCAGGGGGAATTTCATCACTACGTTTACCTGTGGTAGTTGTACTCAACTTGAGTTTCAATTTTTTACTACCATAATTTGTTGAAGCAAATAATATGTGAGTAGCATTAATTTATGTCGTCTCATAATGTCAATCTGGTCATTAGTACATAAAAGAATGCCCAAAATTTGAAGCCTATTACTTTGTACTCTGGGTTCTGTAGTTTGAATTTGGTGGGCACACTCTTGCAGTTAGGTTTTCTATATTGTATCTTCATGCATTGAATTCTATCCATATTATATCTCCTTATAAGTGCCTTTCCCCCTTCACAAGTATCTTTAATTACTTGCACTTGGTTTGAAATATCCTGGCATTTGGTTATTTTTTTCAAGACATATTTATGTGGGGGGAATGAGAGTAGAGCTGGGGTACATCCAAGTGATGTTTCCTTGCATTTATTGATTGTTTATATGATAGCTTGTAGAATTCAGTAGTTTCCTTGGCATGTAAGGATGAATAAAATTTGTTGCATATGTATGTCAACTATCTATGCCTGAATCTACATTTACATGTCTAACAAGTTACAAGTCCTATTTGTAGGTAACCAGCAACGAAACCAGCCTCACGGCACGATGTAGAAGAGTATATGCCCATGCACATGACTATCATATTAACTCGATTTCAAATAATAGGTGCGGTTCCATGCATGATTGAGTTTTAGCTGATTTCGAGTTTCATGTTGTTTGGTGGGTTGTAATGCTTTAACCATTCCCTTTTTCCATAAGTAATTCGTGTCATTCCTTTCGATACTAAATGACAAAAAATCAAATTGGGAGATTGAATATTTAACAGCGGAATATATCCATTTGCGTTAACAGTGGGTCTAGAATATATGGAACCCTTACATCTTATTAACTGTGCATACTATGTTCTAGTATTTAGTAAGTTAAATGATATTGTAAAACATACAACTTCGCCGAAGGTGGTTTTATCCCTGGAAAAGAAATTATCACATTGGTAGCCCATAATTTTGTGAAAAAGATATAATAAATGGCTCAGAAGTTAAGGATTGTTGAAATTTGTAGTGTACACAGATAAGATGGCTTTGGTTTTTTTAACTTGTCCCCTTAATTGTTGAAGAAATTAAATTAGCATTCTTCTTGGAGAATGTTTATTACAATTCCAGTAACTCGGAATTGGTGATGTAGTAACTGGGCTTCTATTTGCTTGTATTTTGATTATGTACTGCTGATGCTTTCTACGCTCTTATTTTTACACGAGGCACAATGGTGAAGAAATTTATTCTACTTGACTATTCTGATCTAATTAGAACCTAAAAACACTCATCGGGACTGATGAGAGATTGCTCTTAGGTATTTATATATCTTAGAATCCTGAACCAAAATTTTCACCTCCTTAATATTGTTAGGATAAGTAGCTCTTAAATTTGATTTGTCATATGTTTTATTGATTAATCATCTGATGAATTTTGGAGAGATGTTTTGCTTGCATTGTTATTTACTAAGTTGCAATAGGAAATGAGCCTCACAAATCACAATCTACTTCATATAGGCTTCTTCTCTAGTTTTCTTTGTGTGAGTTGATGATTCTTTTAGATTTTACTCGATGAACAACTATGGTTCATCCATCTATGACATGTTTGGTTAATTGTTTAGCTTCATTTTTCTTAGCACTATATTCTAGTATATCTTAACATTTACACGGTTTCTGTATTACTAACGCTCTCCTGTTACTTACATTTTAGTGACGGGGAAACATTTGTTTCAGCGGATGATTTGCGGATAAACTTGTGGAACTTAGAAATAAGTAATCAGAGTTTCAATATTGTTGATGTGAAACCCGCAAATATGGAGGATCTAACTGGTATGATTCTCAAAGGCAAATGCATTGTGATATTATGAACATGTCTTCAAAAGAACTCTTATCATTCATGAAGAAATAGCTTTTTTTTCGCCTTACAATTCAATAATGTTCCCATCAAAACATACGTGCTAAACTCTTAACCAGTTCGACAATTTGGATTCTACTATATGGATATCAAAAGTTTCAATAATTCCTACACAATTGAAGTTATATTATTTCTACCTATTGGATATGTTGAGTTAGAATGAATGAAATTATTTTATCTTTTATAAAGTTCATAGACGTTATTTATTGGCAGGATATGGCTGGTATAAAGCCCCCCATCTTTTTACGAATAGACCAACCTAACCAATGTATTTGTATTTGGATCTTCATTGCTGTCCGATTCAGAATAGTGTATATATGTATATATATTCTAGGTTTTGGCTATATCCCCATTGTTTTATAATGTTAAATGTTTTGGTATCTGTGTTGTATGTTTGATCATGCAAATAATTATGTGTATTGGTTTCTTGCTGTAGAGGTGATAACCGCAGCAGAGTTTCATCCTACCCATTGTAACACATTGGCGTATAGTAGTTCCAAAGGATCAATCCGGCTTATTGATTTGCGACAATCGGCTTTATGCGATACACATTCTAAACTGTAAGCGTTAGCCCTCATTGTGGTCTGTCCTTCACATTTGTGATTTTGCACTAATTATACTCTTGGTAATTGGGTTCTACAGATTTGAGGAACAGGAAGCACCCGGATCAAGATCTTTTTTCACTGAGATTATCGCCTCTATTTCTGATATTAAATTTGGAAAAGATGGAAGATATATATTAAGTCGTGATTATATGACTCTCAAGGTTGGATATGTTGTGCTAATTAATTCGTTGGTAAATTTCTTGTATTGTATTTGTTGGATTCAGCATCCATTTGCCTTATGTCTTCGGGTCGACCATATACAGAAAAGTGCGTAATTGTTGATCCAGAATTTAACATTTTATTAATATATATGGCCAGGGTTATCTTTTGTATGTTTAACTGTGTTATAAATCATAATTAGGATTCTGGTCTTTTAAAGACCAGAAGCAACATTTTGGAATAAAATTTCTTGAATTGGAGTACGAAAGTTAATAGGCATATAGTTCTAGTTGTCTAAAGCTGTTGGAAGAAAATTTCCCTCTCACTTAGCCCTGTATGGCTTTATCACATTATATTTTAGTCCCTGCATAATACATCTTCATAATTTCACATATATTGTACAACCTTTTACTAAATGAGGTACAATATGCAGTCCAGTGCTTTTGATTGGATAACATTCCATAATCACTTGTACTTCGCGCGCGAGCACACATACACACGTAGAAGAGACGTGTGGGTCTCTATCACATTGTGTACTTAATTGACTTTGCTGATAATCAACATGAATTTCTGAAGTTTAAAGTATCGGTTTTTTTCACTTCAAATTATCTTAATGAAGATTTTCCAGTAAAAAGTAATGCCTGCTAAAGTAAATGGACAGCACTCAACAGTATGGTAAGAGATGTGTGTTGATAGTAGTTCCTTAGGTTTGTAGTAAATTTTTTAATGTCTAGAATTATAATCATATGAAATACATATATACTGTGTGCAACTGTTGCATGAATCCTATTTCTATTACTATTTTAAATGACGTTGATTTTTATTCTCATGGCATTATGTCTTTTTGTGATGTTAGTTGTGGGATATCAATATGGATTCGGGGCCAGTTTCAACCTTTCAGGTTCACGAGTATTTAAGACCAAAGGTGAGTTCTTCTGGATCATTATATATGGCTCTATGTTTCCAATTTAGTATATAATATTTACCATTTCTTGATTGCAGTTGTGTGATCTGTATGAAAATGATTCCATCTTTGATAAGTTCGAGTGTTGCTTAAGCGGAGATGGTCAGCGGGTAGCAACTGGTTCTTACAGGTCTGTCACGACTTTTTAGTGGTTTATAATGCCTTTCTCATAGCCATACACTTAATATTATTTTATGTGATTTCAGTAATTTGTTCCGGGTGTTTGGATCTATTGCTGGTAGTACTGAAGCGACCACATTGGAAGCTAGCAAAAATCCTATGAGGTAATGGGAACAATACTATTGATGATCATTTTTCTACACTTTTTGATACTTTAAATATGCTGGTTGGTAAAATAACTTAAATTACACTCTGTGCTACTAATATTTCGACTGGCCTACTTCTACACTTGTTTCCAGGTTTTTTGTCCTATGTCGTCAACATCTTATTGAACTGCATATTGGACCTTTTTCTTATCTTCTTTTGGCTCATTGAAGTACTGATGCCAAATGTTTTGATATCTTTTCCACAGGCGACAAGTTCAGACACCCTCAAGGCCTACTAGATCCTTAAGCAGCAGTCTAACTCGTGTTGTTAGACGAGGTCAATGCATTTTCATTGTTTCGTCTTCTTTCCTCTCTCCTTTAAGCCTTGTTTCCAGAAGTTATATTAACAAATATCTAAATATGTTATGACAGGGGCTGAAAGCCCGGGAATTGATGCCAATGGTAATTCATTTGATTTCACAACCAAGTTGCTCCATCTGGCATGGCATCCAAGTGAAAACTCAATTGCATGTGCTGCTGCAAACAGTTTGTATATGTATTATGCATAGATATGGACCTGGATGGAAAGCTATTCCCTTGGCTTGTTACTTTGGACTTCTGATGGAGAGTTTTTCACAAGCATTTTGATAATTTCACTTTCGCATTCATGCCTCGTAAAATATGTAGAAAGTGCCCTAATGTCGATGATCGGATAGTAGGCTGTCTTGGAACTGGGAAACAACTAGACAACGATAATCTCTATTCCTTCCAATCTACTTCCTGTTTGCTGATCCGGTGCCTATTCAATTTATTTTATCTTTACCATTGTGCTTGAGCACAGATACAGTTGCCTTGTCATTTTGGGTTGAAGTGAGGAATTAAAATGAAATGTAGCTCTCCTACACCCAGAAACCGAGGATGTAACGATAGTGGCCTTGATTTTTGGGGTGAACATATTTTCAGCAATCTTTTGGGAAGATATTGGCTCCTAACTGCAGGGCATCTGGTTTATCAAGTTCCTTCAATACTTTAAAATTTCGTAGAATTGCTGTATTCCCTTTTGTTATAGAAATTTCGTTATTTTTCAGATCATCAAATTATTTAATTATATTTTGTAGAAGGGAAATAAATGTTTGAAGGATCCTGTAATTGATTTGTAATGTTAACTGTAAAATGAAGCTGCTCTCACCATGTTTAGTGTGTACGAGCCACTTAAGTGCTTGGGTTAAACACAGCGCTTGCAGTACATTTGATTAAACACAGCGCCTATAGTTCAGTGCCTATGAATCTATGACGGATATCTTTCAGTTAATATTCGAGCCTAGTTCCATTTAAAATAATACTCCAATAAAATCACCTTGTGCAAGCAATGTACACCTGCATTCCTTGTTTTGAGCTTTTGCTCTTACGAAAGATCTCTATTAATTTTATTCAACTATGATGTTAATAATTCATGAATAAATAGTAAAAAAATACAACTACCAGTTAGCATAATACAATTGACCTGTTTGGCTAGACTTATAATAAGTTCTTTTGGACTTATTTTCGGGTAAAAATTTCATATTTTGATAAAAAATAAAATAAAATTATGCAAGTATTTAATGTATGTTTGAGATTCTATAAGTTGCAAAAAAAAGTTGACTTTTTTCTGAAAAAAGTTAGTAATCTCTAACTTTATCTTAAAATAAGTCGACTTATTTTGGAAAAAAATTCTCCCAAACACCCCCAAATATTCCCTTATGCTGGCCTGGAACCAAGTATATTTTAAATATATCAAGGCTCTGTTAGAAACAATTTAATGTTTTTCATGATTTACAAAGTGAGTTCATGTGTGTACCCGCTCTCCATTTATGTATAAATGTGCACGCCATGTAGATTTCGGAAATTGGAGCAAATCGATTTAATATCAACAGCGATTTATCGATAAATTAGAATTTATTGGAATGACAAATTGGAACAAAAATCGGATAAATTTTAATATTTTAATAATATTTAATAAATTAGTCTAATTTATAATATTATATACTCCCTCTGTCTCTAAATACTTTTCCCATTTGAGTTGGACACGTTTGCCAACGCACACTTTTGATCGTTAATATCTTCAATTTCGTATTAGTATTAAATGTAAAAACTTCACTGTATTAAAGTACTCATAAATACGAATCCAACAAGATCACTCATGACTATATTTGATCTTATAGATTAAACGTAAATTAGTAATTTGTCTCATGTTATGAACAGGACCGACATTTCAAATGAGCAAACTATAAAGAAACAGAGGGAGTACCATTTAAAAATATTTTATAGTGATAAATCGGATTTTAAAAATCAAATCAATCAAATATTTTTTAACAATTTATCGATAATTTTTGTAAAATTGAACGATTTTTAGAACACTGGTACTTCGCAGAGAGCAGGATATGAGGTTAAATCAGGAGAGGCGCCCCCGCTCAGGTAAGACCCATGAGGTCCAGGCCATGGGCTCAGGTAAATCACACTGTTTTGTTGTGCACTAAGCCGGAGGTCTTCACGGAAACAGCCTAAAAAGTAGGGGTATGGTCTGTGTACATCTTACCCCCCGACCCTGCTTTGAGCGGGATATACTGGGTATGTTTGGTTTGGTTTTTTATTCGAACACAGATCATATATGTCCAGCTCCAAAGGATAATCTACATTCTGCAAATACAGATTATACAGTCAGCAGCAAACTCAAAATAGACAAACCAAACATACCCTGGATGTCCTACTCAGAAAAAGGGTTTGACGATGCTAATTAAGATGTATGCAGACCTTTACCCCTACTCGTAGCTGTTCTTTTCGTGAACACAAGTTTAAAGAACGTTAAAAGGAATGGAGAGTGCTGAATTTCTTTGAAATTATTAAATATTTCAGAGAAATTGATGGCGATCAAAAAGTAAAAGACAGTATGGCATGCAATTAAAAGAGAACAAAATGTAAAGCACTTAAAATAACAGCAAGAGATGCCTAGGGATGGCAACGGGTCGGGTCGGATCGGGTTTGGTCAAATCCAAATCCAAATCCAAAGTTTTCGGATCGGATCGGGTCTGGATCCGGGTTTGAAAATCAAGATCCAAATCCAAATCTTCGGGTTTTATCGGGTTTCGGATCGGATTCGGGTCTAAATCGGGTTTTTAATTCAAAATTCAAAAATTAAAATAATCACATTAAGCAAAACATAAAAGAAAAAATATATTTAAAATTTTAAATATAAAAATATTATAGTTGCATAAAAAATATAGAATATTATAAATAAAATTTAAAAATGATAATAAAATAAAGATTATATATATGTATTTATATAAATATATTAGAATTTCAATAAAAAAAATAAGATTGTGATTCGAATAAATAAATCAAAATTGTGGATATATATATATGTGATCATTTTGTATATTTGTTTGATATGTATCTCAAATATATAAAATGATATACTAAATAATAATAAATATTAAATGTATGTAAATGTGTGTATATATATATATATATGCGTTCAGGTCCACAACCACCGTGGGTTGGACCAGCCACCAGGATAGCCGCAACATTTCAATGCGGCAGTAGGTCCGCAACCTTTCAATGCGGCAGAAGGGTCCGCAACCTTTCAATGCGGCAGGACGGTCCGCATCCTTTCAATGCGGCAGTATTCTTGTGAAAGTTAAATTAAAAATAGAAAAATAAGATAAAATTCGAATTTAAATTCATAAAATTTAAAATATTAATACTCATTAATTATACGATTAATTTTACATTAGATTCACTAATTTTCTATTTTTTGAGATTTTTACATTAGATTAACTAATTTAGGAGTACGGGTCAAATCGATAGTTGACCACGACTTTTACCTTCCAAATTAATTTATTATTTTTTGAAATATTGGGAATATCACTAAATTAGACATATATTGATTTACGTGCGGTTGTATCGTCGATAAGTATTTTATAAAAAATATAAACAACAATCCGGGACAAAGCACTAGTTAGATATACTGGTCAAATCGATAGTTCACTACCACTTTTACCACCCAAATAAACTTATTATTTTTTCAAAACTTGGGAATATCACTAGATTAGACATATATTGACTTACGTGTGGTTGGATCGTCGATAAGTATTTTTTAAAAAATAGAAACAACAATCCCGGAAAGCACTGTCCGGGGACAGTGCTTTCCGGGATTGTTGTTTCTATTTTTTAAAAAATACTTATCGACGATCCAACCACACGTAAGTCAATATATGTCTAATCTAGTGATATTCCCAAGTTTTGAAAAAATAATAAGTTTATTTGGGTGGTAAAAGTGGTAGTGAACTATCGATTTGACCAGTATATCTAACTAGTGCTTTGTCCCGGATTGTTGTTTATATTTTTTATAAAATACTTATCGACGATACAACCGCACGTAAATCAATATATGTCTAATTTAGTGATATTCCCAATATTTCAAAAAATAATAAATTAATTTGGAAGGTAAATGTTACCATCCTGATTTATTTTTCAACAGTTATCTAAGATTGAGATGTACATGTCATTCCATCATTATTTAAACTACATAACATGTAAAAAATATCCATATTACATTATTAAAGATACCTTAAAGTTAAAATTAACATATTTTATTATTTTGATGCATATTTGAAGATTTAAAAATTAAACAAAAAAAATAAAAAATCTTAAATTGCTGCCGCAATGAGACATTGCGGTAAATTTTCCTGCCGCAATGTTTGGTTGTGGCTCAGAAAAATTAAAAGTCATTAAATATGGTTGGTGGCTGGTAATAAATGAACCATCCGCTGCAATGTTTCAATGCGGCAGCTGGCAATTAAGGCTTCCTGCCGCAATGAAGCATTGCGGTAGGCGTGAAATCTGTTTCCTTTAAGGTTACAGAATTTGTCTTTTTTTCCAATTTCTTTTTTTCCAAACAGCAGAAAACTCAACCAAGTGCTCAAAAATTTCAAGGGTTTGGAGCTCAAAAATTCATCCAAAATTAAGGTTAGTGATCTATTCAATGGCTTCATTTTTATTTAGCTCTTCTAGTTCATCTAGTGAACGTAATGGTGATGATTATGTTACGCCGCCCGTTAAAAAAAATCATGTTTCTCGTAAATTATTCGTTGATGATGTAGATATTGATAATTATTATAGTAGTGTTCATAAACGTAGAGTGAAATACAATGTTCATAAAAATAAAATGAATGTTGATGATGTTGGTGGGGAAAAAAATGATGGTGGAAAGGATAAAAACAAGATAATTATTATTGATGGTGATGATGAAAAAGATGAGAAATTTGGGATGAGAAAAAATGATGATGAAGGAGATGAGGATATTAGGATGGAAAAAATTGATGATGAGGAGGATGTTAGGATGGAAAAAAATGTTGATGATGAGGATGTTAGGATGAGAAAAAATGTTGATGATGAGGATGTTAGGATGAGAAAAAATGATGATGATGAGGATATTGGAAACCAAAATTTTGATTTTACATTTGCGGATGTTAATAAGGTTGTGCCTTGTGTTGGAATGATTTTCGATACATTAGATGAGGCGGAAAGTTTTTATAGAAATTATGGTCGAAATGTCGGATTCGAGATAATAATTAGGAATACTCATAAACATCAACGGAGTCATGATCCATCATCCCGTTTGTTTATTTGTAAGAAGGGTGGAAGAGTAGCACCGGAATCGGATTATCTTGATAAAGGAAAACGACGCATTAGGGATGTAGATCCACGAACGAATTGTCGTGCTCGAATGTACGTATGTCACCTAGTTAATGTAAACAAATGGAAGGTAACTTTGGTTGATTTGAAACATAATCATTCCATGGTAACACAGGATAAGCGACAATTTTTTCAAATATCACGCAACATCGATCCGATCACCCGATCATTGATTGAGTTGTTTAACAAATCGGGGATCGAGACGAGTAAAGTGATGAAATATCTTGGTGAGACATGTGGAGGCATTGAAAATTTAGGGTTTTCTAATCAAGATGTACGTAATGTCATACGGGATATCCGGCACCGAGTGTTTGATTCCGGTGATGCGGAGTGTGGCTTGGTCTTGTTACGAAAGTTACAACAAGAGAATGCGTTCGGTCATTTCTTCTATCGAGTGGATGTGGATAACGAGAATCGTGTTAAAGGTTTGGTGTGGGTTGATCCTCGATGCATGAACGCTTACAAGAATTTTGGTGATGTGGTGACGTTCGACTCAACTTATCGAACGAATAGGTATTGTATGCCTTTCATACCTATTACGGGGGTGAACCACCATTACCAAAATATTTTGTTTGGATTTGCACTCATGAGAGATGAGACCGAGACTTCTTATCAATGGGTTTTAAAAACTTGGTTGGAAGCCGTTGACAACAAACCTCCCACTACAATAATTACCGATCAAGACATTGCTTTGGGAAATGCTATTGCCACGGTTATGCCCGAAACAAATCACTTTTATTGTACATGGCATATAAGTAGTAAATTTCCCGAGAAGTTATCTAGTTTGTACAACAAATATCCGGAATTCAAAACAGATTTTAATGCATGTGTGTACAAGTCATTGTCTCCCACGGAATTTGAAGGTAGATGGGAGGAATTGGTCGAGAAGTACAAACTTGAGGATCATGTTTGGTTAAATGAAATGTATCGCATTAGACATCAATGGATTGGTGCTTACACAAAGTCGCATTTTGCCGCCGGTATGACCACTACCTCTAGAAGCGAATCAATGAATGCATTTTTTGATGAATATGTGCAAGCATCTACCGGTTTGAAAGAATTCATTGAGAATTCCCAAAAGGCTTTGGAGGCACAATATCTTAGGGAGGTTAAAAGTGACTACGAGAGCGAAGAAAGGGAAAGGAGACTAGTATTGCAATCATCCTTGGAAATTCATGCATCCGAAATTTACACGAAAGAGATGTTTAGGCGTTTTCAAAAGGAGCTTCTAAAAAGTACATCTTATGTCGTGACGAAAACTAAAGGTGGATGTCATTTATTTAAAATGTTCGTGGTTGAGAAGTCTACCGTGCCGGAGGATCGTAGAAGAAGCTATCCGTTGACGGCCCATATTGATGGACAGATTGAATGTGTTTGTATGCAATTTGAACATTCCGGGATGATTTGTAAACACATGATCCGTTACCTAGACATGAAACAAAAAATACGTATACCGAATGATTACATCATGTCTAGGTGGACAAAAAATGGCAACAAAATTGCCGGACCTCTACCTTATACCCCTCCCGTTCTTGGTAATGTTGGTGAATCACAAGCATCAAGGTATAGTGCATTGTGCAAATCATTTCAAAATTTAGGCGCTGTTGGTAGTTGTTCCGTCCCACGTTTCAACTACGTGATGAACTTGATTGAGCGAGAGAGGTGTCACGTGGAAATTGCTTTTCCACAAGAAGATAAGATCGAACAAATGAACGAGTCGTTTCCTCAAGAAGATTGGGATCATGATCCGATATTCGATCCTCCAATGTCACAAACTAAGGGACGAAAGAAAGCGGCAAGATATAAAAGTGGTATTGAAACGTCAACTTCAACAACCAAGCAACGAAAGTGCGGAAAATGTGGGTTGGTAGGAGCAAACCATGATAGAAGAAATTGTCCTAGCAATTAGTTTCAATTGTATTCTGTAATATTTGAAACAATTTTTATTAATTATAATCTTAATTTTCTATGTAAGGTATTAATATGCAATCCATGCATTTGTACTAGTTTAAATTAGAATTTTTTCCAATTTTTCGAATATTAGGAAAAACACATAAATTAGTAAACACTTAACGAAATCTTTAATTTATCTAGAATTTAATATTTAACTATAGAAATAAATTGGAATTTTATCAATTTCCAAATTTTAATATGAAGAAAAAAAAAATGTGTCTATCCGCAAGGAGACCTTGCGGTAGGGATGTGCCTATCCGCAACGCCTCATTGCGGCAGGGAGGAGTCCAGTAGCTTTTCTCTCTCCTCCCCTGTTTTCCCCTGTGAGCATTGCGGCAGGGAGGAGTCCAGTAGCTTTTCTCTCTCCTCCCCTGTTTTCCCCTGCTCACAGGGGAAAACAGGGGAGGAGAGAGAAAAGCTACTGGACTCCTCCCTGCCGCAATGAGGGGTTGCGGATGTCAATAATTTTTTATTATTATTTATTTCCTGATTATAAAAATTTGAAAATGATCAAGTTACAATTTATTTCAATTGTTAAATGTAAAATTCGAGAAAAATGAAAAAAAAAATATTTTTTTCCCAAATTTTATTTTAAAACTTGACAAAATTTGCATTTAAAAATCGAAAAAAGGCATAAATTATATTTCATTCCTGATAATTAATTTAAAATTCGAGAAAAATGGGAAAAAAAATTCCGAGGTTTTTAACTAAAATTCGAAAGAAAGGATTAATTTAAAACAAAATTTGATGTTTTTTTTCGAATTTTGAAGCAATAATTATAAATAAATAATTTAAAATATTATTACTTAAAAAAATATTGAAATATGAGCGGAATTCATTTCGCATTCATATATGAACGGTTGCTAAAGTTGGCAGATGTGGCATTCCTGGCCGAGCGGGTTGTTGCGAATCGAAACTCTGAGGTTAAGCGTGCTTGGGCTAGAGCAAATCTGGGATGGGTGACCCCCTGGGAAGTTCCCTTTTTCCAATTTTTTTGTTTTTAAGTTTGCTCAAAAAAATTATTATCTGGTTTTTCTGAATCTATTAAATTAATTTTTCCTGGGACATTTGGATTAAAATATAAGTTTAAAACAAATTTATCTAATTTTTTTATACAAAATTAAAAAAAATAAAATTGCTCTAGCCCAAGCACGCTTAACCTCGGAGTCTCGATTACAAACAACCCACTCGGCCAGGAATGCCACATCTGTTCATTTTAGCAACCGTTCATATATGAATTCGAAATGAATTCCGCTCATATTTCAATATTTTTTAAGTAATAATATTTTAAATTATTTATTTATAATTATTGCTTTAAAATTCGAAAAAAACATCAATTTTTTTAAATTAATCCTTTCTTTCGAATTTTAAATTGAAAAACTGGAATTTTTTTTTTCCCACTTTTCTCTAATTTTAAATTAATTATTAGGAATAAAATATAATTTATGCCTTTTTTCGATTTTTAAATGCAAATTTTGTCAAGTTTTAAATTAAAATTTGGGGGGAAAAAAATATTTTTTGTCATTTTTCTCGAATTTTACATTTAACAATTGAAATAAATTGTAATTTTATTATTTTTCCAATTATTAATATAAGGAAATGAATAATAAAAAAAAATTATTGGCATCCGCAAGGCCTCATTGCGGCAGTGAAGAAACTGACGCCAAACTGATGTCATGCTGTTGTATTACTGCCGCAATGACTCTTTGCGGCAGGGAACTCCTACCAGTTTTACACAGTCTTCCATATGTTCAACTTACATTCCCAAAAATTCAAATGTTATTTTCAAGATACATTAAATTTTATTTTGAATTTTAATGTTGAAAAAATTTTAATTTGAAATATTTTCTCTATAAATACTCACACCCTCAACCTAAAATTTCATATTCTAATCTTCTTCTCATTTTTCTCTCTAGAAACCTAAAATTTTTCTTATCATGGATTCAAAAAATGAGAAGAATGCTAGTTTAAAATCAAAATTGGTAGAAGCCAAGAGAGAAATCATGCTTCTTGAAGATAAAGTTGTAGATTTGGAGGTAAAAGTCGAAGAACTCGAAGAAGCCTTGAAAGAGAGAAACATGGAGATTTCCTATTTGAGGAAATTGTACGGGCATGGAGATGAACATCCGTAGACGGAAGAAGAAGGAGGGCTCGAAGAAATTGTTTTAAATAAAAATTGTATTTTCATGTTTTCCCCCATCCAAAAATATTATTAATGAATTAAAATTTTCTTTTCATGTTTATTCTAAATATTTTGTATTATCTCTAATTCAATTTAAATATTATATATTTTCAACATTTATTCGATTAAATAAATATTTTTAGGTGAATTCAAATGAAAAAGAATTTTTTTGTAAATTTTGGAATAGAATTTTATTTTATTTCAATTGTTAAATGTAAAATTCGAGAAAAATGAAAAATATTTTTTTTCCCAAAATTTTATTTTAAAACTTGACAAAATTTGCATTTAAAAATCGAAAAAAGGCATAAATTATATTTCATTCCTGATAATTAATTTAAAATTCGAGAAAAATGGGAAAAAAAATTCCGAGGTTTTTAACTAAAATTCGAAAGAAAGGATTAATTTAAAACAAAATTTGATGTTTTTTTTCGAATTTTGAAGCAATATTTTTTTTCATTTTTCTCGAATTTTACATTTAACAATTGAAATAAATTGTAATTTTATCATTTTTCCAATTTTTATAATCAGGAAAAAAATAATAATAAAAAATTACTGCCATCCGCAAGGTCTCATTGCGGCAGGGAGGAGAGAGAAAAGCTACTGGACTCCCCCCTGCCGCAATGAGGCGTTGCGGATGGCAGTAATTTTTTATTATTATTTTTTTCCAGAATTGCGGATCCCAGAATTGCTCTAGCCCAAGCACGCTTAACCTCGGAGTCTCGATTACTAACAACCCACTCGGCCAGGAATGCCACATCTGTTCATTTTAGCAACCGTTCATATATGAATCCGAAATGAATTCCGCTCATATTTCAATATTTTTTTAAGTAATAATATTTTAAATTATTTATTTATAATTATTGCTTTAAAATTCGAAAAAAACATCAATTTTTTTAAATTAATCCTTTCTTTCGAATTTTAAATTGAAAAACTGGAATTTTTTTTTTCCCACTTTTCTCTAATTTTAAATTAATTATTAGGAATAAAATAAAATATAATTTTGGGGAAAAAAATATTTTTTGTCATTTTTCTCGAATTTTACATTTAACAATTGAAATAAATTGTAATTTTATCATTTTTCCAATTTTTATAATCAGGAAATAAATAATAATAAAAAATTATTGCTATCCGCAAGGCCTCATTGCGGCAGGGAGGAGTCCAGTAGCTTTTTAAAATGGAGCATCCGTTGATAAAATGGAGCATCCGTTGATAGACTCCTGCTCCATCCGTTGATAGAATGGAGCATCTTTTTAAAATGGAGCATCCGTTGATAAAATGGAGCATCCGTTGATAGACTCCTGCTCCATCCGTTGATAGAATGGAGCATCCGTTGATAGACTCCTGGACTCCTCCCTGCCGCAATGAGGCCTTGCGGATATCCGCAAGGAGTCATTGCGGCTAGGTTTTGTTTTTTTTTTTTAAAAGTCAGCTTGTTTTTTCTTTTACCCAGTAAAAACAGACAGCAAAAAAAACTGCAATAAGGATATCTGTTTTTACTGCTTCCCATCTACATTTTATAAAACCTGTTTTAACCACATAAACGCGAAATACCATATCAACACAATCCCAACCAATATAAATACAACAATACAACTACCTATTTTCAAAGCAAAATTAACAAAATAATAATACAATCAAATAGACAAGATCAAATTTAACTAAAGTCCCATCTGCCTTTGTTGTAACCCGGCAATAGTCATTTTCCGTGCTTCCCCTTTAAAAAGCTCCCAAGCTATGCGATACCGGAAAGTCAAAATATCATATACTGGGTGCCACATTGCATCTTTCAATGATATGCCGCCAAGTATAGCATCCATATACTTGCAAACGTACACGCCACAATCAGAGCCGCCTTGTTGCTTCGGTCGATCCTTAATGAACTTCACATCCATGAAACTGTCTTCAGCAAATCTCAAAGGTTCCAAGAAATGAAGCATGCACGGCAATAATTTTTCCTACAAATTTACCACAAAAAATTAAAAACATATTCAAGAAGAAGACATATTTAAAAAACATTGCATAAGATTACCATGACATAAATCTCCTTGGCGTACACCTTTCGTAAGTCACAATAAGATCCATGGTCCCGGAGAGGATCAATTAAAAGCAATTTCATTCGTTCAAGGTCCACAACAAACAAAAACCAATGACCACCTGTGCATACGGGGAACATAGCAACATCACACAAGTGTATTGGTGGCCCAAACTGCTGGTCTTGATAGATTTTATAGAAATTTTCTTGGTCTTTCAACCCCTCTGGAGTTTTACAATTTGGATGCATCTGCAAAAAAGAGAAAATAACCTTATTTCAATAATTTTGCATTTTAGACCTTTATTTCTATATTTCTTGCATTTTATAACCTTATTTCAATAATTTTGCATTTTATACCTTTATTTCTCTATTTCTCGCATTTTAGACCTTTATTTCTCTATTTCTCGCATTTTAGACCTTCATTTCTATAATTTCGCATTTTAGACCTTTATTTCTCTATTTCTTGCATTTTATAACCTTATTTCAATAATTTTGCATTTTAGACATTTATTTCTATAATTTTGCATTTTAGACCTTTAATTCTATATTTCTTGCATTTTATAACCTTATTTCAATAATTTTGCATTTTAGACCTTTATTTCTATAATTTTGCATTTTAGACCTTTAATTCTATATTTCTTGCATTTTATAACCTTATTTCAATAATTTTGCATTTTAGACCTTTATTTCTCTATTTCTCGCATTTTAGACCTTTATTTCTCTATTTCTTGCATTTTAGACATTTATTTCAATAATTTTGCATTTTATACCTTTATTTCTCTATTTCTCGCATTTTAGACCTTTATTTCTATAATTTCGCATTTTAGACCTTTATTTCTCTATTTCTTGCATTTTATAACCTTATTTCAATAATTTTGCATTTTAGACATTTATTTCTATAATTTTGCATTTTAGACCTTTAATTCTATATTTCTTGCATTTTATAACCTTATTTCAATAATTTTGCATTTTAGACCTTTATTTCTCTATTTCTCGCATTTTAGACCTTTATTTCTCTATTTCTTGCATTTTAGACCTTTATTTCTATAATTTTGCATTTTAGACCTTTATTTCTCTATTTCTCGCATTTTATAACCTTATTTCTCTATTTCTTGCATTTTATAACCTTATTTCTCTATTTCTTGCATTTTAGACCTTTATTTCTCTATTTCTTGCATTTTATAACCTTATTTCTATAATTTTGCATTTTAGACCTTTATTTCTCTATTTCTTGCATTTTAGACCTTTATTTCTATAATTTTGCATTTTAGACCTTTATTTTTATAATTTTGCATTTTATAATTCTATAATAATGCAATAAGTTATGAAATGCAACAATTAACTAATTAACCAAATAATAAGTTATGAAATGGAATAATTAACCAAATTAAGGACTAAAATGCAAGAAATTTGAATTGATTTACCTCCAAGTCGGTGCAATGCCCATTAGCAATGGTCGTGAAATAACTCATGCCAAGGAAGAACCTCTTGGATTTACCGCCTAGCATTTTATGCTGAACATATGTACTCTCCCTAAGCTTCAGCAGGTCAATATATGCATCCAGAACTGACGACTCTATTTCCTTATCGCGTTTTAGGCATTGGACATTTTCCCAAGCAAGCTCCGCAACCATCCCACCAACACTCTGAATAAAATTATGCTTTTCACCCCACCAATGCTTAAACAGCCAGTTGATTTTCCGATTTTTCAGTGGCCTCTTCATATCACCTGATACATAAGCAGGCCGCCTCTGCGTATCCTTGTATTTATCCTCTTCAGTGTCCAACTGCAAATACATGTCAATACCCCTAATCATGATGGATATTCATGGCATATGGAAAAAATATCACAGTAAGGAGTGTATGATTCAAGATACATACCCCAAGCATTTCTCTTAAGCGATCAGGAATAACACCACTGATACTACCAAACTTCACTAATCCACCCGCCACTGGGGTAAACTCTGAACCAGGAGTAGTGGTTTCATCCTGCCATTCGATGAAGATACAAAAATCATATAAACATTTCAAATACAATAGTCACAAAGTTGAGTCAAAGTTAAAGATTATTACATCAAGGTTGACACCAGGAGGGATGGGGCGGTCTGATAAAGGTGTTACCATGTGTGTAGAAGGAGAAGGAGCAACTGTAGTCTGAACCTGTATCGGCTGTGAAGGAGGAGGGCTAACCTGCAACCACAGTGTGATAAAAACATGAATAACATATTCATGCTGTTGGTATATAAGAAAGGAAATCACAAATAAGAGAGATTAGTACCTCAATATGAGCATCAGGGGGGACAGACTGTGAAGGAGGAGGGCTAGATCCCAGGGTCGGCTGTGTAACAGGAGGAGCAGCTGCTGTAGTCTCAACTGTAGTCTCAAGCTGTATAAGCTGTGAAGGAGGAGGGCTAACCTGCAACCGCAATGTGATAAAAACATGAATAACATATTCATGCTGTTGGTATATAAGAAAGGAAATCACAAATAGGAGAGATTAGTACCTCAATATGAGCATCAGGGGGGACAGACTGTGAAGGAGGAGGGCTAGATCCCAGGGTCGGCTGTGTAACAGGAGGAGCAGCTGCTGTAGTCTCAACTGTAGTCTCAAGCTGTATAAGCTGTGAAGGAGGAGGGCTAACCTGCAACCGCAATGTGATAAAAACATGAATAACATATTCATGCTGTTGGTATATAAGAAAGGAAATCACAAATAGGAGAGATTAGTACCTCAATATGAGCATCAGGGGGGACAGACTGTGAAGGAGGAGGGCTAGATCCCAGGGTCGGCTGTGTAACAGGAGGAGCAGCTGCTGTAGTCTCAACTGTAGTCTCAAGCTGCAACCGCAATGTGATAACCCTTATTTCTCTATTTCTTGCATTTTATAACTTTACTTCTCTATTTCTTGCATTTTAGACCTTTACTTCTCTATTTCTTGCATTTTAGACCTTTATTTTTCTATTTCTTGCATTTTATAACTTTACTTCTCTATTTCTTGCATTTTAGACCCTTATTTCTCTATTTCTTGCATTTTAGACCCTTATTTCTATAATTTTGCATTTAGACCTTTATAGTATTTTTATAGAAGTACAAACCTCAGTATTTCGACGTATGATCCAGTCCTTGGGCCATGCAACATGAGATCCAACAGCTTGCTTGACCGTCTCCATCTCACCAGGTACTGGAACTGGAATCAAGGCTTCTAGTTGGATCCCACTATCCACTGACACTCTCAGACATCCAGTAGGCATTGGCTTGCCATGTATTTTCCTACTCATTTCTCCTCCATCCGGGTAAGCCATGCCATAGGCAACCTTGTTGCCATCCACTGCCAACTCACATGGTATTGGAGCCTACAAATATGATAACAAAAGTCAAATAGGAGAGATTAGTACCTCAATGGTATATAAGAAGAAAATCACAAATAGGAGAGATTAGTACCTCAATCTGAGCATGATGGGGGACAGATGCCGGGGTAGGCTCTGTCACAGCAGGAATAGTGCTAACCTGCAACCACAATGAGATAAAAACACGAACATATAAAAAGTTGGTATATAATAAGGAAATTACAGTAAGGAGAGATTAATATGAGCATGAGGGGGATAGATACCGGCGTAGACTGTGAAGGAGGAGGGCTAGATACTGGGGTCGTCTGTGTAACAGGAGGAGCAGCTGCTGTAGCCTCAACCTACAAGATACACCGATCATGCATTTTATACCCTTATTAATTTCTATAATTCTTGCATTAAACCAAGCGTTAAGGATTGATACCTCAACTTGGACTATAGGCGGGACAGATACCAGGGTAGGCTGTGTAGCAAGAGCATCTGTAGTCTCAACCTGCAATTATATGTCAACGAACCGATCACATAGTTATATATATAATTCCTCTTAAGTGACTCGAATTAAACCTAGCATTAAGGATTACTACCTGACGAGGACGTTTATAAGAGACATGAGGTGTGGCATCGTGCGTAAGTGAAGCATGAGAATCAACAGTCTCAACCTACAATAAAATATACAACAATCATGCATATATTCAATCCACTATATTCAAAGATAACAAGTATCAAAAGATTACTACCTCACGCAAACGTTTCTGAGAAACGGCTAGTGGAGGCTGCTGCGAAGATGAAGGACCGCTGGGGTCAATATCCATATCATGTGCACGAGAGGGTCTATCAAAACTAGGTCTGATAAATCCAACACCCCTCCACTCGGTGTTGATCCGATCATAACGAGCCAAAAACTCAGTGATGATATCAAAGAACCACTCGGGGGGATCACGCTCGTAAATGGCATGTAATGTCCTCATTCCACAATCCAGCTGCATTGAAGTATTTAGATGCAGGAATTAGATAAATAAAGGTCTAAAGTGCAAAAGTATAGGAATAAAGGTCTAAAATGCAGAAATATACAAATAAATGTCTAAAATGCATGAATTGGAGAAATAAAGGTCTATAATGCATACCGCATCAGCCATGTCCTGCTGGGGATACCAGTCACGAGGCACAATCTTAGAACGATGCTCAGCCACAAATGGAGCAATCCTTAGCTTACTGACGCGCCTGTACCAATACATGTACTCCTCTATAGACACGTAATTGCCCTCCTCGACAATAGGTATCATGCCATCATTAAAAGCATGCCACTCCTCAACGTAATCTGCCAAGGTCACTGTATGATTGTCCCGCACCCAACGAGATGCTCTCTCCGTCCGCAGTGAAGTCATGGCAACCGGGGCCTGTGGGATATGCTGTAGAATACCAAACTGTCTCAATACTCTATCTGGCATGACATACTCAACGATATCAAAAGAAATGAGAGGGACACGACCGAGAGCCATATAGTGAGCATCCATCAAATCGATATTATAATCCACATCAACATCCTGAATGTCATAAAATCTCTGATAAGGCTGCCATGTCAGCCAACCAAGCTGAAAGCTGTCAAAGTCCCCCCGATAAAGACCTGTATGGTGGTGGGGGTTAACCCTCCTCCCATCTACCGGCTCAGCCCAAGCCAATGCCCTCGGCCAAACAAAATCCATACGAGGTGCTATCAGAGGTGCCCCAGGCAACAACCTCTCGTAAGACCAAAGCTGCAAAAGCATGGTGCACCCACAAATAGCTTTGGCACCCTTCTGAGCAGCCTTGGCCAAACCCCTGAATAAATAGCTCAAAACCGCAGCTCCCCAGGCATACTCCTTAATCTCATGCGCATTCTGGATTAACTATAAATACCTGCAAAAATTCAGGAAATGCAAATTAACGTAAGAATTCAATAATTGGAGAAATTAAGGATGAACATGCAAGAAATGTGAAATTTAAGGCATAAAATGCAAGAATAAGATAAATTTAAGCATAAATTGCAAGGACTAGAGAGATAAATGAAGTCAAGAAGTACCTAGGATGCACGGTGTCTCTATTCGATGAAGGAAACAACACACCCCCAATGATGTATAAAAGATAAGCCCGGGTGTACACAAGGTCATCATGCTCGATAAACTCGGGAGAAGGCTTCTCCGGTTTCTTTTTATACATTTCCCTCAACCTATGAAGCTTCACCCCACCTAAATTGCAAAGAAATAAAAATTTAAGGTATAATATGCAAGAATTAAACAAATAAAGGATTAAAATGCAAGAAATTAGAATTCTTGGGCTAAAATGCAATAACTAGATAATTATCTTCCTAAATTGCAAAGAAATGAAAATTTAATGTATAACATGCAAGAATTAAACAAATTAAGGACTAAAATGCAAGAAATTAGAATTTATGGACTAAAATGCAATAACTAGATAATTATCTTCCTAAATTGCAAAGAAATGAAAATTTAATGTATAACATGCAAGAATTAAACAAATTAAGGACTAAAATGCAAGAAATTAGAATTTATGGACTAAAATGCAATAACTAGATAATTATCTTCCTAAATTGCAAAGAAATGAAAATTTAATGTATAACATGCAAGAATTAAACAAATTAAGGACTAAAATGCAAGAAATTAGAATTTATGGGTTAAAATGCAATAAGTAGATAATTATCTTCCTAAATTGCAAAGAAATGATAATTTAATGTATAACATGCAAGAATTAAACAAATTAAGGACTAAAATGCAAGAAATTAGAATTTATGGACTAAAATGCAATAACTAGATAATTATCTTCCTAAATTGCAAAGAAATGAAAATTTAATGTATAATATGCAAGAATTAAACAAATAAAGGATTAAAATGCAAGAAATTAGAATTCTTGGGCTAAAATGCAATAACTAGATAATTATCTTCCAAAATTGCAAAGAAATTAGAATTCTTGGGCTAAAATGCAATAACTAGATAATTTATGGACTAAAATTCAAACCTTTTTTATACATAGCTTTGCGTTCGGCCTCAGTCAACCTCAAATCATGCCACTGTCTTAGCCAATATGGAAGCGGTGCGGAAAGCTCCGTATGAGTAACAGCACGACCACGAACAGGCAATCCCAATATCATGTAAACATCCTCTAGAGTGATGGTGATCTCACCAAATGGGAAATGAAAGGTGTTGGTCTCTGGCCTAAACCTCTCCACCAACGCCGTGATCAATCGGATGTCGTTCTGGGGAATCGAGCGTGGGTTAGTAAACGCTCGGAAACCCCAGTCTGACAGCAAACTAACCTGGGTGTCATCAAATACCCAATCGTCGAGGTTGGCTGTCAACTGGTAGACATCCAACTTCTCCCGCTCACCCCCCTGCCATATGTGACTGCTAATATGATCATCCTGCATGGTCAAGAGGGACCTATCGAGAGGCCCGCACTGCATATCCATAGCATCTGCAATGTGCAAGATCAAAGAAATAAGGCACATTTCATAAACATGTACCAAAATTGGCTAAAATTATCATTCCATTAAGACATATTTAAAACAAGAATAAATTAACACCGAATATAATTTATCAAATAAAATGCAGTACTAATATGTTAATTAATCAAAATTCAAATTAATAAATCATATTAATTCATAAATTCGAATTTTAAACTCAAAAATTCAAATTAATAATTCAGAAAAATTCGAATTAAAATTTCCACAACTCATAAAAAAAATTATAATTATAATTTCATAATTATAAACCCTAATAATTCGAATTAATTCATAGTTTTAATAAAAATTCGAATAATAATTCGAAACCTAATTCTAAATTGGGCATTTCGAGCTAATTCAACCTAATTAAAGATGAGAAACCCTAATTTCAACTCAATTGAGGGTAAAAGCCCTAATTTCAAACTAATGCAAACCAAAAATGGGTAAAATTCGAACTATGAACCCTAATAATTCGATTTAATTCATGATTTTAACTAAAATGAAGCAAATAAACACCACCCACAGTTAAAAACGAATCAAACCATGTACATATAATCGTCAGTAGCAATGTATATAGTAGTGCGTGTGGGTATGTATAACTACGTGCGTGTGTGTAAGTGTCAATTAGAAGATACCTTGAGGAGGAAGATCGCCTGACATTCTCAACTGTGGGTGTAAATCGCCCGGAATCGCCTGAAATCGCCTGGAAATCGAGCTCTGTGGTTAATTAGGTTCAGTTCGGGTCGCGGCAGCCGCAATGGGTGGTTGTATAAGTCTCCTATCCGCATTGTATCATTGCGGTAATGATTTAAGGGTAAAAAAGTAATTCCATATTTTTATGTATCCGCATTGTATCGTTGCGGCAGTGATATAAGGGCAAACAAGTAATTTTAAATTTTCATTTATCCGCTATGTCTCCTTGCGGCATCAAATTGGAGGGTGAAAACGTAATTTCATATATTTACTTGTTTCAATATTTCAAATTAACAGGTTTTATTAATTTATTATTTTTATTACTTTTAATAAATATAAAACTATAATAATTTATTTAAAATTTTATGTAATAATTCAAATTTTATAAACATTTTTATATTTTATAATGTATTAATTTACCAATTTTTTTAATTTTAATAAATAATAATAAAAATAAAGGTATAAAAACGTAAAATAATATTTAAGGACCTGAGAGCGACTCCTGCCGCCAACGTTCAATGCGGCCCATTCCTGCCGCAAGTTTTCATTGCGGCATCCCTAAATTTTTTTTTAAGTTTTCCTGCCGCAAGGGTTCATTGCGGCAGTGTACGAGTTGGTGGTTGTGGGCCTTTTTTCAACCAACGGGGGCTGTGGAAGGGCACCCTATATATATATATATATATATATATCGGGTTTTTATCGGGTTTCGGGTTCGGATCGGGTTTGGATCGGGTTTCGGGTTTCGGGTCGGGTATCGGATCGAGTTACCTAAGATCCAGATCCAGATCCAAACTCTTTCGGGTCCAAAAATAAGATCCAAATCCAAATCCAAATCCAAAAAATCGGGTTCGGGTAGACCCAAACGGATCGGATCGGATCGGGTATCCGTCGGATCGGATTTTTTTGCCATCCCTAGAGATGCCATTGTAAGTTTGTAACATGAGACCCAGCCCTCCTCAGATTATCCTAAACACAATGCTGTCATAACTGGAGGCTCCCTAACCTCCCAACTCCATATGTGTTGGCTCTCAAACCCTACAAGATATATGCTGCCCTAATCCAACTCAATGTATCCAGGAACGCAATCAACTCGAGATAAGTTATTTAACAAGTTGCATATGCCGAGCTATTACTCTCAATGCCTTATGTGTAATGCATTGTCACCTAGCAGAATTTCTAAGAATTTAGTGATTCACAACGAGAAGTAGGAAACTTGAGTTACCCGTAAGATTTTTGCTTTCTGATTTGATTCCCTCTTCCAGAAAAAGCGGACAAATTGAACCGTTTGGTACCTATTCATTATTTTAATTTACATCTAACATTATTATATTTTTAGTTAGGGTTAGATATATTTTTTAATTAAATATATTAAAACTCAAATTCGATTTCGTTCCTAAAAATATACTACTAACATTAAAAAGATACAAATTTGAATTGAATATAGTTAAATATATTAAAACTTAAATTCGATTTCGTACCTAAAAATATACTACTAACATTAAAAATATACAAATTTGAATTGAATATAGTTAGATCTACTTTTTAATTAAATATATTAAAACTTAAATTCGATTTCGTACCTAAAAATGTACTACTAACATTAAATAATTATACTTACCTTTATATATAAGATAATAGGGAAGTTCAATCTCGCTCTCTCTTTATTCTTTTTCACATAATAGTATTAACACGTAACACATAGCTTACATTAATTAGTTATCTATCTGGATCGATCAGAAGAAGAGCTTTGTGCATTACTTTGTGTGTACTGCTGAGATATGGCTCGGTTGAATGATCGTAAACATGTCTCTAATCGTCGTCGTCAGGTTCCTTCTTCTTTTCTTTTTTTTGCTATCCTTGACTAGTTAATTTTCTCGATCTTTAAATATTTATATTATTTTTTCTTGTTATGGTTCTTGCTGGTCAGATTGATTCAACCCAAATTCAGGCTGAATTGGAAAAGTTAAAGGGATTGTTGGATGGTCGTGCAAAGGTAAACTACTACCCCATCATGTTTTTTCTTACATACATGTATAGCTCTTGCTTCAAAATTTTATATACATATTTTTAGTGTTGCTACAAATTAATTGCTTTCATATTATTTTTCTCCTTCTTTAGTGTCTTAAGACCACTGTTAAAATTACAAAAAGAAAGGAAACATCAAACATATCAAGGATGCCAAAAAGAAAGGAAACATCAAACATATCAAGGATGCCAAAAAGAAAGGAAACATCAAAGTGGAAGTCGCTTATTGTAAGTTGTTTACTTTTCGTCTCGATATTTATCTAAAAATGGAGACCACTTATTATTATTATTATTATTATTATTATTATTATTATTATTATTATTATTATTATTATTAGCTACTTAAGCTATGTTTATTATGATTCTCACTTGTATGATTCATACTTCTTAGCAAGGATTGTCGGCTTATTTCCTCTTTGAATTTGCCTCCGGATATGCTCTTTTTAATGCTCACGGAGTGGATGACGACCTTCGACTGTCCAGTTTTGATGCACATGAGAAGTATATCAACAGCTCTGACCAAACTTTTACGCTCAAAGCTTTTCATCCCTTTTCATCAACGGAAGACGCTCTCGTTGAAATGAACGCTTTATCCAACTGTAAGTTAGTTTCTCAATCTGTTCTAAAAACAGATATTGCTCCTACTTCTATTGTGCTTCCTTTTACCTACATACAATACACAAAAACCAAAATTGTTTATTATGTGTTTCATTTGGACGTACTTTGTTTATTTTGTAGCAACTTTGACTCCTCAATTGAAACGTTTTCTCGTGGATAACCTTCCAAAAAGGATGCATGGCAAAGGAAGTAGTTGTTTTGTTGCAACTTCTAATCCATCGTTGGCACACAACATAACGAATAAATTGGGATTGGGCACCACGAGTGGGGTTTCCACTTTTAATCTGATGCGCGGTTTGCGAATGAAAATTGACAAATTCATCGACGGCTTGGAGGTATATACTTTCTTTTTTATACCATCATTTCCATCAAATTATATGTGGTTTCGTACTAATCGTAATCTTGTGATTTTCTTTAGCCTGAATGTTTAATAAAGCAGCAACAGAATCTAGCACGCCTTTATAGCAAACAAATTTGTACTACAATGGTTGCAAAAAGTTCCAAGGCGATTTCGTCCTCTTCCTTGCAACAACTTGTGGATGTGCCAAGAGGCAGAAAAAGGTCTACTTCCATGGTTGTAAAAACTTCCAAGGCTATTGTGCCTTATTCCTCGCAACAATATGTGGTTGTGCCACATAAATTTGAAGGAGTTTTTATCGTCAAGGGTAAGGAGGAGGATTTAGTTTGTACCAGAAATTTAGTATCGGGTGAAGCTCTTTGTGGTGAGGAATTATTATCTATCCAGGTGAGTCAAATTATATATTGATGATTAAAATTGGATTCTTAATTCATATTATGTAGTTGAGATTTATATTTTATTTGTTGATGAGATTTATATATTAATATTCTATTCCAGAACGAGGACGGAACTGAAGTTGAGTACAGGGTATGGAATCCGCTTAGATCGAAGTTGGCTGCTGCAATCTTGTGTGGTGTTAAAAATATATGTGTTGTAAGTATAGCTATATATTGCAATTGCATATCAGTTTCAAAATTAAAAAATTTATGATTTGTTTTTGCATTTAATTAGTTTTATATTTTTCAGAAACCTGGCTCTCGTGTTCTATATCTAGGAGATGTGTGTGACATTACGGTTTCATATTTGTCTGATTTGGTTGGCTCGGTAAGTTGTTTGGTCAGTTCTTGGTCACTAGTGCCTTGTCTAGATGAAATATAATTGTTCGACTCTATGTTATTTATGCCTTGCCCAGATATTTAGATCAAATTTAGTTTAAAAGTATTTGGTTCTTATGCAGGATGGTTTGGTGTATGTAGTTGGGCTCTCCGATGTTGTTGTAAACATGGTGGAAAAGAGGCCAAATGTCATAACAATTCTCGAAAAGCCTAATCTTTGTTGGAAGTACCGCATGGTTCTCGGTATGGTGGATGTGATCTTTGCTGATATTGCTTATCCTATCATTCATTATTACGAGGTAATATGATGTCTTACATTCTGTTTCTTTGTCAAATGCTTTTTAAGTATCTCTAAAAGGTTGGGGGAGGGGGATGCTTCAAATAAAAATCATTTTTTTGTAATGCTTTATCATCTTGTTGTATAGTTCATTTCCAATTTTTCGTTTTCCCTATTTTTATCATCTGCACTAAATAATATTTGATTCTTCTACAAGACTGTATAGGTGTTGTAGTTAGTTTTAAAATCTTGAACTATTTCTTTTTCTTATTTGCATTTGGAAACTCTTTGAAGATTTTGAATTTGTTATGCTTCATAGTTTTTCATGTATACATTAGGGAATAACATATTGCTTGATAATCATATTCTGGTATACTTGCTTCATGTCTTTCTTTACATAGTTGTGATTTTGGTTTTTCATTTGTCAGGTGAGTTGGATTCATACTAATGCTAGATTTTATCTTAGAGCTGGTGGGCATTACATGATCTCCACACAGGTTTGTTTTCTCTATTATGATAATTTTTCTGTTCACTCTTCAAAGTAGTAATGTCTTTACTAGTTTTGCTAACCTTGTTGATAACTTGTTACTTGTATGGATTGCAGGCAAACAACATTGGTTCAACTAGCCAAGGCAAAGATTTTTTCGCTAACATCTTTAAAAGGGAGTTCAATCTAGTTGAACTTGTAATGCTGGAACCTATAGTGAGAGAATATGTCATGGCTATTGGTGATTTCCGTGTGCCAGAGGAGTAGATGTATATTCACAATTTTGTTTTCTGTAATTTTTTTTTTTTGAAGCCTTTGATACTTTGATTATTTTATTATCACTGGCGCTCACTTAGACAAAACAAGAAATGTATTTCTAGTTGGTCTTTAGTTTGCTACTATGGTAGTTTACTTACACTTTATTATTACTTGTACTCTATTAATGCTGAACAAGAAATGGAGTTCTATTAAGCTTTATCATCACTTGCACTCTCTAATTAACTACAGTTCCTTTTGATTTTAAACGAGATTGGGATTTTCTAGTTTCCTGTTTTTGTGATTTGCTAAGTAGTATTTGGTAACCACAAGCAATGGAGGGATTTCAATCCAGTTTAACTTGTAAGAGCATCTTCAACCATGCATAACCCTTAGCAAAAAATAATGAGTAAATTACCGAGTGGTGACCGTACTTTACATCGATTTTCAAAAAGGTGGTCAGTCTTTCAAATTAGTGGCCAATCTTTCAATTTGTCTTTCAAAACAGTGGTTAGTCTTTCAATTTCTCAAATTATTGGTCAACCTTTCACTTCACCTTTCAAGAAAGTGGCAAATAGTAGACTAATTATCTTTTAAGTGGCCACTTTTTTAAAACATGGAGTGAAATGTCGGCCATTAATTTGAGAAATTGAAAGACAGATCACTGTTTTGAAAGACAAAATGAAATGTTGACCACTAATTTGAGAATTTAAAAGACTAGTCACTTTTTTGAAAATCGGTGTAAAGTACAACAGCCACTTTGTAATTTACTCAATTTTAAAACAAAGAAAAAAATTGAATATATAATGGAAATTCTACAATTCAATTGATAATAAAAACGAGCATCTAAAACCTGTTCAAGCGTCTCAACAATAAAATAGTGAAATTGTCATCCCCATTTTTGCGGAAATGAATTTAAATATCTTACAAGTCAACTTTTAGTAGCTCACAGATAAATTTAATATGCGCAAACTGCAAATTACTTTCACTATTGTGTCCGTAAAATTGCAAGCTTTACAACATTAGTTTCGTGTCTGGTTCTTTCAGATGGTGAAGTTCGTAGTTGACATCTTTGCATTGAAATGATAATGTAACATCCCGAATTTTTTATAAATATTTTTAGTTATATTATTTTATATTGAGGATTCGAAAATATTGGTTAGATAGTAATTATATTAGTTTATGAGTAAATAAATGTTTTTAATAATTAGGATATTAGTAGTTAAAATAAAACAGGAGTAAGGGTTTTAAGAAAAAGGAAGAAAAAAAGAACATACATTACTTTTATTGAGAGAGGAAAGAGAAGAGAGATCAGGAGAAGAGAGAAGAGAGAAGAGATAAAAGAGAAGAGGAGAAGGAGGAAGAACAGAAGAATTGTAGCAATACTTAGGTGGAGGGCTTGTGGAGTTCAAGGTTTTTGGAGTTCAAGGTTTTTTGAGTATATGGGCTGAGTTTCTTGAATAGCATTCATAATCTTTGGATTTTAAGGTACGGATTTGTGTTATTGTTTTCGCCTTCGTATTATATCACTATATTCTTGTATTCGATCTTTCACACATTCTGAAATATTATAAAATTCGTATCTCATTCATTATTCATCAGAATGTTATGATTTTAATCTCCTTGGAAAGATAATTTGATTATCTTCAACTTTCGTTGTTTAAGTTTTCTGTGATTTGGCATCTAAGTATGAGTATTTCTGTGATTTGTATAACCTGCCAGTATGATTCCGAATTCAGAAAAATTCCTATTAAATTGAATATTTGTTAAAAAATTATGAGCAATACTATTCTGGAAATCTCTTTTTGAAATCTGCATTTTGTGTTTACCTTCCACTAACAAATTATGTGATTTTGCTGTGTTAAATGTCAAATTACTAAACTGATCAGGGGCTGATTCTGTTATGCCAGTCCGCATTTTCATTGTTTATGAATTCGTTACCTCTCCGTTTTTAACGAGCCTTACCATTCTGGAAAGGTCTCGGAATCCTCTACGACTTACATGTTTTGTGCTTTTTCATTTGAGTTCATCTTTATAGACTAAATTTCTATTCTTTGAGACTGGTCAGGTTCTAGAAATTTATATTCAATCGTCTACTTTGTACAATATTTGGGTGTGTGATATTTGAGTATGTGTTATTTGTTATTTGTGATGTGCATATGATTTCGGAGATATTGTGAGATCATTTCTTTTTCGAGTAAGTTATTTATGATTTTATTATGATTTGGGAGAACTTGTAAGACTCCGTCATGAGTGGAGAAAATCTCGTGCTTGGCACCTCCTATGCGGTGTATTTAAATATCATGGGCGTGTCGCCGATGTTATGGGACACGTATAGTCATGACTATTGTGTATGTTTTGCCATATGGGTAGCATTGGGCTTTTTGCCGTGCAAGCCCCTGTAAGATTTTGGGTAGCATTTGCTTTGTGCTATGCAAGCCCCTATAAGTTTTGATGGCTAGCTACAATTCTTCTCTTCTTCCTCCTTCTCCTCTTCTCTTTTATCTCTTCTCTCTTCTCCTGATCTCTCTTCTCTTTCCTCTCTCAATAAAAGTAACGTATGTTCTTTTTTTCTTCCTTTTTCTTAAAACCCTTACTCCTGTTTTTTTAACTACTAATATCCTAATTATTAAAAACATTTATTTACTCATAAACTAATATAAATACTATCTAACCAATATTTTCGAATCCTCAATATAAAATAATATAACTAAAAATATTTATAAAAAATACGGGATGTTACATTCTTCCCTCCTAATAGAAATTTCGTCCTCGAAATTAATCTTCTGCACCTTACACAAGCATCTAAGGATAACGTGTACAAATATTTCCTCAGGTCTCTTGAATAGCTTGAATGTGGTCGTTGTGTCTGACCCAGATCATCATCTTCTAGAATCTGTCGTATGTTGTATAATATAATCTTGGGTAGGGCGTAAAGTCTTCTACTCACAAAACAAACTCTGGTCTATCTGAAACGTTGCATCTCTCAGTCGCTTACTTGTCGAATACGTCGAAATTTTTCTTAATTGCATTTATATATTGCTGGCCTCTTGAATTACTAACATACCAAAAAACCTCAATTTATACTTTTGCGCTTAGAATAAGACTATGTCAAAATAGAGAACGTCCTTCTTGTTATCCTCCATTGATCAAATATGCATGAACGATCTGACGTTTACGGTAGAGCATCCACGATCCACCTCTATTTAGTAGCTCAGTCATATTGAACACGACTAAAGATCACACGGAAAGAAAATTCTAAACCATCACAAAAAGTTATCAGAAGAACACAATCAAAGAATAGTCTTAACTAACCATCCATCATACGGTCTACCCATACTCACAGGTGAAGCATAAAGGCAAGTCTAATGCTCAAACTCTATGTTATAGATACCCAAACCTCACAATCGAGCTTAAAGGCAAGTCTACAGAATCTCTAAACTCTAGCTCTGATACCAACTTTAACATCCCTCCTAATACACTGAATTTTAAAATCCACTAAAAATAGTATAAAACGATGCAACTTCTCAAAATCAAATATCTTACAATTCATAAATTAAAAATACACCTAAATTCTCCAAATATCGCAACTCGCACTCTTCCCAATAAGTAGCCCACATAAATAAGATCACCTGCCAGAAAACAAAATTAGAGAAACAAAGGACCGGTAGTGGGTGAAAGGCTCATATACGGATATCAAACGATTCACAAGCTAAACAAATTAAATAGTTGAACAAGTTAAGAATAAAAATGAATATCTGAATAAAAGAATAATGAGACATAGCGAATGAGATAATAGAAAGTAGATACACAACTCACAATATAAAAATAAATGCTCTCAAATCAAAATGAACTTACTCTAAAAATAATCATATCACTAGCGCATAACTAACACATTAACATAAATAAAAACATAACCGATAAAATATAATATGACTCTTACACATACACATACACTTACAAATAATATTCAAAACAATAAATCTTACCACGTACACATATTAATCAGCAAAATTATTATCAAAAACAAAACTTTACTTACTGATATGAGAGATAATCTTACAGGATGTCCTATATTTTCGGTCATCCAGAATATGTAGTCATCAAAACTTACAGGGGCTTGCATAGCACAAAGCAAATGCTACCCAAAATCTTAAAGGGGCTTGCACGGCAAAAAGCCCAATGCAACCCAAATGGCAAAACATACACAATAGTCATGACTATACGTGTCCCATAACATTGGCGACACGCCCATACTATTTAAATACACCGCATAGGAGGTGCCAAGCTCGAGATTCTCTCAACTCATGACGGAGTCTTACAATATCTCCCAAATCATAATAAAATCATAAATAACTTACTCGAAAAATAAATGATCTCACAATATCTCCGAAATCATATGCACATCACAAATAACAGATAACACATACTCAAATATCACACACCCAAATATTGTACAAAGTAGACGATTGAATATAAATTTCCAGAACCTGACCAGTCTCAAAGAATAGAAATTTACTCTATAAAGATGAACTCAAATGAAAAAGCACAAAACACGTAAGTCGTAGAGGATTCCGAGACCTTTCCAGAATGGTAAGGCTCGTTAAAAACGGAGAGGTAACGAATTCAGAAACAATAAAAATGTGGGTTGGCATAACAGAATCAACCCCTGATCAGTTTAGTAATTTGACATTTAATACAGCGAAATCACAGAATTTGTTAGTGGAAGGTAAACACAAAATGCAGATATCGAAAAGAGATTTCCAGAATAGTATCGCTCATAATTTTTGAACAAATATTCAATTTAATAGGAATTTTCAAAAATAGAAGTTCTGAATTCGGAATCATACTGGCAGGTAGAGGTGGCCAAACGGGCGGTTCAGCCCAGACCGCTCGTGAATTATTCGTCAAAAAAGCACGTTCAGCCCGTTACAGTGACAAACGTGCCCAGCCCGTTCAGCCCGCTACAGTAAACGTGCCGTGCACGAGTCCATTTTCTGTGGACCGCAGCCCGTTCGACCCGGCACGCGAAAGCCCGTTTCTAATTAAAAAGCACGGCACGCACAGCACGTAGAAGCCCGTTTCTAATTAAAAATCGAGTTTATGTGTGATTTTTCTAATGTGTGTTCATAAACAAAGAAAAAATTAGGCTCCGTTCACTTGATAAGAAGAATTTCAAGAATAGTACGAATTTTTGTATGAATTAAATGATCATTCTAGTTGGAATAAATTCACTTGGAACAAAGAAATGAAATGAATTATTCCCATTTCTTTCCATCAAAACTGTGTCATTCTAATCAAACATGTGAGATAAACTCATTCCATCATAATTATTGAATTTGGCATGTTTGGCACGTTCGGCCCATTCGGCACGTTCGTGCCTTCTAACGGCAACCTTCTAATCGTATCTTCTTAAAAATTCGAAACATTTTAATATATTACAAAATTAAAAGAAAAAAGTTACAAATTCGAAACATTTCATATTTTGAGAATATTAAAAATAAATATTAAATTAACAAAAAAAATTCAAATTTTATGTACAATTTCTAAATAGACCTTCGAATTTTCCTATAAAAAAAAAATCGGCCCGCCAGCCCGCCTAGTTCGCGTGTCATTCATGGGCTTCAAATTCAGAAGGCACGGCACGCCCGGCACGTCCAAATCCAGCGTGCGTGCCCGTGCCCTGTTTGGGTCAGCACGGCACGTGGCCAAATCGGCACGGCCCGCAAGGCACGGCCGTTTGGCCACCTCTACTGGCAGGTTATACAAATCACAGAAATACTCATACTTGGATTCCAAATCTCAGAAAACTTAAACAACGAAAGTTGAAGATAATCAAATTATCTTTCCAAGGAGATCAAAATCATAACATTCTGATGAATAATGAATGAGATACGAATTTTATAATATTTCAGAATGTGTGAAAGATCGAATACAAGAATATAGTGATATAATACGAAGGCGAAAACAATAACACAAATCCATACCTTAAAATCCAAAGATTATGAATGCTATTCAAGAAATTCAGCCTAGCAAGACTTAGGAGGAGGGCTTGCGGAGTTCAAGGGTTTTTGGAGTATATGGGCTGAATTTTTTGACTATTGTGTATGTTTTGCCATTTGGGTAGCATTGGGCTTTTTGCCGCGCAAGCCCCTGTAAGATTTTGGGTAGCATTTGCTTTGTGCTATGGAAGCCCTTGTAAGTTTTGATGACCACATATTCTGGATGACCGAAAATGTAGGACATCCTGTAAGATTATCTCCCATATCAGTAAGTAAAGTTTTGTTTTTGTTAATAATTTTGCTGATTAATATGTGTACGTGGTAAAATTAATTGTTTTGAATATTATTTGTAAGTGTATGTGTATGTGTAAGAGTCATATTATATTTTATCGGTTATGTTTTTATTTATGTTAATGTGTTAGTTATGCGCTAGTGATATGATTATTGTTAGAGTAAGTTCATTTTGATTTGAGAGCATTTATTTTTATATTGTGAGTTGAGTATCTACTTTCTATTATCTCATTCGCTATGTCTCATTATTCTTTTATTCAGATATTCATTTTTATTCTTAATTTGTCCAACTATTTAATTTGTTTAGCTTGTGAATCGTTTGATATCCGTATATGAGCCTTTCACTCACTATCGGTCCTTTGTTTCTCTTATTTTGTTTCCGGCAGGTGATCTTATTTATGTGGGCTACTTATTGGGAAGAGTGCGAGTTGCGATATTTTGAGAATTTAGGTGTATTTTTAATTTATGAATTGTAAGATATTTGATTTTGAGAAGTTGTATCGTTTTATACTATTTTTAGTGGATTTTAAAATTCAGTGTATTAGGAGGGATGTTAAAGATAATGTGCCATTCCATTCAAATGTTGGCACTGCAACCTGATATATGGCATCGCCGACGTATGCAACATATCCTTCTTAAATGAATAGAACTTGGCAGAATGACATTGCACTTTAGCGTATTTATTAAAGATTCCGAAAGTTTATTTTTTTAAATGTTGAAAAGTATGTGTTGAATTGAAAGGTGCATTCATAATCTGAGTTATGCAAACGCTATGTTAAGTAACGAACTAATCTAAAATTTTAAGGTATTGAAAAAATGTTTTAATTAACTGGATCTTTTAATAGACACAGACCTAACATGACTACTCAACGAACTACTCACTTCAAATTCTCAATGGACCACTCACCGGCAACCCAACAGAATTCACAACATGAGGCCCTCAAGTATTGGTTTTTACTGGAAAAGAAGCTTGCCCAAGAAATCTCGAAAGGAAGAACTGACCTACTGGACTTGGCATGGGCAAGAATCAACTTTCTCAAGGTTAAGATAGAACCAAAGTTGTTCCAACGGGGTTTAATGGGCGATGAGGAAGCATTAAACAAGATTCATTGGTTCCTAATGAACAAGGTGGGAAAGGGCATAACTCAGATTAATATGATTAATTATATGCATCTGGGTGACATTATTCAAAGTTATACATGATAACACATTTTTATTGTACATTTTTTAGTGAATAATTGAATAAATTGGTACATTATTTTTCCCATTTTACGCTTGGTTTGTATTTATCTTGATTGTGCAGATTTTATGAAGATTTTCGTGATTTGCTTATTAATTAAAGAATATTTGTATTAAAGTCAAGATAGTGTGATACATCGTCACGAGTCAGCAGAATTGTGGTGAATCAAGCAAGATATCATCTCGAATGGGAATGATGAGCAAGCGCTTTGTCACGAAGATTATTGTGAATAAATTAGAGATATTTGTAATTAATTTTCCTTTGTAAAATTTTAGTATAAATAGACCCCTATGCTAATTGTATAGAAGACCTCTAGCTTTACTTCATCTTTTTATCTAGTATAAACTTTTGGGTAAATAGGCAAATTCATAATCAAACTGACCCTCAACTTGCATCTGTGTAACTGAACTCAAAAACCTTGCAATTACATAACTCAATAAATTAAAACTTGCATTTAGGTAACTGCCGTTAACCTAACTAACAGAATAAAAACTAAACTTGCAACTTACATAACTGAACTTATCCGTAACTAGCATTTACATTACTAGATTAATAAAAACTTGCAACTAGGGTATTGAAAAAAAAAACTTATAATTGGGCCCTGAACAAAAAATTCAGTTTTTTATGTTAAAATCTTAATTATTTATTTATATATATAAACTATATAACAAATATTTTAAATCTTAATCTTTTTTTAATTTACTAGCTTATAACCCGTGCAACGCACGACTCCTTTTCTAATATCTCTAATTATATTATTTTTTTTAATTTTATATGTTATTAATTTACATATCAAATTATTGGTAAAAAATTAATATATATAAGATTTTACCCATTCAATTTAATATTTGTGCTCTATCTTGAATTCTTAAAATTTGATTTGGACAATTTTACAGGTCACATGAAATTAGCAAAATATTCAATGATGACTTAACAATTATTTTCCAATTAAAACTATGCAAAAATAAAAGAGAGAAGAAATTGAACATTTTTTCACGTTGAAAATCTATTCTAATTTTAAAATCTACTTATGTTTCGTTTTGATTATCAAAATACCCTTCTTATTATGGATAAGATGAAACCCGAATGATTTTGATGATCACTCTAGTCAGCAAGCTGGTTGGATTAATTACAATCTTTATAGCTAGCTGTATACACATGTGGTATAACTTTGTTTTGCAGGATTACATTTAAAGGCTGAACAATATTCTATTAGCAAGCTAAAACAATCTAATCAGAGTAAGACAGCAAGCTAAGTCTACTCGAACAGGATGTAACAGCAAGCTCACAGCAAATATCCAGAAAGTTTGTCATGCAGACAGCAAGCTCACAGCAAATATCCAGAAAGTTTGTCATGCAGTTTCTAACGGCTAAAATCAAGGGGATATTATAGAAAACCACGTGTCCAAGCTGTCTAATATATATATATTGTAGTATATGTATTAGAGCTCTATTATTCTCCAAAGTGTCTTTCAAAAACAAAATCCCTTAAATCAAGGAACTTTTTGACTAACCTTTTGAAAGTAACAACTCTAATAATTCTTGTGCATGTGCAAGGGAATATAGCTGGTGGTGTTTACTTTCTTCAACAAAAACGGTTTGCAAGTTTGAATAACTTGCCTTCATCAAGTTTCAAAGGAAGAAGCATCAAATTTCAACATGAGGAGCGTATGGGCAGAAATTCAAGTTCATCTACCTTGCTATAAATTCATGTGTGGTTTATGCTCAAAGGAACAACATCAAGAACACACAACAACAACTCAGTTGTTTACATTGCAAAATCTATAAACAACATTCTTGAGCTCTAGAGAGGCTTTGAGGTTCAAGGGAGCTATCTTACTCAGGGGGAGCAGTTCGTTAGCAAGCTGTTATCAGTAAATTGGGTGATATATTATTGGATCTTGTAATTGGTTTATTGGTGATCAATAATATATTCTCTTACCAAGTTAGTAAGGGACTAGGATGTAGACCATAGAAGATTAGGGGTCGAACCTAGCTAAAAACATTGTGTGTTGTTTTCTTACCGTTTGCACTTAATTTCCTGCACTGCATACATCATATAAGCTAGCTGACAGACTGTTTTATATGGCAATCAGCAAGCTGACTAGTCAGTAATTTTAATATTCGGTAAAGTTTAAAATTGGATATAGTTGACCAAAACACTCATTCACCCCCTATAGGTGTGCATTTTTTCATAAGATCCCTTTTACGCTTATTATATATAAGTATATAATAAAAAATTAGAATTTTCTTATAGAATTCATATTCAGTTTTTTATTTTAAAATCATAATTTTTTAATATATAAAAACTCTAAAAAAATTAAATCTTAATCTTTGTTTAATTTATAAAAAATTTGAATTTTCTTAAAACTTTCATATTCAGTTTTTTATTTTAAAATCTTAATTTTTTATATATAAAAACTATAAAACAAATTTTTTAAATCTTAATTTTTTTTAAATTTATAAAAAATTTGAATTTTCTTAAAATAAAAAAATAAACTGAATCTCAGTCTCTCTCCTCTCTTAATTAGTTTATTTTGTTTATTCTCAGTCTCAATTTTGTTCAATGCCCCCGTTGCAAGTTTATTTTTATTCAGTTACCAAGTTGCAAGTTTACTTTTGTTTAGTGCCCCAGTTGCAAGTTTTAATTACTTGATTTATGTAAATGCAAGGTTTTTGAGTTGAATTACCCAGTTGCAAGTTGAGGGTCAGTTTGATTATGAATTTGCCTATTTACCCATAAACTTTTCTCCTTGTATTCAAGTTATCGTGCAATAAAAAGTCAAGTTTTTCTTCAATTTCTGGTATGAGTTCTTTAATTTATATCGTTGTTGCTTTGATCATGCTTGGCTAAGAGCCCTTTCTAAGGGACGGATGTAGTTGGTCGAATAATATGATTATCTGGTGTAAGTGCTTTAAATGACATATTTATTTTGCTAGTCATTTCCAATATCATGTTTATGTGAGTATTTTCATGCGAGCCACACAAGAAGAGTTGGGAGTTCGTATAGTTAGGATCCATAAAATTTTGAGAATTGACTTGATTGGTAAGATCGATACAAAGTGGTTTTTACAACTTTAGATTATATTTGATTCGAAACCTTTGGTTGTCTTTATTTCGAATACTTATGTGTTTATTGTTAGTGGAGATCAAATTTTATGCTACACCATAATTTCATGTTTGACGGATGAAATCCGTTCCTTAGTTGTTTTTTTATAAGTGATATTTTTAAGTGTTAGACAATTATTTTTGTTGGTTTTTAATTAAGAACTTTACTCGCGTTCTCTGTGGATCGACCCGTACTTGCCCTCCGTACTCACATACACCCGTGCACTTGCGATTTTTATTACTTAACGGATTTTTCCTCAACAAGTTTTTGGCCCCGCTACCGGGAAACGCGTCATTGAGTTTTTAGTTTTTAGTTAATATAAATTTTAATCGTCGATTTTGTTTTCTGTTTTCGTAAAAGCAGACCCAAAATTACTTCTTTCGTTGCGTTGCTACGCAGTCAGTTTTTTTACCCTGTTTATTTCTGTAATTTAGTTAGTTTCAGGCAAGGTTGTAAAAATCGGAAATCGGACCAACTCGGTTTTGGTCCAGAAAAATGAGTAATCGGAAACTCGGCGAGTACTCGGACTACTAATCGGATATTGTTTTTTAACTTTTTTTTCTCATAATTTATATGTATTTATTCTAATTTTAGTGTACATGTATTAAAATTAAAACTTAACAATAATATTAATATTACTAATAATATTATTACAATAATATTAATATTACTAATAATATTATTACAACCCTGCTAACAAGTAATAATATTAATATTACTAATAATATTTATTCTAATTTTAGTGTACATGTGTCCAAATAATAATATTAATATTACTGATAATATTAAAACGTGATATAAGTGTATGTATAGAATCTTTGAGAGAGAGGACTTTTAATTGGGCCGAATCTAGATTATAACTATAGTCTATAAGTTGAGCAATAAAAATTATATTTTAATACTTAGCAAAAAAAAAATTAGTCAAATCCGAGTTTGACCCCGATTACTCGAAGTCAACCCGAGTCTTGACCAAGTTATAGCAAAAACCGGTTTTTTATCCGATTAATCACTACTCGGATCGGTTTAGGGATCCAAAACGAGTACTCGGCCCGAGTTACCGATTTTTACAACCTGGTTTTAGATAGTTGTTATATTAGGTTGCCTGTTGGTCACAATAAACACAAGGACTGTTTTTGTCCTGTAGCCTAGTTATAAAAACAAGATTAGTTTATTCTAAAAAAAAAAATAGTTAACGTACTACAGTGCCAAGTAGTCCAAGTTGTTAAATTTGTTAATAAAGGGTTTGTTAATTCTCTTCTTCATTTGTAAATAAATTGTTTTTCTTTTTTTACTCTATTTTATTTTATTTCTTTTATAAAGAATAAAAAAAATAGAGTAAAAATATTTTGTGTTATTTGATTTTTTTTCTCTTTTGATTTTTCAGGTACCTAATTGCGGCTTGAGTTAGTTCTTCGCGGAAATAATTGCTAAGCTATTTCGGGTACTATTTTTCTTCCCCTAATTTATTAAAAAAAATTGTTTAGAATTTTATTTTTTTTTAGATAATTTTGAGCTCAATTAGAAAGGTACCTAAAAGAGAAAGTAATTTGGAATTATTCGAACTCTTTGGTGTCTAGGCAAGTATATCACTTACCTGGCCAATTAAGATTGGTGTCTAGGATGGCGGTTCTCTAATTCAGCGTCTTGTTTCAAGGAAGTGCCCCCGCTTGAATGGCCAATCGGTTTGAATAAATCTAGATTTATGGACTTTTTGGTGGTCCAAACGTTAGGAGCTGTCTAGATTCTTTTTAGGATAACTTAGGATTAGAATTTTTTTCCCTTTTCTTTTGCGTATTTTTTTATGTGCTAATTGCTAGATAATTTCGATATCTTTTAAGTGTGTGCACACTTAGGAAAAAAAAAGTACTAGCGGTCATTTAACTCGCCCACCCGTTTGACTTTAAGTTGCTCACTACCATGGGAGATACTTTACCTTCTCCTTCTACCACACTCCACAATATCTTCTATCCCGAACAAACAAATTGTAGGTCTCTTCTTGAAAATGAACATGAGACTGGTGAAGAACTTAAGAAATTGTTTAGGGATATGTCATCCATAGAAATGCTTGAGGAACTAAATGCCATTACTGCAAAGTGGAATAACCAATGTGAGGAGAGTTCTCTCGAGCGTAAAATCTTTGAAAAACCTTTCATGATAAAGCCTCGTAGACTTTCACTTTTTCCTCCAAATTATGAGTTTAATTTCTTAAAGGCCTATGACATTGATTCGTCCTTTATTGTTCATGACCAAGAAACTCAAGTTAATAATCAGTTTCAACAACATAAGGAAGAACATACTTGGTTTAGGATATCTAATAAGGGAGAATGTTTATTCGAGGTTTACAACCTTGATTGCGACATTGATGATTACACTTTTGATGACTGCTTAAGAAATCTAGAACACTTTCATGTTAGGTGTAAGCATAAGTTTTGGGAGAGACTTCATGGCCTAGTCAAGCAAGGTGTTGGATAGTAGTCAAGATTTGATATGGGGGAGACATGTACAACTGTATATTTTGTATAGTTTTTTTTCTCCTTCTTTGTAAACAGGATATTGTAGCAAGCTCCGACTTATCTCCTTCTCCACCCTAGTGCAAGAATGGTACACCTCTATCTCTATTGTGTATACTTTTCTTTAACATTGAGGACAATGTAAGTTTTTTATATGGGGGGGGGGGGGGTTAGTTATAGTTAGCTTAAAACTTTAATCATGTTGCTTAGTTTATAAAAAAAAATTAAAAATTAAAAAAAAAATCATGTTATTAGTTTGCATGTAGTGTTAAAAGCATGTAGTTCATACTATAATAGTACCTTTTTATGTTTTTCTTCTATAGTGCATTATGTTTAGTTGCATTGCATATGAAGATCCTTACTCTGTTGGTAGTTCAAGTTATTAGCCGTTGACGAATCATGTGCCCATAAAACACGACACAAGTCTTGCCATGATCACAAATTGCCATGCGTTATGTATGCTTAGTACGCACTTGTATTAGTGGTGTGTCTTGGTAACTTTTGTTTCAAATATTTAAGGGGGACGTGTCGCGAATTGGGTGTGCCTTTAGAGGAGCTGCCCTTAGGTCAGCTTAAAAACTTTGAGTCTTCACCTTTGAGCTAAGAGTCGTAGTAGTATAAGTTTGGGGGGAAGCTTGGGGGTCAAGCACTTTAAAAAAAAATAGAGGAAAAAAAAAGAAAAAAAGAAAGAAGAAAAAAAAAGTTATAGTGTACAGGTACCGATAAAGTTGAATGTTAGTGGGGAAGTTGACTAGGTTGGGCTCATTAATAATCCGAGTAAGTAAGTCTGAGGGGACTTTGTGCCTAGCAACCTAAGGTCTTTTATGGTCTGGGATTGCTGACCTAACGCTCGCTAAATGAGTATTAGTGTATAAGTCTTTTGGGACCTCAGCCATTGCACGGTCAATCTAACCACTAGCACTAGAAATGGGGTTCTTTGGTTGGTAGAGCCTTATGGACTTCGTCTACGAGTTTAACGGGTTGGTACACCTAAAAGTATCCGTGATTCCTACGACAGTGAGTATAGGTTTTTCTTTAATCTCGAGGACGAGCTTGACTTTGATATGGGGGAATTTGATAACACATTTTTATTGTACACTTTTTAGTGAATAATTAAATAAATTGGTACATTATTTTTCCCATTTTACGCTTGGTTTGCATTTATCTTGATTGTGCATATTTTATGAAGATTTTCGTGATTTGCTTATTAATTGAAGAATATTTGTATTAAAGTCAAGATAGTGTGATACATCGTCACGAGTCAGCAGAATCGTGGTGAATCAAGCAAGATATCATCTCGAATGGGAATATAATGCTGAGCAAGCGCTTTGTCATGAAGATTATTGTGAATAAATTAGAGATCTTTGTAATTAATTTTCCTTTGTAAAATTTTAGTATAAATAGAACCCTATGCTCATTGTATAGAAGACCTCTAGCTTTACTTCATCTTTTTCTCTAGTATAAACTTTTCTCCTTGTATTCAAGTTATCGTGCAATAAAAAGTCAAGTTTTTCTTCAATTTCTGGTATGAGTTCTTTAATTTATATCGTTGTTGATTTGATCATGCTTGGCTAAGAGCCCTTTCTAAGGGACAGATGTAGTTGGTCGAATAATATGATTATCTGGTGTAAGTGCTTTAAATGACATATTTATTTTGCTAGTCATTTCCAATATCATGTTTATGTGAGTATTTTCATGCGAGCCACACAAGAAGAGTTGGGAGTTCGTATAGTTAGGATCCATAAAATTTTGAGAATAGACTTGATTGGTAAGATCGATACAAAGTGGTTTTTACAACTTTAGATTATATTTGATTCGAAATCATTGGTTGTCTTTATTTCGAATACTTATGTATTTATTGTTAGAGCATCTCCAATACTTATGTGTTTATAGTTAGTGGAGATCAATTTTTATGCTACACATAATTTCATGTTTGACCGATAAAATACGTTCCTTAGTTGTTTTTTTATAAGTGATATTTTTAAGTGTTAGATAATTGTTTTTGTTAGTTTTTAATTAAGAACTTTACTCACGTTCTCTGTGAATCGATCCGTACGTACTTGCCCCCCGTACTCACATACACCCATGCACGATTTCTATTAATTAACGGATTTTTCCTCAACAATACAACTAGCTACTGTTAATCTCATAATATCCGCAATTTGCCTAGATCAAGTAATCTCATAATTTATTACTAATACAATTCTCTGTTATAAGCATTGTGTAACAAGCTGTAATATAATTAATTATATCCCTCTGGGTGACAGTTTTCAAATTTGTACAAATTTGTACAACGAACTAGGTGAAATGCATCCATCACTATAAAGTATAAACACATATTTCTTTGTTATTATCTTTCCCTCGACTTTTGTATTATGAAAAAAATCAAGCCAGCCAACCCAAAAAGAACTTGCAAATTCATATGGTTCACATGGGAATGCACACACCTCCTCTGTAATCAAATTCTGAGATAGACCCCTCTCGTGAAAATAAATAATTAAAAAATATATATATGAGATAGTCTATGTATGACCGGGTAAACAATCTAAACTATACGGAGTATCATTTTGACACTTTCTTTAACCCTCGAGCATCCACACTTGCCCAATGACAAAGACAATCGAGTCCGACACTTTGATACGTATAATATCTTCTACTACCAAATTCGGTTTTATTAACACCTGGTTCAACTACAGAAACTTTACTTGATTTGTGTTCATTAACATATGTTGGACAAGATTATCAGTTTAGCTAATGTCTACAAACATGTCCTGCTTTATACTATTTTGAATAAACATAGGTTACACTGATCACGTAGTATGAAGAAACGCCAGAAATAATCGAATGATGCAGAAAAATTAAGACAATGGAGTATGAATGTAACCTACAGAATGTACCTAAACTAACCATTATTGCTTCTCCAGATCATCATCTAAACCTGCATGAATTCTTCGTGACGAACGATCCCCGCTCAACATTTTCCTAAATGAACTTAACCTGGATGATGATCCAATTACGTTCCCCGAACCCTCAGCTGTTCCTTCTGCAATTTCATGATTTAGAGGCGGAGCTGTCGGTTCAGGCACATCTCTTGCAGGCTCATTGGCTTGAACAACAACCTGTGGTGGCTCTACTTCAGTACGACAAACAGGACAAGTTGAATTCGTACTTAACCATGTATCAATACAAGCTACATGGAAATTGTGTTTACAATTCGGCAAAATTCTAATCATTTCACCATCCTCTAAGTTACTTAGACAAACTGTACACTCTATTATTCTTGCTTTCGGGTCTTGCTTGAAGACAAAAGTTGGCAGCGATCCGATAATTGTTTCATCAAGTCCGGTTTTTGGAGGTTCGGTAGCAGTTGCAAATAGGCCTATCTGCCAGAGGGAAGTGCGATGACGAGCTTGGCGACGAAGAACACATCTTACATAAATGTGAAGGAGTGTAACAAGTAATACTACGAATGACAACGATATTATTGCTGTAACCAAAATTTTTCCACTCGCATTGTACCTTTTTCCGTCATCATCGTCGTGGAAATCCATCGTTGATCCACCGGAACTTTTCTGGTGCTAGCTTCAAGATGAATTGGAGTGAAGCGTTCTGTAGTTGTTTGAATATGACTTTGATATTGAGTATCGTATGGGATAAATAAAATTTTATACAAGTATGAATAATAATCTTATAAGTTGGTACAAAAATTTCAAGGGGGGGCTGACTGTTGACTATTGACATTTTATCATTAGCGGGTTATTTCCTCAAAGTTTTTTTTTTTTTTATGAAAGGTGATAATTCAATATATAAAAGCCGTACGGCATCTATAAAAATGATTGAATCGATCAAATATAGAATATGATGACATGCTCGTCTTCATAATCAAAATGAGTCAAATAAGCAGAAATCTGAAAAAAAATGATATGTCTATAAATAATCGTTCTACGCTCCATATTTTTGTCAAAATCCGTTTGAGCTAACGACCACAAATGAAGTTCCGGCCAAGGTCTTATTGTTGAATCCGAACCAACTCTTACAAAAGAATGAAAGAAATCCACACATCTCACCAAGAAGAGAAAAACCACACCTCTCACCAAGGAGAGAAAATTGAACTTACAAAAAATTGAAATTACACAACAAATCAAACTAAAATAAGTCTTAGATTTAGAAAACGGAACCCCAAAAACTAGAGAAACCAGACCCCTCTTGAGACCGAAGATCCACCAAAATTTGGGAAGAAATCGAGAATCCACCACAAATCGGAGAAGAAAAATCCGAAAACTCCGAGGATTCAGATCTAAGCACAAGAAGAACTAATTATTGAAGAAAATAAGAACAAAAAACAAGGAAATTGGGCCTCCAGTCGGTGGAGGATCCACCGCCGAAGGAAAATGGAGACTGAGGAGATTGTTTTAGAGAAGAGAGAAGAGAGTTTTTTTACAAGATGGAAATTTTGGAAGAACTACTCCCTCCATCCCAATGATTTCTATACATTGTGGGACGGGGACGTGGACGTGATACGCATTTTAAGGCTCCTAACTACTATAGTTACATAACTTATTTTTATAATTTTCTTTTTTTGTATAAAAATAGAACAATCCTACTTTTATACAAAAAATGAAAATTTCAAAAATAAATTATGGAACTATACTAATTATGTACCTTAAAATGCGTGTCAAACACTTTAAAAAAAAACGTATAGAAATGAATGGAAAAACTAAACAATCAAACATTCCTCAAGTTTTTAATTAGTCTTTGGTGTAAACTTGTTAGACCAATAAAAATATGCAACACGCCACACTGCACCCGGCAACACTCTGTTCTAAAGGTATGAAAAAAGAAATTTGGATTGAGAGTTTGAAATATCGCACCGCTTATACAAAAGTACACATTAGATCTTGACGAATGCTTGTTTTCCAAAGTATTTTAATGAATAATTTAAGAGTTAATTGCAAAAAAGTGGCCAGATTTTACACTCATTTTCAAAAAAGTGGCCAGATTTTCAATTTTGCAAAATGATGGCCAGACTTGCCTTTTTCCTTTCAAAAAAGTGGCTGGAGATGATTTTCATCTTATTTGGCAGGGGTAAAATGGGAAAATATGTTATTTTACTAAAAAATAATGCTAAAAACCCCAAAAATTATCCAAAAAATCCTCAAATTAATATGTATCACCATATGATTGGTTATATTCGTAATAAAAATAATAATGCCCCCTCCACGCATGCACATAAATTGACTAATTAAATCTTGACAACTCATATTTTTGGATTTTTTGGTGAATTGATGTGCATACATGGGGGTATTATTATTATTATTACGAATATAACCAATCATATGGTGACACATATTAATTTGGGAATTTTTGTGGATAATTTTTGGGATCTCTAGCATTTTTTTCCCATTTTACCCCTACCAAAAAGCTGAAAATCGCCTGTAGCCACCGTTTTGAAAGGAAAAAGGCAAGTCTGGCCACCTTTATGCAAAATTGAAAATCTGGCCACTTTTTTTGAAAATGAGTGTAAAATACGGCCACTACTTTGAAGTTTACTCATAATTTAATGGTACATACCGTATATTATATCCTAAATTGAATTTCAATTTTACAGGTCTACCATTGCAATGTGTGTGGGAATTATATACTCCTGTTAAAGTTTTTTTAATGTTACTGGACGTGGTAAAATGGGTTTAGATTGAAAAAATCAAACTGAAGCTAATGAAATTGAATTCAATTTTATATTTGAATTGAAAAATTCGATAAATATCTGAAAACCAATTTAATCCGATTCATAAAAAGTGTAACCTGAAATAATCTAAAATGTTGGATCCGATTATGATCTGGAACCGATCAAAACCGAATAATAAATTATCCGAATCAAATATAACTGGAAATATTGAATCCGATTCGAATTCGAATAGAAAATGATAAATTAATTAGTTGTCACAATTTTAACAAATTAAAACCAATAACCTATATACGCATATTTCATTAAATATTTACCTCATTTATAAATAAATTACTTATTAAAATTAAATTTATATCAAATACATCATAATTATTTTTTCATCCTTTTATAGGAAGTACTTAATTTTCCTACTTCTTTTTCCTATAAAAAAAAGTACCTGTGGGCCTGTGGCATGTGGTAAGTACGCACCCTGACCGGGCTCGCGGACCGAATCAACTACTCCACTAGCAATCAACACTAGCCGAAAGACCTCAATCATCATTAATCTTAAATATTTTCAAAAAAAAAAAAAAAATCATTAATCTTAAATATTCTTTTTGTGTGTTTTTTTTTAAAAAAATTATCCCAAATTACGTATTCTTCTATTTTTTTCATACAAATTTAAGATTAATTTTCTAAAATTACCCTCACATTCACTGTTGGCTCTTTTGATAAATATATTGTCAAAAGTAAATTTTTGTAATTTTATTAAGAAAAGCTATTTGCAAAAATACCAATCTTATTTATAAATTTTTGCAATTTTAAGTTTGTTAGGAAAAGTTGTTTATCGATTTTTTTTTTTAAGGTGGGGTGATATTTTGGTGGATTTGGGTTGCATGGTCCGGCAGGGACTAAATGCAACTGATTGAAACCACATTCAACGAAATGCAACCAAATGTAACTCTTTTTTTTAAGGTGGGTGATTTGGTGGATTTGGGTTACAGGGCCCCGCAGGGGCATATTCAACTGAATGCAACCACGTGCAACTAAATTTCTGATTTTAACTTTAATTTCATTTTTCATTTGTCATTTTCGACCTCATTTTATATATATATATATATATATATATATATATATATATATATATATATATATATATATATATATATATATATATATATATATATATATAGGGTTGGACTCCATAAAAAACACTTTAAATAAAGAACAACAAAGAACACCTTATATCTAATAGATCCATTGCCCCTGGCGGGGCCACCCAATACAAAAAGTTCTTATTTTTTTAGGCTCTATCCATCCAGAAAAAAAAAAATTGAAAATTTTACTGTTCATCGATGACGTCATCAGTGACGTCATCATGAACAGTAAAATTTTCAATTTTTTTTTTTTTGCTGGATGGATAGAGCCTAAAAAAATAAGAACTTTTTGTATTGGGTGCCCCTGGCGGGGCCAATGGATCTATTGGAATAAATGATTTTATAGTGTTCTTTATTGTTCTTTATATAAGAGTGTTCTTTATGGAGCAAAGACCTATATATATATATATATATATATATATATATATATATATATGCTAGCGTTCAAATATAAACCAACCTTACAATAGAAACTAGAAACCTACACTAAATAAATTATATTTCATTTATTTTAAGGGCCCCGCTAGGGGCACCTTCACAAAAAACGTATAAAATTATTGGCTTTATTCAAAAATAATAATAATAAAATTACTGTTCACATGCTGACGTCACTGCCACGTCATCACGTGAACAGTGAATTTTTTTTATATATATATATTTTTGTTGAATAGAGCCAATAATTTTATACGTTTTTTTGTATTGGGGTACCCCTAATTTGGTGATTAGATTAGCTTGAAATATTTAATTTAGGTTTAGTTTCTAGTTTCTATTCTAAGTTAGTTTCTATTAGAACCAGTGTTCTAAAAATCGGGATTAATCGGTGATTAATCGGCGATTAATCGGTAATCGGTGCCTTTCCAAACGGGATTAATCGGGAAAAATCGGTGATTAATCGGCGATTAATCGTTAATCGGTGCCTCTACCAATTAAGTCTGATTCCCGTTTTTTACAACAATGATTAGAACAAGATCATATATATATATATATATATATATATATATATATATATATATATATATATATATATATATATATATATATATATATATATATATATATATATATCACGATTCAAGTGAGAACCGTGAGAACAATTGTTTTGCACTTTTTAAAAAAGTTCAGAACAATTATTCAACATATTTTACAAATTTTTATATATGTATTGTTCAGCTTCAAAACAATTATAATCTTACTTTTTTCATGTTGATATATGTTTTCAATAGAGCATGTATGCATGAGTTTAATAATAGCTTTGTTTGTCAAATATATTATTCTTTATTTTTTTATGGGTCATGTTAAACATAAGGACTATGTTTAAAAATTAATTTTTGCTATGTGGTGAATTTTTATTGGATGATTTATATGAATGCATGAGTACATAATTTTTTATAAATGGATCAAAGTCTTGAACCAATTAAAAACTACTACGTGACAACTTAATCATGAGGGTTATGGTTAACATTTTCCCTTTTTTAATAAGACATCTTGTTATAAAAATTTGTTATAGTTAGATTTTATTTTACATTACTAAAATAATAATGGATGCTTTTATTATATTTAATTAAAAATATTATAGTTATATAAGAGTTGTTCAATAAAATTATTTCTTAAATACAAAGATTTCAGACATTTATTGGATCTATATTGTCAATCGTATTTTTGTTATGTTATAAACAACTATTATTATCAATAATAATATAAGAAAAATTATAATCTCATAAACAAAATATTTTAACCAATATTAATTATGTAAAAAAAGTAATTATAATATGTTTTAAAAAACATGTGCATGCATAAGTTATAGGTTATTCAGCAAATCAAAACGATTCCAATTTCCAGAAATGTTCGATTCGATGCGTGGTTTTGGCCCCTGGAACAATCAGGTTTGTTTACTGTAAAGAGTTGCTATAGAAGATTGGTAGGGGAACAATCTTGTCCACAGTCGAAGTTTTGGAAAAGATTATGGTCATTAGAGCTTCCTGCGAAAGTAACAAATTTTGTTTGGAGAGTTTGTAAAGCAGTAGTACCAACAGCAGTGGCTTTAGTGGAAAAGAAAGTTCAAATGGACATTACATGTTCTTGGTGCTTACTGTCGAATGAAGATATTGGCCATGTGTTATTTGGATGCTCCTTTGCAAGAGAGGTGTGGATAAAAGTGGGGATTCCGGAGGTGAATTCAGAGTCAAGCCAAAGATCGGTTAACGAGGTACTCTCCTATCTGTTTAATACTTGTTCACGTGAGAAATTGACATGGATAGCCATGATCTGTTGGAATTTATGGAACAGGAGGAATCGGTGGGTATGGGACAAAATAAGAGTCTCGGTTTTTGGTGTTTACTCAACCGCACTTAACATGTTAAACGATTGGAAAACTGCCCAGGTGACCAAACAGAATTGTAGGCATGCTATTAACTCAAGCCCCCGCTGCTGGATTCCTCCACCAGTTGGATGGGTGAAAGTTAATATTGACGCGACCATATTTGCAGAATCTGGAAGCATAGGAGTAAGCAGTGTGATTAGAAATGCAGATGGGGAATTTGTTCGGGCTAAATCACGAAGATTTTCAGTTAACTTGCAGCCGCGAGAAGCAGAAGCGCTAAGCTTAAAAGAGGCACTTTCATGGGTAAAAGAATTAGGTTTTAAAAAATATATGTTTGAAACGGACTCAAAATTACTTGCAGATGCATGTATGGGAGGACAGGGAAGGTCATGTTTTCACACAATTGTTTTAGATTGTGTAGAGTTGTTTAAGCACTTTGAGGATGTGCTAGTTAAATTTGTTCATAGGTCTGCGAATGGAGTAGCCCACTCTTTGGCGAGGGCGGCACATTCTATGTCAGACTTTCAGAGGAGTGGTGTGTCGCTCCAGATTTTATCTCTGATGTATTGAGTATGGATTTCATTTAATATAAGCAAGTACGTTCTATTCAAAAAAAAAAAGTTAGTAAATAATAATATTAATACCAAATGTATGCCAACTTGTTCATACTCTTTTCCCTGTATATTTATTTCAACCATGCAGGATAGCAATTTCATTTTTTAAGCTCGTTAATCATTACGATTTAATTATTATAAGAAAATAGAGAAGTTCAATTTTTTTCTGAAAAAAAATTATGTAACACATATCTTGATTGGTTGTCTATAATTCAGTAAAATAAACATATTAATTAAAATTTACTATATCATGATTCATGTCAGTTATTTGAAAATAAAGTTTAAAATTCAATCCGAGACACCAACAATGTTGTTTTTTTTTTTTTTTTGACAAAATGCAAATTCATTCCATTAACTTAAAACAAGTCTAGCCGGGACAAACCCCCAACTGACGATGTAGGTTGATAAACAATAAAACGACCTAAACAAATAGCCGCATTGTTTCCAGACCGCTTAACACACTGAATCCATGGATTCTTGAAACTGAAAATGAATACAAAGGCTTATCGAGTAATCCAGCCTACATCAGTCCCGAAAATGGTAGCTTCATAATTGACCTTCACAATAGTTCCATGGCTGTTGCGGTGTTCAGGCGACTCAGTTGCAAAAACTAAGCAATGAGGAACAAGAATCCTCGAATAATGAACAACTATAATTTGTGAAAGGTGAGCACATGCGGTCGCAACCGTTCCAAGCATACCCCAGCTATCTACATGTCGGGAGCCAACTATAGACATGCCGAAAGTATTAATGATGCGGTAATCCAAATCTCCCAAAATTCCATCCGAATCATTCTCATCAATGTTGTTTTTTTTTGACAAAAAGCTGCGGAGTTTTATTAACTTAAATCCAACTCAATACAATTCTGAACGTTAATAGGAACAGACCACCTATTACAACTTACAAGTACGACCTAGTATAGCATATGACTCCCTATCAAGCGTATGGGCAACCATATTTACAGATCGCTTAACAAATAACAACTCAATATTGTTTAAACGGTACATGAAGTTACAACACTCCGTAACCACCATGCCAAAACGAGACCTCATTGGAGTTATACTCCTGATAGCTTGAACCACGACAAGACAATCAGACTCCAGCGTGACTCCTGACCATTGCATAGTATCGATCCAACTCAAGGCCTCTTTAACTGCCATGACCTCTGCTACAACAGGTGAAACAAGTTCATGATGGACTATCGTTTTCGCCTCAATAAGGCCACCATCTGAGTCCCTTGCGACCAGACCAAAACCAACCTCCTCTCGATCCTCGAAAATAGCTGCATCGACGGACACCTTAACTGTGTTTGGTTGAGGCTTTACCCAGAAAGAAGCTTCATCTCCATCAAATCGTGGTTGTAGAAGAGCCGTAGAGGACCTGCTCTGGGCTATTGTCCATTGTGTAAGGTATTGCTTCGCCGCTGTTACTACTCTATTAACTGTCGAGGGCTTTTGATAGCTCTCCAAATCGACCAACAGAGAACCACAGACTCAGCACGTTGTTTTTCAATTCCTGAAGTCCATAAATCATACATCCACCCCTTAAAATCCGAGACCTGATTCCAAACAATACTATGATTCAGAGTCATCCAACAATGCTTTGCAAACGGGCATAAGAACAAACTGTGAAATATGGTCTCCTCTTCATTAGCACAAATCGGACATATTTTTTGAACTGGCACATGCTTATAGTGTAGTTGGGCCAATGTAGGTAAGCAACTTGAGATCGCACGCCAAACTAAGTTAAGTGCTTTAGGGGGAGCTTTGATTCTCCATAGCACACGCCAAACATCATCATTATCTTCTGCATTCCAACATCCCCTTTGCATCTGAAGTAGCTTATATGCACTTTTAACCGAGTACACCCCTGAATTCTCCAGTCTCCAATACATCACATTTTTGTGACTTGCAGCATCCAGATGAACATTCAGAATTCGTCTTTGATCCCTGTTATTAAAAACATCCCTGATAACCTCAACATCCCACTCCTTCTTGTCAATACACATTAACGATGACACATAATTGTGATAAATGGCTGGGGACACTATCGTGATATAAGGGTTGTCAGCTTCTGCCCACCAGGGATGACCTACAATCTTTATACTCTCACTGTTTCCTACCCTTCATCTAACTCCATCCAGAATCAACTGTTTTGCCTCAAAGATACTCCTCCATACGAAACTTGGGTTATGTCCCAAAGTGGAGTTTAGGAAATCGTTATCAGCAAAATAACGTGCTTTGTAGAACCTCGAAACCAAACTATCTGTATTAACAATAAAGCGCCATCCTTGTTTCCCTAGCATAGCTAGGTTGAAGTCCCTGAAATGCCTAAAACCCAGTCCACCCGTACTCTTATGTTTTGCCATCCTTTCTCACGCCATCCAGTGAATTCGAGATCTATTAGCTTGGTCAGTGCTCCACCAAAACTTGGACAGATTTCTCTCTATATCCCTAGTGATTTCCAACGGCAACAGGAAAACACTCATAGCATAGGCTGGTAACGTTTGAGCTACAGATTTCACCAAGATTTCTTTCCCTGACCTGGATACATACTTACCATCCTAACTTCGAATCTTTGAAGTAACCTTCTCCTTAAGATATCCCAGAATTGCTGATTTGTTTTTCCCTATAATGTTAGGCAGCTCCAAGTACTTGCTCTGTGCATCAGCTTCAGACATTTGCAGTAACTGACAGACCTGCATTCGATTGTACTGTATCACGTTTGTACTAAAAAATATCGAAGATTTACTCCTGTTCGCTTTCTGACCCGAAGCTTTCTCATAGGCATCTAACAACTCTAACACTTTCCAAGCTTCTTCAGTGTTAGCTTTACAGTAGAAGTAGCTGTCATCGGCAAAAAACATGTGAGATATAACAGGTGCTCTACGACATACCTTAATGCCATGAATCCACTGCTTTTGCTCATACTTCCGAATCAACGCAGATAGCCCTTTTGCACAGATGATAAAGAGGTAAGGAGACAGGGGGGTCTCCTTGCCGAATACCTCGAGTAGGAATTATAGGGCCCATGACATGATCTCCATGAACTATAGAATAAGTGACTGTAGATGCGCATTGCAGGACCAAGTGAACCCACCACTCTGAAAAACCCATTCTTAGCAATATTGCTTTCAAAAAACTTCATTCAACACGGTCATACGCCTTACTCATATCGAGCTTCGAGGCCATAAAACCATCCTTTCCCACTTTCTTACGTTTTGGATAGTGCATAACCTCATAGGAAATCATTATGTTATCTGAGATTAACCGTCCCGGGATAAAAACACTTTGTGTATGTGATACCACATCATCCAATACTCCCTTCATTCTATTAGCCATGACTTTGGTAATCACCTTCATTAGCACATTACAAAGAGCTATAGGTCTGAGCTCACTTACTATGGTAGGATTCTTTTTCTTCGGAATTAGAACTAGGTTTGTAGCATTAAGATCGTAAAGAATCTCACCAGTAGCAAAAAATTGTTTTAGCAATCTGCTAATGTTATTTCCAACTAACTTCCAGTGCCTTTGAAATAAATGCTGGTGTCATTCCATCGGGGCCCGGAGCTTTATCCGGATGCATCTGAAAGAGTGCCAATTTACCTCCTCTGTAGTGATCTCTCTAAGCAACTCTGTATTCTGCACTTGACCGATTGTTTGTGGAACACAATCAATCACCTCCTCTGCAGCAGTGGAGGCAGCAACGAATAGGCCTTGATAGAAATTAGTGATCAAATGTTAAAGACCACTCTGCCAATCCAGCCACGTCCCATTATCATCCTTAAGCTTCTGTATATGATTTGTACGACGACGAGTATTACAAGCAGCATGGAAGTACCTTGTGTTTTTATCGCCCGACTAAAGCCATAATTGTTTTGATCGTTACTTATTTATAAGCCCCTTTTTTCTTTTTTTGCCTCCAAAATATTTCCTTTTGATCAAGAATTAAAAATAATTGCTGCTTCACTTCCTTATACTTCTCTACAAACTGGCTATCTCGAACACCTCTGAGCTGTTTTAACTGTGATTTGCATTCCTTAAGTCTTTTATTAAAACACCCAGTTATTTCTCTTCCCCAGACTTCTAAACTCTCACCACAATGCCTCACCTTTTGCATTATGTTCTGAGTCCCCTCATCCTCCCAATTATCTTTGACAATCTGGAAGCATAGTGGCTCCAGCAACCAAGCATTCTCAAACCTAAAAAACCTCCGCCTTGTCCATAAACCTCCTCTCCTTGGATCCAGATAAATCGGACTATGATCTGAAGGTGTTCCTTCCAGGTTATATAATTTTGCCAGTGGGAAAAGTTGACACCAAGCACTACTTACCAAGGCTCTGTCAAGCCTAATCTCCAACCAGGAATCAGTATTCCTACCCTTCTCCCAAGTATAGGGATGACCAACTAGTTCCAGGTCTGTTAACTCCGTTTCCTCAAGAACACTATTAAAACCATCAACCAGACTTTGAGGGTATGCAGCTCCACCTTTTTTTATCATTCTGAGATACTATATTATTCATGTCGCCTATTACGCACCAGGGCAGGTTAGAGTCTCGAGCTAGATTCCTCAACAAATCCCAGGTTCTTCTTCTTAGATTTCTGTTTGGTTCACCATAAAGACCTGTCAATCGCCAAGGCTGAACACCCTCCATGTGAATCTCTACATCTATATGATTATTAGATAAGCTAATAAGTCTCACCTGATCAGTATCTCTCCATAACAAGGCTAAGCCACCACTTCGACCCTGAGCTTCCACTACTACCATTCCTTGAAACTTTAAACAAGACCGTACCCACTCCATCTTTTCTTTATTACTCAACATTTCACTCAAAATACAACGGAAGGCCTTTCATGTCGGACTAAATCCTGAAGGAACTGTAACTTCCGAGGCGCCCCCATACCCTGGCAGTTCTAACTTACAGTACTCATAATGATTGGCGGGCTTGCAAAGCAGCACCCGCCATATTCAAGTTTTTTTGGTTCTGTGTTTCAATCTCCTGTGGGCTCGATATCATTTCCAGTTCTGGGCTTTCCTTTGTTTCTGGGCCGTAAATATCCTCCACTCAGCGTTTTTTTGGGTCATTCCCAAAGATCTCATTTAGGTCCACAATCATATTATTTCCATTTGCTAAACTTTCCTTCTCCTGACTTTGTGGTAACAAATTTTTAAAACTAACAATCTGTTTTTCCGCCTCTCCTGTATTCACTCCCCCAGATGACGTTGTTGCTTGCAAGTTGTTACCCAACCCAATCCCTGATTTCACGTGATTTATCCCACTAGCGTTTGTTACGCTGTCAAACCTTTATCCACTTTCTTCAACCGGATCTTTTGCCTGAGTTACACCTCCCGGTCTCAGCCACTTACTCCCCATTGTATGTATACGTCGTCTTGGTTCTGCACGCATCTAGGCACCAAAAGGTTTTTCTACTCTATCCTCCGGAATATCGAATAGCTTCTCACAGAACTTGTCACTATGCCCGATCATACCACATATAAAATAGAATGTAGGGATACCTTCGTATTTGAAGTTAACCCAACACCAGTTTGTCTCACTTTTCTTTAACATCATCCTTCTTTTGAGTGGTTTATCAAGATCAATAGCCACACTAACTCATAGATACTCCCTTCATACCCCCATGAAATTATTAGCGTCAGATTCCACAAATTTACCAATGTAATTGCCAACATCTGTGACCACTCTTTGCGACATGAAACTAGTTCCCATCCCATACAGTTGAACCCAAATCTCCAGATTATTGATTTGATTAGTACATGGATTATCCCCTTCTTGCAACCTTTCAAAAATTAAGTGGAGCGCCCAAACGTCCATGGACTTCCCTTACAAACCCTTGTGATATCTAATTCATGATAGAATTGAAATATGAAACGATTAGCATCCAACTGTTTAACATACATTCCCTTACCCGGACGCCATAAGGAGGCCATCTTGTGCTGCATGGCTTGAAAATCAATCGTTGAATCTGTCAAAAATTTGCCCACGAGACACCACCGAGTATCAATCTCACTTAAACCTTCATCATCCTCTCCATAGGTTATGCCATCAGTCTCCTCATCTTCAATAGAAATCATAGCAAACTCATCCTTCATTTCATCCATTACAGAACGATATCCCGCCATAAAGAGATAATTACAATCTATCAAGAAAAGAAAACAGCATGAATCTTTAACAGAAACAGACCAGACCGTTAACAAGAAAACACTCTCACCATGTCAAAAGCCAAGACATTTTACATAATATATATGGTTTTCTTTTAAAATGACATCAAAAAGGTCATATATTGCTAGTTAGCATCTTTTAATTGAGAATAACTAATGAATAATCTTTTAATCTATTTTCCTCATCAATGTTGTTAATTGTTAAAAAAGAGTACGATATTCAAATGTTGCCCAAGGGTTTTGCAAAATGGAGTGGTGATAATTTGGGCTACTGGTTTGTACAAGGTCTTGAGATTGAAAGAAGGGATTGGGCCATATACGCTTGGTCATCGCCCAAACTTGCAATGTGCGGTAGCTTCAGGGAAAATTTAGGTTGATAGGAGTAGACAGTTTCTCAATTACTAAATTCTTTTTGAGTGAGTGAAACGATATTAATTAATAGGTTTCATGTGCCTAGGATTACCTTAGGATTCTATCCGAGCTTAAAGTATTTTTAATATAAATTTAAGAGTATTTATGTAAAATCAATAAAAAAGTTTATATTTATAAAAATGTTTCTGAGGAACCCTTTATAAGTACAAATCACTTATAACCTTAGGAGACATTTCTGAAATTGTTCTCGTACCCAGTTTTCTCTTAATTAATATTGTTAACTTTTTTGAATTTGAGACTTTTTGAAATCTAAGACCTCTGCCTTGATCAATAGTTTGGAAATACTCCCTCTGTCCTATCCATTTCTTTACGGTTTCTTTTTTTGGGATATACCTTTCAATTCTTTACATTCCAAAATTTACTAAAAATAGTAAACTTTTAATAATGTAAAACACTATTACACCTACTATTTTCCTCCACTTTCTTAATTATATTATTAAATATTAATATGTCCCACCACTTTACCCATTTTTCATCATTTTAACACTTTAAATATAAAAAACAATGGTCTCTGTTGACGGAGGAATTTGGTAACAACAAAATTCGAGGTACTTCGCCGGAAACAAGATCTACAGCGGTGGTTCTTTGCCGAAAAGAGTGGTGGTGTGTGGTGGCTGTTTGTGATTGGTGGCTGAGATTGATAGGGTTAGTGGCGGCTATTCAGAGCTCTCGACTTCCAACCCCTCAATCGGCCTACGTACCCCGGTATTTATAGGGGATCAAGCCATACGTAGTTCTTGGAGAGCAAGAAACCCAAATGGGCTTGGATAACGAACCAGCTTCTGGAATGTTCTACTATGAGGCCTAACCACAAAGGCCCAAGGCTCATCCAGGATCTCAAGACTTCACGGATAAGGAAACTTCCCCCGTCGAGGACTAGTCCTATCCGCTACCAGCTATTTCTTGATTTCAAGGATGCAGGTATAGCCGTGGTTTACCCCAAGTGCAGAACGCATCCCTGTCCCCCGAATGAGAAGCACCCACCAGATAGCAGGACAGGTGATCCAGAGCTTTTGGGTGCAAAGTGCAGGATTACTCCAAAGTTCCCCAATGAGGGCGCGCCCATTGGCTACAGGAACAGATCTCCCAAAGCACACACCGAAAAGTCCCCATCTTTCCACCTTAGGGCGCGCCCTTGGTGTCTAAGAAGGGTCCTTATATCCAGGCAAACTCCTGGAGGCCTTCTGCGACGGACATTCCCCTCCTGAGATACGACAGGAGGGAATTCTTCAACTTTTGGAATTCTAGCTTGAGTGGAATTCATACTTGGGTGGAATCCTAGGAGAGATTTCCTTAATGTCTTCTCAGAAAATCAACTTGAATCAATTTGTCACCATGTTTTATATTTAGGGCGCGCCCTCTTTGTAGAGAAAGAGAGAGTGCGTCCTGACTTCTCCATTTTCTGCCAAAACCCTAATTAATTCTAGAATTCCCCAAATTGAACCCGTATTTAACCCGAATCCATCTTGAAAATACCCGAACCGAATTTTAGCTATAACAACTACCCCCCAATTCCGTATGAAATCAAAGATGATATATGGAATTTCTCTCATAAAACCCAAAATTCCCAATTTCTCCTCAAAATATTTCACTAGGGCGCGCCCTGGCAAAGGACGCGTCCTTAGAATTCCAATCGACCCAAGTGGTTGACAGCTGTTTTCCACTAACTTCTCAAACCTCTATAAATACTTCTCTAACCTTCACTTTACTCTTTTTACTTCTCTCTCCCAAAATATATACCCTACTCCGGCAATTTTCTTTTCCGAGCAACAATCCGGCTAATTCCATTACATTTTTTGTCATTTCTTCCCCAAATCGAACTCTAGACACTACACCATAAACAGCCTGCGGTAACCAAAAAATTCTGTTACATTAGGGTGATAAAATGTTACAATAGACCCATTTTTGGGCTAAGGTAACATAAATTATATGTTACATATTTCGATGTTACCTTAGGGTACCTAATGTAACTTATTTCACCCCTAGGGTAACATGTACTTTTGGGTTACCTTAGAGGTCTACTGTAACATAAAAATGACATATTGCAACATAAATATTTGGTTACCTTAGGGTGCTTCAATTTTTTTAAAAAATGGGCCCCACCAGTGGGCCCCACCAGTAGGCACCACCTGTGAACAGATTTTTTTAAAATTTCTGATTTAATTGTTTTTCTGCCAATTTTTTTTTTTTTTTTGCTAAATATTTCTGCCAATTTCACTGGTAATATTCCTTAAACTTTCATAAATACACGATTTTTTGCATCCAAAAAAAAAACAAAAAATAGACTAACAACTCAAATTAATACGACATAATTGAAATAAATCACAAATATAAACTTTCATAAAATTTAAAAATATCACTGAGTTCGTACAATGATGTAACTAAAATATTATTGCAACTACTAATTACAATAAAACAACAAAAACTACTTATTTAACAATTTATCCTTGAAAAATTGGTTGTACATGTATACCGCCCATTTATTCTCGAAACGAACCAATTTATCAGTACACCCAAATCCTTCTTCCTCCTCTCTGCCTTGTGGAGATTTATCCTACACATTGTCAGTAATAAAATGTAACATGTTAAGTGTTAACATACCAGTGGCTAATTGGTTAGAGATGCTATAAATTATAGATGAAGGTCTCTCAAGAAAAGTACCTCTTTCCAAGGACTTGAAGTTGTCTATACATACCTGTTCTTCAACTGTCCAAAGGATCCTTTCATAACCGTCCATTCCACATTTCAGGCACTCTTCATAAGTGGCATGGATAACATCTGTTGTCATAGCTAATATTGGTAAATGCAACTTCCCCTCTTTTCCAGTTCCTTCACCGTCCTTTCCTCCATTCATCTGCTCATTTGCCTTGCTCTCCAACATTCGAATACGACGAGTTGCCTCGAAACTGCAGAGAATGAAAAACTATCATATCGTCACATTTAAAGCCATATTGCATACTCTGTGATATTAGTTTTTGATTAGATGGACAGAATTTAGTATGATACTCAAGAATGAAGGTGCATTCAACATCTACTTTTCACAGCAGACATAAAACATACCCATCCATTTCGGGCATTTGAATATCCATGAAGCATGCATCAAAATTTATCTGTGGCAGTCAAGTACGCTCCTGATTCAAAATTTATCATTAAAAATTTAAAACAATGCAAGTAAATTGGTATGCAGGGTGGAAAAAAAGGACAAGTGATTAAATGACGACAAGAGCAAAATTCCCCAGTAAAAACTAAAAACGATTCCTTTTTTTTTGCTAAGCAAAAAACGATTCCCTTTGATAGTTTAAGATTAACTATCTCCCTCTAATATAATACTAAGAGAGCTTACCCAGAGATTCAACAGCGCAGACTACTTAAAGAGCTACAAGACTATAAAAGGCGTGTGCTTCCCTCAAAAGAAAATAAAAGACTTGTGCAAATTCAAAACCAACTCACAGAGAATCTTCTACCACCAAGCAACGAGTTGCACACTCACCGGGAATTCTCTCACTAACAATTGGCAGATCAGTTGCACACTCACCGGCTAGAATCATAAAGGTAAGAAATAATGCCAAAGAAGATGGAAGGAATAACGACATACATAATATCTGTTTTAAGTAAAATGCGCAAAAAAGTACTAAAGCAAAATGCCTGCAGCCTCTTACATATCTGGAGCGGGTTTCCCTGATTTGACTTGGTCACTTCCAAGAAGAATTGAAAAGTATTTTTGATTTGGATCCAAGTGCATTCTGGCAACATTACACATCTTTTACTCATCATTAAAGTAGAAATATGCCAAAAGTTTAATAAAAATAGTGACAAATATACGAAGTATTTCAATTAGAAGATACATATTTTTGCATTGCAGAACTAGATTGATTAGCAAAGTATTTTTGCCTGAGACGCGCATATGGATACCCAATTCGCGAGATAAAGTGATCCAGCTTGGAAAAGGAAAGTATTTCATACCAAACTTGGTTGTTCTCATCTAGCTCAACTGTGAAACGTTCTTCGCCAGCCTGTATTCAACAAAAATCATATGTTAAATTACCTCCATGTCGAAGAATAGAGATATACAAATAAACTCAATGAATGATTTACTTGCAAAAGTTAAAACAAAAAACATAATCAACATTCAAGTTTTTTATTAAAATATTTATAATTTAATATAAAAAATTTATTAAATAAAAATGAAGTATTTATTAAAAAAATTTGATATTTTTTTTATAAAATTGTTTTATTCGATTTTTTAAAAAAATTGGAGAAAAATATTAACAATTTAAAAAAAATTGTACAAAAAAATTCTGAGCAGGATTTTAAAAAAAATTATAATTTCTAAAAAATATTACAATTTATGAAAAAAAAAATTAAAAAGTTAACAAATTTTAAAAACTAAATTTATTTAAAGAATTTTTAAAAAAATAAAAAAAAATTAAATTAGATGAAAAGAGTTGCATGGCCAACTCTAATGTAACACGTACATATTTATGTTACATGCTTCAACACTTTCTAGCTACTGCAACATCATATTTTTGGCTAAGGTAACATAAAAAATACAATGTTACCTCAGGATGTAAGTAGTATAGCTAAGGTAACATATTGGGGTAACATTTCTTCGGTAGGGGTTACGATAGGCCATAAATGGTGTAGTGAGAACTTGCAAGGTACATCTTTTTGTCTTTATTTCAAGTTTTCATCATGTTATACGCTTGATTTTGCAACTTGACTGTTCATCTCTCTTGTGTTCTTCATTTCTGACATGTATATATATATGTGTATGTATGCGCGTTTGATCTTTAATTGTCATTGTATTTATCGCAAAGCATGTTCCTGTGCACTAGCTTAGTCCCTTTAACTCCTTAGGTGCGCCCTAGTATCAGGACGCGTCCTAAGGCCTTCAAAATCACTTGCGCTCCATAGTTTTTTTTTTTTTTACTAATTCCTTTTCCGGGCGCACTTTAGTTTGCAAGGCGCGCCCTAGGTTTGGGATGGTTTTCTTGTTAAAATGCCTTTTAACAACCTAGGAATTTCTTAGGGACAATCGACTTATCTCGCAATTTATTAAAGATTTTCCCTGCAAATTTCTTTCCTGGGCGTGCCCTCAATTTTTATTTTTAATTTTGCAGCTGGAGGGCGCACCTTCACCATTTCATCCTTTTAAGGAATTTAATAGAAGCAACGGGATACACTCTCCCTTGCCAGCTCCACTTCCTCCAAATCACTACCGGCCTCTTTTCTCATTCATTTCTTCAGAAGACATGACGCGCCTTATTGAAGAAATTAACGAAGATAAAATGAGTTTCCCCAGTGAAGATTCTTTAGATGATATCCCCCTTAGCACCCATTTGAGGAATAAAACAAAAACTCCTGCACCAATACCCGAAAAAATATCTAACTGTATATGGATCCTTCTGATATCGATTACACACCAGATTCCAATTCCAATGATACACACTCTTCTGACACCTACTCCTCTGAGGGCGCGCCCTCAGCTTCTTCCATCTCACCCATGACCGATTTTGAACAATCATCTCCTCCTCCCTCACCTGTTCCATTTGTACACTGGGAGGTTCTTGACGAGGAACTCGATGTCGATTGGGGTAGATATGATGACATGTCTGATAAAGAGAAAAATCAACTTAGAAAGAAACAGGGCAAACTTGCCTGTGTAAACATGTCTTCCATTGCTACAAGTGATGAAGTGGGATGGGTTATGCAGTATTATGGTCAAGAAGGAATCTTGGCCATCCCACATGCTCATCATCGCCCTCACATCTTCAATTACGGTAAAAACTTCAAAATTCCAAGAATGGTCTTAACTCCGAAGCTGGTGGCTCTTGGGGTGGGCGCGCCCTTACACCCTTACCTTCAACAGATACTAAGGTGGTATGACATTGCACCCATTCAACTCTCCCCCAATAGCTACAAACTTGTACTCGCTTTGTTCATCCTTTATCATGATCTTGAATTAGGAACTCCCTCTATGCATGAGGTTAGCTATTTCTTCAGCATTCGACAATCTAACATTGGTTACTACTACCTTGTAATCAACAAGCCTCACAACAACAAAGGTTTTTCTGAAGGAAGAATCAGCCATCTTAAGTATTGGAAAGAACCTTTCTTTTATGTCTGGGATGTTCCCCGAGTTCGGATACAATTCAACACGAATCCTTGTAAGTGAGGGCGCGCCCTTTACCTTTCTTAACTTTTTAATTTTTAATTGTTTATTGACTGCTTTGAATCCCAACAGATAAGAGAACACAGAAAACGCTTGAGGGCGCAGCCTCAATTCGGGCAAAAGCCGTTCTGAAAGTTGCATCAGAGAAATTCAACCTTCAATCTTTAATCACAGAAGAAAACTTAAAGAGAGTAGGAATTTTATCTGATAGAGTTGGACACATTTGTAAATTTAAAAGGTTTAAGAAAGGAATACCCGTTCCCACAATCTCATCTAGTAGTAGTGAGAATTCTGATTCTGATGAAGGTAATAGTTATAATATAGGGAATACCTGTTTTTCTTCATTTCTTATGTTTCATTTTATAATTTGCCTTCTTTACCCAGGGTGCGGCCTAACCTTTCTTCTCTTTTGTCTTGTACAGGTATGGCTCCTAGGATTCCTCGTGGGTTTGGAGCTGCCAAAAAGAAGAATGACAAAGAAAAGAAAAACGACCAAGCGGATACATCTGACTCCAGGGCGCGCCCTGTGCAGGGAAAGGATTCTAGTGACATAGTCACTCCGTCCACAGAATCTCTGAAAAGAAATGCTGATACGCAAAACCCTACCACTGACAGGGGCAAGAAGCCAAGAACCGAGGGCGCGGCCTCGTATGTTGAGACTCTGATCGGCCCTTCCGCTGCTCCCCTTGTTGGTGAAAATGAGGTTGACTTGTGGCAGAATATGAATGCCGTGGAAGAATCTGAGTCAATGATTCGAGCATCTGCCCAACTACTCATTTAATCTCTAGGGCATGCCCAGAGAGTGCACAAAGAAAAGCTTTATCTAAATAGACTGGAGGCTGAGAGCAAGAAATTCTTCACAATGGTCATCGAAAATGACAACAAGTGGAAAAAGGAATGTGATGCTAAAGATGCCACCATTACTACCCTCCAGGTAGATCTTCAAAAATCTGTTGAACAAGGACAATATCTTTGTGACCAAGTTGAGAGGCTGAAGAAAGAAAGGGAGGAATTCAGAGCTCAGCAAAGCACTTTAGAGATTGAAAAGGCCAAGTTGAAGGAGCAGAGGGAGGCCATTGAGGATGAGAACTTTGAGAAGGGATTCAACTTCTACCTCATTGGTTTTCTAGCCAAAGATCCTGACTACAACTGGGAGAAGTTTGGTCCTGCTGCTGCTGAGGATGTGGCAAAGTTTAAAGTCGACGAAGCTGCTGCCATCAAGGCAAAAAGAGTTGAACTGGGATTAGATGATCCCCCTGAGGGCGCGCCCTCGACTGAGAACGTTCAAACCTCCCCTTCAGCAGCTATCCCTACCCAGAGCTCTCCTCCTGCGGACGTATCTCCTCTCACCATTGTTTGTCCTGATGGCACTCAGGGCGCGCCTTCTCCTTCCAAAGCTGTTCCTTCTTCACCCCCTAAGGGCGCGCCTTAGGGTTTTCATCTTCAAACTTGTCCGTAACTACATTCACTTTTAAGGCGCGGGTCCTTTGTAAAACCCTGCAAGTTGTAATTCTTAACTTTTAATTTTATTATGTTTATCACTTTTCCATGCTCTTACTTTTCTTGTTAAATTCTTCCAACAAGGGCGCGCCCTTAACGGGGGCGCAACCTTTTCTTCATAACTTCGTTCAAGAAAATGTCCAACCTTGACAGACAAACAAAAAATCTTTACATACATGTTGAGGGCGCGCCCTAAGGCATTACCCTTTTCAAGATTCCTTTAACTTGTCAATTATTGCTTGTAATTACACAAAATTTCACAGGGCGCGCCCTAAGACATGGGGCACGACCTCTTGTAAAAAATCTTCAAAAAACTTGAAAAAATGTCTTGATATACTTTATTAATCTTCAAATAAACTCAAATCTCAACAGAACAAGGGAAGGTATACATGTAATACCCCCAGAGCTAAGGAGAATAAACTCTGAAAAAACGTGAAATGAAAACAGCAAGTCTCAACTAGAACTAAAGAAGGCGTATGTATACTACCCCCCTAGACTAGGAGAATATTTATTTATGCTAATTTATAACTTAAATATAAGCCTTCATACAATAGGGGGCCAAAGCCACACCCTACTGATAATATTTCTTCAAATGCTCCGCATTCCATGCTCTTGGGATTATATTGCCATCCAAGTCTTCCAGATGATAAGTTCCTTCCCAAATGATAGACTTGATCTTGTATGGCCCTTCCCAGTTTGGACCAAAAACTCCATGAGCCGCAACTCTTGTATTTGGCATAACCTTTCGAAGAACCAAATCACCCACATTAAAAGGATGAGTCTTCACTTTCTTGTTGTAATACCTTGCAATCCTTTGTTGATAGGTTGCCAACCTCAACTGTGAATTTCCCCTTATCTCTTCCAGGAAATCAAGATTCAGCCTTTGGTTCACCATATTCGATTCTTCCTCATAGAAATCTCTTCGGAACGACCCTGCTCCAATCTCTACTGGAACCATTGCCTCACACCCATAAGACAACATGAAAGGAGACTCTCCAGTTGTGGTTCTTGGAGTTGTGTTATACGACCATAAGACCATAGGAAGTTCCTCGGGCCAATTCCCTTTGCTTTCTTCCAACTTTGTCTTCAAAGTGTGCTTGATTATCTTGTTAATAGCTTCAGTTTGCCCATTACTCTGAGGGTGATACACAGCTGCAAACTCTTTCTTGATTCCTAAATCTTCACATAGCTTTCGCAACTCTTTGCTATCAAACTATTTTCCATTATCTGAAATAAGTTTGTAAGGAATCCTGAACCTGCACACAATTGAGTTGAACACAAAATCCTTGATTTTCTTTGTAGTGATTGTGGCCAAGGGCATTGCTTCCGCCCATTTGGTGAAGTAATCTACAGCAACAACAGCATACTTGACTCATCCCTTAGACTTAGGAAGTTCTCCAATAAGATCGATTCCCCACATAGCAAATGGCCATGGACTTATCATAGAAGTCAAAGTAGTCACCGGAACTGTTGAAAAATTGGCAAACCTCTGACATTTATCACATGCCTTGACAAACTCATAGGCATCCTTCTTCATAGTAGGCCAATATTAACCTTACCTTAACACCTTCATTGCCAACGAACCACCCCCCGAGTGATTTCCATAAATTCCTTCATGCACCTCCCTTAGGATATAATTACATTCATCTCCATCTATGCATTTCAGAAGCGGTTGATTGAAACCTCTCTTGTATAGAATTCCATCATACTCTACAAACCTAGCAGCATGATATCGAAGACGTCTTGCTTCAATCTTATTGCTCGGAAGAATCCCCGTACAGAGATACTCTAAAATTGGAGTCATCCAAGTAACTTGCGGAATAATTTCCAACTCCATGATTCCTACTTCCGGAATACTGGGCACTTCTTGAACTTGTAGAGGAACCGTTCCCAATAGCATAGCATCTTTCTGAGATCCTAACTTAGCTAAAACATCCGTACTGCAATTTTCATCCCGAGGAATACATTCCAACCTTACTTCACGAAACTTCTGAATTAATCGTTGTGCACACTTCATGTAAAGCTCTGTTCTTGGACCTCTACACTGAAAACCTCCTTTGATTTGCCTGACTACTAACTCCGAATCACTTGACACGATCAAATTTGCTACCTTCATTTCCAAAGCCATCTTCAATCCGTTAATCAAAGCTTCATACTCCGCATCAGTATTAGTTGCCTCGAATTTGAAGTGAATTGCACTCATGAATTGATTTCCTTCAGGCGTCACTAAAATTACTCCTGCACCAGCTCCCTCATTGTTCACTGCTCCATCTACGTGCAACCTCCACCAAGGTTGGGGAACTTCCTCAAGAGGGCGCGCCCTCTTAGGAGGAATTCCAGGTTCCACTAATACAAGCGACTTTTCCTCGGTCTCTAAATCAAACTCCAGGATGAAATCTGCTAAAGCCTGGCCTTTAATTGCTGTTCTTGGTGTATATTCCAGATCAAACTGCCCTAATTCGATGGCCCATTTCAACATTCTTCCTGAAGCTTCCGGTTTGTGAAGAATACTCCTCAATGGATAAGCAGTACGAACCTCGATCTTATGAGCTTGAAAGTAAGGACGAAGTTTTCTTGCCGCCAAGATTAAAGCGTAAACCAACTTTTCCATACTGGTATATCGAGTCTCTGCATCATGCAAACGCTTGCTCACATAGTAAACCAGGGACTGATGATCAATCTCTTCTCTTACCAATACTGCACTAATGGAGTACTCCGAAACTGCCAAGTACAATATCAAAGTTTCTCCTTCCACGGGCTTGGCTAAGAGCGGAGGATTCCCCAACTGCTCCTTAATTTTCTGAAAAGCTTCTTCATACTCAGGAGTCCACACAAAATCTTTGGATGCTCCCTTGATTGCCTTGAAGAATTCTCTGCATCTATCCGAAGATTTTGACACAAAGCGATTCAGTGCGGCAATTCTCCCAGCCAAACTCTGAACTTGTTTCACACTAGATGGAGATTTCATGTCAAGTAAGGCTTTAATCTTGGCTGGATTCGCCTCGATCCCACGATGGTTGACAATGAATCCCAAGAACTTTCCGGATTCCACTCCAAACACACATTTTTTAGGATTCAACTTCATCCTGAACTTCCTCAATACTCCGAACATCTGTTCTAAGTGCTTCACATGGTCTTCCGCCCTCAAAGATTTAACAAGCATATCATCCACATACACTTCCATAGTTTTCCCAATCAGATCTTTGAACATCATGTTTACTAACCTCTGATAAGTGGCTCCGGCGTTGATCAAACCGAATGGCATTCCAATGTAACAGTACAAACCTCTATCTGTGATGAAAGAAGTATGCTCTTGATCCGGTCCATACATAGGAATCTGATTGTAACCCGAGTAAGCATCCATGAAACTCAAAAGAGCATGGCCAGCTGTAGCATCCACCAACTGATCGATTCGAGGGAGAGGAAAACTATCTTTAGGACAAGCCTTGTTTAGATCCGTGAAATCCACGCAAGTTCTCCACTTTCCGTTGGGCTTTTTGATAAGAACTGGATTAGCCAACCACTCTGGATAATATGATTCCTTGATCAAACCAACATCTAGAAGTCTATCAACTTCTTCTTTCAATGCTATAGCTCTTTCTCCACTCATAGGTCGACATTTCTGGCGAATTCCTTTCTTGGTGGGATCTATGTTCAGATGATGACACATAACCTTTGGATCGATTCCCACCATATCAGCATGACTCCAAGCAAAGACATCCAAATTATTCAAGAGAAAATTAGTGAGCATTCCTCTCAACTTGAAATTCAGTTGAGATCCAATTCTCAAAACTTTACCTGCATCTTTCTCATCCACCATGATTGAAATAGTATCCTCAGCAGGTCCTGTTTTTTCCATAGGTTGTGGTGTTCTTGGATCTAGATCAAAGACAAAGCTTCGTGGATCCTCGATTGGTGCTACATCCCTGGAGGGCGCGTCCTCTTTAAGAGGGAAGTCTTCCTCAACAAGGGTATGCACCAAGCCTTCAAGTAACATTCGCCTCCCTTCAACCTGCTCACCTCTGATATTAACTGAAATCACCTCCTCTGAGTCTTCTTCAATTTCCTCCAGAATTCCATCCTGAAGATCATCAAGTACTGGAATACTCTCCTCAGGGCGCGCCCTAAATGGGGGCGTGTCTTCTACTGGTTCTTGGACAAGATAGTGGACTTTTACTTCTCCCGGGACAATACTCATAACCCCTGAACTACTTTCATTGAGGGCGCGCCCTCCATCCTGCTGCCTCCTGAATCCTTTGATTGCCTTATGATAACAATCTCTCGAGTCATGCTGGGATCCTCGGATCGTTCCCACACCGTTTGGCGTAGGAAACTTCATTGCAAGATGATAGATGGAGGTCAAAACCTTCATTTCTTTCAACAAGGGACGTCCTACCAAAGCATTGAAGGGTTTCGGGGCATAAACGCAGCGAAAAACAGTCGTAAAAACAATAAAAATCCGAAACCCTAATCATAGGATCCATGTATAAGACATGCTGATTATGGTGAATAGAATCAGTACCTTTACGAAGCTTTACGAATTCGGTTGACAGATGGAGGTCCTAGATTGTGATCACCACGCAAACCTTTGATGCAAGATCCGCGTCTCTAAATCGTCCACACGAACGTTCGATCGTCCAACGATCCAAGGAGCAGGTACTAGCCAAAATCAGCCTCTCTCTCTCTAGCCTCTCAAAGAATAGAGCAGCTAGGGTTTTTTTTAAGAAAAACGATTTTTGCAAAAGTGTTCTTCTAACCAATACATCTTTATGTATTTATAGGGAGAAAGATGGGCCTAACCCTAATCAGCTTGGGCTTCAATTAAAACAAACTGATTTGGGGTTTTTTTTTTAATGAATTAAATTCGAAATAACATTTAATTAACTAAGTCCAACTCAATTAATTATTTATCCAATTTCGAATTTATAATCATTTAATTAAAAACGAAATCTGATTCCATAATCAATTTCGAATTTTAATTATTTAATGTAAATCTAATATTTAAATTAAAACTCCTTTTAAAACGTTCTTATTGTGTAACCCTTTAGGTTATTATTACGTTGGCAATAATTTTAATATCCAATAATAAAATTATAAACAATGAGTGGCATCTAGTAATACATCATTGTTACCCAAGTAATAATAATAATTGGTGATCCAATTAAACCTTTCGTGATATAATGTTTCCGTGTAATATAATCCCTTTAACCAAATATTATAGATTAAACTCGAGGCATGTATTTAGTCATCCTCTTCATAATTTAATCCGGGTTTACTTGATACATGAGTAGACTATTAAGACAAATCATTATTTGAGCACGGCCATGCATTTTATAGTCTCACTCAATCAAGAGGCCAATAATATCTCTCCTAATAATAGGAGGGTTAAATCCTTTATCTATCATTCATATTTCTCATACGTCTCATAATATACCCGATGTACATTTTTATCATCACCCGGTCAAAGGTAACTTTTAATGTAGTCAAAGTATATTAATCCTCGTATAGAAATATAATGATCTCAAGTCTAAGGATCATTACACCATTATCACTGTGAGTCTTTCTAATGACATTATCAACATGTAGAAACTCACTGTGGGTCAATCCAGTGCCATGTAGAATATTACATGCACCTATGTTCTTGACTTTAGTATCACTATACCTATGACCAATGAGATGTGGTCATCAGTCAACAAACATACTAATCTTTATGCATTATAATTGTCCCATATTAATAATGCTCGATTAGTGATATTTAGGAATATTAACACTATTCTTATAATCTCATTTTTTAAGTCACATACTTAAGATATAGAATACATGTTACATATTCCAAGGACATTTATTGTTCTAATATTTATATCGCAGTAAATAAAGATATAATAAATCATTGTTGAATAATCGATATAACATAATCACTGAATAACAAAATAGTTTATCCTAGAAGCACAATTACATTGTCTCTAGGGCACTAACACTATCAATCTCCCACTTGCACTAGAGCCAATCGCCTATGTATCTAATACCCATGGAACTAGTGTGACCTTCGTGCTTCTGCTGCGACAAAGCTTTGGTCAGTGGGTCCGCAACATTATCATTAGTATGCACTTTACATATATGTATATCTCCTCTCTCGTTTATCTCTCGAAGAAGGTGATATCTCCTAAGTATATGCTTTGCTTTGGAATGGGACCTCGGTTCCTTTGCCTGCGCAATAGCTCCATTGTTATCGCAATACAGATCAACTGGATCTGCGATCGACGGAACCACACCAAGTCCCGAAATAAATTTTTGAATCCAAACAGCCTCTTTGGCTGCTTCACTGGCAGCAATATACTCAGCTTCCATTGTAGAATCAGCTACTGTCTCTTGCTTCGAACTTTTCCAGCTTACAACACCTCCATTTAGACAAAACACGAATCCAGACTGGGACACAGAATCATCCCTATCTGTCTGGAAACTAGCATCAGTGTAACCTTTTACAACCAGCTTCTCATCTCCTCCGTATATCAAGAACGAATCTTTAGTCCATTTAAGGTACTTAAGAATATTCTTGACAGCTGTCCAGTGACCCTCACCAGGATTTGACTGGTACCTGCTCGTCATGCTTAAAGCATACGAGACATCAGGACGAGTACATATCATCGCATACATTATAGAACCAATTGCCGAAGCATATGGTACTTTACTCATATGGTCCTTATCATCTGATGATTTAGGACAGTTTTCCTTTGAGATCACTATCCCATGAGACACCGGGACAAAGCCCCTCTTTGCCTCTTGCATTCCAAAACGATGCAATACTTTGTCAATGTATGTACTCTGACTTAGGCCGATTAATCTTTCAGATCTATCTCTATAGATCCTGATCCCTAAGATATAGGTAGCATCGCCTAAGTCTTTCATCGAGAAACTTTTTCCCAACCAAGTCTTCACAGCCTGTAGAGAAGGAATGTCATTCCCTATTAGTAATATGTCATCCACATATAATACTAGGAATGCCACATGGCTCCCACTAACCTTCTTGTAAACACACGGCTCATCCTCATTTTGTATGAAGCCAAAATCTTTGACTGTTTCATCAAAACGGATGTTCCACCTCCTTGAGGCCTGCTTCAATCCATAAATAGATCGTAGCAACTTACAAACCATTCTAGCAAACTTTGGATCGACAAAACCCTCAGGTTGTGTCATGTACACATCCTCTTCTAAGCTTCCATTTAGGAAAGCAGTCTTGACATCCATTTGCCAGATTTCATAGTCATAATAAGCCGCTATCGCAAGCAAAATCCTGATGGATTTGACCATAGCTACTGGTGAGAAAGTTTCATCATAGTCTATACCATGAATTTGCTTGAAACCTTTCGCCACCAGTCTTGCTTTGTAGGTCTGTAAATTTCCATCCATGTCAGTTTTCTTCTTGAAAACCCACTTGCATTCTATGGGTTTAACCCCATCAGGTGGTGCAACCAAAGTCCATACTTTGTTTTCATACATGGAATCCATCTCAGATTTCATGGCTTCCTGCCATCTCTCAGAATCTGGACTATTCATAGCATCCTTGTAGGTGAGAGGCTCATCATTATCTACAAGCATCACATCGCCACTTTGAGTTAGGAGAAATCCATAATATCTCTCTGGCTCATGGCGAATCCTACTTGATCTACGAACGACCTGTGTTTCTTGAGCAGTATTGTTCTCAACATCTTGAGTCTCATTCTGCTCATGTTCCAACTCTGGTTCAACAACATCTTGTAGTTCTCGATCCTCATCGAGATCTATTGTCCTCCCACTGTTTTTCTTAGAAAGCAGTTCTCTCTCTAGAAATACAGCCGTTCGAGCAACAAACACTTTGTTCTCAGAAGGTTTATAGAAATAATACCCTTTAGTTTCCAATGGGTATCCTACAAAATTACATTTGTCTGATTTCGGTCCTAGCTTATCAGAGATCAAACGTTTCACAAACGCTTCACATCCCCAAACTTTCATAAATGAAACGCTATTACGTTTTTCAGTCCATAACTCATATGGTGTCTTTTGAACCGATTTTGAAGGAACACGGTTTAGTGTTTGTGCAGCCATCTCTAGGGCATAACCCCAGAAACTAATTGGAAGATCCGCATGACTCATCATCGATCGCACCATGTCCAACAAGGTACGATTTCTCCTTTCAGACACCCCATTCCATTGTGGTGTTCCAGGAGGAGTGAGTTGTGATACGATACCACACTCCTTTAAGAAATTCTTAAATTCTAAGCTTAAGTATTCTCCCCCACGATCAGATCGTAGAGTTTTAATACTTTCGCTCTTTTGCTTCTCTACTTCAGCCTTATACTCTTTGAATTTTTCAAACGATTCGGATTTGTTCTTCAAAAGATACACATATCCGTATCTACTAAAATCATCAGTAAAGGTTATGAAATAGTAATAGCCACCTCTTGCCATCGTACGCATTGGACCACATACATCACTATGTATCAGTTCCAATCGTTTGGTGGCCCTCTCACCTTGACCGGTAAAAGGAGCTTTAGTCATTTTGCCAATGAGACATGGTTCACATTCCTCGTATGATTCGAAATCAAACTTGTCCAAGTATCCATCCTTATGTAACTTGGAAATGCGATTCTCATTTATATGGCCTAAACGACAGTGCCAGAGGTATGTATGATTTGAGTCATTTGTTTTAAGACGTTTGTTATTTATGTTATAGACAGAAGTATCAAGATCAAGAACATATAAACCATTAAACAAACATGCAACCCCATAGGTAACATTATTCAATGAAAAGGAACAACTATTATTCTGAATTAAGAAAGAAAAACCAATCTTGTCCAAGCAAGAAACGGAAATAATGTTTCTGCAAATCGCAGGCACGTAAAAACAGTTCTCAAGTTCTAAAATGAGCCCTGTGGGCAACGATAAATGATAAGTCCCTACAGCTAAAGCAGCAACCTTTGCTCCATTGCCAACGCGTAGGTCAACTTCTCCCTTAGCCAAAGTCCTACTTCTCTGCAGTTCCTGCATATTTATACAAATGTGAGAAGCACATCCAGTATCCAATACCCAAGATGTAGAAATAGACAGATTGACTTTTATAACATAAATACCTGAAGTAGAAGCTTGCGCAGCCTTCTTCTTCTTCAGATCCTCCAAGTAAACAGGACAGTTTCTCTTCCAGTGACCTGGCTTCTTGCAGTAGTGACATTCACCTTTGTCAGCCTGTACGACATCTCCCTTCGGCTTTTTAGCCTTTTTGAAAGAGGGCTTAGAAGGACCAAGATCTTTTGATGCTACCTTTTTCTTGCCCTTCCATTTCCCTTTTCCCTTAGCACCTTTCTTGCCCACCATCATTATGGGAGCTTTCTCAGTTGCCTTGACCATATTTGCTTCAGTGGTCCTCAGCATGGCCAACAATTCCATAGGAGTCTTATCTTGCTCAGTCATATTAAAAGTCATAATGAACTGAGTATAGTCGCTGTTCAAAGATTGCAAGATTATATCGACTTGAGCCTCTCGCTGAAGCGGGAAACCCAAACGAGAAAGGTAATCACAATACCCGATCATCTTTAGAACATGTGGTCCAACTGGTCCGTTGCCCTGCTTGCACGAGAAGAGTGCTTTGCTTGTGTTGAACTTTTCCACACGAGCCTGTGATTGAAACATCGTCGAAAGATGTTCAAACATAGTATAAGCATTCATATCAAAATGCTGCTTCTGAAGCTCAGCATCCATAGTAGCAAGCATAAGACAAGCCACATCAGTAGCATCATCAATATGCTTCTGATAAGCATTTCGTTGATCTTGAGTGGCATTAGCAGCAGGGGCTGCCAGTGGAGGAATATCAATCACATAAGATTTCTTTTCCTGCATGAGAACAATTCTCAAATTCCTAGACCAGTCAAGGAAGTTTGATCCTGTAAGCTTGTCCTTCTCAAGGACTGATCGCACAGAGAAAGTGTTGTTTGTGTTGTTTGCCATTTCGAATATCTACAATGTTAAAATGCATAAAATAATTAGTCTACGGAATTGTTAAATTATGTTCAAGTGATTATTCATATATATTCATAATATATATCTCCCACTATTTTTATCAAATTAATAGCCCTACCTATCAATTCGGAAAAGTTTCTCTAAACCTTTCTAGTGAGCCAAGATCCATATTTCATCCCTTTTAAGGTCAGCTTTGGCTTTTCTCCTTAAAATGATTATTTAGGTAGACAACATTTGTCAATTATATCATATATAACTCTTGGATAGTTTGGTAGAACAACATTTGTTCCTATTCATCCAGTAAATCTTACCAAACTCTATGCCTCTAAGTTCACAATCCTATTGTGGTCACTTAGTTAAGTCAAACCCAAAGGTCTAACATTTGAGTATCACTAACTTACTCGATCGCGCCTTACCACGATAAACGAGGGTACTCCGCTTTGGCGCACCTACCCTTTGTCGATCTAGGTCTTGACGAGTGTTTCCCATTTGGAAGGCATCTTAAACTTAATATTCTGTTAGGGGTTTATTTAAAACGACCATGATCCCATCATAAAAAGATTCCCAATTTTTCCTTGAATTAAATACTTCAAATCAATATTCACCAATGGTTTGAATTCCAGGTTGTTGGAGGAGTCACAAGCGGCCTCACTTAATATCCAACTTCCTTACAGGTATGACCCGTTTTTGACAAAATCTCCCCATATCGAAATAATTGAAAATTCGTATTTAATTCCGTATTTCATTAAATACAGAAATCTCATAGTCGTTATAGTAAATTTTAAAATCTCGAGTCATTACAGATTTTATCTTATTTAAGCAGGCATGGCATGGGTGATGTATCTAATACATACATACATTCTACTTAATCTAATTAAGCATGCATATCTATCATTACGCATACATATCATCATATGTAAAGTGCATGAATGTAAAATCGTGCTTGGTTATGGCCCAATCCTATATGATCTTTCCAAGCTAATGGAAAAATCTAGGTCAATCTATGGTGGTTAATAAAACTAAATTATTACATAGTTGGTCTTCATAAATACATGTCTTCTTTGTGTCATCAACCTTCATCTCCATTGATCCTTCATTGCATGCTTCCAATGATCTTCTTATTACATAAAATATAAAACATAACTATACTAATGTACTTACATAAGAACTCGAGTTACATTCGAGATGAACAATTACAAAGCACCAAGAAAACGACATGCAAGTCGTATTTATAAAACCAAACCACAATAATTAAAACCATTAACCTATGGGTCTCAAGGCCATAACCAATCACCATGCTCAATTAACACTTAAGAACATCATATCAAAATATATCACATGAATAAAGCATATGTCACAAGCCCAAATTTGTCACAAGCCCTAACCACGCGGATCGACCTTAATTCGATTCCAGCAGCATATATCAGTATACATGCGACCTTAATTCCAGTTACCATAAAACATGTATCAGCATACACGATTGAAATAGTATCCTCAGCAGGTCCTGTTTTTTCCACAGGTTGTGGTGTTCTTGGATCTAGATCAAAGACAAAGCTTCGTGGATCCTCGATTGGTGCTACATCCCTGGAGGGCGCGTCCTCTTTAAGAGGGAAGTCTTCCTCAACAAGGGTATGCACCAAGCCTTCAAGTAACATTCGCCTCCCTTCAACCTGCTCACCTCTGATATTAACTGAAATCACCTCCTCTGAGTCTTCTTCAATTTCCTCCAGAATTCCATCCTGAAGATCATCAAGTACTGGAATACTCTCCTCAGGGCGCGCCCTAAATGGGGGCGTGTCTTCTACTGGTTCTTGGACAAGATAGTGGACTTTTACTTCTCCCGGGACAATACTCATAACCCCTGAACTACTTTCATTGAGGGCGCGCCCTCCATCCTGCTGCCTCCTGAATCCTTTGATTGCCTTGTGATAACAATCTCTCGAGTCATGCTGGGATCCTCGGATCGTTCCCACACCGTTTGGCGTAGGAAACTTCATTGCAAGATGATAGATGGAGGTCAAAACCTTCATTTCTTTCAACAAGGGACGTCCTACCAAAGCATTGAAGGGTTTCGGGGCATAAACGCAGCGAAAAACAGTCGTAAAAACAATAAAAATCCGAAACCCTAATCATAGGATCCATGTATAAGACATGCTGATTATGGTGAATAGAATCAGTACCTTTACGAAGCTTTACGAATTCGGTTGACAGATGGAGGTCCTAGATTGTGATCACCACGCAAACCTTTGATGCAAGATCCGCGTCTCTAAATCGTCCACACGAACGTTCGATCGTCCAACGATCCAAGGAGCAGGTACTAGCCAAAATCAGCCTCTCTCTCTCTCTAGCCTCTCAAAGAATAGAGCAGCTAGGGTTTTTTTTAAGAAAAACAATTTTTGCAAAAGTGTTCTTCTAACCAATACATCTTTATGTATTTATAGGGAGAAAGATGGGCCTAACCCTAATCAGCTTGGGCTTCAATTAAAACAAACTGATTTGGGTTTTTTTTTTTTAATGAATTAAATTCGAAATAACATTTAATTAACTAAGTCCAACTCAATTAATTATTTATCCAATTTCGAATTTATAATCATTTAATTAAAAACGAAATCTGATTCCATAATCAATTTCGAATTTTAATTATTTAATGTAAATCTAATATTTAAATTAAAACTCCTTTTAAAACGTTCTTATTGTGTAACCCTTTAGGTTATTATTACGTTGGCAATAATTTTAATATCCAATAATAAAATTATAAACAATGAGTGGCATCTAGTAATACATCATTGTTACCCAAGTAATAATAATAATTGGTGATCCAATTAAACCTTTCGTGATATAATGTTTCCGTGTAATATAATCCCTTTAACCAAATATTATAGATTAAACTCGAGGCATGTATTTAGTCATCCTCTTCATAATTTAATCCGGGTTTACTTGATACATGAGTAGACTATTAAGACAAATCATTATTTGAGCACGGCCATGCATTTTATAGTCTCACTCAATCAAGAGGCCAATAATATCTCTCCTAATAATAGGAGGGTTAAATCCTTTATCTATCATTCATATTTCTCATACGTCTCATAATATACCCGATGTACATTTTTATCATCACCCGGTCAAAGGTAACTTTTAATGTAGTCAAAGTATATTAATCCTCGTATAGAAATATAATGATCTCAAGTCTAAGGATCATTACACCATTATCACTGTGAGTCTTTCTAATGACATTATCAACATGTAGAAACTCACTGTGGGTCAATCCAGTGCCATGTAGAATATTACATGCACCTATGTTCTTGACTTTAGTATCACTATACCTATGACCAATGAGATGTGGTCATCAGTCAACAAACATACTAATCTTTATGCATTATAATTGTCCCATATTAATAATGCTCGATTAGGGATATTTAGGAATATTAACACTATTCTTATAATCTCATTTTTTAAGTCACATACTTAAAGATATAGAATACATGTTACATATTCCAAGGACATTTATTGTTCTAATATTTATATCGCAGTAAATAAAGATATAATAAATCATTGTTGAATAATCGATATAACATAATCACTGAATAACAAAATAGTTTATCCTAGAAGCACAATTACATTGTCTCTAGGGCACTAACACTATCAAGCATTATGTGACGATTCCACATTCAAAATCATGAAATCCATCATTTAAGTCACAGAAAGAATTCCTTCCCCGAGAGTTACTGGTAACTTGATAGCTCCCATGACCTTTACAGATTCACCCGAAAAACCATAGATCCATCCGTTATCTTGAATCATATCCTTATCTAGGAGTCCCAGCTTTTGGTAAGTGTTGTAATATAGAATATTCACCGAACTTCCATTATCAACAAAAACTCGATGCACATTCTTGGAGCCAATCTGAATTGCCACCACCAAAGCATCATTGTGAGGATGGTGTACCCACCTTGCTTCTTCTTCAGTGAAAGTGATATCAGCACATTCCCCTTTGAACAATTTAGGCGGCCTCAGTTCCAAACTATTCACATTTGTAAGAGGTCGGTATCTTGCTTCCCTAGTATACCTCTCCATAGCATGATTGCTGTCACCTCCCAGGTAATGTCCACCAAAGATGGTGTGAATACTTCCTTCCTTGACAAACTTCTTCTCTTCAGGCTTGCCATCAACATGGAGGGCGCGCCCTCCATCTCTCTTATCAGGATTCTCCCTATGTTTCTTCACCTCTCTGACAATCCATTCTGTCAAATATCCTTCCTTGATCAGATCCTCGATTTCATCCTTCAATTGACGACACTCATGAGTATTGTGCCCTGAAGACTCATGGAATTCACAGTACTTCCTCTTATCTTTACTTTGCCAAGGAGAGAGTGGTTCCGGCTTTCTGAAGAATCCTTTATTTTTGTTTACTTCGAAAATATGTTCAATGGAGGCCGCCAGGGGAGTATAATTACCCGGCCTTTGATCATAGGTATAAGTATCTGGGGGACCCCAACTTCCTTTAGAATCGGTTAAATTCACTCGATTGGCACCAGTAGCTATACGACGTGCTGGGCTAGGCGACCTGTCCTTCCTTTTGTTGGTCTTTCCCTTAACACCACCTTGAGAATCTGATTTCCGATTGTCTGCTAAGGATTGCTCTACGATCTTGAAAGACTCGGCCTGTGCGAACACATCAGCTAGAGTTGGTGGATCTCGCCCTTGAAGATGCTTCCAGAAATCAGTTCCTACTGATAACCCAGCTATTAAGAAACTCTTGAGCATTTCGTCAATCGCTCCTCTCACCAGAGTTGATTCCGAGTTGAATCTCTTAAAGTAGGATTGCAGACTTTCACCTTCCCTCTGCTTGATATTGGCCAAAGTTGTGATTGGAGGGGCATACTTCACTGCCGCTTGGAATTTAGTCAAAAACAAATTCCTCATCACCTGCCAAGATGTAATAACTCCGGGGCCAAGTTTCTGAAACCATTGCTGAGTACTCTCCCTGAAAGTTGCTGCCAACAATCGACACCTAGCCAGCTCTGTCACTTGATAAACATCCATCTCGATATCAAAGCGTCCGAGGAATTCAACAGGGTCTGCGTTTCCATGAAAGCGCAAATCATTTGTCATGGATCTATACCCAGTAGGAAGCTGCGCCTCTCTTACTTCGGTTGAGAATGGAGAGGATGTTTGCGCAGTGCAGATATTCTTCCTCCATCCAAGTGAGCAAGGAGTTTCTTCAAGTCATCCACATTGAAAGTTCCAACCCCGGGAACATTTTGAATATTTGGTTGTGTCGCAATTTGTGTACCCCCCGGGGGTGGAGGTGGAACCGCTGTCGGAATACCTCCTTGAGTTCCTGCTTGAGGTTGAACCTCAACATTCTCTTGAGTTTGAGTTTGCTGACCTTGAGGATTTCCCTCACTCTCTGGATTTCCCTGAGGCCGTTGATTCCCTCGAGATTGTGGATTTTCTCGCGATCCTCTTTGATATTGTTCCCCTGAGTTAGGGCGCGTTCTTGACCTGGACTCACTTGAAGTGCTCGAAGGAACTTGATGAATGCGAGGGGGTCTAAAACCTAAGGGCGTGCCCTCTCTATTACGAGGTCGCACGTCTCCCCTGTATAACTCCATTCTTCTATCACCGTCAGCACGGCTATTTCGCCTTCCAGCATTGCTTCTATAAGGAGCTTGTTCAAGTCCAAGGGGCCGCGTCCTGTCATTAACAGGGGGCGCGCGCTGTGGATTTCCATTCCGAGGAAGGGCTCGCTCATGTCCAAGGGGCCTCGACCTGTCATCAACAGGGGGCGCGCGCTGTGGATCACGGGGCCGCGATTCCAAATTTTTGTCTTTCTTCTGAAGTTCGAGGAGATATATCCTAAGGTCATCGTCATTAAGCCATATTCCAAGGCGTTCCTTCAGACTTGCAAAATCTCTCTTCTCCTTAGCAATCTGTTCTTCATCCCGCTGAATCTCACTAGGGGTGCGCCCTGAACGGTGAGGGTGAGGGCGCGCCCTATCCTCGGGATTTGACAACCTGCGCTCAGAATTATCTTCACTAGGATGTTCAATAATAGGATCAGAGTATTCTAACCTTCGAGGAGTAATTAGCTGAAATCTCTTCTCCTGCCCCTCACCATCTCTACGAGAGCCTTCCTCAACTTGGAGGGCTTTCCCTGTTCGGCGATGATTTCGTGGGATACTCCGAGATTTTTTCCTAGATTCTTGCACTTCCTCCACAGAACTCAATCTTGCTCTGAAACTATTTATGGCATCTCCCATACGATACAGATGTTCCATTAATGCCGCGTTACTGATAAGAACGGGCGGCTGGCCACCGCCGGCGGCTGGAATTCCATGGTGGTGTGGAGGAACGGGGATTTCCTCTGGAACATAAGCTTCATGACAAGCTTGGTTACCCCCCAAACTATCTTCAGAATCGTAATCATCCTCTTCGTGAGAACCCCTGCGTTGATTGTGAGACATCTTTTCCTCCTAAGATGAAAGATCTTGATTGGCTCCCCTCCTTCTAGCGCCAATTTGTTGATGGAGGAATTTGGTAACAACAAAATTCGAGGTACTTCGCCAGAAACAAGATCTACAGCGGTGGTTCTTTGCCGAAAAGAGTGGTGGTGTGTGGTGGCTGTTTGTGAATGGTGGCTGAGATTGATAGGGTTAGTGGCGGCTATTCAGAGCTCTCGACTTCCAACCCCTCAATCGGCCTACGTACCCCGGTATTTATAGGGGATCAAGCCATACGTAGTTCTTGGAGAGCAAGAAACCCAAATGGGCTTGGATAACGGACCAGCTTCCGGAATGTTCTACTATGAGGCCTAACCACAAAGGCCCAAGGCTCATCCAGGATCTCAAGACTTCACGGATAAGGAAACTTCCCCCGTCGAGGACTAGTCCTATCCGCTACCAGCTATTTCTTGATTTCAAGGATACAGGTATAGCCGTGGTTTACCCCAAGTGCAGAACGCATCCCTGTCCCCCGAATGAGAAGCACCCACCAGATAGCAGGACAGGTGATCCAGAGCTTTTGGGTGCAAAGTGCAGGATTACTCCAAAGTTCCCCATTGAGGGCTCGCCCATTGGCTACAGGAACAGAGCTCCAAAAGCACATACCGAAAAGTCCCCATCTTTCCACCTTAGGGCGCGCCCTTGGTGTCTAAGAAGGGTCCTCATATCCAGGCAAACCCCTGGAGGCCTTCTGCGACGGACATCCCCCTCCTGAGATACGACATGAGGGAATTCTTCAACTTTTGGAATTCCAGCTTGAGTGGAATTCATACTTGAGTGGAATCCAAGGAGAGATTTCCTTAATGTCTTCTCAGAAAATCAACTTGAATCAATTTGTCACCATGTTTTATATTTAGGGCGCGCCCTCTTTGTAGAGAAAGAGAGAGCGCGTCCTGACTTCTCCATTTTCTGCAAAAACCCTAATTAATCCTAGAATTCCCCAAATTGAACCCGTATTTAACCCGAATCCATCTTAAAAATACCCGAACCGAATTTTGGCTATAACAGTCTCCGTGCAAATTTCATTTTTTTTTACTAAAGTATAGATTTTCATTAAAAACGAAACTGAAATGCCGCTGAGACAAACCCCCAACTAGCTATGCAACCAGGTTGATAAACAAATAAACGAGCTAAATAAATAGTCGTTTTGTTTCCAGATCGCTTAACATACAGAATATATAGTATAAAACTATAATAATTCTTGAACCTAAAAATGACATCGATGGCTTCCCGAGCAATCCAAACAGCCACATCCCTGAAATCAGTAGCATCGCAATTGACCTTCACACAATTAAATCTAGTTATAGTCCAATGTTCAAAAATTAGAGGAACAGATGCCCCCTTTGGATGAACAATCTTTTGTTGTGGAAGATGAGATTTTGCGATTTCCACCGACTTAACATTAATGCGAATTTTCTGGATCTCCCAATACACCAAATAAATCATTTTCATCGCACCAACACAACAAATCAATAGAAACCAAAACATAACAAAACACCCCAAAAGGGGAGACAATCAAACTCCCAAAAAGATGGGTACCCAAAATTTAATTTTTATTGAACGAAAAACAAATACAAAACAAGAAAAACCAATGGTAATTGCAATTTAAATAAAATAAATTGGGAACAAATTCAATAATTTAATAAATTTTTTAAAATAATTGATCACCATTTTATTGATAAGTGAACTTATTTGTAGATAACATAGAGTTATGCAATAAAATTTTAACTAGCTTTATAACCCGTGCAAGGCACGGGCATGCGCTAGGTATAAATAAATTATGAGTTAAATGCTAATAGCTTTTTCTGGTTTCAGTGTGTTAATGGTACGATATAACTCATGAGTTACACGAGTTACAAATTACAGGTAGTCATTGGCATATACTTCTAAAATTAAGTTGGCAAAAAACAAACAATGCAACATATTTACCCCTATAAAGTCAAATGTTGCTGTAATATGGACCCCTTAGATAGTTTATAAGCTTCAAGAACAAGTTGTCACGACCTTGAAAGAGAATGGGTGTTTACTGTTCTCCATAAGTAGGATTTGTAATATGTTGTAGCTGCCAAATGATCTAGAATCCTGTGGTTACTTTCCCTTCGAGTTCTCTCTCCTGTTTCAGATCTCAAAATGGTATCTTCAGAATCAACACTACACCTCCCCAATTCCTTCATGCCATTTGGAGTGATCACGTATAACACTAAGTGTAGATATTGCAGAATATTAGTGTCAGTTCTAATCACAAAAGCGATCAAGTCAAAAGATCGTGCTGATGTTGCACCTGACCAAGTTTGTATACTTGTATCTGAGAGTTGCACCTGACCAAGTTTGTATACTTGTATCTGAGATGATAGAGCCTCTGATTTCTCATCATGCACTTGCCTGTTTTAAAAAAATTATAAATGAGCTTTACTTTGAGATAAATCACTAACTGATAAACAATTTCGCCAAAATTCTTACTTATGTCTATAGTTTAAATAACATTATCATAATAGCAGCAGTTCTAAAGTAGAGAGAATGTCCAAAAAATTACTTTCAAAAGTCGATAATCGTTGTCACTACCGAAAAATACTACCATAAACAGGCCTCTTTATATAAATGTATAGGTGGCACAACAACACACAAACATCTTACTGGAGGATCAAGATTTACATTAACATAGTCATGGAGCACAATTTTTGAAACTTGAACACCAAAAAGTAAGATTTAATTACCTAATAGACAAATCATGTGGGCATGTCGACTTTTAGTTTTAATGCACTGAATATACGAAAAGTTAATGGTAAATATTATGTAATCGTCAAAGATACTATAGCGTTAGACATACATTATCAAAGTAAAAAGGAAGTTCACACGTGTTTCACATAAGGATTTAGTGCAAATCCGACAACTAAATTTAAGGACAAGCAATTCCATGACAATTTTGTTCTCATGTTTACTTTGTATGGATTCAATATAAAAATAATTATAAAACCTTAAGGTGAAGTCCATGAGCATGTACGACAGATTAAGAGGAGGCTTTCAAAATATAGGCCAAGAACTTAACTGGTTTTAAAAAAACAACATACCAGTAAAAAAATTGTGTGCTAACAGAAAGATGTAGTTGGGAAAAGAATGAAAAAATGGAGGCTGACCACCTTCAAGTTGTTCCATTAAAGCTATCTTTGCTCCTTTTTCACCACTATTCTCGATAGTAAATTGATCATCGCAAGTGCCCCACCGATCATCTAAAGAATATGATAGACAATTTAATAAGGTCGAAGTTTAACACACTGATCTGACTTGGTAATCCTAAACACCAATTTTAAAATTAGTAAAAAATAGAAAATCTAGTACAAAAATGATAAAAGGACCACCTAATTTGCAAGCAACAGATACCGCACTTTCAGCGATTTTTATCAAGCTCTTTTGAACTGTATAGGAGAAGTGAGTTTGAAAGATCATAAACCAAAGAGTTTAAGGTGGAAGTGAGCACAAGTGCCTCGCTACAATAGAGATGGCTCGAAGGTTTATTTTATTTACAGCAAAAAAGGTACCTGTGGTTTCATACTGTAAGTGTCAACATTACAAAGCTAGATTTCGCTACGAATTAGTTTCCACCCGCATGGTTGCATTAACTCCATCAGCTATTTGAAGTCTCGAGTACATCACATGATGGCCCAAACATGGTCATTGCATTTATATGAGTGTTTGACGATGCACGTACCTTGTTCCTTCCTAAAGTTCATATAGTAAAATTAGTCCATACTGACGCCATGTAGCAAAGGAAAATGAACACGTGTGCTAATAACCATTAGACAATTGAGACATGCAGTTGCAATAGAAACTTAAAACCATTTAAGGGAAAAAAAGTTGGCAAATCATGTCATCAGGTCACAAAATATCTTAAAACTGGTAAGATATTTCATTGAAGCTAGGAATGATACATTTTTAACATTTAATAAGTTGCGAAAAATTGAAATTTAAATATGGTCAAGAAAATATTAAAAACAATCAAAGGCCAAATAATATTACATTATATACTTGAAGATCTGGTACATGCAGATATTCTATAGAAAGTACTAAACCTACAACTTAGTTTAGAGCGCCTGACAGGGAGGCTGTGTTTTCTTCTATGTCCAAACTCACTGGCAAATTCCTAGGAAGACCTTTGTCGCCTGTAGCTGGTACCTTCCCTCCTGCAATGGCTAACTTCAACTTGGAACTTGCAGTAGGAAGGAATGGGTTTATTCACCATTAGGTGATCCATAAATTGTACTTGGTGTGATCATAAATTGCACCTCGTGACTCTGGTGAGCATGATAACGGAGAGACATAAAATCTAAGAATCAGCAGTCAATCGAACGATGACAACGTATGAGGTTATGAGGTCCACAGAGTTCAAAAAATTTACAGAGGACAATACATTTTTACTATGAAGGAGCCAGGTCAATATATGGTCTATGAGTTAATTTTTTAAAGTATCACTCCAGAGCCAGGATACTGATATCTATAATCCTACTTCGGGAAGTAAGTTTCTTCTGGATCTGTATGACGCAAATATAGATTGATATTATATTGCATACTCAACTTTCATCTTATTCCCACTTCGACTATCTAGCTCTTTCGAACCACTGTGTAAAGCACTAACCAAAACTTGTAGCAAGAAACAAACCTGTTGATGAACTTAGGTTTTCGAGCATTTTTATCTTTGTTTCCTGTTAATTAGGCTCATTTAAAGTAAAGAAAATTTCAATCATCAAGAAATCTGGTGAAGAAATTGAGTAGTTAGAAAATGTCAATTTTCCTGAAATAGAACCTGCTTTCCTGTTACTATCCTGGATGAATCCTTTTCATAGTTGTGGTGAAGGAAGTCTTTGATATGCTGGACACTAATGAACTTCAAGTAGTTTTGTCTGTGTAGCCAGATTTTTATGGTTCACACTCCTCACTAATTACTTGTGGAAGGATACGAGGAAAAACTTAAAACCAGAGGAAACCTTCTATTAATTCGACTTGATCATACTCGAAACATAAATTGTAACAATCGGGATAAATAAACGACACAATCAAGCAAGAACGCACACATACGTATTCAGTTTCTTGACATAAAATCAATAAGAAACGATATACAAAAACTAACAAAGTACGAAATTGAAGAAAAACACCAAAACAAACACGCCCAATTATATAAGGAAACTGCATAACACAATATTATAAGGCACACTTCTATATATGTTTCAGAAATAGAAGTCTCTGGATGAGTACACGGACCTGCTTGTTGTCAGAGCTAAAGGAGTTTATTTCCATAAGAACAGGATGTGCAATGAGATTAAGTGTACTACTGTCAAGACTTCCCATATCCCCTCCAAACATCAGAGGAGATCTGGCCATAGACCACAAAGTCATCTGTCAAAAGAAACTCTAATATAACAATTAAAATATTAATTACTTTAAGGAAACTATACAATCAAATACACACATACCTGAGTTTTCTGCTCATTGAGAGAGAGTTTATTAAATTACACTACCTGTAATAGTAAAATAGTAATTGGTTGGTAATCGCAATGGTGTTTATTAAATTGCAATGGAATATTGGGTAAAAGTGCTTGTGATAATGCGTTGCTGAGATGAATAGAAGTTATCCATCCGTGAAAGTGTTTGGGTAAATTAAGCTAGTATCTATAATAAACAGAAGCTAGATTAACAATACACAGCTTTGCCACTTTAGCTGAATGCGAATCTGCAATCTTATATTCATCGCTAATATACAGCGAGGCTCTTTGATAAAACCTAATGACTATATGTAAGCATATCAAATGGTCAAGCAGAAGGTCATGCTACTTGCTATCCACTACATCAAACTTTAAAAAAATGATGAAACATACACACTCTTGTAGTTTACTGATCAAACCTAACTCCATGACTCTCCTAATTTTTTTCCTTTTCTTTTAAGATAAGTGGTATCTACATAACGGTGTAAAGAACTTCAACATACTGCTATATTTAGTAAAAGACCTGAGGGAAAGCATAAAACTCGCTTTCAAGGAACACTGGCCTCAGATCTTCGAGGCACATGAACTCTAAGGGAAAAGATACAAGAAATCCTTTAGTCGGCTTCAATTTTTCCATTGTATCAATTACCTTGGTTTCTTCATTTTCTTTGATTTCCAGTCTCTCAAGAGCTACCCCAAGATCAATTGTTGTTAGGCCAAGTTTCTCTTTCCAATGACTAACACTTTGTCTTAGTGCAGATCTGCATTTCATAAATGTGAGTTAAAGTATTTATAGAGGATTTAAGAATGACAAACAGTATAAGATTAACAACAAACCAGTACCTGGAATGTATACTGTCGCTTGGAATGCAAGAGAAAATATCATGGTAGATCTTTGTATTTTGCTGCCAGATGCAATGTATTTCATTAGATAAGATTAAGAGACTAAATTTGAGAAAACAAAATAAGTTGGGGTAGGCTAAAATGACTCCTTAAAAGGATTACAATAGAAAAATATCTGGAAAACATAATAGTGCTAACAAAGCAGACAACAGAGGCTAAATGCAAGACAATTGCTAAACTCTACAGAACAAGGTGACAATGTCCAAAATTTCAGCTGTATACTCAAACTATGGCAACAGTATTCTAGATTAGATTCCACTGATACCTTTGTGATTTAATTGTCATATCTCGCCAGGGAATATAAGTCGCACTTCTGATAGGACAAACTGTTGAAATTTCGAATCAGGATGTGCTAAAAGGACGTTTGAAAACATTCAAGGCTGCAATTTAAAATGGAAAGCTGAACAAAGCTTGAGCATACAAGTCAGGAAGAACCGTATCTTTAATAATCTGCCAAAATGGATTACATAGTTCTAGACTTGTAGAGGATAAAAAAGTGAATAAATGCATAACACATGAGCCATTTTGTTTTATGGTAATAAGTATTTGTTTTATACCAGTTAGGTTACCAGACGGTACCTGCAAACTGATAAGACTTAGTAACCACCAAAGCACTAAATATGTAAAAATGTGAGTTGACGAACACTACTATTAAGATCATAACTGAAGAATCTCATTCAACTGTCTTCATAGTGAGAGAATGACCTAGAGGCCCTAGACTGATTTATTAAAGCCATGTGTCCCATATATCCTTAGGACTATCACAATGTAATGAAGTACCAAAGACTTCAATTGGTAAAAGAATGTAATGAAGCCACCAAAATGCAATTGGGAAATAGACAAAATCACCAAAAATTAGATTAATAACCACCAAAAATTATGTAAAAAAATTAATGAATCAAAAAGTGACTATCCAAAGTTATAGATACATATACAAACACAAGATTGGATTGCAAAATCTGTAAGGATAAACAGTACAATCGAAAGGGGTTTTGGAGGATGACCTGCAAAATGAAAGATTCGAAACTGATGGAAAGCTCGGGAGACTATTGGCATAACCTTGAAAATCAGCCGCAGAGAAGCCTTGAAAATCAGTTGTGAAAAAACGGATGGACAAAAACAATCAGTTGAACCTCTAAAAGCACCAGGGTTATTCGATACCGTCGATTAAAGTTTAACTGGAAACTATCACTAGGTTTACCAGAAACATATGAAGCACATCCGCCACTGCATTGAAGGCTGGCAATTGTTTTCCTGGACAGATACGTGAACTTAGAAGGAGTTTTGATCGTAATTTGCTTCAGTAATAGATACGAGGGAATTCGAGGGGCATAAGATCGAGAAGTAAAGAAAGCGAATTAACGGAGATGTAACAGAGTTATAACAGAGCTGAATAAGAATAAAATGTTTCACGGACGTGTATGTTGCCGTATTAGATATATAATAGATGTGTTCTGTTGCTAAACTTTCTATGAATTTTACGACCGAAAATTAATTTGCTGAATCGTGTTTTGCATCAAAATTATGTGTAGTTGAACGGACACAGCCCACAAGGCCACAACTTTATTTATCAACTTCAACTTCGTTAAGAGCAGATGTATATGATTTTTTTTAATTAAATTAATTTATATGTCTTACAATAAATATATATTTTAATTTATTTTTTTAGATGAATAAATATTTAGTGGATGACAAACCAACCTTACATTCTCCATCCTTTTTCCTTCATAATATTTCTATCTTGTTTGCGCAAAAATATATCAACATAAACTTGCTTGTCATTCATCAACATGCCATTTAGCTTATCAATAGCAGTACTTTCACTATCTTTTCCTTGCAAATCCCCTCTTATATTCAGTCATTCTATCTTATCTCATCTCTCCTTCCTCTTTTGCCTAATGGTATCGGCCACCACATTGGCCTTCCCTGAATGGTGGTGTATCTCACTATTGTTTAACTATGTTTTGATCTCTATCATGACATAAAATATTTATACTCCAACATTTGTATATATCACCTCTGTAAAATTTTCCAGAAAATAAGTTATAATAATATTCCTTGAAACAATTGTAAGAAAATATTGGCTATAATATATATTTCTTGTTCGTACTTAAACAAGAATGTACTTTTCCTTTATCATTGAAAGATATATTCTCACACTTTCTCTCATACTCTTAATCTCCTTTCTATAGAGTTCTCTGACCCTTAACAGATATTGATTTGGATGACACGAGAATAACTCACTTTCTTATATCACTATAGTTTACTTTCTCACAGATAGATTATTCTTATCTATATTATCAGTCCATTTACACCATTCATTGACTTAGTCGATCCCTAACCAAACATTTACACTTAAGAGGTTAAATTAGAACGTACCTGCAATTTCCTCCGGATACCTTATCCCATATATCTATTGTTCACTATACGCTCTTTACATCTTGCTGGTCCACCTTAGTTCCTTCATGATATACTATCTATTCCACCTCTGAAATTTCCCTTTATTATTCTCATCAAAATCTTTACCTCAAGTTTTACTCATTCACGCCTTTTGGATTAATCCTTTGAATACTTAACATCTTTAATCTCTCTCTCTACTTAGGGTATTTGTCACAGTATTGGCCTTCCCCCACTAATAGTTATTGCACCTTGAAATCCTTCATTAATTATCCCCACTTCCTATATTTATCCTTATTCTGACTCTATCCTCAAAATACACCTTACTCTCAATAGTAACTCTCAATTATGCCTTAAAATTCCTCATATTCTTTTTTTTTTCTAATCAACAAATATACCAATTTCTTCTCACGAATTTCCTTCCTCTCTTATATTGAAAGGCTTCTAGCTCTAATTATCTCTTATCGAACCCCTTGGAATCTCCAGTTCCCTTGTATAATCACGTATACTCTAAACCTTGCTTCCATTATCCCATCCATTAATGAAATCTTCCATATTCGAATCAATTTATAGAATTTAAGAAACTTTGAATTGAAACGAACCCAGAAACAAGCAAGGGTCCCACAACAATTTATAAAATTAAGAGTTTTAAATAACTTTTATTTGAAACAAAAGGATATGTGGGAAGTCAATATGATGGAAGAACCCGTACGTCACACAAGTGAGGGCATCCCCTCCGACTTTCTATCACACAGATAGATCATCCTTGTGTATACATATAGGGCTGTTCTTCTTAGTTGGAGTAAGAAATATAGAGGGAAATTTAAATCACGATGATAAATACCATCTTCCGTAAATAATCTTAGAGGAATATTTTAACTAAGATAGATAAAATAAAATTTTGAAACACCTTTCAAGGGTACCAGAAAGTTTTGAAAAGATACCGACACTTAATGAATAATTACCCACTAGTGGAGGAAAATTTGAAACTCAATAATATAATTTAGCAGGGTGACAAGGCTGTCGCATGCCTATCAAATAATAATATCTAACAAATCCTTCTAACTATGTAGTAGGGTAAGTCAGAGTCGATCCCACAGAGACAAACGTGTCAATCACCAGTTGTTCTCGATTTCAATTCAGCCAAGCAAGTAACACAATAAAATATCAAAGATTATTAAACTAATTTTATACTAATGCAATTAATCAATTAACTAAAACTTCTAGAACTAAGTATCCCCACTAGCATGAATTAATGCAATCGTGAATTCCCTCCCCAATCAATCGTATAATACTCAACAGGAAAGGTGCGCCCTATAAATTACCAATAACCTCTCTCGAGTATTAATGGCTTCTCTAAAATACAATCAAGCCTATTCTCATGGTATCATGCAATTTAGAGACATTAATCACAGCACCCTAACTTCCTAACAATCCGTTCTACCTATTCTCATGGAGAAGTTCATGTCCTCATTGGATAAATCACAACCATCTAAATCCAACTCTCGTTGATAAATAGACAATGGTTCAAACAATAAACATAATCACTTCTGATTTGTAATTGCTAATTAAAACAACTCAATAAGCAAGAGCAATTAAACAATCAAATTGGGGGAATTGGGAAAATCACACATCAATCATAACTAGGGTTCTACTTAACCCTAGATTAATTATCTACTCATACATAATTAAACTAATAAAACAAGAGATATAATATGAACACATAATATTATAAAGAATAGAGGAAAAACCTTCAATCTTCAAAGAAAAGTGAAAAGCTATCTCCAATCTCTCTCTGTATATGTCTATACGTACGTATGTATGTATACGTAACTATCTATCCCCACTAATAATAATCATCTCTGATATTATATATGTCTCTAATAAAAAAAAGTATTTTAATTCTTGAGGAAATTACAAGTACGTTTCCTAAACTGAATAGATTTTCAAGGAAAATTCGTGGTTGACTTTTCTCCTGTAGTTCTGGGCCGCTCCAGTTGTAATATGACATCTGAACCATCTTAGAATGATAGATAATTTAATTATCTTCGCGTGGGCTGTTGAATCGCCCAATTCTGACTTCTAGAACTCGAGATATGACCAAAATAGTGAATTGCGCGCGTGCTGCCCGATAAATCCGAATTTCCTTCTAATAAATCTCCAATTAAGCTCTTTATTCTCAAATCCTTCCAAGTTTAGAATTTCCTTGCTTCCTACAATAAAACATTAAAATCTATTAAATAAAAATCCAATTAAATGCAAAATATAATAAATATGAGGAATATAATCATATAAAATATATATAAATATACACTCTATCAAACATCTCCACGCTTAGCATTTGCACGTCCTCGGGCAAATAAAGAAATAAAAATTATTCTAACTAACATCACTTTCGTAGATGACACGATTGCATTGAGCATATGCAACAAGCCGTTAAACCCCTAGGCAGCCCTAGTAGGACGAGTTTTGTCTCGTGAGGGTTTATAGAAGATATACCCACAAAATCAAATATTTTCAATCACCAAGTCTTAAACATGCAACAATTCATAGTACTCCACATATGCAAACCTCAATCACACAACAATCTGAGAAGATCTGAAAGTACACCACTTGCACAAAACAATCCAAGTATGCACACGTTGTCTTGACAGACAAAAATATCATGAAATAAACATCAAAGTCTTCTTCAATAAGTAAGCATGCCGTGGATAGAAAATCTCACATTGCTCTCAATTCACACAAGTGTATAGGTGTTAACGTTTCACTCAAGTTCAATCAAAATAGACATGTGCTACTATATGCTTGGTTGTCCACCAAATCTCCACTACTTCGTATATGTGCATACACAAATCAAAAGGTCTTCATTAAAGGTTGTAATGAGGCTTAGGTATGGGGTGGGATATCAAAGAAATAGGCTCACAAGTGGCTAAGCTTGATAAACTAATAGAGCATAATGTTCACTTTTAATTGTAGCACTCAACATGAATAGTAGATCATGTAAAAGATAATTAAACTTTCACAAGCATTAAACTCATAAGCACATCATTATGTACTTCCCCACTTTCACATTGCAATAAGCAATGAACAATAACTCTCATTCGATCTTCTTCAATTTTTTTTTTTTTTTTTTGAAGATCAAGCAACCACATTATATAATTCCCACCAAAATATCAAACCTTAACAAAGAAATCCCCACACTTGAACATTCACCCACCCTTAAGTTGAATCACAATGCTCTACTAGTAAATCAAGATAAGAATAAATAAGTAGGCTAAAAAATTATAGAGTGGTGATAATTGAAAGAAACAGATATAAGCTCAAGGGGGCTTACTAAGGATATAACTCATAAGGATAGTGTTTAGGTCAATGAGGTTAATCCTAGTGCCTTTATCATTTTCATGCACACACACAACATGTAGTCTCAACAAGGTATCAAAACAAGTTCTAGAGCAATGCTAATTGACGAACAACACACAACAAAGAAATTCGATTGATATAAAATGTATCAATCATTAATCAGGCTCAAAATCTCACAAGGTGAAAGCATGCTCGACTCACTAAATTTGACTAAGAAGAATCTCACGTTTTTAAATTTTCGAAAGCACACACAAGGAATTATCAAGCAACAAATGATTTTTATTCTATGATACAACACTCAGAATTAATCATGCAAAATTAGTCTACAAAATGTGCACTTATCCTCGCTAACATGCTGTTGAGACCAGGCAATTATATACAAAAACTTTTCTATTTTTTTTGTTTTGAATTTTTATAGTATATATATTTTTTTTTTGGATTTTTTGTACATTAAGAACGTATCCCCACACTTAAATGGTTCATTGTCCTCAATGAATAATTTAATAAAAGAAAAAAAAAATCTAACTATTCTAAAAAAAATACAAAAAGAATAATACAAAAAAAAATTATACAAATAAAGGTTAGAAATACTCCCCTAGTAGCCATGAAGTGTCTTCAAAAAATAATTGAAGTGGATTGAACTTGTTGGCTCCTTTGAATTAAGATTTTTGCTCCAGGTTCTCTTTATATAAAAGTCTTTGAAAATCTAACACAGCAAACAAGTAGCTCAGTTGGTTGTAGTGTTGCACTTGAAAACCACATGCTAGGCTTCCCATGGTCAGGAGTTCAAATCCCAATGGCAACATTATTTTTGTAAGATGCAGAGAATGAAAACCGTGGGATAGATAACTTTATACCCCGGTATTGAATATCTGGTCCTAGCAGGGACTGAAAATGCCAGTATAAAAAATTGAACTGCCAGTATTCCTGCGCTGAAGTCACAAAACCGTGGCTTTCAATTTTATTTTTTTTTCCTTTTCCGAGATTTTGCAAAATTCGAAAAAATTATATCCTGAAACACTTCAAGCAATTCATCAAGGCACCTTGTGGGAGTAAAAAAAAATGAAATAAAAATTATCTACCTATAATAATAATAATAATAATAATAATAATAATAATAATAATAATAATAATAACTTACAATAAGCTTGGGTTGCCTCCCAAGAAGCGCTTTTTTTAAGATCACTAGCTCGACCTTCTTATCAATAACTAGAACTTCAATTAGGTGAAAAAGCAAACAAATGTACATATCTCCTAATTCGAATTAATCTAGTAATGTGAGTACCAATTAAATTACCAAGAAGATATATAAATTGACATGTGAGACTCATGTGATGCTCAAGAATTTCCGGCATGTGAAAGTATTTAGAAAAATCATCTCCAACGTGGCTATAGTTACTTTTCACAAATTCCTCCCAAATTGGGTCAACAAAAGGCATACACATATTTTCAATTTTAACATCATTCAAGTCAAGTTTATCCAAATTCGGTTCTATCTCATCTACCACAAATGGAATCACAATATCCTTATTCAAATTTATATCTACCACAACCATACTATCATCCTCATCAAATAGCATGCAAAAAGAGTCATCTAAGAAATCAATCTCATTACTATCAAACGAGTTTTCACACGAGTTAATTTCTTGAGAAGCATATGGGTCAATAAGAGCAAGACTATCAAAATAACCATCTTCATCATCAAAATCATCAAAAATTAACTTACTGTTACTAACCTCGTTTTGCGACTCTTTAAACTCCTTACCACTCCACAAAGTTGCATCATCAAATTGACTCATTGGTATTTCCTCCGTTTGAGTGCGCATCTCAAAGAATTCAGTTACCTCTTGAGCTAGTTGAGCAATTGAGTTTTCAATCAACTTACCTTGAGTTTTCAACTCATTAAGACTTGTCTCAACCTCTTCATTCTTGCTCAGCTGTAAAACAACAACTCCTTCCAAAAGATTTTCCAAGTTGGATTTCTGTGGTGGCTGAGGTGGATTGTCTTGGTAGGAAAAATTAGTGTAATCTTCCCAACCAGAAGTGTAAGTATCAGCATAAGGATTATATTGTGGTGGCTGGTGAGGGTGGTCATGGGTATTGTAATAAAAATTACCATCCCAAAATTGTGTTTGATTTGGGTAGTAAGGGATATTAAATTGGCAATTATTTTGAGTATGTCCCTGTATACCGCAAACATCACAAGTGGCAAACAAAGAAGAATTTCTTGACTCAATATCATCGATCTTTTGAGAAAATGCCCGCATAGTCTCAACCAATGCCTCCATGCTTTCTTCTTGCTCCTCTCTTTACTCGCTTAATTTCTTGTTATAGGAATCTGAAAATTAATTTTACAAGAAACAAGAAAAACCACAAGCAAAGATCAAACAGAACAAGAATAATAGCCAAAGCAACACAACTAAACAACTTGGCCAAACTAACTCAAAAATTAACTAATCTAACACTGCTTTGTCCCCGGCAGCGGCGCCAAAAATTTGACAAGGCTGTCGCGTGCCTATCAAATAATAATATCTAACAAATCCTTCTAACTATGTAGTAGGGTAAGTCAGAGTCGATCCCACAGAGACAAACGTGTCAATCACCAGTTGTTCTCGATTTCAATTCAGCCAAGCAAGTAACACAATAAAATATCAAAGATTATTAAACTAATTTTATACTAATGCAATTAATTAATTAACTAAAACTTCTAGAACTAAGTATCCCCACTAGCATGAATTAATGCAATCGTGAATTCCCTCCCCAATCAATCGTATAATACTCAACAGGAAAGGTGCGCCCTATAAATTACCAATAACCTCTCTCGAGTATTAATGGCTTCTCTAAAATACAATCAAGCCTATTCTCATGGTATCATGCAATTTAGAGACATTAATCACAGCACCCTAACTTCCTAACAATCCGTTCTACCTATTCTCATGGAGAAGTTCATGTCCTCATTGGATAAATCACAACCATCTAAATCCAACTCTCGTTGATAAATAGACAATGGTTCAAACAATAAACATAATCACGTCTGATTTGTAATTGCTAATTAAAACAACTCAATACGCAAGAGCAATTAAACAATCAAATTGGGGGAATTGGGAAAATCACACATCAATCATAACTAGGGTTCTACTTAACCCTAGATTAATTATCTACTCATACATAATTAAACTAATAAAACAAGAGATATAATATGAACACATAATATTATAAAGAATAGAGAAAAACCTTCAATCTTCAAAGAAAAGTGAAAAGCTATCTCCAATCTCTCTCTGTATATGTCTATACGTACGTATGTATGTATACGTAACTATCTATCCCCACTAATAATAATCATCTCTGATATTATATATGTCTCTAATTAAAAAAAATATTTTAATTCTTGAGGAAATTACAAGTATGTTTCCTAAACTGAATAGATTTTCAAGGAAAATTCGTGGTTGATTTTTCTCCTATAGTTCTGGGCCGCTCCAGTTGTAATATGACATCTGGACCATCTTAGAATGATAGATAATTTAATTATCTTCGCGTGGGCTGTTGAATCGCCCAATTCTGACTTCTAGAACTCGAGATATGATCAAAATAGTGAATTGCGCGCGTGCTGCCCGATAAATCCGAATTTCCTTCTAATAAATCTCCAATTAAGCTCTTTATTCTCAAATCCTTCCAAGTTTAGAATTTCCTTGCTTCCTACAATAAAACATTAAAATCTATTATATAAAAATCCAATTCAATGCAAAATATAATAAATATGAGGAATATAATCATATAAAATATATATAAATATACACTCTATCACAGGGCTTTAGAAAATTTAAGAATAGGTACCGTTAATAGCCTCTGCCCAATTTAAAATCCCAAATAATGGAAGGTTTTCCTCAAATACCATATATATCTTAGACTGCGTACTTTCCAAAATTTCTTAAATTTGGCACTCACCATATATGTAGCCTTAACATATCGTCTGCTATTCCCAATTATCTTCATTTACCTAGTCGTGACTTGGCTCGATACTCTCTGCCTTTATCCATAATAGAACACAACTTTCTAATCGATATACTTACGTAATGTTGATCTTCTTATCCTGAAAATGCTCCGGTATCAAGGACCCTTTTAAAACTATACTTTATAATTGTATATTCTAACATACCACTTATACTCACGAGATTGTCTAACGTAAACTTCCCGATACATCAAATATTCCCTTTCTCATATCAATCCTGTGTGCTACATAAGTTTAACAATTTTAGCATAATAACCTTTTCATTTAAGTCAATCTCGGAATGTCCCAGTCTGTCTTGGTCCTGTATATCTTGGCTTTAAAGACCAACCTCAGTTTCACCCTTTCATCTCCACAAACAATCAGTGTCTATTCACCAATCTACTTACTTTATTACCTCAAACTCCCTCATTTTCCTTTACATTTACCCTAGTATTACATTTAGGCGGCATGATTCTGTACATAACAATATTCTCCATTATTTACCCAAATTTAGGGTACAATATACAATATTCCATATTCAATAATTATATCACCGATTAACACATTTATATATGTATCCCTAGCCACTCACGAACATAACTCAACTCACTCATTTCCTCTCCCTCTATAATAAAACATAAACTTTTATTAGTAATAATCTATAAAATTATAATCACTACTTAGAATAAACGCTTCGTTCGATAAACCACACTTGAACTCGATGTGAATTCACAATTTCTATTATTACTGATATATTTATTATTATCACTATTGTTCCTGAGCATTATGACTCTAAGCTCTGATACCAAACTGTGACAGCCCCAAATCCGGGGTCATGAATCCAGGCCGTCACGGACCAATTTCCCTTTATTAATATCCTTCTCTTTGCAGCTGGAATATAATTGCATAATAAAACTCACACAATAGACCCCACACTTAATAATATTAACACACACACACCAGTCATATGCTCAGAAAACAACATCCACGATATTAAGAGTTTAGAGAAGTTATTACAAACCAGGATCAAGCTTAAATACATTGTTGAATAATACTTCGACATGAAGCATTTCAACAATCAATAGTTCATTACATGCTTACACACTTAATTATACATAAGGCTACCAGAACCCGTCTGCCTCTACGCTACCTCAAGAATCGGTGCCAGCGTGCTCTCAGAAGGTCGCCTTTCCCTTACCCTCTTGCGGGGCGTGGTACGGAGTATCGGCATACCTAGCTGTTATATACATAAGTAGCAAGAATGAGCTAACATAGCTCAGCAAGATAAATTCTATCAACTAGCACAAAAAGAAAATAACCATCATATATATATGTTAAACAAAACAATCTTCAGTTATTATGGAAAGACATTTTTTTCTCAATATATATATATACTTTCCAATTATCTTTGTACGAAAAGAATTATATAGTATTATAACATCAATCCCTCTTCTAATATCATATAATATCAGTTTCTCGTCTTAAATGCTATAACAATCAATATACCATCTTAGTGTAATCTTTCAAGATAATATGAAAAACTTGAACAAATCGCCTCGCTATCATCTTCTCATTTCTTTCTTATGCCACAATTATATAAATTAATATAAAATCAGTTTCTCTTCATCTGTAACAATAATTCCATCATTTCATATCATTATTTTCTTTTCTGGTTTCAGTATAGAAATCTGAAAACCATTTTCAATTTTTTCTTTAAAGTTTTGAGAATATCTGATAGCGCCAGATACATTAGGACGATGATCAGTCGCCTAATTGTATCCGCTCTCTGTTTACTACCGGTAGAAGGAATGAAGGCTCCATCTGCTTACATCATCCCTGGAGGAAGGCTCTTCTGCTACATCCCCCTGGAGGAAGGCTCTACTGCTACATCCCCCTTCGGCAACTCTTGGGCCGAAATAATATTGAGTGTTATCCCTGGAGGAAGGCTCTTCTGCTACATTCCCCTGGAGGAAGGCTCTACTGCTACATCCCCCTTCTTAACAAAATATTATTATTATATATATATTTTACCATCTCACATTCACCTTTCCATTCATAGTTCTTTTCACATCTTCTCTTTTGATCACATATACCATCACTTATATCATATGTCATAATACCTTGTTTATGACTCAGACACCTTTTCTGTATTCAGTGAAATCTAGTACTCTTATATATGTAAACATTCCATCTACTTTTAAAAATAGTAGATGATAGCAAATGAATACTTATTAAACCTCCATATTTAAAAAGAATATTTTAATATAATATTATAAATCATATAACCCTAGATAACAACTGATACCATTCCTTCATATCTCTTTTTAAACATAAAGCATGATCACTTTATTCATAAACCATATCCACTTCTCTTAGATTTCCAAAATCAGGAAATAATTTCTTAACAGTATAATAACAATGTAATCACATATATATTCCATGAAATCATCTTCTTTAAAGGTAAATAATTTTCCAAATAAAGATAGAAGAAATCTTGCCTCGATCTCCGTATCCTGGAAGTATGGCTCGTGGCTCTCCCGAAGCTTCTATAAACACAAAAAGGACCGTCGTTAGAATACTACATTCCTTTCTCACTTCTCCTTTATATAACCACCCCCTTAATGCTTACTATGTGAATAACATGCTATTATAACTCAAATCAAATGTTCCAAGAACCTAACCATTTTTAAACTCAATCAAAGTTTCAATGTTTTTCACCATTTCCCCTAACGACCACACTTAACTGTAAAAATTCTCAGAAAATATAGGTTTCGAATTTTACTACAAGGTCAACTGGTAATGACTCGTTGACTACCCTACTACAATATCCCAAAATTTTATAATTTTAAAAAATGTCTAAGTATGGTAGTTATAGCCTCAAAGTTGATACAATTACGGTTTCTCGGTTTTCGAACGTCTTTCACTAAAACTGACTTTTCTCCTAAACCGTTCATCAGATTTTAACGCACCTTATATCAAAACAATCTATGGACCAAGATCTATCATCTCATGGTCAGTTGGTGTTCTAAACAGGAACCTACCGTACGCGTCTGTTGCTCCAAAAACAGGGCATTCTTTGGTTAAACAAAAATCAGGCATTATAACGGCTATATTTTCATACTTTCCAAAATCCAACTCCTCCAAATCAATCATCAACCTTATACACCATCACCTACACCATGTGGTCATCTTACCAACCATGGTTACAAGCACATACTCCTTCCATATTCAACTTTAATCACTTACAAACACATATAACATCATGATCTTAACATTTACACCACTTATTACTAACCAACTCAACATCCATCATAAATATAAAAAGGGCAAGAGTATTTATACCTTCTTGAAGCTTTAACAACACTTAATAACCCTTAGCTAGCCCTTAAACAACCTTACAATAGCTTGTATAGTCTAAAGAAACCATAAAACACAAGTTAGTTCTTGAAAACTACTATTCATCACTATTCATCAAGTAACTTTGGAGATTTTATTACCTATGCAAATGATGATGGTTGGCCTTGAAACTTTGTGGATAACTCTTTCTAATCTCCAAGAACACCCATGAATTTTCCTTAGATTTGTAGTTGAAGAGAGCTAGGGTTTTGATTTTTATTTTCTTCTTTTTCTTTGTTTTGGCCGAATGTGAGGAAAATGGAAGGGGAGAGGTTTTTGCTCTTTTTCTTGATCTTATCTTGCTAACTAATTGATAATTCTAGAGTTTTGTAGATATTTTGTGGTTAAAGCCTTGCAAAAATACTAATTTACCCCTTAATTTATTGTTAGTGGAAAGTGATATCATTACTATGTCACTTGGATGATCTAATCTCCTAATTTCTTAATTTTCTAAGTAAAATGCCAATCACATTGGTAATTAATAATGTGGTATGAATCCTTGTTATATTACTAATCTTGGTTGTTTAGTTTCCATACTCGTCTAATTGTGATTCGTTTCGAATATACCTCATTATCTCAGTGGTTCTGAAATCATTTAACAATCCAAATTCCTTTGGTATTTCCTTAACTTAAAAATCCCTTAGTTTACCCTAATTCACTAATTCCTCAATATATAATTCCTTCAATGTTTCCATGCTCCTTAATAATAGAAGCTTATTCGAAATCAAAATCCTCAAAATCCATATTCAGGAATTTCTAAAATCTATCGTCATTTCGAGTCACTTATTTTTATAGGGTATCACTAATATGGTTTCTGTTTACTCATTTTCTGTTTTAAGTATAGAGTACTTACATATCATTTCACTAAATCCTCGAAATTTACAATTCATGTAACCACTGTAGCATTGCTAAAGTTGGGGTTATTACAGTATAACTTTTTTATTGATTTAATCATTGAAAAATGGGTTGGGTTTGTTCAATTTAATTGAGTTGGTCACACCCTGTGTGTAATTTATTCATATGTAAAAGTAAATTCTACAACATTACTTGTATTTAAATTGTGGATGTTAATTGAAAATTTTATATATATACTTCTGTATCTTAGCATGATTCTCACGTTCATTGATTACGAATTTATCGAAAAGTTAAAATCGTCTATTTATTATTGCCAAAATAATTACAGTGATTTTGAATAAGGATTAAAAGTGGACGATATAAATAATCATATTTTATTGTTTTACATTGTAATAATTGTACTTTTATATAAATAATTATTATTTTATATTAATATAATAATTATAATGTTCTCATAAATATTTCTAAAATTTTATATTAAATATCAAATAAAGTGTATTTAATATATATTTAATATATACAATTAATGACTAATTAAAATGCTATTAAATGTAAGGAAATTATTTTAATAATAAAAGTTAGAAATGCGAAAAACCAAGAAAGATATATTGAAGTTTATGTGTGAAATCCTCTTATACTATAACCGTGTGAAATCATCTTATACTTACAAGAAAAATGGGCTTTTCCTACCGTTTATTTCCTACCGATTTGGCGGTAGGAAAATGCCGTTTTTCTTGTAGTGTATAATCATATTAATATAATATATATAGATACAGCTATATATTAAAAAAAATATTTAAAGAGTTAAAGAACAAAATGACAAATATTAAAATATTATTTGAAGTACACTCTTATTAGCCGACACTCTCGTATACTACAAATGAAATTGGAATATCAATTCAAAGAAGAAGAAAATTAATGAAATTAGATATTTAATATATTATTTGCACATGCTAACTTAAAAATATTATTTTATAATTAAATAGATGAGATAACTCAAGTATTAAAAGTTTATTGTTTCTGGGATATGTAAATCTACTTATTCAAAAAACAAAAGTTACATTTTGATAACTTTCCTAAAGTTAATCATTTTAAAATGTTAAATCTTCTTGACTTAGCAGCTAAAACAACCATGTTAATATCTTTTAATAATCACAATTAAGCTCATTTTAAGATCTAAAAATTCAATTATATTGATCTTTCATTTGTATTAGGACCACAAATCACATCAATTATATTCCTATTAAGATCGAAATTAGTGTTGAATTATATGTTAGTTGAAATGAAATCAAACAAATGTAGTAATTAACTTTAGAAAATTATCTAAAGATAACTTTAGACTCATTTGTTCCATTTTAGTATATATTAATATGAAATTGTCAAAATATAAAGTAAAACAAAATAATTTATAATTTCACCTTCTTTGGCAAGAAAACTAATTTAGAAGAATTCTATTATAAAGATATATTAATGTTAATATTCCATTTTTGAACTTTAAAATGACAAAATAATTCTATTTCAACAAAAGAAATCACTGTAGTTTAGTTTCATGTGACAGTTTGAAAGTTGCGCATGAAGCTTTTCACTCACTTGGGAGCTGTGCGCCACTATTTTCGGATTCGTCTTACCAGATTGCAAGGAAAGCAGCTAGCACTGTGTCCAGAATGCCATGTCACCAGTGTCATCTTCTGCTTTTAGAGTACGTATAGATTGAGAGTATGTTTAGATTGACTTACGTGTGTGATGAGTGTTATCCTACTTTCCATAATTTTCTATTTTAGATTTTTTCCACACTTTTTAACTAGTTTGGAAAATAAATTAAAAAATTAAATAAATATAGAAAAAACACCAAAATTCAATTTCAATTCATACACAGCCAACTAGTTATACTCACTATGAACACTATTAAACAACTAAAAATAGTAGTAGTAGCAATGGAAGAACTCAAAATAATTTTCTATTTTTTAAATTTTTATTAACTTTGAATATTTTAATTTTTATTAGTTTGTAAAATTATTTGAAATCAATATATATATATATATATATATATATATATATATATAAAGGAGGATACCGGGGAGTTTAGGTGGCGCTCTAAGATCGTCTCAATCTATTTTTCTAATTTTCTAGAATTTTAGAATTTTAAACACTAATAAATGTAAAAATATCATTAAACATATTAGAAGTAGAATAGATGTTCGAATTTATAGAGGAGAAGAGTTCGAATTTATAGGGAAAACATCAGCTCTATTGGAAGTAGAATAAGTATTTATAATGCATATGATTAAAATTAAAAGTTCTATTGCAAGTAGAATATGATCGAGTTCGAATTTATAGAGAATAAGAGTTCGAATTTATATAAAAAACATATAAATAAAAGTTCTATTAGAAGTAGAAAAATATAAAAATATCATTTAACATATTAGAAGTAGAATAGGTGTTCGAATTTATAGAGGAGAATAGTTCGAATTTATAGGGAAGATATATAATTAGAAGTTCTATTGGAAGTAGAATAAGTATTTATAACGCATATGATTAAAAGTTTTATTGGAAGTAGAATAGGAGTTCAAATTTATAGAGAATAAGAGTTCGAATTTATAGATAAAAAACAAATAAATAAAAGTTCTATTAGAAGTAGAATAGGTGTTTGAATATATAGAGCAGACATATAATTAAATATTTTATATAAATTACGATCTTCTTAAATTATACTTTTTTATAAAAGTTAGTTATACTTCTATTAGTAAAATTTATTCATAAATCCAATACTATTATCATAAAAAATTCATTATTTTTTAAAAAGAAAATAATTGATGTATTAACATAATAAAAGAACATTGTCATGTAGGAATCCTAAATAAATACAGGAGTATTTATAATATAAAGAGAAAATAAGATGTGTTTTCATTTTCTAAAACTCCATAATTTTTAGAAAGACTAGAATCAGTATAAATTGGAATTCGCTCTATTTTTTAGGTTTTGATTTTAAGGAGTATGTTGTTGTGTAAGATAAGTATCATCAATAATATGTAATGAAGTTGGAATTTCGATCCCAAATGAGAGAGGCTCGAAACGTGTTTAACGTGAAGACGACTCACTATAAAAGATTGTATTAGCTATTAAAATATCATATTGGTGTTATAAATTTTATTTTATTTTTAGGATTTGATTTTTATGGATAAACATTATCATACAAGTGATATATGTAAAAGTTAATTTTTTGGTTTTAACGAGAGAACGGATCAATAGTAACAATCGTGTTTAACGAGAAAACGGTTCATTAGAGAAGACCATATAAAAGATGCTTGAATATATAAGGAATACATATTATAAATTGTTTTATTGGAAGTAGAATACGAGGACGATGGAGACATCTCATACAATTTTTTAAAACTATATATATTTTTTCTTAGATATCCTTTATTTTAACTTTTTTTGTACAAGTTTAATTATACTTGCATTAGAAAAATATATCCATAAATTTATTATTATTCCCGTAACGAAAAGTATTCGTATTTTTTTTTTTAATATGTTAACATAACATAAAGACATTCCCATGCAGAAGATGTAAGTTTAAAGAATATAAAAATTGGAATTTACTCTCTTTATATAATGAAGTTAAAATTTCGATTTCAAATAAGAGCGGCTCGAAACGTATTTAATGGGATGACGGCTCACTAGAAAAGATTATATTAGCTATTAGAATTTGATACTGATGTCATAATTTTCTTTTTTTTAACGGTTCAATTTTATGGATAAAAATTATTATATAAGTTTTTATTATTAAAGTTGGGATTTCGGTTTTAACGAGAGAGCGGCTCAATCGAAAGAATCATGTTTAACAAGAAATCGATTCATTAGAGAAGATTATTTAATTATTAAAATTTAATGTTAATATTATAATATAACATAAATGTATTGATTTTTTAAAAAAATATTGTAACGCCGCCGCGAAGTGCGGCTTTATAGACTAGTATTAATTTAAAATAAAAAAGCAAGATCTGATTTAGAATATATTTATACTCAAAAGATAATATTTGGTTATTATTAATTTTTGAATTTTTATTTAAATTTTTAATGAACAAATAACGGATTTGAGGAAAATAAAAAATTTGTCTGCACACAGGAAAAAAAACATTGCAGGCGCTACTGAAATTACATACTCCCTCCGGTTCATTATATAAGGCATTTGACTTTTATGCACGTAACTTTAGGTGCTTTGAATACATAGTTAAAATTATTATTTTTTAAAATTTCTTTTTCTAAATAAAAATTAAAATATTATATTTTTGTTCAAAAAAAAAATAATTAAAAAATAACTATTTTAACAAATCACCAAAATTACGTGAAGAAAAGTTAAATTCGTTATATAATGGACGGAGGGAGTACTTACCCGTTACCCTTACTATGCCCGGAATGAAACATTGCGGGTGTCTACTTCAACCCGCCTATCCACACAGCCTAACCCGATTATACACCAACCTTAATACTGTATTGTCATTTGTCACAAAACCCGATTCTACACACACACAACCCTAATTGAGGCGATTTCTTGGCGATTGAGGTGATTTGAGGCGCTGCTCACCATCCCCTAATTAGGTACTTGATCTTAGCTCTCCATTGATTTCTAGAATAGCTGAGTTTTCATTAATTCCTGTTTTGTTTGTTGAGTTCGCATTACTCTTGTGCTGAGTTCGTTTTTCTTTTTTTTTCCTGCTGTTTGCGGGTGCCGGGTCTGTCTGTTTTCGCTGAGTTTAGAGTTTAGATGTGCTGAATTTTGTAATGAGTTAGCTGCGTTTTTTTTGTGAGTTAGTTGCTGGTTTCAATTCATATTTACAATGTTTTTTAGGGCTCTTTTAGTTGCATCATTTCATCTAGAGTATTATTACATGTTGAGATTTGACTAAAAATCAATTCAAACTCAACAATAGTTCTTGAGAAGCTTCACAGTAGTTGATAGTTGAAGTGGATGTGTAGCTTGTGTTCCCCAATTTGCTTCTATACCGTTCGCAACACTAGCCACCAAAAAAACCCATAAAAATATAGCACCAATCATGTCTTTGTCGTAATGATAAAAAGTAATGGAATTAGTTGTGACATTTCGTGATAATTAGGGAAGTGTTGATCCTGCACCCCCACTCTTTTATTTGCAACATATTTAATAGTTTGTTTTTAATGTTTTTGTGTTTCTACTTGTGATTGTGGTAAATTATTCACTTGATGCAACTTCAAGATCAGTGTCCAGTTATCTTCTTGTTAGATTTTTATAATTTTTTTCTAATATAGGGTGATAAATTATTTTTTCCGAGATATTATTTTTTGTTATACTTTTGATATAAATGTCTAACTTTAACTTAACTCTTATTTTTAAGTACATAAATTGATAGACAAAGAAATGTAAAGTGAGACCGGTATATTCAAAATCAGTCTATTGTCTAATGTAATGTTGAATTTCAAGATGAACGGGTGATTTTGGGACGGATCGGGTCAGGGAAGGGAGACCCTAATCCCCGTCCACGTTCCCGTCCCGATCCCCGAATTTTTCGTAAACCTTTAACCGCTCCTCGTGACCTCGTCCCAAATCCAAAAAAATCCCTGAATCCCCGTCCCATTCAGAACGGGGATCAGATTGAATCGGATTGGATAAGATGGGACGGATAAAATGCCCATCAAAAAACATTTTAATTATCTTTTCTCATCTTTTGAGTTAAGAGTTAGAGTAAAGAGTCTGTTGGAGATGCTCCGATAATGATCCAAAAATATAAATTTACATAACCGCATTCCGACCTTTGGGCCAAAGAAAGCCAGTCTTTGTATGGACTAAAGTAAAAGCAAAGCTGGATATGTATAATTAACAGATTTCAATGCAATCTCAAAATCTCCAGCAAAAATGGGCCGTTTAAACGCAGTGAGAAGGTTTCTACTAGCAAAAAGTCTGAAGTCACCTATTCGTTGTGGTGTATCATCACCAACACCAGGATCACTACTACTCTGGCGTCCTCTTTATCTTCTAGAACCTTGTAATTGTTATCTCACATCAACGCCTTATGTTTCTAGAAGCTTCTGCTCCTCTGGGCCGTCGGGTCTCCACGACAATGCTTCGCTAGGCCCAGTGGCAGTTGATTACAGGCATGTAATGTAATTTTCAAAATGAAGTTTAATTATGGAGTATTAATATTTTTGATTTTTGATATCAGTATTGGTTTGATGAAGTGAAAATTGTGCAATCAGTTGTGTGCTACAGGAGGATGAATTTCACAAGCTGGCTGATTCCACAATTCATCATCTCCTTGAGAAGATTGAGGTATTTTACATTTTGTTCGTGACTCGATTATTTACTTTTACAAATTTGCATAGATTTGTAATCACAACTATTTTACACACACACACTACAATTTAGAGAGAAAAATACAGTACTCTAATACCTCTATTTGTTATGTGCTAAAAATGCGAAACGCGGAACATAAATTGATTTTCCTTGTACGTATGACATATTAATGCTTTAGTCACTCTTTAGAAGTTGAATAATTCTTTATCTATATATAACTACTCACGGAATGAAATATGGATGATATATTCATATTAATTGTTTCTCAACTAGTTTTCATAGATATAGTTATGTGCAGGCGTTAGTTTTTTCTTTGTGTCGAAAGTCCATCCTCGGGGTATGCCCTGAGTAGCTGTTTAATTTATTTATTTTTCCTATCTATAAATGTATCAGTTTGCAAAAAAAAAAAAGATTATATCTAAAAAATTTGCTCCACTGTCATAATGTAATATCTTTGCTTCCTTTTTTTAATATTTTTTAACATAAAAGGGAGACAAATTGGTGAGTAGAAGTGTAAGAGGACTTGTGAGTTGTGGTGGAGTGATTAAGCTCTTAACTTGTAAACTGCAATCTTTTCTCTGTTTAGTCTCCCTGTTCTTGTGTACCTCCTCTTAACTGAGTTGCCTCGTTGACGTAGCACAAACTTTAAATAAAAGGAAAATAATAATCACTACTTTATGGATCTTTCAAAATATCACAATATTACTCTTCTATAACATGTTGACTCGAAGAATACCGAATAAAAGGAAATTTAAAGTTTCAACATCAAATTCTAATATTGGCTCTCTCAAAACAAAGAGAAGTCTAAATAAATATAGTTCCTAAGACCCTAAAATTAAAGGGCCACAAAATAACCAAAAACGCATTTGAGTGAAAAAAAACCCAGATTAGCTTGACCTAAAAAGTCTTGAGCCAGTAACCCCTCGTACCACGGGATTAGAGGGCAGAAGAATCTGGTTTAATATGCTGGAGCGAGGGACAAAATTCTTCAAGCAAGTAGTGCTCCAGCTTTCCCTTTCTATATCAAACTTATCCAAATAACCTGGCACAATCTGCTCCACGTCACTACTTAATTTAGAGAAATTTGAGACATTCTGACGTCCTTCGTAAGAATAGGTTCTTATGCGGTGTATAACTTATGATTTTTCAGAAGTTCCTTTTGTTTTGTGTTTAAGACTGTTGTTGCTTGTTGATATTGAATTTTAACACCTTGCCGGCTTTTAAAAACTGAGTACATCTGTTTTCAGGAATTTGGGGATTCTATGGATATAGATGGTTTTGACATTGACTACGGGGTGAGAATTATCATTGCAGTCATATGGCTATCTATCCCAAATATATTATTAATTATTTTACTTTTGCTCTATACTTGTTTGCTTTTGTAGAACCAAGTTTTAACAGTAAAATTTGGGAATCTGGGAACTTATGTGTTGAACAAGCAAACGCCAAATAGACAAATTTGGATGTCATCACCTGTGAGGTAGCAACTCCTTACACAAGTGGTTAAATGTTTTGCACACAGATTTTATGCATGTGCTGCATTATTTAGAGGATTAATTGTGTATTTTTACATGTTACATATCATTTCCAACAATCACATTGCAACTCCATGCCTCGCTTGACATTGCTTTCTTTGTAAAGGGGAGGGGGGGATTGTGAATTTTAATCCAAATACAATTGGTCTGTCTGCGCGCACACTTATTTTAGTTGAAAACGGACAAGTAATCAAGTAAGACTTGAAAATTATAAAGCAATTCTAAATGTTTGGGAAGTCTTACTTTATTATTGAAAAACTGTAGTTATATTATTGAGGGGGCATAGTAAAAGTATGCATTTGGTAATCACAAATTCACAATCAAAAAGACTTTCGCCCTTAGTTCTGTTATATTCAAGTACAAGTGCTCTCGCAATAGGAAAATTAGTCAGAAGGCCTCATTTTCAATTAGAAGTGCAGTGTGGAGGACTATTCATAAGTCCTCGTTATAACCTTTTGGTTCAGAAAAAACTCTTCATGGCTAAGTTAGTTCGTAGTAGGAAGCAGTCCATCTTAAAATCTCTGCGGCGATCGTTGTTTTTCCTTTTTGTATTTTATCTTACTGAATTCAGACCAAATGTACAAATCAATGTAAACTTGGGAGAATGTCACTAATTTATACGAGAATTTAGCTTTGAAGTTGATGACGATATGAAACTTGTCTCCAGAGCCGTAAGTATGGAGCACCATTAGGCATATGCTTCATACAACTATACCTTACCAGAAATAAGGCAGGTCAAGCGTTGAAGTCGATCATTTGTTTTCGGCCATCTTCAGGCATAGGGCAGTAACATTGAAACACTTGTAAACATATTTTTTCAACAAATATGGCCAGTGTCAAGTTTGACAGTGTCAAGTTTGATAAGTTATGTGATCAGCAGATGTTTTGCAACTATGTCACACAACGTAGAAACTATGTCTTCGTCATCATTCTGCAAATGTCAAACTTAAGATCCACTCAGAAATCCAAATATAAGTCGGGTTGTTGGCTTTTTGCTACTATTATGCCTGGCAAAATGTACTCAACCTGTTTATCAATAAAATATTTACTTTGTGTCAAGACCAAATGCATCTTAAGCGAGAATTTGAATCCATCATAAAAGTGACTTTTTGAAGTTATATAAAAATATGGCCACTGGGGGCGTATCATTATATGTTTCGATCCTGTTTTCCCAGTACTAAAGTGACTGTTTTGTGTGGGTTGGGGGAGGGGGGGGGGGGTTAATGTTGCAATTTTAATGTCTTGCATTAGGATTTGGTTCTACATGAACCTGCTTAGAGCCTTAGATATTCTGGCAATTCAATAAATGACGATTTGTTCTGGATTTGTAAACTTCTGCTTTGCACATTGTAAAAGAAAAACCACGTGTTGGACCTATAGTGATATGTTTATGATTTTATGCAGTGGTCCATCAAGATTCGATTGGGATCGAAATGCTCAAGCTTGGGTTTACAGGCGTACCAAAAATTATCTGTTCGAAATTTTGGAAAGCGAGTTGGAGCAGTTATGTGGTAACACAATTAATCTGTTGTAAACTTGATTTAGATGCTTTGGCAAAAGCTTAAACGACATGCGGCTGCAATAATCTCTTTACTTTTAGGCGTAAACACTCATATCTTTCCTATACGCGTTCCAAGTTATAAAGTTTATAAATTTCATAGCAAGTCTATTTAAGCCAAGGCTTTCTTATGTTCACCTTACTTACATCTCTCTTTGGAATAGTAAGAGCAAGTCCAATAACCTCCTTGTGTTTTCCTTATAAATATTATAAAATATTAGGCTCTTAGTGATTTAGGATATTATAAGGTATGACAACTCCAACAAGCTTCCTTATAATTGTTCCTTATAATTATTAAATAATAAATGAAAGAAGGAAGCTAGAACAAAAAAAGTGGGAAACAATTAAAAAAAGGAGGGAAAATAATATTTTATTGATAAAAGTGAAATAAGGGATCCCTTAAAGATAAGGGATGACATGATGCTCTTAACTTTTTAAGGAAAACTTAAGAGGTTGTTGGAGCACTATTTTAGACCAAATTCCTTATAATTTGAGTTAGGAGCTCATATAAGGGATCTATTGGACTTGCTCTAAGGACTTGGAGAAAAATTTAAGTTTTTGTCTGTACTATGTAGACTAGTAGAATTTTTGAAATGAAATGTATTTTTTAGGCGGATGAGCGCCTGTCTTAAAATATATTTGGTTTGTATCTTGTGGGGCATGTGATATAAGTAATTTTTAAAAAGAAAAGAATTTTGATACCTATTAGTTTCAGCTTTAATCAAAAAAAGTAATTTTAAGGACAACTTAATGAATCGTGAACAAGCTATTTTAAAGTTCTGTAGTAAAATCATCACCATGTAAGAGCTGTTTCAAGCAAAAAGAATGGATCAGAATTAAAGAAAGAAGTCCTGGGTGGAACAGAATACGATGCTTTCATTGTAGTAATGGTAAACCGTGGGGCAGCTGCAGGTGTTCGATTCCTAATAGATCAAGTCTGAAAGGTGCATGGCCAGCAATGGTTTTCGAGCTCGAGCTTAATTCTGTAGCACGTAAGTTCTATGTCTTTGTAGTAAAAAATTTGGATAATATCTCCGGGTAATTGATCTATTTGCTTAAACATTAGTTGTTGGTTGATTGGTGGTTAATTGAGGGATGGTACGTGTTAGGTATATACTAGTGTAGCTCTTAGAGCATCTCCAATGGGGGTTGCCAATGCTTAGTTGGCATGGCACTCTTGGTTGCCAACCTATTGGAGTTCTATGATTGTCAAGAAGTTGCCAACCAAGGTTGCCAAAAGTTGGCAACTTCCCAATATAGTTAAAACTCATATCAAAAAGTATAAATAGCTCTATCAAGTTTAATATGCTCTTATCTTATTATATTGTTTCTCAAATTTATGGAGGGGATCATATTGGCAACTTTTGGAGTTGCCAACTATTGGAGTAGATTTTAAATAAAAGTTGCTAAGAGTGACATGAACGAGAGAGAAAATAAAAAATTATTATATGTGATGACTTGTCAATGCTTGACAACTCTATAAGCAACATCTAGTGGAGATGCTCTTAGCTGCCAGTATTAGCTTATCTTTTTATGTAGTCAAGTAGTTGCTGGTGTGGTGTGGTGTGTGTGGTCTTTTATGGAGCCCCATCCTTCTTTTGCTTGTATGGTTCAAGTCTTTTATCTGCCTACGTAAAGTTGTGTGATATCTCTGCCTTTTTTACGTTCCCTTCCTTGCCAATCAATATAGAATTAAAGATGATTTTGTTGTAAGAGGGTTTTGTGGTTCCCCTGAAGACATCTGACAGCACTGTGAGGGTACACTGACAAAGTTTCACCTACATGTTTCACTCTACTTTACTTAGATACTTTACTTGTATGTGTGGTGTGGACCAAAACCATATGATTCCTGTATAGTTGCAACTCGCAGGCATGCCCATCATCATCATCCTTGAATTCATAGAAACTAGAACTTTCTTTGCTGACCCAAATGGGAAGCCATATCTTAATATGCTTGGTCATAAATGATATTTGCCGTGAAGTGATACATAGTGTGGGTTGTACATGCAAAAATCGCACATGAATTATTGATGTTGGATTTTTTTTATTTTTTGCTAAGGTATCAAAGGTGGATTGTATTAAACCCGCCGATTTTGGTTGAGATAGACTCGATAACACAACAGTATTTTTAAATTTCACATCTTCCATATATATGAGTCCCGGTCAATGGTAGAAAAAGTGAAGTAGTTTTTGAAACGATCACGCTTGCTTGCTGCCCATGTATCATGTATGTGACAAATGTGTAGCTTGGGTTCAAACTTTGGACTAGTCAGTGGCTGTAAATTCATCTTGAGAAGTATAGAGACGGGAGAGTCTAGGTACAATGCAGATACGCGTCTCCCTTAAACTAATTTCTTATTGTCTATTTTTAGCTATAACAATTCAACATACATACACGTCGGCCGGACACAGTAACACACTTACTCAACTAATGTTACAAACTTTAATAATACTAAACAAATGAGTCGGCCGGCACCCGTCCCTCCTTTTTTCAGCACGCTCCAATTTTATTCCCGAACAAGTTTTATTGTGAGAACACGTATTTATTTCGATAATTTTAAATTACTAAATAATTATTATTTCCATTAGACGCAATCCTATGCATAATTTGTTTGTTCTTCCCTTTCCAAACTTCTATATATATAGATGTTTCCCCTGTCTAGCACCCTATCTTATCACTTGCAATGAATCCTCAAATGATACAACCACTTCACCTACTAAAACCAAGCCCCAACCACCAATGGAACCACTAAATATAGAGCCAAGTTCGGAAGATCCTCAAGTAATGCATGGAGCAAGTGTTCAACTACTACGACGAGAACAAGGACGGGACCATCCGAGCTCCAAACATGTGCTAAGACAGTAGGCTGTCAAAAGAGGAGGCTGAGAGTGCGGTGCACATATCGGATTCCGATGAAGACGGCATGCTCAACAAGAAGGAATTCACGGCGCTAATTCAAGGAAGGAATGGCGTAAAAGACGAAGAGTTGAAGGAGGCGTTCGTTTAAAATGTATGCAGCTCAAGAGAAAGGATGTATTACACCCAAGATCGAGCTTGAAGAGGATGTTGAGTCGACTTGGACAGGCTAACTCTGTGGAGACCTGTGAGGCCGGCCATGATTACTAAGTTTGATGTTAATGGTGATGGCGTTCTTAGTTTTGACGAGTTTACGACCATGATGACACGTTAAATTAAATTTGATTAAATTGCAAACTTGGGGAATCAAGTATTTGTATATGATTATTAGTACGTACTGCTTCCTGGTTTTTGATGTTTGTTTTATGTCTGAATTGTGGTTCAATCTCTATAACATCCAAGTCCATAACCGAATGCATACCGGACCCAACAACCCACCACAGGTCAGTCCAAAAGTACTAGCAAATTGGTAAACATTGGTCATTGACTTGTATCTATAAAGGTCCCAAACACTCTTATTCTAATCGATGTGGGATGTTACAATCTCTCGTATAATAAGATACTGTTAAATATATATCCTCGATTCCGTGCACATACTTGTACAACATAAAAAATTTGTGTGCGTGGGTGCGTGTAAATTGTTTAGAAGATCACTACTCCAATATTAACACAAGTAGTAACATATAGATAGCACCAGATTATACGTTGCGATCCCCCAGCGGCCCAGCTATTGAGGAGGTTCTGCCAAACGTAAGCTGGACAGAACATATATGCTAGCACGTTACTTCTAATCAACATCTTAAATTCCATCAAGTGTAACGTCCCCCACCCCCAACAACTTTGCACAGGGGTAGTCACGGTGGTCGCAGCCTCCCACAGCCATATAAACTGTGACCCCAACTCGATCAAGAAGGTGTTTACAGTGCTCTCACAGCCATATGCACTAGGGCATAAATAGGGTAAAGTTATACAATTGACAGGTCCGACCTTATCCTCAATGATATGACATGCACTGATGATGACTAATCCACAGAAGCATTATATGGAGATGCATTACTGTGGCTTGAGAAAGTTCTAGCCATGATTTTAGAGTATATATGCCCATATGCCACTCTTCCCTTTTGTTCCATCAGCTTCAAAAGACATGACAAATTTTTGACTCGGATTCACATTTGGACTCGAAACTAATGTTGGATCACCCTGTGCAAAAGTATATTATATATACACACACAACTTGGTCTAGCTTTTTCATCACTGCACAGTTCACCCCACTAATTTATCATCTCACAAACCTCTCCAATTCTTTCAGATATCAGAAATAAGAAAAAATTAGAGTAAATTACATTGTGATCGTACTTTACATCGATTTTCAAAAAGGTGGTCAGTCTTTCAATTTTTCAAATTAGTGGCCAATCTTTCAATTTATCTTTCAAAACAGTGGTTAGTCTTTCAATTTCTCAAATTATTGGTCCACCTTTCAAGAAAGTGGCAAATAGTATACTAATTATCTTTTTTAAGTGGCCACTTTTTTAAAACATGGAGTGAAATGTCGGCCATTAATTTGAGAAATTGAAAGACTATCACTGTTTTGAAAGACAAAATGAAAGGTTGACCACTAATTTGAGAATTTGAAAGACTAATCACTTTTTTGAAAATCTGTATAAAGTACAACCACCACTTTGTAATTTACTCTTTAAATTAATACATATTATAAATAAAATTTATAAAGATTATGTAAAAAATATCAACTCCAATGGAACATTCCCCTTATCTATAATTATAGCCAACCTCACGATATTGGCTATATTTGTCGAACCTCTAGAGACCTGTAAGAAGATTCCATGTCATCATTTACCATATTTAAATGATATTTTCTATTTATAATCAATTTATCATAATAATAATAATATGCTATTTTTAAAATATATTCAATCAATATAGTCAGTACCATCGAAGCATAAAACCTTACAGGTTCAGCAAATTTTACATAATTTATTTAATCTATTATTTTAGTCAACAATTTTAGTCAACCCGTTGGAAATGCTCTAATGTTGGAACTTAACCAGTTGGAGATGCTATAATGTTGGAACCAATAGTGAGAGCAGATGCTAGGGCTGTTGGTGGTTTCTGTCATTCCGTGTGCTAGAGGAATAGATGTTTGTTAACAGTTGCGTTTCCTTGAAATTGCATCAGTGCATTGCTTTCTAATTATTTTGAAGCCTTTGAAACTTTCTTTTTATTTATTATAACTTGCTAATTTAATTAAAATAAGAAATAAACTTCTAATAGCGCTTCATTATTACTTGTACTCAATTTCTGCTGAAGAAAAGATGAAGGTCAAGCTACACTTTATCCTGCACTCTCCAACTCCAAGTCTCCAACTGTCATTCCTTTCAGTTTTGAGGAAATGAAGTTTTAAATTTACATTTTATTACCACATGCACTATTATACCTGTTCTGAGGCAATTCACTCCTTTTTTTAAAGTTGAACTTGCTTTTTTTTATTTCACCTAAATATTTATTTTTCAAGATGAAAATTGTCCATTTTCCAATATACATGCCCTAAATATTTTACTCTACTCTTGGCAAAAAAAAATAAAATATTTTACTCTCCTAATTACAAAAATTAATTTATAAACAATTAAAACAAAACTACCAAGTAACAAATGAATTTGAAATATTATAGGTCTCCTTAATTCTTGTGCACAAGTTTAAAATGGCTTGCTAACCGATAACAGAGCCACAATATAAGCTACGAGCCCACGACAACAGCCCGTATGATCCTACTTCGCCAAAAATAAAAAATTTACAAAGTTCAAATTCTTTCATAAACCGGAAAATAGCAAAAGATGCTTTAAAGGTGTGAGGTTTTAAGTGTGTACCTAATCTCACCCAACCTTTGAAAAACAAAGACAACCCATAGATAAAATCAAAGAACCTTTACTAGTTCTACGACTTCAGGTTACATTTTTGATGTAAAACATATAGTTATCTAAATTACATGAAACATGCACAAATAACGATGTTACTTTGGAACAAAACGAGCCTTGTACATGCAAATGTAAGCCATATGCCAATCACCTGCAAAAAGATTAATGCCAAATTCGGAGTTAGAGAAAGAGGATATGCAATAAGTTATCCCATATACAAAAGGCAGTAACACTATACAAAAGGTATTCTTCCGCTTAACTCGAGTAGACCCCACCTTGCTATAATGTCTAATAAAGGTACAGTAAATCAATTTATAGCCCTTACCTCCTCCTGAAAGTTTTACGATATCTTCCTCTCTTTGTGAGATAGGATTATCATCATCATACTGAATCCATTTACCTATGACAGAAATCAAAAGTAAATCATTTAGAAAGCTAAGACACCTGATTTTAATTCAATTGTATCTCTAGCACCCTAACATTCAATTCTTAAATCTCTAGCACCCATACTTACTGCTTATTTGAACTTGCAACACTTTCTTTTCCTAATGAACACTCACACAACCATTTCGCCTTCGACAAGCATGCAACACCTTTTTCTCTCTAAATTTATCGTAATTCTCACACATGTGTTGCATGTTTGAGGTCACTTTAAAAAGGCTAGCTCATGTTCCGTGCATGCACGAAATTTTTCATGATTTTTAATTTAATACTTTTACAAATTCATTATAGTATTAGTTTTCCAAATTTACAATACTGGAATATATATGTATTTAAAGTCATACAAATATACTTTGTAATTTGTAATACATAGATCTCTTATAAGCTTATTATATTTTTAAGATATCAAATTGTACTTGTTATACTATACTCCTACTACATGAACTAAATTGTATAGCATTGTTCCAAAAGAATTTACCGCTTTCTTGCTTAACCCAAGCAACATAATGGCCAGAATCAGCACTTCTACCCTTGTGAGTTAGCACAGCGACTAAATCATATATTCCGGTTGGTTGCATTTCTTTGTCAGGTAAATCACCTAAAATAAGAGCAAAGCAAATGCTTAAATACTGAAAAAAGGAAAAACAATGAAGTTACATACAGTTCAGTCCAAGTTCACTTTCATATGGAGCAATTAACAAAGTAAAGAGTTCAGGGTCAAAACTGTAAATGATCATTTTTACACATGATAGTTAACTAGCTAAGTCACAAAACCCTCTAAATATACAGAACATGTTGATAGAAACATTAAAATGAATCCGTGCAGTCAAGAATACATTCCGATCATGAACTGTGTTGCAATTTTGAACATAATGGCGCCGCTTCACTAAAGAACATAATGTTCTTGGGATGACATGCTGATTGCTGAGCCCAACCAATATTTTGAACCAGCACTAAACCAGTTGAGGTATAAATTAAATAATAAAATAACATCATTTCAGAGAAGGTATATCATTAAACCTTCTTCAGAAGTATTTTTCGATGATTCTCCACTTTCCTTCGATGATCCCTGCATGAGGATCATGAAAACATTAAGTCCAGAAAAAAAAAAACATGTATACCTAATATCTGTAGGTAAGGTAGCTTGATCAATTATCTACCTCAGCATCAGACATCTTGACATCATTGTCTGCTGAAATGGGGCTCTTTTGCTTGGATTTTAAGCCAAGTTTTTTACCTTCCTCGTCTCTTAAAATCTGTTGGATGTAAAACGGAAGGCATGAATATTGCAAGAAAAAATAGAGAGATATGACCTTGAATACCTAACGTAAGACAACAAACAGACCAGACGAGGGGCTTGTAAACTTTTTTTAAGATCATCTGAACACAGATCATATATGTCCAGCTCCAAAGGATAATCTACTTTCTGCAAATACAGATTATACAGTCAGTAGCAAACTCAAAATAGACAAACCAAACATACCCTGGATGTCCTACTCAGAAAAAGGGTTTGGGGATGCTGAGATGTATGCAGACCTTTAGCCCTACTCGTAGATGTTCTTTTCATGAACACAAATTTAAAGAATGTTAAAATGAATGGAGAGTGCTGAATTTCTTTGAAATTATTAAATATTTCTGAGAAATTGATGGCGATCAAAAAGTAAAAGACAGTATGGCATGCAATTAAAAGAGAACAAAATGTAAAGCACTTAAAGTAACAGCAAAAGATGCCATTGTAAGTTTGTAACATGAGACCCAGCCCTCCTCAGATTATCCTAAACAAAATGCTGTCATAACTGGTGGCTCCCTAACCTCCCAACTCCATATGTGTTGGCTCTCAAACCCTACAAGATATATGCTGCCCTAATCCAACTCAATATATCCAGGAAATCCAAAAACCCAATCAACTCGAGATAAGTTATTTAATAAGTTGCATATGCCGAGCTATTACTCTCAATGCCTTAAGTGTAATGCATTGTCACCTAGCAGAATTTCTAAGAATTTAGTGATTCACAATGAGTAGGAAACTTGAGTTACCCGTAAGATTTTTGCTTTCTGATTTGATTCCCTCTTCCAGAAAAAGCGGACAAATTGAACCGTTAGGTACCTATTCACGATATAGGAAATTAGAAGGTCACACACACTTAACTGTAACCTCCATTATATGAACTGGAGCTAAGCAAAGCGTGCACAAAAAAAAAAAGTTTCACAATCCATACAATGTAAAGTGCCAGGCTCAAATCAACATTGTATGAATTCCTTTTATTTAGCATGTAAAATAAATCAAAGTTGTATATGTTCATAGGAAAACACTTCAAACGGATGGGGAATGTAAGATCCCCATATTCAATGGGTTATAAGAGCAATAATTATAACTAAAAGAACTTAATCAATAATGACAACTGTCATCATTTGTAGACATGCTAGCAGACATATAGTACTCTTTAAAGACTAAAGTAAATTATACCTTGGCAACCCGTTAACACGTGAATCTTTCACGTAAATCGCACTGCGGCCCAGTGAAGGAGAAGACTTTTCCAATTCTGATTTCAGTCCCTGTATACATTAAATTAGTTTGTATGAAGAATGAATTGTCAACTGGGTCCGCCTTATTGTGGATAAAAGATACTAGGCAAAAATATGAATGTTCATTTTATAAAGTTGTTATGTAAAAGCTATAAATAATGAAACAAAACAGCATTAGTGAAAGGGGAAGTTCAATTTCCTGTTCAAGTGGCCTCCATCAGGAAAATCAAAATATTATGAATTGTCGTATTAGACAAGTTCAAGATTTAACTTTATTAAGTATGTTATATGTATCACATGAGAACTTAAAATAATGTTTGAGACAACTCAAAAAATTAAACTGAGGGGTCATTTGTTAAATCTGAATGATAGTTTCTGGATTATTAAAATTCTGGATGATTAAAATTTTTGAACGCTGAATGAACAAATAGTCAAATATTGTTTGATACTCCCTCCGTCCCTCTCATTTCTTTACAGTTTCTATTTTGGGACGTCCCTCTCATTTCTTTACATACCATAAATAGTAACTTTTAATAATAAAATACATTATTACATCGACTACTTCACTCCACTTTTTCAACACTTTACACTATTACACCCACTACTTCACTTATTTTAACAATAAAATCACTATTACACCCACTACTTCACTTATTTTAACAATAAAATCACTATTACACCCACTACTTCAATTATCTTAACAATATTCCTTGGTCTCCGTGCAAAAAGGCAACGTAAAGAACCTTGAGGGACGGAGGGAGTAAAAAATTTCTGAATGATGATATTTATATATTTTATTTTATTTAATTATTCTTATGTTTATCAAACAAATAATTTAGATAAATTAAAAAAAATTATAACACTCTTTGTTATGCAGTACTATAATTAATATTTTTTGTTATAATTATTTAATTCAAGAGAATTAAATGTAATTGAATAATTCAGTTGCATAATTATGTTAATAAGGTTGTTTTGGTTAAAATTACTCATTGAAAGAATGACATATTAAATTAGTATTAATATTTTTATTTCAAGATAAAAGTTAAAACAAAATATCACATATTGTTTTTTATAGAGAATTACTTACTACATAATAAAGCACCAAATTGAGAAGGATAAAAGGAAAGGCAATAAGCTCCCGTGTTGAGTATACCCTGGACCATCCAGCTTCATTTTTATGGGCCAATCATTCAGACATTTTTTTGTGTCGTTCAGAAAATTTTTCAGTCGTTCAGTTAAATAATAATTTAACAAATGATCTTAACAAGGGGAATCGTTCAGTTTGGTCTCATTCCTTTGTTAACAAATGAGGCCTGAGTACAGCATGACTTTGGCAATACAACTTACATGCTTTAACCCTTCATGTAAGTGGTTGACCTCATGTGATATATGGCACTTTAAAGAGTAAACTGACTCTGACTCTGAGCTTTCTTCCCCACTTTCTGCACAGTGCACCCTGTTATCACGAAAAAATAGGTAAATAGGGGAACCAACAACCAGTGTCCTAAGAGATGGGACAATGCAAGTTGGCAATCTATATCTTGAAAAGAAAAGGGCTTATATTTTTTAAAAGATATGAGAGTGCAAACTATTCACTGTTTTGATGGTCATAAGATTACAGTATTTTTGTTCCACATTTTCAAAAATAAATATGTAATACAAAATGTGCTTTAAATCCACCAACACAGAAATATTCAAGTAATCACCTCTACTCAATTACTGACCCATCAGAACTACTTACAGGATATAAAGCGGAAGAATTACATACACACTCATCAGTATCAGTTATAGCGGCAAATTTGGGAAGAAATGTACCCACATACAAACACATGTAATTGGAAAATAGTTAAAAGAATAAGTATATGGAACAGACAATAATACTTTTGGAATATAACTCAACTTCTTTAATTGACATAGATGAGGATATTCAATTAAAACTTTCTGGCTTTCACACACCAGTAAAGAGTGGATATATTTCAAAATGATACTAAAGATAACAATTGTTTCCAGGATAATTGGCTATAGTTGTAAAAAAAACAAAACTGTACTAAAACCTTGATAAGTGAGTCAGCAACCCCAATTAATAAGAACTCAAGTCAACACAAAATTCCTTAATGTCATGTCCTAATCTTCTATAGTTTAGAATTGGACAAATCAAGCACTTGGACACTAGCTGAGCCCCATTTTTCTACTCAGGCCCATGCAACCATGTAAATTCCACAAAAGTAGCTTTCATTGTACCAAACGGACACCACCTTGTAAGGTGAAACCCTTTAAATGAGAGATATAAGGACTCAGTACCACATTAATCAATAATGTAATTGTGTTTAAACATTGTAAATACCTGCTTATAAGTTCGATGCCAAAAAGTCCTTTGATTGCATCAAGATTTTCACTGCAAATCATTATTATGAAACTTTAAATTACAACATAATCAACAATTATCTCTACTCAGTAACAAAAATTAATCTTAAAAAAAAATGCTCCACTCTTAATACAAGGGGGGAGTGAATGAAAGATAAGGTAATCAACTAAAATTAATGAGAGAGAGAGTTACAGTTATTTGGTGTTTTCAGAAACTGAGAAATGTGCGCAAACTCTGTGTTTTCTTACATATTTTGATGAATATTTATATATCAGCACACCAAATATCTTACAGCTGCGAAGTTACCTATTATTCGGGGATTTCAGAGACTGGGAAAGTGTGTACAAAATCTGTGTCCAGCATTCTTCAGCATCCTGTAGATTAGCAATATTTATAAGAAACCACAGGCATATCTAGTATCTTTTGCTTCACGGAAAAGAACTAACAAACCTGTTGCATGAAGGCACCATTGTTCAGCTGGCCAAATTGAGGATACTTTTTCCGCAAAACCTGCGAGTCTAGATAAGTTAAATAGAATCCAACTATAGTGTCACAGAAATATTTGAACAAGTAACTCAAACTATAGAAGAGCCCAAATTAGCAAAAGTACTGTAACCTTTACTTGTAATAGGACTATTATAGTAAACACAATTCTACTTTTATGGCACCGACAGCGAATGCAAAGAGAAATTTTATTGTTCATTCGTCCAAAAGAAATTAAAACACAATCCCCCTTTCTAAGGGATGTAACAACGGATACTGATAACAAAAATATGGTCAACAGACCATTTTCATATAATATATTATCAAAAGTGCAGAAAAGAATTCCTTTAGAGTGAGGAACTCCAGAATTTGGAAAAATTGAATTCTTGAATAATACCCTCATGAAGAAAAACATTTCTGGCATTCACCTATTCTAAGACATCTAACAGAGCCTGGTTCATAGCTTGTAACTAAGCACATAAAACTATCTTTAATAGCTCGGTCATAATTACAGAAATTATTTAAACCAATCCAACATCTGGCATTGAGCTGTAAAAACTCTTAAGGGACAGGGACATACCGTCCAAAACTGCATTGGTGCAACTGCCTTGACACTCTTATCAAGTTCACTAAATAAATCCCGTGTTGCAATGGTCAAGAGATGAGAAGACTGATCTAAATCGTTGCTTCTACCAGAATGTGGATACCTGACCATAAAATTAGATAATATTAATTAGTGAGATTTCAGTCTTCTAAGGTAAATTATACAAACATATGAAAACCAAAAATCCAATGAAATTTGAACACAAATATTTATTTGTGCTTAAAGAAGGGATTAACTTTATCAAAGAAGACTTCAGCTCTGGAACTGAGTGTAAGCACTGCAAAGTGGAATTCATGTAGCAGGTATTCCCAAGATTAAATAAGCCAGCAGAATGCCCCTGCAAACAAATGTCTCATTTACTAAAAGATAATAGGATTCAAGTGCATAATTAAGCTGTAAACTAGTACATAAACATCACCAAATTGAATTCATAATTGGTAGGTGTCAGGAAGAGGGATTTATGCATATAACTAGTAGTAATAGTAATAGAGTGTTGGTAAGGGTAGTCAGGGTATTTCCTAAGCACTAGGAAAGGAACCACTATAGATACTAGTTTCATTTTTAATTCTGTGACGTTCAAACTATAATTCAGAAAATGGAAATGCTTTTCCACCAACTCTCTCTCTCTCTCTCTCATTCTCTGCCCTTTCTCTCTTTAACTAATTCTCTCTCTCCAGGGTTTCTATCTCTCTAAATCTCTCGATCTCTAGCTGCTTTACTTGCATTTCTACCTATACTTCTCTGTTCTCTACTTGTTTTACTGTTCTTCCCTATCGACAACATAGAAAATCTCAAAAACTACAAATTTAGAAACCTCAGTTCCTCGGTAGGATAGAAAAATATTACTCCCTCCGTCCCAATTTACATGTCCCTTTTCTAAAAAGCACACATATTAAGATAAAGTTAGTTGAATAAATTTTTCCAACTAATACCCTTATTTAATACATTGGAAAATGAGAATAGAGTTAAGTTTAAAAAAAGTCAAATTTTTGATACAATAAATGTAGGGATAGTTTTGTAAAACTACACTTAAATTTGCATTGAAAGGAGAAAAGGGACATGTAATTTGGGACAAATTTGTTTTAGAAAAGGGACATGTATTTTGGGACGGAGGGAGTAGCATTGCTGTGATTCTTTAAATGTAAACATAATTTTCAGACTCGGCAAAATTAGTATATGCAACCTAGATCAGATAGTCTGTCCCAGCCCGCCCGTCCAAAGAGATACATTTATGTATGCTTGTGCACAAGCATCTAGTCTTGCTTTCATAAATATGTAAAATGAGAAGTGAGACTGAACTTTTTGAGAAATAACTTTGCCAAAATTATAGTCTCCATGAGTCTGACGAAGTTACTGGTCAAATTTGAATAGCGAGTCTAAAATTAAATGCTTCTAGGAGAAAAATATATTCTAAAAGGAATGAACACTTTTAGGATTCAAATAAAATTTGCATTGGACAATGACGGAAATAATAAAGAAGGGGAAACAATTATTTACCAATAAGAAAATGTTGTGTATCATGCATTATTGATAGCATGCAAAATTTTCACAACTATTAAAGCAATTAAGGAGGTACTGAAACATCTGTAGATACATTAAAAAAAGAATGTTACCACTGCTGCCACTTGTTCTTCTTCTGGAAGGTCCTCCATGAAAACGGGACCCTTCTCAGGTGCCTTCACAATCTCATCTGCTGTTCCCATCATCATTAATTTTTGACCCTGTACAAGAGCATTGCATTATTCTACAAATAAACAATTAGCTTCATCCACGTCAAGTGTGTAATGCCTGGCCAGTCACCCTCTATGTGTACAAATGCAAAAAGCTCCGTGATATCAATATTGCGTACCTCTTTCACTCCTAACTTTGACCAATCTGCATCATCCTACATTGTCAAAGAGAAGACCAAAAGTTTAACAAGCACACATAAATAAGCCAAACTTGCATAGCTATCCATCAGAACCTGATACGCAGAATCTACAAATCAATCACCTTTAACAAACCACCTTTCACCATAATCTTCTGTCTTTCCGGTGGTACTCCTGTTAAGTCATACAACTGAGCTTTGAAAACATATGGTGGCTGGGTAGTGTCAATTTCTACACCTGAAAATAGCTCCTTCTGCCATTTTACACTCACTGCAAAGATATTGATAAAAATATTATGTCAATTGAACAGAATAAAGCCTAAAATCATATTAGGCTCCCAACTGCATAACAAGCGTATCACTCAAAATTGTTGTAAAAATCTTTTAAATATTTTAACTCACAAATGCTCAACAAAATGCCAAGTTACGATTAATGGGATGGATCGTGAATAAGAAATCCCTACTCGAACCAAGATAACTTTCCTTATACATTTTGAAATATTTTCTTTAGATGCTACCAGAAGAAGATATTGTGGGTACACGCTGTTGTCCTAGAGCAGATAATGTAATAATCCGGGTTCCAAGCTTTCAGAGCATCACTTACCTACCATCTATCAAGTCTAATACGATATGTTCAATTGATGTTACTTACTTTTGTGTACACAGAGCAATCAAACTATCGAAAATCAATACGAACAGATTCAAACACACAATTTTTTTTTTTTTTGACAAAGCTTTAATATCATTTCATTAAATTAAACCAAGTCTAGTCGGGACAAACCCCAAACTGACAATGCAATCAGGTTGATAAACAATAAAACGAGCTAAACAAATAGCCGCATTGCTTCCAGACCGCTTAACACACTGAATCCAATGATTCTTGCAACCGAAAATGAATACAAAGGCTTCTCGATTAATCCAGCCTACATCAGTCCCGAAAATGGTAGCTTCACAATTGACCTTCACAATAGTTCCATGGCTGTTGCGGTGTTCAGGCGACTCAGTTGAAAAAACTAAGCAATGAGGACCAAGAATCCTCGAATAATGAACAACTATAATTTGTGAAAGGTGAGCACATGCAGTCGCAGCCGTTCCAAGCATGATGCGGTAGTCCAGATCTCTCAAAACTCCATTCGAATCATTCAAACTGATAACACACAAGGACATAACAACCAAAAAATAACAACGCACAACAACCCAAACAATTGGGTACTATAACACACGCCAAAAGGCGAGACGGATGAACAAATCGGACCTTTAATTTCAAAAGATCTGATTTATTCAGAAACAATCAAGCCCAAGCTCAAACCCGAAATAGATCTGAGACTAAAACTCGATTGGAATTCTCGAGGTTTGAACAACACTCGATTTTATTGAATTAAAAACAAGGAGAGAGTGAGGGGCGGTGGGGCGGCGGGCCGGGGCGGCAGGAGGGGGAGGGGGTGCAGAAAAAAGGAAGAGAGGGGAAAGGGGAGAGGAGAGAGAAGGAGGGGGAGAGGGCGGTAGGAGGGGAGGAGGGGAGGAAAGAATGAAAGAGAGGGGAGAGGGGAGAGGGGGGAGGGGGGTGGCGGCGGGGGAAGGGGGCGGGGGTCGACTACTTACACCAAACACCACATACTCACAATTACAATACAATTAATCAATTAATAACAGATAATTAGATCATATCAAAATATCACAAAATTAGCTAAACCTAATTACAAATATACATACACACAACTAAACTTAACTTAAACAATTCAATTCATAAATAAACCTAATAAATCATTAATAGAATATAAAATTAAATGAAAATTAGAACTAAAAACATATGAACTTTGATACGAAAGAGCTGAAAAATGACCTGTCGGCATAGCTATAGATACAGAAGGGTTGTATGTATTTTCTTCTTCTGTTGGGATGTTGTATCTAATGTTTGCTTGCACAGAGGGCAATGCCGCGGAGCGTGTTTATAATTATGGATTACTCGGTTATGAGTTGTATTGGGCCGGTTTATATTTCAGCCCACCAGCCCAAAACCAAACGTAACATCAAATTTTATTAGTTAGATCTACTGTTTAATTAAATATATTAAAATTCAAATCCGATTTCGTACCTACAAATATATTAATAACATTAAAAATCTATAAATTTGAATTGAAATAATATTTAGGATAACCATAATTGTCTAGTACTCTATATAAGCATGCACACGTACCGAGTTGTTATAAGATCTTGTTGGTCGGAAGTGAACAAGGATAGCTACAGTCAAATACAAAAAACAAGACAATCATGTTTCTAAGTAAGTACATAAGTTTGAAACGTCGTTTGCGCCGGATTGATGAACCTTGTTCCAAGTGTGGTTCGCGTTCAAGATTGCTCAAGTGTCAAAATCGGTATATCTTCTTCTTCTTCTTTCGTTAGAAACTTTTTTGTTGCAAATTGAATTCGATATAACAAGGGGTTGTTAAATTCGATAAATGCCTCTTAGTGATTTTGTTTTTAATATTTGAACTGCAGTAGAATCAAAAAGGAACGCAAAATAATAAAAGAAGCTAATGAGGACACAAGGTCATATGCAATTGAAGCCCTGAAATTCTATAACGAAGAAGCGGTCAGTTTTCTTCCTCACAATGTTTTTGGCTTTTCTTTAAATCAGTTGTCATTTTTCTTGGATGCTTATTTGCCTTGCCCTAACATACATACAGCCTATAGAATATAAACTTGTGAAGCCTGGTTATACTAAGACGGTGGTCCTGCCAACATGTTTTCTTCACCATATCAACTTAACTGCTAAGAATATGAATGTTGTTGATGCTCAAGAGCAGATGTTTTTTGCTGAACTGACAACTCCCATGGGGGTTACTCATGGGGTTGCTTGTGTCAGGTTTTGCCAATGCATGGGACCAAGACACTCAATTTCAGGTTTGTATTTTGGCCAATAAACGTGGTCATCAGATTTATTGTCTTGGGAGCATTGTTCTTACTTGCTTATTTATTTTTCTCAATTTGTCAATTACGGATCAAGCACTTGTTTTGGTAGATCTTGTTTTGGTAATTCAATGAATTCGTCTTACAGGAGATAAAATGAATGGCTGCTATTTATGTTGCACGTCTCCGCTTGTTCAGCATCCTAGATCCGGAGGATTCACACGTGGCGGTGATGGATTATTCACAACAGATATTTCTTGTTAGGAATTGTTGGGTTTTATTACTTAAATTCCTAAATTTTAAATTTTTTATACAACTTGATATCTAATTTCAGTTTCGTCTTTGACAAACATCTCTCAAGTCTTAGTTACATATTTTAAGGAAGGGTTTGCAATTATTACATCAACTTTCTATAGGAAGAACTAGTTTCTTGGTATTTAAAATTTCTAATAATATAATTCAATAAATTAAATATTGAAATATAATAATATAATTTTGAAAGAAATTGTGCACATGATATAATCTAGTATTATTCAAATTATATAACATGTTGTCACACGGATAAATATTGTAGACAAGTTCGAAAATTTGATACAAGAAAGATTCAATATAAGCAAGTTTGATTCAATATAATTTGCATTCTGACATTAAAAGACCATTCATTCAAGCCTAGTATATTATCATGTCTGGAAAGTTGACTTCATATACAGTTCATCTCGACAGTAACGAAAACTTCCTTCCAAGTAGTTCCAACCAATGGCTATCTTGAATCTTCTATACTTGCATATCTAGAAGAAATGGAATATTTTATGCCTGGTTAGGAAAAAATAACCAGAAGCAACAATTTGGAATAAAATCTCTGGAACTTTAAGTGATTTATTAGAAAATGTTTCCATCCTTAATGAGTTCGAGTGTTGCTTGAGCGGATATGGCGGAGATGGTCAGTGGGTTGCAACTGGTTCTTACAGGTCTGCCACAACTTGTTAGCTGTTTATAATGTCTTTCTCATTGCCATACACGTAATACTTTTTGATCTGATTTCAGTAATTTGTTCCGGGGTGTTTGGATCTATTTGCTGGTAGTACTATTGAAGCAGCCACATTGGAAGCTAACAAAAATCCATTGAGGTGATAATACTAAGAGTAAAAAGCAAAATGGTGGCCGTTGTTTACACTTAATTGCAAAAAAGTGATCAAACTTTTAGATTTTCATTTTAGTGGCCACATTTTGTTTTTTATTTTTAAAATAATGGCCAATGTTTTTTTGATTTTTAAAATAAGTGGCCAAAATTGTTTTTGATTTCTAAAATAGTTGCCAAAATAAATTTTAATTTTCAAAAAAGTATATGAAAAAAGATCGATAGCCACTAAAATGAAAATTTGAAAGTTCGGCCATTTTTTTGCAATTCAGTGTAAACTATGGCCACCGTTTTGCTTTTTACTCTAATACTAACGATGAATCATCTTTCGTTACCTTAAATATGTTGGTTAAACTACACTCTATGTTGATGAGTGGATTTCGTAACAACTTTTGAGAGGTTTATGGTGAGTTGTGAAGGCTAACGATCAACTAATCTTTGGAGAATGGAGGTTTTTTGTGGGGGTTGAACTGAGCTCGAGAGCGTTTACAAGAATCTCGGGAGTTCCCTTGAGGCTTGTGTCGTGTGTTCTCAAGAATCTCGTAGGTGTATTGCGAGGCTTGTAAAATCATGTTCTCAAGGTGCCTACGTACCCTTGTATTTATAGGGATCAAGTTCACGTAGTTCTTTGTAGACTAGAAGTCTGGTTAGGCGGCAGTATGCAGGTTCCTAATTCATGGGGAAGTCCTTTTCTCCAGATTCAGCCACGAATAGGCGACCTAAGTCGAATAGAACTCGAGTTCTAGTCCGACTATGAGTGTGTTTACTAGTTATTGTCTTATTAGAAGTATCCAAGGATCATCTGCGCCCAAGGAATACATTCCAACAAGGAGTTGACGTTCATGATTTGCTCCTAAAGAATAGGAGGCTTAATCATACTATAAATCTGCTGGCATAAATCTGTTTTCGTACAGGAAGCTGTCTCTCAGGAACCTGTCTGCAGGAACCTGTTTCTCGGGAAGCTGTTTCTCGGGAACCTGTTTCTCGGGAACCTGAACCTGTCCAGATCCATTTCACATGCTATTTAGCCCCATTTAACTTAAGGGACCTCAATCATAACCCATATTACTCATACGGATTGGATCCTTAAGCCTAATGGGCCTAAATCTAGCCCATGGAGATTTTGGGCACAACACTCTACATCACAAATCTTTGGATTGGATACTTGGAGCCTAAAACAAAAACTTTTCTATTAGCTAGACATGATATTGAAAAACAAACAAGAATTTAAAAGAATGAATTGAATAACAGAAAAGTGTTTGAATAAAGCAAATAAAAATTGTTTGTATTAAAGGACAATTAAATCTACTTCTACTCCTAAATTATGAATCTACATTGGTGTCTAAAGTCTCAAGTGGTGTCTCAAAATACAAGATAGAAGCCCTATATATATATATATATATATATATATATATATATATATATATATATATATATATATATATATATATATATATATATATATATATATATATATATATGGTCATGTTCTACTAGAAACCGTTTTAAAATAAAAACTAGAAACTGATTCAAACCGAACATGTTAAAAGTAACAGGCCCAAGTTTTGGCCCAGAATAAAATGGATTACATCTTTTTTAATCTCTGACCACCTCTCACACACGGTATGCCTCATCGGAAATTCTTTTTGCCACCGTTATCATCGAGATGTTTCTCAACCCCCTTTTCTCTTCTATCTCTTTTCCATTTCCGATTTGACTCCATCTCTCTCATTTTTTTTCCATTTTCAACCTGTTTCGACCTTTATCTCACAACCACTACCAACAACAGTCATCAACTTCACACAATCATCATGCACCATCGACTTCCTCCATCATCATCTTTACATCCAGTGATCACTACTCAAGCCTTCACCTATTTCCAGTGTTATCTCCTTCGTTCAATAAATCCACCACTACGATCACCATCAATTAACCTCGATTTAATGAAACCCATAAATCAAATTTTAAACTCATTAGCCACTCAAACATATTCGACACCAATTATGCATTGTCAAATCACCAACATTATACCATATATTAGCATAAATGAGCAGATTTAATGAGGAATCACTAATTTATGCTACTAAGATCATCAAATTGTACTACACAAATCTCTAGTTTATACTAGAAAAATCACTAATTTTGTATTGCGAAATCTTTAACTTTTTGTAAATTTTGTAATTGTAAATGGTGATTTGTGAGTATGAATGGGTGATTTAATGTAGAGATCTAAGATGAAATATCATACAGTGGTGTCTATAATCGAAAATGTTGGTGATCATAATTGGAAGTTGAGTTATTAAGGTAATAATGTCCACTGATTTTGGTGTAAATGAAAGGTGAAAGTCTGAGAAAATGATGATGTAGATCTATAGTGGGGTAATTAATGAATAGTCTCTAGAAAGTGATGAAACCGGCCATCGACGATGAAGTCATCGGAAAATTATTCATTAATAGATTAATCTTAGAATAGAAGCTTGCCGGAGCTTGGAATGGCAGAGGAAGAGGATGAAGATGGTGCCCCTGCGGGGCCAGAGGTCAGAAAGGAAAAGAAAAAGGAAAAGGAGGAGTCAGATCTGTAAAATTTCAGCTCGCCGGAAAATTCAAGCTCACCGGAAAAGATGACCGGTGGTCGTCGGAGAAGATGATGGTAATAACAGTGGGTGGGTGAGTTTGGTTTGTTTTGGAAGATGTATTTAGACTGGGTGTAAGTATTTAAATGGGGCCATTAGATTTAATTAGATCCTATGGCTAATAGAGGTTTCTAGTTTTTATTTTAAAAGTGGTTTCTATTTGACCACTAGCCTATATATATATATATGGAAAAATAATGGGCTTGGGTCCTCGATTACAAATCAGATGACGAATATAATTTCTTCAATTTCCTTTTTCTTCTCCGAAAAGTATTCGATTTTTCCTCCAATTTCTTTGACTTCAAGTATTTTCCACCTTCTTGCCTTTTTGCATATTTTCCCGCTCAAATTCTGATTTTATTTCTTTTCCTACAAAACAAAATAAAACAATTTATTAATTAATAAAATTACGAAAATGGACATAAAATAGGTATTAAAAATATGATAAAATTATGGACCCGTCACCCACCAATAAATACAATAAACGGTCAAATAATATCATTCTTCTCCCTAGGCATACACATTTTGTAGAAACAAAATATCTTTTGTTTTAGAGAAATAAAGTAACTTAAAATATGTAGGAGTAATAAAACTTTTGACATTCATAAAATAGAAACCAGGTTGTTGGCCTTCATAATAAGAAAAAAAAACCAGACTATTGAAACGGTTGAGAATTTAGCAGGTATGAATTGATAGGAACATTATTGAATTTTAAGGCGGGAGAAAGTCTTTGTTCATGATACGGTAAAAATCCTTTTAAAGACATGTGCATAATATCATAATGCATCTGTCTTTGGGAATCATGCCAGTTAAATCTCCACATTTGTGGGTTTCACTTTCAATTTCGAATATGAAAAATAAAGTAATGAAGTTTAAATTTTAGAGGAAACAATTTATGATTTAATATAATACTTCGTGCAAGTGCAACTGACTTCTATGATTCTTTCTCAAACAGGGAAGAAGACACATTTGCTCTTTGAATTTGCCATTTGATACGCTCTTTTCTAAGCACATAATTTTAATGAAATTGATGTGGAAATGTTTGAATCAGCTGAGAAGTACATCAATTCTCCAAGTGACCACCCCCACCCTTGGTGCTGGAAGCATTCCATCTCTTTTCATCCAGTGATGTCGCACTCGTGGAAATGAATGTTATATCCGAGTGTAAGTTTATGTAATGAGTTCAAAAATAGATATCATCTAACTTATATGATGTTTCCTTTAAAAATATAGTAAAAACTTTCTAAAATAATACTCTCTATCTATGTTGATAGTCTTTAAAATTATAACCTCCCTAGTCGACACCAATATTAAATTTTGTAGAAATTGATACTCTCTCTATATATATTGAGTCTTTAAAATTTTAACCTCTCTGGGACCAATATTAAAATTTGGGGTTGCAAAAAATTTGGCTCAAGTTTTTCCATTGGGCACCTGTACCTTAAAATTAAAAATTCATATTTCTCCATCCTTAATGTTTTTCCTTCATACAGTTTGAACCTTTCTATAAAATTTAAACTCTTTGCATCCCTGTCAGAATTAAGAATTTAGGTCATATTGAGCAACTAGAGAGTTTCCTCTTAAAAAATCTTCCTGAAGCGGTCGATGGCAAGTCGAATGATTATATTGCAACTTGTACTTCATATTTGTCATCTAACATATCGAAGTCCACGGGCATCTGTAGTAGTGGTACACATTATTGTGATGTGATGCGTGCTTTGCGGATGGATTTATACAAGTTCATTGACTTGCACATATGAGTTTTCATTCTTTATGCTGTCACTTGGAGCAAAATATGTATGATTTTAATGACCTAGTCTTGTACTTTTCTGTAGCCTGGAGACTTGGTGAAGGCCCAAGTAAATCTGACACAACTGTACAGCAAACAAAGACTGTACAAACAAAGGCGTACTACAACATATGTTGGAAGTTCCATGGTGGTTCCTTTTTCCTTAAAAGTTACCGTTATGCCACACAAATTTGAAGGACTTTTCATTGCCAAAGGCAACAAGGATATCATCTGTACTAAAAATTTAGTGTGTGATGAAGCTCTTCCTGGTGAGGATCTTATATCTTTGAGGTGAGTCACTTTTATATATGACTAGTATTTGGATCTTGATCGATTTTCGTAAATCAAAATTTATATAATATAAAAATATTATGTTTATGTTTAAATTGCTCTTGTTATCCAGTTTCTAGACCAACATATTAGTTCTTAGTATTTTGAAATAATACATAAATAATGTAATTATGTTTAAACACTCTGCAAATTATTTCGACAAAATTATCCTTTATATTGTTATCAATGCGCAATAATGCAATGCTTTATGTTGTTTTTTTGACAATATTTGTGACCAAGTTTTATGTCTTTACAATTATGGTTTCATGTCTTGATATCTGTATAAATCTTTGAAAATACCTTTAGAATGAGGATGGAACTAAAGTGGAGTACATGGTATGGAATCCTAATAAATCGAGGTTGGTTGCTGTTATCCAATGTGGGATGACCAATATATGGGTTGTAAGTATTAATATAAATTGCAATGGCATTTAAATTATGCACTTGATTAATTAATCCACATAACATTGTCGCATTTAATTTATCTTATGTTTCTCATAAACCGGGTCCCGTGTTCTATATGTGGAAGATGTATGTGGGGTTAATGTTTTTCAGTTGTCCGATCTTGTTGGCCCGGTAAGTTTTTTGTTATCACCTGGTCACTTATGCCTTGTCTAGATAAATTAAAATTTTCTATTCTCTGTCATTTATTGCTTGCCTAGACTAGATATGTTGATACTTGATTTGCTTTAGTACTATATTAAAAACGTATGTTTTGTTTGTAGGACGGGTTGGTATATGTAGTGGGATTGTGTGATAATATCGTAAACCTGGCAGAGAGGAGGTCAAATGTTATAATAGTCTTTGAAAACCCTAAGTTTTTTAAGAAGTACCGCATGGTTGTGGGGATGGTGGATGTGATCTTTGCTGATATAGCTGCTTCTCATGAGGTAATATTTTGTTTCCCATGTTGTTCCAATTTCTTATCAATTTGGGGGAGGGGGAGATACATAATTATTACTTGCATTTTTTTAATGCTTGATTTCTTATGTATAGTTCTATTTCTTGTTAACTTAGCAAAAAATTATTTTTTTTTTGAAATCCTAGACTATTGGTTGAGTTCCCAATTTACACATGGAATGCTTTCATTATAACTTAAATTACGTATTTTTGTATCTTGTTAACTTCTCCGGTTGTTCCTTCTAGTAGCTGTAACTGTTATGTGCTTTAATCATAAATTGCTTATTTTGTAATGTTTGGATTCTTGTATATAGTTCATTATTCCAATTTTTCTTTTGGCCATTCTAACATCTGCATTAATCAGTTTTAGATTCCGTTTGACCTCATAGATGATATAGTTCTTTTTGTTTTTGAATTTCCAATTAACATTTGGAACTCTGGTTTAAAGATTTTGAATTTGTAATGCTTCATAGTTTCTTCATGTATGAATTGAAGATTTACATCTTACTTGGCAATAAAGCATCATCTTATCTTTTTGTGATGCTTTTTACATAGTTGTAATTTTGGTTTTGTGTTTGTCAAGTGAAGGTGAAACATATATTTTCCAACTGGATTCTATCTTAGTACAGGCAGGCATTACATGATCGCCACACAGGTTTGTTTTGCATTATGATATTTGTTATATTAATTCTGCAATGTGACAAAGTCTTTGAGAGATTTTTCTAAACCTTGTTGATAACGTGAATTACAGGCAAGTGACACCAATTTAACTAGCCAATATATGTTTGCTCGCCACCTCCGACAAAGAGAGTTCAAGCATATTGAACTAGTCACATTGGAACTAATGAAGGGAGCATATGTCATGTATGTTGGTGGTTTCTGAATAGATATTTGAGATTTCACATAGTATATATGAAGATTCAGTGCTTATATGTCATGTATGCTGGCTAGACTAAAAATTTTCTCTTTTCATTTGTGAGATTTTTGTCAAGTTTTCTTTTGACCATCTCAAGTACAAAATTTGGATTTTAATCAGATATACTACCAATTTCGGATCCTGTACTTGGAACGATGGTGTGTATTCTTCATCATGTTGACAACCATTTTTCATGTTTTTAAATTTAAAAAACAATTAAATTGGATCTAAAAAAGGTATTAGCAACAAAAAAAGCGCACAAATGGCTTTCAAATTAATAGTACACGTAGAGTGATTAAATATTTAGTTTTCTTTTACTCTTAAAATAAGACATTTGAAAATTAATATCACCTATCTTCTTTCTATTTGACTAGCTTGTTAAAATAAAATACTACCCATAAAATTGAAATCGAGTGTGTAATATATAAACACGTAATTACATTATTATATATGCATCCTTGTAATTTAATTATCGGGTAGACCTAACAAATCATTGTATTATGTACATTCATGTCATGTACTTTATGATCTTGCACGAAACTACATGAAATTAAATCGTGTACCCGAAATTCGAACACAAAATGACACTAAACTACACGAATTTTTTTCGCGTACATGAAAAGAATTAAAATACGTGAATAGAAAAACAATGACAATTACATGAATATTATTATGTATCACATTTTTGTAAATATATATGTAACTATATAACTAAGAACAACATTTAGATGCTACAAAATAAAACATGGTGTAAAATCTCGAACCCTCCTTTTATTTATTTTTTCTTAATTTTGTTTCTTTTTAATAAGTATCTTTGTTTATGTTGGATTTTTATACCAAGTTATTAATTTTTTTTATCCATATTTTAGGCTTTGTTAAAAAGTATCTCGTTGTTGGGTTATATTTGCCGATATATTCAATTTTGTATTACTTTATTGTGATAATAAGTCCCCTTTTCGACAAATATCTATCTTTATTGAGAGTATAGTACCCCATTGGTGGCTTTTGTTTACGCATATACTGGATTTTGTTATATTTGTTCATTGATTTGGGTAGTGCAGAATCGCAATTATGGTTGGTTACTCGAATACGCTTTGACAAAATTAGATATACATATTCCTCTTGATTACAACAAACTGTTAAATTATCTCGCAAAGAAGGTTGAAGTTTGTACATTTCAGTAATATAAGCGAGGTATGTACCACATTTGAAGAATTTTTCAACGATTGGATGAAGTAAATCCCGATTTGATCTATTTTACTATGTGCTTGTTCAATATTTGATTATTCGCATACTCAACTTCATTAGAATTTAGAACTGGACTTTGCAGTCCTTCTATGTTTTTTTCATTTAAGAAAGACGCAAAATCCCGCACCTTAAAATGTGACACGCAAACGGTATGCTTTCAAATCACGGAAGGGAGCAAACATCTCTTTGCACTTAAGCACGACAGTCCATTGCTAAATAGTATCAATAAAATGGAAATAAGTCATCAGACATTGGTAGAAAAGTTCTTATTACCTGAAATAGAATCAAGTGCTAACAAGTCATAATTCGATACGACCCCGACCTGCAAACAATACATTATTGTCAAGGTAACTATGTATTAAATCCTTTATACAATGATATCAGTACAAAGAGGTCAATCGCACATTTAACAGAATCTATTTCAGTCAGAATATTCTGCTTTTTCATGTTGGCATACTTTGTGCTCATGTAATGGTGGCTCCTAGGCCTACAATGTCTGATGCTTTGAAGATGTTAGAAGGTGACATTGATATACTTAGATTGCCTGGAAGACCATTGCCAATAGGCCATGAGCCATTTAGATCTTCACTCCACTCAAGCACATAAACAACTTCCGCGTAAATTTTAATATGTTCCACACAGGTTAGGATAGGAATTCTGCCACTTCTTCTGTTGATACTTCTTTTACAAAAGAAATATATATACATGTTTGTGCCTCAAGTATATTACAACATCCGCGTAAATTGTAATATGTTCCACACAGGTTAGGATAGGAATTCTGCCACTGCTTCTGTTGATACTTCTTTTACAAAAGAAATATATGTACATGTTTGTGCCTCAAGTATATTTTAACTTTGAGCTGGGTACTTAATACAGAATAGGTGATTTATTGCAAAGGAGTTGCCTCAGTGTTCCAGAACTTTTATCTTTTTCATTCACAGTAATGGATGCCTGTGAGCTGTGATTGACATGATAGCTTTGGCTTCAGCTATTGTGCTAAATAACTAAATTATTTCTGCTTAATTTTTTAATGAATTTAATCCATTTCAGTTGAGTAAATCAAAACAGCGAGTTTATGATACCACATTAAATTTCTGTTCTGTCATCTCTGTTGCTAGCCTAAGAGCCTTGATAGGCTAATTCAGGTTTTGTAAATTGTTTTCAAAGGCGTTTAGGTAGACTATTTCTTTAAAAATCAACGTAGTGACATGGATTATGGAGAAATGGGTTAGTGTAGGATCCTCCCCTTTTCTTTCTTTGTATTGTATTTTGATGTAATTTCAGGTCAATATCTTGCTTGAACTTTTGGTGTTGGTGTGATTAACTTATAATCGCAAGTTTCCTTTCTATCATCTTGGTGCTGATGAGCTTATCTGTAATTTTGCACTCAGAAGATTGATGTACTTCCACACCAGGCAATCAATTCCATCAGCCCCCCTCTTTAAATTTAAGTTGAATCTAAATCTTTTTTGAAATAAAACTAATTTACGAGTCCACAACAATTTTTTAGTTTTTAATATTAAGAATGGAAAGTTTTAATTGGTGGGTTCATATTAATGCACGCGGGATCCATTTCATTATTTATTTTATCAACCAATTGCTGAAAGACGTGTAGTATCAATAAAATGGAAATAAGTCATCAGACATTGGTAGAAAAGTTCTTATTACCTGAAATAGAATCAAGTGCTAACAAGTCATAATCCGATACGACCCCGACCTGCAAGCAATACATTATTGTGAAGGTAACTATGTATTAAATCCTTTATACAATGATATTAGTACAAAGAGGTCAATCGCATATTTAACAGAATCTATTTCAGTCAGAATGTTCTGCTCCTGTAAGTTATGGTATATCTAACGACTAACAGACTCACATAAATAATTTATAGTTACAGCTGATTCTGTTTTGTGTATAGTTTAAATAAATACTTTTAAAAAACTGTAACAAGAAACAGATCCATCTCCAGAACTACGTCACTTAAGAGGAACCTGATTAGATTTGGTTATTTGAGTGTAGGTATATAAAGACTCACAGAAGTATGATGCAAAAGCTAATGCAATATGGAGCTCTAATGAGTCTTGTACATCAAAGAAATTATTGTTGACTTATTTGTCAAATAGTAAAGTCAAAGATAGTTACAATAGTCAAAGTTAGTTAGTTAGAACATGGCTTGTATAAATATATAGACAAGTTGTACATTCTATTTTAATGAAATAATAAGGAATCATTCTCTCTTTTATCTCTCTCTCTCAATCTCTCTGAATCTCTCTCAATTCTCATGGAGATTACATGATTCTTTTAGTCTTTATGGTATCAGAGCCACTGAAAGTGCAGATTCAAGCTAATCGATCGATTTCGTAAGCAAGAACACATCTCTTTCAGCGATTCGAGTTCATAAAACAGGTTTTATCTTCAATTTCCGCGCCAAAACCAGATTTCTTGTGTTTTTTCATCAGATCTGTTATAGATTTTGTGTGAATTTCTTCAGTTGTTATCGATTTGAGATATGGAATATCATGTGTTGATTGTGTTTTCACTTGTTTGATACTGGATTTGAGATCTTACAGTAAGAATTACAAAATTGTAGCTATGTTAGGTCAAAATTTGGGGGAAAAACCTCGAACCTCATATGCTCATGTTGTAGCTATGAAAACTGTTCCTGAAGATGATGAAATTAGGAATGATAGTGTTAATATGACTCCACAAAACTCAATTAATGGAAATGAGTTATCGATTGAGTCAAACTTGCATCCCTTGTATCTTCAGAACATAGATCATCCTGGTTTAATACTCATTTCTAAGAAATTGACCGGAACGGATAATTTTGGTCCTTGGAAACGTTCTATTACTATCGCTTTGTCAGCCAAGAATAAAATTGGAATTGTGACTGGTTCTTATCCTAGACCTGATGATGACTCACCCTTGAGAGCACACTGGGACATAGTTAATGACACGGTCATAAGTTGGATAATGAATACAGTATCTGATGAGATAAGTAATGGGATGGATTTTGTCACTTCTGCTCAAGATCTCTGGGATGAGTTACATGATCAATTTTCAAGTGTCAATGGTCATAGGGTGTATCAAGTGTTGAAAGATTTACATGCTTTAGAACAAGGTGACAAATCAGTTGAGATTTACTATCATAAGTTGAAAAATCTCTGGGATGAATATACAGCTTTAGAATCAATTGTGGCTTGTAAATGTGGTTGCAAGTGAGGTTCTTCTAAACTACAAGAAGAAAGGGAACAAAGGAAGAAACTACTTCAGTTCCTTATGGGTCTCAATGATTGTTATTCTGTAGCAAGAGGTCAAATCTTGATGATGACACCTCTGCCTACTATTTCTCAAGCATTCTCTCTTATTAAGCAAGATGAGAAACAGAAACAAGGCAGTCATTCTACAATGTCTTTTCTTGGTAATGTTACTGATGTTAATCCAAAATCTGGACAGGGTGGACATGCTAGTTCTTCTACTCAAAAAACTTATCAAGGAAGTAAGCCATTTTTAAAATGCACTTACTGTAATAAGGATGGACATACTAGAGAACATTGCTTCAAATTGGTTGGTTATCCAGATAAGAAGAAGGGCAAAGGGAAAAATTCTTCTCAGTCACAATCTTCTGCTTCTACTGGTTTTCGACCATTACCTCCGACTGGTCATAATTCTTCTACTGCAAATCATGTAGATGTGCAGGGTTCTACTGGAACTGCATCTGATTCATCTACTTTGGGACAATTGCAACAACAAATTTCTCACATGAATCAGATGATGATTTTACTAATGAATAAGAAAGGAATCTTTCTTCTCCTGAAGATCAAATTACTCCTATGGCAGGTATGGCTTATTGCCTTCACACCTTTTTACCTCATGTCATGTGTCAAGTTTGGATCATAGACACTGGAGCTTCCAACCATATGTGTTGCAATAAAAGTCTTTTGTCTGACTTGATCACTGTTTCTACTCCTTTAAAAATTGCATTGCAAAATAAACAAATCTTGACTGTTACACAAATTGGTACTGTCAAGTTAAATACACATATCACTTTATAACAAGTGTTATATGTTCCTGAATTCAATTGCAATCTTTTGTCAGTATCTAAATTGACACAAGACAATAATTGCTTTGTTTCTTTCTTTCAAACAAAATGTGTCTTTCAGGACCAGACACAACTGAAAGCTCTAGCTACTGGTGATCATCATGATGGCTTGTATTACCTTTTTCAGCCAAATTCCATTCTTCATTCTTCACCATTTGCTTCTGTGCATACTTCTTGGAATGCAGCATCTGGATTACCTAATTCCAAGCTATGGCATCTTAGATTAGGACATCCTTCAGATGCTGTATTACAACATATCGATTCTATTACTTTTTCAATTCCTTCTTGTAAAGATGTTTGTCCTGTTTGTCCAATGTCTAAACAATGTAAACTTTCATTTCCTAAACACAGTGATTATTATGCTACTGTTGCTTTTGAATTGATACACATGGATGTATGGGGGCCATATAGTACTTGTACTACTAGTGGTGCTAAATATTTCTTGACAGTGGTTGATGATCACACCAGGGCTACTTTGGTTTTTCTTATGACTACTAAACAGCAAGTCTTTTCTATTTTCACTGCTTTTCTTGCTTATACTGTTAAACAGTTTAATAAGTCTGTTAAACAGATCAGAACTGATAATGGGAGTGAATTCTTTAATTCTTCTTTTAATGCCCTTTTAGAGTCTCATGGTATTATTCATCAATCATCCTGTCCTTATACACAACAACAAAATTCTAGAGTTGAGAGAAAACATAGGCATTTACTTGAAATGGCTAGAGCCTTACGTTTTCAATCAGGTTTACCTATTAAATACTGGGGAGATTGCATTCTTACTGCAGCTTTTCTTATCAATAGGTTGCCTTCTCCATTACTTCACTATAAAACTCCTTTTGAATTGCTTCACAATATGGTACCTGATTATTCTTTTTTGAAGGCTTTTGGATGTCTTTGTTTTGCATCCATTCATGATATGGATAAATTTGCTTCCAGGGCTGTTCGATCTGTTTTTCTGGGGTATCCCATTAATCAAAAGGGATATAAACTTCTTAATCTTGAAACTCATTCTGTCTTTGTTAGTAGACATGTTATCTTTCATGAACAAATTTTTCCATATCACACACCTTCACAAACAGCATCTAATTCATCCTCTTTTATTGAATGGTTATCTTTCAATTCAGAATCTCCTTTTGTTAATTCTCCAAATTTATCCACATCTCAAGATCCTCATTCTGTTCATATTCCTATTTCTCCACCTACTCAGACTTTTGATGCTCTTATTAGTTCTCCTGTTATAGATTCTGGAGGTACTATTAGTGATCCTGGAGGTACTATTAGTGATCCTGAAAATGATATCACTAGTGCTTCTGTTACTGATATTTCTCCTGTTCCAGCTAGACAATCTACCAGGTCTATAATTAGACCTAAATGGTGGACTGACTATCATATTTTTGGTCCAAATAATCCCAAAGTCAATCTTGTTTCTTCTTCTTCTCAACCTATTACCATAGAACCTTCTCATTATTTTCATGCTATTAAAAATCTCAAGTGGGTTGAAGCAATGCAAAATGAGCTTCAAGCTCTAGAAAATAATAACACTTGGTGTTTAGTTCCTTTACCTGATGGCAAAAAGACTGTGGGGTGTAGGTGGGTATACAGAATTAAGTATAAACCCAATGGAGAGATAGATAAATATAAGGCTCGTTTAGTGGCAAAAGGCTATACTCAGTCAGAAGGTGTGGATTATCATGACACTTTTACACCTGTAGCTAAAATGGTTACAATTAGGACACTTTTAGCAGTTGCAGCAGCAAAGGGATGGATTATTGAGCAGTTAGATGTTAATAATGCCTTTCTTCATGGAGACTTGGATGAAGAAGTCTATATGACCTTACCATTAGGTTATATCACACATTCAAATGTTCCAAATCTTGTGTGCAAAACTGCAAATTGATTAAGTCCATTTATGGACTTAAACAAGCTTCTAGATGTTGGTTTTCAAAACTTACTAGTTGTTTACTGGAGGTTGGTTATGTACAGTCTAAAACTGATACTTCTATGTTCACTTACAATCAAGATGGTATTTTTGTGGTTATTGTCATCTATGTGGATGATATTCTTATTTCTGGCAACAATCAGTCTGCTATATCAGCTTTGAAACAGCTTTTAAATGATAAGTTCACTATCAAGGATTTGGGAAGCATGAAATATTATTTGGGACTTGAGATTTCTAGGACTTCAGCTGGTATATTTGTGTCTCAGCAAAAGTTTATACATGATTTACTTGCTTCAGCAAATTTGATAGACTGCAAGCCACTCTCTGTTCCTATAGATCCTCATATTAAATTATTTGATAATGCAAAATCAGGTGTATTGATTTCTAATCCTGCTATTTACAGAGCTTGGGTTGGTAAACTGTTGTATTTGAATTCTTCTCGACCAGATATAACCTTTTCTGTTCAGATGCTCAGTCAGTATCTACATGCTCCAAGGGTAAAACATATGTCTGCTTTAATAAGGGTTCTTAGATATCTCAAATGGACTGCTTCTCATGGTTTGTTTTTTTTCAGCCAACAATTCTTTAATTCCTACAATGTATAGTGATAGTGATTGGGCTGGAGATGTTAATGACAGAAAATCTGTAGGAGCTTATAGTTTCATGCTTGGTGATGTTGTTGTTTCATGGAGATCTAAGAAACAACAAGTGACATCAAGAAGTTCTGCAGAGGCATAATACAGGGCACTTGCTGATGCTTCTTGTGAGGTTATTTGGTTTTTAAACTTGTTAACTGAACTTCATGTTCCAGTTCATGGTCCTGTTTCTTTGTTCTGTGATAATAAGGCTGCAGTTGATCTTACTGCCAATCCAGTTTATCATGCTAGAACCAAGCATATTGAACTAGATTGTCACTTTATTAGGGAAAAGATTCAAGCAGGGATAATTGCTGTTCATCAGATTCCTACTATACAGAATGCAGCTGATATTCTCACTAAAGGTCTTGGTAAAGTGCTGCATTGGTCATGTGCTTACAAATTGGGTCTCACCTTTTCCAGTGTGCCTCCAATTTGTGGGGGGAATCAACCTATATCTGTCAATGGGGAGGCTAAAGACTCACAGAAGTATGATGCAAAAGCTAATGCAATATGGAGCTCTAATGAGTCTTGTACATCAAAGAAATTACTGTTGACTTATTTGTCAAATAGTAAAGTCAAAGTTAGTTACAATAGTCAAAGTTAGTTAGTTAGAACATGACTTGTATAAATATATAGACAAGTTGTACATTCTGTTTTAACGAAATAATAAGGAATCATTCTCTCTCTCAATCTCTCTGAATCTCTCTCAATTCTCATGGAAATTACATGATTCTTTTAGTCTTTAGTATACCGTATACGTAAGAGCTGACATTCTAAAGCTAATTATGATATTAGCAAGTTTCACTTAGTGCAGCTCCCAATGCAGCTCTGCCAGGATTGTCAGTTGTCACAGTGAATTCGGAAAAAATAAACACATTACTTAGGGGGTGTTTGGCAAATCTGCCAACCACCTTATAAGTTACTTATTTCGGGAAAAATTTCGTATTTACATACATTTTTTTTAGAAAAAAATGTGTATCGGGAATTTAATATTCATTATCTTGCAAAAATAAGTTACTTATTTCAGAAAAAATTACATATTTCCTAACTTTTTTCCAGAATAAGTAACTTATTTCTGAAAAATAAGATTTTCCAAACGGGCCCTTAATATGAGCTGAATGTAAGGAACGTCCTGGTTTTACTATTTTTGTTCCGATCACAACAATTTTTTTCTCTACCATACTGTGGTAGTATTAAATACAGATCTTATATGTGTCAGATGTTTACAGAAATGTGATTGCCGTGTTGGTTGAATGTGCTTATATTGAGTATTTGTTTCGAATCCTGTTGTTTTTATTTTTAAAAGTAATCTGCAACAGCTGCCACTATAGATATTAGGAAACAAAAATATTAGAAATTGTATCACAACTCTCGACATTGGTTTGTGTTATAGTAATTGGACTGATGGAATTGACTTGATTACAGTTTGCCGTTTGCCAGCCACTATAGATATTTCAGAGTCATGTTTTTATTGGTGACAGATATTGGTACTTGAAGATGATCACTTCTAACAATTTTTGAGCTTGCAATTATTTGGCCATTCATAAACATAAAATTACTCAAGTTTCCAACATCTCTAAACACTTGTGCTGGAATTTTCTATGATCTCAACATTGCACTAGATTCTACACGGTTATGCTATTTTGTTGATAATGGTTGGTAATCCCGAGGCCGTACAATAACAAGTTTTGGAATGAAAATGTTTTTTTTTGTTTGTTTGTGTCATCCCCCAAGCACTTTGATGGGGAATTCCGATTTATTGAATAGAGTATTATAGTAAATAAGGAGACCTTCTATGTTCAAAAAATTAACTTTTTGTAATTTTTTTTGGTGAAATGGGGCTTTTTATATAAAAAAATTTATATAGTCATATTTACAAGTTTAGAGGTCTTAAACTTTAGTGATTTTAATTGTTCACTCTTGTAAGTGCTTCTACTTTCAGTTACTTTAAAGTTACTCATATAATTCTTCAGAAAATTCGGTGCAGCAACATCAAAAGTTTGTAGCAGTTGTGCCAGCACTACTAAAAACATATGTTCACAATAGTTGTCCAAATTGATAACTACTAATTTATGATGAAAAGACTCGGCCAACATTGTTCAATTCAGAAATACATGCTAAATTCAGGTTATTGTAGACTTGCTGGGTTATGACTTACAATTCATTAATTCTAAACAACAATTTACAAGGTTCATGAACACGTAGTTAGATACTGATCTTTCTAGAGAAATCCAGAAAGCGCATTATTTCCACTTCAATCCACTATCAACTATGATGGTCCAACCTTTATCTTTAAAATTGTAATAAGATTACTAACCAGTCTAGGTCTAAGGCTTGGCGTGGATCGAACCCCGAGTTAAGTGATAACCAAATTTGGTACTTTTGGTACTTTGGTACTATTATGTACCATTAAAACATGGTTTTGCACATTAATATAGAGTATAGATATGTTATTCGGATTGTGGCAACTTCTGTCTTGTGCTATCTTTTACAACCAGATGTTTTATTTTCTTTCACTACAACCTTCTATAAAGACCTCTAATTACACTGTGTTTGTGCTTACTCAATTAGAAACAATTTATGGCATTAATGTTTTTTGTGCTTTTGTATTGTAATCGACTTTTAACACTCTCAGCTTAATGTGTGCTAGGAATGTTCAGGTTTCAAGGAAGCTGAGGAAGTTGGACAAAAAGTGTACCACTTTCATTTTTTGTAGCTATGCGTTAAATTGTATATTAACAATAATAATAACAATGCTTAGGCCTCCGCCTAAAGTAGTTGGCGTAATTTTCTTACCTATATGCGAAATGGTTCAACTTTTGTGAATCAGATGTATGCAATCAGATATCAATGTCTCATGTCAAAAAAAAGAGAAAAAGATATCAATGTCTTATTGTCTTGATCGAAAAGCATGTTATGTACAAAAATATATGGATGACTTTTTGGTTGCCTAGCCCTTTAACTCCCTGACACTTTATTTCTCCCAACCTTTGGCTTTTCATTACCAAGGTAACATATGTTTGTAAAGCCTATAAAAGGCATGTATGTACTTACTTTTGTGATATAGAAAACATAATGAAATCTTTAGTTCTTGCTCTTCTAAATACTCTTTAGTCTATAATATATTGTTCCATATTACGTTATCAGCACGATAGCCTAAAAGTATAAAAATCAGTATCATTCTAGTTAAACTATTCCGGAAGAAATCTATCGAAGGTGGTGGCATTATTTAAAATCCAAGATCAGGAAAAGGCAAACTTTTGTTACTCCGATTAAAAGTCTACAAGAGCTCTTCTTCATCCATCACATAGGTACATTAATAACACTTTACAATTTTGTCTTTTTTTTTTCTAATGTGTTTAAAATTAGTTACTCTCTTTGTCTTCATTTTATTTTGATTTTATGTTATAAAAAGAAATGAGTTGTGAATAACACTTTTATACGTGGTACAAAAAAACTCAAATTATGCTTACAAAAAATCTCTCCGTGTTATGTAATTTCACGCTTTCTTTATTTTATGTTCTTTTGTTAACTTTGATTCCACACATGGTTATTGGCCTCTGTGGTTAGTCTAATGATTTCGTCTGGCTTAATACTTTGTCATGTAACTTCCTTAATAATGCATGTATATTGTACCAACTAAATGTACAGCCGCACTGTTATATTTTCTTAGATTATTAAGTAAAAGAAATTCTTTATATGCCAATGATGAATTATATGACTCTTGTGTTTCTTTTTGTTAGAATTCAATTGGGTATATTTAAATAATACTCCGTAATAAATAAAAGGAACACCCAATTTTTAAGTGCAAAATTGATATCTCTCTTCTATGCTTCTATTTCACGTGGTCATGAAAACTTGACATGCATGTTTTTTATTGTACATGTTGCTAAAACCTTTTCTCTTGTAGAATTACTTTAATATGATCATGGTTATGATAATTTATGGTGACAGTAAAATGGATTAAAAAAAAGGGAAAATAATTATGTCTTTATATATTCGTGATAGTATTAATTTGCACAACTTTATATGATTAATTTATAAATTGCAATTAATATGTATTTTGTTTATTTAGTAGTGACAATGTCAAATCTTACCAAGCTTGAGTTTAATGCGCTTGATGTCACCGGAAAAAATTACTTGACATGGATTCTTGATGCTGAAATCCATCTTAGTGCTATGGGTCTTGGTGACACCATAAAAGAGGGAAATAAAACCTCCGAGCAAGATAAGGCAAAGGCTATGATATTCCTCCGCCACCACCTTGATGAGGGATTGAAAACTGAATACTTAATTGTGAAAGATCCCTCAACTCTTTGGAACAATCTGAAAGAAAGATATGACCACCAGAAAACTATCATACTTCCTAAGGCTCGCTATGATTGGTTACACTTGCGCTTACAAGATTTTAAAAGTGTAAGCGAGTATAATTCTGCAATGTTTAAGATTACATCACAATTGAAATTATGTGGTGAAAATATATCTGATAATGATATATTGGAAAAAACCTACTCCACTTTCCATGTCAATAATATGCTCCTGCAGCAGCAATATCGCGAAAGGGGATACACAAAATATTCTGAACTTATATCAGTTTTGCTCCTTGCCGAGCAAAACAATGAACTCTTGCTGAAAAATCACCAAGCACGTCCAACTGGTTCAACACCATTCCCTGAAGCGAATGTTGTGACTAGTAATGAATATGGACAAACTAAGCATTTTGGATGTGGGCGTGGGCATGGACATGGATTTGGACGTGGGCGAGCCCGTGGACGTGGGCGTGATTTTGGACGTGGTCGAGGCCATGATCACCAGAAATTCTCAAATTTTAAGAAATCTCACCACCAGGTGTGGACAAAAAATGAGAAAAAGCCCAAGGGAAATGTGATGGATAAAAGGGTTGAAAGCACTTGTCATCGTTGTGGAATGAAAGGTCATTGGAATCGTACCTGTCGTACCTCCAAGCACCTTGTTGATCTTTATCAAGCTTCTTTGAAGAGTGTGGAAACTAACTTTACTGAACAAAGTGATCCTTTGGGCATTGCCCACCTTGAACCACACCTTGGAGGAAGAAGTCAAATTAATACAACCAGCTCTACTCATATGGAAGTGGCTGACTTCTTTGAAGATGGCAATATGGATATGGTCAAATTTGGTGGTGATGATGTCAATATTATTTAAATAATAAGTTATTGTCTTCTTGTTAAGTTATGTTTGAACTATGGATATTTATGTTTGCACCATAAGGTTTTATGTTTGAACTTTATATGTTGCTTATCTTATCATCAAAAGAAATGTTAATTATATTTCTAATTAATGTGTTATTTATTTTTGTGAAGAAATATGGCCAGCAGCCTCTCTTTATGCGTTATAAACGCTGATGAATCACTTTGCTTAGCGGATAGTGCAACAACACACACAATATTGAAAAATCAAAAATATTTTTCGCATCTAATTCTAGCTAAAGCTAATGTTAACACTATATCTGGTGCATCAGATCTTATTGAGGGCTCCGGAAGAGCAAACATAATGTTACCTAATGGTACACAGTTTAGCATTGATGATGCAATGTTTTCCACCAGATCACAAAGAAACCTTTTGAGTTTCAAAGATATACGTAAAAATGGTTATCACATTGAGACAATAAATGAAAATGATGAAGAATTTTTATATATCACATCAGTTGTTTTAGGGATGAAAAAATTCATTGAAAAGCTCCCTTCATATAAATCTGGATTGTATTATACCTTTATAAATCCAGTTGAGTCAAATATGGTGATAAACCAAAAATCAAAGGACCCGACTAATTTTATCATATGGCATAATCGTTTAGGTCATCCGGGTTCAACAATGATGCGAAGAATTATAGAAAATTCAAATGGACATCCCCTCAAGAACAAAATTGTTCCTTTGTCTAAAGATTTTTCATGTGTTGCTTGTTATCAAGGAAAATTAATAACAAGACCATCTCCAGTAAAAGTTGCAATTGAGTGTCCAAATTTTTTGGAACGAATTCAGGGAGATATATGTGGACCTATCACCCCATCAAGTGGGCCATTTCAGTACTTTATGGTACTTATTGATGCTTCAACACGATGGTCGCATGTCAGTTTATTGTCCACGCGAAACATTGCATTTGCACGACTACTTGCTCAAATAATTCGGTTGAGAGCACAATTCCCTGATCATAATATAAAGAAAATTAGATTGGACAATGCGGGGGAATTTTCATCCCAATGTTTCAATGATTATTGTATGTCAATTGGGATTGAAGTGGAACATTCTGTTGCTCATGTGCACACTCAAAATGGTCTAGCAGAATCTTTCATTAAGAGGTTACAACTGATTGCTAGACCTTTACTCATGAAAACAAATTTACCAAGTTCTGCATGGGGACATGCGATATTACACGCAGCTTCTTTAGTTTGGTTAAGACCGACTTCTTATCATCAATATTCACCTATGCAACTTGTAAATGGTAAAGAACCAAATATCTCTCATTTAAGAGTTTTTGGTTGTGCAGTTTATGTTCCGATCTCTCCTCCCCAACGAACAAAAATGGGACCCCATAGAAGATTAGGGGTATATGTTGGATTTGATTCTCCCTCAATCATTAAATATTTGGAGCCCATGACTGGTGATTTATTTAAGGCAAGATTTGCCGACTGCCAATTTGATGAGACATTTTTTCCTGCATTAGGGGGAGATAAGACAAAATCTGATAAAGAAATACAAGAAATTTTGTGGAATGCAGTCCCTATGTCTCATTATGATCCTCGAACAAATCAAAGTGAACTTGAAGTTCAAAAGATTATCCACCTACAAGAAGTGGCAAATAGACTGCCTAAAAAATTCACTGACGTTAAGACATTGACAAAGTCACATATACCAGCTGTTAATGTTCCTTGTAAAATTAAACTTCCTGATGAAGAGAATAAAAACATGCTAGCAAATGAGTCTAAAGCACGCCAGAAGCGTGGTAGACCTGTTGGATCCAAGGATAAAAATCCAAGAAAGACAAGAAAACTAAACAAAGAAGCTGGCACATCAAATGACATCAGTGTAAAAGAAATAGAATTGATCAATGAAGAGACGTCTTTAAAAGATGATCAAACACCTGAAATCGTTGACAACGAAGAGATCTCTATAAATTATGTGATTTCAGGGAAGAGGTGGAACAGAAAAAAATTGTTATGGATGATGTATTTTCATATGTAGTTGCTCTTGATATTATTGAGGAAATAGAGGATCATGAACCTAGATCGATCTATGAATGTAAAAGAAGAAATGATTGGTCAAAGTGGAAAGATGCTATTGAGGCAGAATTAAAATCACTTGAAAAACGTAAAGTTTTTGGACCTATTGTCCAAACACCTGCAGGTGTGAAACCCGTTGGATATAGATGGGTATTTATGCGCAAAAGAAATGAGAAAAATGAGGTTGTGAGATACAAAGCACGACTTGTTGCACAAGGTTTCTCACAAAGACCGGGAATTGATTATGAAGAGACTTATTCACCAGTCATGGATGCAACAACATTCAGATTCTTACTAAGTTTAGCAATTCTAGAAGGGCTCCAAATGAATTTGATGGATGTTGTAACTACCTATTTATACGGGTCACTTGATAATGACATTTATATGAAAATTCCCGATGGTTTAAAAATGCCCGAAGCATGTGGTTCAAGACCCCGAGAGATTTACTCGATCAAATTGCAAAGATCATTGTACGGGTTGAAATAATCGGGTCGCATGTGGTATAATCGTCTCAGTGAGTATCTGTTGAAAGATGGATATATCAATAATGTTATTTGTCTACGTGTTTTTATTAAAAAGACAAAAATGGGGTTTACAATCATTGCAGTTTATGTTGATGATTTAAACATCATTGGGACCCCACATGAACTTCATGAAACGATTGAATATTTGAAAAGAGAATTTGAAATGAAAGACTTGGGTAGAACGAAACTTTGTCTTGGTTTTCAAGTTGAACATTTATCTAAAGGAATCTTCGTCCACCAGTCAGCTTATATCAAAAAAATCCTTAAACGTTTTATAATGGACAAAGCATATCCTGTTAGTACACCTATGGTGGTGCGTTCACTAGAAAAACATAAGGATCCATTTCGCCCAAGAGAAAAGGGAGAAGAGCTTCTTGGTCCAGAAGTACCATATCTTAGTGCCATTGGAGCACTAATGTACCTTGCCAATTGTACACGTCCTGACATTGCATTTTCTGTTAATCTATTGGCAAGACATAGTTCTGCTCCAACTCGAAGGCATTGGACTGGAGTGAAACAAATATTTAGATATTTTCGAGGAACAATGGATACGGGTTTATATTATTCTAGAGACTCAAAAGTGGAATTAGTTGGTTATGCAGATGCAGGATATCGGTCTGATCCCCACAAAGGAAGATCACAAACAGGTTACATATTCACATATGGAGATACTGAAATATCTTGGCGATCTACAAAACAGACTCTTGCAGCCACTTCTTCGAATCATGCTGAATTATTAGCTCTTCATGAAGCAAGCCGAGAATGTGTATGGTTAAGATCTCTTGTCCACCACGTCCGAGAATTATGTGGTCTGGTTGTAAACAAACACGTTCCAACTACTCTATACGAAGACAATGAACCTTGTATAACACAAACTAGAGAGGGTTACATCAAAGGTGACAGGACGAAACATATAGACCCAAAATTCTTCTTTACTCATGAACTACAACAAAGGGGAGAAATCAATGTTTCTCAGATTCGTTCTTGTGATAATCCAGCAGATTTATTCACCAAAGCACTTCCAACAAGTCCTTTCGAGAAGTTAGTATATCAGATTGGAATGCGGAGATTTCGAGATTTATGATGACGTCACTAGTCCTACTACAATGAGGGGGAGACATTTATTATACACTCCTTTTGGTACAACTCATGTACTCTTTTTCCTTCACTAGGGTTTTTCCCACAGGGTTTTTCCTAGTAAGGTTTTAACGAGGCATGTTGTTCGTATAAGTCATCCAAGGAGGAGTGTTATGTACAAAAATATATGGATGACTTTTTGGTTGCCTAGCCCTTTAACTCCCTGACACTTTATTTCTCCCAACCTTTGGCTTTTCATTGCCAAGGTAACATATGTTTGTAAAGCCTATAAAAGGTATGTATGTGCTTACTTTTGTGATATAGAAAACATAATGAAATCTTTAGTTCTTGCTCTTCTAAATACTCTTTAGTCTATAATATATTGTTCCATATTAAAGCATACATTATGAGGATGATATTATTATTTGTGACTACACCAAAATTTATAAGTTTCAGCATACTTGCATCATCGAACAACAGACATGATACATGATTAACGATTAGCCGTTCACAACAACTAACAAGTAAAGTTTTATGCTTTGATTTGTGACAAACCAACTGAACTCCTCTTTGCCTAGGAACTAACTCACGGAGAATTGATCATAGCTAACTAATAAATTCCTATTGTCCACATTTTGGAAAGAGTATATACCATACGTCACCAGAGTTGCTACAAGGAGTAATGTGTAGTTCGTACAAGTAATGGTAGTGATTAATGAAGTTCTTGAACAGGGCTTTTACACACGAAATCTAAAATTATACTGTTGTCCAATAACATTTAATTCAATCACGGATACATGTCATTCTTTCTTTTTAGACATGATAATGATAATTCTTGCTATAAAGGTGATACTATTAAGTTGGACACCATCATACATGTGTAAGAGTGAAGACATAATGTAAGTATTGAAAAATATGCATCGCAAGCAAGAAAATTTTGGGTCTAGCTCACTAAAATAACCTATGGCGGGATGTGGTGTCCAGAATACCCACTTGATACGTGTTTGGCATGAGCGTATCAAGACTGGGATGTGGTGTCCAGAATACCCACTTGATACGTGTTTGGCATGAGCGTATCAAGACTGTACGCCTATACATGGAACGTATCATCTACTTACGCCTACATATTCCACGTGCTCTTTAGGTCACGCCTCATCAACCCGTGTATCTTTTGGCCACGCCTTAGCAATCAGCGTATCACGCTCATCTCCTTGTACACCTTGAAGCGTTTCAAGGTAATTCCTTCCCATACATACCCAGGGGCGGACCTGAAGCTGGGCTAGGGTTGGCTGCAGCCCAGGTCAAAATCCCAGCAGGCCTTTATACATGTATAGTCCAATAGAGTCCAGCCCGGGTAATTAAAAATCAAGCCCTGTTAGTATTAATATCAGCCCATATTTCTAAAAGATAACAGCCCAGCTATCAGACCATCAGTACAAAAGAGCCGCATAAGACCCAAAATAGATAAAATTTAGTAAAATCAAAAAATAAAAACAAAATTAAGTACGATACAAAAAAAATGAGCTTCCTTGAAAGCCCCTTCGCTCAATACCAAACTGTTGTTTCGTCTCTGTAGAAAAAAATAACGCTTAAAGCTAAATCCCCAAATTAAAAGTTAGGGTTCTTCTCCACGGTTCCTCTCAAATTGATCAATCTTCATTAAATCTTCCGATTTCATTCTCTAATAATCATCTAATCTTCATTCTTCAAGTACAAATACCAAGCATCTAATCTTCATTCTTCAAGTACAAATACCAAGCGGCAAGTGATGTAAGTGTATCTATCATCTCACTTTTGTGTGTAATATGAAATTTTGATTTTTTTATAAGCATTTTAATATGAAGTGGTTTGTTGCTCCATTATCTGAATTGAACTTCGAATATAATCTTTTTTTTAGTATATTGGTTTTTATAGTGGATGATTCTAGCTGCATGTCATTTTCTTATATTTTATATGCAAGGTTGTAAAAATCGGAACTCGGTCCGACTCGGTTTTGTTCCGGAAAAACGAGTACTTGGAAACTCGGAGAGTACTCGGAATGAGTACTCGGAGAACAAATCGGATATTTTTTTAATTTTTTTTCTCATATATTAAATATATTCATTCATAATTTAATGTACATGTGTTAAAATTTAGAATTTAACGATAATATATATTATATATATATATACTAATAATAATTATTTAATAATATTAAAATAAATAGATAAACATTAAAAATACGAGTAAGTGTAATTCGATTCGACTCCGAAACTCGGAACTCGGAACTCGGATCGGACGAGGGGTTAAAAATGAGTACTCGGAATGAGTACTCGGGTGACTCGGCGATTTTTAGAACCCTAATTTTATGTAATCAATTAATGTCATTATTGAGATGCTAGAGTCTGGTACTAATGTTATTATTTTATTTCTTCTTCTTTCTTCTCCTTCAGGAGGGTCTGCCAGACTATTTATCGGCGCGTGGTGGCGCGTAAAAAAATCGGCGCTGCGCGGCTTTAGCGCGACTGCAGTGTTAACCCGGGTGGTTTCAACATCCTGGGTCCGCCCCTGTACATACCCATCACATTTAAGTACGGTTGCTATTGGATTTGTAAGAGCAAGCAAGCAAGAGAATTACAGTATATGTGTAAACCTTTTCAATTCATTTGTTATCCGCCTTGTAGTTACTAGTTAAATAAGTAGAAGATATATATATAGGTGTTTCTTTATGTATATGTGTTATTTTGCTGTGTGGGACATGGGGGAGAAAGAAAGGTGGGCAGAGATGTGGTCTGTGATGTTAACGTGTCATGTGTGATTGTGTAAAACACAATCAATCCAAAAATATTACTTCACCTTATTAAATAATTAATGGGTCCCGGTCTGGTGTAAACGTTTGCTGACCGTATGCTAAATTTACCGTACCGCGGAAACTTTCCGCGGTACGTGTACAATACTGTTTTTGCTGTGAAAACAGGGGGCATTTTCTGCGATACGGGGCACGTACCGCGGAAACTTTCCGCGGTACGATGGAATTTTCTTTTTAAACCCCAGCCGTTGGATCAACGATCCAACGGCTGGGAAACCGTATGATGGGTAACAGTACTTTGCAAACGTTTGCACTCGACCATTTGCCATAATTAATTAACTTACGTCTTATTCAATGGCGTGTGGGATGGGTAAAAAAGTAGTCTTAATCAAATTTGGGTAATTTGGGCACTCAGTTATGGAAATGTGGTTATTAAAGGCATTCTTTCGTACTTTAATACAGTGAAATTTTTATATTTAATACTTATACGATATTGAAGATATTGACGATTAAAAGTGTGCGTTGACAAACGTAATAATGATGAATGTGAAAAGTTTTTTGGGATGGAAGGAGCATACTTTCTTTTACTATACAAATTTTTAACAATTTAAAAATAGATAACTATTAATGTAATAATAATTATTTGATGCAAATGGATGTGTCCAGTGCTGAAATAGGAAAGTTGTTGCAATTTATCAGTGATGCAAACAATGACCAGGAAGCAATTAGAGTTACATAGTTACAAGTTTTCATAAAATTTACATGTATTTTAGAATTTAGAGTATTTTAGTACTAATTAAGACTCTTTGAATAAAACAGTAGTAGTATTTTAGAAGTTCATTATAATTTTGAGACATTTGAGAGTAAATTTAAGAATAATATTAAAATTAGTAATATTCTTTTGCCTCATAAAATTAAATTTTGAATTATGTACATTAAATACTAACATAAATTTTGAATTATCAATATATTCTTAATGTCTGCTAGTATTGCATTTTAAAAATTACTGCTTTTACCCTTCATTTTTTTATTCTTCTTTATTTCTTTGATGCCCTTTTTTGTCATTACACAGGAAAATTACAGCTTTTATCCTTTATATTTTTAATCTTCTTTATTTTTTTGATGTCCCTTTTTGTCATTACACAATATTTGGAGCGACCCAATTTAGATTGGATCGACCCAAATCTCCTTTATTAATCAATTTCCTTTTTCAGGTTAAACATATTACCTTTTCTATTTTTCAATAACTAAATAATTTACTTCTTAGGTAAAATACAATATCTTTTACATTTTATCTAACTAAAATTTCTCCATTTTTAAAAACTACGATCAATTTTGTATAATAAAATAACATAATTATATTATAATTAGTATTAAATAATTAATTACCTTTTTGAGCCAAAATACGTTACCTTTTCTCTTTTCTCTAACTAAAATCTCTCTTTTTCCAATTGTATCATGGACGGTTACCTTTTTCAAACACGTTACCTTTTTTCCCTTCTCTTACGAAAATCTCTCTTTTTCCAATTATATCACGGGCGATTCTATTTAATAAAAATAAAATAATAATATTATAGTACTAATAATTAACTGATTACCTTTTCAACTAAAACGTATCATCTTTTATATTTTTTCTAATTAAATTCCTTTTTTTCTAGAAATTTCAGGGGCAACATTAATTTCTCATTTTCTAAAAACTATGAGCAATTTTATTTAGTAAAATAACATAATTAAATTATAATTACTCTAAACTAATCAATTACCTTTTTCGCATAAATTATGTCATCGTTTTAATTTTCACGTTATCTTTCTATTTTTTAAAACTAAAATCTCTCTTTTTCTGATTTTATCACGGGCGATTCTGTTTAATACAATAAACTAATAATATATAATATTCATAATTAACCGATTGCATTTTTTATCTAAAACGTATCAATTTCTATTTAATGAAATAAAATAATAATTACATAAAAATTAATAATTAGCCGATTACCATTTTCAAGTAAAACCTATAATTTTTTATATATTTTCTAACTAAAATCCCTCATTTTCTAGAAATATCACGGATAACATTTATATAATTATTATCAAATCTAATATAAAAATTTAAGCCTCCCAACTTTATATTTTAATCAATATCAATATCAATATATTCTTAATGTCTGCTAGTATTGCATTTTAAAAATTACTGCTTTTACCCTTCATTTTTTTATTCTTCTTTATTTCTTTGATGCCCTTTTTTGTCATTACACAGGAAAATTACAGCTTTTATCCTTTATATTTTTAATCTTCTTTATTTTTTTGATGTCCCTTTTTGTCATTACACAATATTTGGAGCGACCCAATTTAGATTGGATCGACCCAAATCTCCTTTATTAATCAATTTCCTTTTTCAGGTTAAACATATTACCTTTTCTATTTTTCAATAACTAAATAATTTACTTCTTAGGTAAAATACAATATCTTTTACATTTTATCTAACTAAAATTTCTCCATTTTTAAAAACTACGATCAATTTTGTATAATAAAATAACATAATTATATTATAATTAGTATTAAATAATTAATTACCTTTTTGAGCCAAAATACGTTACCTTTTCTCTTTTCTCTAACTAAAATCTCTCTTTTTCCAATTGTATCATGGACGGTTACCTTTTTCAAACACGTTACCTTTTTTCCCTTCTCTTACGAAAATCTCTCTTTTTCCAATTATATCACGGGCGATTCTATTTAATAAAAATAAAATAATAATATTATAGTACTAATAATTAACTGATTACCTTTTCAACTAAAACGTATCATCTTTTATATTTTTTTCTAATTAAATTCCTTTTTTTCTAGAAATTTCAGGGGCAACATTAATTTCTCATTTTCTAAAAACTATGAGCAATTTTATTTAGTAAAATAACATAATTAAATTATAATTACTCTAAACTAATCAATTACCTTTTTCGCATAAATTATGTCATCGTTTTAATTTTCACGTTATCTTTCTATTTTTTAAAACTAAAATCTCTCTTTTTCTGATTTTATCACGGGCGATTCTGTTTAATACAATAAACTAATAATATATAATATTCATAATTAACCGATTGCATTTTTTATCTAAAACGTATCAATTTCTATTTAATGAAATAAAATAATAATTACATAAAAATTAATAATTAGCCGATTACCATTTTCAAGTAAAACCTATAATTTTTTATATATTTTCTAACTAAAATCCCTCATTTTCTAGAAATATCACGGATAACATTTATATAATTATTATCAAATCTCATATAAAAATTTAAGCCTCCCAACTTTATATTTTTAAAAAAAATAACTTAAATTAATGAAAAATTCATATAATATTAAAAAAAATCGTGCATCGCACGGGTTTTAAACTTGTATAATAAAAATTCTTATACAACGAATAATATCCGTTAGATTTTTAGTTAAAAATTAGAACTGTTATATACTTATATAAAGGAGAAACGAGGGGAGGTAAAGTGGCGCCGGTCAAATAGCTCGGTTCTATTTTGTTAAATTTCTCAAATTTTTGAATTAATAATTCCAATGATTAAAAAAAATCTCAATTCCATTTTAAAACTTTACTAATAGAGGAAATTAAATATATAGTTTCATTATTTTTTACCTATAAAATCTTTACTAATAAAGTAAAGTAAATATCTAAATTGCATTTTAAATTTTTACTAATCGAGGAAACTTAATATACAATTTCAATATCCTTACCTTTAAAATTGCATTTTAAAACATTGAAAGTTTGGTCGGTCGGTTAGTTGGTTGGTCGGTCGGTCGGTACCTATTGTTTTTACTTAATTACCCTTACTTAATTATAAATAAAATTTCTCCTAATAACTAATCAATTTTTGTTTTCAAGTAAAACATATTAAAATAATCAATTTCCTTCTAAAATACGTTACATTTTCTATTTTCTTTAGCTAAAATCTCTTTTTTCCAATTAAATGACGCCCTTACTTAATTATAAAAAAACAATTTCACAATAACTAATCAATTTTCTTTTTCAAGTAAAACATATTAAAATAATCAATTTTTTTTAAAAAAAATGTTACCTTTTCTATTTCCTTTAGCTAAAATCTATAGTTTTCCAATTATATGGCGCCGGTTGGTTGGTTAGTTGGTTGGTCGGTACCTATTGTTTTTACTTAATTACCCTTACTTAAATATAAATAAAATTTCTCCTAATAACTAATCAATTTCTGTTTTCAAGTAAAACATATTAAAATAATCAATTTCTCTAAATTGCATTTTAAATTTTTACTAATCGAGAAAACTAAATATACAACTCAATTGCATTTTAAATTTTATTAATAGTGGAAATTAAATATCACTAACAAAATATAATAAAAATTCGTATACAACGAATAATATCCGTTAGATTTTTAGTTAAAAATTAGAACTATTATATAAATATATAAAGGAGATCTGAGGGGATCTAAACCTCTACTATTATCCTTCATTTTTTTATTAATAATATAATTAATGATAATTAGCCGATTGCCTTTTTCAATTAAAAGATTTTTACTTATAATTGATATGATATTACCTTTTATAAATACCTAAAATATCATATCTTCCAATCAATAATTTTTTTTCTCTCTAATCAACATTTGGAGCGATCCAATTGGATCAACCCAAATCTAAACCTCTACTATCATCCTTCATTTTTTTATTAATAATATAATTAATGATAATTAGCTGATTGTCTTTTTCAATTAAAAGATGTTTACTTATAATTGATGATATTACATTTTATAAATACCTAAAATATCATATCTTCCAATCAATAATTTTTTTTTCTATTAATTAAAACACATAATTTAAAACATAATATTGCAATAATTAATACATACCCAAAAATATGACTTCATATCTTCTAACCACTAACAAAATATAACAAAAATTCGTATACAACGGATAATATCCGTTAGATTTTTAGTTAAAAATTAGAACTGTTAGATTCAATGATTAAATATATTACATGATTAAATTTATTTACTAATTGCATACCCAAAAATATGACATCATATCTTCTAACCACTAACAAAATATAATAAAAATTCGTATACAACGAATAATATCCGTTAGAATTTTATTTAAAATTAGAACTGTTAGATCTAATGATTAATTTATTTACTAAAATTTCAAGGTTCGAATTCTGTCAACGATACTATTATCCCTCATTTTCTTAATCTTCTTTATTTCTTTGATGCACCTTTTTACCATTACACAGCATTTGGAGCGACCCAAATTAGATTAGATCGACCCAAATCTAAATATATACTATTTTTTGTCATTACACAACATTTGGAGTAACCCAATTGGATCGACCCAAATCTAAACCTCTACTATAGTATTATCCTTTATTTTTTTATCTTTCTATATTTCTTTGATTCTCCGTTTTGTCATTACTCAAATCTATCTCTGTCATTTTTCACCTTCAAGTCCATGCCGCTCAAATCTTCACACTGCTGGATTTTGATGCATGTTTGCACTTTTCAAATTTGAAAGCTGGGTTTTTCACCAAATTAATATCTCAACCCCCTGAAGTAGGGTTAAGGTATATGTACTAGACCTCCGTACGGGTCATATATGTTTGGTTCCAATTTTCAGTTTGGCCATAAGAGTTAAGTTTTTATTGATTTCACAATTTTAAAATTAGACAGGATAATATTTGTTTGGTTTTGATTTTGGTTTAGAATTTAAGAATTAAAGTTTTAATGAATTACCCGATGTTATAATAATATACAGGACACCAGAAAGGTACCTTTAAAATAGTTGCTTGGCCTTTCAATTTTTTATTTTACATGTCGTAATAACAAAGGTAGTTGGAAAGATTACCAGTTAATAACATTGACACAGTACGGACCATGTTATTTGTAAATAATCTTGGGACTCAGTTTGATACTTATAGACATTATTTTGTTTTCAAGCAAGTTTATCTTCTTTATGGATTTGTTCAACTTAATGTTCATGGGGTAGACATGCTACGTACCAGAAGGTCTTATGGAATAGCATACTTTTTATCGGATGTCTCCGAAGGGACTATGGAATAGCATACTTAGAAGCTCGGACCCACGTCACAAGCCTCACCCTCTGGGTCAGGTAACATTGCTCTTATTTATGCTCTAAATATCTTCTTTACTCGCGTTCAATTTCACTTCATATATGATCTCATATTTAGCACTTTCACTTGAGCTCCATTTTAAAATATAAAAGCACTAACTTTTTCCTTTTTCAGTTTAGTTGGCTTTTTGATAGAGAATAAGTAATGGAAAATGTGATTGTTATAATTTGTAATCATACATTATTTAAAGATAAAAGTGAATATGTGAGCTTCTTGCGGAGACCTGTGTTTTCGGTAAACAGTATTATCCTTCATTTTTTTAATCTTTTTTATTTATTTAATGCCCCTTTTTGTCATTACACAGCATTTGGAGCAACCCAATTTAGATTGGAACAAAAAATTCTAATATGATATTGTACATATTTTCAGTAATGTTGTAGTACTACGATTGTACCTCCAGCCTTTCTCTTCTCCTCCAGCTACATAATTTTAAATATTGAAAACAAAATACAATACAAGAAGAAGTTTGCATTTATAAATATAGATTACAAGCAGAAAGAGATGTTTAGTTACAGATAGACTAAATAGCAACAACATAAGTGATAAAAAGAAAGATGTTAGTTACAGATAGACTACATAGCAACAACATAAGTGATAAAAAGAAAGATGGTCCACATGATGATCAAGCTAATGAAGTATTGAAGTAATTAACAAGCCTGAACCACATAAGCAACTTCCATTTTATAGGTATTGTTTATCATAACGTGGGTAATGGGTTTAAGTATTCCAATTAATTTTATTTTTGGTTACCCCTCTAAGTTGATCATAAAAAAATTAACAACCCATCAAAATAAGTAGTTTAAGAATATATTCAAATTCAAATTATTATATTCATTTCAATAAGAACATACTTTTAATATAATAAAGTCAGCCATGGTGAAAGACCTTAATTTGAACATACACAATAAATCTACTAGAATATTTATCTGATATTTTGGCTTGCTTATTTAATTGTATAATTTACTTATTTTTAATAAAAGAATCTAAATTAATAATATATATACACTATTTTTTCATACATGAATTTACTAATACAGTTTAATGGTCACGCTCTGGTGAGAATGAGAACAGTGAGAACACACATTTTCACTACATTTCAAGATATTTTAAAGGGCCCCGCTAGGGGCATCTTCACCAAAAAAAATGTCATATAATTCTACCCTCAATCCATTCATAAAAAAATTAACAAAAAAATAAAATAAAATGAGAACAGTGAGAACACACATATTCGCTACATTTCAAACTATTTTAAAGGGCCCCGCTAGAGGCATCTTCACACAAAAGTCTTATAATTCTACCCTCTATCCATTCATAAAAAAATTTAACAAAAAAAATTAAAAATTGCTTGAAATGTGATCTCATTGTTCTCCAACATTTACACATTATATTAACTATGAACATGTTCTTGATATTATACGAGGTTTAATGTTTTGGAGCCATTTAATGTTTTGGAGTCATTGGGGGTGAAGGAATTATCATTTTCGCATTTGAATAATGAAGACAATTTATTATTGTTTTCAATTAGAGAACAATATTTGTAAAAATATTTATTATTTTTATTGCAGATTTTGATGGATTAAATAAATTTTCAACATTGTTAAAATAGAATTGTATGCTACTTTTTTATATAAATTTTAGCATATCATTATTTTATTAAATACTTATATAATTGTATCTAATATCTTGCTAAGAATTGATTATTTATATAATTGCATACAATATATTTTTAAGAAATCAATCAAATTTGTTAAATTTTTGGTATTGTCAATTTAAATTAAGTCAGATGTTTTAAGAAATCAATCAAATTTGTTAAATTTTTGGTATTATCATTTTAAATTAATTAAGAAGCCGTGTACGAAGTACGGGCAAAATGCTAGTGTATATTAAAAACGAACCATGAAATGAAGGAAATTGTTGAGGTAAAGTGAAGTTATATTTTAAACATATGTAAAAAATGATTATAATTATAATCTATATTTTTAAATTATAATATTTTTAATTTACAATTATTAAATTATTCTTTTTAGTATTCAGTAATTAAAACCTAAATACTAAATATGTACATGTATGTCAACAAATGATGTATGTATTCTACTAATTTTTTAGTATGAATTTTATTCTTTTATCTCTTTTTTGCATCTTTCATAAATGATTTAGTAGAGTTAAATAATGAATAGTTATCATGGTCTAACAGATTTTTTGATACAGAATATGAAATATATTTATTGATTTTTTAAAATATCCCATTTGGATTTATACTATTTTGCAACAGAAATGTTAAAACAAGCGTTAGATTCTCTATAATCAATGACTGGAGAAGAGTATTGGTTTTTTTGCTAAAATCTCTTTGGTTTTAGGTAATTGCATTTCTAGTTAAATCTTATTAATTGACCTATGAACTTTATAACGTTCAGTATGTTATAGTCGTGGGCCATGTTGAACTCCATATTTCTAGTATCAAAATGTTGTCACTTCTCGTTGATGACTATTTACAAGATATACATCTCTTCTACCTTTTCAGTTCACCTGAAAATAATCAACCACCTGCCTCTGGTTACTCTGGTAATGACCGTGGTGATACATGTGATCCAAAAAACATTGCTTCTCCGAAATCCCATGCACAAAGTGAGGAACCTGTAAATCTGAATTCTGAGCCTGGGGAAGTAGTAACGGTTAATGAAAAAATTGATGTTCCACCTCATTCACCTGATCATTATGCGGAAGAAAAAGTTCCTGAAAATAGTGAAGGGCTGGTAGCTACGTCTAGTGACAGTGGAAGTGATAGTGACAGTGAAAGTGATAGCAGTGATAGTGAAAGTGACAGTGGAAGCCACAGCAGAGGCAGAAGTAAGAGTAGAAGTCCTGTTGGAAGTGCAAGCGGGAGTAGCAGTGAAAGTGAGAGTGATGCCTCTTCTAATAGTAAGGAGGGATCTGATGAGGAAGTGGATATCATGACCAGTGATGATGACAAAGAACCAAAGGATAAAGTGCAACCTCCTGGACAATTACCTACATCGCCGATTCCATGGAGAGCTGATGGTTTGCTGGTGCAAAACATGCCCAATGAAATGGAAGATTTTCATGCTTCCGAAGTAGTCGAGATTATGGAAAACTCACCTGGCCATGCTCATAAGTCTGAAATTGATCCCTCTAATGGATCAGTTTCCAATAAAGAAGGTGAAAAGCATGCACAAGTGATCAAAGCTTCTGCTGGAAATTCCTCTGTGCTTCCCGAAAGCCGAGTATATCCAGAATACCTGCATAGAGGAAGGGACAAGATGGCGAGAGATGGTTTCAGACATGAACAATCTGAAAGATATCAAAGAAAATCCGAGGGGAAGTCAAAAAGACGTTCTGACGGGAAGCACAGTGATGATTACGCTGCACACTCCGAAAAAGTAAAAGCAGGAAGTGTGACTGAAGCACCAATGTCCGAGGACACTAACCTTCTTTTCTCCAGAAGTCCTGGAAAGTGTTCTCCTGACAGGCCTATTGATGGTCCTTACAAGGCCCTGCATACTCATAATACACCCAAAGCTGTGAAGGTGAAGGACAGAACTGATTTTAGTGTACATAAAACTTATAATCAATCAATGCCGGGTAAAGCTATTTCTGATTTCCAGCCGTCTGGTCCAAGGCCTGTTGACATCAGTGGACGGACCAAGGGGTCTTCTGCAAATGATAGACCAGGTATATATGCTTGGAATTTAAGCCAAGTTTTTTACCTTCCTCGTCTCTTAAAATCTGTTGGATGTAAAACGGAAGGCATGAATATTGCAAGTAAAAAGAGAGATATGACCTTGAATACCTAACGTAAGCCAACACACAGACCTGACGAGGGGCTTGTAAACTTTTTTTAAGATCATCTGAACACAGATCATATATGTCCAGCTCCAAAGGATATTCTACTTTCTGCAAATACAGATTATACAGTCAGCAGAAAACTCAAAAATAGACAAACCAAACATACCCTGGATGTCCTACTCAGAAAAAGGGTTTGGGGATGCTGAGATCTATGCAACCTTTAGCCCTACTCGTAGATGTTCTTTTCATGAACACAAGTTTAAAGAATGTTAAAATGAATGGAGAGTGCTGAATTTCTTTGAAATTATTAAATATTTCTGAGAAATTGATGGCGATCAAAAAGCAAAAGACAGTATGGCATGCAATTAAAAGAGAACAAAATGGTGAAGTAACAGCAAAAGATGCCATTGTAAGTTTGTAACATGAGACCCAGCCCTCAGATTATCCTAAACAAAATGCTGTCATAACTGGCGGCTCCCTAACCTCCCAACTCCATATGTGTTGGCTCTCAAACCCTACAAGATATATGCTGCCCTAATCCAACTCAATGTATCCACGAAATCCAGGAACCCAATCAAATCGAGATAAGTTATTCAATAAGTTGCATATGCCGAGCTATTACTCTCAATGCCTTATGTGTAATGCATTCTTTCACCTAGCAGAATTTCTAAGAATTTAGTGATTCACAATGAGAAGTAGGAAACTTGAGTTACCCGTAAGATTTTTGCTTTCTGATTTGATTGCCTCTTCCAGAAAAAGCGGACAAATTCAACCGTTAGGTACCTATTCACGATATAGGAAATTAGAAGGTAACACACACTTAACTGTACCTTCCATTATATGAACGGAAGCTAAGCAGAGCGTGCACAAAAAAAAAAGTTTCACAATGTAAAGTGCCAGGCTCAAATCAACATTGTATAAATTCCTTTTATTTAGCATGTAAAATAAATCAAAGTTGTATATGTTCATAGGAAAACACTTCAAACGGATGGGGAATGTAAGATCCCCATATTCAATGGTTATAAGAGCAATAATTACAACTAAAAGAACCTCATCAATAATGACATTTGTCATCATCTGTTGACATATGCTAGCAGACATATAGTACTCTTTGAAGACTAAAGGGGCAAAAGGTCACTTTCCCAACTGTACTATTGTAAAATTTCCGTTTAGCCTACTGTATTATCGAAGGCATCACTGCACTTTCCTTTTTTTCCTTTTACACCATCGCCGTTAGTCAAAAATTCAGTCCGTTTATTTGACCGTTCAATTGATGATTGGGATGTACAGTCAGCTTGCCACGTACATGCCACATCAGCACAGCCCTAATTCTTTTTATAAAAAATTTAAAAAACCATAAAAACTTTTAAAAAATCATAAAAAATTATAAAAACTTTCAAAAAATCATAAAAAAGTATAAAACATTCAAAAAAATCGTAAAACAATTATAATTTTTTTCAAAATTAAAAAAACTTTAATAAAAATCATAATTTTTTCATTAAAAAGTAAAAAAAAACATAAAATTCATAAAAAAATAAAAAAATAAATATTATCGATTTTTTATTCAATCTAAAAATCGTAAAATTTTATTAAAAAATCATAAGAAAATATTAAACAGTTTGTCTTCACCACTTGCCTCAAAATGGATCAAATCAACTGAATTTAAATAAAAAAAAATGAAAAATCAAGAACACCTTCACCCCCCCCCAGAATCCGGCGACCGGAGGGGGTTTCGGTGACTCGATTTCGGCCAGAACGCAATACCTACACTCCGATCGTGCAACTTATCATCCCCTGATACCAGTTACCTTACTTATAAACTCTACAAACCAACCAAACTAACGGCTATTACTAAATCAAGCCGAAAACCGGCGTTCACCGGCGGCCATGTGCGGCGAAACTCGACTCACATGAAACGGAGACCAAATCACACGTTCTTGGCACCCAAATAAAGCTTATAACTTGTACAATCTAACCCCTAACACCAAAGAACTAAACACTTACTTTAAATTATGAAAGGAACTAAAATAATTTCGAAAAATCGTTGTACTCGTTCCACACTAATCCGAGAACCAATTAAGCAATTATATATGTCAATCAACTCCATGTGATCAATTAAAGCTCATGGAAACATCGATTTCATCAAACAATCATCAAATCAAATATCCCCAAACTCAAGAACATAAACCCTAATTATACCTTTTATAATTTTTAATGAAAATTAAACGATTTTTCTTAATTTTTTATAATTTTGAAAAAAACTTATAATATTTTATAATTTTCAATGATAATTTTGAAAGTTTTTATAATTTTTTTATAAATTTTTATGATTTTTTTGAATTTTTTTTTGAATTTTTAAAAGTTTTTATGATTTTTTAAAATTTTTATAAAAAGAAATTATGGTTGTGCTGATGTGGCGTGTACGTGGCAGGCTGACTGTACATCCCAATCATCAATTTAACGGTCAAACAGACGGACTGAATTTTTGACTAACGGTGATGGAGTAAAAGGAAAAAAAGGAAAGTGCAGTGATGCCTTCGATAGTACAGTAGGCTAAACGGAAATTTTACAATAGTACAGTAGGGAAAGTGACCTTTTGCCCAAGACTAAGGTAAATTATACCTTGGCAACCCGTTAACACGTGAATCTTTCACGTAAATCGCACTGCGGCCCAGTGAAGGAGAAGACTTTTCCAATTCTGATTTCAGTCCCTGTATACATTAAATTAGTTTGTATAAAGAATGAATTGTCAACTGGGTCCGCCTTTTTGTGGATAAAAGACACTAGGCAAAAATATGAATGATGTTCATTTTATAAAGTTGTTATGTAAAAGCTATAAATTATGTACAAAAATACTTTCGGAATATAACTTAACTTCTTTAAATGACATGGATGAGGATATTCAATTAAAACTTTCTGGCTTTCACACACCAGTAAAGAGTGGATATATTTCAAAATGATACTAAAGATAACAATTTTTTCAAGGAAAATTGGCTATAGTTGTAAAAAAACAAAACTGTACTAAAACCTTGATAAGTGAGTCAGCAACCCCAATTAATAAGAACTCAAGTCAACACAAAATTCCTTAATGTCATGTCCTAATTTTCTATAGTTTAGAATTGGACTAATCAAGCACTTGGACACTAGCTGAGCCCCATTTTTCTACTCAGGCCCATGCAACCATGTAAATTCCACAAAAGTAGCTTTCATTGTACCAAACGGACACCAGCTTGTAAGGTGAAACCCTTTAAATGAGAGATATAACGACTCAGTACCACATTAATCAATAATGTAATTGTGTTTAAACATTGTAAATACCTGCTTATAAATTCGATGCCAAAAAGTCCTTTGATTGCATCAAGATTTTCACTGCAAATCATTATTATGAAACTTTAAATTACAGCATAATCAACAACTATCTCTACTCAGTAACAAAAATGCTCCACTCTTAATACAAGGGGGGGGGGAGTGAATGAAAGATAAGGTTATCAACTAAAATTATTGAGAGTGAGAGAGAGAGAGAGAGAGTTACAGTTATTTGGTGTTTTCAGAAACTGAGAAATGTGTGCAAAATCTGTGTTTTCTTACATATATTGATGAATATTTATATATCAGCACACCAAATATCTTACAGCTGCAAAGTTACCTTATTCGGGGATTTCAGAGACTGGGAAAGTGTGCACAAATCCGTGTCCAGCATTCTTCAGCATCCTGTAGATTAGCAATATTTATAAGAAACCACAGGCATATCTAGTATCTTTTGCTGCACGGAAAAGAACTAACAAACCTCTTGCATGAAGGCACCAGTGTTCAGCTGGCCAAATTGAGGATACTTTTTCCACAAAACCCGCGAGTCTAGATAAGTTAGATAGAATCCAACTATAGTGTCACAGAAATATTTGAACAAGTAACTCAAACTATATAAGAGCCCAAATTAGCAAAAGCACTATAACCTTTAGGGTCTATTTTGATTGGGGGTTGACAAGGGAAGGGTTGGGTTGGGTTAAAATGGGATGGGTTGGGTTAGGTTGGGTTGAAAAGGGTTGAACCCTTATCTTGTTTGGATGCAAGGGTTGAGTGAGAAAGGATTTAACCCCTACCTTGTTTGGATAGAGGGTTAGTAAAAAGGGTTGAATATGAAAATATAATTATAATTTTTTTAAATAACATTAGATTTTAAAATTTAAATTTTAAAAAATTTAAAATTTGAATATTTTATAATCATGATAAATTATTTATATTCCAACTTTAATTTTTTTTAAATAAAAAGATTTTATTGCATAACATTTTTATTAATAGTATAAATTTAATATTAATTGTTCATCTATTTATATTAATTTCAATAAATAATATTTTTATATCATTTTTTAGAAATTAATAATTCATCTATTGTTTTTTACCATGCACCTGTAAATGCAGGGAGATTGTAATTTGTAGATATTGAATGCGCCAGCCGACATGACTCAACACCCCGATTTGGGGTGTTGAAAAGTGTTGTCTAAATAACAAAAGCTCAACCCTTGGCCAACCCTCTCAGACTCCAACCCTTTATTCAAAATTTTGTCCCAAACAGGGGTTGTTCATCTCCAACCTCTCTCAACCCAACCCACCCCCTCCCAATCCCCCAACCAAACAAGCCCTTACTTGTAATAGGACTATTATAGTAAACGCAATTCTACTTTTATGGCACCGACAGCGAATGCAAAGAGAAATTTTATTGTTCATTTCATCCAAAAGAAATTAAAACCCAATCCCCCTTTCTAAGGGATGTAAACAACGGATACTGATAACAAAAATATGGCCAACAGACCATTTTCATATAATATATTATCAAAAGTGCAGAAAAGAATTCTCTTAGAGTGAGGAACTCCAGAATTTGGAAATATTGAATTCTTGAATAATACCTTCATGAAGAAAAACAATTCTGGCATTCACCTATTCTAAGACATCTAACAGAGCCTGGTTCATAGCTTGTAACTATGCACACAAAACTATCTTTAATAACTCGGTCATAATTACAGAAATTATTTAATCCAATCCAACATCTGGCATTGAGCTGTAGAAACTCTTAAGGGACAGGGACATACCGTCCAAAACTGCATTGGTGCAACTGCCTTGACACTCTTATCAAGTTCACTAAATAAATCCCGTGTTGCAATGATTAAGAGATGAGATGACTGATCTAAATCGTTGCTTCTACCAGAATGTGGATACCTGACCATAAAATTAGACAATATTAATTAGTGAGATTTCAGTCTTCTAAGGTAAATTCTACAAACATATGAAAACCAAAAATCCAATGAAATCTGAACACAAATATTTATTTGTGCTTAAAGAAGGGATTAACTTTATCAAAGAAGACTTCAGCTCTGGAACTGAGTGTAAGCACTGCAAAGTGGAATTCATGTAGCAGGTATTCCCAAGATTAAATAAGTCAGCAGAATGCCCCTGCAAACAAATGTCTCATTTACTAAAAGATAATAGGATTCAAGTGCATAATTAAGCTGTAAACTAGTACATAAACATCACCAAATTGAATTCATAATTGGTAGGTGTCAGGAAGAGGGATTTATGCATATTACTAGTAGTAATAGTAATAGAGTGTTGGTAAGGGTATTTCCTAAGCACTAGGAAAGGAATCTCTATAGATAATAGTTTCATTTTTAATTCTGTGATGTTCAAACTATAATTCAGAAAATGGAAATGCTTTTCCACCAACTCTCTCTCTCTCTCTCTCTCTCTCTCTCTCATTCTCTGCACTTTCTCTCTTTCACTAATTCTCTCTCTCCAGGGTTTCTATCTCTCTAAATCTCTCGAGAAAATAGGGACTGTGGCTTACAAATTAGCACTTCCTGCAGCTTCTAGAATACATCCAGTTTTTCATGTATCTCAGTTGAAAAAGGCTATTGGACAAAGTAAGGTGCAACAGCAGTTACCTCAGTTTACTGATCACGGAACCTTTGATTTAACACCTCTGAGGACACTGGATAGCAGACAGATTTTGAGGGATCACAAGGTGGTTTACCAGCAATTGATCCAGTGGAGGGGATGTAGTGTGGATGAGGCAACTTGGGAGGATGAAGAGCTGCTAAAGTACAACTTTCCAGAATTCTGCAACCATGAGGACATGGTGTGATTCAAGGGGGAGGGGTTGTCAGGATGGTTAAGTAGTATAAGCATTAGCAGTGTAGTAATGTTGTGTTCTGTTCTGTGTATTGTGTGGGGAAAATTAGTAAGGGTAATTCAGTCTTTTCAGTCTTGTATTAGTTAAGTCAGTGGTGCTAAGGTAGAACTATAAATACCTGATGTATGTTTTCATTTCAGATATGAATTGAAATATTGGCTTTGCCTCCAACAACTCTCTCTCTCTATAACAAACTCTTTCTTTCTCTCTCCTAGGGTTTCTACTTCTCTTCTCATCTAAATCTGATTCTGCTCTGTTTCTCATCTAATTTCTTCTGCTTTCTCATCTATTTCTGCTCTAAACACTGTTATCTTACCTATATCCTATGTTACCCGGACTCGGGTACGGGTGTCGGACACTATTGCGGATCCAAGTGCAAGACTCTTAGTTTTAAAAAAATTAGGATTCGTGGATATGGATCCGAAATTGGACACGGGTGCTCGGCACATAACCTTCACATATGTGTACCTACTTTTTATATATATTATAGTTGTAGTCTTGTAGATTAGTCTCTTCTACCAATAAAAAAAAATACATAATTAATGTTTATGTCATATATAGCATAAATCAAAGCATAACATGGAAATAGTGATCTATGGACATTGCTCTCTAGAAACAAGTTGTTGTGAGGTCTCGTAAATCATTTTGAACTACATTGCTTGGAGTTGAAGTGTCCGGTTTTCATATGAAGGATCCGGCTCAGATCTCATACCCACACCCATGTCGTGTCCGGTGGACACAGATATGAGGGCAAAATTGAAGAGTCCGGGTAACGTAGCCTATATCAGCTGCTAGTTTACATTCCTAAACCAGAAAATACCAAAAATATACATAAAAAGCTTCAGGAATGGACCTAATCCTGACACTCCTTCTGCCATTTTACACTCACTGCAAAGATATTGATAAATATATTATGTCAATTGAACAGAATACGGCCTACCACTCAAAATTGTTGTAAAAAAATCTTTCAAGTATTTTAACTCTCAAATGCTCAACAAATTGCCAAGTTACGATTAATGGGATGGATCGTGACATACAAGCGTATACTGGTGTTCATAAATGACCTGAAATTTTAATTTATATGTAGCTTTGTCGTCCAATGCCTAGTGTCCGACAAATACTTTGATATTTTGAGTAATGCCAGTAGATAATTTTCAAGCCCCAAAACAGAAAACTGGAATCGTGATGTCAAAGAGCTTAACTAAGAATTCCCTACTCGAACCAAGTAAAACTTTCCCGATACATTTTGAAATATTTTCTTTAGATGCTACCACCAGAAGCAGATATTGTGTGTGCAAGCTGTTGTCCTAGAGCAGATACAGATAATGTGATAAGAGGTTTCAAACTTTAAGAGCATCACTTACCTACCATCTATCAAGTCTAATATGATATGTTCAATTGATGTTATTTCTTTTGTGCACACAGAGCAATCAAACTATCGAAAATCAATACGAACAGATTAACACACTTAATTTACTTAAACTACCATTTCGCAAGCCCTAAACACGACATATACTCACAACTACAATACAATTAATCAATTAATAACAGATAATTAGATCATATCAAAATATCACAAAATTAAACTAAACCTAATTACAAATATACATACACGCGACTAAACTTAACTTCAACAATTCAATTCATAAATAAACCTAATAAATCATTAATTGAATATAAAATTAAATGAAAATTAGAACTAAAAACATATGAGCATTGATACGAAAGAGCTGAAAAATGACCTGTAGTAGTAATAGAGTGTTGGTAAGGGTAGTCAGGGTATTTCCTAAGCACTAGGAAAGGAACTTCTATAGATACTAGTTTCATTTTTAATTCTGTGATGTTCAAACTATAATTCAGAAAATGGAAATGCTTTTCCACCAACTCTCTCTCTCTCTCTAATTCTCAGCACTTTCTCTCTCTTTAACTAATTCTCTCTCCAGGGTTTCTATCTCTCTAAATCTCTCGATCTCTAGCTGGTTTACTTGCATTTCTACCTATACTTCTCTGTTCTCTACTTGTTTTACTATTCTTCCCTATCGAAAACATTGAAAATCTCAAAAACTACAAAGTTAGAAACCTCGGTTCCTCGGTAGGATAGAAAAATATTAGCATTACTATGATTCTTTAAATGTAAACATAATTTTCAGACACAGCAAAATTAGTATATGCAACCTAATCAGATAGTCTGTCCCAGCCCGCCCATCCAAAGAGATACATTTATGTATGCTTGTGCACAAGCATCTAGTCTTGCATTCATAAAAAAGGTTGACCTTTGCAATATGTAAAATGAGAAGTGAGACTGAACTTTTTGAGAAATAACTTTGCCAAAATTATAGTCTCCATGAGTCTGAGGAAGTTACTGGTCAAATTTGAATAGCAAGTCCAAAATTAAATGCTTCTAGGAGAAAAATATATTCTAAAAGGAATGAACACTTTTAGGATTCAAATAAAATTTGCATTGGACAATGACGGAGATAATAAAGAAGGGGAAACAACTATATACCAATAAGAAAATGTTCTGTATCATGCATTATTCATAGCATGCAAAATTTTCACAACTATTAAAGCAATTAAGGAGGTACTGAAACATCTGTAAGATACATTAAAACTTGTCTTCTTCTGGAAGGTCCACCATGAAAACGGGACCCTTCTCAGGTGCCTACACAATCTCATCTGCTGTTCTTATCATCGTTAAATTTTGACCCTGTACACAAGAGCATTGCATTATTCTACAAATAAACAATTAGCTTCATCCACGTCAAGTGTGTAATGCCTGGCCAGTCACCCTCTATGTGTACAAATGCAAAAAGCTCCGTGACATCAATATTACGTACCTCTTTCACTCCTAACTTTGACCAATCTGCATCATCCTACATTGTCAAAGAGAAGACCAAAATTTTAACAAGCACACATAAATAAGCCAAACTTGCATAGCTATCCATCAGAACCTAATACGCAGAATCTACAAATCAATCACCTTTAACAAACCACCTTTCACCATAATCTTCTGTCTTTCCGGTGGTACTCCTGTTAGGTCATACAACTGAGCTATGAAAACATATGGTGGCTGGGTAGTGTCAATTTCCACGCCTGAAAATAGCTCCTTCTGCCATTTTAGACTCACTGCAAAGATATTGATAAAATATATTATGTCAATTGAACAGAATACAGCCTACACTCAAAATTGTTGTAAAAAAAATCTTTCAAGTATTTTAACTCTCAAATGCTCAACAAAGTTCCGATTAATGGGATTGATCGTGACATATAAGCATATACTGCCAAGTATTTTCTTTAGGTGCTACCAGAAGCATATATAGTGTGTGCAAGCTCTTGTCCTAGAGCAAATACAGATAATGTGATAATCCGGGAACACCACATATACTCACAATTACAATACAATTAATCAATTAATAACAGATAATTAGATCATATCAAAATATCACAAAATGTCAAAATTAAACTAAACCTAATTACAAATAGTCAAATACACATACACAAAACTAAACTAAACTTAAACAATTCAATTCATAAATAAACCTAATTAATCAATAAATGAATATAAAATTAAATGAAAATTAGAAGTAAAAACATATGAGCATTGATACAAAAGAGCTGAAAACTGACCTGTCGGCATGGCTATAGATACAGAAAGGTTGTATGTATTTCCTTCTTCGGCATGGCTATAAGAAAGGTTGTATGTATTTCCTTCTTCTGTTTGGATGTCGTGTTTGCTTGCACAAAGGGCAATCGATTACTCAGTTATGACTTATGAGTTGTATTGGGCCGGTTTATATTTCAGCCCACCAGCTCAAAACAAAACAAGTCGATCGAGATTCGAGTACAAATAAGATTTAGGATAACCATAACAAAATTATAATGGGCTTGGTGATTGTACTTGTCTAATACTCTATATAAGCATGCACACGTACTGAATTATTATAAGATCTTGTCGGTCGTACAAAACAGCAGGAGAGCTACAGCCAAATACAAAAAACAAGACAATCATGTTCCTAAGTAAATACATAAGTTTGAAACGTCGTTTGCGCCGGATTGATGAACCTTGTTCCTGTTAGTATTGGTGCCCTAGAGGCAATGCAATACATTATATTTATGTTTGAGTGATTTTATATATTCAATATATATATGTTTATTATTGGCTTTATTTACTGCGAAATAAATAAAGTATAATAAATGTCCTTAGAATCTTGATACAAATTATATAGTTGCAAGTATGTGACTTGAACATGAGATTATATAATGATCGTATCATATTCTTAAATGTCCCTAGCCGAGTATTATTATTAATTAGGACAATAATAATACACTGAGGCTAGTATGATAATTGACTGATGACCACATCTCATTGGTCATAAGTATGAAGATACTAAAAGCAAAACATAGGTAACTGTACGAGTACAGGGTACTGGACAGACCCACAGTGAGATACATCATGGTAAATAATAAATGTGTCATATGTATTCTCACAGTGATAATGGTGTAATGATCCTTAGACCTGAAGTCGTTATAATTCTACATGAGAATTAATATATTTTGAATTCGTCAAAAGTTATCTTTAGCCGGATAATGATAAAGGTGAATATCGGATATATTATGAATCATGTGAGAAATATGAACGATCTAGATGGGATTTAAATCTCCTGATAAAGGAGTGATATTATCGGCCTCTTGTTTGAGTGAGACTATGAAATGCATGGCCATGCTCAAATGTTGATTTGATTAAATAGTCTACTCATCGATCAAGAAAATGAAGATTAAATTATGAAGAGGATGACACATAACATGCCTCGAGTTTAATCTATAATATCATGATTTAAAGGGATTATATTACATGGAACATTAGTCATAAAAGGTTGATTGAATCGTTGATTTAATTATTGTTTTATTGGGTAGCAATAATGTGTTACTAGACGCCGCTTATTGTTTATAATTTTATTAGAGAATAAAATTATTGCCAATGAAATAATAACCTACAGGGTCACACACAAAGAATGTTTAAAAGGGAAATTAATTTATTTCATGAATTTAAATTAATAATAATTTAAATTATGATTTTAAATTAATAATAAATAATAATTCGAATTTTATGAAATTAATTAAGTGAGACTTGATTAGTTAAAGATAAAATTTGAAGATGTATTTTCTTGACTTATTTGATTAATTAAGTATGACTTAATTAATTTATTTAAATAAATAAGATTTGTTTAAATAAAAATGGCCTAATTGTTTAAGGCTCCATTTTGTTTTATTTCTCTATATAAGCCAAGAGTTGGCAAGTCTTTCAACACACACCAAACTGAAATATTCAGTTCATACACAAGGGAGAGAAATTAATTCAAGTCAAGAACACATCCGGTTATTTATTTTGGCTAGTACCTAATTCCGTGGCTTAATCGTTCGACGATTCAAGCAAGCATTCAAGTGTGGATACCGGTGGAGGAGTTGCAAGTTTAGCTCTCAAGATCAACACTTCAAGCTCTCAAGATCAACAAGCTAGGACCTCCATTTGTCATCCATTGGAAAGCTTTAACAAGGTACTATCTTGTTCTTGAGAAATTTTATACCATGATCATCATTTTATACATGGATCCGAGACTTGGAATTCGTTTTTAATTGTTATTTACGTCATTTCCGCTGCGTTTTTATGCCCGAATTCCAACAATGGTATCAGAGCTTCATGTATAAAAGGAGGATTTGGTTTTGTGTTCTTGAAAATGAATCATTCATGAATTTTTGAATTATGCCATGCTTCATTTTAACATACAAAAGGTGATCTATAAATTGTTATAATTGTTTGTATGATGTTATAAATTGTTATAACATGTTTTGGATGATGTACTATATGCTAGATATGTTAAACACATCATTAGAATGTATTTGGAATTGATTAAAACTGATCAGAACTCAATCTGCATAGTTTCTGGACATTCTGCAATTTCTGGAAATTTCTTGTATAAAAGGATGTAACGCATTCTTGAAATGCGTGTTACAAGAAATATACAGGTGTTACGCATTACACGAATGCGCATCGACAGGATCATACAGGAGTTGCGCATGATAGGCATGCGCATCAGCGTGTGTGTTACAGAAAGATTCAGTGAACGTGCTGTTGTCTTGATGAGGGTGAAAGGCCAATATACCCACTTTTTAATATCTCCTAACCAAAATACCCATCCCGCCAAACATTCGCCCAGACTACCCACCACATACGTCACTCACACAGGCGTAAGTAGTGATACGGCATTCAGAACGGCGTAACCCCTGTAGATGCGCCATTTACAGAGGCGTCTTCCAATGTAACGCCATTTCCAGAGGCGGAAGCAACCACTGATACGCTGTTTATACTAGCGTAAGCTCTGTCACGCATGTGGAAGTAGCGTGTTGACGTCATCATCTTCTTCGCAGCAATTTCACGCAACTCTCTCCCAATCGGCAATTTCGAGGCGATTTCGCCGGAAACCTCGAAATCCAGCCGAGCTCACTTACATGTATCTACACATAGCTTATTATATACCAATCGATTTGTATTTGAACGATCTACACATCTATGCCAATTTTATCCCATTTATTTTGCCGAATTTTAAGCAACCACATCCATACTCATCCGTTTCTCTACTTTTCCGACGAACTTGTACAGCCTCTGCGAGGCCATATCCTTTAAAATCAGTCCGGGAAAAAGGAAGAGGAAGGTTTGTTGGTTGTTGTGGTGTGTTCAAAAGTGATGGAGATGCAGTGGTGGGAGAGATCGACAGAAGCGAAGAAATCGTCCCAAGTCGCCGGCACTGAGCTCTTCTTTTTCCGGAACAAGTTTTCGTTTTCTGACGTGCTACAGTGGGAGGGGTTGCGCCGTTTGGAACGGCGTGACAGGTGGGTATTTTGGGCAGTATTTTCAAAAATGGGTATTTTGGATAGTGGGTATAGGAAAATTGAGTATTTTGGGCATTCTTTCTCTTGATGATTAGTTTTGTTTTTAAATTCTAACCTTTTCTTTTTCTTTTTGCTTTTACTTTTAAAAGAAAAGTTATTGGTTTTAATCATTTTATTCCTAATGCCTTTAATGATTAAAGTTTTAATAATTGAATATTTAAATTATGAATTTATATATTATTATTAATTCAAAATTTTATTAATTAATTTAATTTCGAATTTTGTAATATATTTAAATTATGAATTTGAATAATATTATTAATTCGAATTTTATTTAATTAATGCTTTTAATAATTGAATATTTAAATTTCGAATTTAATATTATTATTAAATGCAATTTTGATTAATTTTAATTTTTTTAAATTCGATTTTAATTATTAAAATTGATTTTTTTTAATTCCTTTTTAAATAATTAGGTATTTAAATTGTGGAGTTAAATATTAATCGATTTGATCATGATTAATGTGATGTCTATAATTGTTATATGAGCATGGTGCATTGGTTATGGCCTAAAGACCCGTAGAATAAATGTTTTAATTTTATTTATGGTCTGTAATAATTAAATACGACTTGCATGTCGTTATTCTTGTAATTATTTTATCTCGAATGCAACTCGAGTTGTTTTGTAATGTATTTCAAAACGAGCTTGAGGGCAATCAATGGAGGCTTTGGAAGCAATGAAGAATTTTGTAATAATTAGTTATTACAACCATAGATTGACCTTGATCTTTTCATAAGCTCGAAAAGATCGCATAGGATCGGGCCATAACCATCGCACGTTTAATTTTGCGTAACTGCACTTTACATATGATGCATGGATATATTAGATATATGAATGGATGCATAGATGTATGGATAATTTTAGAATGTATGTATTAGATACGACACATATGCCATGTTTAAACAAGATAAAATCTGTAACGATTTAAGATTTAAACAAACGATCAAGATCGTTAAATTTTTCTAAAAATCCCTTAAGAAATATTAAGTTAAACAGATGCTTTCCAATAAATAACACTCATTAAATCCTAGATCATTGAGGAGTGGATTTGCCAAAGCAAGGGCTTCTCTTTTATCGTGGTGAGATGTGATTAAGTAAACAAGCTTACTTAAATTGTTATTATTGGGTCCAACTTAAATAAGTCGTCATAATAGGATTATGAACTTATAAGCATAGAGTTTAGTGAAATCTATTAGATAGATCGGAGCAATATGTTGTTCACTAAGCTATCCAAGAGTTATATACGATATAATTGACATAACGGTCTACCTAAATAATCATATTTAAGAGGAAAGCCAAAGCTGACTTAAAATATGATGAAATATGGATCTTGGCTCACTAGGAAATGTTTTATGGGAACCATTTTCCGAATTGATAGTAAGGGCTATTAATTTGATAAAAATAGTGGGAGGTATATTACGAATATGCTATAAATCAACTTGAACATAATTGGTTTTACGAAACATGCAAACTAACTCATTTTATGCGCTTTTACAAAATTGTAGATAATAAATGGCAAACAACACAAATCACTTTTCGATACGATCAGTCCTAGAAAAGGAAAAGCTGACAGGGACAAACTTCCTAGATTGGTTTAGGAACTTGAGGATTGTCCTCAGGCAGGAGCGAAAGCTGTATGCCATTGAAGTTCCTCACCCAAATCCTCCTCCTACTGGATCCACACGTGCCGAGCAAAATGCTTATCAGAAGCATTTGGATGACTCAACTGATGTGTCATGCCTAATGCTTGCATGCATGGCTCCGGAGATTCAAAAGCAACATGAATTGATGAATGCTTATGAAATAATCGAGCACCTCAAAAGCATGTTTGAGGGACAAGCTCGCCAGGAGAGATATGATACGAGCAAGGCTTTGTATGCTTGTAAACAGGGAGAGCGAGACCCGGTTGGACCACACGTTCTTAAGATGATTGGGTACATTGAACAACTAAGTACCTTGGGCTTCCCGATTGGTCCGGAGGCTCAAATAGATTTGATCTTACAATCACTTAACAAGAACTTTTCTCAATTCGTTATGAACTACAACATGAATGAGATAGATAAGACACCCATTGAATTGTTGGGCATGTTAAGAACTGCTGAAACCAACATTCAGAAGGAATCCCCTGCTCCCATGCTGATGGTGAACAAAGGGGGAGCCAAAGGGAAAAGAAAGTGGAAAGGCAATAAGAAGAGGATTGCATCCAAATCTGTTGCCAATCCTAATTCTGCTCCCAAGAAGGCTATTAAGCCTAAAGGAGGTGTCGAAAAGGGTGATTGTCACCACTGTGGTAAACCGGGACACTGGAGGAGAAACTGTCATGCTTATTTGGAAGAGCTGAAGAAGAAGAAGGCTGCTGGCCAGACTTCTGCTTCAGGTATTTATGTTATAGAAGTCAATTTGTCTACTTCTACATCTTGGGTATTGGATACCGGATGTGGTTCTCACATTTGTATAAATGTGCAGGAACTGCAAAGGAGTAGGACACTGGCTAAGGGAGAGGTAGACCTACGAGTTGGCAACGGAGCAAAGGTTGCTGCTTTGGCTGTAGGGACTTACCATTTATCATTGCCCACTGGGCTTATATTAGAACTTGAAAACTGTTTGTATGTGCCTTCTATTTGTAGAAACATTATTTCTGTTTCTTGTTTAGACAAGAAAGGTTTTTCATTTACCTTTAAAGACAATGGTTGCTCTTTTGGTTTGAATGACATTACGTATGGTGTTGCACAGTTATTTAACGGTTTGTATGTTCTAAATTTAGATACTCCTATCTTGAATATAAATAACAAACGACTTAAAACTAATGACTCAAATCAAACATACCTTTGGCACTGTCGTCTAGGCCATATAAACGAGAAACACATTTCCAAGTTACATCAAGATGGTTTCTTGGATCAGTTTGATTTTGAATCATATGATGAATGCGAGGCTTGTTTACTAGGCAAGATGACTAAAGCTCCTTTTACTGGACAAGGTAAGAGGGCCACCGTACGACTAGAACTAATACATAGCGATGTATGTGGTCCTATGAGATCGATGGCAAGGGGTGGCTATTTCTACTTCATTACGTTTACTGATGATTTCAGTAGATACGGATATGTGTATCTTTTGAAGAACAAATCCGAAGCATTTGAAAAGTTCAAAGAGTATAAGGCAGAAGTAGAAAAGCAAACTGGCGAAAGCATAAAAACTCTAAGATCTGATCGAGGAGGTGAATACTTAAGCCATGAGTTTAAGAACTATTTGAGGGAGTGTGGTATTGTATCACAACTCACTCCTCCTGGAACACCACAATGGAATGGGGTTTCTGAAAGGAGGAATCGCACCTTGTTGGACATGGTGCGATCAATGATGAGTCAAGCAGATCTTCCAATTAGTTTCTGGGGTTATGCCCTGGAAACGGCTGCATATACACTAAACCGTGTTCCTACTAAAACGGTTCAACAAACTCCATATGAGATATGGACAGAAAAACGTCAAAGCATGTCCTTTATGAAAGTATGGGGATGTGAAGCGTTTGTGAAACGCCTAATGTCAGACAAGCTTGGACCAAAATCTGAAAAATGTATTTTTGTGGGATACCCAAATGAAACAAAGGGTTATTCTTTCTATAATCCTTCAGAGAACAAAGTAATTGTTGCTCGAACTGCTGTATTTTTAGAAAGAGAGCTAGTCTCTAGAAAAGACAGTGGGAGGAAAATAGATCTCGATGAAGATCGAGAACCACTTGATAACATTGAACCTCAGATGGAGCATGAGCAAGATATACAAGATAACACTGCTCAAGAAACACAGGTCGTTCGTAGATCTAGTAGGACTCGCTATGATTCAAGAAGAAATTATGGATTTCTTCTAATTGAAAATGGCGATGTGATGCTCATAGATCAAGATGAGCCTCTCACCTATCAAGATGCTATGAACTCACCAGACTCTAAGAGATGGCAAGAAGCCATGAATTCTGAAATGGATTCCATGTATGAAAACCAAGTATGGACTTTGGTTGATCCACCTGAAGGGGTAAAACCTATCGAGTGCAAATGGATTTTCAAGAAGAAAATCGACATGGAAGGTAATATACAGACCTATAAAGCTCGACTGGTTGCAAAAGGTTTCAAACAAATTCATGGTATTGACTATGATGAAACCTTCTCACCAGTAGCAATGATAAAATCCATCAGAATTATGCTTGCAATAGCGGCTTACTATGATTACGAAATATGGCAGATGGATGTCAAAACAGCCTTCCTTAACGGAAGCCTTGAAGAGGATGTGTACATGACACAACCTGAAGGTTTTAGAAATCCAAAGGATGCTGGAAAAGTATGTAAGCTGCGTAGATCCATTTATGGATTGAAGCAGTCCTCTCGGATATGGAACATCCGGTTTGATGAAATAGTCAAAGGTTTTGGCTTTATTCAGAACATGGATGAACCATGTGTTTACAAAAAGTTTAGTGGGAGCCATGTGGCATTCCTAGTATTATATGTCGATGATATATTAATAATAGGGAATGACATTCCTTTTCTACAGGCTGTAAAGACTTGGTTAGGACAAAGTTTTTCTATGAAAGACTTGGGCGAAGCTACCTATATATTAGGGATCAGGATCTATAGAGATAGATCAAGAAGATTAATCGGCTTAAGCCAAAGTACATATATTGACAAAATTTTGCATCGTTTTGGAATGCAAGATGCAAAAAGGGGATATGTCCCTGTATCTCATGGGATAACGATCTCAAAAGAGAATGGTCCTAAATCATTAGATGATAAAGACCGCATGAGTAAGATTCCATATGCTTCAGCAATTGGATCTATCATGTATGCAATGATATGTACTCGTCCGGATGTCTCGTATGCTTTGAGCATGACGAGCAGATACCAGTCTAATCCAGGTGAAGGTCACTGGACGGCGGTCAAGAATATTCTTAAGTACTTGAAAAGGACTAAAGATTCATTCTTGGTGTATGGAGGTGAAGAAAAGCTAACGGTAAAGGGTTACACGGATGCTAGTTTTCAGACTGACAGAGATGACTCTGTGTCTCAGTCTGGATTTGTGTTTTGCCTAAATGGAGGTGCTGTAAGCTGGAAAAGTTCGAAGCAAGAGACAGTAGCCGATTCTACAATGGAATCCGAGTATATTGCTGCATGTGAGGCAGCCAAGGAAGCTGTATGGTTACGGAAGTTCATTACAGACCTTGGTGTCGTTCCATCGATCGCAGATCCCATAGATCTTTACTGCGATAATAATGGAGCTATAGCACAAGCCAAGGAGCCGAGAGCTCATAGCAGAACAAAGCATATACTTCGGAGATATCACCTTATTCGAGAGATAAATGATAGAGGGGATATTCACATATGTAAAGTGCATACTGATGATAATATTGCAGACCCGCTGACTAAGGCTCTGTCGCAGCAGAAGCATGAATGTCACACTAGTAGCATGGGTATTCGATACATGGATGATTGGCTCTAGTGCAAGTGGGAGATTGTTAGTATTGGTGCCCTAGAGGCAATGCAATACATTATATTTATGTTTGAGTGATTTTATATATTCAATATATATATGTTTATTATTGGCTTTATTTACTGCGAAATAAATAAAGTATAATAAATGTCCTTAGAATCTTGATACAAATTATATAGTTGCAAGTATGTGACTTGAACATGAGATTATATAATGATCGTATCATATTCTTAAATGTCCCTAGCCGAGTATTATTATTAATTAGGACAATAATAATACACTGAGGCTAGTATGATAATTGACTGATGACCACATCTCATTGGTCATAAGTATGAAGATACTAAAAGCAATACATAGGTAACTGTACGAGTACAGGGTACTAGACAGACCCACAGTGAGATACATCATGGTAAATAATAAATGTGTCATATGTATTCTCACAGTGATAATGGTGTAATGATCCTTAGACCTGAAGTCGTTATAATTCTACATGAGAATTAATATATTTTGAATTCGTCAAAAGTTATCTTTAGCCGGATAATGATAAAGGTGAATATCGGATATATTATGAATCATGTGAGAAATATGAACGATCTAGATGGGATTTAAATCTCCTGATAAAGGAGTGATATTATCGGCCTCTTGTTTGAGTGAGACTATGAAATGCATGGCCATGCTCAAATGTTGATTTGATTAAATAGTCTACTCATCGATCAAGAAAATGAAGATTAAATTATGAAGAGGATGACACATAACATGCCTCGAGTTTAATCTATAATATCATGATTTAAAGGGATTATATTACATGGAACATTAGTCATAAAAGGTTGATTGAATCGTTGATTTAATTATTGTTTTATTGGGTAGCAATAATGTGTTACTAGACGCCGCTTATTGTTTATAATTTTATTAGAGAATAAAATTATTGCCAATGAAATAATAACCTACAGGGTCACACACAAAGAATGTTTAAAAGGGAAATTAATTTATTTCATGAATTTAAATTAATAATAATTTAAATTATGATTTTAAATTAATAATAAATAATAATTCGAATTTTATGAAATTAATTAAGTGAGACTTGATTAGTTAAAGATAAAATTTGAAGATGTATTTTCTTGACTTATTTGATTAATTAAGTATGACTTAATTAATTTATTTAAATAAATAAGATTTGTTTAAATAAAAATGGCCTAATTGTTTAAGGCTCCATTTTGTTTTATTTCTCTATATAAGCCAAGAGTTGGCAAGTCTTTCAACACACACCAAACTGAAATATTCAGTTCATACACAAGGGAGAGAAATTAATTCAAGTCAAGAACACATCCGGTTATTTATTTTGGCTAGTACCTAATTCCGTGGCTTAATCGTTCGACGATTCAAGCAAGCATTCAAGTGTGGATACCGGTGGAGGAGTTGCAAGTTTAGCTCTCAAGATCAACACTTCAAGCTCTCAAGATCAACAAGCTAGGACCTCCATTTGTCATCCATTGGAAAGCTTTAACAAGGTACTATCTTGTTCTTGAGAAATTTTATACCATGATCATCATTTTATACATGGATCCGAGACTTGGAATTCGTTTTTAATTGTTATTTACGTCATTTCCGCTGCGTTTTTATGCCCGAATTCCAACAGTTCCAAGTATGGTTCGCGTTCAAGATTGCTCAAGTGTCAGAACCGGTATATCTTCTTCTTCTTTCTTTTTCCTCCTCTTTTTTTGGTGGTTTTTTCTTTCTTATTGATAGTTAGAATATAAATATTTTCGTTAGAAACTTTTTTGTTGCAAATTGCATTCGATATAACAAGGGGTTGTTGAATTCGATAGATGCTTTTTAGTGATTTATTTTAATATTTAAACTGCAGTCTATCCTTTTAGTGATTTATTTTAATATTTAAACTGCAGTAGAATTAAAAAGGAATGCAAAATAATAAAAGAAGCTAACGAGGACACAAGGCCATATGCAATTGAAGCCCTGAAATTCTATAACGAAGAAGCGGTCAGTTTTCTTCCTCACAATGTTTTTTTGGCTTTTCTTTAAATCAGTTGCCATTTTTCTTGGATGCTTATTATCTTTCTTTCTACCCTAACATACATACAGCCTATAGAATATAAACTTGTGAAGCCTGGTTATACTAAGACGGTGGTCCTGCCAACATGTTTTCTTCACCATATCAACTTCACTGCTAAGGATATGAATGTTGTTGATGCTCAAGAGGAGATGTTTTTTGCCGAACTAACAACTTCCATGGGGATTACTCATGGGGTTGCTTGTGTCAGGTTTTGCCAATGCATGGGACCAAGACACTCAATTTCAGGTTTGTATTTTGGCAAATAGACGTGGTCATCAGATTTATTGTCTTGGGAGCATTGTTTTTACTTGCTTATTTATTTGTCAGTGTTTGTCCATTACGCATCAATCACTTGTTTTGGTAGATCTTGTTTTGATAATTGAATGAATTCGTCTTACAGGAGATAAAATGAATGGTTGCTATTTATGTTGCACGTCTCGGCTTGTTCAGCATCCTAGATCCGGAGGATTCACACGTGGTGGTGATGGATTATTCACAACAGATATTTCTTGTTAGGAATTGTTGGATTTTATTATTTAAATTTCTAAATTTTAAATTTTTTATACAACTTGATATCTAATTACAGTTTGGTCTTTGACAAACATCTCTCAAGTCTTAGTTACATATTTCAAGGAAGGGCTTGCAACTATTACATCACATCCTTTATATAATTATTGCTTGTTTGGTTGCATGTGAGTATCAACTTTCTATAGGAAGTACTAGTTCCTTGGTATTTAAAATTTCTATCAATATAATTCAAGAAATTAAATATTGAAATATAAATAATATAATTTTGAAAGAAATTGTGCATTTCACATGATATAATCTAGTATTATTCAAATTATATAACATGTTGTCACATGGATAAATATTGTAGACAAGTTCGAAAATTTGATACAAGAAAGATTCAATATAAGCAAGTTGGATTCAATATAATTTGCATTATGACATTTAAAGACCATTCATCCCAGCCTAGTATATTATCATGTCTGGAATGTTAACTTAATAATACAGTTTATCTCGAGTTTATCTGGACAGTAATGAAAACTTCCTTCCAAGTAGTTCCAACCAATGGCTATCTTGAATCTTCTATACTTGCATATCTAGAAGAAATGGAATATTTTATGCCTGGTTAGGAAAAAATAACCAGAAGCAACAATTTGGAATAAAATCTCTGGAACTTTAAGTGATTTGTGAGAAAATGATTCCATCCTTAATGAGTTTGAGTGTTGCTTAAGCGGAGATGGCGGAGATGGTCAGTGGTTTGCAACTGGTTCTTACAGGTCTGCCACAACTTGTTAGCTGTTTATAATGCCTTTCTCATTGCCATTCATGTTATAATACTTTTTGATCTGATTTCCGTAATTTGTTCCGGGATGTTTGGATCTAATTGCTGGTAGTACTACTGAAGCAGCCCATGGGGAACCCCCTTTGCAGATGTTGTGGCTGGATCAACCGCAAAAAAAAAACAATATCTTAAATATAGGGACGATATCAATGATAAAATGCATCTTTTAGGTAAAACAAAGGCGGGGAACAGTAAGATGAATTGCATAAAAAGCGAGCTAAAGCTAAGCTTCTAGTCGCAAAGATTAGTTGCTCATTGGTTCAGTACAAAAATGTCTTGGACTTATTCCAACTACTAAAGCATGATCATTATTGGACAGAACTAGCAGTGCTAAGCCAAAATTGTAAGCATAAACCAAAACATGAAGATAGAAGCATTAAGCACAGTGAGTTGACAACATAGAAATATACATGTAGAGGTATACTCTGTAATATACGTTGAAGTCTGTGCAAAAAATAAAAGAAATTAAAGAAGAAGCTAAATTCATATGGAAATTCTCAAAGTCAAATTTCTTTTATCTTTTAAGATTTACAGGTTTGGTCACTAAATCCCCAATCTTTCCCATGACAATTGAGATACATAAACTTTAAACCTTTGGGTGTCATCTTCCAACTAATTATGGTTATGGCATGACCTAATGGCCTTTTAATTTCTTTGTTCTTACTAGCTAGTAAGAATCTTTTCTTCAATTTTACTGTAGTTCCGACCCCTTTACATGTTGTCCCGTAGGGATTAAATTCTTTTGTCATCTCGATTTCGGCTAAAACACCTCCATGATAGAGTATGCATGCATTCCTTGAGTTCTTCTTCGAATTGCTCCGTGCTATCAAAACTCCAATGCATAATCCATCCCAAAACTCCAATGCATATAAAACCTTTTAGCTCCCTGCAAATTATTTAACATGGACAATCAATATCTAAACTTGAGGCAAGTAATTAATAAGTTTTTATCAGATGAAAACCTAGGTAACATTATAATGCCGCTGACAGTGAATGAATAACAGGATCAATATAAGAGATTAAAGAGAATAACGTACGATTATTTATTTATTTATATAATATAAGAACTCACACGTTTTGGAGTTTTTCTCCTCCCATCAAAATCTTCCTCGGCGACAAAGCCTTTGTGGTGCAACTCTAAAAGCATAGCTTCAAATGTTTGATTTTCCGGTTCCAACTGGTCGAAAATTAAAAGCAAGTACGACAGGGATATCTCAGGCACCGCAGCAACAGTTTTCCCACTCAATTTCGCAATCAGGTTCATATGAAATTTTATGAAACAATAGATCTGGTAGGGAATGCACAAGTCTGTTGATTTTCAAAACAAATTACATTATAAAATTGTAATTTTCATGTTTATTGTTTTCAACTATAAATTAATAAATCTGTAGTAGTTGTTTTAATAATAACGATAACAATGTACATAATATATTTGTATATTTAGTGATCAGAATTTTGTACCCAACCTAAAAAAAAGTTAATAAAATATCAGACTAAAATTAAGATAAAACTAGCGTAATAACCCGTGCGAGGCACCGGTCATCTTCTAATAATCTATATAAATTTTGTGTATTTTTACGATTTAAAGGATATTTTTAAATTCAATTGAATCTTTTCTGTGCATACATATTATAATATCATTATTTTAATTTATGGATTATTTTATTTATGTATAAATCATAAAAGCACTAAAATGAGTATGTTTTGTAGCCTATAAATATATTATATAGCTTATAACACAATTTCTTTTAGAACAAAAATAAAAGAACATAATAAATTTTGATATTAAAAATCTATAAAAATTGGTTGTATACATAATCATATATGATATTTTTGATAATTAAAATACAAATTTTATAAATAATATAAGTCATCATTAACATATTTACTCAAAAGTTAAATTGATAGCAAATATAGGAAAAGGACGAGACCAGAGGTTTAAGTAATACGTTTTTTAGTTTAAACTCAAAAGCTTATTTAGCTCAATGGTAATAAGGATGAGTTTCTTGAGGAAGGCATGAGTTCAATTCCCCACAACATAATAAAATTTGATATTAAAAATCTATAAAAATTGGTTGTATACATAATCATATATGATATTTTTGATAATTAAAATACAAATTTTATAAATAATATAAGTCATCATTAATATATTTACTCAAAAGTTAAATTGATAGCAAATATAGGAAAAGGACGAGACCAGAGGTTTAAGTAATACATTTTTTAGTTTAAACTCAAAAGCTTATTTAGCTCAATGGTAATAAGGATGAGTTTCTTTGAGGAAGGCATGAGTTCAATTCCCCTCAACAACATAATTTGTCTAATTTTTTTGTTTGAATAAGAGAACAATGGCAATTTAATGTAATTTTTTAATATTTAAGGGCAAAACTGTACTTTCACAGATGCAGAGGTTAAAGGTTCGATTCCCGCCGATAACATATTAATTTATATTTAATACTAAAAAATTTGTTATATGCAGAAGTTCAAGTTTGATTCCCGCCAATAGCATATTAATTTATATTTAATACTAAAAATTATTATATACCATTCGGTTCGAACATTCTACTAAAAGTTTTGGTACCTGTTTTTTGGTACCTGTTTTTTGGTACCAGTTTTTTGGTACTTCGTGAATTTACTTATTTACCCTTTATTAAAAAGAAAAATAAATATATGATATTTATACTTTTAAAACACCTATAATAAATAATAACATAATATAATTAATCGTAAGTAGTCGCTTGCCTTTTTTCACATTTACTTTTAATTGAAGATATTACCTTTTTATAAACACCTAAAAACATTAATGTATCTTCCAATCATTAATATTTCCTTTCGAATTAAAACACGTTACCTTTTTAATTTAAAACTAATCTTCGTTAATATTTTACTATTATATAAATTTCGGAACATTAAAAGTTTTGGTACCTGTTTTTTGGTACCAATTTTTTGGTACTTCGTGAATTTATTTATTTACCATTTATTAAAAAAATATATATATTATTTATACTTTTAAAACACCTATAATAAATAATAACATAATATAATTAATGGTAATTAGTCGCTTGCCTTTTTTCACATTTACTTTTAATTAAAGATATTACCTTTTTATAAACACCTAAAAACATCAATGTATCTTCCAATTATTAATATTTCCTTTCGAATTAAAACACGTTACCTTTTTAATTTAAAACTAATCTTCATTAATATTTTCTTTCGAATTAAAACACGTTACCTTTTTAATTTAAAACTAATTTTACAATCATTAATATATAACCGAAAATATCACACCTATATAAATTCCGGAACATTAAAAGTTTTGATACCTGTTTTTTGGTACTTCGTGAATTTACTTATTTACCCTTTATTAAAAAGAAAAATAAATATATGATATTTATACTTTTAAAACACCTATAATAAATAATAACATAATATAATTAATCGTAAGTAGTCGCTTGCCTTTTTCACATTTACTTTTAATTGAAGATATTACCATTTTATAAACACCTAAAAATATCAATGTATCTTCCAATCATTAATATTTCCTTTCGAATTAAAACACGTTACCTTTTTAATTTAAAACTAATCTTCGTTAATATTTTACTATTATATAAATTTGGGAACATTAAAAATTTTGGTACCTGTTTTTAGGTACCAATTTTTTGGTACTTCGTGAATTTATTTATTTACCATTTATTATAAAAATATATATATTATTTATACTAACATAATATAATTAATGGTAAGTAGTCGCTTGCCGGCCTTTTTTCACATTTACTTTTAATTGAAGATATTACCTTTTTACAAACACCTAAAAACATCAATGTATCTTCCAATCATTAATATTTCATTTCGAATTAAAACACGTTACCTTTTTAATTTAAAACTAATCTTCATTAATATTTTCTTTCGAATTAAAACACGTTACCTTTTTAATTTAAAACTAATTTTACAATCATTAATATATACCCGAAAATATCACACCATATTTTTCAATTGTTAATAAAATATATTAAAAATCTACATATGTTGTTTATAATAAAGAAACATTAGTATAATCCGTAAATATGAGTATATTAAAATTATATTAAATTAAAATTAATTAATAATTATATAATACCCGAAACATTAAAAATTTTGGTATCTATTTTTTGGTAAATGTTTTTTGGTATTTCGTGAATTTACTTATTTACCCTTCATTATAAAGAAAAATACATATGATATCTATACTATTAAAACACCCAAAATAAATAATAGCATAATACAATTAAAGGTAATTAGTCGATTGCATTTTTCACATTTACTTTTAGTTGAAGATATTACCTTTTATAAATACCTAAAAACCTCAATCATATCATATTTTCCAATCAATTCATATCTAGCAATAATTAATATATACCCAGAAATATCACACCATATCATATAATTAGTAACAAAATATAATAGAAATTCGTATTACGAATAGTGACCATTAATTTTTTAGAAAAATGTAACATAAAATAAAATTTATTACATATCAACAAAAATCCGTGCATCGCACGGGTTATAAGCTAGTAGCATATTAATTTATATTTAATACTAAAAATTATTATATATAAAGATGTAAGGTTCGAATCAATGACATATTTAAATTAATATTTATAATATCATATTATATTATAAATAAGTTATAAAAAATTAAAAGTAACTCGTGCTTTGCACGGGCTATAAGCATATATATAGAAAGAGATTAAATAGAATTGTTCTGCTCAAAGATTGAACTGGACCGTTGGATTTGACTTACTTTATCCATTCTAAACAGTAAACATGTCGTTCTACAAATTTTTTTGGAGTAACATATTTATTCTGCAAACATATAAAAAATAAAAATCTGACGAAAAGAAGAAGAAAAAGCAATGCATGAAAGAATCTTAATTACGTACTTTCTGTCTTTCTTAAAAAAAAAAAAAAAGAAGAAGCTTACGTACCTTTTTCCTGCAGCATTGCTTCTGGAACTGGAGATTCGTTTTTACTCCACAATTTTAAGTTGTAATGTTCTGGGTTCGCCCATGAAAATTGTTTATCCTCTATCGAAACTATCCCTTTAACTAAGTTCCTCAAATTTTTTGACAAGAAAGTATATATTTTCGATCGAACTTTGATTGAACTTCTTAACTCTATCTTTCACTGTTAGTTTATCAAGAAGAAAGTTGGGATCGTCCTCCATTGCTGGCTACTTTAGAATTCGTTACAAGATATTCGTATTTACTTTCTGAACTATAGATTTTATTCTAACAACTAGCTTATAACCCGTGCGATGCACGGATTTTTGTTGATATGTAATAAATTTTATTTTATGTTATAATTATATTTTTATATAATCATTATCTAAAATATTTTGTTTTAATTTTAATATTAATAATTTAATATAAATTTAATTAATGATATTCATGGTTTAAAACTTATATTATAAAATTTAAAATAAATATGTCGTTGATAAAATTTGAAAATTGGAATTTTACTAAATTAATTTAAAAATGTAATATATTTAATAATTAGATCTAATGATTCTGATTTTTTATTAAAAATTTAATGATCATTATTCGTAATACGAATTTCTATTATATTTTGTTACTGATTATATGATATGGTGTGATATTTTTGTGTATATATTAATTATTGCTAGATATGAATTGATTGGAAAATATGATATGATTGAGGTTTTTATGTGTTTATAAAAGGTAATATATTCAACTAAAAGTAATGTGAAAAAGACAATCGACTAATTACCTTGAATTGTATTATGTTATTATTTATTTTGGGTGTTTTAATAATATAGATATCATATACATTTTTCTTTATAATGAAGGGTAAATAAGTAAATTCACGAAATACCAAAAAACATATACCAAAAAATAGGTACCAAAATTTTTAATGTTTCGGGTATTATATAATTACTAGCTTAAAACCCGTGCGATGCACGGATTTTTTTAAAATATTATATGAATTTTTTTTGTTAGTTTGAATTAATTTTTTTAAAACATAAATTTAAGAAGCTGAAATTTTTATATGAGATGATTTGATAATAATTATATAAATGTTATCCGTGATATTTCTTAGATTAGGAGGGATTTTAGTTAGAAAATATAGAAAAGATGATAAGTTTTAGTTGAAAAAGGTAACTTGTTAATTATTAGTAATTATAAAAGTATTATTTAATTTTATTAAATAAAATGCCCGTGATATGATTAGAAAAAGAGAGGATTTAGTTAGAGAAAGTAAAAGAGGTAACATGTTTTAGGTGAAAAAGGTAACTGATTAGTTTATAGTGATTATAATTTAATTACGTTATTTTACTAAATATAATTGTTCGTAATATTATTAGAAAAAGAGAAATTAATATTGTCTGCGATTAAAAGAGGGATTTTAGTTAGAAAATATAGAAAAGATGATACGTTTTAGCTGAAAAAGGTAATCGGTTAATTATTAATATTATAAGTTTATTGTATTAAATAGACGGCCCGTGATATAATCGGAAAAGAGATATTTTAGTTAAAGAAAATAGAAAGATAACGTGAAAATTAAAAAGATGATATGATTTATGTAAAAAAGGTAATTGATTAGTTCATAGTAATTAAATTTAATTATGTTATTTTACTAAATAAAATTACTCATACTTTTTAGAAAATATGAGAAATTAATGTTGATCGTGATATTTCTAAACAAAGGGGGAATTTAGTTAGAAAAAATAGAAAATAAGATACGTTTTAGTTGAAAGGGTAATTGGTTAATTATTAGTATTATAATATTTTTATTTTATTTTATTTTTATTAAATAGAAACGCCCGTGATATAATTGGAAAAAAAGATGTTTTAGTAAAAGAAAAGAAAATCGTCCATGATATTATATAATTGGAAAAAGAAAGATTTTAATTTGAGAAAATGTAACGTGTTTTGACTGAAAAAAGTAATTGATTAGTTAATAGTCGTTATAATATAATTATGTTATTTTATTAAACAAAATTGCTCGTAATGTTTTTAATAAATGAGAAATTTTAGTTAGATAAAATATAAAAGATATTGTATTTTCAGGTTATTGAAAAATAGAAAAGGTAATATGTTTAACTTGGAAAAAGAAATTGAAAAAAAAATGAGAAATTTTAGTTAGATAAAATATAAAAAATATTGTATTTTAACTGAAAAAGGTAATTACCTAGTTATTGCAAAATAGAAAAGATAATATGTTTAAATTGAAAAAGGAAATTGATTAATTAGTAACTGAAAAGGTAATTGGTTAATTATTAGTATTATAATATTATTATTTTATTTTTAATAAATAGAAACGCCCGTGATATAATTGGAAAAAAAAAGGTTTTAGTAAGAGAAAAGAAAAAAGGTAACGTGTTTTGGCTGAAAAAGGTAACCGTCCATGATATTATATAATTGTGGCAATGTTTTTAATAAAGGAGAAATTTTAGTTAGATAAAATATAAAAGATTTTATAAGATTTTATGTTTACAGGTTATTGAAAAATAGAAAAGGTAATATGCTTAACCTGGAAAAAGAAATTGCTTAAAAAATGAGAAATTTTAGTTAGATAAAATATAAAAGATATTGTATTTTACTTGAAAAAGGGAATTTCTTAGTTATTGCAAAATATAAAAGATAATATGCTTAACTTGAAAAAGGAAATTGATTAATTAGTAGAATGGATTTTATTCATAATTGAGTAAGGGTAAATAAGTAAAATCAATAGGTACCAACCAACCAACCAACCAAACTTTCAATGTTTCGGAATTTATATAATAGTATATTTAGTAAGAGAAAAGAAAAAAGGTAACGTGTTTTGGCTGAAAAAGGTAACCGTCCATGATATTATATAATTGTGGCAATGTTTTTAATAAAGGAGAAATTTTAGTTAGATAAAATGTAAAAGATTTTATAAGATTTTATGTTTACAGGTTATTGAAAAATAGAAAAGCTAATATGCTTAACCTGGAAAAAGAAATTGCTTAAAAAATGAGAAATTTTAGTTAGATAAAATATAAAAGATATTGTATTTTACTTGAAAAAGGGAATTTCTTAGTTATTGCAAAATAGAAAAGATAATATGCTTAACTTGAAAAAGGAAATTGATTAATTAGTAGAATGGATTTTATTCATAATTGAGTAAGGGTAAATAAGTAAAATCAATAGGTACCAACCAACCAACCAACCAACCAAACTTTCAATGTTTCGGAATTTATATAATAGTATAGATTAATTAATTTTAATTTAATATAACTTTAATATACTCATATTTACGGATTATACTAATGTTTCTTTATTATAAACAACGTATGCAGATTTTTAATATATTTTATTAACAATTGAAAAATATGGTGTGATATTTTCGGGTATATATTAATGATTGTAAAATTAGTTTTAAATTAAAAAGGTAACGTGTTTTAATTCAAAAGAAAATATTAATGAACATTAGTTTTAAAAATGATAGAAAAGATTATACTTTTTATAATCGATTAATTATTAGTATTATAGTTTTATTATTTAATTTAATAAATAGAACCGCCCGTGATATATTTGGAAAATGAGAGATTTTAGTTACATAAAATAGAAAAGGTAACATGAAAATTAAAAAGTTGACATGTTTTAGGTGAAAACGGTAACTGATTAGTTTATAATAATTATAATTTAATTATGTTACTTTACTAAATGAAATTGCTCATAGTTTTTTTTAGAAAAGGAGAAATTAATGTTATCCGTGATATTTCTAGAAAAAAGAGGGATTTTAGTTAGAAAATATAGAAAAGATGATACGTTTTAGCTGAAAAGAGAGATTTTAGTTAGAGAAAAGAAAAAAGGTAACATATTTTGGTTAAAAAGGGTAACTGATCGATTAATTAATAGTAATTATATTAAACAAAATTGCTTGTAATGTTTTTAGAAAAGGAGAAATTTTAGTTAGATAAAATATCATGTGCATGTTTTAGGTGAAAAATGTAATTGATTAGTTTATAGTAATTATAATTTAATTACATTATTTTACTAAATAAAATTGCTCGTAATTTTTTTTTGAAAAGTAGAAATTAATGTTGCCCGTGATATTTCTAGAAAAAAGAGGGATTTTTGTTAGAAAATATAGAAAAGATGATACATTTTAGCTGAAAAGAGAGATTTTAGTTAGAAAAAGAAAAAAAGGTAACATATTTTGGTTGAAAAAGGTAATTGATCGATTAATTAATATTAATTATATTAAACAAAATTGCTCATAGTATTTTTTTAAAAAGGAGAAATTTTAGTTAGATAAAATATCATGGGTCGTCTGATTTAATGAAATAAATTAATAATAACTAACTGATTACTTTTTTTAGGTAAAAGGAAATATATTTTCTATATTTTATAACTAAAATATCTCATTTTCAAACTTGTTTTTTTTTACTTCTTTTTCAATTACCCTTACTTAGTTATTCTTTACTTATTTTATATATGTTAATAAGTAATCAATTACTTTTTTCAGTTATTACCTTTTGTACATTTTCCAACTAAAATATTTTCTTTCCAAAAATAACATGGGTCGTTCTATTTAATGAAATAAACTAATAATATTATAATTATTAATAACTAACTGATTACCTTTTTCAGCTAAAAGGTAATATCTTTTCTATAATTTTAAACTAAAATTTCTCATTTTCAAACTTATCTTTTTTTACTTCTTTTTTGAGTATTATCTTTTCTAACTAAAATCTATTCTTTCCAAAACTTGGCTTTTTTACTTCTTTTTCAAGCTATTACCTTTTCAAATATGGATTTTATCTATATTTAAGTAATTATATATTTTAGCTATATTAATTGGATGCAAGGGTAATTAGGTAAATTCAATAGGTACCAACCAACCGACCAACCAAACTTTTAATGTTTCGGAATTTATATAATAGTATAGATTTGAATATCTAGCTAGATCTAGTTCAAGATGTCAATGAAGCTATTTATATAAAGATTGAGTTTACGTAATTATGGTATATGATGCATTACCTTTTGCATGCATGCAGGAATTCAATAAACTCTCCAATTTCAAAATCACAAATATATGGAAGTTTTACTTTATGTATATAGGCCTTTGCTCCATAAATAACACTCTTATATAACAAACAATAAAGAACACTATAAAATCATTTATTCCAATAGATCCATTGGCCCCGCCAGGGGCACCCAATACAAAAAGTTCTTATTTTTTTAGGCTCTATCCATCCAGCAAAAAAAAAAAAGAATTTTAAGAATTTTGAAAATTTACTGTTCATCGATGACGTCACTGATGACGTCATCGATGAACAGTAAATTTTCAAAAAAAAAAATTTTTTTTTTTTTGCTAGATGGATAGAGCCTAAAAAAATAAGAACTTTTTGTATTGGGTGGCCCCGCCAGGGGCAATGGATCTATTAGATATGAGGTGTTCTTTGTTGTTTGTTATATAAGGTGTTTGCTATGGAGTCCAACCCAATGTATATATTATATATTATATTTTTTATCCGAACATATACTTACCATGTAAAAACATGTTAATAATAAACAAACATGTTAAATCAAATAATTAATAAAAATAAAACGAACAAAATTGGCACATTTATCATAAACTACTACTTTTTCTGAAATAATAACTAGTCGATTAAGTTTACTCTCAAAAAAAAAAAAAATAGGTCGATTAAGTCGCGTTTCGCGGCGGCCTTATAACAATTTTTTTTAAATTTAAATAAAATTTATTTAATAAAAAAATCGACAAAAATATAACTATAAATATCAATAACAATTAGCAGAGTCATAAAGCCAAGATGCTTGTACTCTCGAATGGCAAAAAATGAAATTTTAGGGACAAATTTTTATATTTAGTATTAAGGAGCAAAAGAAAACTTTACAATATGTTATAAGGGCACAATAATAAAATTTTAAATACCATAATCTACTTTTGACTTAGATTTCGGTTTACATGCTGGTGAAATTTTCTTAGGATTCAACTAGCTTCGTAGCCCGTGCAAGGCACGAGCATGCTCTAGATTACAAATATTTATGTATTATGCGTAATCATGTAGGATTGAATTGTTGATATCTTCGATTGTTCATATCTTCGCAACAATTGTTATGAGTAAATAAATTTATGCAATACCCGATCGTGACATGCAAATTATAATTCTGGTTAAATTAAATCTATTTTATATTTTACGCTATGTTTTGTTTTGTTCAAAAAAACTTGAAAGATATGTAATAAATTGGTCAATGATAAAATCAAAACTGTACTTCGAAATATAAATATAGAGTTAACATGGATGGATACAGAGATACATACAAATATTAATTACATAATAATAAATACATATTAGTCCATATCAGTTATTATTATGTAATAAATATGTTGGTGTTGCAATACCCCCGAAAATATAACATAGATATAATTAATAGGGGGTAAATATGATTTTTTATATGAATAAATTTGCTCATGGAACCACCCATTTATATGTGTGTGTGTGTGTGTGTGTTATATTGTTTTGTGCGTTTACGTATTAAATATGTGATTGAAGAGTTTTATGATAGTTAATGTTAATACAAGTTTCTATTATACTTATATACGGATGAAGGTTCTTTTTTGTATTGGGATATTTTTTATAATATTTAATTCGTAAATAATTACAATATATCTAAAATGATTAATAAGATATGGTATATGTTAGTGATTAGTGAATATTATAGTAATTATAACATATCCACATAAATTTATATACGTATTTATGTTTGTACAAGTGTATGTATGTATGTATAAATATGAATATTAATTATACAGTAATTAATATATTACATATGATGAAATATTAATAGATTATACAACAAAAATGTATGTATGTATGTATGTATGTATATATGTATATATGTATGCTATATAGTATGTATGTATATATGTATATAATATTATAGTATATGTATGTATGTATGTATGTTTAAATATGCATATTAATTATACAATAATTAATAGATTACAAATAATGAAATATTAATAGATTATACAACATAAATGTATGTATATATTATATGTATGTATGTATGCATGCATGCATGCATGTATGTATGCACGTATGCATGTATAATTAATAGTTATGTTGTATTTATGTATGTATATATGTATGTATGTTTGTATGGATGTATGTATGTATGCATGTATACATGCATGTATGTATGTTATATAGTATGTATGTATGTATATAATATTATAGTATATTATTATATATCCACATAAATTTAAATATGTATGTATTTATGTTTGTACATGTGTATGTATATATAAATATGAATATTAATTATACAACAATTAATATATTACAAATAATGAAATATTAATAGATTGTACAACATAAATGTATGTATGTATGTATGTGTGTATGTATGTATGTATATAGTACGTATGCACGTATAATTAATATTTATGTATGTATGTATGTATGTATGTATGTATGTATGCATGCATGTATGTATGTGTGTATGTATATATGCATGTATAATTATTTATGTATGTATATGTATAATTAATAATTATGTATGTAATGTATGTATGTATGTATATATGTATGTATGTATGTATGTATGTTTGTGTGTATGTGTGTATGTATGTATGTGTGTATGCATGTATAATTATTTATGTATCTGTATGTATAATTAATAATTATGTATGTATGTATGTGTTTATGTATGTATAATTATTGGGATTATACATTATACAAATATTTATGTATGTAGCTAATGATTTTTAATATAGACTCAAATGTTAAGATAGATCAATTGGTTATGGTAGTGAAATATTAGTTCCCAAGGTCATGGGTTCGAATCCTCAATATTTTTCCAAATAATTGGAATTAGGTTCGGAAGAACCGAGCCTAGGAATTAATTTGCTCAGGGAAACCCCCTGTTGGTATATTAGATATATAATAGATTGCTTTCAAAAAAAAAAGATATATAATAGATTAGAATTGTAAGATAATTTTCTTTAAAAAAAAAGGTTAGAACTTGTTTTTACATATTTTAACTATAATATAATTTTGAGGTGAGACTTACCTTTAATAACATCAATTATTCCCTTGATTGCATGTATTATGTTTGAAAATTGAGATAATATAAAAATAAAAAACTTTCGAGTAATTTCAGAGTTCCATCAAATGCCTGGAAAATTTTCTTTAATCATAATAACAACCAAATACTATTTTTAATATCAAATTAAATGATTTTTATATATTTATTTTAAATCAAATAGTACACTTATGATATAAAAAATATGATTTAAAATACTTCAAATAAAATAAATGGATTAAAGATGAAACTTATTGGATTTAAAATAAATGACTATGTAATTTCTAATAAGTGAATTATTTCTTCAAAATTTTAAATATGAACCCCAACAACATATTAAAATTAAATATATCAATTATTAACCTTCATCTCTTGCCAAGTAATTTTATTTTAGATGCCATCGTAGAGGGGTGCAGAGCACAAACTTGAGGATACTAATCATATAATATCTCAACACATGAACACAAGGTCAAAATTTTCACTACAAAATATTAATGAACCAAATTTGCTTATATTGAATCTTTCTTGGATCAAATTTTCAAACTTATCTACAATATTTATCGGTGTGACAACATGTCATATAATTTGAATAATATTAAATTATAGTATGTGCAATGTACAATTTCTTTCAAAATTATATTATTTGTATTTCAATATTTAATTTCTTGAATTAAATTACTAGAAATTTTAAATACCAAAGAACTAATACTTTCCGGAGGAAGTTGATACCCACATGCAACCAAACAAGCACCAATTACATAAAGGATATGATGTAATAGTTGCAAACCCTTTCTTAAAATATGAAATTAAGGGGGCATTTGTTAACAACTGGAATTTGGACTGGACGGTTCTCTTTTAACCATTCACACTGTTTGTTTTGCATTTTGAAATCCAAATTTCTTCTGGACGAACCAATTTTTTTCCTGGACGAGTGCCCCTTCAAAATGTATCTGGATGGTTCAAATAATAAATAATGCATCATTCACTCAACTCATGCGGGATGCTTTATAGAATTATAGTTGATATCCTTTATATATTAAAATAATTCTCGTTAAGTATTCGTCTTTATTTTATTAAAAAATAATTTAAGAGTTTACTATAAAAATGAAATTACGATAATACATGATTTTTTTTTCCTCAAATCTTTCAAATTAATTTATTTGCTTTCCAAATATTATGCTATGACATTAAAAAATTTGGTGTTGGTATAAATATTTATGTTTTTTTTATAAACATTATAGTTAGAGTAATGGTAGGAGTACTAAATTGGGTACCAAAATTGTTACAAAATAATTTGGCATCAATGATGTGACAATACTAAATTTTATTATTAGTTGATATCGATGTGAAAGTCCGTTACATTTGACTAAGTTATAACCAATTATAATCTAACACGTTGCATTTTATAAACATTGTTGTACCTAATTTGGTAGCTCTAATATTTTTTTTAAAATTTATATTTTCCATTTTTAAAATTTATATTATCCAAACAAATAAATTTATAAAATGTAAATTAATTTAATCAATTTTAGCAAGTAAGTATTTCATTCAGAAAATTTAAAAACTACTTATCAAATGACATTGTTCATCCATCATCCAGATTTATCATTCATTCAGATTTCGTATCATTCAGAAAATACGATTCAGATTTAACAAATGACCCCTAAGACTTGAGAGATGTTTGTCAAAGACCAACACAAACAATTGTACTATGCATGGAAAAAATGATAATGCATCTGCTTCCGGTGCACTGTAATTAGATATCAAGTTGTATAAAAAATTTAAAATTTAGGAATTTAAGCAATAAAACCCAAAATTTCCTAACAAGAAAGATCTGTTGTGAATAATCCATCACCGCCACGTGTGAATCCTCCGGATCTAGGATGCTGAACAAGCCGAGATGTGCAACATAAATAGCAGCCATTCATTTTATCTCCTGTAAAATGAATTCATTGAATTACCAAAATAAGATAATAAATCTGATGACCACGTCTATTGGCCAAAATACAAACCTGAAATTGAGTGTCTTGGTCCCATGCATTGGCAAAACCTGACACAAGCAACCCCATGAGTAACCCCCACGGGAGTTGTCAGTTCAGCAAAAAACATCTCCTCTTGAGCATCAACAACATTCATATTCTTAGCAGTGAAGTTGATATGGTGAAGAAAACATGTTGGCAGGACCACCGTCTTAGCATAACCTGGCTTCACAAGTTTATATTCTATAGGCTGTATGTATGTTAGGGCAAGGCAGTAGAACAGAAAGAAAGATAATAAGCATCCCAGAAAAATGACAACTGATTTAAAGCAAAGCCAAAAACATTGTGAGGAAGAAAACTAACCGCTTCTTCGTTATAGAATTTCAGGGCTTCAATTGCATATGGCCTTGTGTCCTCATTAGCTTCTTTTATTAGTTTGCGTTCCTTTTTGATTCTACTGCAATTTAAATATTAAAAAAAAATCACTAAAAACATCTATCGAATTCAACAACCCCTTGTTTTATCAATTTGCAGCAAAAACGTTTCACGAAAATATTTATATTTTAAACAACCATTAAGTATCTAACTATCAATAAGAAAGAAAAAACCACCAAAAAGAGGGGAGGAAAAAGAAAGAAGAAGAAGATGTACCGGTTTTGACACTTGAGCAATCTTGAACGCGAGGAACAAGGTTCATCAATTCGGCGCAAACGACGTTTCAAACTAATATATTTACTCAGAAACATGATCGTTTTGTTTTTTGTATTACAGCCTTCTTCTCTGTTTTTTGTATTACAGCCTTCTTCTCTGTTTTTGGTATTACAGCTTCTCTGTTTTGTACGTACGACCGACAAGATCTATCTAATAACTGGGGGATCAACTCGTGTGTATGCTTATATAGATTATAGAGTATACTAGAGAAGTACGGTCACAATCCATTAAAATTTTTTAATGGTTAAATTCCCATTATAATTTTTTAATGGTTAAATCTTTATGTATTATTATCCTAAATCTTTTTTCAATTCAAATTTATATATTTTTAATGTTATCAGTATATTTTTTGGTACCAAATCGAATTTGAATTTTAATATATTTAATTAAAAAGTATATCTAATAACATAATAACATTACGTTTTTTCATAAACCGAATTGGAGAAAAGGGGGAGCTATTGTTTTGGGCTGGTGGGTTGAAATATAAACCGGCCCAATACAACTAATAACAAAGTAATCAATAATCATACATATGTGATCTAATTATAAACACGCTCCGCCTCCGCGGCATTGCCCTTTGTAAGGTATTATTGGAACAACCCTACGTAACGTATGATGTAACTTGTTGATTGAGGGGGTGATGCGCATCAGGCCTTTTTTTTTGAAAAAGCTGTTACGGCAGATGGTTTGCCGTACGGCCGCCTCATAGGTAAGTAGAAGGCATCTTAGCCTCTCACACAAAGAACTGTCAATTGCACTGATATATCTGAGAGATTAAAACGACTAAAACAGCCACTGGCAAATAATATCGTAATTCTAGTACATCTAGGTACAAGTCAGAAAGCAAAAAACCTCAGGTTGCCTCCGGTAATGAAGATAGCTAGAAAGCTGAAGACAAATACACAAAGGCATAACATTTTGAGAAGCCAACATCTATTTAAAAGGGTTCAAACTTGAAAGAAGAACTCTAGCGATGATGGAGGTGCAGAGAGGGGAGTTTGATGAAAGGTGCATACTTTATATCTTGAGCTGCGGGAGCTTCGATACTGCTGTTGTTGTTTAAGGAACACAAACATCAGGACCAATCCGTTTTCTACGACTACCAGATCCAAAACATGAATATACGCTCCAGCAGCCTTCCCGTCTTGTTTTCTGTTATTGAACATATGTTAGTAGGAGAGACATAACAATAGTTACTTTTCTGCCGAATACAAGAATTCCAGCTTAATTGGTCTTTTAGTATAACCTCGGGGGATCTTGAAGAAAGCATTATTACCAAAACCCTCGGATGTATTGTGCATCATACAGGAGCACAACTGCATAAAGTGGGGGTGAATACTAGACAATTATAGGAAATATATCACATGCTTTCATATTAGTAATTTACATGTAGTACAACTAAGTTATTCAACCAACTATGTGCCTAAAAGCATAACATGAAATGGGAATATCTATAATACACAAAAAACAATGCTTGATTGCTTGGTATACAGCAAGAAATATACAAGAAAGAGGGGACGGGGAGGTATAATAAGGTATCACTGAAAACTGGATCTTCCAAGACTCTCTAATGTGAAAATCAAATGTAAACCACTTCTCTACTTCCTGATTTAAACGTATATCAAACAAAACAGACTAGAGTCAGAAATACTCAAAGTAGCTAAACAAATCAAAGACTCCCAAGTTTATCATTTGTTACATATTCAAAATACAGGGAGTTTATTCTACTTTTATCCACAGTGAACATCAGTGACAAAGACAACAACTTATTCCTGTGTAGTTTCGCTATGGGCAGAAAAGGGAGAATCGATGAGACAAGCAGCAGATGACTGAGGAAACAAGCGTGCGATTGTTCAAACTATATAGTACTTTTCTCTAATTTATTAATTAAGAGTCATTCTAAGAATACCCTACTAAATTAAGAATGTTTCACCTTCTCAATGCTGGGACCATCATTGGTATTGGGATGGTCTTTGTTGTCATTTATGCTGTCTTCTGCTTCTCTTACATCTGCATGAAACAAACCAAAGACAACTGATTTTAGCCTAATTGAAGGATGGCAAAATTATGTGTATATTATAGGCCAAATCCTAAATGCATGATCCTCCCCCACCATGTTTTTTTTTTGGTAAGTATTCCCACCATGATTTTGGTATAAATTTTCAGGTCTTAATTTCCATAGCTGCAAATCAACATGATTGGAGTCATAAATTTGTTTAAATAAAATTATGCTTAATCAACTGATATAACTTGAATAGCCTTAATAATTATTTAAAAAAATGAATTCCAAATTTAATACAAACAGACCTGAATACCTAACGTAAGACAACAAACAGACCTGACGAGGGGCTTGTAAACTTTTTTTAAGATCATCTGAACACAGATCATATATGTCCAGCTCCAAAGGATAATCTACTTTCTGCAAATACAAATTATACGGTCAGCAGCAAACTCGAAATTAACAAACCAAACATACCCTGGATGTCCTACTCAGAAAAAGGGTTTGGGGACGCTGAGATGTATGCAGACCTTTAGCCCTACTCGTAGATGTTCTTTTCATGAACACAAGTTTAAAGAATGTTAAAATGAATGGAGAGTGCTGAATTTCTTTGAAATTATTAAATATTTCTGAGAAATTGATGGCGATCTAAAAGTAAAAGACAGTATGGCATGCAATTAAAAGAGAACAAAATGTAAAGCACTTAAAGTAACAGCAAAAGATGCCATTGTAACTGGCGGCTCCCTAACCTCCCAACTCCATATGTGTTGGCTCTCAAACCCTACAAGATATATGCTGCCCTAATCCAACTCAATGTATCCAGGAAATCCAGAAACCCAATCAACTCGAGATAAGTTATTTAGTAAGTGTTATGTACCTAGATCATATACTGAAATATAGAAGAAACAAAGAGATTTATTTAAGTAAACTAATATACTATTAGTATTCTGATGCTACACCAAAATTATAATAGATGGTGCTTCACCATCAGGGCAGAGCTTCTCTGCTATAAAACCACTTATAAAAACTGAATCCTAAACTATACCTAGGTGCCAGATTAAATACTTTATTTTCCTCCAATCTAATCCCCCAAATCATGCAGAGAATCCCTTACTTTAAATGTATATAATCTGTAATTTATTCTCTCAATTAAATCTACTGATTCTGCTCCACCAATCATGATGCATAGTTGACCTAATTATGCATCCAACACCTTTCCTTTCTTTTCGCGTCTATGGTAAGTCTTCATTTCTTTGACTTTCTTTGGCCTCCTATGATAAGTTGCAATTATTGGGGGTCTAACAGTAAGTTACATATGCCTAGCTATTACTCTCAATGCCCTTATGTGTAATGCATTGTCACCTAGCAGAATTTCTAAGAATTTAGTGATTCACAATGAGAAGTAGGAAACTTGAGTTACCCGTAAGATTTTTGCTTTCTGATTTGATTCCCTCTTCCAGAAAAAGCGGACAAATTGAACCGTTAGGTACCTATTCACGATATAGGAAATTAGAAGGTAACACACACTTAACTGTACCTTCCATTATATGAACGGAAGCTAAGCAAAGCGTGCACAAAAAAACAAAGTTTCACAATCCATACAAAGTAAAGTGGCAGGCTCAAATCAACATTGTACGAATTCCTTTTATTTAGCATGTAAAATAAATCAAAGTTGTATATGTTCATAGGAAAACACTATAAACGGATGGGAAATGTAAGATCCCCATATTCAATGGTTATAAGAGCAATAATTACAACTAAAAGAACTTCATCAATAATGACAACTGTCATCATTTGTTGACATATGCTAGCAGCCATATACAGTACTCTTTAAAGACTAAAGTAAATTATACCTCGGCAACCCGTTAACACGTGAATCTTTCACGTAAATCGCACTGCAGCCCAGTGAAGGAGAAGACTTTTCCAATTCTGATTTCAGTCCCTGTATGCATTAAATTAGTTTGTATGAAGAATGAACTGTCAACTGGGTCCCTAGGAGTACCCGTGTCGGACACTCGACACTCGAACACGGACACTTGGACTTGGACACATATTTTAGGCCAAAAACATGCACGTTTTTCAAAATATTGCCGAGTCCGACACATGGACACGTATCCATGTCGGACACTTCTAGCCGAGTCCGAGTAACATAGAGTTGTTATGTAAAAGTTATAAATAATGAAATGAAACAGCAATAGTGAAAGGAGAAGTTCAATTTCCTGTTCAAGTGGCCTCCATCAGGAAAATCAAAAAATTATGAATTGTCGTATTAGACAAGTTCAAGATTTAACTTTATTAAGTATGTTATATGTATCACATGAGAACTTAAAATAATGTTTGAGACAACTCAAAAAATTAAACTGAGTACAGCATGACTTTGGCAATACAACTTACATGCTTTAACCCTTCGTGTAAGTGTTGACCTCATGTGATATATGGCACTTTAAAGAGTAAACTGACTCTGACTCTGAGCTTTCTTCCCCACTATCTGCACAGTGCACCCTGTTATCACGAAAAAATAGGTAAATAGGGGAACCAACAACCAGTGTCCTAAGAGATGGGACAATGCAAGTTGGCAATCTATATCTTGAAAAGAAAAGGGCTTATATTTTTTAAAAGATATGAGAGTGCAAACTATTCACTGTTTTGATGGTCATAAGATTACAGTATTTTTGTTCCACATTTTCAAAAATAAATATGTAATACAAAATGTGCTTTAAATCCACCAACACAGAAATATTCAAGTAATCACCTCTACTCAATTACTGACCCATCAGAACTACTTACAGGATATAAAGCGGAAGAATTACATACACCCTCAGCAGTATCAGTTATAGCGGCAAATTTGGGAAGAAATTTACCCACATACAAACACATGTAATTGGAAAATAGTTAAAAAAATAAGTATATGGAACAGACAATAATACTTTCGGAATATAACTTAACTTCTTTAATTGACATAGATGAGGATATTCAATTAAAACTTTCTGGCTTTCACACACCAGTAAAGAGTGGATATATTTCAAAATGATACTAAAGATAACAATTTTTTCCAGGAAAATTGGCTATAGTTGTAAAAAAACAAAACTGTACTAAAACCTTGATAAGTGAGTCAGCAACCCCAATTAATAAGAACTCAAGTCAACACAAAATTCCTTAATGTCATGTCCTAATCTTCTATAGTTTAGAATTGGACTAATCAAGCACTTGGACACTAGCTGAGCCCCATTTTTCTACTCAGGCCCATGCAACCATGTAAATTCCACAAAAGTAGCTTTCATTGTACCAAACGGACACCACCTTGTAAGGTGAAACCCTTTAGACTCAGTACCACATTAATCAATAATGTAATTGTGTTTAAACATTGTAAATACCTGCTTATAAGTTCGATGCCAAAAAGTCCTTTGATTGCATCAAGATTTTCACTGCAAATCATTATTATGAAACATTAAATTACAACATAATCAACAATTATCTCTACTCAGTAACAAAAATTAATCTTAAAAAAAATGCTCCACTCTTAATACAGGGGGGGGGGGGTAGTGAATGAAAGATAAGGTAATCAACTAAAATTATTGAGAGAGAGAGAGAGATACAGTTATTTGGTGTTTTCAGAAACTGAGAAATGTGTGCAAAATCTGTGTTTTCTTACATATATTGATGAATATTTATATATCAGCACACCAAATATCTTACAGCGGCGAAGTTACCTATTATTCAGGGATTTCAGAGACTGGGAAAGTGTGTACAAAATCTGTGTCCAGCATTCTTCAGCATCCTGTAGATTAGCAATATTTATAAGAAACCACAGGCATATCTAGTATCTTTTGCTGCACGGAAAAGAACTAACAAACCTGTTGCATGAAGGCACCATTGTTCAGCTGGCCAAATTGAGGATACTTTTTCCGCAAAACCTGCGAGTCTAGATAAGTTAAATAGAATCCAACTATAGTGTCACAGAAATATTTGAACAAGTAACTCAAACTATAGAAGAGCCCAAATTAGTAAAAGTACTGTAACCTATACTTGTAATAGGACTATCATAGTAAACGTAATTCTACTTTTATGGCACCGACAGCGAATGCAAAGAGAAATTTTATTGTTCATTTCATCCAAAAGAAATTAAAACACAATCCCCCTTTCTAAGGGATGTAAACAACGGATCCTGATAAAAAAAATAAGGCCAACAGACCATTTGCATATAATATATTATCAAAAGTGCAGAAAAGAATTTTCTTAGAGTGAGGAACTCCAGAATTTGGAAAAATTGAATTCTTGAATAATACCCTCATGAAGAAAAACAATTCTGGAATTCACCAATTCTTAGATATCTAACAGAGCCTGGTTCATAGCTTGTAACTATGCACACAAAACTATCTTTAATAACTCGGCCATAATTACAGAAATTATTTAATCCAATCCAATATCTGGCATTGAGCTATAAAAACTCTAAGGGATAGGGACATACCGTCCAAAACTGCATTGGTGCAACTGCCTTGACACTCTTATCAAGTTCACTAAATAAATCCCGTGTTGCAATGGTCAAGAGATGAGATGACTGATCTAAATCATTGCTTCTACCAGAATGTGGATACGATAAAAGTAGATAATATTAATTAGTGAGATTTCAGTCTTCTAAGGTAAATTCTACAAACATATGGAAACCAAAAATCCAATGAAATTTGAACACAAATATTTATTTGTGCTTAAAGAAGGGATTAACTTTATCAGAGAAGACTTCAGCTGTGGAACTGAGTGTAAGCACTGCAAAGTGGAATTCATGTAGCAGGTATTCCCAAGATTAAATAAGCCAGCAGAATGCCCCTGCAAACAAATGTCTCATTTACTAAAAGATAATAGGATTCAAGTGCATAATTAAGCTGTAAACTAGTACATGAACATCACCAAATTGAATTCATAATTGGTAGGTGTCAGGAACAGGGATTTATGCATATTACTAGTAGTAATAGTAATAGAGTGTTGGTAAGGGTAGTCAGGGTATTTCCTAAGCACTAGGAAAGGAACCTCTATAGATACTAGTTTCATTTTTAATTCTGTGATGTTCAAACTATAATTCAGAAAATGGAAATGCTTTTCCACCAACTCTCTCTCTCTCTCTCTCTCTAATTCTCCGCACTATCTCTCTTTAACTAATTCTCTCTCTCCGGGGTTTCTATCTCTCTAAATCTCTCGATCTCTAGCTGGTTTACTTGCAATTCTACCTATACTTCTCTGTTCTCTACTTGTTTTACTGTTCTTCCCTATCGAAAACATAGAAAATCTCAAAAACTACAAAGTTAGAAACCTCAGTTCCTCGGTAGGATAGAAAAATATTAGCATTACTGTGATTCTTTAAATGTAAACATAATTTTCAGACTCGGCAAAATTAGTATATGCAACCTAGATCAGATAGTCTGTCCCAGCCCGCCCATCCAAAGAGTCAAAGAGATACATTTATGTACTAAGTTACCCGGACACGGGTACGGGTGTCGGACACGGGTGCAGATCCAAGCGTCGGGTTCTTCATTTTAAAATTTTTAAGATCCTTGGATGTGGATCCGAATTTGGACACGGGTGCGGAGACTCGGGTACGGGTTGGATACGGGTGCGGGGACTCGGGCATATAATAATAATATTTGTAGTTTGTCCTATAATTTAAACAATATGCATCTCTCATAAAAAAATCATTTACTTTTACCAACTACTCCAATCATAAATATAACACTTAGTTCTAAAAACCTAATAGCGATTTATCGACAAATTAGAGATTTATCGGAATGATAAATCGGAACAAAAATCGGACAAATTAAAACAAATGTTTAGATTTGGTTTCAGATTTTTTTTTACTATTATAAAAAAAAATTGTATTTGATTTTTAAGTGATTTTATTTAATTAATAAAGATTTAAATTTAATTTAATTTAAATGCAATTTTAAATTGGGTTAAGTATCAAAATGGTCACTGAAGTGGAAGCCAAATATCAATTTGTTCACCGATCTTTACGGGGTATCATTTGAATCATTAAAGTAATAATAAATATCAAACAAATACCTGTATATATGTACTCGGAAAGTAAAAGTAATTTTTCATCGAGTTCTACACATTTTTCTTAAATGCTACTATAATCAAATGAAAAATTATGAATTCCAGTATTTTTGATAATATATTTAGAATTTAAAAAATTTATTTACTATTTATTTTTAATTAAAAGAAGGAAAATGATAATAAAATTAAAAATAAATAGTAAATGAATTTTTAAAAATCTAAATATATTATCAGAAAAACTAGAATTATTAACCTTTCGTTTGGTTATGGAAGCATTCAAGAAATATGTGTAGAACTCAGTGAAAAATTATTTTTACTTTTCGAGTACATTTTAAAGATATCCATTTGATATTTATTATGACTTTAATGATTCAAATGATACCCCGTAAAGATCGGTGAATGAATTGATATATGGCTTCCACTTCAGTGACCACTTTGATACTTAACCCATTTTAAATTTGATTTTAATTCTTTGTTTAAACTTCTAAGGAGTAAGGATAAGTAAAATCAAAAAAGAAAAAGGTACAATGAATTTTAAATAAAATATAGATGTACATGTACACTAGTCAAACAATAATAATGCAGTAGAAGTATGTTAAGTCTCAACAACTGTTGATGGACAGCTGTCCATACATCACAGTAATCAAGGATCAAAGGCACCTTCTCTCCAGTCTCCACTAATCCTTTCTTCTGTACCTTTATTTTCTCCATCTTCTCCTTCTTTTCTTCTCCGTCAATTTCTTTCCTTCTTCATATTTTCTTTCCTTCTACCCCAATTTAGATATGCTTCTTGTCTCCATTATGAAGCTAGTTCGCCGGAGTTTCAGGTTCGCCGGAAAATACACAACGGTACTTCCTCTTCTTCTCTTCCCCAGTCAACGGATCCGGAATCGAGTCAACGGTTCGGACCCATATCCCGTACCCGCATCCGCGTCGGGTCGTGTCGACGCGGGTATAGAGGGTTTTTTGCCAGGTCGGGGTAACTTAGTTTATGTATGCTTGTGCACAAGCATCTAGTCTTGCTTTCATAAAGAAGGTTGACCTTTGCAATATGTAAAATGAGAAGTGAGACTGAACTTTTTGAGAAATAACTTTGCCAAAATTATAGTCTCCATGAGTCTGAGGGTCAAATTTGAATAGCGAGTCTAAAATTAAATGCTTCTAGGAGAAAAATATATTCTAAAAGGAATGAACACTTTTAGGATTCAAATAAATTTGCAATGGACAATGACGGAGATAATAAAGACGGGGAAACAATTATTTACCAATAAGAAAATGTTCTGTATCATGAATTATTGATAGCATGCAAAATTTTCACAACTATTAAAGCAATTAAGGAGGTACTGAAACATCTGTAAGATACATTAAAAAAGAATGTTACCACTGCTGCCACTTGCTTCTTCTGGAAGGTCCTCCATGAAAACGGGACCCTTCTCAGGTGCCTTCACAATCTCATCTGCTGTTCCCATCATCATTAATTTTTGACCCTGTACAAGAGCATTGCATTATTCTACAAATAAACTAAAAGCTTCATCCACGTCAAGTGTGTAATGCCTGGCCAGTCACCCTCTATGTGTACAAATGCAAAAAGCTCCGTGATATCAATATTACGTACCTCTTTCACTCCTAACTTTGACCAATCTGCATCATCCTACATTGTCAAAGAGAAGACCAAAATTTTAACAAGCACACATAAATAAGCCAAACTTGCAAAGCTATCCATCAGAACCTGATACGCAGAATCTACAAATCAATCACCTTTAACAAACCACCTTTCACCATAATCTTCTGTCTTTCCGGTGGTACTCCTGTTAGGTCATACAACTGAGCTTTGAAAACATATGGTGGCTGGGTAGTGTCAATTTCCACACCTGAAAATAGCTCCTTCTGCCATTTTACACTCACTGCAAAGATATTGATAAATATATTATGTCAACTGAACAGAATACAGCCTAAAATTATATTAGGCTCCCAACTGCATGACAAGCGTACCACTCACAATTGTTGTAAAAAAATCTTTCAAGTATTTTAACTCTCAAATGCTCAACAAATTGCCAAGTTACGATTAATGGGATGGATCGTGACATATAAGCGTATAATGGTGTTTATAAATGACCAATAAAATTTTACTTATATGTAGCTTTGTCGTCCAATGCCTAGTGTCCGACAAATACTTTGATATTTTGAGTAATGCCAGTAGATAATTTTCAAGCCCCAAAACAGAAAACTGGAATCATGATGTCAAAGAGCTTAACTAAGAATCCCCTACTCGAACCAAGTAAAACTTTCCCCATACATTTTGAAATATTTTCTTTAGATGTGTCCTAGAGCAGATACAAATATTGTGATAATCCGGGTTTCAAGCTTTAAGAGCATCACTTACCTACCATCTATCAAGTCTATCAAGTCTAATACGCACGATATGTTCAATTGATGCTATTTACTTTTGTGTACACAGAGCAATCAAACTATCGAAAATCAATACCAACAGATTCACACACCTAATTTACTTAAACTACCATTTCGCAAGCCCTAAACACCACATATACTCACAATTACAATACAATTAATCAATTAATAACAGATAATTAGATCATATCAAAATATCACAAAATTAGCTAAACCTAATTACAAATACACATACACACAACTAAACTTAACTTAAACAATTCAATTCATAAATAGACCTAATAAATCATTAATTGAATACAAAATTAAATGAAAATTAGAAGTAAAAACATATGAGCTTTGATACGAAAGAGCTGAAAACTGACCTGTCGGCATAGCTATAGTCATAGATATAGAAGGGGTTGTATGTATTTTCTTCTTCTGTTTGGATGATGTATCCAAATGTTGCTTGCACAAAGGGCAATGCTGCGGAGAGTGTTTATAATTATCGATTACTCTGTTTTATTTGGTACACTCGTGAAATTGTCATCCTATTTTTTTCTTAATTACGTGGTACACCTGAAATAAATTAAATAATGTTTCTCTCTTAGTTATACCCTTTTTTAAGTAAAATGTTAAAAAAAACATTAAACACCGTTTAATCACTATTAATGAATATTAAAAATAATAGAGATATTCTCTTTGGTACACTCGTGGAATTGGCTTTTGCCAATGGTAACATCACATTTTTGGCTTTTATACGTGGTGCACCTGAAATATTAACAGTTGTCTATCAGAAGGGCATGACTAAGAGAGAAACAATATGTCAGGTGTACCATGTATAGAAACCAAAAATGTGATGGTACATTGGCAAAAGCCAATTCCACGAGTGTACCAAAAAGAATATCCCATATTTTAATTTACATCTAACGCTATTAAATTATTAGTTAGATCTACTTTTTTAAAATATATATTAAATATATATTCAAATTCAAATTCAATTTCGTACCTATAAATATATTAAGAGAATGTTGTACCTGAGATTACCTCAGGTATTTTCCCTGAGATGTTTCCATAAAATCAAGAAAAATCTTATGGGTAATCTAGTTTTTACAAAAATGCCCATGCGGGGCCATTTATTTTAAAAAAATTTATAAAGAAGTAAGGTAAGTACATTAGGTAAGTTCCTGAGGTAATCTCAGGAACATTATTCTCATATATTAATAACATTAAAAATATATAAATTTGAATTAAAATAAGATTGAGAAAAAGGAACCTGAGATATATACCTAAAAAATTGAATAAAATCAAAGTAAGTATAATTTTTTAACATACACAATCTTATAAATCTTTTTTTAATATGTAAAATCTTTTACATAAAATCTCAAGTATGTTACATGAGATCAGGTTGCCTATTCTCAATAAGATTTAGGATAGCCATAACAAAATTATAATGGGCTTGGTGATTGTACTTGTCTAGTAAAGCATGCACACGTACCGAGTTGTATAAGATCTTCGTACAAAACAGAGGAAGTAAACAAGGATAGCTACAGTCAAATACAAAAAAAAAGACAATCATGTTTCTTAGTAAATACATAAGTTTGAAACGTCGTTTGCGCCGGATTGATGAACCTTGTTCCAACTTCCAAGTGTGGTTCGCGTTCAAGATTGCTCAAGTGTCAAAACCAGTATATCTTCTTCTTCTTTCTTTTTCCTTCTCTTTTTTTGGTGGTTTTTTCTTTCTTATTGATAGTTAGATACTTAATGTTGTTTAAAATATAAATATTTTTGTTAGAAACTTTTTTGTTGCAAATTGAATTCGATATAACAAGGGGTTGTTGAATTCGATAGATGCTTTTTAGTGATTTTGTTTTTAATATTTAAACTGCAGTATATTAAAAAAGGAACGCAAAATAATAAAATAAGCTAATGAGGACACAAGGCCATATGCAATTGAAGCCCTGAAATTCTATAACGAAGAAGCGGTCAGTTTTCTTCCTCACAATGTTTTTGGCTTGTTTTTAAATCAGTTGCCATTTTTCTTGGATGCTTATTTGCCTTGCCCTAACATACATACAGCCTATAGAATATAAACTTGTGAAGCCTGGTTATACTAAGACGGTGGTCCTGCCAACATGTTTTCTTCACCATATCAACTTCACTGCTAAGGATATGAATGTTGTTGATGCTCAAGAGGAGATGTTTTTTGTTGAACTGACAACTCCCATGGGGGTTACTCATGGGGTTGCTTGTGTCAGGTTTTGCCAATGCATGGGACCAAGACACTCAATTTCAGGTTTGTATTTTGGCCAATAGACGTGGTCATCAGATTTATAGTCTTAGGAGCATTGTTCTTACTTGCTTATTTATTTGTCTCTGTTTGTCAATTACGGATCAAGCACTTGTTTTGGTAGATCTTGTTTTGGTAATTCAATGAATTCGTCTTACAGGAGATAAAATGAATGGTTGTTATTTATGTTGCACTCGGCTTGTTCAGCATCCTAGTTCCGGAGGATTCACACGTGGCGGTGATGGATTATTCACAACAGATATTTCTTGTTAGGAATTGTTGGGTTTAATTACTTAAATTCCTAAATTTTAAATTTTTTATACAACTTGATATCTAATTTCAGTTTGGTCTTTGACAAACATCTCTCAAGTCTTAGTTACATATTTTAATTAGGAAGGGTTTGCAATTATTACATCAACTTTCTATAGGAAGTACTAGTTCCTTGGTATTTAAAATTTCTAGTAATATAATTCAATAAATTAAATATTGAAATATAATAATATAATTTTGAAAGAAATTGTGCACTGCACATGATATAATCTAGTATTATTCAAATTATATAACATGTTGTCACACGGATAAATATTGTAGACAAGTTAGAAAATTTGATACAAGAAAGATTCAATATAAGCAAGTTTGATTCAATATAATTTGCATTCTGACATTAAAAGACCATTCATCCCAGCCTAGTATATTATCATGTCTGGAAAGTTGACTTCATAATACAGTTTATCTCGACAGTAAGGAAAACTTTCTTCCAAGTAGTTCCAACCAATGGCTATCTTGAATCTTCTATACTTGCATATCTAGAAGAAATGGAATATTTTATGGCTGGTTAGGAAAAAATAACCAGAAACAACAATTTGGAACAAAATCTCTGGAACTTTAAGTGATTTGTAAGAAAATGATTCCATCCTTAATGAGTTCGAGCGTTGCTTAAGCGGAGATGGTCAGTGGGTTGCAACTGGTTCTTACAGGTCTGCCACAACTTGTTAGCTATTTATAATGTCTTTCTCATTGCCATACATGTAATACTTTTTTATCTGATTTCAGTAATTTGTTCTAGGGTGTTTGGATCTATTTGCTGGTAGTACTACTGAAGCAGCCAGTACTACTGAAGCAACCACATTGGAAGCTAGCAAAAATCCATTGAGGTGATAATACTAACGATGAATCATCTTTCGTTACCTTAAATATGTTGTTAAACTACACTCTACATCACAAATCTTTGGATTGGATACTTGGAGCCTAAAACAAAAACTTTTCTATTAGCTAGACATGATATTGAAAAACAAACAAGAATTTAAAAGCATGAATTGAATAACAGAAAAATGTTTGAATAAAGCAAATAAAAATTGTTTGTATTAAAGGACAATTAAATCAACTCCTACTCCTAAATTATGAATCTACATTGGTGTCTAAAGTCTCAAGTGGTGTCTCAAAATACAAGATAGAAGCCCCATACATATATACCCTAGGTTCATTTGGGAACTTTTTTATTTTGGTAACTGAGTAACTCAATATCAACCTTTAGATTAAGTAAATGTTCACCGTTAGATGATTAAGTAAACTCAATTATATAATTGACACGTTAAATACCGTCTCCGTCCAATTCTCACTGCTTTACATACATGGATACATCTTCTTTTTAAATGTCATTAGTTGTAACATGTTTTAAAGTTTATTGTTTATGTCGTTCATTACTAAAATCGAGCAACACATCATTCATAGAATTTTTGTAAATATTATAATTTTTAAAGGAACACACTCAAAAATACATAAAAGTAGAGGAAAAATGGAACATAAAAAATTACATCACAAAAAATACAGAAGATTGATATAAAAAACAAATTGAATTGACAAAATAATTAAACACAAAAAAATATTAACAAATATTAAATAACTTAGAGAAACAAATTACAGAACACAAAAATTATAAGTTTCTAAGAAATTAACATTAAAAAAAATGGTGAACACATAAAAACTGTATTAATTCTAAAATCGATGAAATGGAACACAAAAATATAGAGAACATTAATATACAGAACATAAAGAAAAAAATTAAATAATAAAAATACATAACAATAATATACAGAACTTAATGAGAAAAAATTACTTAGCAAAAAATACAGGGCATAGTACACTATTTACAGAAAACCAAATGAAAATTTTGAATTGCATAATAAAATACAAAAAAATATTAAAATAATTAAAAAAACAATAATTATCGAACACAATAAAATACAAATACAGAACACAACAATTATTGAACATAGTAAAATACAATACAAAACAATAATTATGGAACACAATAAAATAGAGAACATTAAAAGTATATAACATTTTCGATTGCATAATAAATACAAAATGTTAGGAATAATTCATGAGTTGTGATGTTAAGAATAAAATTTTACTTATACTTCTTGTATATCCTGATTTATAAAGGATTTAGCACTTTGTATAGGAAATATGTGTTAGACAGTTATCTGTAAAGTTTAGTCAGGAATGAACAGTGCATCGAGTATTACATGTCAGGAACTGAGATTGAATCCTGATATGTCAAGTCAACTACTGATCAAGTACTGATGGGATGGTCAGATCCTGATGCAAGATGGAATCCTGATATCAGTCGTGTTACTGATGATGTCATTATGGATGCTACAGAAACTGGCAAGTGCTATAAAACAGGATCTTTGTTTGAGGAACAAGCAAGAAGATTTTATGAAGGAAAGAATTTTCTATTGATGGAAACTATCAACTGGACGGCAGAACATTGTCATATATAGATTATCTTTCTGTGATTAGTTGATAGGAAGCATTATAAATGCTCTCTCTATATCATTGTAAAAGAGCGATAGTGATTGTGATTGCGATTGTGATTGAACGAATTGTAAGTTCGTTAGAAGCTCTATATAAGGTTTGTATTCGAAAGATCGAAACAAACAGAGAGATTTATATTGTCAGCAGCTGCTAAAGGTATTTGTACACCTTTGGTAGAGTTTGTATTTGATCTTATTAATACAAACAGAATTTGATTCATTCATTTATTCTTGTTCATATAATCAAGCAAAAATCAGACACGATTATATAACTTGTATTCAACCCCCCCTTCTACAAGTTATTCGAGTTAACAATTGGTATCAGAGCAGGTTGATTTCGAATAATCATAAAGATCTGCAATCATGTCTGGTTACAAGGATGGGAATACTAAGATTCCTATGCTCAAGAGAAACGAATATACTCTATGGGAAGTAAAGATGTTGCATCATCTGGAAGCAACAGATCCTGATTATCTTGACAGAATCAGAGATGGACCTTTTATCCCAACTAAGTTTGTTGGACAAGCAACTGTTGATGGTCAAGTTGTTCCAGAACATACAACAGAGAAGCCAAAATCTGAGTGGTCAGATAAGGACAAGGAGAATGTTCTTAAAGATGCTAAAGTGAGAAACATATTATTTAACAGTCTTGATTCTGTTCTCACTAACTATGTTCTCTCTTGTAAAACTGCTAAGGATATATGGGACAATCTTAAGGTTCACTGTGAAGGAACTAAGCCTGTCAGGAAGAATATGAGGACACTACTTATACAACAGTATGAGTACTTTGAATCCAAGTCTGGTGAGTCACTTACTGATACCTTTGATAGGTTTACAAAACTCATCAATGAGATGGCCATGCATGGTAAATATTATGACTTGGAGGATATGAATACAAAGTTCATGAAAGCTTTGCCTGATTTCTACAATGAGAAAATATCTACGATTGAGGAAGCTAATGATCTGGATGAGATATCATTAGAGGCAGTGTATGGAAAACTGAGAGCCTATGAACTTGACAAGCAGCAGAAGAAGAGCAGGAGTGAAGGAAAGATGAAGACTGTTGCACTTACTGCTCAATCTGAATTAAAGAAGCTTCCGGAAGAACAGCATGAAGAGATTGCTGTAAAGAACTCAAGGAAGAAGAAAAACAAAGAAAGTTCTAAGTCAGAGACTACTGATATAGACTCTGACAACAATGATTCTGAATCTGAGATGCAGGAACTCTTTGCTATATTTGCTAAAGCTTTCAAGAAAGGAAGATTCAAAAGGAGAAGATTTAGCAAAGGACCTTTTCAAAAGAAGGAGGAGAAGAAGAGTGACAAAGGCAAAAGTACAATTGTCAAGCTTGATAAGGCCAAGATCAAGTGCTTTAACTGCAGCGAGCTTGGACACTTTGCTAGTGAGTGTAAGAAGCCTAGGAATTCAGGAAAGGGTAATGCACTTATGGTCACACAGAAGGATTGGGCTGATTCCAGTGATTCTGAAGATGAATTGGATTATGACAACATTGCACTGATGGCAAATGTTTCAGACAAACCTGGATCTCCAAAGAAAACTTCTCCATCCTCTATTAAGGTATCACTTCACTCTCTTGATTCATTTGATAACTTAAATTCTGATGAAATTAGATCTATCCAAGTTGAGTTTAAGAATCTTATGACTAATTTTAGAATTCTTACTTATGAAAAAGATGAACTTAAGATTAAGAATGATAAATTAGTTGATAGAAATAATTTTCTTAAATCTGAGTTAATTTAAATGGAAGAATACAAGTTAAGTTCTGATAAAGCTAAGCATGATTACAGTGTTATTCTTGAGGCTTATGACTATGTCAGAAAAGAACTAGAGGAAGAGAGAGATGTGATTAAGATCATTAACATTTCTGGTAAAAAGACACAAGAAATCATCGAAAATGGAATTCGTGGTAAGGTTAATGGTTTAGGTTTTGATAAGGCTAGACAAGAAGAAAAAGTAGCTATTGTCAATGATGATAGTAAAGTAGAAGCTAGCACATCTAAATCTGAAGGTAAGAAAATTGTTTCTGAACCTAATCATGTTAAATTTGTTAATTCAAAAGGTACCCCTGTTGTACACAAAAGGATTAACAATAGTAATTCAGATGAGAAAGTGTTCGAGAAACCTAAGAATGTAAACATAGGGTTTCTATCTAAGTCTCAGTTGAAACAGAGATTAGATGGTCTTTCAGAGTCTAGCAAGATCAAAAGAAATAGGAATGGAAAAGATGGTATTAACAAAGAGAATAATTACAAGAATGTATCTGATGCACTTAGGAAAAAATGCTATAAGTGTGGAAATCATAATCATTTGGCCCTAGACTGCAATCAAAAACCTTCTTGGAAAACTGAGTCCAGATTCCCCAAGACTCAGAAAATTCAATACCAACCAAAAAAAGCTTGTTATCATTGTGGTAGTTTACTTCATTCCATTTACATGTGTAGAGAATATCATGAACTGTATTATGACTATTATTCTTTGAAATCTGAAACTCCTAGTCACAAACAGTTTGTGAAATCAGAGTCTAAGGTTGACTCTGCAACAGGTAAAGTAAAGGCAAAATCTTCAAAGCCTGTTGTTTCTAAATCTAGTAAGAAAGGATCCAATCAAAGTTGGGTCCTAAAAAATTCTAACTAGTTACTTTTTGTTTGCAGGGCACAGGAAAGAAGCATTCAATTATCTTGGACAGTGGATGCTCTGGACATATGACTGGAAAGAAGTCCCTGCTTACAAAGTTTGAGAGGAAAGCTGGCCCAGTAATATCTTTTAGAGATGGCAACAAAGGAGAAACTCTGGGATATGGCTCAATTGTTTTGGGGAATGTCATCATAGAAAATATAGCACTGGTTGAAGGCTTGAAACATTACTCTTTTAAGCATAAGTCAACTGGGTGATAAAGGTTACAAATCAATCTTTGACAGAGAAGGATGCAAAATCTTGAATATGCAGAATGGAGAAATTGTTCTAACTGGTCAAAGACATGGTAACATATATGAAGCCAGCTTAAGTGATACATCTAAAGGAATTGTTAGATGTCTATACATCAAAGCAACAAGTGATGAAAGCTGGAATTGGCACAAGAAACTCTCACATCTCAACTTCAAGAAGCTTAATCAACTTGTTAAGCACAATCTGGTGAGAGGCCTACCTCAGGCAAATTATGTGCAAGATGGACTTTGTGATGCATGTCAGCTTGGAAAACAAAGAAGAACCACTTTCAAGAGCAAGGTTGAAAATTTAATTACTGAACCATTTCACATGCTACATCTTGATCTGTTTGGTCCAGTAAACATTATGTCTATCAGCAAGAAAAGATATGATCTAGTGATAGTTGATGATTTCACAAGGTTCACATGGGTGTTCTTTCTACACAAGAAGGATGAAGCAATCTTTCTAGGATATTCAGCATCTAAGGCCTTCAAAGTTTATAATCTCAGAACTCACATTGTTATGGAATCAATTCATGTTGCATTTGATGATAAGAAATTTGGAATTCTGCAAACTGATGAGAGTCATGACAAATTAGAATTTGAAAATCTGAAGAATTCTGAGATACTCTCCAGTGATGATGAAGGTTCTCCAGAAGGAATTTCTATTGCTTCTCAAAGGAATGCTACTGTTGAGGGGGAGCAAATGAATCAAGAAGAACACAATGATCATCAGGAGCAGACTAGCCTTTCAGAGTCTACTCCATCAGGAACTGATCTTTCAGAGTCTACTGAGGAAAGATCAGTAACTAGCAGCAATATGGAATCTACTGATTCTATTGATCAAAGGGGAGTTATTGAAGGCTGAGAGAATTCTTCTACAAGAGATAACACTAACTTAGGGGGAGAGACTAGCAGAGTCAATCTACCACCTGTTAGAAAATGGACAAAGGATCATACTGAAGATTTGATTATTGGTGATCCAAATAGTGGTGTTCGAACTAGAAGATCAATTCAAAATGAATGCTTGTATAGTTGCTTTCTCTCGAAGAATGAACCTAAGAAGGTTGAAGAAGCCTTACAGGATCCTGATTGGGTAATTGCAATGCAGGAGGAGTTAAATGAGTTTGAGAGAAACAAAGTCTGGAAACTTGTACCAAGACCTAAAGATAGATCTATTGTTGGTGCAAGATGGGTTTTCAGAAACAAGCTAGATGAATCTGGTATGATTGTAAGAAACAAAGCAAGACTGGTGGCCAAGGGTTATTCTCAGGAAGAAGGCATTGAATATGATGAGACCTTTGCACCTGTAGCAAGATTGGAAGCAATCAGAATGTTTCTTGCATTTGCAGCTCATTCAAAATTTAAGGTATACCAGATGGATGTAAAGAGTGCTTTTCTAAATGGCAAACTTGATGAAGAAGTGTATGTGGAACAGCCACCTGGATTTGTTGATCCAAAGTTTCCAAATCATGTCTACAAACTTGACAAGGCACTCTATGGACTAAAGCAGGCACCAAGAGCATGGTATGAGACTTTGTCTAAATTTCTTCTTGAAAATGGCTTCACAAGAGGTACAATTGACAAAACTCTATTCGTTAGAAAGATAAAAGGTGAATTGCTTTTAGTTCAAATTTATGTTGATGATATCATATTTGGCTCTACTAATGAAAAATTGTGTGCTAAGTTTAGCAAGCTTATGCAGTCTAAGTATCAGATGAGCATGATGGGTGAATTAAATTATTTCTTAGGCTTGCAGGTCAAACAAACTGAGACTGGTATTTTCATTAATCAGTCAAAGTATATCAAAGATCTTTTAAAAAGGTTTGACTTTCAAGACTGTGCAGTTGCAAAAACACCCATGGCAACAGCCACTAGACTAGACTCTGATCCTAAGGGAAAGAGTGTGGATAATACTAGTTATAGAGGCATGATAGGCTCATTGTTATATCTAACTGCAAGTAGACCAGATATAATGTTTTCTACCTGTTTATGTGCTAGATTCCAAAGTGATCCTAAGGAATCTCATTTAATTGCTGTGAAGAGAATTTTTAGATATCTCAAAGGAACTCCAAATCTTGGTTTGTGGTATCCTAGAGAATCTGATTTCTTCATAATTGGCTATTCATACTCTGATTATGCAGGGTGTAAGATAGACAGGAAAAGCACTACAGGTACATGTCAATTCTTGAGAAATAGATTGATTTCTTGGGCAAGCAAGAAGCAACAATTTGTCTCAACCTCAACTGCAGAAGCTGAGTACATAGCAGCAGGCAGTTGTTGTGCACAGCTCCTTTGGATAAGAAATCAGTTGATGGATTATGGTATGACACTTAGTAATATTCCTATGTTTTGTGATAATACTAGTGCTATCAAAATTGTAGAAAATCCAGTTCAATATTCAAGGACTAAGCACATTGATGTCAGGTATCATTTTATTAGAGAACATATTGAGAATGGTACTGTGGAACTTCATTTTGTTCCTACTGACAAACAGCTTGCAGATATTCTAACTAAACCACTTGATGAGACTACATTCAGTAGATTAGTAAGTGAGTTATGAATGTTAAATTTCTAGATCTTTAACATCTGCAAAAGTAGCAAGGTATGTTGTTTTTAGCTTATAGACTTGATATTCTTGTCAGGATCTATATTTGATTGTTAAATGCTTTAGCTATAACACTTTGCCTTGGTAAATTTCAGTATGATAGACTTGTTAATAATCATCAGGATTAGAATTGTTATCAGGATGCTGACGTCATCAGTATTGTGTCAGTATCAGGATTATGAAAATTGTTTCAGATCCTGACGTTTACTTTGTGTAGTAATCTAATTCTGTGATGTGTTAAGTCCATGCCAGCAAGTTTTAATATTTGCATACTGATAATTTATACATCATTCAATAATCAAAAGACAAGTAGATAATAAGAAATTGTATTTTCATTAATTGAAAGCATTACATACATGGAAATGAAATACAATATATTTTTGTCTAAATTCTACTGATATCATGTACTTGTCTAATGATATGGATTCTGAGACACAGGACAAGGAGCAGCATCAAGAAATCCATCAGGGGATTTGAACAGCCTCGTCTGCTCTTGGATTCCTTGTCTGGGCGACTTGAATGAGAGTAGCTAACTTAAATGAATAGCATCTCCATCAAGATCAACCTCAGACTCTTGGCCAAATTCTTCATCCTTAAGTTTTGAGGAGGTTAGGGGAAGATTGTATCCAACAGATGGATGTTCTAGGAGAAACCTCTGGATATTAGCTAAAACTACTCCATCCATGACTAGCTCGATGAGAAAAGTCGTCTCTTCAAAGAGATGATCAAGAACAGTCTCTTCAAAGAGATGATCAAGAACAGGATGTTCATCGACTGTGAAAAACCTAAAGAATGGGTTTGAATGGAGTTTTGGTTTGAGAATCATTGTTGAGAAGAAAAGAAATTGAAAGGTTTATGGAGAATGGCATAAGGCGTCTGTTTCTTTTATAGAAGGGTTTTTTTCTAATATGTCCCATTTTAAAATGTCAATTATGATTGTGTCCCATATTTATCTATAATTATAAATCTATCCCATTTTTCAAATATATCCTATTTTTTATTGTAACCATGATTAACTAACTAACTACACATTCTTAAAAGACATTTTTGTCCTCTTACTTAAATGAAAATTGTACTAATTACTAATACTAACTACTATCTATATATAGGGTTAATCACATTGTTGAACCCAAGCAAGACAAGTTTTTCTGCAAATAGTTTACGTACACATGTTTTATATCTTGATCACCTTCGTACCTTGTAGGCTTGTACACAGATTCCTACTCTAATTACCACTGAATGAATTGGCCCCTGCGGGGCCGGAGGGAGGGAGGGTAAGAAAAAGGAGGGAGATTTTGGTCTTATTCAGAATAAATATATGTATAAATATATGTATATAAATTATATAAGAATTAAATTTATATAATTATTCAATAAAGAGGTACATATTTATAATTGACTTGTTAAATTGGGACATATTAAACTAATACCCTTTATAGAAAGGCGTGAGAAGCTGAACAGTCACTTGGAACTATCAATGAAGTCAGATGCTAATTATCACGTGTGACTGTATTTCTTGTATTTTCAAGAAATGTCGAATATATCTAACCAATTGATTTTGTTCAGATTAATTGTTTATTTCTTTTTCAGATAAAAGAAAAGAAGAGAAAAAAAAATGCCACGTGGAAACTCCATTTAAGTCTCTGGAATCAGGATGATATTGATCAGGATTTCAAGTGTGACCATCAGGATTTGAGAATTATTATTTTTAAATCACGTTGCATTTTGTGATTATTTTGATGGGAGGTCAACAGGAAAAGGAAGCTGATCAGTATTGATTTTTATCTTGATAATACCCTGATTTATTTCATGAAAATCAATTTTGGATTTTATTTTCCAAAAATCGTGGGTAACCGCACTTTTCAGGGACTGACACTTGTCAATCTACGTGTCGACGTGGGATAGTGGTCTGAAAGATTTATGAAATATATTTGTTTTGAAACTCAAATCGTGTAATTGTTTTCTCTAATTTCACATTCTCTAAAGCAAAAACACTCTCGAGTTTTCAAAATCACTAATCCATTTCAAGAATTTTTCAAGTTCTTTTCAGATCAAAAATGGCAGCTCAAAGAAGATTACCTAAGTCAGTAGCCTTCAAGTTTGGTGACTTCGATTTTATGACGAACAATCATGTAGCAGCTATCACCAACAAGGAAGGAGTATTAACTGATTTTCATCCAATCATGAACTTTCTGGCGTATGGACCATTAAGTTATGCATTGACAGCATCTCCACAGTTTAATCAAGCAGCTGTTACACAAGCTTGGGAGAATGCTGAGGTAATTGATTCTACTCAAAGTCAATCAGGTAAGATTGTTCTACACTTAGGACAAGATTCTTTTGATATTACTGAATCTGTTGTTAATTCAGTACTTCACTTACCTGTTAGTTTGAATTATGAGAATGTACCATCTGATGATGATATAAGAACTATGTTATCTGTATTAGGTTATAATGGACCTTTAGATAACATGAGCCAGTTAAGAAGATCTTGTCTTAGGAAAGAGTGGTCTTTCTTCTTTGATCAATTAGCTAAATGCTTTACTGGTAAATGTAGTTCTTTTGATCAAATTACTTTTGTTACTTCACATATTGCTTACAGTTAGCTTTATGACAGAGTAATTAATATTGGTCACATTATCTTAAATCAGAAGAGTATTAAACTTGGGTTAAGAGATCAAAACAGGAAAATGGTTTATTATCATAGATTTATGCAAATGTTTATTAACCATTTTATTCTTGATGTTGAAACTAGATTTGGTAAAGAACATTGTGTTTCTTCTTATATACAGCAAAAGAGAATTTTCTCTGACATTACAAAGAAGGACAATGAAAAGAATCTAGATGAAATACCTGCAATTCATTATCCACATCATGTTCAGGTAATTCTTACAACTCATCTTCCTACTCTCTACAATTCTTCTTTCTTTTGTGGTGAAATGGCTCAGGAATCTCATTTGGAGGAGAACCCACCTGTGTCTACCCAAGTAGCCCAAAACATTATAGTCTTTGAAACAAATCAAGAACAACGTTTTAATCCACAGCCTATTGTTTCAAAGAAATCAACCTCTGGTGTTTCTCAAAAGACATCAGTTGTAAGGAAGAGAAAATTTGTTGTGTCAAGTAGTAGTAGTTGTAACACCCCTAGATCCGGGGTCGGAGATCCAGGCTGTCACTAAATCCTTAATTCCCATTTTAATAAACATTACTCTCAATCTTCCTTTTTGCATGCTGTGACCCCTCAGTCAAACATAACATTTACAGATTATAGGCTCAGAGACGAAATTAAAATGTTACTGAGTTATTACAACCATCCTGAAATAGATATTACAAACCCAAATTGTCATAATCTTAAAAGTTCAAATTAAAAGGATTACCATCTAAGGCGGCATCTACAGCCACAATACGGTTTGGTTTTCAGAAGCTTACACAAGTCATGCTTGTAAATAAACCTAACCAACCTAAGCTGCAAACCTATCCAACTTAGTCTACTCACATGTGGTAATGCTGCTGGGTGTGACCTCGACACCTGCCTCGTAAATAGTCTCCTATACTGCTGACCGGTTAGCACGCTTTTGCGGGGAGTCTGACTTGTTCTTGCCATGCTTATCTGTTGTTGTGTGGTGGTATATATAAAAGAAAAGCAAGAGTGAGCAATATAGCTCAGCCATATAATAATAGTTTTCAAAGTACTTTTGTTAACGTAAACCATAAAACATATCGTATACTGACATTGTATTATCCTTAAACATTTTCATTCTTTATCCAGAAATATAACGAAGAATTTCTGAGGTACTTTGAATAGTTCATCATTCTGTCAACATTATCGGTAACTGAGCACCTAGGCTTTTATTATAGTGTTGCAATACAATTCCAATTGGAAGAATGGGATTATGCTGGAGCCTCTTCCACGATATTTGGTGATCAGCCAATATACCGTGCCTCTGCTTCTCTACTAGTAGAAGGACGACGTTCCCTTATCGGGTTGCACCCTGACCGCATATGGGCCTTATCATTTGGACTACGCTCGAAGGCGATGTCCCCTCTTCCTCCAATCCCTTAGAGAATTCTATGCATCGTAGGAACAGAATTTAATTCAGTTTCCCCCAAGCACAAAGCTTGACGACTGGTTTAATAATCATTACTACCTTTACTTCCATGAGTAATTGAGGAAGTAACTCTGATGTGTGGGTTGACTTTAGTCAACAGATTTCGATTACTAAGAATCGCCTCATCAACATAACTTGGGAGTTGGTCGGAGTTTTGAGTGTTTAGTCAAACCTGAGCCCCTCCTTACTAGGTAGGGTGCATTTCTTGTTGGTAGCGAAGGGAGAAAATAATTAATACTAGCTCCCAAAACCTTGGGTTCCCGAGTTTTGATAAGTTGAGTGAAGTATCGATACTTTTTCGATGAGTGTAGCTATAGTCCATGAAGAAATGGGAACCCGTCCTATTTTTAAATACTTTTCCGACGGTCAGAAAATATTTAAAATACTTTTTAAAGTTTTTAAATCACTTTTAAAAATAAATAATATGATTTTTAAATCATCCTGGAATATTTAATAAATATTTAAATAATATTTATTAAATAAATAGTCAGCTTAGAATATTTAATAAATATTTAAATAATATTTATTAAATAAATAAACCTTCAGACTATTCTCAATAAGAAAATAATATTCAAATTATTAATAAATATTCAAATAATATTTATTAATATCTTCAAAGAAATTTTCAATCCGAAAATACCCAATGTATATTTATTGGAATATTTAAAAAAATATACGTCATATAACCCTTCCGGTGACTTCCGGGTTTTATGCCTTATCCTAACGAAATATCTCCGACTCCCTTACTAAGAAAAGGTATTATCATACCCTACTGGGAACTTGTAACACATCACCATATACATATATATAAGAGTCTATGCATACGTACATACTTAACAGGTTTATAAATCCCCGTAAATGACCATACATCATATGCTGATTCGCAAAAATACTATCAAGCAGCTCATAGCATTTATACCACAACAACAACAGTTTGTAAATACTTGAAATACAAGTTTTGAAAACTTGCCTGATCGTGTCGGAATAGTCTGGGCTATGCCTCTAGTGCGATGATCTATAACAACCAATAAGGTTCGGTTAGTTCGTTAAACAATCCCGTCAAATCGACTATTCACGTAAAGACACAACTTCGTAACCATACATCCTTATTACACGTTTGGCTTATTATACGTCTATGATATCCTTTAACCACTTTTGGGTAATTATTGGTCTCGTAACGACTTTCGTTAAAGGTCATTTTCAACGAAACTAAAGTTTGTCTCGTATCGTCCCCTAAAAGAGTTTTTCACTTGCGCAACTTCGATTCGAAAAATTCTATAAAATTGAAAAATAAACTTTTTCATGAAATTCTTTTTCTCACTTCTTCTTAACTGTCCAGTGGATTTTTCATCCAAATTTCATAATTAAGAACATCTTTTTAATATCTCAATTGTTGCTCTAAATATAGCTTCTTTCTGCAGTGGGTTCTCATGCGCATTCTTGACTTAAACATTTCTATAAAATCGAAAATTAAGCCTTTTGTCTTCAAATTTTTACAGGGACTTAACCACTGACTAAGTTAACCCCTGTAAAAATTTCATAATCACAGACCATTTTTAAAGGGTTCGTTTGACTTGGTAAAGTCAGTCCATCTTAACGATTCGTCCATTTTAACCGGTTTCACTAAAACGAGCATATCTCATAAACCGTAAATCGTAATCACATGATCTTGGTGTCAAAACAAACTACAAAACAATTCCTACTGGTTTATGGCCAAAAACTTACCAAGAAAACATTTGTTGAATTCGGTATTACTGCTCAAATGATCTAATGAAATTTCGACATTATAACGACAATAAACCGAACATTTCCAAATTCCATGAACTCCATCTAACCACTTAATTCAACCACACACCATTAAGATCATATAAACATCATCAAGGATCTATAAAACCAGTGGTAACATCCATTTATCACTATCCAAAATTTTACACATACTTATAAAGTTTAAAACATCACAATCCCCTTAAACATGTACATACTTGCATCAACCTTTCAAACCAACTTATAACTCATAAGGTTTAAGGTGGGTGTGAGTGTTTTACCTTCCTTGGAGTCTTAACAACCTTAACCAAGCTTGACTTTCCTTAAAAACACCTTAGATAGCTTTAACAACCTTTAATCTTCAAGACCTAAACAACCAAGTTTAAAATTTTCGTAGTCAGCATCACCACTCTTGAAAGAACTGGAAAAACGAGGGTCTTACCTTCCCTATCTGAACGAGGCTCCTGAATAAGAGTTGTAGAGCATCTCAATACCTTTCCAGAAAGCTATAGAACATAAAATTTCATTGAGAAATGAGGGAGTTATGGCAGGTTGAAGTGGCTGCTCTGATTTTGGCCGAAAATAGAGAAAATGGAGGGGGAGAGCTTTTGCTATCTTTTCTTATGTAATTGATAAAATGATATGTATAATTGATATATATCAATCATACTTCAGCACTTATCAATTACCCAAGGTAATCTCCAAAGTGATTTTGCAAAAGAAAGGTAATTGGCAATTTGTCCCAAAAATGGTATACAATGCTTGGTTTAAATTATCATAACTTGACTTATTTGATTAGCATCCAATGCTCCTTGCCTTGCATGGCTTGCATGGCTATCCCATGGTAAATTGCAGGTATATTACTCACCTATTAATCAACCAATGCTTACTGTTGGTCCAGGAAAGTATTGCAGAAGGGGGGTTGAATGCAATACTAATAAATTTCAAAAACTATTTCAACAACTTAAATAGAATTTGTGATTTACTAGTAGAAGAAATGCAAACACAAGTAAAATCAAATACGAGGATTTCACAAAATAAATGTTTTATTTATTTTGCAAAGTTTTGCTACAACCTTGAGAACAAAATAATTCTCAAGCTACAAATACTCAAGAGATTACAGTGGTTGAGTTATTTAATGTATAAGTAGAATGCTCTATTTATAGAGTGATAATCTACTGTACTATCACCATCAACATGGGTTGTTGAGTTGCTGTTATATTCCTTTTGCAGCTCATTCCATGATTCATTCCCATGTGATCAACACAAAGTAACTTTAAGATACTTTCCACATTTGAACCACCCAGATCTAGCCGTATTCAATTTTATCTGCTCTAGACTTTACAGGTTGTTCCATGTGATCTCTCGAGCTTCAGTTATAGACTTTCCAAGCTTGCTGTAAAGGTTGAATATTACAACACGCCTGCTTCTTTTGAACATGTACTCTGTCGTTTAATTTGACTTAGAAAATTCCTAAGTCAGGCTGATTCTATATGACAGTATGTTTGCCACAAAGTTTGTTGTCAATGGATTATGCTTTGGTTGACAGTATGAATTTCCCGCAGATATTACTGTCAAGAATTTTGCTTTGGTTGACAGTATGAATTTCCCGCAGAGATTGCTGTCAAGAGTTGTGCTTTGATTGACAGCATGTTTTTCCCGCAGAGATTGCTGTCAGGAATTCCAAACTTACTGTCGCAGACTATATATCAAAGTTGCTGTCATTAGAATCTCCGCCAATGTTGCTGTCAAGTTGAAACTTGCTGTCGACTCCGTGAAACTTGCTGTCGACCTAGGCAACATGATGTTTCCTTGTAACCTTATTGTCAGGGTTTGACAGTAACTTTTATTCCTTCTGTCGAACTTATGTATTTCTTGAGGCTTGAACATAATCGAACTTCTTCCAAGAATTACACTTATTACATGACAGTATTTATTTAAATTACAAGAATACATTTCAGGCTATGACAGTATGTTCTACTTAGTAAAAACTAAGTATACCAATAAAACTAGTTAAGTTGTCTATTCCATCACCCATAAATCCCAACAATCTCCCCCAATTTGTTTTTATGGACAATAAGGACAAATTTACAAATATCATGCTGATAACTTAACTAACATAGATCAGAAAGAATAAACTCTTCATTTCTGACCAATGATTAAACTGAATTGTTTTCAAACAATATATCACAAAAGTTCACAATTAAAAAAAAACTTTACTTATCTTGATTTGAACTTTTCACTTTGCTCCTTTTCCCTTAGAGCTCTTCTGAGATTTTCAATTAACTCTTTTTCTTCAGGGGACTGTGCATCATCTTCATTTTCCACAATGTATTTTCTGATCATTGAGGAAGCAGTGTTTAATGTATCTCTGAGTTCCATCCAGTAAACATTTTGCTTTACAATTGATCTGAATTTTAGCACATTTCCCTCCATCTTGAATCTCCTCCCAGGAAACTGATTTAGAGTTTCCCTTCTTTGTTTGTCCAAGCTGGGATCCTCTCCTCTCCTCTGATCAAGAATCATATCAAGCTCCCAAGAACACAGTGTTTCAAGACTGTTAGTTGATCCAACCACTTGCCAGTATAATTCTTTTAACACACTGGTCTTCAATTTAGAGAAACTATCTACATAAATTTCTTCTTTGCCATACTTGATTCTCAAAGGATTGTCCAGTACACATGGCTGATAGTTGGATTCTTCACTGTTGATCTTATTGATTTTACTGTAATTTTTCTTCATTTCAGCTTCAATCTCATCTTCTATCTGTTGACGAGATTTTTTCCTTGATGCTAATTCTTCTTTGAACCTTTGCTCTGCTTCATACATCTTCATTTCATGTTCTGAATAAGGTTTTCGCATTTCAATCCAGTTATAATCAGGAATAGGATTGTCTTCTTCATACTCCAAACCAAGAATTTGATAGACATCATCATCATTGTGAAGTGTCCAATCTCCAAACTTCTCAATAAATTCAACATGCCTGGCTTCATAGTACTTGAGAACTTGATCCATGATCTTCTTTGAAACATTATCATAGGTTTGCAGTAGCTCAACCATCCTTTCCAGATTGAAGAAATCAATTCTTCGTTTTACAGTTTCAGAAGTTTGAATGAGTTTCTTGGAGATCACCTTTGATTTTGATATTTGAGTGAAGTCAGATTCCACTGTAATCAACTTTTCATTGTTTTGCCATAGAATGTATCTTGCAACTTCTTCTTTTGGTCCATCAAATTCTATGGATACAGAGGTGATTGTTTCTTTGGCATTCAGCTGCATCATTTCAAAGCTATTCATTCTTCTCCTCATGATAGGTTTCTTGAGTCCCAACCCTGTAGCTTTTCCTTCTCCTTTGTAGACAGTCTTTCCCTTTGTTGGTCTTTTTGATTTTCTCTTGATTCTTACTGTCTTGAATGATTTGACAGTAGGATCGTTGACAGTTTCTTTTATAGGGCTTCTGATAATGTCTTCTTTGACAGTATCTTCAATGACTGTTACTTCATCCTGACTGACAGCATCTTTATTGACATCCTTGACAGCATCTTTGTTGACAGTATCTTTTTCAAGATGTATACTGTCAATTTCCATTTCTTCTTGATTTCCTTTCAATGCTTCAAGTACTTCTTCCTCTTTCTTCTCATCAACTTTCTTGCTTGAGCTAGAATTTTCCGAATTTTCCTTTGATTCTGCTTCTTTGACTTGAGTTTGCTCTTTTGAAGAGTCTCTCAGTTCTGTTCTCTTAGGTACTCCAGCTTCACCTCCATCTTGACTGTCATCATCATCTTTCTCCAAAGTGTCATCAAAAGTGCAGTTTCCTCCTTGAGCATTTCTGCTTGAGTTTGCTTTGGCAATGAGCTTTTTAATTTTGGCACTGTACTCTATTTCTCTCTTTGCCAATAGCTTGTGAATATCTTTGACTGCCTGAATCCTTTCCTTGGTGATGGGTGCTTTCAGCAATAATTTAAGTACTTCCATGATGACTTTGCTTTTCAGAGATGTTTTGCCTTCAAGTGTTAAGAATCCCAGACCTTTAGTTCCTTTGGCTGTTGTCTGTTTAAAGCTTACACCATATGGCTGGGAACTTACTTCTGGAAGTTTGTTGTTGACCATTGTGCCCAGTTTCATATAGAGACTTTCATCAAAGATGGTAGAGTTTTTCTTCACTAGAATCCCAAGGATGTATTGCACTCTGGCAGAGAAAGTTTCCAACAGTTGAGTTGTTATGAATATTGAATGTCCACTCTTCAGATACACTTCAACTGCCCACCTCTTCTCTGAGCTAATCTTCACAGATAGATTTACAATCTTTTCTTTCAAAGCTTCTGCCAATTTAGCAGGTTTTCCTTTAGTCACTGTGATTGCTTCATTCACCAGATTGTTGAATTCCTCATCCTTATTATTCAAGGTGCTCTCCATATGACTTACTGTTATTGAGTCAGCTTCTTCTTGGGAATATGTACTTCCATCAGTCCAAATGATAGGCTCTGAAGAAAACACATATTCAGGCAACTTGTCTTTGCCTTTACCCATCCTATTTGATTCCTCTTTTTCTCTCCATAGCCTCTCCAATGTGGATTCTTTCTTCTCAGGAACTGGTTCATTGATTTTGATTGAGGATGCTTTAATTCCTTGTATTTGACTTAATACCTCCTTGGATACTAGCATTTGTTCCCCATATACTTCAGCTTCAAAAAGCTCCTCAGTTCCAGAGGCTATTGCAGTTTTTACTCTCTCTTGCTCCCCCTTACTCCTTTGCTCCCCCTGTCTTTTAGCTTCCCCTTGTAACTCCACCTTTCTACCTGGTTGCTCAGCCTCTTTCTGATCTTTTACTTTCTCCCCCTTAGTTAAGTTTGCAGCATGAATTAATGAAGAGAGTGATAGTAGTGTGGCTTGAATTTCAGCAAAACCAGTCTTCACAGTAGATGACAGGTTGTCCAGTTTGCTTTCCATTGTAGCACATCGATTTTCCAGTGCTTGGAGCCTGTCATTTGAGGATGCAGAAGGACCACCAGACCTAAGCCTTTTAGGAGGTAAGGGATAAGTCTGGGGCATGGAGGCTGTTGGGGTTCTCACACTCTCAGTGTTTTTATAGATGATCTCATCATCTCTCATAAAAGTTCCCTCAAGGCCTAATGCCTTTTGTTTATTGGCTCCCTCAAGTTCACTCTGGACATGCTCAAGTCCCTCTCCTTTTGCCAGCACATTTGGCTGCCTCTCATTTTTAGTCTCACTTCTCTGTTCTTTTATCTCTCTTTGATTTTTCACTCCCTCACTCATCCTAGATGCAGTAGTATGAGCAGTACTAACATGCAAAAGAGTAGATTTTACCTTGAAGGCCTTTGAAAGGGGCAAGTCATCATCAGAGATATCTTCCACTAATCCTTCTTGCAGTTGTGGTTGAACAGTATCTTTTGTCAGAATGGTACTGTCACTTGATTGTTTGACAGCACCTTCTGTTTTGTCTTTGACAGCATCTTTGGCTGTGACAGCAACTTCCCTAGGGTAAGATGCTTTGAGGGAATCGATCAAGATGCTGGCTGTTTCAATTTCTGGCAAATTTGCATCTTGATCTAATCCAGTGTTTGATGGGGTGGTATCCATTTCACTTTGAGAAATGGGTTCTTGTGGACCACTTGATGGGGGCTCATCCATGATTTGAGATGGATGATCAAAACCTGAGGGGTTGGTACTGTCCCCCTCTCTAGGTTGTTTAGAAGAAACAACAGATGTAGGAATGAAAGAAGAAGATTGAAGTTCAGATTGATTAAATGGCTGTTCCACAGAAAAAGATTGTGGAACATCAATAGTATGAATGAATTCCTCACTGTGTTCTATCTCAATGTGTGTATCTTCAAATACAGGTTCTTCAAGAGTGAGTTCTTGAGTTTGTGCAGACTCTTTACAAGGTGCCTTGGGAGACAGGCCAATTTCAATAGATGTCCCTTGTTGAGAAGAGACACCTAGAGGTGAGTTTATTTCCCTATCATCCTCTACAGTCTTTTGGGAAACTGTAGGGTGGCTGACAGTAGCCTTGGTCCTTCTAGCTCTCTTCTTCTTAGGCTCAGAAGGGGCTACTGTGGGTTCTATTCCACTACCATCCTTATTTGCTGCACTTGGTGCAGTAACTCCCTCTTGACTCACCACATTGTCACCAGTTTCACTCTCCAGGGATCTTTTCTTGGATTCCTGTTTGGCAATTTTAAGGGCTTTTGGTAGTCTAGAGTCCCTAGGTGGAATGTATGGTGTAGAATGTGGGTTAACTGAATTTGGGTCTAATTCAGCTTCATTCTCTATTGTGAAAACAGTGTAACCTGTTGGAAATGGAAAATCAAGGTTGGGCACTTGATTTACCATGTGTTGTGTGAAACATAGTGGAATATGTGCATTCAAATTTTGTGTGTTAAGAGATGTGTGAGTGTTTTTCTTTAAAACAGGACATTCTTCAAAATCAAAAGTATCCTCAATACTTCCACAAATATTATTAATACACATAGTTAAAAAGCGAGGATAGATAGATACCTTCTTGCCTATTGCGCTTTTCAACTGTGCCATGATCAGTTTTCCAATGTTCACCTTGTATCCATGGACTAGTGAATGAGTGAGCTTCTTGATATATGATGGTATTCCATTCCAGCCTGTAGTCTTGGTAGAGAACACCTTCACCATTACATCAAAAATCATACTCCACTCTTTTCTCAGAAATTTCCTGTCCATTTCTCCTGTTTGATACCACTTATCCGAAGTTTCATCAATCTTAGATCCTGAATATCCAATCTTCATAAAGAACTTCTTCAGAGTATCATCAGTTGCTAGCTCCTTAAAGCTTTCTTCACTTGTCAACACTATACCCAAAGCCTCATTGATATTCTTTACTGAAAGAGAATGACTTGCATCATCTATATTGAACTTAATTGATTCATTCTCTCCAGTTCCTTGAGCACTTGCTGATTTCCAGAATTTTTCAATTCTAACAGCATCAATTTTGGGGGAAGAGGTTATTGCATGACCTAGGTAGGATTTATTTAAGAAGGAAATAAGTCCTTTGAAGTTTTCACCAGCATCATTAGGAGAAAAGATACCGACAAAGTTGGTTTGAGCAACACTTTGTTTAGGTGCCATTGTTGAATGCTTTGAAAAATGAGAGAGAAAATGCGGTTTTTGGATGCAGAAGGTTGAGAGGTTTTTGCAAATGAAAGTGATAGTAGATTAAACGGTAGATTCAGTTTCTAATATGAATCGATTTAACCTCTCTTAAATGAACGTGTGATAATGATATTACCCATTAACTCCACTTGCTATATTACGTGGCAGTTGCTATTAGATCGTGGATTGGTGAAAAGAAATATACGTATGTATATATAAATTAATATATATATCTTTCCACTATCTTTGACAGCAACTTCTCGTGACAGCATCTTTCATTGACAGTAACCTGTGCGCTTTTCTTTCTCTACCAATTCTGACAGCAATTTCTTGTGACAGCAACTTTCATTGACAGCAACTTGTGCGCTAACAACATTTCTGTCAATCAGCTTCATGAGTGACAATAAGTTTTATCTGACAGTAAACTTATCATAAGATCATGCTGTTACTGTTCACACATAACTTAAGTTAAGGACACATGATTTCTTAAAATTAATTTAAGACAGACATGTAAAACTAATTTAGCATAGTCATAGCAAACATGATATCTAAAAATCCTTTTAGCATAGTCATAGCAAACATGATATCTAAAAATCCTTTTAGCATAGTCATAGCAAACATGATATCTAAAAATCCTTTTAGCATAGTCATAGCAAACATGATATCTAAAAATCCTTTTAGCATAGTCATAGCAAACATGCTGTCTGAATAAGTATCACAATGTACCTTAACTTCTCATGACAGTTCCTTCTAGTGACAGTACCTTTAAAAGTTTCTGTCATGAGCTTTGACTTCTTATAATTGATAAACCAGTTAGATGATCATACCTGATTTAGCATTCCTAATTCACTCACCAACCTGGTAAATGTTGCTTCATCCAGTGGCTTGGTGAATATATCTGCAAGTTGCTTATCTGTTGGAACATAAACCAATTTTACATCTCCTTTTTCAACATGCTCCCTGATGAAATGATGCCTTATATCAATGTGCTTTGTTCTGGAGTGTTGAACTGGATTGTCTGATATGGCTATGGCACTAGTGTTGTCACAGTAGATAGGAATATTTGACAACTTTAGTCCATAATCCATTAATTGATTCTTCATCCAAAGAATTTGTGCACAGCAACTTCCAGCTGCAATATATTCAGCTTCTGCAGTTGATGTAGAAACTGAGTGTTGCTTCTTACTGAACCATGACACCAATCTCCCCCCAAGAAATTGACAGCTTCCTGTAGTACTTTTTCTGTCAATTTTGCAGCCAGCATAGTCTGAATCAGAATATCCAATTAGATCAAATCCAGTTTCCTTAGGGTACCAAAGACCTAGATTTGGGGTGCCTTTGAGATATCTAAAGATTCTTTTAATTGCAACTAAGTGTGATTCTTTTGGATCAGCTTGAAATCTTGCACAGAGACATGTAGCAAACATTATATCTGGCCTGCTTGCTGTTAAGTACAGCAATGATCCTACCATGCCTCTGTAGGTACTAGAATCCACTTTCTTGCCTTTAGGATCTAACTCTAATTTGGTGGCTGTTGAGATAGGTGTCTTGGCAGGTGATGAATCTTCTAAGTTAAACTTCTTGAGAAGTTCTTTGACATACTTAGATTGACAGATGAAGATTCCTTCCTTCTTCTGATAGATTTGAAGACCAAGAAAGAATGCTAATTCTCCCATCATGCTCATTTCATACTTGTTTCTCATTAGAGATGAGAACTTTTCACACAATTGTTCATTTGTTGAGCCAAAGATTATGTCATCAACATATATCTGCACAAGAATGATGTCTTTGCCATGGTATTTATAGAATAAAGTTTTATCCACCATACCTCTTATAAATTGATTTTCCAGGAGAAAAGTGGATAAAGTGTCATACCAGGCTCTTGGTGCTTGCTTTAAGCCATATAGAGCCTTGAACAGCTTGTAGACAAAATTATGCAGTTTGTCATTTTCAAATCCAGGAGGCTGTTCAACATACACTTCTTCTTCTAATTCTCCATTTAGAAAGGCACTTTTAACATCCATTTGAAATACCTTGAATTTGCAGTGTGCAGCAAAAGCTAAGAAAATTCTTATGGCTTCAAGTCTGGCAACAGGAGCAAATGTTTCATCATAATCTATCCCTTCCTGTTGACAGTAACCTTTGGCCACTAGCCTTGCCTTATTTCTTGTCACATTTCCACTCTCATCTATCTTGTTTCTGAAAACCCATTTTGTCTCAATGACTGATTTTCCTTTTGGCCTTGGAACTAGTTTCCAAACATTGTTTCTCTCAAATTGATTGAGCTCCTCCTGCATGGCCATCACCCAATCAGAATCCAACAATGCTTCTTCAACTATTTTTGGTTCCATTTGAGATAAGAAACATGAAAACATGCTTTCAGCAGAGATATTCCTCCTTGTCCTTACACCAGTAGTGGGATCTCCAATAATTAGATTACTGGTATGATCTCTGTTCCACTTTGTTGATTGAGGCAAGCTACTTGTTTGATGAGAATGTCTTTCATCAATATGAGGATTTGATTCTCCACCATTTTCATTATTCTGCTCATTTTGCTCAAATTCTCCAGTCTCACATTCTTGTTGATTGATGCCTGAAATTGTATGTGATTGAGCTGAGGTTTGATTTAGATTATGAGAATTGACAGATTCTTTCTCATATCCCATTGATTGAATGAGACTTGGTTCTTCATCAACAAATTCTTCTTTTTCCAAGTATCCTTGATTCTCAAATCTGAAGGGTTGTATTTGACCATCCTCATGTAGCCCTGGAAACTTTGTTTCATCAAACGTGACATTGACACTTTCTTCAATTGTTTTGTGCTCCATGATATAGACTCTGTAGGCAGTCCTTTCTATCCCATATCCCATGAAAATGCCTTCATATGCTTTAGTATCAAACTTGCCTTTTCTTTCATGGTTGTCTTTCATCAAAAAGCACTTGCTTCCAAAAATATGAAAGTACTTGACAGTAGGCTTCTTTCCTGTCAAAAGATAGTAAGGAGTATTGCCATGAGCCTTGTTGATTAGTGTTCTGTTCTGTGTGTAACAAGCAGTGTTGATGGCTTCTGCCCAGAAATATGTTGGTAATTTAGCATTACTCAACATAGTCCTTGCAGCTTCAATAAGAGTCCTATTTTTCCTTTCTACAACTCCATTTTGCTGTGGAGTTCTTGCAGCAGAGAATTGTTGAACAATTCCTTGATCTTTGCAGAAGTTTCCAAGTGTAGCATTTCTGAATTCAGTTCCATTGTCACTTCTTAGAAATTGAACTTTTGCTTCAGGGGTCCTGTCAAGTACCCTTATGTGATCAATGATTTCTTGAGCAGCTTCATCCTTTGATTCTAAAAATTTCACCCAAGTGTACCTAGAATAGTCATCTATCATGACCAGTGCATATCTTTTTCTGGATAGTGATTGAACATTCACTGGTCCAAAAAGATCCATGTGAATCAACTTGAGTGCTTCAGTGTTAGTGTTGACTTGCTTTGATTTATGCATTGCTTTCCTCAATTTTCCCATTTGACAATCTTCACACAGTCCTTCTTGACAGAATTCCTGTTGAGGTAGTCCTCTCACTAATTCCTTCTTCATCAGCATGTTCATTGTTTTGAAATTGAGATGAGAAAATTTCTTGTGCCAAAGCATGCTATCTCCAACACTTGCTTTGCTGTAGAAGCAAAATATTCTTTCCTCATTTGTTGAGTTTAAGTCTGCAACAAATAGGCTTCCTTTCCTTACTCCTTTCAGAGATAGGCTTCTATCCTTCTTGTGGTGAATTGAACATTCCATCATGCCAAAGTTTACTTTGAATCCTTTGTCAGTGAATTGACTGACACTGAGCAGATTATGCTTCAAACCTTCCACAAGAGAGATTTCTTCAATGACAACATTTCCAGCTTTTAAACAGCCATATCCCACAGTGTAACCTTTGCTGTTGTCTCCAAAGGTTATTGTTGGGCCAGCCTTCTCAACATATTGTGATAGCAGGGATATATCACCAGTCATGTGTTTGGAACATCCACTGTCGATTATCCACATGACCTGTTTACCTTTCTTTCCCTGCAAGACAGAATGAGTTTAATTTGCATTTGGTACCCAAGTCTTGTTGGGTCCTGCATACTCAGTATCATCAGAAACTTTATCAAAATTTGAAACAATATTATCAGAAGATGGTTCCTTGACTTCTTTTATTATCCACTTAGTTTTTGACTTTGACTTTTTCTTAGTGAGAGCAGACTTCTCACTTTCTTTAGTGGATTCAGAAGTCTTTGCAGTTTGCATATAAGAACATAATTCATTAGATGAAATTTGCAAATTAAAACATGTACTCATGGTAGTAATTTTGCATGGCATACAGTCAATGTAATTACAAACTACCAATTTTCTTTGCATAATGGGGGTTCTGTGTAAGTTCCCTTTCAACTCTGTTGCATTAGATATGCTACTAGTTGATTTCTTACAAACATGAGTTAAATGATGTGAGGAGCCACAATTATTGCAAAGTTTCCTTGGTGCCTGCTTAACATATGCATAATTATTCTTTTTATCAATGCCTAGCTTCCCATTTCTGTTTTTGGACTTGGAGACTACTGTCTTGACGATCTGTTCAGAAGATGCTGTCGAACTATTTTTGACAGCATCTTTTGTACTTGCTGTCTTGACAGTAGGTTTGAAAGTTACTGTCTTGGATGACTTCTTGACAGTATCTTTTGAACACTTGGTTGGACTGTTTAAGACTGTTTCTGTCATAGACATTATGACAGAATCTTTTTCTTTCTTAGATTTACTGTCAATCCTCTCATCTTCATCACAGAGTTCTTGATTAATAATTAGGGAGTTTTCATTAACCTCAAACTCTGTACTTTTGAAAATTGGGTTACTCACATTTTTGAGGATGTGAGGTCTTACAGTATTATTATCATCATTTTTCTGTATAACAGCCTCTTTACCAGGTCTCCTGCTATAATCATAGCCTATGCCTATCTTCTTACTTTCAGTATGTTTCTCATGATACTCTTGAACTAATTTAGAGGAATTTCTAAATGCCTTTAGCTTAAATTCATTCTCAGAAATTTCTTTTCTTAGATAATCCTCTATCTCTTTAGCACAGATTAAATCATTTTTTAGTCTTTCGTTTTCCTGAGCTAAAGAATCAATAGAACTGGTCTTAAGCAACAACACATCATTGTTAGATCTGAGCACTTCATTTTCTTTAGTTAATCTAGCAATTTCTTCATTTGCAGCAGATAAACTAGTATGAATATTAAACATTTCAGTACTCATTTCCTCAATGGTTTGCTTATAGTCATTTAAAGACATATCTAGTAATACTAGAGATGGTACCTGACTTGACGAGGTTGATGCTTCTTCATCCTCTCTAGCCATCAAGGCTAAATTCACAAATTCCTCTTCTTCTTCATTATCAGATTCATCCCAGCATTTTCCTTCAGCCACATAGGCTTTTCCTTGTCCTTTCTTAAATTGACTCCCAGTTCCTCTCTCCATTCTTTGTATTTGTTTTGGTCTTTTGCATTCAGTAGCAAAGTGACCAAGTTCATTGCAATTGTAGCATCTAAACTTTGACCTATCTACCATTCCTGTTTTGTATCCTCCCTTGGTGCCAGTAGCAGATTTTGATGAGCTTCCTTGGTTATATTTTGGAAATTGACCTTGAGGCTTATATGGCTTGTTCCTCCTGAACCTTATATTTTTGAATTTTCTTGCCATAAAAGCCATGGTTGGATTATCCATTTTCTCCATTTCTTCTAGAGTGAAGAATTCTTCATCTTCAACATCTTCTAGTTGAAGGACAACCTTTTCTTCATCTTCAACCACCTCTTCTATTTTCACAGATGAAAATTGAGGTTGTTGATCATTTTGAATTTGCTCACTTGCTTGAAAATATGATGGTCCTTGAGCAACTAGAGCACCAGCCATGTTTGCCATCAATCCTTTGGATCCACTTTGTATAGCTTTCTTTTGATAATATTCAAGTTCATAAGATTTTAGAACTCCATACAATGTTTCAAGAGAAACAGAATTTAAGTCTCTCCCTTCTCTTATGGCTGTTACTCTGTGCTCAAGATGTTCTGGAAGAGTTAGCAGAAACTTGATATTGACTTCCTTCTTTTCATAAAACTTTCCATGAATTTGAAGCTCAGCTATCAGTTTGCTAAATCTTTCAAACATGTGGGTTAGCTCTTCTCCATGCTTTCCCATAAACGCTTCATATTGTGACACCAGTATTTGTTTTTGATTTTCTCTGACCTCTTCACTTCCTTCGCATAACAGTTCTATCTTTTTCCACATATCCCTGGCAGAGTTGCATGCTATTATATTTCCACTCATAGCTTTGTCCAGGGTAAGTGCATCTAGTAGAATGAGTTGCAGATGATCATCCAGTGCTACTTTTTCTTTTTCTGAGTCATTATACTCAGAAGGCTTCTTAGCAACCCAATGAGCTGGGATTACTACATCATTCACTGTAGCAGCTGGGATTTCCTTTTGAGGAATGAAGGGGCCATTTTCCAGAATACCTAGGAATAGTGGATTCTGAGCTTTGATAAATAACATAATTTTCTTTTTCCATATGTTGTAGTTTTCTTTATCAAAACCTGGAATCTTGATATTACTTGACCTTTGAATACTTGCCATTTGGATCTCAGATATGTGTATTAATCTGATGGCTCTGATACCAGTTGTTGGTCCAGGAAAGTATTGCAGAAGGGGGGTTGAATGCAATACTAATAAATTTCAAAAACTATTTCAACAACTTAAATAGAATTTGTGATTTACTAGTAGAAGAAATGCAAATACAAGTAAAATCAAATACGAGGATTTCACAAAATAAATGTTTTATTTATTTTGCAAAGTTTTGCTACAACCTTGAGAACAAAATAATTCTCAAGCTACAAATACTCAAGAGATTACAGTGGTTGAGTTATTTAATGTATAAGTAGAATGCTCTATTTATAGAGTGATAATCTACTGTACTATCACCATCAACATGGGTTGTTGAGTTGCTGTTATATTCCTTTTGCAGCTCATTCCATGATTCATTCCCATGTGATCAACATAAAGTAACTTTAAGATACTTTCCACATTTGAACCACCCAGATCTAGCCGTATTCAATTTTATCTGCTCTAGACTTTACAGGTTGTTCCATGTGATCTCTCGAGCTTCAGTTATAGACTTTCCAAGCTTGCTGTAAAGGTTGAATATTACAACACGCCTGCTTCTTTTGAACATGTACTCTGTCGTTTAATTTGACTTAGAAAATTCCTAAGTCAGGCTGATTCTATATGACAGTATGTTTGCCACAAAGTTTGCTGTCAATGGATTATGCTTTGGTTGACAGTATGAATTTCCCGCAGATATTACTGTCAAGAATTTTGCTTTGGTTGACAGTATGAATTTCCCGCAGAGATTGCTGTCAAGAGTTGTGCTTTGATTGACAGCATGTTTTTCCCGCAGAGATTGCTGTCAGGAATTCCAAACTTACTGTCGCAGACTATATATCAAAGTTGCTGTCATTAGAATCTCCGCCAATGTTGCTGTCAAGTTGAAACTTGCTGTCGACTCCGTGAAACTTGCTGTCGACCTAGGCAACATGATGTTTCCTTGTAACCTTACTGTCAGGGTTTGACAGTAACTTTTATTCCTTCTGTCGAACTTATGTATTTCTTGAGGCTTGAACATAATCGAACTTCTTCCAAGAATTACACTTATTACATGACAGTATTTATTTAAATTACAAGAATACATTTCAGGCTATGACAGTATGTTCTACTTAGTAAAAACTAAGTATACCAATAAAACTAGTTAAGTTGTCTATTCCATCACCCATAAATCCCAACACTTACCATTTAATTCCATATGCAAGTTTAGAGATTTTCTTGTAAAAGCGTTTCGTCGCGTAGCAATTTCTTTCATCGTTCTTGAACATTTGCCTTTGAAATTCTTCTAATAAATTACATAATTTCTTGCCTTGGTATTTAACTTAGCTTAAAGATTTTCTTAACCTCAATATCCCATATTTATACCAATTTTTAATAAAATGAAAATCTACGTAATCTGACAGTTTCTACATTCCCTTTCTTCTTGGTACAACGATACTTTATCCATAAAAGTATAAATACTTCTTCATTCATATAATATGATCTTAAAAACTTTACATAACCTCCACCAATCACCGTTTATGATCATTTTAGAAATATTACAAAAACCTGGGTTCTTACAGTAGTTCTAGTGAAGATGATGATAATATATCTCTTGCTGAGAGAGAAAAATTGAAGGTTGCAATTCGACTTTCTAAGCTAGGACAAAGAGATGAAGCACCTAGTCACAGCCAGGCTGCAGTCTCTCAAAAGACTGTAGTACTTAAAAAGGGAAAACAGTTACTGGATACTGTCTCTCAAAAGACTGTGTCTATTGAAAAAGGATCTCATCCCAAGATCAATTCTGTGTCTACACCTCTTGAGTCTTCTCAGGATAAATCTTTTGCTCACTATACCAGGAGAACAAGGAGAAAGATTCAATTATCACCTACACACACATAGTCTAGTCCAACTAATATCATGCAGGTCTCTACAAATGAAGCTACAATCAAGTCAGCAAATGACCATAGAGATCTGGATATTGATTCTTCATGGGAAACTACATTATCATTCAGACTGGCTATGGGACTAATTTCTCTCAAAATGAAGTTGTCAAGGCCTGTTCTAGATTTTCTGGTTGAAAGAGTACCAAAACTTTTATTTCCAGATGAATATGGACTTCTACATCAAAGACTTGACTTAATGAAGATGTATTTCTATGTGTCTGTCAGAAGACAATTAGTCAAGAAATTTGGACTCTCGAAGCATGTTGCACTTCAATCACTTCATGCATATTTATTTGACAAGGATGTCATTATTGAAGATGCTTTAGCTCAAGGTGAACAACTGGAGGAAGTAAATAGTGGAATGCAGTCAACAGAAGATACTATTGCACCAGTGGTGGATAGTAGGAAAGATCAGATCACAGTCACTGCAACACAAGAACCATCTAGTCAGAGGTTGGATGACTCAGGAGCTGTGATAGCTGATGTTTAAAGGTCTTCTGTGATGACTGAAATTGCAAGTGAGAAACCCTATGATATGGGAGGAATAACTTTGACTAATTTTCTTGAAGATCAAACAAACATTGTTCAGTCAGAGTCTATCTACCTTGAGGGTGAGTCTCAGCAAACAACACTTAAAGACGGTGACATACTAACTATGGTGTCTAATGAAGTATTACTGAAGACATCAGAGTCTAGTAGAGAACCTGAAAGTGGTATACTGGAGCCTGTAGTCTCTGGAAAGAAAGTAGATGTTTGTAAGGGTTCAGAGACTATAGCAGCTCACTCCTTGGAGAAAACCTCAAGCCCCTTGCCAAATGAGGAACCCTCTCTCCATGTGAGTTCAGGTATAAAAACTTCTTCTAAACTCTATTTTTCTGTAGGTCATGAGAGCACTTATCCAAATTTGAGTGATACACTTGAAAAGATGGATATTGATCCACAATCAGAGCGGCTGGCTCCTGACCAGGCAAAAGGAGAGGTAGAAAGAGTGTTGACTTTAGATAGTCAAAGTGAGATTGAGGGTATGGATGATCAACTCCATAGTGAGGGAGAGAAAATTAGGAAACCACCATCGTTTGATTTCTGGGATCAGGTTTTTCCTGAATCTTGGTCTAATAATCTTGGTATGGTGGTACTTATTCTTTTATCAAGATGTATGAGAAGAATGACTTAGCAAAGCACAACTCAAAGCCAGAAGTTAAAGCTCAGAAGCAAAAAGAAAGGCTTGCAAGAATTATAAACAGAAAAGGTGAAAGGCTAAGACAAACTTCTACACCATCAGTACCATAAGATATTTCTAATGATCCAAGTATTCCTTTGTTTGTACTACCAATATCAGCAAGAATTGAGACATCAACAGTATCTGATCAATCTAAGGAGGAGTCAGGTTTTGAAGATGTTAGTACACAGAATACTGGTGAAGGACAAGATGATCATATTGCAACTTCAGATCAGAAAGATGAAGATATTTGTAAATCTAATCGAGTTTTATTACTTGAATATCATTCTACACAGGCAACTTCTTCTACAAGACTTGAATCTGAAGATATTCCAAACACTTCCAAAAGTGAAGTCAATTCTGAAGTTCTACAAGATATTCAAAAATCTCAAGTTGAAATTCAATCAAGACTTCAAACACTTGAAGATAACCAAGTCACTATTATGGAAAATCAAGTAGTTCTGATGAATCTCATTTGTTCTGTTACTGAATCTTTTGGAATTAATGTTGCTGATGTCAAAAAGGGGGAGATAAAGACAATTCAAAGACAACAACAACAACAGACTTGGGATAAAAGAAGAATTGGGGGAGATAAAGATTGTGACAGAGGTGAATCTCATCATGGAAGTGGTAAAGGAAAAGAAGCATCAAATAGTTGAATTCTTCTAAGTACTGGATACTATGTCTATATCTGAAAGAGGAGGTACTTAACTTCATGATTTTTGAATTCATAAATTCTATTCTGATTGTATTGTTATATGTTTTGACATCAACAACTCAGATTTATGCTTCAGATTTTAAAGCATAAATAGGGGAGATTGTTAGGAATAATTCATGAGTTGTGATGTTAAGAATAGAATTTTACTTATACTTCTTGTATATCCTGATTTATAAAGGATTTAGCACTTTGTATAGTAAATATGTGTTAGACAGTTATCTGTAAAGTTTAGTTAGGAATGAACAGTGCATCGAGTACTACATGTCAGGAACTGAGATTGAATCCTGATATGTCAAGTCAACTACTGATCAAGTACTGATGGGATGGTCAGATCCTGATGCAAAATGGAATCCTGATATCAGTCGTGTTACTGATGATGTCATTATGGATGCTACAGAAACTGGCAAGTGCTATAAAGCAGGATCTTTGTTTGAGGAACAAGCAAGAAGATTTTATGAAGGAAAGAATTTTCTATTGATGGAAACTATCAACTGGACGGCAGAACATTGTCATATATAGATTATCTTTTTGTGATTAGTTGATAGGAAGCATTATAAATGCTCTCTCTATATCATTGTAAAAGAGCGATAGTGATTGTGATTGAACGAATTGTATGTTCGTTAGAAGCTCTGTATAAGGTTTGTATTCGAAAGATCGAAACAAACAGAGAGATTTATATTGTCAGCAGCTGCTAAAGGTATTTGTACACCTTTGGTACAGTTTGTATTTGATTTTATTAATACAAACAAAATTTGATTCATTCGTTTATTCTTGTTCATATAATCAAGCAAAAATCAGACACGATTATATAACTTGTATTCAACCCCCCCCTTCTACAAGTTATTCGAGTTAACACAAAACACAAAAAACATAAAAATAATAAAAAGAAACAATAACTATTAAACATAATAAAATACATAACAGTAAAAAATATTGAACAGACAAAATACAGAACACATATATAGAAAACAAAATATACAAAATACAGAACAAATAGAATACATAACACAAAATACAGAACACAAAAAAATAGAAAAACAAAATAAACAATGTAGAACACTAAACAATATTAAAATTGTAGAATACAATATTTAAAAATAAATTTTATAAATTTAGTATTGTATACTGTAAAAAACTTTATCAAAATATTTTTGAAAAACAATTTATAAAATGAAATACAATAGGCCAAAAATATTATGTTCAAAAAATTATAAAATACGACAAGAGGGTTTTAAGTAAAAAAAAATGAAAACAGTTTTGTTACGTGCTAGGGTTGAGGATACACGTCACCAATCTAATCAATGAAACACATGGATTTTTAATGATTCTTATGTTCTGTAAATATGTTATATTAAATTTTATATGTTCATTGATCTCTAATTCTATAACATTTTGTAAAAAAAAAATTAAAATTTGAAATGATTAGAAAATATGTGTAAGTTAAAGAATTGTGATGTATAATAGAAATAAAAATACAAAAAATTTAACACTGACACTGGATGCACGACGTTAGGTTTTTAATCTAACCGAGAGGACACGTGTTTTATTTAGGTTTTGATCGAAAAGTCTATATTGACTATATTGAGTTACTTTTTTTTTTTTGAAACCAAACAAAATGCATTCAACTTAAGAGATCAAAAGAAGAAAAAATGACAAAAATAACTGTTTTTTGAGGAAAAGTTATGAAAATACCCGTTTCTGGAAAAGTGCGCAAAACTACCCGGTGGGATACGCATTTGCCAAATGGGTATATGGGATACGCATTTGCCGAATGCGTATCCTTCACAAATCTTTTTTTTTTAAAATTTTGATTGGGATACGCATTGATGAAATGCGTATTTTGTTAAAAAAAAGTGAACAACACAGATGTACAACACTGAACCCGTCTGACACACATGTGGTGGTTTGCAACTTGCAATTGCAGGGAGACAAGACATGCATGAGACAAGACATGCCCACTTGCCTCAAAACTCGTGAAACTAAGCAAAAGTTAAAAAAACTGTAAAGGATACGCATTTGCCAAATGCTTATCCCAGATACCCATTTGGTAAATGCGTATCCCACCGGGTATTTTTGTCAAAAATTCCGAAAATGGGTATTTTTGTTACTATTACCTAAAAACGGGTATTTTTGTCAATCACACTCAAAAGAAAAAGCCTCCAACAAACACGTAGGAGGAGACGTGAAATTAATCTGGGAATTAGCTAAACACGGGATTCTAGCAGTAACATGAGCTACCCTGTTAGCATTCTTCCGAATAAAACGAACAGAAACTGACGACAAGCTGAGAAGTATTTGTTTGCAATCTTCAACTACTCGACCCACTTCCAGCAAGTTCACTTTATCACCCAAAATAGCCTTGACACTAAGCAACGAGTCTGACTCCAACTCCACCTGGGAACTATTGTAATTTTCCTCCTTAATCCACGATAGAGCTTCTCTAATCCCCACCACCTCAGCTTCAAAAATAGACTCAACCACTGGAAAGTAGTTTGCATTTTCCCGTGTTTTTTTGCTTGTTTTGGATCCACTGGAAAGCAGCAAACCTTACCTGCAATATACGAACCCAAATGATCCCTCATTACCATTCCTACAGAGAAAGTCTGAGCATTGGGGAAGACAGACGCATCCACATTGACCTTGTAAGCTCCTATTTCTGGGAGTATCCACATGTTCTCAGATGCAATTCTTCTTGGACTAGACTGAACAGAGTTGGTAACTTGCTTCTTCTTGGCATTGATCCATTCTGAATACATCTTAAAACTACTGTCCATAGCAAATGCAGAGGTCACAACCTTCTCATCCCACACTTTCTTGTTGCGCCAGAACCACACACCCCACAACACAATGCAAATCTTTGCTACTTCATCTGCAGGTGCAAAACTGTTTTCTCCAGAAGCCAGTCATGAGCATACTCAACATTACTCCAATCATACCTTAAACCCACATGCTTCCATCAATCAACTGCAAATTCACAATCGAAAAATAGGTGAGCCATATGTTCTATATCAGACAGACACATTGGACAAGTGATAGGGACCCTCAATCCTCTAGCACTCAATCTCCTTCTAACTGGAACCACATTACGACAGAAACACCAAATAAAAACCTTCACCTTATGAGGGACTTTTAAATGCCACACTTTCTTCCACCCCATACTCTGAGGAATATTAACATTACCAAAATGTAAGTTGAACCAGAAATGATACCCTGATTTCGCATTATACATACCATCATTCGAACCCGTCCAAGCCACCCTATTTGGAGTATCTCGTTGAGGAATATGTAAAGACAAAATTGCATCTGCATCTTCCTTTAAAAAACATTCTCTAATCAGATTAGCATTCCACCTCTTATCATTAGAGACAAAATAACGCGAGACAACTTCATTCCTCCCTTCATAAAAAGGATTCTGATCAACACAAAAATCACTTTTCAAACGCAGCCACGGATCCCTAGCAGCAACAATGTCATTACCATTACCAAGAACCCACCTGAACCCTTTATAAAGTTCCTCTTTAGTTGTCCAAATCCCCTTCCATATAAAACTAGACTCACGCCCTAGATTAGCCTTTAAAACAGTAGAAGTTGGAAAGTACCTCGCTTTAAAAATCCTGGCCACAAGAGAGCTTGAGTTGTGAAGAAATGACCAAATATGTTTACCCAGCAGTGCAATATTGAAGCCATATAAGTTCCTGAACCCCAAACCTCCTTTACCCTTCACAATGCTCATATTATTCCAAGAGAGCCAATTCATCCCTTTTTGATTACCCGCTTTACCAGATTTCCACCAGTAATTGTTGAACATCTGCTCTAGCTCTTGCCAAATTGACCTCGGAATCAAAAAGCATGACATGCTATAAGCTGGTATTGCTTGAGCAACATTTTTAATCAGCACCGTTTTGCCAGCTTGAGATATAGGTTTTGCTTGCCATGACTGGATACGTTTACTTGCTTTATCCTTTAGATAACTGAATACCCTCTTCTTAGATCTTCCTACTAACGAATGTAAGCCAAGATACTTAGTATTTGATAAGTCATTATGGACTCCCAAAATAGTAGAAATTGTAACCTGTTTGTCTCGCCTCACGTTTGCACTAAAGTACACTCCTGACTTCTGGAAATTAACTGATTGTCCTGAGCATTTTTCGTAGTTTACCAGCAAGTTTTTTATATTTGTGGCTTCCTCCACTGTTGCTTGAAAGAACAGAAAACTATCGTCAGCGAATAAAAGATGCGACACCACTGGAGCTGATTGACAGACTCTACACCCATTAATATCACCATTAGCAGACGCCTCATCAAGAGCATTTGATAAACCCTCTACACATAACAAAAAAAAGATAAGGGGAAAGAGGGTCCCCCTGTCTTAGTCCTTTCTTCGGCGTAATAGGACCTATAACCGAGTAATTGAAGCAAAAATTGTACACACATCAGCATCCAATCGACCCAAGTGTCACAAAAGCCCATAATTAACAACCTCTGCCTAAGGAAAGACCAGCTCACCCTGTCATAAGCTTTGCTAATATCCAACTTGAGAGCAACCTCCCCCACATCTCCATGCTTTTTTCTACTCATATGATGAATTAATTCGAAAGCAACCAATACATTGTCTGTAATACTCCTGTCCTTAACAAACGTAGATTGGTTTTCCGAAATAATAAACGGTAGCACAATCTTCATTCTATTTACAAGAACTTTCGCAAGAATTTTATATAGGACATTGCAAAGGGCGATAGGTCTGAGATCCTTTAAGCAAGAAGCATTTTCTTTTTTCGAGATGAGGACAACATTTGTACAATTAAGCTCACCTAGAAACCTTTTCGTGCGCAGCCATTCTTTACAATACTTAAACACCTCATGTCCCATTATTGACCAAAAATTCTGGAAAAACGCAGGGTTAAGGCATCAGGTCCAGACGCCTTATCAGGGTGCATTTGCTTGATAGCTAAAGTGAACTCTTCAAACGAAAACTCCTCCGTTAGCATCCTGTTTTGAGCCTCTGTGACAATTCTATGCCCAGTAAGATTTTGCACTGCTCCAATGTTATCATTCACAGTGAATAGCAATGTGAAATACTCCCTAACTACCTCACACATACCTTCTTGATCCTCCACTCTGTTTCCCCCATTATCAATCAAAAAACTCACCTTGTTCGCCTTCTTTCTTGCAGAAGCAGAAGAGTGAAAGAATTTAGTATTTTCATCACCTTCTTGGAGCCAAAAAAGTTTTGCCCGTTGCTTCCAGTATGTCTCCTCATTAAGTAAAAGAGTATTCAACTTTTCTTTTTCCTCTAAAGACTCCTGAACACTTCTATCATCACAACAATCAACCAACCTGTCTAGATTTGCCTTATGCACCTTAACTTTCTTTCTGAACTTGTGGAAAAACGTCCTCCCCCAACGAGCCATAAACGAGGAAACCTCCATAAGTTTTGGAAGCAGATGAGAAACAGGAATAGTTTTCCAAGTCTCAGTCACCTCTTTAACAAAATCTGGGTCCTTCAACCAAACATTCTCGAATCGAAACTTAAAGGTTTTCTTACTGATGCCCACTTTAAACAGCTCCAACATAATAGGGTCATGGTCAGATACCGAAGTACGAACCACTTTCAGACTAAACATAGGAAATTTGTTCCACCAGCTCATCGTCGTAAAACCTTTGTCTAGTTTCTCCCTAACCCAAGCATTAGTCCCCCTGCTCCTTTCCCATGTGAACTTACCATCACTTAAATTAAGCTCCGACAGATGACAAGCCTCGACAGCATTACGAAAACCATCTAATAAAAACTGAGGGTGAGGGTTCATACCTTTTTTATCCGAAGCACAAATCAAATCATTAAAATCTCCCCATATCAGCCACGGAAGGGGTGAGATATCAGCCAATCTACAAATTAAGTTCCAAGATTCTCTGCGTCTTGTTCTTTCAGGATACCCATAAAAACATGACATCCTCCACGAAGCACTATTGCTTTCCATAAATAGCACATCTATATGATGTTGAGAATACCCAGAAATTTCACACTGTAAAGGACTTTTCCAAAGAACTACTAAACTACCACTACATCCCACTCTATCAACTGAGAAGCGGTGATCGAAACCAAACCGTACTCTAATCTCTTCAATCTTATTTGCAAAAGAAATAGTTTCTATTAAAAACAGAAAATTGGGTTTACGATCTTTTAACAGATCATAAAGGGCACAAACTGTTCGAGGATTCCCAAGCCCTCGACAGTTCCAGCTAATGCAACTCATTGCGACTGGCTAGCTTGCATCGCAAGCTTAGCCAATAAAGTAGGGGAGGTCTCCAGACAATCCGAATCAGAAAGAATGGAGTCCTTGTTTGTGATGTTTTGATTTTTTGACTGGGTTGTATTAACTCGAATATCGTTCCTCTATCTTTTCCTGTCCTCCAAATTAAGCCCATAATGCTCATCAGAGTCCAACTCATCAAGCCCAACAACATTTGAATTTCCCTCCTTGTGTGCCATATTTTTTTCACCAAATTTTGAACTTTCCGAATTATCAGCAAATGTAGTTATTTGTTCCCTAACAAATCGCGATTTCATACCAGCATGCAACGGATCAGGATTTTGAAATCCCTGATTTCCTGGCTTAGAATTATCCTTCCCCAACTGTCGTCCCCAATCTCCATCGCCGTCTTCCCTGAGCCACTTACTTTTGTTACCTCCCACCGCCCTCCTAGGCTGAGCACGCAACCAATGCCCCCAGTCCTTACTAACCTCCTCATTACCAGCCTCCAATTTCTTTTGACAGAACCGTTCAGTATGGGAAAGCATTCCACAAACAAAACAGAAGTCTCCTAACTTCTCATACTTATAGTTCACCATTACCTCTGTCTTGTCCTTTTTACAGATCTTATTTCTTCTTTTCAAAGGCTTACGGACATCTACTCTGATTCTCAGCCTCATAAACTCCCTCTAGATACTCGAATTATTCTTTGTATCATACTGTAAAAAACTCCCAAAGAAATTGCCTAGTTGTTTCCCTACTACCTCAGTCATGTAGCCAACTGGAAGATCATGAATTTGGATCCAAAAATCCACCTCCGTTAATGGTACTTTAGTAGGATCCTCACCTGCTTTAATTGTACTCATCACCAACAATGCACCGTCGAAAGTCCAGGGGCCATTAGAACTCACCCACATCATATCATCCCTATGGTAAAACTGAAATAAAAACAACCCAGGCTTCAAATCTTTGATGTTGATACCCATAGCAGGCTTCCACAAATCGGCCATCTTCGTTTTCATTGCACGAACATAAACATTCTTCTCCGTCAAAAAACGACCCACAAGACATAAATCGAATCTATTTACCTCTTCTTCCACCCCTTCATCGAAAGATAACTCCTCGTTCTCCTCATTTATTATGTCCAGTTCTGCCAGATGCATTTCTACGTCATCCATTGTAGCGTAACAAAGAACACTCACACAATCTTAGGAAAAGAAAGGAGAGAAAAACTCAACAACTCTCACAATTCATGAAAGGAGAGACTGATAAATTTTTAGAATTTGAATCTCGCAAATTTGGTGAATTTGGATCTTTTGAGATATACAAAAGTGCGGTAAGTTTGTGGTAGGAGATGGCTCAGAGAAGGTGAAACCAACACCTCTAGTAATTGTTAAAAATCGTTTCAAAAGAAAAAATCTTAAATTTCTCAAACTGAGTTTCAAATCTTAAATTCATGATTCAAATTGAGTTACTTAGTTACTCAAATGTGTTGGTTCCCCACTGAGAAGCCCTCATATATATATATATAAGGAAGGTTCAATGGGTAACTAATAAAATTGGGTAACTTAGTAACTACACTGTACCCGTTGGATTAATAACTAATCGTTATACTTAGAGTTTTACACGTGTAAGCAAACAGAGGAGTACAGTTTCATCATAATTTTGAATATACACTTGATGATTAACCAAGAAGTAATAGTAACTGCCAACAATCATTTTTTTTACAGAACATGTACGTGCTTTATATTTTTTTATAGAACTTACACTGTAATATTATTTTATTTATAAAACTTTTGTGTTCTCTTAATTTTTTTACAGAACTAGAAATATATAATTTTTTTAACAAATTCATAATTTATATTTATTTTTAATATGTTTGTGTACATAAATCGTTAGTAATTGTTGCTATATTTACAGAATATTTAACATTTTCCTAATTACAAATAAAATATAAAGAGCATAAAAATAGTAAAAATATAAATAAAATTACATAACAGAAGAAAGTTACAATAATAAAAAAATACTGAATATAAAATTAATATATAAAAGAAAAATGAAAAATTAGAAATAGCAAATGAAAAATACAAATAAAATTTATCAATTACAAGAATTTTATAAAACTTTATAATACAGATAATAGAAAATATACATAATATGGTTATATAGAAAATAAAGTGAATACATAAAACAAAAAAAAAAAAAAAAAAAATTACAGAACACGATATCTATCTATTCTATTATATTAAAGCCGAAACATTAAAAGTTTGGTTGGTTGGTTGGTACCTATTGAATTTACCTAATTACCCTTACTTAACAATTAACTAAATACATAATTTCCTTTTTCATATTAAACATATTACCTTTTCTATTTGTCACTAACTAATTAATTTTCCTTTTCAGGTAAAGCACAATATCTTTATTATTTTATCTAACTAAAATTTCTCCTTTCTTATAAACACTACAAGCAATTTTGAAAATAACATAATTATATTATAATTACTATTAACCAATCAATTACCTTTTTTAGCCAAAACATGTTAACTTTTCTCTATTCTATAACTAAAATATCTCTTTAACTAAAATATTTTTTTTACAAATATATCACGGGGTTCTATTTAATAAATAATAATATTATAATACTAATAATTATCAATTACCCTTTTCAACTAAAACATATCATTTTTTCCCTATTTTATAATTCAAATTCCTTTTCTCTAGAAATATCACGGGCAACATTAATTTCTCAATATCTAAAAACACTACGAACAATTTAATTTAGTGAAATAACATAAATTAAATTATAATTACTATAAACTAATTAATTACCTTTTTCACCTAAAACATGTTTCCTTTTTAATTTTCTCTAACTAACACCTCACTTTTTTCAGTTAAATCACGGCATTCTAAATTATAATTTTATAAGTACTTATAATTAAACGATTACCTTTTTGAATACCTTTTTCACCTAAAACGTATCATATTTTCCATATTTTATAATTCAAATTCCTTTTTTCTAGAAATATCATGGGCAACATTAATTTCTCACAATCTAAAGACATTACGAACAATTTAATTTAGTGAAATAACATAAATTAAATTATAATTATTATAAACTAATCAATTACCTTTTTCACCTAAAACATGTCATCTTTTTAATTTTCACATTACATTTTCTATTTTCTCTAAATAAAATCAATCTTTTTTCAATTATATCACGGACGGTTCTATTTAATAAAATAAAATAACAATATTATAATGTTAATAATTAACCGATTAAGTTTAAGCTAAAATTTATCATCTTTTCTATATTTTCTAACTAAAATATCTCTATTCTTTAAAATATCACGGGCAACGCTAATTTTTCCTTTTCTTAAAACTTTACGAGCAATTTTATTTAGAAAAATAACATAATTGAATTATAATTACTATAAACTAATCAATTACCTTTTTCACCTAAAACATGTTTCCTTTTTATTTTCTATAACTAACACCTCACTTTTTTCAGTTAAATCACATCATTCTATTTAATAAAATAAAATTATAATTTTATAAGTACTTATAATTAACCGATTACCTTTTTGAACTAAGATGTATTATCTTTTCAATATTTTCTAACTAAAATTCCTCTTTTCATAGAAATATAACGGATAACATTTATAATTTTTTTTTTGCTAATTAACATTTATATAATTATTATCAAATCATCTCATTTAAAAATTTAAATCTCCAAAATTCATATTTTAAAAAAAGTAAATCGAATTAATAAAGCATATCATATAATATTAAAAGAAATCCGTGCATCGCACGGGTTTTAAGCTTACTATTATATAAAAGCCGAAACATTAAAAGTTTTGGTACCTATTTTTTGGTTCTTAGTGAATTTACTTATTTACCATTCATTAAAAAAAAAATATTTAATATCTATACTATTAAAATAGTAAAATAAATTATAACATAAAATAATTAATGGTAATTACTAATTAGTCGAATGCCTTTTTTCACATTTACTTTTAGTTGAAGATATTACATTTTATAAACACCTAAAAAATTAATCGTATCATATCTTCCAATCATTAATATTTTCTTTCGAATTAAAACACGTTACCTTTTTGTTTTATAAGAAAACATTAGTATAATTCTTCATTAAAAAGAAAAATATATTCGATATTTATACTATTAAAACAGCTAAAATAAATAATAACATAAAATAATTAATGTTAATTAGTCGATTGCCTTTTTCGCATTTACTTTAATTGAAGATATTACCTTTTATAAACAACTGAAAACATTAATCGTATCATATCTTTCAATCATTAATATTTCCTTTCGTATTAAAACACATTACCTTTTTTTTTTGAAATAAAAGCAAATTTCATTAAAATGATGAATCATACATCAACGTCTCCAACAAAACATCCGGAGGAGACAAATAAATGCTATGGCTTTCTAGCAAACAAGGTACTCTAGCCATCAAATGGGCTACTTTGTTTGCTTGCCTTTTAGCAAAAGAGATCGACAATCCTGGTTTAGACTTTAAAATATTTTGACATTCATCCAAGACATAACCAACTTCTAGACAATTGCCATGATTACGCTTGAGAGCTTGAACCGTGAGTAGCGAATCTGATTCAACAACGACCATCTGATAAGGGAGAGTAGCTAGCCACTGTAAACCTTCTCTAACTGCAATAACCTCAGCTTCAAACACAGAACTCACACGCTGCAAACGCATAACCTTTCCAGCTATAAACACACCCAGGTGGTCGCGTAACACCAAGCCAACAGAGAAACACATTACCTTTTTTATTTAAAACTAATATTATCACACCATATTTTTCAATTATTTAATAAAATATATTAAAAATCGCTATACGTTATTTATAACAAGGAAACATTAGTATAATTCGTAAACATGAGTATATTAAATTATATTGAATTAAAATTAAAAAGTCATTAAAAATAATGATTACATAATTGTAATATTGAATAAAATTTATAAAATAATAAAATAAACACCATATCAATAAATTTTATTTATAACATAATAAAATTTTATTATAATTTTATAAATTTATATCTTCCAATCAGTAATATTTTCTTCTAATTTAAACACTTTGACTTTTAATTTAAAACATAATCTTGCAATAATTAATATATACCCAAAAATATTACACTATATCTTCTAATCACTAACAAAATATAGTATAAATCCGTATACTACGAATAATGACCGTTAGATTTTTAGTAAAAAATCAGAATCGTTAGATATAATGATTAGATATATTATATGATTAAATTAATTTACTAAAATTTCAAGGTTTGAATTCCATCAACTACATATTTATTTTAAAATTTTATAATATAAGTTTTAAGCTATGCATATCATTAATTAATTTTTTATTAAATAATTTAAGTTAAAATTAAAATAAAATATTAATTATTATTATTTAAAAATGTAATGGTAACATAAAATAAAATTTATTGTATATCAAAAGAAATCCGTGCATCGCACGGGTTATAAGCTAGTACTATTATATAAAAGCCGAAACATTAAAAGTTTGGTTGGTCGGTACCTATTGATTTTATTTATTTACCCTTACTTAATTACAGATAAAATTCATCCTACTAACTAATTAATTTCCTTTTTCAGATTAAACATATTACATAAAATAATTAATTTTAATTAGTCGATTGCTTTTTTCATATTTACTTTTAGTTGAAGATATTACCTTTTATAAACACCTAAAAAAATCAATCGTATTATATCTTACAATTATCAATATTTTCTTTCGAATTAAAACACGTGACCGTGACCTTGACCTTTTTGATTTATAAAGAAACATTAGTATAATTTTCATTAAAAAGAAAAATATATTCGATATCTATACTATTAAAACACCTAAAATAAATAATAACATAATATAATTAATGGTAATTAGTCGATGGCCTTTTTCACATTTACTTTTAGTTAAAGATTTTACCTTTTATAAACACCTAAAAACATCAATCGTATCATATTTTCTAATCATACTATTTCCTTTTCGAATTAGAACACGTTACTTTTTTAATTTAAAACTAATCTTATCACGCCATATTTTTCAAATATTTAATAAAATATATTAAAAATCCATATACGCTATTTATAATAAGTAAACATTAGTATAATTCGTAAACCTGAGTATATTAAATTATATTAAATTAAAATTTAAAAATTATTCAAAATAATGATTATATAAAAACATAATTGTAATATTAAATAAAATTTATAACATATAAAAGAAACACAATATCAATAAATTTTATTTATAACATAATAAAATTTTACTATAAATTTATATCTTCCAATTAATAATATTTTTTCCTAATTTAAACACGTTAAATTTTAATTTAAAACATAATTTTGCAATTATTAATATGTACCCAAAAATATGATACCATATCTTCTAATCACTAACAAAATATAATAGAAATCGTATAGTACGAATAATGACCGTTAGATTTTTAGTAAAAAATCAGAACCGTTAGATCTGATGATTAGATATGTTATATGATTAAATTAATTTACTATAATTTCAAGGTTCGAATTCCATCAATGACATATTTATTTTAAAATTTTTGTTGAGTATTGAATATGTTAGTAGTATTTTTATGTGTTCGTTCTCAGGGAAGGACTGAATTGTAATATCAAGTTCAAGTTTTTATCTCTCACAATTTAGAAGTGTAGAAGAATGTTTGGTGTGTTTATAAACTAAATTAAACTAAACAAAATTAAACTAATTATCAATCGAGAATAAAATATATGAGGAAAACAATCCAAGAACTGAGGTTCTTCACTTGGTTTCAATGCACATTCAATATCTATGTGATGTCTACGTTCTTACTCTGCTGAAAACAATTCTTCTAAGGTTATAATGTTCTCTTCCAAGATACAATATAATGTCTACAACTATACCCTAATTGTCACTTCCGTGATACAATCAAAGACAATCATAAACTATTAAGCTCCAAGAATTATAAGTCTCACAACTCTCCTATTAATCTTCCAATCAAATATTCGAGTTATGTCTGTTAAATCATGTACTAAAATTGCAACTCCTCTTCCAAGTTATTACAATCCCTAGAATACAATCAAAAGTTAGCTACTCTTCTAATTGTGTTAAGCCCTCAATAACAGATCAGCAAAGCAAGAAAATCACAGATAATTAAACACACATGAATACCAAGGAATACTACCCAATCCTCAGATTAAAGATTTAGTTACACATAATTAAAGAAGAAAACAAAATAATAATGATAATGAATGAAAACATAATATTGAAGAATTGAAAATCGAAAGTACCTTGATACGATTACAAGCTATCAATTGTTAGCTATGAATTGGTTTATCTATCAATTGTTATCATTTACAATGGTATGATGTGTTTATATAGGCTCTACAATTCTTGCCCAGCAAGATATTGCCTTCTATTACAATTAGGATTTAAAGAAGGTACCCAAAACTGCCCAGAATACAATTAGAATTAGAAAAAGGGCAAAACAGTAAATTCTAAGCCTTCTTTAATAAGAACACGTGCGCGACTTTAATCAGTACGTTTCTTGCACTTGTTTCCTATCCCAGGTTGTAGAAAATCTCTCAAGCTTCGCGTGGGCAGTAAGATCGCTAAAAACGGACTTCTAGAACTCCAGATATGGCCAAAACAGTATAAGCTGCGCAGCCTTCCCGGAAAATCCGAATTTTAATCAATTAAATCCCCAAAAACGACAAAAGCTTAGATATTCTTGGAAACCTGCACAACTACACAAAACACATCAAAACTACACAAACTTGAGTCCAAAACAATCAATTTAAGCCGATATAGAATGTTCCAAGTGGATATAAAATCCACTTATCAAACACCCCCAAACTTAAACCGATGCTTGTCCTCAAGCATAAACAATTATAACTACCTAATTAGTACCACTTCCGTAGGTGATCACGGTTGCATTTGGCATATGCAACAAGCCCTTTAAACCCCTAGGCAGCCCTAGTGGACGAGTAAGGTCTCGTGAGGGCCTATAGCGAATGTACCCACAAAATCCATTTAACCTAATGCAATGCAATGCATGAATGCAACTACTATGAAAAATGCAAAGATCCCCTTGAAACTCACTAAAACCAACTAACAAGCAAATATCTCAAAGAATGCAACAAATCCAAGCAGAGCTCGACTAAGTCCCCGTATACTAACAGTACATGACAGAAACGTGCGTGTGTGCGATGCTCATCAGAAATACTCCCAAAACTAGGTCAAAAATCATACATGCTTTCTGTCAAGACAATCACAGGTTTATAATCAGAATAGACTGTAGACACTTCATAACCTAGGAACACCTCCACCCTTATCAAAGGTAGACAGAAACTCATGCTTTATTACTAAACTACGACACTATATACAATACGCATGCTTATTTAACCGTGCAATGAATGAGACCCCAAAAGGCTTATACAATAATACTCATGTAGCGAGTGTTAGGTCAGCAATCCCAAACCACAAGGGCTTTAGGTTACTAGGACTAAGTCCCCTCAGACTTAATTACTCGAGTATTAAAGAGCTCACTCTGGTTAATTTTGCATATAAACAAATAACTTATTGACTTTTTTTTTTCTCTTTTTTTTTTCTTTTTTTTTCTGCAATCTGGAATGAGCCTTTCTCATTTCCAACCCTAGACTACTCATATAAATATGAGCTGGCTACTAGCCATTTGACGCCTAGCCATTATTAACAATTATGAACAACTAGCATGAAAATTCCTGGTTTCCCCCAAACTTAGACTTTAATGTTCCTACGCTATAAAGGGAATAACGAAAATTCTAAATATAAACAAGTGATTAAATCTCAAAACATCCCCCAAGCATGACCCTAACCTAGCCCAAAAGCACCCCAATGAGACTGTGTAATAAATTTTGTTCCCGTAACATGCAAGTCAATTTCATAGAAACTATAAATCAGCCCTCTACTCATCATCACCACACTCAATTAAACATCTACCTATCAATCAGAATCAGCTCGTCCTAAGGGATCATGAAATATGCATGCCATGAAAATGCAACTAAATGAAAACTCACATGGTATACGAAAATAAAAACAGAATGTCCTATATGAGACAAACGTAAATAATACGAACATAACAATCATGCATGAACTATCATTACTATGCAAACATGATATCCTATATGAACACAAAATATAACAATATATTCAACATATTCAACATACAACTACTAATCCCCCAAATTACCCCCAAACTTAAAATATTCAATGCCCTCATTGAATGGAAGTAAATACAAGGGATAGCAGAACATACCTACTCATCCTCGCTAGCAGTATCCTCATCATCCTCGTCAGATGAATCAGGTGGAGGATACTGAGTCCGAGCTCCAAATATAGGCCACTTTGCCTGAACACTACAAAATCCAATTGACAAGAACACAAATTCGTAATAAAAATAAGATTAGAGAAAAAGATTTACCCAATACGAATCAAAGAGGTGAACTTGCAATTAATTCCTCGTTAGAATTGTATTTTTAGAGATATATAAAAAAAAATAGAAGAGGAATTGGATTTGTATGTATAGGTAGGTATATAATAATAATAATAATAATAATAATAAATAATAAAAAAATATCAATAATAAAAATAATAATAATAAATAATAATAATAATAATAATAAATAATAAATATGAATAATAATAATAATAATAATAATAATAATAATAATAATAATAATAATAATAATAATATGAATTAGAATAGAAATAGGTTTAGAATTTTTGGAGAAAAGATGGAGGGTTTTGGAATTGAAATAGGAAAAGAATTAGATAGAATGGGGTATAAATAGAATGGGAGGTGAAATTTTTTTTTTTTTTATAAAGCAGGTGAACAAGCAGGTGAACACAAAAAAACATCGCACAATCCAGGAGGAGTGCGCGCTGACAGCGCGCTGGCACACCTATTGCGCAGGCTGAAGCAGCGTTATACACGCTGGGAGCGCTGAGGCGCGCTTGTTGCGCCGTTTGGTTCTGCGTTACATGAAGCTGACAGCGCCGCGGGGCTGTTGGCGCTGTCCTGTCCTGCGTTACTCGGCGCTGGCAGCCTTGTAGAGCTGTTGGCGCGGCACTGTTCTGTATTATTATTATTATTATTTTTTTTTTTGAATAAAGATCGAAAGTAATAAAAATCCTATACTACACCAAGGTACAAAAAATGCTTGGGTTGCCTCCCAAGAAGCGATTCTTTAACGTCAATAGCTTGACGTATTTCTACCTACAAACTTCAATGAACAGAAAAAGCAAACAGATGCACATATCTACGAATTTCTAATATAAGCATATTGTGCAAATAAACCTTAGATTCATTGAAAGGTACGAAAACTTTCAAGAACCTATCATGCTCAAGAGACTTGGAAACATCAAAATAGCTAGAAAAGTCGTCAGAATAATCATTATAAGTACGACTCATATACTCCTCCCAAATCGGATCCTTATACTCTAAAGCAAGATTTTCAATTTCATCAATCTTAACTTCCTTCTCTTCTATAATTGGACACTCATCAATTTTAATCTCGTCTACCAATGTATTAAGCTCAAAATTTTCTAGATTTGGTAGAATTTCAATTGCATCCAAATTATCATTAATGCGCATGGGACAATTATCAACTACACAAGTAGACTCATCAGACACAACATTATCATCAATTGCTAAACAAGAATCATGGCATAGAGGAAAATTGACACAAGGGGGAGTTCTATAACATCCTTCATACCACACTGCTCGAACTTCCCAAATAAAATTATTTAATTTAGCATTCTCCTCGTACCAAGCTATTGAATCACATGGAATATCATTGTCACTAGCAATCTCTAAAGTTGGTTCATCAAAAACTCCCAAAGAAAGTAAAGGAGGATTAGACTGAGTTCCTTGAATAATTTTATTGAGCGCAATCTCCCAATCAGCAGGTAAAGAAGGATTAGACTGAGTTAAACTCGTATCAACATCATTACACATATATGGATAAACATCATCATGATATTGATTTTCAAACGAATATGAATAATCATTGCTAGGGGCATATGGAGCATAAAATGAGTTCTCAAAATAGAACGAATTCACCTGATATGCATTACAATCCTCATAAGCATTGAATTGTGGGTAAGGATTGAAGTCTTGATATTGTTCCTGACTGTTGTAGAAATTCTGAGCGTTGTTCCAACCAAAGTTGTACTCCATCTAGTCTCTCTCCTCAAAACCTGTTTAAGTTGTCTACCTCAAAGAACCTGTAGACACACCAAAGAAAGAAATACAAAAAGAAAGAAAAGAAAAATATATACAAAGATAAAATCCAAACTACAAGAAACAATTAACCTAAACTCAACTATACTGCCTTCCCCGGCAGCGGCGCCAATTTGTTAGTAGTATTTTTATGTGTTCGTTCTCAGGGAAGGACTGAATTGTAATATCAAGTTCAAGTTTTTATCTCTCACAATTTAGAAGTGTAGAAGAATGTTTGGTGTGTTTATAAACTAAATTAAACTAAACAAAATTAAACTAATTATCAATCGAGAATAAAATATATGAGGAAAACAATCCAAGAACTGGGGTTCTTCACTTGGTTTCAATGCACATTCAATATCTATGTGATGTCTACGTTCTTACTCTGCTGAAAAAAATTCTTCTAAGGTTATAATGTTCTCTTCCAAGATACAATATAATGTCTACAACTATACCCTAATTGTCACTTCCGTGATACAATCAAAGACAATCATAAACTATTAAGCTCCAAGAATTATAAGTCTCACAACTCTCCTATTAATCTTCCAATCAAATATTCGAGTTATGTCTGTTAAATCATGTACTAAAATTGCAACTCCTCTTCCAAGTTATTACAATCCCTAGAATACAATCAAAAGTTAGCTACTCTTCTAATTGTGTTAAGCCCTCAATAACAGATCAGCAAAGCAAGAAAATCACAGATAATTAAACACACATGAATACCAAGGAATACTACCCAATCCTCAGATTAAAGATTTAGTTACACATAATTAAAGAAGAAAACAAAATAATAATGATAATGAATGAAAACATAATATTGAAGAATTGAAAATCAAAAGTACCTTGATACGATTACAAGCTATCAATTGTTAGCTATGAATTGTTTTATCTATCAATTGTTATCATTTACAATGGTATGATGTGTTTATATAGGCTCTACAATTCTTGCCCAGCAAGATATTGCCTTCTATTACAATTAGGATTTAAAGAAGGTACCCAAAACTGCCCAGAATACAATTAGAATTAGAAAAAGGGCAAAACAGTAAATTCCAAGCCTTCTTTAATAAGAACACGTGCGCGACTTTAATCAGTACGTTTCTTGCACTTGTTTCCTATCCCAGGTTGTAGAAAATCTCTCAAGCTTCGCGTGGGCAGTAAGATCGCTAAAAACGGACTTCTAGAACTCCAGATATGGCCAAAACAGTATAAGCTGCGCAGCCTTCCCGGAAAATCCGAATTTTAATCAATTAAATCCCCAAAAACGACAAAAGCTTAGATATTCTTGGAAACCTGCACAACTACACAAAACACATCAAAACTACACAAACTTGAGTCCAAAACAATCAATTTAAGCCGATATAGAATGTTCCAAGTGGATATAAAATCCACTTATCAGAATACAGTAAAAGAATACAGAGGGGGGTGAATGGATTCTTAAATTTTTCTTGTTCTTGAGTCTATGTAGCAAGATAGGTGTTTGTGTGTGCAAGGATATGAGTGCGGATAAAAACAACACAAGACACGATATCACTTTAATCTAATATTGTATCAGATAAAGGTTGCTACAATTTGTGAATACAAATGATAGTATTCTCAGATTCGTTTTTCTCAGAGAGATATGACTTACAATATGTGAAAAACTTGACTCCGCTCAAAGTTCACAACTAAGGAAGTGAGGCTGTATCCTTATAGAACATGGATACAACCTACTTACTGTAAATAAGGTAGCTCAACAAATTACTTTCTAGTCTGTCTATCCTTTTTGAGTAAGTGTCCAAACGGTTATAGATTTGACTTTGCAAAGTCTGTTCAGATCCACTTCTTTAGCCCTTTGTCTCTTCTATATCTCTCCAAGCTTCCTTGTAGGCTTTCCAGAACACATTACAGATTGTGGTCCATAAAGTGCATTGGCTTGTTGCAGGCTTCTGACTTGTACAATTTCTTCAGTATTTTGTCTCCAAGAATGTATTCGATAAGTGACTAAGTAAGTGGTTCGAGAACTAGGATTGACTTGATCGATAACTCTGAGTTCTCGAATACTGTTATATGACATATCGAGTCACTTCTCGAATAGTTCTTTTCTCTGGAAATCCTTGAGTTGTCGAATAGAGCATTTTGACATGTCGAATCCCTGAGATATCGAATAGCTTTCTGAGTCCTTGAGATATCGAATAGAACTTTGACTTGTTGACTCTTTGAGAACTCGAATACCACTTTGACTTGTTGACTTCTTGAGTTCTCGAATAGAGCAGTAGACATATCGAATCTCTGAGATATCGAACAGTGTATTCAGAGATATCAAATAGTGTCTTGAGATATCGAATCCCTGACTTCTCGAATGCTGGACTTCTCGAATAGACAAAACTACTTCTCGAATTGGTACTTAGGCAAATTCTTCATTTCTTCAAATCCCAACTGTGATTTATTTGACAGTCTTCATCTCTTTGCTTGAGGCATGAACCTTGGAACTTCTTTCAAGCATTATTCTTGACTCAATAAGTACAGTTACACAGCTAGAATCTGATGCCTACTTCAAGTACAGAACAAGTAGAAACTCTACAACTAGAGGTTCCCTCAGTTAAGAGGTCATGTAGGTAATGCAAAGCATTACAAACAATTAGGCTTGTTATTAGAGTTAAACAAGCATGTCTTTGTGACTAACAATCTCCCCCAAATTGTGAGTAAGACCCTTAGTCACAATTTCATGTCTGATAACAAGCCTAACATACATAAAGATAAAACTTGAAAAAGTACAGGTATGTAGATTGATTGAAGAAAATACATAAAAGTTTTCTTACAAGTTATGAGGAACAACTAGCCATATCCTTTTGGATTCATCTCTTGAGCTTTGGCTTGCAGATTCTCATTTTTCATTTTTTTTCAGCTTTTTTTTCTTTCTTCTTTGCATTTTCTTCCATGGCAAGAATAATATCTTCCATTGCAGTGAGTTCTTCAATTAGAGGGGAGCCTGACAAATCCTTGAGTACTTCATTCAGCTGTTTCTCAGAATAGGAATTGATGTAGTCCATTCTAATCTTTACATTTCTACCATATTTCTTGTACTCAATGATGTAAGGATTAAACTTGACTCTACACAGACCCATAGCCCTCAATTCATCAGCCTTAGCTTCCATTGCAGCAAACTCCTCCTCCCTTTCTTTAGTAGCTCTTCACTTTTCCTTTTCATTTCTGCCTGGTGATCTCTCTTCATTTTAACAAAGTCAATTAACTCCAGCTTCCATACCCTTTCCACTCTGTCTTCAAAATCCAACATTGCAATTATTCTTTCTATGTCATATAGCCTGCCCCAGTGCTGACATGTTCCTTGTTTGAATTTCTTCTGTCTTCCATCAGTATATTTAATTTCAAGAAAATCATCAACAATGGCAACATGATAGATTCTTTGAGCTCATAGGAACTGCAGTTGGTCTTCATCATAGTTTTCATCCAGAGGTGGTAGGCTTAGTCCTGGAATTATTGTCAGTGCCTTTGACTTGGACAACTTCACCCTTCTTGCAGCATGCTTGAATTTAGTCCTTTTTACATGGTTGCTAGGCAGAAACTTATGACCCTTGCTTGTAGACCATTGTAGTATTCCATTAGCAGTTTGCTTTCTGAAACATACACATGGTTTCTTGGCTTGAATCTCTTTCTCTTCTTGAGGTAGTAAAACATTTGCAGAGGCCATGGAATTTGACTTTTGTAGGTCACTACTAACAGTATTCACCCTAGACTTAGAGTCTTGTGTTGTGGTGAGGTTATTGTCAGCAATGTCTATGGCTTGCTATTTCACACTTGTCCTCTAGCTCATAGACTTTCCCTTGGTCATTACCATCTTTCTTCTCTTTGTCATCCATCTTCTTTTTCTTGTCTTCATCTCCCTTATCACTCCTGTGATGTCTTATCCTCCCATCACTTTTATCCTCATCTTTATCATTCTTATTTCTCCTAGGCTTGGCAATTTCTGGAATTACACCAGTTGCAATAAAGGATCTGAGAATTTGTAGTGCCTCTAGTTCTTCAGCATTTTTGGTTCCACCCTTCTTCTGTAGTTGCTCAATGATTGCAATAATAAGTCTTTGATTTTGAGGTGTGAGATCATGAGGAATGACCAATTGCTTGATGTCTTCAATTTTGGTGCCAGATTGGTAGATGATTGTCCATGGCTTTTTGATTACTTCTAGCAGCCTTGAAGGTTGATCATTCCTTAAGTCATCATACAGACTTTTATTGTTTTCATTTGCATCCCTCTTCTCAATAAGCCTGATCAGTACATCTATCTCTGAATGTTTCAATGTTTGTAGAGTGTTGTAGGTTAGATGCCAGATACTGGATTTTGCCACCATCATCACCTCCTTGATCCATAAGCCATTGACTCTCCTAGGTATCACAGTGAAGTAATTGATCTGATCCCTCAGCCTCCTTAGATATATTTGAGTGTCATCAGCCTGTTCCCTTGAGACTTTCAGAAACTTCAAGAATGCATCATCATGGTAGACATTAGAGTTTGCAACTTCTTGTAGCTTGGCCTCAGTAACCACCTTTACTTCTACAGGTTTGACACTTTCAACTTTAGTAGATGGAGAGTTATCAGATGGCATACTCCCTGCAACCACTGTGGTTGTGATGGATTGCTTCTGGCCACTTGGAGTGATGACATGCACAGTTTGTAGAGTGACAACTGGTAGAGTGGTTGGGGGCTCATCAACCTTTGATTTCCCTTTTCCTGGCACATGAGTTAGGGATTTAGATGCACTTTCGTGGTCACCCTCCTTTATCTTTATACTTTTCTCCTTAGGTTTCTCCCCCTTTGTATTTGAATTCCTTGATGTCCTCTTCTCTCCCTTAGGCTTGTTGTCAGGCACAGAGGCTGTAGGAGTGACCTTAGGGTTCAAAGATTCTTCAGGTAGAGGGAGACCCATGTGCTTCATCATGGCAGCCAACATAGATTATTGATGCAGAAGAACATCAGCTGTGGTGGTGGCTTGAGTGTTCAACTGCTCAGTAAGAGTTTCAACTTTCTCTGTCAGATGAGCATTGGATTGTGAGAGAGTAGCTACCTCCTTTTCAAGTGCATCTACCTTGCTAAACAATTCAGTAGATTTGAAGCCAGACAAGGATTGTTCTTTAAGTCTCTGCACTTCAAACCTAGTCAAATCATGCAATGGGACGTTAGTAACCAGCTTGTCTCCATATAGATTTTTGAACATGGTCCTCAGCATGGCATTGGCATCTGTGGTCTGATCAGATAGAGCTTGAAATTTATTCCCCAGACCTGTGACAGTGTCATGGAGTAGAGCTAAACCATTATCCATCTTGGTACAGGTAGACTTGCATGCCAGAATGTCCTTGAGTACAGTCTCCAATGAAGGGAATTTGGCATCAAAAGCTCTCTTAATCTCATGCACCTCCTTGGTTGTGGCTGTACACACTTCATGAATTTCAGTTTTGAGACCCTTTCCAATGTAGTGTGCAGCCTTGAGAATGCCCTTGTAGCTGTCATTCACTGCTTCATACACATCACCAGGGGTAAGAGATTTGGCATTGGACCCTAGTGAAGTGATGTACTCTTCTCTGAGGTACTGGAGACTGTCTGAGAGAGGAATATCAAATTTTCCTTGTAGCCAGGCATCTACATTGCCATCTCTCTCAGAATCATCTATTATCTTTGCCTTTTGTAGCTCCACATCATCTCTGTGGCATAAGAGAATAGCTTCATAGTCAGGATTGGGCAGGTTTGCAGTGAGAAGGTTTTGAGCAATCTTTGTGAACTCAGGGATCTGATCCACAATTAAGCTTTGAAGTGCTTCAACCGTCAATTGTTGTGGAACAGACCCTGATCCTGAAGTACTGTCATGTTGCACAGGCTTTAGCCATTGTGACATAAAGTCAGAGCTAGAGCTAGGCAAGCTAGACTCCTCAGTTACAGATGCAACTTCTGCAACCGGATGGATTGACTCTACTACTGGTGTCTCCACAGAGGTGGGATGAGTTACACCAGCAGTTGACACAGGCACAGAGTCTCTAGTAAAAACTAGTGAATCCTCTGTGTTTGTGATGGTGTCATCAGGACATGCCCCGGCATGCATTCCCTCACCATCTAGATGTGGGTCCTTGGTGGTGAGCACAGTGTCAAGAACCATATCACTTGAATTCATTGGCTCACCAAGAGAAGAGAATTCTTGGTGATCAATGCCTTGTTCTTCAATTTCTTGAAGTATAGGCTCCCAAGAAATATGAGTGGTAGATTTTGGAAGAGAAGTGTCTTGTAGATTAGATTTTGGCAACTCCCCCTGAAAGATAGAAGGAGTTTCAATTGTGATGTACTCTCCACTCAGTGTTGTGCCGGCCTTATCACTCCCATGTGCTGACTCTGTACAATTAGGTGCATTGGGGAGGATGCTCGATTCTATAGATGCACCCTGTTGAGAGGATACATCTAGTGAACTGTGTGCCCCTGATTTTACAACTTCAGCCATTTGTGTGACTGAAGAGGTGGTCCTAGATTTCTTCCTCTTTGGCCTCTGTAAGGGTGACTCAGGTTCCTCACTACCTATACCTAATTCCATAGCCAATGCTGCTTCAGATAATATGTTCAATGGTGCAGACATCACCTCCTTTCTCTTCTTTTTACTAACATCACTCTTTTGAGAGGATGATGCAGTTGGCTCACTGTGTGGTAGAGTGTTTGGTTGAGAGGGTTGGTTAGCAAGCCTTGGGTTAGCATCTTGTACTACTTGCTTAGGATGTGTTAACTGTGACTTTGAGTCAAATGTTGGCATGTTGTGGGGGTAAGTCCTAAATAGACTCTCCATATGGGGAGTTATTTTGAGTCTTACATCCACATCATTCCTAGTTTCCAAATTACTAAAAATAAGTTTGGTCATGGACCTAGGGTAGCCTATTCTACTGTTATCTACTCCAGGCAATTCAATCAATTTAGCATTTTTAAAGTTAAGTACAGATTGAATAAAGCGAGGGAAGAAAATTTCAGTACCTCTCTTGGTTGTGTTCTTGCCAAGTCTCCCATATAGCTCATGTAGAATAATTTGACCAACATCTATCTTTCTCCCATAAGCCAAGGCATAGCCTATTTGCTGTGCAGGTGCACTAATCTGATCGAAGCTTGAATTCCTGGCTATGAAGACTTGAAGAATGGTGGCAAACACATAACTCCACTCTTTCCGCAGATGCTTCCTGTTTAACTCCCCAAGATTGATCACATCTGAGTAGTTGATGAATTCAAAGAATTCTTCCAACTGTGTATTCGTGGCCAGTATGTCATATGACTCTTGTTGTAATTCCAGTGCTTGATTCATGTCTGCTGTAGTAATAGTAATATCCTGGCCTTGAACCTTGCAATAGACTACATAGGAGGTTATAGCATTCTCGAGGGCAATGACTTCCACGGTGGCAGTTCTCCAAAACTGTTCTAGGAGGTCCAGATACAGAGTTGGGTTGGCTGATAGTGCACTCTTGATGTATGATTCTGACATCTAGCGGACAAAGCACTTGAAGTTTGCATTAGGTGCTTCCACATCGTTAGTTATTGCAATGAAATTGGTGTGAGTGGGTATAGTGAGTTGGGTGTTTGCCATTTATATATAGAAGAAAAGAGAATGAAGGTTGAAGAAGAAATTAAGCTTTTGCATTTAGGGTTTTCAGAGGTTTTGGGATTTTAGATGCTTGAGAAATCGAATGAAGTGAATAGAATAGATGTAGAATTGTATAGGTATGAAGTACTAGACTTGTCGATTAGACATATGCTTTGTATCGACAAGTCAGGCATTCGAGAAGTAGAAAACAACTATTCGATAAGTCAAGAAAGGCTTATTCGATAACTCAAGCATGTTGTAACTCACAGCTGGCAGTTATCTAACTTAGAATAAATTCTAAATTAGGTTAGATATGTTTTTATGAGTAATTCTGAATTTTGAATAAAAATCCAAAATCGGTTAAAATTCAGCGAGAAATCAGCCTTTTCAAATGATTCGAGAACTCAAACATGCTATTCGAGAACTCTGTCAATAGAGAACTTAAATACCTTATTCGAGAACTCACTCATGTCTCTGTTCGAGTTCTCTAAAAGACACTATTCGAGAACTCAAGAGTGTCCTGAATAGGCTTGTTAGAGAAGTCGAGCACTAACAATGAAATGAACCATTCGAGAAGTCTGACTTATCGAACTATTCTTTTTACTCATAGAAACTCAATTTTCACTATCTTTTAAAATTTACCAGCCATATTCATTCAAGAATATTCTAGCAAATTAAACAGTGATTTTCTCAAAATTTCATAGAAATTTCAAGTTAACAAGAAAATATGATTTTCCAGCATATGCAACAGATTTGAAATATTTATAAATCATATTTCAGCCAACACTTACTCCAAAAATATTGAGAATTTAGATGAAGTAAGTGTTTACTGCTGCAACAATCTAGATGTTGTATTCACTTAACCAGAATCTGAAGAATTCAGCATTCCAATCTCACTAACCAACCTTGTGAAGGTGGCTTCATCTAATGGCTTAGTGAATATATCAGCTAGTTGTTTATCTGTAGAGACATAATGCAACTCAATGGTTCCATTAGTTGCATGTTCTCTAATGAAATGATATCTAATGTCAATGTGCTTTGTCCTAGAATGATTGACAGGATTGGCAATTATAGAGATTGCACTTGTGTTGTCACACATGATTGGAATTCTTTCCAACACAAGTCCATAATCTCTAAGTTGATTTCTAATCCAAAGCACTTGAGCACAGCAACTTCCAGCAGCTATGTATTCAGCCTCAGCTGTAGAAACTGACAAAGATTATTGTTTCTTGCTATACCAAGAGACTAACCTTTGTCCAAGAAACTGGTAGCTACCTGAGGTGCTTTTCCTATCCACTCTGCATCCAGCATAATCAGCATCAGAATAACCAACCAGATTGAACCCTGTGTCCTTAGGATACCATAAACCCAAGTTTGGAGTGCCCTTCAGATATCTAAAGATCCTTTTTATAGCAATCAAATGTGATTCTTTTGGATTTGATTGAAACCTTGCACACAAGCATGTAGCAAACATGATGTCTGGCCTAATTGCAGTGAGATAGAGTAGAGAACCAACCATGCCTCTGTAGACTGAAATATCTACTTTCTTGCCTTTAGCATCTTCATCTAATTTAGTGGCAGTGGCCATGGGTGTCTTTGCAGGTGAGCAGTCTTCCAAGTCAAACTTCTTCAATAAATCCTTGATGTACTTGGTTTGACTGATAAAGATACCATCCTTCCTTTGACTAACTTGCAACCCAAGAAAGAATGTCAACTCTCCCATCATACTCATCTCATATCTGCTCTGCATGAACTTAGAGAACTTTTCACACAACTTCTTATTAGTAGAACCAAATATGATATCATCCACATAGATCTGAACTAAGATAATATCATCACCATGTTTCTTGTAAAACAGTGTTTTGTCCAATGTGCCTCTAGTGAATTGATTTTCAAGAAGAAATTGTGATAGAGTATCATACCATGCCCTTGGAGCCTGCTTAAGTCCATACAATGCCTTAAGCAGTCTGTAGACAAATTCTGGGAAGTGTGGATCCTCAAAGCCAGGTGGTTGTTACACATAAACTTCTTCTTCCAACTCTCCATTCAGAAATGCACTCTTGACATCCATTTGATAAAATTTAAAGTTTGAATGAGCAGCAAATGCCAGAAATATTCTGATGGCTTCCAATCTAGCAACAGGGGCAAATGTCTCATCATAATCAATGCCTTCCTGTTGAGAGTATCCTTTTGCAACCAACCTTGCTTTGTTTCTTACTATTACACCATCTTCATCCATCTTATTCTTCAGAACCCATTTTGTTCCAACAATGGTTCTATTCTTATGTGCAGGTACAAGTTCCCATACTTTGTTCTTTTCAAATTGATTCAGCTCTTCTTGCATGGCAATAATCCAATCTAGATCCAACAGTGCATCATCAAGTTTCTTAGGCTCAACTTGAGATAGAAAACAACCATAGAGGCACTCATTCTGAGTTGCTCTCCTAGTCCTTACTCCTGCATTAGGATCTCCAATAATTTGCTCTGCAGTGTGTGATCTATCCCATTTCCTTGAATGTTCAGTCTGATTTCTCATTCTTGATGTTGCTTCATCATCCAAGTCTTGATTATTCTCATTTCCTCCCCCTATGATGTTGCCACTATTCATAGGTGTGTCTTGGATGCTTGTTTCTCCACTATTGATTGGTACAAATTCTTCTCTTGTATCATCATTCACTTGAGTTTGTTGAACTTGAGTTTCAACTTCAGTTCCATTCTCTTCATCAGAATCATCTAGATTATCAAACTTCAATGGATCTTTATCTTCATCATTGGCTTCTTCTAATCCAGGTAGTTTGCTGTCATCAAATGTCACATCTGTACTTTCCATAATTTTCTTTTGACTGATGACATAAACTTTGTATGCAATTCTTTCCATAGAGTAGCCAAGAAAAATTCCTTCAAATGCCTTTGCATCGAATTTTCCAACATATTCTGAATTATCCATCAATACATAGCATTTGCTTCCAAAAGTATGAACATACTTTAGAGTAGGCTTCTTTCCAGTCATCAAATTGTAAGGTGTCTTTCCAGTGTTTTTGTTAATGAGGGTTCTGTTCTGGATATAGCATGCAGTGCTCACAGCCTCAGCCCAAAAACATGTAGGCATCTTTGCATCAAGTAACATTGTTCTAGCAGCCTCAATCAGAGTTCTATTCTTTCTCTCAACAACTCCATTTTGTTGTGGAGTCTTTGGAGCTGAGAATTGCTGAGAAATTCCATTCTCTTTGCAGAATGCTTCGAGTATGGCATTTCTGAACTTTGTTCCATTATCACTTCTTAATGCAATCACACTTGCATTGTTGGCCATTGCTTCCTTGTCAACTCTCTTTATGTGCTCAATGATTACTTGTGGAGCCTCATCTTTTTATAACGGAAATTCCACCCATGTATACCTTGTAAAGTCATCAACCATCACCAAGGCATACTTCTTTCTTTCTAGTGACATAATATTTACAGGTCCAAACAAGTCCATATGAATGAGTTGTAGGGGCTTGGTTATTGATGTCACTGTCTTTGACTTGTGGCTTGATCTTTTCATTTTTCCTCTTTGACAGGCCTCACACACTCCTTCTTGATAGAATTCAAGTGTGGGCATGCCTCTCACTAACTCTCTTTTAACTAGAGAATTAATGGCTTTGAAGTTCAGGTGTGATAATTTCTTGTGCCACAGCCAACAATCTTCATTTGATGCTTTTGAGTAGAAGCAACAAATTTTGTCCTTGTTTGCAGAGTCCATATTGGCTACAAACAGGTTTCCTTTCCTTACTCCAGATAGAGCAAAATAACCAGTCTTCTTGTGGGTGATCAAACATTCATCTTTGTCAAAATCCACCTTCACTCAGCAGATTATGCTTGAGTCCCTTGACCAGTGCTACATCTTCAATGATGACATTTCCAACTTTCAACTTGCCATATCCCAATGTGTTACCCATGCTGTCATCTCCAAAAGCAACCATTGGGCCATCCTTCTCCTCATACTGTGATAGCAGGGCCATATCACCAGTCATATGATTTGAGCATCCACTGTCCAAAATCCACATGACCTTCTTTTCACTTTCTTTGCCCTGCAAACACAAAGGTATTACTTCTCCTTTGGTACTCAAACAAGTTTGGGTCCATGTGACTTAGAAACAGTTTTATCATAAACAACATGCTTATCAACTTTCTTGGTGTTAGTCTTCTTGTCACTGTTAGAAGTCTTAGAGCCTGAGGCCTCAGACTTAGGTGACAAAGGTACCTTCCTAGCTTTAGGAGGAGTTGAAGACTTTGACCTTGTGTAGTGTGTGTGAGAATTGTGACTGATACAACCATCAATGAATTGCCTTCTCAAATTAAAACAACTAGTTATGACATTCATGTTGCATGGCATACAGTCAAATTTATCACAGAATGGAGCATCTCTATGTCTTAGAGGCACAGAACAATCATAGAAAGGTTTGGGCACACTACCAACAGGTTTCTTGCATGCATGAGTTAGATGATTGGTACTGAAACAGTTCTGACAAGTTTTCCTAGGGGCATTAGGCATATAAGCATAGTTATTATCTTTGTTAATCCCTAACTTGCCATTTCTGTTCTGTTTCTTCTTAGTCACTTTCTTCTCAGATTCACTCTTCCCAGCTGAAACAAACTTAACAAACTTCTTAGGTCTTGACCTATTACCTACTGGCTCCTTGGCTTTTGACTTGACACTCTCACTCTTAGAGGATGCTTGTTGTTCACTGGATTGTGCCTCATCTTCATCATTTAACATTTGCTTGATGAGTAAGGCATCCTCATCAATTTTAAGTGTTGATTCTTTAAAAATAGGAGTCTCAGTCTTTTTCAAGATGTGAGGGACTTCCTCTTGAATAGCAGTGTCATCTTCAATGACAGCATAGCCTTTTCTCTGGTTAAAAGTGCCATAGTCAAGTCCAATAGCAGTCTTGGGTTTTGCTTGAATTTTCTCACAGTAGGATTGCACTAGACCAGATGATTTCTTAAACGTTTTCAGTTTGAATTCATTTTCAGCTAATTCATCCCTAATAGCCTTTTCCACTTGACTAGCACATAAAACCTTATTATGCAGATATTCAACTTCTTTCTTAAGGTTTTCTACTTGCATAGCAGTTAGCTCAAGTTCCTCATTTCTTTTGATTAATATTTCATTTTTAGCAGATAGTTTAGCAATTTCCTCATTAGCAGTAGTCATACTAGTATGAATATTAAACATTTCAACAGATAGTTGTTCAATCATGCATTTATACTCAGAAACAGACATGTCTATAGTAGTGAGAGATGGTACCTGAGAGTCTGATGAAGATGTGTCATCCTTGGAATTGGCCATCAAGGCATAGTTATAAAATTTCTGCTCTTCTCCATCACTGTCAGATTCATCCCAACACTTCCCTTCAGCTATGTAGATCTTACCTTGTGTCTGCTTTTTTAGAAGGGCCTCATACTTAGCTTCGAGCTCAAGATACTCTCTATCCTTCTTTTTATGCTTCTTGCATTCACTGGCAAAATGCCCTAGGTCATTGCATCTATAACACCTTACAGATGACCTATCCACATGGCTGGTTTTGAACTTATTCTTGTTTGGTTTCACAGGTGCCTTGCTCTTGTTGAATGAATGGTTTTGGGTTTTAGGTTTGAAGGGTTGATTCCTCTTAAATCTGATGTTTGGAAATTTTCTGGCCATGAAGGCATATGAAGTATTTTCCATCCCATCTAGTTCTTCAAGAGTGTAAAACTCTTCTTCCTCCTTCTCCTCAACAGGTTCACTTACCTTAGCTTCAGTTTCTTCATCTTCTACTACCTCCTCTATCCTTAATTGGCTTGTAGATGCTTCTAGGTCTTGAATATATTTATTGACAATCAAGGCACATGATGTGTTTATCATTCTGCCTTGGTTGGCTTGGATAGCCCTTTTCTGAAGCAACTCAAGCTCATGAGTTTTTAAAACCACATAGAGCACATTATATGTAACTTTGTTCAAATCTCTTTCCCTTAGAGAAATGACCCTTTGCTCTAGATGATTTGGTGAAGATAGCAGAAACTTCATGTTCAACTCTTTGGTACTGTAAACCTTGCCATTCATTAGCAACTCAGTAACTAGCTTGTGAAATCTCTCAAACATCTCAGTGATGCTTTCCTTGGGTTGTGCCATGAAAGCTTCATACTGTGTGACCAGTATCTGTTTCTTGTTTTCTCTGACCTCATCAGCTTCTTCACATAACACCTCGATGTGATCCCACATTTCTTTGGCAGTGGCACATGATGCAATGTTTGCAAACATTGACATGTCCATGGAATCTATAATCAGCAACATGAGATGACTGTCAAGGGCAACCTTCTCCTTTTCTGAGTCTGTCCATTTGGATGGTTCCTTGGCCACATAAGATCTTGGAATTGTTGTGGTTCCAATAGTCTTTTCAGGAATCTCCTGTTGGGGAACAAAGGGACCATTCTTGAGAATCTCAGGATATAAAGGATGAGAGGCTTTGATGAACAACATCATTTTTATCTTCCAGAGGTTGTAATTCTCTTTGTCAAACTTATGGGCTTTCACCGTTCCTATAGTCTTTGGTGTATTCGAACTCATGATCATTTTTCTATTTTTGAATAAACAGCCCGCTCTGATACCACTTGTTGAGTATTGAATACAGTAAAAGAATACAGAGGGGGGTGAATGGATCCTTAAACTTTTCTTGTTCTTGAGCCTATGTAGCAAGATAGGTGTTTGTGTGTGCAAGGATATAGAGTGCGGATAAAAACAACACAAGACACGATATTACTTTAATCTAATATTGTATTAGATAAAGGTTGCTACAATCTGTGAATACAAATGATAGTATTCTCAACTTCATTTTTCTCAGAGAGATATGACTTACAATATATGAAAAACTTGACTCCGCTCAAAGTTCACAACTAAGGAAGTGAGTCTGTATCCTTATAGAACATGGATACAACCTACTTACTGCAAATAAGGTAGCTCAACAAATTACTTTCTAGTCTGTCTATCCTTTTTGAGTAAGTGTCCAAACGGTTATAGATTTGACTTTGCAAAGTCTGTTCAGATCCACTTCTTTAGCCCTTTGTCTCTTCTATATCTCTCCAAGCTTCCTTGTAGGCTTTCCAGAGCACATTACAGATTGTGGTCCATAAAGTGCATTGGCTTGTTGCAGGCTTCTGACTTGTACAATTTCTTCAGTATTTTGTCTCCAAGAATGTATTCGATAAGTGACTAAGTAAGTGGTTCGAGAACTAGGATTGACTTGATCGATAACTCTGAGTTCTCGAATACTGTTATATGACATATCGAGTCACTTCTCGAATAGTTCTTTTCTCTGGAAATCCTTGAGTTATCGAATAGAGCATTTTGACATGTCGAATCCCTGAGATATCGAATAGCTTTCTGAGTCCTTGAGATATCGAATAGAACTTTGACTTGTTGACTCTTTGAGAACTCGAATACCACTTTGACTTGTTGACTTCTTGAGTTCTCGAATAGAGCAGTAGACATATCGAATCTCTGATATATCAAATAAGATATCGAACAATGTATTCAGAGATATCGAACAGTGTCTTGAGATATCGAATCCCTGACTTCTCGAATGCTGGACTTCTCGAATAGACAAAACTACTTCTCGAATTGGTACTTAGGCAAATTCTTCATTTCTTCAAATCCTAACTGTGATTTATTTGACAGTCTTCATCTCTTTGCTTGAGACATGAACCTTGGAACTTCTTTCAAGCATTATTCTTGACTCAATAAGTACAGTTACACAGCGAGAATCTGATGCCTACTTCAAGTACAGAACAAGTAGAAACTCTACAACTAGAGGTTCCCTCAGTTAAGAGGTCATGTAGGTAATGCAAAGCATTACAAACAATTAGGCTTGTTATTAGAGTTAAACAAACATGTCTCTGTGGCTAATTATTTTATAATATAAGTTTTAAACCATGCATATCATTAATTAAATTTTTATTAAATAATTGAAGTTAAAATTAAAATAAAATATAGTAAATAATAATTATATAAAAATGTAATTGTAACATAAAATAAAATTTATTACATATCAAAAGAAATCAGTGCATCGCACGGGTTATAAGCTAGTATTTATATATTTAGGGAACACTAAAATACACAATACAAAAATATACAACAAAATATATGTTATGAGTTCTTTAAATTATTTTTATGTGTTGTATTTCGCTTATATTCTGAATTTTATGTTCTTTCATTTTATATGTTCTATATTCTTTTTATGTTGAATTTAGAGTATTCTATAAATTCTCTATGTTCTGTATTTTGTGTTTAATTTTCTATTTTTTAGGTTTAATTTATAGTGTTCTGTAAATTCATTAATGTTCTGTATAATATTTTTTTGTGTTCTGTAATTTTTCTATGTGTTATATGTTCTATAAAATTGTATATTTTTATTTCGATATTTTTAAGAAAAGCATTTGTGTTCTGTAAATATTATATAAAAATAATATATTAAAGCAACATAAATCTGTGAAATTTTCAAAGGAAGTGGTTATGTTATATTCACTTTTCATAGTAAATGTTTATGTAAGTTACTATAGTTGGTTACTTTTTAATCCAGTACTATACAATACATATTAAACTGATTGATGGTTTGGTAAGTGTACGGTATAGATTGAGTTCCAGTTATCAGGTTAAATCGGTTCCCCAACGAGTCTATATATATATGTATATATGTATATATATATATATATATATATATATATATATATATATATATATATATATATAAAGGGAAAATAATGGGTTTGGGTCCTCGATTACAAATCAGATGATGAATATAATTTCTTCAATTTCCTTTTTCTTCTCCAAAAAGTATTCGTTTTTCCTCCAATTTCTTTGACTTCAAGTATTTTCCACCTTCTTGCCTTTTTGCATATTTTCCCGCTCAAATTCTGATTTTATTTCTTTTCCTACAAAACAAAATAAAATAATTTATTAATTAATAAAATTACGAAAATGGACATAAAATATGTATTAAAAATATGATAAAATTATGGACCTATCACCCACCAATAAATACAATAAACGGTCAAATAATATCATTCTTTTCCCTAGGCATACACATTTTGTAGAAACAAAATATCTTTTGTTTTAGAGAAATAAAGTAACTTAAAATATGTAGGAGTAATAAAACTTTTGACATTCATAAAATAGAAACCAGGTTGTTGGCCTTCATAATAAGAAAAAAAAAACAGATTATTGAAATGGTTGAGAATTTAGCAGGTGTGAATTGACGGGAACATTATTGAATTTTAAGGCGGGAGAAAGTCTTTGTTCATGATACGATAAAAATCCTTTTGAAGACATGTGCATAATATCATACTGCATCTGTCTTTGGGAATCATGCCAGTTAAATCTCCACATTTGTGGGTTTCACTTTCTATTTCGAATATGAAAAATAAAGTAATGAAGTTTAATTTTTAGAGGAAACAATTTATGATTTAATATAATACTTCGTGCAATTACAAGATTCTTTCTCAGACAGGGAAGAAGACACATTTGCTCTTCGAATTTGCCATTGGATACGCTCTTTTCTATGCACATAATTTTAATGAAATTGATGTGGAAATGTTTGAATCAGCTGAGAAGTACATCAATTCTCCAAGAGACCACCCCCCACCCTTGGTGCTGGAAGCATTCCATCTCTTTTCATCCAGTGATGACGCACTCGTGGAAATGAATGTTATATCCGAGTGTAAGTTTATGTAATGAGTTCAAAAATAGATATCATCTAACTTATATGGTGTTTCCTTTAAAAAATATATTAAAAACTTTCTAAAATGATACTCTCTATCTACGTTGATAGTCTTTAAAATTATAACCTCCCTAGTCGGCACCAATATTAAATTTTGTAGAAACTGATACTCTCTCTATATATATTGAGTCTTTAAAATTGTAACCTCTCCGGGACCAATATTAAAATTTGGGGTTGCAAAAAATTTGGCTCAAGTTTGTCCACTGGGCACCTGAACCTTAAAATTAAAAATTCATACTTCTTCATCCTTAATGTTTTTCCTTCATACAGTTTGAACCTTTCTATAAAATTTAAACTCTTTGCATCCCTGTCAGAATTAAGAATTTAGGTCATACTGAGCAACTAAAGAGTTTCCTCTTAAAAAATCTTCCTGAAGCGGTCGATGGCAAGTCGAATGATTATATTGCAACTTGTACTTCATATTTGTCATCTAACATATCGAAGTCCACAGGCATCTGTTAGTAGTGGTACACATTATTGTGATGTGATGCGTGCTTTACGGATGGATTTATACAAGTTCATTGACTTGCACATATGAGTTTCATTCTTTATGCTGTCACTTGGAGCAAAATATGTATGATTTTAATGATCTAGTCTTATACTTTTCTGTAGCCTAGAGACTTGGTGAAGGCCCAATTAAATCTGACACACCTGTACAGCAAACAAAGACTGTACAAACAAAGGCGTACTACAACATATGTTGGAAGTTCCATGGTGGTTCCTTTTCCTTAAAAGTTACCGTTGTGCCACACAAATTTGAAGGATTTTTCATTGCCAAAGGCAACAAGGATATCATCTGTACTAAAAATTTAGTGTGTGGTGAAGCTCTTCCTGGTGAGGAACTTATATCTTTGAGGTGGGTCACTTTTATATATGACTAGTATTTGGATCTTGATCGATTTTCGTAAATCAAAATTTATATAATATAAAAATATTATGTTTATGTTTAAATTGCTCTTGTTATCCAGTTTCTAGACCAACATATTAGTTCTTAGTATTTTGAAATAATACATAAATAATGTAATTATGTTTAAACACTCTGCAAATTATTTCGACAAAATTATCCTTTATATTGTTATCAATGCGCAATAATGCAATGCTTTATGTTGCTTTTTGACAATATTTGTGACCAAGTTTTATGACTTTACAATTATGGTTTCATGTCTTGATATCTGTATAAATCTTTGAAAATACCTTTAGAATGAGGATGGAACTAAAGTGGAGTACAGGGTATGAAATCCTAATAAATCGAAGTTGGTTGTTGCTATCCAATGTGGGCTGACCAATATATGGGTTGTAAGTATTAATATAAATTGCAATGACATTTAAATTATGCACTTGATTAATTAATCCACATAACATTGTCGCATTTAATTTATCTTATGTTTTTCATAAACCGGGTCCCGTGTTCTATATGTGGAAGATGTATGTGGGGTTACTGTTTTTCAGTTGTCCGATCTTGTTGGCCCGGTAAGTTTTTTGTTATCACCTGGTCACTTATGCCTTGTCTAGATAAATTAAAATTTTCTATTCTCTGTCATTTATGGCTTGCCTAGACTAGATATGTTGATACGTGATTGCTTTAGTACTAGTTTAAAAACGTATGTTTTGTTTGTAGGATGGGTTGGTATGTGTAGTGGGATTGTGTGATAATATCGTAAACCTGACAGAGAGGAGGTCAAATGTTGTAATAGTCTTTGAAAATCCTAAGTTTTTTAAGTAGTACCGCATGGTTGTGGGGATGATGGATGTGATCTTTGCTGATATGGCTGCTTCTCATGAGGTAATATTTTGTTTCCCGTGTTGTTCCAATTTCTTATCAATTTGGGGGAGGGGGAGATACATAATTATTACTTGCATTTTTTTAATGCTTGATTTCTTATGTATAGTTCTATTTCTTGTTAACTTTGCAATTTTTTTTTTTTTTAAATCCTGGACTATTTGTTGAGTTCCCAATTTACACATGGAATGCTTTAATTATAACTTAAATTACGTATTTTGGTATCTTGTTAACTTCTCCGGTTGTTCCTTCTAGTAGCTATAACTGTTATGTGCTTTAATTATAAATTGCTTATTTTGTAATGTTTGGTTTCATGTATATAGTCCATTATTCCAATTTTTCTTTTGGCCATTCTAACATCTGCATTAATCAGTTTTAGATTCCGTTTGACCTCATAGACGATATAGTTCTTTTTGTTTTTGAATTTCCAATTAACATTTGGAACTCTGGTTTAAAGATTTTGAATTTGTAGTGCTTCATAGTTTCTTCATGTATGTATTGAAGATTTATATCTTACTTGGCAATAAAGCATCATCTTATTTTTTTGTGATGTTTTTTACATAGTTGTAATTTTGGTTTTGTGTTTGTCAGGTGAAGGTGAAACATATATTTTCCAACTGGATTCTATCTTAATACAGGCGGGCATTACATGATCGCCACACAGGTTTGTTTTGCATTATGATATTTGTTATATTAATTCTGCAATGTGACAAAGTCTTTGAGAGATTTTTCTAAACCTTGTTGATAACGTGAATTACAGGCAAGTGGCACCAATTTAACTAGCCAAGATCTGTTTGCTCGCCACCTCCGACAAAGAGAGTTCAAGCATATTGAACTAGTCACATTGGAACTAATGAAGGGAGCATATGTCATGTATGTTGGTGGTTTCTGAATAGATATATGAGATTTCACACAGTATATATGAAGATTCAGTACTTATATGTCATGTATGCTGACTAGACTAAAAAATTTCTCTTTTCATTTGTGAGATTTTTGTCAAGTTTTCTTTTGACCATCTCAAGTACAAAATTTGGATTTGAATAAGATATACTACCAATTTCGGATCCTGTACTTGGAACGATGGTGTGTATTCTTCATCATGTTGATGTTGGCGTTTACAACCATTTTTCATGTTTTTAAATTTAAAAAACAATTAAATTGGATCTAAAAAACGTATTAGCAACAAAAAAAAGCGCACAAATGGCTTTCAAATTAATAGTGCACGTAGAGTGATTAAATATTTAGTTTTCTTTTACTCTTAAAATAAGACATTTGAAAATTAATATCACCTATCTTCTTTCTATTTGACTAGCTTGTTAAAATAAAATACTACCCGTAAAATTTAAATTGAGTGTGTAATATATAAACACGTAATTACATAATTATATATGCATCCTTGTAATTTAATTATCGGGTAAATAAAATGAAATCCATTTTCCTTTAACAATGAGTATATTTTTTAAACATATATCATAAGAAAACGCTCACGTAGACCTAACAAATCATTGTATTATGTACATTCATGTCATGTACTTTATGATCTTGCACGAAACTACATGAAATTAAATCGTGTACCCGAAATTCGAACACAAAATGACACTAAACTACACGAATTTTTTTCGCGTACACGAAAAGAAATAAAATACATGAATAGAAAAACAATGACAATTACATGAATATTATTATGTATCCAAATTTTGTAAATATATATGTAACTATATAACTAAGAACAACATTGAGATGCTACAAAATAAAACATGGTGTAAAATCTCGAACCCTCCTTTTATTTATTTTTTCTTAATTTTGTTTCTTCTTAATAAGTATCTTTGTTTATGTTGGATTTTTATACCAAGTTATTAATTTTTTTATCCATATATTTTAGGCTTTGTTAAAAAGTATCTCGTTGTTGGGTTATATTTGCCGATATATTCAATTTTGTATTATCTTATTGTGATAATAAGTCCCCTTTTTGACAAATATCTATCTTTATTGAGAGTCTAGTACCCCATTGGTGGATTTTGTTTACGCATATATTGGATTTTGTTATATTTGTTCATTGATTTGGGTAGTGCAGAATCGCAATTATGGTCGGTTACTCGAATACGCTTTGACAAAATCATATATGCATATTCCTCTTGATTACAACAAACTGTTAAATTATCTCGCAAAGAAGGTTAAAGGTTGTAACATTTCAGTAATGTAAGCGAGGTATGTACCACAATTGAAGAATTTTTCAACGATTGGATGAAGTAAATCCCGATTTGATATATTTTACTATGTGTTTGTTCAATTTTTGATTATTTTTATAGATGTTGTATGCTCTTTTACCAAGGAATTAATTACCTATAAAAAATGGTGATTTAAAGGAAAATTTGGAATTTTTATTACTTTAGTAGATGTCGTATGCCCCTTTATTGATAAATTAATCACTTATAAAAAATGGTAATTTATATAAAAAAATATGCGCTGAGTTGACTAATTTATTATAGAAATATTCAATAACAATATTTCATTGATTCTATTTTAAATATTGTTTTTTCGTTGATAATTTATACACAATTAATGTCTAATAGTCTAATAATATTTAAGAGTATACTTAATATTTTTAAATCATTCAAATATATTATCATATCAATTTGATTGTCCCATTAGTTATTACATATTAAAAAAATATTCATAAGTAAGTATTGAAATAAAATTGGTTTAAAATTCAATTTAATATTTCAATTGGACGAATCTGATTTTTTTTTATAATTGATTAATTTAAAAGTTTATATAACTATTACATTTAAATTAGAATTAACCACTCATGATTAGTATAGTAAGATGTTAAATAAAGTAACTACTTTATTTAAATTAGAATTGTTAACCAACCATGGTTAGTGTAGTAAGATGAAAATGTTAAATAAGGAAAATTTTTAATATAATATGATTGGTCTAAATTTTAGAGATGGTCTTTGATTGGTCCTAAAATAATTCATAATTTTCTGATTGGCTAACTACCTCTTAACTGTACATAGGTAGACTCAGGTATTATAATAAAGAATTTTTCATATTTCAAATTTCACTATAACAAAATTATGTATTAAAATATGTGAAAGTGAATATTTTATTAATATAAAAATGTTAAGAGCTCTTGAAATACAAGAGAGGAAAGAGCCTTTTAAGGTCATTAGACCTTAGGAGCCACCGATAGTTAGTCTTCTGGAGCTCCTTTTTTTTATTATCCTTTTTATATTTTGATTTAATAACTTGTTTAAAAAATTCCTTGAACTTGTGCTTAGAGCAAGTCCAACGGTTCCTTAAGTGATTACTAAAAATATAATAGAATACTCCAACAACCATCCTTAAATTCATTCCTTACTATTATTATAATAATAAATTTAAATCTAACATTTGAGTTTCAACCAAAAGAGGAAAAGAAGTGTAAAAATGAGGGAAAAAATTTATTAATTGATAAAAATAAAATTAGAAATGGCTAGACATTCCTTAAAAGTAGGGAATTACTAATGGTGACTAGTGATGTAGGGAACCATTAAAAAATTGTTAGAGCAAGAATTTTGGTTAATTTCCCTATTTTTTTATTTAAAATTTGTAATAAGGAAGCTGTTGGACTTGCTCTTAGTTACTCTCTCCGTCCTAATTCAACTAGCTGATTTGACTTTTACACGTACTAGCTTATAGCCCGTGTAAAAGCACGAGTTATTTTAATTTTTTTTTAATTTGTTTATAGTGTAATATAATATTTTAAATATTAATATGTTGTTGGAGGGATTCGAACATTGCATATTTGTATATAATAACTTTTAGTATTAAATAAATTAATATGTTGTTTGCGGGAATCGAACCTTAGAACTTTGTATATAATAACTTTTAGTATTATTGTATCCAACGATCATGATCTATTTGAGTTGAAGATGTAACGGTTGTGATGAGGGATAACCAAAACCAAAAATGATGGGATAACCAAACTACAAATTATACCTCATTTCGCTTATTATAATATAATATAGGTAGATATAAAGAAAAATTAATTTTGGTATGTTCATGACTATACTATCCTTATTTACAAGTCAAATGTACACATTTTTCAAGATTTATTCAACTAGTTTCAATAACAGAATACTTTGGGATCTTAGTTTGACTCCTGGAAAAATGTAGAAAACAATGAATGTTTTATTATTAACGTGTATCTATGATTGATTGGAGGGATTTTTGGTTTTCATTTGTTAAATTTGAAATTTAGGCAAATTTGAAAATTTATATTTTAATGGAGGGAAATGAAATTAGATGAAAACCTGTTTGTTACATTTTTATTTTTAAATTTTAACATTACAAATACTAAATGATGAATTATGAGATATTTGCATTTTTATTTTATATTTGTAATGGTTGGTTTCGTTATTTATTTTTCAAGTTAAAAGATAAAGTATTTATATTTGTATAAGTAATTAGTTGAATATTGATATCATATTACTTTTTGTGTTTTTTTTTAAAACAAAATTTAAACACAATAGGGACAAACTCCCGAACTGACAATACAACCTGAATGGGAAACAAATAAAGGAGCAAAACAAAAAGCCGATTTGTTTCCAGATTGCTTAACAAACAGAATATAAATATTCTTGACAATAAAAATGATTACAAAGGTTTTCCGAGCAATCCAGTCGACACCAACATCACTAAAAATAGTAGCATCACAATTGAACTGCGCACATAAAAAACCGGTGATAGTCCAGTGTTCATACCTATCAGTTACACCAACTGATGTTGGGGGTCTAGCCATACAGATTCTCTCGTATATTAAACAATCTTTCGTTGTGCAAGGTGAGCTCTCGCGATAATCGCCACCGTTTCTGATTCGAAGCAGGCTTCCCAGATCTCCCAAGACACCAATTGAATCATTATCAAAGGAACAAAACAACAAAACAAAACACACCAAAACATACTAAAACATACGAAATACTCCAAAAGAAGAGACACAAACCACTCCAAAATGAGAGACATAAAACACCCAAAAAAATGGATACAAGAATCAAAAATCTCATCCAAATATGAAGATTATTGAAGGAAAAAACAAAAAAAAAGCAAGTGAAAGTAGAAAAAAGGGTCTCTTGCAGTTGTTAAGATTATTTAGATTAAGAGTAGAGGGGAGAGGAGGCGGCTGGTGAGGAAAGTGATAGAAGAGAGAGGATCGACTCTCGTTAGGATTTTGTTCACCTCTATACTTTTTTTGTTATTAATAAAACGTTTTTGTTACATTTTTATTTTTAAATTCTAACATTACAAATTTTAAGAAAACAAGTTAAGTAACCGATGATGTAATTTTTTTTGGTAATGGATAAACTATTTTTTTTGTATAAGTAAGAAATAATTTTATAATATACTCCATATTTTTGTAAACTATTTATATTTGTATAAGTAAGTTGAATATTCTAATGATATTACTTATTTTGTTATTAATCAAGCGTATTTCTTACATTTTTGTTTTTAAATTGTAACATTACAAATTTTAAGAAAAGAAGTTAAGTAATTCTTAAAAAAATGAAATTGTTTATTTTTACTTAAGTAAGAAATATATTTATAATGTGCTCCATATTTATATTTGTTTAAGTAAGTCAAATATTTTTATGATATTGTTCATTTTGTTATTAACAAAACTTATTTGTTAAATTTGTATTTTTAAATTCTAACATTACAAACCTTAAGAAAAGAAGTTAAGTAAGAGATGACGTAATTTTTTTGGTAAATGATATACCTTTTATTTTTGTATAAGTAAGATATATTATTATAATATACTTCATATTTTTTAAAATAATTATATTTGTGTAAGTTAAATATTTTTTTTGAAATTATTTTCTTGTTTTCTAATTTTCATTATAATTTTTGTGTCAATGAATTTTTGTAAACTTAAATTTATATGAAAATTATAAACTACAACTAATATCTGCGATAAATATAAGGTGATTAGTTAACGTGTGTAATTAATACTATAACACATTATATCTTATTATTATATAATAAGAGTAAGAGGGATAATAAACGAGTACTATCAAGGTCAAAGAAAGGTTCGATTCTCACTAATAACATACTTAAATTTAATATTTATAACTCTAAATATACTAATAAAACATATGATAAAATTCACTTTTCAACATAATTAAATTGAATATTTATAACTCTAAATTTACTAATAAACATATGATAAAATTCACTTTTTAAAACTCATTAACCATCTATTAAATTTGATATTAGTACACATCAAAAATTTAGTTTACAAAATCGCATTGAAAAATTGCGAATACATAAGCATGAAGCAGCTTCATCTATTCTATAAAAAATTACTACGTCTTGGCTTTCGAGAAACAACCCAAAATAAAATATATGATAAAATGCACTTTTCAAAACTTATTAATCATCTATTACATTTAATATTATAACATCATTAATCATATATTAATTTTGATATTAGTACATGCCAAAAGTTTAATTTACATGGCATTGAAAAATTGCGAGTAAATAAGCACGAAGCGGTCCTCATCTCTTTTATAGAAAACTACTACGTCCTAATTCGGGAAACGATACAAATCAAACAGGACTTTAACTACTAAATAGTTTTGGTTCAAAACAAAAATTCATGTTTGATTTACGTTAATATTGAAAAAAAAATCAGGTAAAAATAAGATGTAACAAAAAAGTCAAAAAAACAACTTATTATTATTAGTTACATAAATAATTTTTTTTGTAAAATCTATATTATAGTATATAATGTAATAAGCAAAATGAGATATAGTGCGTGTTTGGCAAATCTGTTGCTCAACTTATAAGTTACTTATTTCGGAAAAAATTTCGTATTTACATATTTTTTTTTAGAAAAAAATGTGTATGGGAAGTTTAATATTCGTAATCTTGCAAAAATAAGTTACTTATTTCAGAAAAAAGTACAAATTTCCTAACTTTTTTCCAGAATAAGTAACTTATTTCTGAAAAATAAGATTTCCCAAACGAGCCCATATTTTGTAGTTTGGTTTTGGTTATCTCTTTCATTCACAATTATTAGATCGGTAGCTCAAATAAATGATGATCGTTGGATGCAATACTAAAATTTATCTTTATAATTGTTATATACAGAATTCTAAGATTCGAATCCCGTCAACAACATTTTAATTTAAAATTAATATTAAAAGATGTTACATATAAAGGTTGAAAATTCGATTTCAACCAAAAACATAACCAAAAACATATTAATACTAAAAATTGTTATGTATAAAGGTGAAATATTTATAATATTATGTAACTAAACTATATGTAAATTAAAAAAAAATAAAAATAACACGTGCTTTACACGAGCTATAAACTAGTTAATCATAAATATTATGCAAAGATTCCAATTATCTTACTTTTAACTACAAACAAAGATTTCGAACAATTAGAACTTTATATTTTTACGATTCAAAAACTCAAAATTTGTAGAAGTATACTTATTTTGTTCACCATCAAAAATTATTTTTGTTATAAATCGTCGTTGTTTTGTAGTAGAAAATGATCATCCGATCTTCCTAAACATAGACTTCATTTTTTAATATCTCATAAATAATATTTTTCATAGATTTTTAGATAATAAATTAAGAACTTGTTAATATACGATATTAACATGCAAACATTCAAATTCTCTTACTCGTTGATAACTCTGAATCTCGATCGGATACTTCCTCGCCAACTCCTGTCTCGGAAGTGGTGTAGCTGTAGTGGGGTATCTGCAAAACAACACCGGGGGGGGGTTTGGCCCCGAGGTGCCTCCGGTGTGAGAGTAAGAGTTGGCTTTGGAAGGTAATAATCAAGTAGAGTATCACCAAGTAATAAATGTGTGTAGGTGTGTAATAATGGCTAACCCCTAAACCCTATTTACTAGGGGTATTTATAGCCCTAGGCCTAGGGTTTAGGGGTAGGTTACCTTCACCCCCGACCGTTGGATCTGGGGGACAAGCCGCTGAACTCCCGGGATGCAGGGCACGTGGCTTTCGTCTGGTCTGGCCGTTGACTGGAGTGTGGCCACGTTGTGGTGGGCATGATCTGGCACGTATCTTCCTTTGTCTTTTAGTGTTGGTCAGCGCCACCAATAAGAGTGTCAGCCGAGGGGGAGTGCCACGTATGCTGAGTGTGACGAGTCAGGGGGTCCCCTAGTCCGGGGGTGGGGACCACGCCACGTGGTGGTGGCCCGGGCCCGGGGTCCACTGCTCTGGGCTGGGCCGCTCTTATTCTTATGAAATGGTTTGCTTATGCTTTTGGGCTTCTTATTGGGCCTTGGCTGTTTAGGGCCTATCATTTGCCCCCCACTCCCTTATGCGGATTCTCCGGATGGGGGAGTAGTAAGGGGTGCTCTTGCCATGGTTGCCCCCAGTGCTTTCGCCTTGGTTGACCCCAGTTCCGGGGGATGTACTGAAGTATGCACGCCCGGGGCTAGTAGTTCGGATTTGAAGTTCTTGTTTCTTTGGCTATCCCCCAAGCCCGGGGTGTGTACCGAAGTATGTACGCCGGGGCTTTGTCTTCTGTAGATGTGCGAAAATGTATATGAATATATAATATTGCAATATGCACTTTTCTTTCCCTCCTTTTTGTTGTTTTTTTTTTTTTTTTTTTTTTTTTTTTGGGAAATAATAGCTGTCATCCACTATCTCCGGGTTTTGGAGATAGTGGGCCGATTTTTTGGGCCGCCACGTGTTTACGACGCTTGGGATTCAGGGTTTGCCTATAAATAGTGGCAACCCTGCTCTCATTTGTCTTTACGCGTTTTTTGATTTGCAACCGTTACTCTGCTCCTCTGAAGACCAGTGCTCCGGGCTATCGTCGCTTCAGATTTTTCTTGCTCTTTCCAGTCCGGCCTTTCTACTCTTTGTAAGTCCTCTTGACCCGGACTCTTGTCAACTTAACAGTATTTCATTTCCAGGATTCTAGTACTCCCGTAGGTCGACCTTTTGTAGCTTATTATTTTTATTCTTTATTGTGTTGGGTAGCTCGGGGTTGTAGACTTGTATGGTTAGGCGGCGTGTTACGGCTAATCGAGTGTTGGTTCCCTTCTCCGAACCCAGTAGTTCTTCTTGTAGCTATAGTTCCTCGGATAGCAATTTAGACTTGATAGACTTAGAGTGGTGCATCATGGGTAAGAAGAAGAGCCGTCTTTCTGTTCTTACGAATATTATGACCAAAGACATGGGCCCGGGGTATAGTCTTAGTGAGCCGGATGGCAGCTGGGGCCACTCCAAGTATTATTTTGTTAAGAAAGATCCGGGGATCCCACAGGCCTTTTACTTTAGGGACCTTAGTGTTGAGTTCTCCCAAAACGAGGACGTTGCAAGGATGATAGCATATGATGAGGCCTCCTTGGACTCGCAGTTCGGGGACAAGCCTGGTTCCGGGATGGATGTGGCTCCTTTCCGAGCCCAGTATTTGGAGGCGCCTGTGGAGTGGGATGGGATTTTCCGAGCCACTTTCCACTTGGATGATGACGTAGAGTGGAGGTGGCCGAAGCCCGGGGAGAAGATATACCACAGGCCGGAGGGCGGTTGGGTCGGGGTATGGCTGGAGCATCTGCGGTCGGGTTACGGGCCCCGGTGCCATCAATTCGTTAAGTCGCTGTGCCTTTTTGAGTATGGGATCCCCATAACCCAACTCACCCCTAATGCTGTGAAGTGGATTTTTTATTTTCTGGGTTGTTGTGAGGCCGCCGGGGTGCTACCCACTTTCAAGCTCTTCCATCATTTGTTCCGGTTGGTGCACTCCAACAACGTGCCTATGTACGAGTTCAGGTTTCAGGGCAAGGCTTGTGGGTATCCTTCTTCGAGTTCCAAGCCCCTTGGTGCGTTGCCTTCTTTAAAGGGTTGGAACGGGGAGTTTGTGTTTCTCCGGGGCGTCGACATCCAATTTATGCCCACCTTCAAAGAGGAGCCCCTGGCCATGAGTTTCGAGACCTTTGACCTTCAGGATGCGGCTTTAGACCGGGTTAATGCCTTTTGCCGGGGTCTTGGGAGGCAAGTGACCCGGGATGATCTCATGAGTCACAAGTATCTTTACGGGATAGGATGTAAGTTTGGACAGGATTGGGCTTACTTTTAGTCTTGTGGTTTCTGCTTTTGCTCCGGACTAATGTTCTTTTGTTTCCTTTTCAGGTCTTCCCGGCTATAAGCCTGAGTTTGAGAAGCTTGTGGAGATGAGCAGGTCATCAAGGTCCCTGGCTGCCGCTCTCCGGGGTATTGGCCATGTTCGAGATAACACTAAAGCCCCCGGGGAGGCTAGTGGTTCGCGGGCCAATGAGGAAGCTGGCTCGGAGACCCGGGACCCGGAGGTGCAGGAGGTGGTCCCGGAGGGCAGCCAGGAGAAGGGTCTGGTGCCAAGAAAGAGGCCTAGGGCTCCTGAAGTCCAGGCTGAAAAGTTTGGGACCATGGTCTCTGATTGTGAGGTGGTGCGGGAGCCTCCAGCTGGTGGGAGTTCGAAGAGGGCCAACTTTGGGCCCCATGAGGCTGCACCGGTTTCTCCGGAAGAGCGAAACTTTATTGGTTTCTTGGCTGATCTTCCTAGCAAACAGGAGTGGGAGGATATGGGTAAGGCCTCGGCCGTCTCCCAGTTCCAGGATGTGATGGCAGTTTATGGCCAGGTATATTCTTCCCCGGGCTATTTTCATGTTCATGTTTTTAGCTTTGTTTTCTCATATGTTCTTGTATTGGGCAGCTCGGGGTTAGGATGGCCGGAGCTGCGGCCACTGCATTTCGGGAGCTGGAGACTATCAAAGAGGCCCGGGATGTGCTGAGCTCCGTCACTGAGAAGAGGAAGGAGATGCAGAAGGAGGCGGAGGAAGCCCGGGCTGAGATCCTTGAGCTGCGCGAGACCTTTAAGAATGAGTCGAAGAAGTTCAAGGAGAGCGCCAAGGTCCTTACTGAGGAAAGGGATTCGGCTAGGGCCAAGGCAAAAGAGTACAAGGATGAAGTGAAGAGGCTTCGGGATGAGCTGAAGGCCAAGAAGCCTGAGGACCAGGTTATTGCCGAATTCCGGGAGTCAGCTGCTTATGATGATGACCTGGCAGCCGTGGCGTCCAAGAAGATTCATCGTTGCTGGGTCATCTCTGAGAAGATGATCAAGACTGACCCGGAGACCGCTACCTGGGCGAACTTTATTGATGAATACCTTGCCGCCGAGGACGCTCTGGCCCGGGGCGAAGGCGAGCCCAAAGCTTTTGGTGCTCCTGATTCCCCTCCTCCTCCTCCTGAAGCGTGACTTTCTTTCTGGCTGCGTCCATACTTCGGGCTGTGCCCTTGTGATATTCTAACGCTTTTGTTGTATAACTTTGAATCTCTTAACTATCGGGTGTTTCGGGTTGTTGGTCAGCCCGGCCCGCTTGTCACTTGTAATCTTTTAGTTTGTGTCGTTTGTTGAATTGCTGTTGTCTGTTTATAATTTGTGTTGCCCCCCACTCTTTAATTCGGGTATCCCGGATTTGACGAGTGGTGGTTTGTCTCCGGGCCTAAGCATTGCTAAGGTCCCGGGCTTTGGCCTACTTGGAAAGGATGAAAACTTTTCCAAGTAGGTATTTTGATGCCTATGGCTTCCCGGGCCAAAGCATTGCTTAGGCCCCGGGCTTTGGCCTACTTGGAAAGGATGAAAACTTTTCCAAGTAGGTATTTTGATGCCTATGGCTTCCCGGGCCAAAGCATTGCTTAGGCCCCGGGCTTTGGCCTACTTGGAAAGGATGAAAACTTTTCCAAGTAGGTGTTTTGATGCCTATGGCTTCCCGGGCCGAAGCATTGCTAAGGTCCCGGGCTTTGGCCTACTTGGAAAGGATGAAAACTTTGCCAAGTAGGTATTTTGATGCCTATGGCTTCCCGGGCCAAAGCATTGCTAAGGTCCCGGGCTTTGGCCTACTTGGAAAGGATGAAAACTTTGCCAAGTAGGTATTTTGATGCCTATGGCTTCCCGGGCCAAAGCATTGCTTAGGCCCCGGGCTTTGGCCTACTTGGAAAGGATGAAAACTTTTCCAAGTAGGTATTTTGATGCCTATGGCTTCCCGGGCCAAAGCATTGCTTAGGCCCCGGGCTTTGGCCTACTTGGAAAGGATGAAAACTTTTCCAAGTAGGTATTTTGAAGTAATTTGAAGGTTGGAGTATCAGGTAAGAACTGGAATTCTTTTTCATTGATAATAAAGCGGTTACATGATTTCCAAGTACAATTTTCAAACAATGCCCATATATGAGCAGAAGCTATTTTCTTTACTGGTAGTACTTTCTTAGCCTGAGGCCGTGCCAGGTGTTGGGGACTTCGGTGTTGTCCATGTGACTGAGCTTGTAGGTTCCGGGGCGGAGCACTTCTTTAACCCTGTAGGGACCTTCCCACTTAGGCATAAGCTTTCCTGTGTTAGTGGGGTCTGAGGCTTCAACATCCCGGAGTACTAGGTCCCCAATTTGGAAGTTTTTGACTCTCGACTTCTTGCCGAAGTACTCTCTTGTTTTTTCTTTATACTTCTCCATTCTTTGCACTGCATTGTCCCGGACCTCATCGACTAGTTCCAGGTTAACTCGTAACCCATCTTCATTTGCCTCTTCATCAAAGGTGATTGCTCTGTGGGAAGGGGAACCCACTTCAATTGGCAGCATTGCTTCGGTTCCATAAGCTAGTTTAAACGGGGTTTCTCCTGTTCCGGACCTCGGGCTAGTTCTGTATGCCCACAGCACATTTTGCAGTTCTTCGGGCCATTTGTTCTTGCTTTCCTTCAGCCTTTTCTCGATTCCCCTTAGCAGAATTCTGTTTGTCACTTCTACTTGCCCATTTCCTTGGGGATAGGCCACTGAGGATTTCTTGTGTTTGATTCCCCTTTCCTTCAAGTAATTTTCAAAATCTGAGCCGACGAACTGGGGACCATTATCTGAGACCAGGACTCTGGGAAGGCCGAACCGCATTAGTATGTTGTCCATGAACTTGATGCAGTCTTGTTGATTTATGGTCCTCATTGCCTTTGCTTCGGCCCACTTAGTCATGTAGTCGATGGCTACCAGGAGGTACCTCAGATCGCCTTTGGCCCGGGGGAAAGGCCCTACTATATCGATCCCCCACACGGCAAAGGGGATGGGTGATAGTACTGAAGATGGCAGGACCGGGCTTTGCCTTGGTATGTTGCTGAACAGTTGGCAGTTTCTGCACTTCTTGACGAATTCCAATGCATCTGAGTGGATTGTTGGCCAGTAGTAACCTTGCCTTATGATTTTGTATGCGAGGGCCTTTGCGGACATGTGATCCCCACAGATCCCTTCATGCACTTCTTGTAGACAGTAGTTAGCTTCTTCCGGGCCTACGCACTTCAGAGTTGGGGATGAGAAGGTTCGGCGATAGAGCTGGTTTTCTTCTATGAAGTACTTCGAAGCTTTGTTCTTCACTCTTCTGGCCTCATTCTTGTCTTCGGGCAATTCCCCTTTTTCCAGGTAGAGGATGAATGGGGTCATCCAGTTCGGGGTGTCGTCTATCTCCATTACCACTTCCTGGTTGATGGCCGGGGTTCCCAATTCTTCGAAGTAGACCGAATTGCTTAGTTCGGCGGAGTTTTGGACTAGCTTGGATAGCTCATCAGCTTCAGAATTTTCTTCTCTGTTGACCTGGTTGATTTGGTACTCCGGGATGGTGGCTAAGTGGCTCTTGACAAGTGCTTGGTATTGGGCTAGCTTTTGATCTTTCGCCACATATTCGCCTTTTGTTTGTCGTACCACGATCTGCGAGTCACTGTAGATATTCAGGTTCTTAATTTGCAGGGTTCGGGCCAACCTTAGCCCGGCAAGGAGGGCCTCATATTCGGCTTGGTTATTGGTTGCTGGGAACTTGAATGTTATGGCCTGTTTGATTTGGAAGTCTTCCGGGCTCTTCATGATTAGTCCTGCCCCGGATCTGTCGGCTGTTGAGGATCCATCAACATGGAGAGTCCATGACCCCGGGGTTCTGTTCTGATTTGACGGGTTTTCAGCCGCTGCAATAACTTGCTGTGGTTCTGGGAAAGAGCATTCTACTATGAAATCTGCCAAAGCTTGTGCCTTGATGGCTGCCCGGGGTACGAATGTCAAGTGGAATTGGCTTAGCTCGATTGCCCAATTTATCAATCTTCCTGATGCATCCGGTTTATGGATTATCCTTCGTAGTGGCTGATCTGTTATAACCTTGATTTCTCTTCCTTGGAAATAGTGTCTGAGTTTCCTTGAGGCTGTGACTAAGGCAAAGGCAAACTTCTCTAGATTGGGGTACCTGGTTTCTGCATCTTTCAAGACTTGGCTAATGTAGTACACCGGCCGTTGGTTTCCCTCAACTTCCCGGACTAGGGCCGCGGCCACAGCTAGGGGCCCGGCGGAGAGGTATAGATGTAGGGGTTCCCCGGGCTCCGGCTTTGTTAAGAGGGGTGGTGATGATAGATATTCTTTGATGGCGTCAAGAGCTTGCTGGCACTCAGGGCCCCAAGTGATTTCTTTCTTGTTGCTGGCTCCCTTGAGCAAGTTGAAGAAGGGCAAACATTTTTCTGCCAACTTGGATATGAATCTTCTTAGGGCTGCTAATGATCCAGCTAACTTCTGAATGTCTTTCTGAGTCCGGGGTGGTTGCATTTCTAAGATGGCCCTGATCTTCTCCGGATTAGCCTCAATCCCCCTTTGGCTGATCATGAAGCCTAGAAATTTCCCCGCTGCAACCCCAAAGGTGCACTTCTCCGGATTTAGCTTCATCTCGTTTTTTCTGAGGTTTTCAAAACATTCCCGCAGATCGGGGACATGTTCCTTGACTGTTTTAGACTTGGCAATGATGTCGTCGACATAGGACTCCAGATTTCGGCCAATTTGGTCTTTGAAGACTTCCACCATGGCTCTTTGATACGTAGCTCCAGCGTTCCGGAGTCCAAAGGGCATGAACTTGTAAGCATAGACGGCTCTGTGGGTGATGAATGCAGTTTTGGTTATGTCTGCGGGATTCATCTTGATTTGATTGTACCCGGAGAAAGCGTCCATAAAGCTGAGCATCACATGTCCGGCAGTGGCGTCGATGAGGTGGTCTATACTTGGTAGTGGATATGGATCTTTGGGGCAGGCTTCATTCAAGTCTGTGTAATCAACACACATCCTCCACTTTCCACTGGGCTTTTTGACTAGAACAACGTTGGCTAGCCACTCCGGGTACTTGACCTCGCAGATAATATCTGCTTTAAGTAGTTTGTCCACCTCCTCGTCTATAGCTCTCTGCCTCTCCGGGGCGAAGTTCCTTCTTTTCTGTTTCACTGGTTTTCTTCTAGGATCAACATCCAGGCTATGCATGGCAAGGGATTCCCGGAGCCCGGGCATGTCAGATGGACTCCAGGCGAAAACATCGGCATATTCCCGGAGTAGTTGGATTAGCTCTTGCCTGAAGGCAGCGTCTAGACCAGTTCCAATCTTTACCTTTCTTTCCGAGTTCCCCGGAATGAGCTCGATTGTCTCGGTTTCCACGGCGGGTTCTAGTTTGGTTTGATCTTTCATCAGGGATGATTTCTGGACCCGGGCCTGGGAGTTTAAGGCTAGGTATTCCCGGGCCTCGGATGTACTTGGTTCCTGGCTTGGGGCACTTGTTGTTTCAATATTTTGGACCTCCTTTCCGGGGTTCTTGTAAGTTGTGGTTCTGTGTTTCTTTCTGCTCAAATTCTTCTGATAGGAAGAGGCTTTCCTCTTATTTTCCGGGTCTGTTTCTGCCATGACTAGGGCTTGGCCATAACACCGGCTGGCTGTTTCGGTATCGCCCCTTACCTCTCTAACCCCGGAGGTCGTGGGAAATTTGAATTTGAGGTGCGGGGTTGAGGTTATGGCTCGGAGTTTGGTCAAGGCTGGGCGCCCCAGGATCACATTGTAGGAGGAAGGGATGTTGATCACGTAGAATTTGATCATATGGGTTATCTGCTTCGGGGCGGTGCCGAACTGGACAGGCAAGTAAAGGGTTCCTTGGATGGGAACCAAGTTGTGGCCGAAGCCGTATAGTGGATCTTCCCGGCATTCATTCATTCTGACACTGCCGAGCTGCATTCTATCCATGGTATGTTTGAACAACACGTTGACTGAGGAGCCGTTGTCAACAAGGATTCTCTTTACCTCGTTTTCAGCGATGTCTAGGGTCACCACCAGGGCTTCATTGTGGTCAGGATTCACTCCTTCGAAATCAGCATTGCTGAAAGATATGATTTGTTCTGGGGCCGAGTCTATCATCATTACCTCATCTCCGGAGCCCGGACTTGCCGGAGGGGAATTGGATCCTCCCAATACCACGTGCACCACATGTTTTGTTTTCTGGGCCCCGGATCCCTCTCCCCTTTCCGTGGTTCTCCGAGCTAGGTATTGGCCCATGTTCCCTTTCTTAACCTGGTCTTCAATGAAGAACTTGAGAGAGACACAACTTTCTGTTTCGTGGCCGTGAGTTGCGTGATAGTCGCAGTGCTTGTTACGGGGCCTGTTCTCCGGGGCTGATACCAGAGGTTTGGGAGGATAAAAGAAGGGTTTGTCCCGGACTTCTTTTAATATTTCAGCTCTGGGCCGGTTCAGGGGTGTCCAGTCTGGTTCCGGCCTCGGATCAGGTCTCCCCGGTCTCGGAGGCTTAGATTCGGACTTGGCTCGGGAGGAGTGGTCCTTGTCCGGGGTCGTTAGTTGATGACTGGGGATGTAGTTGTATTGCTTGTTGGGCTTAAACTTCTTGTCTGGGTGGTGGTCGTTTCTGGAGCGATCATCTTTACTTCTTCCCGAGGAGGTGCCCTGCCGGGTCATCCTCATTGCTTGTAAAATATCAGTTTCTTTGATGAATTTGGCGGCCATAGAATAGGCTGCAGCCAGGCTCTGGGGCTCTTTGTTTACCAACTCAATCACGTAGCGTTCGCTACGCTCCGGGTCTAGGTTCTTCCGGAAAATGCTCAAGGCTTCCCTTTCGTCCAGATTCGTGACTTGATTTATGGCTTCTTGGAACCGTTTCATGAAAGCTGAGAGTGTTTCGTTGTCATTTTGCCTAATTGTTTCCAAGTGGCACATGTGGTATTCCGGGGTCTTATTGGCTCGGAATCTCCGGAGGAAAGCTTCTCTGAACTCCTTCCAGCTATGTATGCTCCGGGAAGGGATCCTGCTGAACCATCTCTGAGCCGCTCCTTTCAGTGTGGAGGCAAAGAACCTGCACTTGGTTAGGTCGTTGTAGAAGTATATCAGGGCTATTTGCTCGAAGTAGTTGAGGTGTTCTTCCGGGTCTTCCAGTCCATTAAAGGAGTCAAAGTTATAGTGCTTGAGGTTCTTTTGCCGGGGCATGGCTTCAAGAGAGCGGCTAAAAGGGGTGAGTGTGTCTTGGATCTCAAACCCGGAGTCGTTGTTGACTTTCCTCTGTAACTCCTGGATCATTTGAACCAGGTTGCTAGGACGTTCTTCGTCATCCGAGATGATCTCCGGGCTTACCTCTCTCCGGGTTCTTTTCGGTTTTGATTTCCTGATTCTTTCCTCCTCTTCCTGGAGCCTTTTTTGGATTCTGTGCTCCAATTTAGCTTGTTCCTCTTGTCTTATTTTTTCCCGGAGTCTTTCCATTCGTTTTAGCTCGTCAGCCTCCTCATCTCTGGCCTTACTCCGGGTTGGGTGGTCCCTTTCGTTTCTTTTGTCTTGATTCCCGAGGCGGGCAAAGACCGAGGCTCGCGAGTTGTGGGATTTGGCTGATCCCTCGGAGTTCTCCCCCTGGTCGGGTTCGGGTTCCGGATGGGGGCGATTTCGGTAGGCTCGGATTGCTTCGGCCAGTTCCGCCGGGGTTAAATTTTCCATCTGGGCAGCATCAAGGGGCACGTCGGTATACTTGTACCGGTTCACCTCGACTGTGACCCGGGCGTCATTCGGACCGATCCCAAGCCTCTCCTGGACCGGGACCTGGTTTTGGGGGATGGGCTCTGGGACCGGGACCAGGGGCTCTTCTCTGTGGGCGCTGTTTGCTCGGGTGGATTTGCTCGGTCGAGGCATGGTTTCTGGTTTGGTGTGGTTCGGGTTGTCTGGGTTGGCTGTTGGTTCGGGGTTCTGGAGTTCGGAGGTTCAGCCCTCCTTCTAGCGCCAATGATAACTCTGAATCTCGATCGGATACTTCCTCGCCAACTCCTGTCTCGGAAGTGGTGTAGCTGTAGTGGGGTATCTGCAAAACAACACCGGGGGGGGGGTTTGGCCCCGAGGTGCCTCCGGTGTGAGAGTAAGAGTTGGCTTTGGAAGGTAATAATCAAGTAGAGTATCACCAAGTAATAAATGTGTGTAGGTGTGTAATAATGGCTAACCCCTAAACCCTATTTACTAGGGGTATTTATAGCCCTAGGCCTAGGGTTTAGGGGTAGGTTACCTTCACCCCCGACCGTTGGATCTGGGGGACAAGCCGCTGAACTCCCGGGATGCAGGGCACGTGGCTTTCGTCTGGTCTGGCCGTTGACTGGAGTGTGGCCACGTTGTGGTGGGCATGATCTGGCACGTATCTTCCTTTGTCTTTTAGTGTTGAACAAATATTTTAAACAACTTTTACATTGTTACGGTTTAAAAACTTGTAAATGGTAGCAATAATTTCCATCTACATAGTTAAAATAAATAAATTAGTATTATAATCTTTTTAGAGAAAAAAATGTAAATAAGCTAAACTTATTTTAACACGTATCTTATTTTTCTACTCATCATACATATAAGAGTTAAGTCTTATGAAAATTGCTATTTTATCGGAAATATTGAAGATCATTAAAATTTTGCAAATGAAATATTACAAAATGTTTTATTTTTCAAAGTATTTTTAATGAAAATCATTATTTTATTAAAAAATATTAAAAATCATATATGTTCTGTAGCAAAATATTATAAAACGAATTATTTGTAAAACATGAATGATTTTTAATAAAATGGTGATCTTTATATAATATTATATGTAAAATAATAAAAATATTTAAATTTAAAACATATATGATTTTCAAGATATCCGACGAAATAATGTATCCATAAAACCTTTTTTTTGTTATGTAAATAATGGATAATCTCCTTATACCATTAAATGTACTAATTATTAGAAAGCTAAACTTAGTATATTTTATGCCTTATTATTAATATAAATTAATTTGAGATATTCAAAATGGAAATAAATCAAGTTTTCGAATGTTAGCTTCATTAAAGAATAATAACACACAAGACTATAAATGTCTCCGAAGAAAAAAACAAAAAATTAAGAATTTGAGATACTTACTACTAGTTACTACATGTAAATAAATAAACAAATGTAAGGAAACATAAAATCCCCAAATTACAAATCCCGGCATCTCCACCTTCAATTCCGTCTTCAATCGTAACCCTAACCAATGTTCGGAGCCTCCGGCAAGTCCGGTCGCGGCGGCCGTGGCGGCGGCAGCTCCGGCGGCAAGCGTAAGCTCCACTCTAACTTCCATTCCGCCTCTCTCAATCGCCCTTCCGGTCGCCGTCCCTCCACCGGCGCCGTCGCCGGCTCATCTGCACCTCGTAATAGCCGGAAGACCACCACTACTCCGCCGAGTCCGGCGGCAGCTGCTCCTTCGGCTGCGGTGGAGGAAAGTTACAGTCTTGAAACTGGAAATCCTCTGGATTTCGCTATGATTATTCGGCTTACGCCTGACCTTGTTGACGAGATCAAGCGTGTCGAGGCGCAGAGGGGTTCCGCTAGGATCAAGTTTGATGCCAATGCCAAGAATACTTCCGGGAATGTGAGTTTGAAGTTTTTGACTTTTAGTGATTTTTTAATTTTTTCGAATATGTTGTTATGTTGTGCAAGTAAAATTCGAACTGGAATTTGGTGTTGGTTCGTCGTAAGTTATTTAATGCCAGTGTGTTTGGATTAGTTTGTGGGTTTATCGGTTATAGACTTGTAGTATGCTTTCGTGTGCTGTTTTGAAGATCATCTGGTAACTACATTAATCATATTGTGTAGAACTGCTTAGGCAATCACATCGTAGCTTACTGTTCATGTCATGTTTAGTTGTGCTAGGTTTAGTCTAATTTATGTTCAAATAGTGTTTTCACATCCAAAGGAAGCTTTTTTTAGTTAGAAGTAACTAAAGTTTAAAATGTTATCTAATTTCATCCTCAAATGCGCATGTTAGTATATTAAGCGAGGTATTGGTTTTCCTTGATATTCAAGTAACTAATAATAACTTTACTTTCCGTGACTTACTATTGATGCAACTAGTGTGTAAAGTGACTATTATTGCTAGCTCTGCTCACTAGTATATGTGAATAGGGACTAACATTAATAATATGACTATTATTGCTAGTTCAGATTTTAAAAGATTTTAACAGATTAATAATAGTCCATGGATTTGTAAAGATGGTTGTTGATTTTAGTTTTACGTAGAGTTTGCCAGAGTTGATGTTAAATTTCATTGATTTTGGTCGGATTACCAAAATCCACCACAATCCATCATTTTTTAAAATCCAAAACAATCCCTGTCTTTTTGAATACCATCAGATTTCAAAAGAATATTTGAAATCCTAATTGAATACCACAAGGTTTTTAAGAATAATATAAAATTTTGATTGAATACCCCAAGATTTCAAAGGACCTTTAGAATCTTGAGTGAATACCACCAGATTTTAATGAATTATTTAAAATCCAAATTGAATACACCTGGATTTGTAAAATCCAAAAAAACCTTTCACAATTCGAATTGAATATACCCTTGACCCCCTCAGATACCCCTAATATTGACTTTTGTATTAGATTTATGCATAATTTTTTTCATTAATAACTATACTTATTAATTTCGTGCCCTTAACCTTATCCATCAAACCTAGTGTAAAAGTAAGTATATAGTTTTGGTCATTTTATTCTTTATTTTTAATTATTTATCAAATTACTAGACTGGACCCAAAATCATGGATCAATTATAATAGGCTGATTTGCTTGTTTTAAAAAATGTTGAGAGCTGATAAAGTTTATTTGTAAAATATGTTCTGTTTTACTTTATGCGTAGATTATAGTTTATTTGTATAATATATTCTTTTTTAATTTATGTGTAGATTGTTCTATGCTTTATTTAAAATTGGTTCCCTGCGGAGTTATACTTAGCCTTCGCCCTTGTACCAGATTGTGATCGTTGGGAGCCATATTGTTTTGGCAGATGAATATTTATTGGTTCGCCCGACTCTTTTGCCAAATTTATAGCAGAACATAGTTGTAGAGTTTTTCTGGGGTAGAGAGTTGTTTCCTTAATCCTTATATGTTAAAGGTCGTTGAATGTTGTCTGTGTATATATGTACTCTAATTGATATTGCATCTCTTGTATATATAGCATGAAATGTAGCCTAATGAGTACCCTTCACCCTAGGGGTGGCAAAATCCAACATGATCCAACAACCTGACCCAAATACAACCCAAGATATAAGAAATAGGGCCAGAGGATTTAGGGTCCAGGTTGACCCGTAGTCGACCCAAAAAATCGGTTCATATACGGGTTAATCTGAAATCCACTCGAAATTTTTTGTAACTATGAAGATGTATAGTATCTATATGGTAAGTTAGTAAAGTTAATTAAACTATACTACTACCCATTAGTTTAAATCAAAGTGACGTCAGGAAACTTTTTTGCGGCACATCTTAAATTCTAATATTGCCTCAATACTAGATCTCTTCCCCTCATTCGAACTTCACTTTTTTTAATTTATTCCTTTATCTTTTCTCACTAGATTTAAGCTTTCCCAGATCTCTGTAACATTTCTCATTTACGAGCGGCATTATGCATAACTTAGGGTCCACTTTCTTTAGATCCATTACTCTTAGGTCCACTTTCTTCAGATCAGTTACTTGAAATCTCGATTTTGATTATATCTATTGCTTAATTGAGTTCTGCACACACACACACACATACACATGGGTTATACATACACACAAAATTTTGATGATGGAATCATTTTTAGTGGCATTTTTGTTTTATTCTTAGATTTCATTCTTTAGATCGAATGACCAGACATGAGTTCTTTTTGCGCCACATCTTAAATTCTAATATTGCCTCAATACTATATCTCTTCCCCTCACGAACTTCACCTTTTTTAATTTATTGCTTTATCTTTTCTCACTAGATTAAGCTTTTCCAAATTTCTGTAACATTTCTCATTTACGAGCGGCATTATGCATAACTTAGGTCCACTTTTTTTAGATCCATTACTCTTAGGTCCACTTTCTTCAGATCTTTTACTTGAAATCTCGATTTTGATTATATCTATAGCTTAATTGAGTTCTGCACACACACACACACATACATGCACATACACATACACATGGGTTATACATACACACAAAATTTTGATGATGGAATCATTTTTAGTGGAAATTTTGTGTTATTCTTAGATTTCATTTTTTAGATCGAATGACCAGACATGAGTTCTTTTGCACCAAATTTATAAATTTATATTTGGGTCTGGTTCGGGTGAACCTGAAATACGACACGACTTAGTTGACTCGACAAGGCTCGTGACCCAAAATTACCACCCCTATTCACCTTTGGTGACAAGAGTTTGAGGGTTCGAGTCTTGATGGAGTCAAGTGTGTGCGTGAGTAATTACATTTTTTTGTATTTAACATTACCAAACAAAAAAAGATTGAACTATGGCCTAGTTTCCCTTTTACCACTGTAGACAAAGTTTTTCTTGATTATTACATGTCTTTATCAATCTCTTTTCACATGGTTTTGACTCTGTACGGTGTGGTCAGTACTAGCTTTAACAGCGTAATTTGTAACAGGTTATTGACGTGGGAGGTAAAGACTTCAGATTTACATGGTCGAGGGAGATGGGCGACCTTTGTGACATATATGAAGAACGCCAAAGTGGGGAAGATGGAAATGGTTTGCTTGTGGAATCTGGGTGTGCTTGGCGAAAGCTCAATGTACAGCGAGTCTTGGACGAGTCAACTAAAAACCATGTTAAGATGCGGTCAGAGGAAGCTGAGCGAAAGTCTAAATCTCGGCAGTAAGTTGTAAATTTGAATTAGACGATGTTGTGATGTTAATACTTTTTTTTTTGGTGACAGTTATGTTTTGCTGCGGTCATTATTTTGGTTCATGTGTTTGTTTTAGTATATACTCCCTCCGTCCCTCCCATTTCTTTACAGTTTCTATTTTGGGACATCCCTCTCATTTCTTTACATACCATAAATAGTAACTTTTAACAATAAAATACATTATTACATCCACTACTTCACTCCACTTTTTCAACACTTTACACTATTACACCCACTTTTTCACTTATTTTAACAATAAAATCACTATTACACCCAATACTTCACTTATTTTAACAATAAAATCACTATTACACCCATTACTTCAATTATCTTAACAATATTCCTTGGTCTCCGTGCAAAAAGGCAACGTAAAGAACCTTGAGGGACGGAGGGAGTACCAATTTTTGATATATTATAATGTAGTTTCTTGGGTACTAGGTGTTGAGCTGAATGTTGCATAATCTGCAGTCTAGAACATCTTTAAATTTCATATAAAAAGCAGCAATTTGGCTAAATTTGAATTTTAGATATCGAGAGGTAGCTCCTCTGAGTGCTTAGTATATCTAGAATTCTAACTGCTGTGTTGCATAACTTCTTGATTAGAAATAAGTAAGATCATTCTTTTGATATATTGCCTACAAGAGCTGTTGCGTTGTCCCTCATAGATATACGACTGCTAAACCCTTTTGACAGTAGGAATTTACAGAGCAGTCCTTTCCAGACGGTTGAGTGTGCGGGTGTGTGTACTTTTTAAGGAACATATAGAAGAAGATTCTCCTGCTTGCTTGTTTTACTGTTGTTGTACTTCTACGTTCAACAGTTCACATGATCATCACAGTGATATTAGATTATAAACTACTTTTGATTTTCTTATTAAATTTTGTGTGGTCATCTCTGTTGTTTTTTTGCTAAGCATAATGTTTTTTAATGGCTCTCTACAGAGCTATTATTCTTGATCATGGAAACCCATCAATGAAAAACCAAATGAAGGCGCTAGCTGCTGCTGAAGGTATGCCTTGTGTCTTTAATATTTGTCAAGCTTTATTTTTCAAGTGGGCTTTGGTTTCCTCCTGACGTTATGATGTGATGATCCATGATTGGATGAATGGGTCAATGGGTAAAGGAGGGGGATCATTAAAGTCTGTCACTTCTCTTTTGCCAAAGACATCATGAGTAGAACTGTAAATCATGAGACACTTGTCAAAACAAGATCTTTCTCAATTATTTATAGAATTATAGTTGATTTGGACCACATGTGGTAATTTTTTTTAAAAAAAGAATGTGATAAACCATGAATAACTTGAACTTCTGAACAAAAAAGATAGTGACCAAGAGCATGTTTGGCTAAGCTTGAAAGAAAGTATTTTGTAGAAGTAATTTAACGTAAAACTTTGGTAGTTATTGTTTTTGGATAGTCTAACATGAAAGTATCGACATATATTTGGTAAAATGTGCTCTTAAGAAATATTAACAAGTAGACAGCAAAGAGTACTTGAGAAAATGATGAACATAATTAGATTTCAGTGAATGAGTATTTACAATTCTGCAGAAAATGGAGATATAGAAGGGTATATATCTGATTGTAATAGTTTGACCAAATAGCTTAAAAGACAGAAAAAAAGTAAGTTGGGGGGAGGAAGTATGCTCGAACTGAACTACGTCTGATCAAAGTCGAAATTTTCTTTGTTAAATTTATTATAGTGATCTCCCTTGGTTGTGTGTTATTTTATGATCCGCATTTAAGATGCATGAACATTTACTTTGAGACTATCGTCTTTTTGCATTGCAAGTGCACATGGGACGTTTACATTATTTATTTTTTGCTGCAGCTAATTCTTGGAAAATGCCTTTTAAACAAAAAATAGAGCCTCCTTACAAAAAAAGAAAAGCTGAACCTCCTCCAGGTAGTTGGCCATGATTATAATTTATCAATTTTTTCTTGTATTGTTTATTTCCTCTACATAAATGTTTCTGCAAACTGTGTTCTGAATATAAACCTCGATCAACTTAGTTGTAACTGAAGCAGGTTCAACAAGTTAATAGGGCATTGATACTGATATTTCATGCTATCCTTTTGATTGTTTTCATTGTAGGTCCACCTAAATCTGCTCACAAACATGGGCTCTCCTTGTCAGCTTCAAAAGGGAGGACTTCAGCTTCACCTCTACCATCTACACCTGAGCAACCTCCTGCCTCGGCATCCCCACTTGGACCCAGCAGTCTTACTAGGGGATATGCAAGTGTAGAAGATAATATGGCCACTCAAGCAACTGGTAAAGAAAAAGCTTCCAGCTCCGAGAAAGGAACACCCAGCAGGATTACAACTACCGCATTACTAGATAAACCAGCTCGCAAGGCGAATTTGGGAGTTAAACCTACTGACTTGAGGAGTATGTTGATTTCTCTACTAACAGAGAATCCAAGGGGGATGAGCCTTAAGGTAAACAATTGCAGAAGGCAAAATTTCAACTTGTAATTTGTCTTTCTAGAATCTTTATCTTATTGTGGCATTGTTACAATGTATGTAGGCATTGGAGAAATCTGTAGGAGAATACTTCCCCAACTCTGGAAGACAGATTGAGCCCATTATCAGAAAAGTAAGCCATTATTCCACATTCTCTGATTTTGGTTGTCTGTGTCAACTTTATTATATTTTCATTTGTTATTCTGAATCTCAGATTGCAACTTACCAAGCTCCTGGAAGATATATCTTGAAGTCAGAAGCAGAGCTTGAAAGCCTAAAGAAACCTGTGTCCAAAAGGTATCAGCTAGTTCTTATTACCTTGAAGTGCCTTTTAAGCCATCCTACATTGCAAATCTTAGTAATTTTTTACCACTTATATTTGCTTAATGATATCATTTTTTATTAACGCGTGTTGCTTGTATTAAGTAGAAGATAAATTTATGGTTTGTACATGGGGGTTTATAAAAAATTTATACAATTGTATATATCTTGGAAATTCAATTATTATATTTTAAAGTGTGTAGCCTGTATTTAACCCCCCCCCCCCCCTACACACACGTGTATATATATATATATATATATATATATATATATATATATATATATATATATATATATATAGTGGTTCTCTTTCTATCGTTACTAAAAAATGAATCTTCTACTGTTAATTGTAAGCGTATACCATATTCATGTTTTTATTGAACTAAGCTTTTCAAACTTGTTAGAGAATATATGAGGAAAACCATTTAAGTGAAGAATCTCAGAGAACCATTTACATGTCTACACTTTAACTGATAGAAGCTGAGAGTTACACTTACTATTACCTATTGGTAGCATATTCTTTATTATTTTTTTTATCAATTGTTCTATCACAATTGTAATATGTATTTTCCCAGATTGTGATTCTTTATAATTAATTTTTTAATATTAATTAATTTTGTAATTTTCAGATTCTTTATAGTATTTGTTGCAACTTTTTAATTCTTTAGAAGGTTGTTATGTTATAGGATATAATTATTAATTGTCGGATTCTTTAAAGTTCTTCTATCAACATTTTATATAGTACCAGATTCTTTAAAGTATTCTTTATATTATAATTGTAAGATTTTCTAAAGGGTTTATTAAAGTTTATAGTATAAGTTTCTGATTCTTTAAAATGTTCCTTATATTTTTTAATTTTGAGATTTATTAAATTATTCTTTTTAGTATTCTGTAATTAAAACCTAAATACTAAATATGTACATGTATGTTAACAAATGATGTATGTATTCTACTAATTTTTTAGTATGAATTTTATTCTTGTATCTCTTTTTTGTATCTTTCATAAATGATTTAGTAGAGTTAAATAATGAATAGTTATCATGGTCTAACAGATTTTTTAATACAGAATATGAAATATATTTATTGATTTTTTAAAATATCCAATTTGGATTTATACTATTTTGCAACAGAAATGTTAAAACAATAATAATACGTGTGTGGGCGTTAGATTCTCTATAATCAATGACTGGAGAAGAGTATTGGTTTTTTGCTAAAATCTCTTTGGTTTTAGGTAATTGCATTTCTACTTAAATCTTATTAATTGACCTATGAACTTTATAACGTTCAGTATGTTATAGTCGTGGGCCATGTTGAACTCCATATTTCTAGTATCAAAATGTTGTCACTTCTCGTTGATGACTATTTACAAGATATACATCTCTTCTACCTTTTCAGTTCACCTGAAAATAATCAACCACCTGCCTCTGGTTACTCTGGTAATGACCGTGGTGATACATGTGATCCAAAAAACATTGCTTCTCCGAAATCCCATGCACAAAGTGAGGAACCTGTAAATCTGAATTCTGAGCCTGGGGAAGTAGTAACAGTTAATGAAAAAATTGATGTTCCACCTCATTCACCTGATCATTATGCAGAAGAAAAAGTTCCTGAAAATAGTGAAGGGCTGGTAGCTACGTCTAGTGACAGTGGAAGTGATAGTGACAGTGAAAGTGATAGCAGTGATAGTGAAAGTGACAGTGGAAGCCACAGCAGAGGCAGAAGTAAGAGTAGAAGTCCTGTTGGAAGTGCGAGCGGGAGTAGCAGTGAAAGTGAGAGTGATGCCTCTTCTAATAGTAAGGAGGGATCTGATGAGGAAGTGGATATCATGACCAGTGATGATGACAAAGAACCAAAGGATAAAGTGCAACCTCCTGGACAATTACCTACATCGCCGATTCCATGGAGAGCTGATGGTTTGCTGGTGCAAAACATGCCCAATGAAATGGAAGATTTTCATGCTTCCGAAGTAGTCGAAATTATGGAAAACTCACCTGGCCATGCTCATAAGTCTGAAATTGATCCCTCTAATGGATCAGTTTCCAATAAAGAAGGTGAAAAGCATGCACAAGTGATCAAAGCTTCTGCTGGAAATTCCTCTGTGCTTCCCGAAAGCCGAGTATATCCAGAAAACCTGCATAGAGGAAGGGACAAGATGGCGAGAGATGGTTTCAGACATGAACAATCTGAAAGATATCAAAGAAAATCGGAGGGGAAGTCAAAAAGACGTTCTGACGGGAAGCACAGTGATGATTATGCTGCACACTCCGAAAAAGTAAAAGCAGGAAGTGTGACTGAAGCACCAATGTCCGAGGACACTAACCTTCTTTTCTCCAGAAGTCCTGGAAAGTGTTCTCCTGACAGGCCTATTGATGGTCCTTACAAGGCCCTGCATACTCATAATACACCCAAAGCTGTGAAGGTGAAGGACAGAACTGATTTTAGTGTACATAAAACTTATAATCAATCAATGCCGGGTAAAGCTATTTCTGATTTCCAGCCGTCTGGTCCAAGGCCTGTTGACATCAGTGGACGGACCAAGGGTTCTTCTGCAAATGATAGACCAGGTATATATGCCGATAACCTGGGCAGCAATGCTAAGTCTACTGAAAGGAGCCTTCAGATGCATGCAGGCTTACCCTTGCATAAAGAAAAAGTTAATCGAGATATACAAAGCGAAGATGGTTATAACGATGAAAAAAGGCCATCAAAAAATTCTAGAGAAGGTGCTGTAGACAAAAACCTAACAACTACCGACTCCAATATCAGGAAACGAGGTGAATTTTCTGGAAAGATGAAGGAGGTTGGATCATTTCCAAACTCACATGTGTCATATCCATCAAATGGTAGAAGTATATCTGACATGGACAGATCCCCTATTATAAATGAACGAGGTCCAATTCTTAGAAGGGAGCCCTCGGAGTTAGAGCTGGGCGAGCTTCGTGATCCCTTACCTGAAGCGGCACCTGGAGTTGCGAAACAATTTGATAGAAAAGGTTCTTTCAAACAGTCAGAGAATAAACTTACCTCTTTTGATTACTGGAATCCTGATCTAAGTAAAGGAAAACCTGCTGGGAGAACTGGTGTAGACCCCATGAAGCCTTCGCCACCCAATCCAGATATTGGAGTCGTTGGTAATCCTAAAGCATCGTCTAAGAAGAGGAGCCCTGAACATTACGAAGATTCGACAAAGGCTCAGCACAAGGTTGGGCAGTCTCACCCTCCCCAGCTGCCAAGAGTTAATCAAATTGAAGTTGGGTCTCACCTGACTGGCCTGGCAGATGTTAATACTGAAAGTAAGTGGAATGAACCTGTAGCATTTCAGGGAATTGGTCCAGAAGGGTCTGGAGATACTCAAAGAAAAGTCCCAGTAGTTACCGAACAACCACATGATGCTGTACACGGAAAGCCACATACCGCCAAAGGTAGTAAAAGGAGAAAAACAGATATATCTGCCAACTTGAGTGACAAATGCAAGGATCCTCACCTGATTGACGGTCATGCTGGTGAGAAACAGATGAGAGAATCCCTTTCCAACGACAATAATTTTGCATATTCCAAGTACGAGAAGGATGAACCAGAGCTCAAGGGTCCAATTAAAGATCATTCACAGTACGTAGTATAATGTGTCTAGCATATACATCTTTTAAGTGCTTTACTTGTACAATCGTATATGTTTGTGAGTTATTTTTTTTATGTCTGTTTTCAATGCATTTATAGGTATAAGGAATACGTGCAAGAGTATCGAGAGAAACATGTATGCTACATCTCTGTAAACAAAATATTAAATTCCGAAAGGTACGTTAAAGTTTTATCTTTCTGCTCTTGGAATTTTTGGGAACTTGCTTCACCCTTTGTTGTTCTCTGTTACTAATGCAATTTTTTTTCATAATTGCTTAGGAATGAGTTCCTAAAATATGGGAGGGACCTTGAAGCTGCGAAGGGAAGGGATATGACTAAATATAATAGCATCGTGGAGCAAATAAGGAAATCTTATAGCCAGTGTGGAAAGGTACATTCTTCTTTTTCTTGTCCTATGTCTTTGTATGTAGGTGACTGATGTGTTACAGTAAATTTATATTGAAAACAACTATTTATTTTTTCTTTCCATCGTTCTCAAGTCTCGGTGCTCGACTTGTGTGATGCTTTGAATATCAATGATTAACAAAAGAACATCTATTGTGATAAAAGAAACAACTTTTCGACCTCCTTTAAACTTTCATGCTAGAACCAGTGCTCCCATTGAAAGTTAGTTTGCAAAATGATTGATGTGGCATTCGTAGATGTACCTTAAGATGTCCTCGTCTGTCACTAGAGTAATTTGCCGTTTACCAAGCAGTGCTAATAATATGTGAGAGACTGTACACATTAGTGTAGAAAGTTTAGTTGGACCAAATGTTTAGATGGAGTAGTACCACTGCGTTTCAACTTTCTGGTGAATTTTTTTTGTAAATACATGGATTATACTATGATGCAAATACATGTAATAGTTTATAATCCCTTCATGTTTGACTGCTTTCTTTTGCAGAGACACAAGCGACTGAAGGATGTATTTGTTGTGCTTCATAAAGAATTAGAGGTATTTTTATGCAGATTCAGATTTTTCTAATATGTTACCTCGGCTCTGAATTCGAGGCTATTACCTCTTATGCGACTTACACTGCTGAATTGTTTGTGTTCACAGAACTTGAAGGAGATGATTAAAGAATATGTAGCTTCATATACAAAAGATTAATGCTATCTTGTAGTGTTACAAATTCGTGTTACAAGAAATCAGATTCTCCAGTCACCACACAGAGAATCGCGGCTTGACGGTGGGGTGGGGGGAGGGGGGATTTGTAAGAGTGGAGTGTTTGGTGGAGAGGCTTGTTTGACATATACGTGTCATGCATCAGTGTATTGATATGGGATGTGTATATCGTATATGTTGGAGAAGAAATGTGGTTAAAGAGATGGGTCAGAATGTTTTGAAAAGAGAATTACATTCCATGCTTCACAAGTGTGGACATGGTACCAAACAATCAAAAGTTTATCCGCGCAAATATCAAAAAATGCTTTTTTTTTTTTTTTTTTTGTAATTAGCTTGTAGAGTTGTGTATATGCACATATATACACTTTCATTTTTGTTCCATCTTGGTAATTTTGTGTAGCATTTTTATGCTCCACCATATCTTAACTAATCTTCGATACTTCCAGACAGGAAAGCTTATGTAGCTTCATGTTAAACATTTTGGTGAATTAACATGACCTGTCTAGAATCAGATCCCATTACTTTCGAACTAAAGTTGGGTGAGTTAACATGCCTGAATTAAGTGATATTAGTAGTGCGAATCAGATTACCACAACCCTTTTAGAACATTTATACGTGTAATTTGTAAATGCATTTTCCTGAATCTTTTGGATTTCTGGTATGTGTCATTGTAGTGGTTCTAAAAACTTGTGCATTACTTTATGAGCATAATCTTTTTGGGAAATTATGATTATGAATGGTACTCCTCGGCTTTTGACTATGAATGATGTTCCTAAAACTTTTGACTTGTTACGAGGGAAATTATGAATGATACCACTAATAAAGTTCATTTAGGGATACCATTCATAACAGCCCCAAACTAGAGGGGTATTATTATTCATAATTTCCCTAATTTTTTTGGTGATACATAATTCTACCTTGTTGACTTTAAGATTCTATAACATGTAGAATAAAAAGAATTACGGAAAGATAAGAATTTGAAGAAATAAACTAAATAGAACATAGAGTTTAGACGGTTCCAATTAAAACTAAACTTATCAAGAATTTCAGAACCCATACAAAAGCAATTTTAAGCTATGTTCTTTTTCTTGCTCTTCTTTCCCCAAAATTTACCTACAAGTTTTAAAGATTGGGTGGAGTTTCTTTGCAGGAGGACGTTAAACGGAAATAAAATCCAACAAATTTCATCTTCGTACAAATGTTTCGAACCATGTTTCAGTATCGTTTAAAATAAATGAATATCCATTAAAAGGATACTTGTATAATTAATTTTGCTAAATTATGTTTTGTACTTTAACCCACATCAAGTAATAAATAAGAATATTACAAGTCCGCTAAAAGGATAAATTCACGGAAAAAATATTACAATTCTCCATCAATATTTTATGAAAAATACTAAAATTCTCAAAAATCATTCGTAAAATTGGTATCCAAAAATCATTCGTAAAATTTGTACCACTTCAATATTTTGTTATCGAAGAGTATCCCAAATTTGTACCCAAAAAATATTTTCGAAAATTGATTAGAATGTTTGGTCTGAATGAGGGAATCCATATTATTGTAACCAATTAAATTAATAGTTTAGTACACTTAATATTTGAAAAAAAAATTGATAATCAATTTTGGGTACCCAAACAAATACTCGTATGACTTAATTTATACATTTTTTTTACTATTTAGGGTTATATACCTTTTTTATATTTTTAAATAAGGTTTATATACCTTAAATATTTGTCCTGAACGAGAATCGAACCCAAAATCTCCCAAATCTTGCGACAAGAGATAAGCCTAGTTTTCATGTATTTAATTAATTTAAGCACCTACAATAAAACGCCAGTTAGGTAACTATATTATAAATCACAGCCATTCTAAGCTTTCACTATCCTTCTCGTCTCTTCTATTCTAAACTCAAACCCCAAAAATTAAATAAAAGAAAAACATTTTCTCATCTCTCTCGCTATTAACTGATCTCGATGGCCACAACTACCTTCACAGCACCGCCAAAAATCTCTCCAGCGAGACTCTCTCTCTCGCGAGCACCGATATCGAAAAGCGCGACGATGATGATAGCCAAAGGAGCACCAAAATACAAAGGAACGAAGATGCGAGCGGAGAAGCTAACGGATATGATCGAAGCGAAAGTAATGGAAGCTAAGCAAGTTTGCCAAGGTGATAAAAGATCGGATGAGTGTAAAGTTGCGTGGGATGAGGTGGAAGAAGTGAGTCAAGCGATGGCGGATCTTCGTGTTAAGCTTGCGAAACACGAAGATCCGCTCGAGTTTTTTTGTTCGGAGAATCCGAATATTGATGAATGTGTTGTTGATTATTAGTGATTTTGATTGTTAGGATTTGAATTATGTAGTGTTATTGATTGTGATGTGCTTTGGATAGTTTACGTAGCTGTTATGTTTAATCATTTTAGGTTGTCATCTAGCCTAGTTCATTTTGATAAGGCGAGGTATTCGAAAGCTGTCCCGAACACCAAATTATCTAAAAAATATTATCCTGTTTCTATAAATTTGTGTAATCCGTTCAAAATGAATGTTTAGACTTCGATTATTGAGAATCAAAAATTTTCATTCAAAAATAAAAATATACTACCTATGTCATTTTGAAACCGAAAAAAATACTCATTGAGATATGTTGTGTTCCCTTATTCAAAGGAGATAGCAAAACTTTCACTTAAACTCTTGTGCCCAAGAAAAAGTACAAGAATAGAAAGAAATTTAGCAGGCATAAGGTGATGATTGTATTACATAAAAGCGTTATATTGGTGCTGATAGGTGCACTAAAAATCCTTTCACTTCTCATCAAGTTTCACATAATTATACATTCTTGTTCTGGGTCCAAAATTTGCGAAAGTAAGATCCTTGAAGGATAATACTTGATAAGAACGTCACGGTAATAAAACAACACAAGGGTGCTTTTCTTGTCCCACATTTGTATCGGATGAACTCAGTTTTGTGTTTAAAACTCTATTGTCGTGGCCCAAACTTCTAATTAGCTCGCTTTGAAGAATGAGCAGACGAGTCTGATTTTTCAGCCAGGTAGTGCTCAAGCATATCTTCCTCATCATCTGCAGAAAGCCAAGAATTTTATCAAAATATTATTAAAAAAAACATAGGGTAGAGACAATATTACTTTGAACTGTGATCACCTTCAAAGTCTTCATCATCAAAGTCGATGTCATCGTCATCTTCTTCCTCAGAATCTTCAGTAATTGCTGCTGCACCTTTCTGCAGATAAAGGTAGCAATACAAAACTGGAATTAGCGAAAGTCCGATTCAGCCACAACTAGCCAACACTCCAGATATATTATATATATCAAGACGTCCTATTGTAAGTGTGAACCGGATAGAACTTACAAGAAAATGCAGATGTTAAGTAGTGCTCTCTAGCCTATATTAGAGCTACATATTGGTATATTACACATCTAGAGTGGTCAGACTAGAGAGAAATCTTGTTTGCCAAGCAATTTGTTCCAAATTACTTGGAAGATTACATTTAGTAATTACTGCTCGATAACTTCCAACACTACCAAAATTTAATAAAGGCTTTGTCCACCATGTCTGATCATACACATTAAATTCTACTACTTGATTGTATTTAATGTTGCACATATCATCCGACTCAATGACGAAATAGATGACAGCCACTACCATCCTGATACACTTATATCTAAGTATGAATAAGAGTCGTTGTAATTCGCTACGCTATAATAAAAGATCATACATACCGTAGCAGCTCTTCCACTTTCAAACCACTGTCTGCCTGTAAGCTTCTTTTCCTTGGTTGCTGTTAGTGCTACCTCAGGCATTAATCTGCCATCAAAATTAACATGCAAAATTCCAGACCTCTAATTAAATATTAATAATAACTATTCTAATGGTCTATTTCTACCAAAAACATTTATTTTGTATCACAAAAACATATATCAAAAGGTTGTAAAATTGTAATGTCATCAAGATACATATATAACCATATAAGGGTACTGTCAATAGAATATTGTCGAAAAATCAATTACAGCTGTGTAAAGTTGAATATCTAAATTTGTACAAACAATTAATGATGGTACGCTTTCATGATTGTTCATGTGTGAAGTCCCTTAAAGTACAACACACGTTTTAAATAATTATGTATGCAGCTGTTTGTTTAGTAACATTGACCTTTATATTTAAATTCTCAGTTTTGCAAGAGAAAAGGACCAAGGAATATGGAAATTGCACCTTGTTCTAGAATGCATGCCTAAAAAAGGAAAGTGAGAAAAATTAAGTTGCCTGTACCAACAACTTACTTGGCTCTTTCTAAGGCTAATTCTGCTTCAAATCTCTCTCTCCATGCCAAGAATGTATCGACGGTGACTGGTTCTCCATGTGGTACGATTATCTGAAGTAAAGTACAGTCCGTCAACATAATCAAATAACTGAAATCAAAATACATGCACTGACAAAATGGAGATGTCAAATGATGCCTGGAACTGGAAATTATAAAAGCTTAAAGCAATGTTTCTAGGTGGTCCGAAAGAATGTGTAATCTCGGTCCTAAATCCAATTTCTACCAGCGCTGGCACGAATTCTCTTATGCAGGACAGGATACATATATATGATATTTATAGCACTAAAAAGATTTTCGTCTGAGTACATGGTTACAACCAGCTTCATCCTTACACAGAAAGGGATTGAGGTGAGACCAGAAGCAGCATTTAAAAAAAACACCATTCTTAATCATTTAGTGGAAGTGGAGCTCATTCTCTCACGTCTTGGTACTAAATGGCCAAAGAAGTATATGATATCTATTCTTCTCCTCATAAGAAATATATTATGTTGACTTCGTAAGTAATTGTTCCTAAACCATTATCACCATATCATGAACTACAAATTTATAGATACTAGCAAACAACTTGTAATATACTTAAGGCCCGATCACATGTAGTATCCGGGTTCACATTTTTCTTCTTTTTGATACCGATTGATTGTAAGACAATACATCTTATTATTCTTTTTCAAGTTAATGGCTGAATGAGATTTGTTTTTGTAACACTACTATATAACAATTAACAAATGACTGAATATGATAATAAAGTCGCTACGGAAAGCTAGTAATTGACAGTGAGCAAAAGCTTAGTACTAATTTAACAATAAATATCATGAAACTTCCGAGTTGTGCATAATAGTTTCCATTCGACTTTGATGCACAATGGAATTAATTATATAATATAATAGATGTAGATATCTGTAGAATTAATGAAGATTTATCCTTCTCAGATCTTTCCTAACATTTGTTAAACCTTTGTATAGAAGAAATATCCTAGATGGTTCCTTCACCATCTTGGACCATCTGCGCTTACTAGGAAAATTAAGAGGTGCATACAAGCTTATACCTTAAAGAACATGGTTCTACTTTCTTTCTTTTTCTCTTTTTCCCTAAACAAAAGACTACGTATGCTTAACAGACCAATACATACAATTACATTTAGAAGGAGACTCATTTTGGCTTTTTAAACAACAATTCGGATGCTTATGTAATACAAGTCTACAAGATGTATGTTCTAATTTTCAATTAAGTTAGTTTTCTTATAGAGGTATGATCTCACCAAGCACCAAGCCACGTTCTTTTATTTATCTTTATTTTTTTTGAGTTAAAACTGAAAGATTCAACTGAAGGATGAAAAAGCTTACTAAGCAACATTAATCTCTTGCTCATCCTAAGGGCTAAGTTAAAAACTTTTAAAGTCGGAGCAAAAAAATATGTACTTCATCTTTTGCACGCTCTTCTGCTTCAGTAATAGCATCATTGTCATCTTGTGCAAACCTCTCAGCAAGCCACTCCTTGGCTGTGGAAAAAAGTGTGTAGACCATAGCCATACCAAGATTCTCCGAAGCCTAAAATTCAAGAAAACTGATTACAAGTTGCACAACAGTTTGAAGCGAATTAATGCCTATTCAATTTTATTATTAACGAATACTTTTGTGCAACATCATTCATATGTAAGTTAAAGTGTTTAAGTTTTGATAGATCATTACTAATTTAGTGTCTCATCGTCCATGCTTGACTAAACTGATCATCGTCTCAGGGACAAATTTCATGGTGTATGCTTGCAAATTAATTATGAGAGGCCTGCCCCATGAGGAAAGAGAGAATAAACTATAGTTATTTGAACACAAGAGCTTTGAGAATTATTTATAATGACTTCTGTTCTCTTTCTTTATTCTTTTCAGGATATCTATTACTTTACAATTGTAATTCAGCTATCTCCTTGGGCCTATTATCCAATTGCTTGGTTTAATTTTGTTAATAATAATTCTGTGGACTAACCACCTGTAACTGCCTCTTAATTCATATTGACAGTGTGATGAGGAACTAACATATATTTAGAATATAAGTTAACAAGAAATTGTGATCCTATGAACTAGATGCTACTCTGTCTCTAAATAAGTTTCCCATATGAGTTGGACACGTTTGCCAACGCACACTTTTGATCGTTAATATCTTTAATTTCGTAATAGTATTAAATATAAAAACTTCACTGTATTAAAGTACTCATAAATACGAATCCAACAAGATCACTCATGACTATATTTGGTCTTATAGATTATGCGTAAATTAGTAATTTGTCTCATGTTATGAACAGTCCCGACATATGAAACGAGCAACTTAATATGAGACGGAGGGAGTAGTAAAGTAGCTTGTGTAGTTACCAAGACTATCAACTATGATGTCCTTCAGAAGCCCTATTTATAAAAAGAACAATAAGCAATGCATAAAGAGCTTGTAGGGATATACCTCTTGTTCAAGCCTGTCTTTCAAAATTTTCAGATCTCCTGTTTGAATGCCTTTCAAACTGCGCATGTACGAAAGGTGATAAGCTACATGTACAAAGAGTCATTCTTATGCACAACTAAAAGTTTCTACCCTCTTGTGTAATAATGTGACGTCTAAAATCAGGAATCTAGTTGCATGTACCAATATTAAGCACATATTTACACCAATTGTTCACAACCATAAAAAGTACAACCACAAAGAAGAAGAGTAACTTCTAGTAGTAGGAACAAGAAAAAAATGGGTGATATTTGGTGATACCAACTCAGAAGTCGGAATTACAGAAGACGTAAGGCATACCTAATCACATTCAAAAGTGGTGGTTCATCAGGATATTTCTCTGTGTGAGAGAAAATCAAACCCAACTGAACTGCAAGCAAAAATTGTTGTTAACAAGTACCAAACATTACCTCAACCAAGATAAAAAAAACTAGGATAATAAAAATTATAAATTCCAAAACCTGGAGTAGTTATTGAGTTGTCAAATTCATCATCCTGCAGGGTATAAACAGAGACAGAAACTCATTTCCCCAAAATATACAAATATACAGTTTAACGTTTATTCTATAGTCATAAGAGCAATTCCTGTATCTTGAGTATAAATACATACCTCTGGAGATAGTGTAATTTGGTAACAACGATTAGATGTGTTCAGCCCACTTTCACTGGGATGAATCTCTGAAAATTAGTCAGAAATAAACCGGTGCTTGTTAAATATTTTCAGAAAGTAACAACCAATAACAATTTCTTAACAGCTTAAATTGTATGTCAAATAACATGCACCCTGACAAACCTTTGAACTCATCCATAAGTATGGCTTCTAAAGCTTCGATTTCCATCTCCTGCTCCTGCAAATAATCTGTCCAGGGTTCAGTTCACTTTCTTTCTATTCTAAATGATGATATGGCAGACCCGAATAGACAAATTTGCCACAAGGCATGCTTTATTTGGTTCTATATATGCATAACAGGCACAAGTTAACTGGACCATTTTTGGTTGGAAGAATGGAATGAGGTGAGCAATTAAAAAATGAAAAATGAAAAACTTTGGGGATATTCATTCGTATAATTTTATTATTTTTCAAATATGAAGGCAAGGGGATGAGTGTCAAACCTCAGTTCATTTAAACATTGGCGATACACCTATACCATGACGTTGTCCCATGATGCTCAACATTTATTCATACTTTTCATTTCTCCCACATTTCCATCCCCACGAATTTAGGTAGAGCTCAATACCATTTACACATATATGCTCATTTACTCCGCCTACTAATTTATTGGAAAAACTTTATCATAGAAATTTACACTCTTTTATATTCTTCACTTCAGTACGATCCTTTACTTTGTCCTCTAATGCTCCATTTGGTTGGAGGGGATGAGGTATAACTGTATAAGTGACAAAGTTTGTAAAAGAAAAATAGAAAAAATAGGCCCCAGGTTGGAGGAAATGATGTCTACTTCATATTTTGTATGAGTGAATGGAGAAGTAACTAAATTGTGCATAAATAGAGCAAACAACACACATTTCATTCCATTCTTATCCCATTTTATCCCTTCGAACGAAATTGAGTGTAACCGAACTAAGCCTACAATTGAGACTACTTTATACATTTCCAAAACATAGAGAATGAGTTTAAATACATTTAATTCCACACAAGTGAACACAACCTAATGTGCTGTTTAATTGGAGATAACAGAATGAGAGACTACTAACGGAATGGAGAATCGTGAACAAAATTAAAGGTGAAAGAATAAAGTAAAACAAGCATGACAGTTCTATCCATTAAATCGTTCTACTACTTGCAACCGAACAATGAAAATAACTATATTTCTATAGATTACGGCTAAAAGCTCAGAATGTAGCCAATTAGAAAGCAAGTATCCATCATCATCATCATCATCTATCCAAGCAACAATTCAATCTTTCAGCTCCGTAAACTTCGATAGAATTTGATTTCAACAAAATGAAATATATAATACCGCATAGTCCGAAATCACCAACTATATAAACCAATCAACTAAACATTCAATCGCTAATTCCTAATACATAACCCCAGCCAGTTTTAAAAGAAAGTAAATAAAAGAAAAAACAACAATTAAAACAGTGGAATATAAGTTAAATCTACCGGAACAACGCATAATCAAGGAGATCAATATCATAAACAGAAATAAACTCAAATTAACAACTTATACGAGCTTAAAAATCGAAACTCTAGAATAATTACCCGTCATGACTGTGTGTAATGAGTCTCTCGAGCTTCTTTTCTATCGAAATTACAGCGTCGGAAACCTAGATAGCTCCGGCGACAACACTGAAACTTATTACTACGAACTATCCAGGCCACGAGTGAAAATCATTCACTCTATTGCGACCTCTATTTAGGTATTTTAGGTATTCTCGTCTGTATAAATTTGTTTTTTTTTTTGGCTAAAAAATAGAAAAGAAAAAAAAAAGTAGAATTACCAACAATTTTAAATTAGTATGGGTCAAAATAAATCTATATACTCTTAAAGTGTAATGAGGAATTTACCCAATGGGTAAAAAAATTTACCCATGACCCATCTTTTGTACTAAAATCAAGCTATTTTGGTAACTATCCACGGATAATCCATTTTCCAACTCAATATTTTACCCATTCTATTATATCTTTCCATAATCTTCTATTTGAAATTCAAAAAAATCAGTTAAGGAGATTATATCTCAATCAAAATTTCCATAATTTTCTCAATTGGTTTACTCTTCCTCCAGAATCAGCATTCGTACTTTTCATATTTCAATCACAATCAAATCAATCACTGATCCATATTTCAAATTCAATTTTATGTGTTATCTCCTCCTCTCGGATGAACCCTAATATCCGGATGTATTCTCTCCTCCGGATGAACCTATTATTTATTCTCTCCTCTTCTGAGATGAACCCATTTTCAGACTTCTTCTAGCCTGATCGAGTTTTGTTTTTTCATCTGCGTTGAGTTGCAGTATCATGGATTTGAACGATGCCTTATTTGAATTCAAATAAATAATCAGATGTTATGGATATGGGTTCCATCAAATTAGGTATGATTTTTTTAAGCATTGATTTTTGTAATTCTCATACGATTCTTATAGTGATTTATTGATGTATATATGTTTTTTGGGTGTAATCCAATTGATCAATTTGCACTGATTTCATGTATTATTTCTGACATCGAGCTTAGTTCCGAATCGATCTTCGTAAAAGATACATGGATAAAATATATTCTAATGTGGGATGCAATACACCCAATCAAAGACCTGCCCAAGAGATTGTACGTGAATGGTATGGTATTTTTTGTTATGTGAATGGGTATTTCTTATTCAATTTGTATCTATCTGACTATTTTAAATTTTGCGGTTAAAGTGTTTGATAAAAGTTCCAAGAGAGTTTTTGAGTAATCTTTTCATGTTTAAATCTCCGTCGATTTTTGTATTCTGTATTGTTTTGATGAGATTGATGTTCAAGCCATGTTTGGTATGATTACAAAACCATTTACTACACGTAATAATGTTTCATGAAAAATGGATTCCTTGAGTGAAATTTTTGCATTGTTGGGCATGGATAGCTCTAGATACAAGTCTGGTTTTTGACTGAAAACATCACACCTGGTAGGATAATAAGATAGTTCTAATTATTACAAACATATATTACATCAACTGCATGCCTTAATTATTGAAATCAACATGTTGTCTTAATGAAATTATTTGTTTTTTCTTTCATCGATAAATGATAAGTTTTATTGTTGATTCTTTCACAGGCATTAATATTATCCTAGGAATCAGTTCGGTTGTCCTTTGGTATGGGAAAATTCTACTTAGAGCGAGCAAAGTGTTTCTGCAACTCCATGCATACTCGGTATCAAGAAAAGAGGACGACCAAGAAAAGAAAATATTGTTGCTCAAAACAAGTCCATTACCCTGTTATCAAAAGAATGCCCATCAGGTATGTTTAGTCATAATTATCACATTTCTAAATTTTTTTACTCATTATTATATAATTTTAGTTGAATAAGCTGATCTCTCTTTTTTGTCACATATTTTTTAACAATAAATTGTCAGAAGTAGGGAACTGAGCAATATATATGTATGACTAATTAATACTCATTCTGAATTGTTTATTTCAAAACCGTTATTTTTTTACAGATTCAAGTTTTGTGCCACCATTGATATTTTATGTTTTTGGGAGTTCCAACTTTTCCTCATATGAGATTTTGTTTTAGTAGGAAAAATTTGTTTCTTAAATTTGTTTGGTTGTTTACACAACTTTTTTCAGACCGAAAGATGGAAGGTCCCTGAAACCTCTATGTTTGCTCCAGTGGTGTCATTTACTTTTTTGTTTTTCATAAATGCTGAATCTTTTTTATGTTTTAAATTCAAATTATTTCCCCTACAACCCTTAACCAATGCAGGGATCTAAGGTGATAGTTTGGCTGTAAACCAGAGTTGCGTAAAAGAACTATGATATTGAAAGTCAACGATTTAATTGTTCTTCGCTGGACTCTGTAAATGCGCGAAAAGAAAATCTGATTCGGTATACATTCCTTGGATGTTTGTTGTACTTCTTGGTTATTCAAAGTATCTTTGTAAATAAATTAATATGAGACCGTTTGTTTGGCGTGGTTGGCAGTAAATCAGCTCTTGGGAAAGCAATGTCGGTTGATGCGAATAAGAAACTCAGGCATCAACTGACATCATTAAAAGCATTGAACTTCATCCCTCAATCAGGTTATTAATACCATGGTTCTAATTGTTGTTTTCTTATGCTTCTTACATTCTGTTTTTAAAGTTATGATGTCAAGAATTCAGACGAGCATCCTTATATTCAGTTTAGGTTAATTATTGGTAAGTATAGTTATACGAGATAATGATGATTGAGACTAGGGATAACGAATGATTCTTACTGCATATTTATATCATTTCTTTTTGTTAGGTTGTTTGGAATCCTTCCGGTGAGTTGGTTTTTTTGGAGAATTTTCGACATTAACAATTTTGTGCAATTTAGTTGAGATGCCTCTTAACTATTTTGTATATTATTTTGCTAGGTTTTAGAATTCGCAAAATTTGAAGAAACCAAGTGCATGAGCTTCCTCTTGCATTTCTCTGTTCCAGATATCATCTCCCATGAGCTTCGTCCTTTTCCCTTATTTATTTGTTTGCAGGCTGCTGCGTAATGTATGCGTTATTTATTTCTCTTTATGTATACTAGCTGATCAAATTTGTTTGTGAAAGCACATACTGCAAGCTCAGAGTACGATGTCAGAAGCTAGCTACGGTTCCGTTGCTGTGAAGTATGGTGGGCCAACTGAGGTGGTAAAGCATGTTTTAAAGATTGCAGGTGCTAGGGGTCTCTTTCGAGGATTGGTGCCTACCCTTGCGCGCGAAATTCCAGGAAATGAAGCTATGATGTGTAGGAGTTTTAGAGTTTTAAATACTTGAATTTGTGATGACATACCTATTACTAACTTGATCATGTGCACATGTCAATTCTCTAACAGATTCTGAAGTACTTCATAATTGTCATCAAGATTATGGAACCTCTGCATCAAGATCACTATGCTGGGGATTTTCTATAAGTATTAGCTATGGAATGCATGATCCAAGTCGCATTATAATGTATTTTATCATTGCAGACCCAATATACATGATACATACCCATGTTGTAATATACATGATACATACCCATGTTGTAATATAAATTATAATTTATTTTATCATTACATTTTTTTTGCTTGGATTGCAACTATGTGATTGATTGATTTTTTAGTCTATTTTTATATATTCAAGTACTTGAGCAGCTGTTTAGATCATGGAATTGAGCAGTTGTTTACATTTAAGCAGTAGACTTTTTTATCTTTTGCCTTTCTTTATGGAGCAATTAAGCATAACTTTGGTTTATAGAAGTATTTGATGCCTCTCCTCCATTCTCTCCTTCCTTTTATACTAATCAATAGGATTCAGAGAAGGAGATGCAATCGAATTCAGACTTCTCAGTTCCCATGGCTGTTGCGAATGGAAATTTTCAGGTAACTCCTTACTTTGTTACTCCAATGGTAAATATGCATCTTAATGTTAATTTTAATTTGAGCATGCTTCACACCTTTATTGCCTCCTCTACTTTCAATCAAAGAAAAAGTTTATTGTGAAATTGTTTTTTACAATGATGGGCTATTATGTTCTGAAGTGATTTGAATTTTAGATAATGGTAGACTCCTAGCTATATCCAAGGCTTTTTATAAACCAGAGATCGATATGGAGGAAGATATCTATCCTCGAGTCTATGCTAAGCACATCCTAGAAAGTGTAATATGAAGGAAAGGGAAAACATAGGACATTATTGGTGCGATTAAGAAAGCTCTAAAGATTAACAATGTTTACAGCTCTCTCACTATCAGTGGTGAAGTTCTCTCACTAAATATTCTTTTGGTTATATGTATTTTTTTACTCTATTATCTTGGAATCAGTGCACTAATATGGCAGTAGTTATTATCTTTTATTTGTAGTTGCTTGCATGCATATTAGAAAAGTAAGTGATGGTTAATTAATAAAATGAAGTTCTTATGTTTCACTCTTTTTTTTTAATTCTTGGCTTATACACATTTTATCCCCTTAACACACCCTCACTGGAGATGGGAAGAGTAAAATTTAAAAAAGATGTGATTATTGAAGTTTATCAAAAAACTGTATTTTTGCTTAGGTTTTTCATACAGTAAGTGCTCATTTTTCGCCAGTATTTTTACATCCCAGAATAATTTGTGGAAGGGTTTCAATGATTTTTTGTGGTTATAAAGGTCAAGTATCTGAGAAGTAAGTATTGATCACTGAAGTCTGCATGCATGTAATTACACTCAAAAGGATAGTTTATTTCTTCTTCAATAGCTTTTATGTTTACATAAACTTTTTACATTGTACTCTTTATCCTTTTATATAGGTCAATCTCTATTTTTTGCCAAGAAAATATGGTTTCTTAACTCTTATAATAATTTATGATTGCTACTAGAGATAAGTCACTAACAAGTCGTATTATAAGTAGAAAGACTGTCTCATCAGGTTCTTGGTAACAAAAATGAAGTTATACTTGAAAGAATTCGGAAGGAACCTTTCGAATAGTTCCCGTTGATTTGGAAGCATATGCTGTTGCCTTAAATTTTCCTGTGTAATTACTGGCTATTGTGCTGGCAGCCTGGCATCCCCATGATGACATAGTACAAAGCATTAGACACTGACATTCTGAAAAATTATTTAGAATGGAATTAATGGATCTGGTTGAATATAATATGCAGTATATACGTCATCTAATTTTCCCCTTGCATTTGTCTTCTATAATCCCAACAATTATGAACTTATGCTTGGATTCGAGCATGTGTAAGATTAAAAATATGAATGCGGGGAATGAGAGAATAAAAGCCTTATTATTTGCTATCCATATCAGAATCCATTCTTGCGATACTAATTTACATCATTATTGTGTAGGGATTGATATGATCTCCATGGACATGAAGAATAAGAAATTAACAATAATTGAAACCTTTGATCCAATTACTGTTGTGAGCAAACTACGCAAGTTTTGGAGTTCAACAGACATAATATAAGTAGGTCCAGCAAAAGAGCCGGAGAAGATAGAGCCGTGTTTCTTTCCTAGGATTGGTATTGGATTTGTACATGGTTCATGCAAATCTGCGAAGGTACTGAAGAACAGAGAACTATCCCCTTCTGTATAAAATTTAAATGCTTTATCCTAAATTTTCTTCGGAACGAAATTATGCTTTTATACAAATAAATAAAATTTTGATGATCAAAGTAAACAATTAATGTTAGTATCATGTTCTGTTTCATTATAGACTCTCTCCGGTCAGGAACGAGTCATTTGATTATGACATGCATTGAGATTATTTATGCAATATTTTTCTATATACAAATTTATTTCCAAGACTAAATTTGCGTGGTAGAAAAATTTTAAATATCATCATTCCGGGACAAGGGAATTTAAGCTTTACATTTATAGATCAGTTTGTTATTTCTCAGTATGGAGGACATTCTAAAGTATGAAGATTCTTGAGAAATCGTGGTATGAAAGAGTCGTTGTTTGTTACAGGGATCCTTTACTTGGATTCATAGGGTTGCGTATGTGTTTACGTATGTGTATGATATTTACATATGTGTGTTATAATTTCATTTGTATAGGTTGATGTTGCTGTGTTGTTTGGACTTCTCCTGGTACAGGTTGGTTTTTTTTTTTTTTCAGTTTTCAAATAGATTTTTATAAATAACTATTGCCCCTGGTGTTCCTACAATAGAGTGCTAAGTGGGTATATAATTTGTAATGTATTCTTTTGTCTACAATCCATGAATGCAATGCAGTATATTTTATTTTGTTAGACTTCTCCTGCTTGACAATTAGGTCTAATGTTTACATTCTGTAACTTTTTTTGCCAATTGCCGGAGCAAGGTAACTTTTTATAGCTCCTCCAAGCAATAGTTGTGGTGTAAGAATAGCTGCTCATGAACTTGCTGGATGAAGACTAAACAATTTGGGAAATCGGAAACAATGTTAGGGAAGCTTCTTAAATAGCTAATAATTTTTTTGGCATTATAAGTTTTTCACATAAAGACTTTATTCTTCTGTGCTATTAGTGCTATCTCTATTTATTCCATGAAACTGATTAGTTAGTATTATAATTTTAGTAGGTGATTTGTCATATAGTATATATTGAAATTATGTAAGATTTGATGGTGTTTCCTTATGGAATAACCTATTGCAAGAAGATCTTTTTGATGGTGTTTCTATGATGCGCATAATTTCTGCAGTTTCTACCGACACAACAACTGTAAGAGCTTGGTAATTACTTTATTAATCACATCAGTTGTTAAATCTCTGTTTGTATTGCTAATTAATCTTTTGCCTCTCACTCTGAATGACTATCCATGTTGCAGATAGGGAACCTGGAAGGTGTAGCAGTAGGCTGTGCAATATGCATAACATCTATTTTAGCAGGACAAGCACCTAAGTCGACGACATGACTTCTGAAGCAGCTTTAACTCCGCCAAGGAGGCACGACAAGGAGAGACTCAGATGCTATTAAGACTCTTGACAACGTAAATGAGTTGTTTGTTTTTTATGGTTATTGAGTTTCTTGCTGTGTACATAACCTCTTTTTCGAGTTCTATTTGTCTGGCTTATTATGTGGCCTCCAATCTTCAGTGTCTGCATCATGTTGTGTCTTAATTCTAGGTTGTATAAGGGTTGATTCCTCTTCAAGTTATTTATACTTTTTTTATTAGGGATTCTACGGATGAAATGGTTTATATATATTTATATGTAAGAAAACTTATTCAGTAGATTCATTTAGGCTAAATGACAAGAGGTGGTTTTGTGTCACTGCTTACATTTTCTCTGAACATAATTTGTTGGCTAGGCTGGGTCACCCTAAAAAGGCTCATGAGGTTGGACTTTGGTTTTGGACACGTTGCGCCTAATCTTACGAGATGAAGAGGAACCTTTTGATTTTGGTCCACCTCTTCTCTCTGATGCCAGAGTAAAGCATGGTGGATATGCATTTCAAGAAGATTATATTGTCCTGTAAAAAAAAGATTATTTTGCATGTAGTGAAGTATCGTGTGGTAACCTAAGTGTTCCAAAGTAGGTTTTAATATTTTATCTGATCGCTTCCTTAGTGTCTCAGTTTTTAGCAATCCTTTCTTCCAACCTTAGTCTATTTGGCCATTACTTAGGTTTTGTATGGTTATTAGTTGTCTTCGTTTGTACTCTTATTTCAGTATCTATAAATTTAGTATTTCAAAAAATGTACATATATTTTAGCTAATACTTTAGAAAAATAAAATAAAATTAAAGGTTATGATACATATGAATGATTTTTTAAGCATTTTTGTGGTGCACATTTATAGAGAAAAATTGCAAACTGGCAGTTACGAATGCAAGGATTCCATTTTCATGATTAAGTTGTAATTATATTGTTATTGTATGCTATAAGTAAAAAAAATGTTTTGTTTAACTAAATTTATAATTCTTTAATTTTAAGTAAAGAATTTTATGAATGATAAAAGTAAATTTAAAGTAAATAAAGTATACTTAAGAATCTCTCCAAAAATGTAATCTTAAAAAAGTAAAGTAATTTCATGATATCCTCAATTAATTTGACTTACGTATATATTTTACATTACTTTGTTCCAAATTAAACTAAGTAATTTACGGGTGGCAAAAAAAAAACCAAGTAATTTACTTTATTATTTAATCATAAATTTAGTAGAAAAACTAAAAAGTTAAATATAATAAAACTTTTTAAATTTTATGACTTTTTAAACTTTTTAGAAAAACTAAAAAGTTAAATTTAATTAAACTTTTTAAATTTTTAAACTAAGTAATTTACTTTATTTCATATTTAAATATAATAAAACTTTTTAAATTTAATTTTTCATATTTTATCATTACTACTTATTTCATTCAAAACTTTAAAAACAAAATCAACTACACAAACTTTTTTTATTTAACAGATTTTATTAAAATTATTAATAAAAGGTATGAGATTTGTGCACTTTTTAGTGTTTTATACTTTATAAAAAGAGAAAAATGTTCCTACAATTAACTATAGGAAAATTACCTAAAGTCATTTGCATTTATATATAAAAGTTAGATGACATTTTTGTAATAATAGAATTCACCCCTGTAATTACAAAAATATCCTTACTTTTGTATTGAAATATGACTTAACTTAGGATATTACCTATAGTTAACTATAAAAACATTAAGCCCTTATAATAATATGATTTTAAAACTTATTTCTCAATAATGTAATTTATTCATGAGTAAATTTTTTTCTATATTATTGATAACAAATTTTTATATAAAACAATTTGACAGGGGGACAATGTGGAGTACATCCCTATCAGATAATTACATATAATTACATATAATCATATTGAGTGAACGATTATGACCAGATGTAAACAAATATTTATATTTTACAGATTTTATGAAGATTTTCAAAAAAAGGATGTGAAATTGTTGCACAATTTAAAATTTTATATATCATTTTCTTATCTCTTTTAATATAAAAATTTGGAATAAAGATTATTTATATAATATAACTTAATTTATTGTTTGAAAATAAAATAAAAGTTCATTATAAAATAAAATTTAATCTATGAAGAGTATAAATTAAATTTACAAAGAGTCAACAAAATATTTAAAGTTTAAATACAAAGATTAAGATTATGAAGCAGAAGCTAACAATGAATAGTTTTATTTTCAAAAAAACAATGAATAGTTTAAAATTTTATAGTTTATTTCAATCAAGTAAAAATTACAATATATACCAGGAAATGATTTAACTTGAAAATTGACTTTGACCCTCTAGACTCATTTTCATGGAAGTGAAGATTCAATAGGACCATTTTAAACTTATTTTTTGTAAGATTATGCGATGGTGTTCACGAGATATGCATGATTTTTTTTGGAAGTTTTTTTTTTTTTTGAAATAGATTTTTTTTGGAAGTTAGCATATGCTCATAAAATTGGTGTGAATTAAGTAAGAAATGCTTTGTAATCTTAAATAAAATATTGTATTTTCTTTACCAATAATTAATTTGTAATGAATCTACAAATTATAAAATAATTAAACTTGAAACTTATTTTTTAGTACTTAATTCCTTTTTAGGTTAATTTTTATAATTTTATTGTGTTTAAATTTCGAGGCATCGCTTTTAGGCGATGCCGAGAAACCTTTAACTCACGACGATGCCGTGAAATCTTTAACTCAATTTTTTATACATTATATCTCTAAAATGGATGAGATCAATATTATGATTCACGAAAAAAATATAATATTTTTTTAAAATATGATGTCAAAATTTAATAAATTTATTATAATTTTTAGAGTGCGCGTAGCGTGGGCAAAAATCCCTATATATGTGGTTGTAAATAAAGTTATTGTAGTTTATGTTTTCAAAAATATTAATGAAAATATATATTATGAAGTCATGTTATTATATGGAAATTTTAGTTAATATTATTGAGCAAATTATTTTTTTGCTTCGTAGTATTAGAAATTACAAAAAGAATTTTACATCAAAACAGATTAAAGTGGGACTTATTTGAGAAAGATACACCCGTCTCTAAATTTACTATTTTAAAGTTTAAAAATTGTGAAAATTAATTATATTTAGAATGTTATTGTAAATAAAGTTATTGTAGTTTGTCTTTTGAAGAAATTTAATAAAATTAATATTTATGAAGTTATGTTACTATATTGAAATTTTAATTAATGTTATGAGCAAACCAAATTTTCGATTCGTACAGTTACAAAATGAGATTCACAATAAAATCATAAATTATATTTGTTCAATTCCTTTTCCTATAATATAAATATAACTGTGTTGACAATTTTCACAAAATTATTTAATTTAAATATCATCACGTTTATCGTCAAAAATCACAAAAACTTATGTACACAACTCATACTTCAAACTATAGAATGTTAACTCATACTTCTCATACTTATTTGTGTTTTTATGAAGTGTTACTACTTAAATTTATCGTCAAATTTATTGTGAAAAGCACATAAGTTTATACACATAATTCTTATATGTTATAAATTAAAATCATTGTTTGTTACTAATAAAATTAATATAACATTTTTATTATATTTTAAATTTAAAATAATTTTAAAAAAATAAATATTTTAGAGCGCGCGTAGCAAAAAAAATTGATAGTAAATTGTGATAAAATTGTTAACTGGCAAAGATATTGGTTGATTTTTTAACTTCCACGTTCTATGACATGCTACACTAATCCATTATGAATTTCTTTGATCTTGGTATATATATATATATGTTTTATGGTCACTTTTTTTTAACCAACAGAGATATTGGTTGGTTTTAATAGTTCCACGTTTAAATTTAACTCCTTATCAATTTTTTTTAATTAGGCATCTTTGTTATTTTTGTGAGTGTTCTTCTATACTTTTTGCACCTTTACATCTTACTTGATATTATTTGCGAAATTTATACTTTTATTTTGAAAGTTTTAATGTAATTTATAAAAAAAATTAGCAAGCGAACTGTAAACTAAAGTAAAAAATTTTACTGTGAAATTTGAAATATGAATTTTGTCTTATAATGAAGTTACAGCTTAAATTGATACTCATTTTGAGATAGCTAAATACACCCGTCTCCAAATTTACTAAGTTTTAAGTTTAAAAATTGTGAAAATTAATTATATTTAGACTGTGATTGTAAATAAAGTTATTGTATTTTTTTTAAAAAAAATTATAATAATATTTATGAAATTATATCTTACTATATTGAAATTTTAATTATAATTAATATTTCATGAATAAATCACATTTTTGCTTCGTATAGTTAGTAAATGAGGTTCATAGTTAAAATCATGATTTGTCTTTGTTTAAATCATTTTCCTATAAAATAAATATAACTGTGTTAATAATTTTTACAAAATTTTTTGATTTAAATATCATCACCTCTATAGTCAAAATTCACAAATACATATATACACAACTTATACTTCATACTAATAGAATGTCAACGCATACTTATATATGCTTTTATGATTTGTTACTATTAAAATTTATCGTCAAATTTATTATCAAAAGCACATAAGTTTATACACACAATTTTTACATGTTATAAATTAAAATAAATGGTTGTTACTAATAAAATTAATATAACATTTTTTTAATATTTAAAATTTAAAAAAATTGTATAAAAATTTAAAAATATAGAGCGCGCGTAGCGCGGGCAATATTTCCTAGTTATACACAACATTAGTGAATAAATGAATTCTATTAATTTTGAATTTTGTATTGATGAGTATAAATTACTGTTTTTATATATATGAAGTACTAATATTTTACATAGAAGTTAAATTTTTTATTTTACTTTCTAATTACATAGATGAAAGTACTAATTATATAAAAAACAAGTTTTTAAGTCGTATAGTTTTAAGTTAACTTCTTTCCCCCAAAGTAAACATCAAAAACTCAAAAAAAATCTAAAAAAAATCTCAAAAAAAAAAAAAAAAACTCAAATTTTTAAATTCATTTTTCCCCAAACCTAATTGTCCATGTACTTTGATGTTCTTTACACATACACATTATCTAATTTTATTGAAATCCAAGATTATAATCGACCCACAACAGCATATTTACGTTATAATCCCAGATTATAACTAGTCACTAAAACCATGTTTCAAGACGGTGTTACGTTTAAAAAAAAATACATATTTTATATTTATGTTATACTAGCCTCTAACCCGTGCAAAGCACCGGCTATCATATATTTTATTATTAATTAATATATTAATTATTTGATTTAATATAAATTTAAATTTATTTCAATAAATTTCATTTTTAATTTTAATTTTTCATATGTTCCATACCTAATTTCATGACATAAATAAATATCATTAATTTAACATTTATTTTAAATTTATTTTTAAATATCGTAATAATTCAATAGCTATTTTTAAAAATTTATTTAGTGTAACCTAATATCGTTGAAAAAAGAATTGTAGAGAAGTGTGTGCGGGGGATGATTCTAATCGGGATATAATTGAAAACGTTTATAATTTTATAAAACATGTTGATTTTTTATTTTTAATAAATTATATTTAATTTAACTGAATTTGAAAATTTTAACAGGTTTTTTAAATTTTTTAAAAATTATTTTTTGTGCCTTGATTTTTTGGTTAGTTGGTTAACACTAGGGGTATGCATGGGTCGGTTCGGCTCGATTTTTAGCTATTAACCGTAACCGAACCGTTCGGAACGGTTTTTTTCGGTTCGGTTAACCGTTGATCGGTTTCGATTTTTTTCGGTTTTTTATTTTAAATACTTAACACCTTAATATCATACTAATAAAAATTTATAAATGTTATTTTAACATTTCCTAATAATTGTCATTAAACAATCATATATTTACATGTGTACACGGATAAAAGAAAATGTAATTATTTGATTATAATAGGAGCTTAGTTTTTTGATATTGCAATTTTAGTCTGTAACCATGACATTATGTTAATTGGAATGAATGGGGTGAGACAATGAAAATAAACATAGAGAACAGAGGACCACAAAGCAACTGATATTACAAAATTCAACATATATGTATACCTATGGTCGGACTTTATACGTGTAACACCTCAATATTTAGTAAAAATTGTTAGTATATATGTATAATATATATTTTTATTTAGTATAAATTGTATAAATTTGACTATAAAATCCTATATTTTATATAAGTATATAATATGAAATTAAAATTATTATAATAATATATTTTCAGTTCGGTTTTTCGGTTCGGTTATTGGCATAAAACCGTAACCGTTACCAAACCGTTCCGTCGGTTCGGTTCGGTTACGGTTTTTTTCGGTTTTAGTCAGTTACGGTTTTTTTCGGTACGGTTTTTCGATTTTTCGGATCGGTTTCGGTTTTTCGGTTTTATTTTGCTCACCCCTAGTTAACACATTCCCAAAAAATTTGTTAACATCTTCTAAAATACAAAAAACAAATCAAAATGTATTTAATTTTAATGAAAAAATAAACCACATATTTTACATAGTGTTTCGATTATATTTCCATTTACATAAATATTTTACATAAATACATACTCTATCGATTATACTTCAATTGAAACTCAAATACATGCTCTTTCAATTATATTTTTAATATGATATTTTAACTTGTTATTTTTAGGAAAGTTTTAACAATTTTTTGGAAGGTAATACATACTCTATCAGACATACTTTAACTGAAATTCAGTTACATACTCTTTCAATTATATTTTTAATATAATTTTATTAACTTGTTATTTTTATAAAGGTGTTAAAAAAAAATTGGAAGATGTTAACAAACCAACTAATCAAATATAATATTTTATTTCTTAAACTTATATAATATTTTATTTATATTTTAAATATTATATATCTCATATACATTACTTAAGATAATATTGGCATAATATATATAGTATTAAATAATAATTGTATAATTATATGATATATTATTCAAACTATGACTGTATTTTGTCATAATAATATAAATATAAATGGACGTATATATTTACATTCAAATTTTTGTTGATATTATCATATTCAAATCATGATTCCATCATAATCCTTAATGTTATATTTGTCTAAAATAGAATTTAATATTAATTTGTAAATTTGTGAAATTTTTATTGTTTATTATATAGTTTTAGTTTGTTTTCACTTTGTTGATTTATAATTTATTGTAAATTTACTAATAAATATATGATATTAAAATTATTTAAATTGATTTTGAACATATTTGATTTCTAAGTAATTGAAAGATTCTAAAAAAGTTGGGTAACTGAAAGAGTATGTAATTAAAAATTAATTAGAGTGTAATTAAAAGAGTTTGTTATTAAATAAAATAAGTTTTTTTATAAAGGTGTTAACAATTTTTTTGGAAGACGTTAACCAACCAATTAACTAACCAAATATAATATTTTATTTCTTAAATTTATATAATATTTTAATTATAGTTTAATAATTATATATCTCATATATATTACTTAATATAATATTGGCATAACATATATAGTATTAAGAGTAAATCATGGCATACACACTAATTCACTACACAAACTCACTACCACTAATTTAGGAATGAATTGTGGACCCAATCCATTAATATTATTCACACTTTAATATTTTAATTACATTTATAAAAAAATATATAAGGTAATTGTAGTGATAAATCATCCCTAAATTAATGGTAGTGAGTTTGTGTAGTGAATTAATGTGTATGCCAAGATTTATTCTAATATTAAATAACAATTGTAGAATTATATGATATATTGTTCGAATTATGATTATATTTTGTTATAATAATAAAAATATAAATGGACGTATATACTTACATTAAATTTTTGTTGATATTATCATATTCAAATTATGATTCATAATAATCCCTAATGTAATATTTGACTAAAATAGAATTTAATATTAATTTGTAATTGAGTGAAATTTTTATTGTTTATTATGTAGTTCTAGTTGTTTTCACTTTGTTGATTTTATAATTTGTTGTAAATTTGTTAATAAATATAGAGTATGTAATTAAATATTAATTGGAGTGTAATTAAAAGAGTTTGTTATTAAATAAAATAAATTTTTATATGCATTTAATTTTATTTTTTTCATTTTTGGAAGGTATATGATAATAAAATTATTTAAATTGAATTTGAAAATATTTGATTTCTAAGTAATTGAATGAGTCTAAAAAAGTTGGGTAACTGAAAGAGTATGTAATTAAATATTAATTGGAGTGTAATTGAAAAAGTTTGTTATTAAATAAAATAAAATTTTATATGCATTTAATTTATTTTTTCATTTTTGGAATTGATTTTGAAAATATTTGATTTCTAAGTAATTGAAAGGGTGTAGAAAAGTTGGGTAACTGAAAGAGTATGCAATTAAATATTAATTGGAGTGTAATTAAAAGAGTTTAATATTAAGTAAAATAAATTTTATATGCATTTTAATTTATTTTTTCATTTTTGGAAGGTATTAACAAACCTTTTTGGAAAGTATTATCTTATCAATATTAAATTTTAATAACTACATAATTTTCTATAAGGAATCGATTTTTTGTTGAACACGATTTTTTCCATCAGGTCCTCTAGTGTGAGTGGTGATTTAAGATGATTAAATGATAGAAACTTGAACCCTAATTTTATTTTCCCCTAATTTGAATTTTATATATGCTAATGTTATATAATAATAGGGATATATATAATTATACAGATATACACACTGCAGACATGTCATTAAAATATGACATGCTGGATTTTCTACATCTATATATAAATGATTTTTTATATAATGGTTATATTAAAATGCTAAGTTAGCGTTAGTGATTAAAAAAAATAAGTTTATAATTCGATGACTGGTTTCTAAAATTATAAAAAGTTAGTAATTAAAAAATTGAGACAAGATGAGCAATTTTTATGTCATGTTATATTTTTTATTTTATTTAAATTATTAGTTGTAGGTATTTAGTTCTTGGGCAGATTTTATTGTATCAGATAACTCAATTTGAACTATTTTTCACAACCATACAAGGATGAGTAACGATTTGAATAGAGATAATAATGTTAAAATTTACATTGTCATGTTTGAAAAATATTAATTTTATTTATTATTTTTTTAATCAATTTATAAAATATAAATTTGTCTAAATTTTATAACAAAATAAAAATTTATTTGTTATTCTTTTGAATTTAGAAAATTGATTGACATTCTCTTTTTGAAAAATTATATAATCTATCCTTGAAATGTGAATTAATCCATTAATTAAATACATATAATATTATATTGAATATAAAAAACATTTACCTATTATATATATACATATGTTATTTAATGTTAAAATATTTGTAAAAATTAAAATGAAAACTTTATAGGGGTACATTGGTCATTCCAGCAATCATCCTCACTCCTCGCTAGGGTAATAATGGGTGTTGACCCTTCCTATCACAATTTTGTAAGACAATGTCCTAAATGTTCCAAGTTAAAAAATTGGCCATTTTTATCACTTTTTAATCAATTTATAAAATATGAATTTGTCTATTTTTTATAACAAAATAAAAATTTACTTGTTATTCTTCTGAATTTAGAAAATTGATTGACATTCTTTTTAGAAAAATCAAAAATTATATCATCCATCCTTGAAATGTGAATTAATCCAATAATTAAATACATATAATATTATATTGAATAAAAAAAACATTTACCTATTATATATATATATATATATATATATATAGCGTATGATTCGGGTGAGAACATGTATATGTTGGAGAACAACGAGAACATCACATTTCAAGCTATTCTAAAGGGTCCTGCCAGGGGCACCCAATACGAAAAACACTTATAATTCTACCCTCTATCCATTCATCAATTTTTTTTAAAATAAAAATGATGACGTGGCATCAGTTTTTTTTTGTTTTTTTGTTAATTATTTTTATAATGAATAGAAAGTAGAATTATAAGACTTTTTTGTGAAGGTGCCCCTAGCATGGTGAATATGTGTGTTTTCACTGTTCTCACACTAACATGTGTTCCCACTGGAGCGTGACCCTATATATATATATATATAGTAGAGTAAAGTTCTATGGAGTACTGTTTTAATTGGAGTACTTGGGGTACATATACGCTAAGAACAATTCAGAGAATTTCCAGAATTTTTAATAAAATAAAATAAAAACTGATTTTTCTGATTTTTAATAAATAAAAAAAATCTGATTTCTATTTATATTAATCAAAAATTATTACCACAAAATTATTTTTAACCCCTAATTAAAATCATTAAGCCTTAAAAATAATTTTTATGGGATAAAAATGTAAAAATTTTATTTTTAAACAAATATAATATAAATGTCAAAATTCTCCAAAAATTACGAATATTACAAAAATTACAAAATAATACATTTTTGAACATCCCATTATTGTATAAAAATAATTTTATGAAAAACAGGGCCTCGAATTCAATACAGGGGTTGGGTCCGAAAATTAAAATACGAAATAACTGTATTCTGAAAATATAAAAATTACAGAAAAATAGAATAAAATATTCTATGACACACAGAAGTCACATAACACGTATGGGATAATTTTCTTATTTAATAAAAAATCATAACGCGTTTAAATACAATAAAAATAAACTAAAACACAATAAAATGAACTAGAAATATATTTTAATATAATAAATTACACGTAATTTTTCGGGTCGTTACATTCTCCCCCCCCCCTATAAGGATTCCGTCCTCGGAATCAGCTAAGGCAACTAGTGGGGTTCCTTAACTCCTTCATCATCAACACTTGCTTTACAAAACTGGGGATAGTGTTCCTTCTTAAACAACTTCTCCAAAATCTCAATTCAACTATAGGGTCTCTATCTGAGGTAGTTATCACTGGAGTCTTACAACCCATCGTTTTTCGTTCCAAATATGGCTCGACCAACTTTCCATTAACATTATCCTTGAAAGAGAGAGAGTGAACTGATTCCATAGATATGCCACTGATATTCTAATCATTTTAGGACTCGCTCTTGCTCCTGGCGATTCCGTTGCAATTCTAATTTCTATCAGCGAATTTCGCTTATTCTGACCTGATTGGCATACCTATGAAATTCATTAGAGATAACAAGAATCATGAAATTTTGAAGAGAACAGATTCCCTATCATAGCAAATGTCCCACAATTGTGGTTATGAATTTTATGAATTTTAAAGCAACCTGATTTGAAATGAAAGAATAACTGTTAGATCAATATGATCACATGAACCCGACGTTGTGTGTCTTAGCTCCGACATTTACAATTAAAGGTGATCAGCCTTCCTGTAATACACAACACACCAGTGATGGCGTCCCATCCAACTTCTATCACACAGACAGATATACATTGTGTCCCCTATAAATAGGGTTGTTCGTCTCAGTAGGAGTACAAAAATATGAAAGGAATCTGAAATCAAATTAATAACTGATGTTTTTGGGAAAAAAAATTCTCTGAAGCACACTTTGGATTAAAACTGAAAAAATTCCAAAGGTGTTATTTTTGAGAAGATGAACAACCAAAAGAAAGTACCGAACAAGTGGTACTATATTGTAAATAAAGTTATTAACCACTAGAGAAAACAAAAAGTTGAAATTCAAAATGTCACTATTTAGAAGAGGAGATATATCTTTTAACAAATGCCTCTGTAGGCGGAATATCAAAATAATTCATAGAAAGGAAAGGTATTGCCAAGGTCTACTTATATCTTCATTGTCAGTTCCTTCGATAGCTCGTCATTCGATTTTAAGCTTCTTCCGTTCCACGTTTTACGGATATCGATATCATTTGTCATCCTCAACTCGTAATAATCTCTGAATATTCCACAATAGACATCTCCATTCGCAAGGCGGTCTATCCAGTTCACCACAACTATCTCAAACGAGTACTCGAATCTTAACTTACTAATTGGCACTATATCCGATAGTCCAACACGAACTCTACATGAGCTCTGACGTTCCTTACTTAGCTATACACATTCCTACACATTCTCGTTTCTAGTTTACTATAACCTCAGCTCTGATACCAGCTGTGACACCCCCCAAATCCGGGGTCAGAAGATTTGGTTGTCACGCGAAAATCCTCAAAATAAAACATCTGTGACCCCAAACATACCAAGATCTTTTAAGGTTATAGGGCTAGAAACAAGAATCCAATTCCGTTAAATAAAAAGTATTCTTTCTTTACAACATTCTCTTTGATCAAATCTTAAATCACTGGTGTAACTTCGATAAGAAGTACGCCAGGCCAACTAGACTAGTACATAATAATAATAAATATTAGAACTTAATTATATAAAATAGATCTTACTCTAAATCCAGACATCCTGAGCCAAATCATCTTCGAAATAGCGTCACGCTTCTTCTCTTTCTGAACTGTGCGGATAAGTCTCGCCTAACTACCTTACTGAAATGTTAGAATTTACAACAACAAGTATGAGCGAAAGAAATGCTCAGCAAGTGATAGTTTAAAGCAGTAAGTCATAACATAGATAGTATTTCTGGAGCATAAATAATAAGACATGTATTTTAAATATAAAATCTTTCATAGCAGAATGACTATTTTATTCAAAACTCTTATTCAAACGAAATTTAGACTAATGTATCAAATTATAGATAGTTGGAATTATTAGACGCTTTTCTCTAAGCCTAAGTTGGTGATCATCCACTTAGACCTGGAACCTCTGCACTATGCATTGGTTCCTAAATAAATTATTGATCCGGATTCAATTCAATTAAAGCACTTATTGTCATTGGCTTTTTAATAAAACGACACTTATTGACATTGGCCTGAATAGTGACCCACTGCCACTTGGTACTTATTGACATTGTCCTGAATAGTGATCCACTGTCACTTGGCACTTATTGACATTGGCGTGAATAGTGACCCACTGTCACTTGACACTTATTGACATTGGCCTGAATAGTGACCCACTTTCACTTGGCACTTATTGACATTGGCCTGAATAGTGACCCACTTTCACTTGGCACTTATTGACATTGGCCTGAATAGTGACCCACTGTCACTTGGCACTTATTGACATTGGCCTGAATAGTGACCCACTGTCACTTGGCACTTATTGACATTGGCCTGAAATAGTGACCCACTGTCACTTGGCACTTATTGACATTGGCCTGTTCCTAAAAAATGTTGGGCCGACATCACGGTCCTCTTACGCAGTCATTCCAACTTCTATGGAAAATAGGGAATTAGCACGTAAAATACTTTATCACTGATTATCTGCGTGTGTCTAACATTAAGAACACACGTATATACTCTCAATCATCATTACCGGTGTGTATCTCCCATTTAAGAATACACATTTACTATATAAGTGTCACTATTATCAACATCTCTAGATCCTTTATAAAATATGAGGACTAAAAATGGAAATTTCCTGTATTTAACAATATAGATTTTGCAATAACCAATAACAGTATGATTTAAGAACCATGCTTGTATCATAATTTTAAATAAGTCACTTGAATGATAAGTGAGGATAGTAGCACTTGCCTCTGGTCCTTAGCTATCATTTAATGTCGAAGTAATACGATTTTCTTCTTCTTCTTCTTCTTCTTCTTCTTCTTCTATCTTACGTCATCACATCCTCTGTTGTAATCATTCGTTGGTTTGACGCTCTTGCGATTGCCACGAGTCTGATCCGTTGACATCGAGCCTGCGCGTCTACTTTAAAATCTCATGAAAGAAAAATCGGAAATGTCCCCTTTGAACATAAACGTTTTCCCGGTGTTAAAACACCTCACAAGTAAACCAGCAATTCCACAAACAATACTTTCATCTCCACCCTTCTTCATAACCCACAAAGAATATTTCATCCATCTCCACTCTCCTTTATTAAACATCTACTTATCTTCGTTGACAACCTAAATCAATACTTACCAATTAATCCTCGAAAGATTTATTCAAATCCTCGATAAAGAAATAGAAATATAATTACAACGCTTAATCCTCGAAATAAACACTTCGTCCTCAAAAATAAATATAAATCTGACAATCATAGTCAGTATTTCAAAGAAAACATCGTCTACTCTTAGCGACATCTTATAACATAAATCATAACAACAATTAATCACCAATTAAATATATATCGGGCAAAACTCGAATTATATCATAACCCTCGATACTTAATACCTTAATAATTCACATTGCACATAAAGAGACTCAATAAGTAGATCACATAATCACATAGCACGTTGATCAGCTCATAAAAAGATTTTATCCAATATTTTTAAAACAGAAAACGGGTCAAAACCCTAATTATCAGATATAACCGACTCAATAAAAAGGTTTGGTAAAAAGTCGATCCAAATTTAAAAGTTGAATTTTAACTTAAAACTATTTTTATAAGAACCGGGTCATTTTTCTAATTCCAAAAATACTTTTCTCGTTGAAAACGGACAAACGGTTTAATTAATACGCAATTAATAAGAATAATTCAATTAATAATTAAATTAATTGAATATTCAAATTAATTATTTACTAATCAACTCATAAAAATAATTAATCTTTTATAATAAAAAGATTTAAATTCAATGAAGTCAATTAAATATTTAAATAATAATTAATTAATATAATTAATTAATTAAAATGAATTAATCAATTAATTAAATCAATTAAATTATTATTTAAAAATAATTAAATAATTAAATTTTATTTTTAGAAATTAAAATAATAATACATAAAAGAATTTTGAATTTTAGAAAATTTTTATAAAAATATGACCCAAAAACATTTTTCTGAAAAGTTATACAGAAAAACGGATCAAACAACACTATTCATCATCATCTCCACACATTCAACACCAAGAACACCAAGAACACTTAACAACCTTTAATGGAGGTTCGCCGGAATCCGGAAATTTCCGGCGACCATAAACACTCCGGTGAGCCTCCTTTGCTCTCCGAATCGATACCAACACATAGCTTAACTACTGGGCAACTAATATCACCCCAAAAACGAACCAAACAAGCAAGAAACAACCGGAATCAAACAAATCCGGCGACCTCAAACCAATTTCCGGCGAAATTCGTTTTCGCTCGATACTTAACCAAATCACGCACTTAGCATCACAAATCAAAGCTTAGAACACGAGTAAACTAACCCCTAACACCTCTAACACGAACAATCATCACACACAATGGACGAATGATAAAAAAAATGAACATAAACTTTCAAACTCGTTTTCTACAAACTTGAAAACCAACAATGAAATTAAACACATAAACACGTTATTTAGGACCCATAGAAGCTATAAAAACCATCAAATCGACTGCACAATCAACGAAATCAAAACCCCCAATTTATGAATCAAGAACCCTAAATAGAAACACAAATTTATTCAAAAATTAATATCAAATTGAAATTGTACCCCACACGAAATATGATGGTAGATTGGGAAACTAGAGGTTTAGAGCTTCGATTTGAGTATAAGAACACCAAAATCGGATATCGCTAACACCTCCAAATATGGCTTTGATTCTCAAGAACGCTAAGAACAATTCAGAGAATTTCCAGAATTTTTAATAAAATAAAATAAAAACTGATTTTTCTGATTTTTAATAAATAAAAAAAATCTGATTTCTATTTATATTAATCAAAAATTATTACCCCAAAAATATTTTTAACCCCTAATTAAAATCATTAAGCCTTAAAAATAATTTTTATGGGATAAAAATGTAAAAAAATTATTTTTAAACAAATAATACATTTTTGAACATCCCATTATTGTATAAAAATAATTTTATGAAAAACGGGGCCTCAAATTCAATACAGGGGCTGGGTCCGAAAATTAAAATACGAAATAACTGTATTTTGAAAATATAAAAATTACAGAAAAATAGAATAAAATATTCTATGATACACAGAAGCAGGGGCGGACGCAGAAACTTTAGTCAAGGGGGGCCAAAATATATTATATAATTCAGCGCATATAAAAAAGTGATTGTTTTAATACATTAAAATTGAGATCGTCGCTCTTTTAAGTCACGGAAATCATCTATAATAGCATTTATACTAATACTACGGGCAATTTCTTTCTCAATATATAACATCAAACAATCTTAGAGATATTTGTCTTCCATTTTGCTTCGAAGTCTATTTTTCACCGGACTCATTGCTGAAAATGACCGTTCTGTTGTTGCCGTAAAAACAGGAAGTGTTAAAACAAGAGTCATTGATATATCTTCATTGATATACGCATCTCCTTTGGATCTAGCGCTGAACTTAGCACAAGCAATTCCGTTGTTTTCTCTTTGAACTTATTGTTCAATTCTTGTAATTGAGTGTCTATCACAGCAAGAAAAATATCAATCTTGTAATGATGCTCAATTGTAAATTGATCTTGTTGGTGACGAGCCCTTCCATTCCTTGCAACATACCTATCACTCATATTTGGCAGTGGTATACTAACCTTTTCACAAAATAACTTCACATCCGAAAGTAGCTCTTCCCATCCTTCATTTCGCAATTTTTGAATTAGCAACTTAGTAGAAGAAACAAGTTGCATTGCATTTAAAATATCTTGAGATTTACACTGCAAAGCTTGGCAAAGTAAATCACTTATCTCCGAATTTCATCACGTTTATCAACGGGAGCATCCCATATCGATTGTCGCTTTCCAGGATTTCGTTCTAATGAACTAATATCATAGTTGATACTTGTTTCGATTCTTGGAGATTTTCTAGATTGACTTTCAGCAATCACAATATTGGGATTAATGAGATTATTTGAAGCTTGAGTCTCCTGACTATTCTCTAAGTTTTTCTTCTTAAAAAATTTGTCAAGAGTAGGTGTTTTCCCCATTTATTATAACATATAAGAAAACAAGTAAACAACCAAATCATATATAGCAATTTCACATCCTTGTGATTTCATAAATTCTACAAATTTAAGATACTAACTAAAAGAATTAGGATCATATTCTAAATTTAACATTGCAGCAATTCATAAAAGCCCACTTCAATCAGACAATCAAAATATCAAATCCAAAAATCAATTCCTAATTCAACCCTAGAAATTACAAAATTCCCAATTTTTCAAAATAAAGTTACAAGTTCAAGTAATACCTGATAAATATGCAAATATAATGATGTGAAGTATAGAAGAAGTTTGGAGGCAATTGGGTAGTTCCACGAAATTGTGAATTGAAGTTACCACCACCAGTCAATCAAACTTCTACTCGTCTTCGTCTATGATCCTTTTTGATATACCGAGAGCTAACTTTTGTTTGGATTTGGGTTGTAAATTGAACCCATGATTATGTTGTTTGTAAGTTGTGGACTAGTGGGCTTGTATGATTGGACCAATGGATCAATAAAAACATAAATATAGCAGGGGCCAGGTAACATAGCTTACTCATATACATACGTATATTACCCCTTCTGTACAGAGGCTGGTGGGGGCCACGACCACTATTGGCCCTACTGTGGGTCCGCCCCTGCACAGAAGTCACATAACACGTATGTGATAATTTTCCTATTTAATAAAAAATCATAACGCATTTAAATACAATAAAAATAAACTAAAACACAATAAATGAACTAGAATTATATTTTAATATAATAAATTACACGTAATTTTTCGGGTCGTTACAATCGATGGTGGTTTCCGACAAGGTTAAATGAAGTGTTGTATTTGTGTTGTCCATGTGTGTGGTTTGTGAGTGAACGGAAGGGGATCTGTATGTATATGTATGTTTGTATACATGTGAAGAGATGAAGGATAAAGACCAGCAATAAATGAGCAATAGAAATGCAAATTAATTTATCGTTAATAAAAACATTACACGATTATCCGTTTCTCTATGACATTTAGAACCATTAAATTGGGTAGTGACATTTAGAACCATACACCCAAAAAAAAAGTCTAAAAAAATGATATTTAGGTCATTTCTCTTTAACAACAATATAAAACACAAAAGCATGTCTCGCCTCTAACCAATTCTTTAATGTCATATATTTTATTGACATTTTACATGTGTAGTTTATAATAGGATTATTATAACAACCAACAAATTACATGCATGGAAGTATACAATAATATTTGAATACATAACTTTTATTTAAGAAAATAAAAGAAGAAAAACGTTTTAGTACTTATATATTTTAAATAAGATTTTAGTATCACATTTTTTCGTTTTGAAACTCAGTACCATATTTAATATGGGTGAAAGCCCTTAATAACCAAATTATAAAGTTTATTGCCCAAAATAACGAATGCCGTGAGTGCATTCCAAAATAACGATAGAGCTACGCATTGGCGCTGTACGTGGGCGAACACGCATTCTTAAACTGCGTATACACCTATACGCATATTACTAATTCGTGACCTTCGTTAAATTTACTTCTACAGCTTGTGAACATTGCCCTGTGATATGCATTCTGAGATTGTGTGACTGAGGATACGCATTTTCTGTATGCGTATGTGGTACTGTTCACTAACCTTGTCAAACGCTACCGGAGGCGAGTTCCGACCAAAACTTCGACCACATCTTTCACCCCTTTCCAGCCATCTTTCACTACCATGCTATATACCAAATTGCTCGTCTCTTCCTCCTCGACAAGGCTATAATTGTAGTTTTTCATTTCTTTCGCCGGATTGAAAAGCCCCAATTCGAGCTATATTTTCCGATTTCTTTTCCGTTTTGCTCGTTCACGCCCCTGCGGGGCCAGATTTCAACACACGATTATGGCAAAGTGTAGAGCAAAGTCTAGACATCATTTTGATGCCCTCAAAAGTTGTGGAGGTGGCCGGAATATGAAAAAAGAAACGAGACGATTATCAGGCGATTTTAGAGCTTCAGAGGACGCCGGAGTGGAAACGGAGATAATGACGTCATATGACGTCATTGCGCATCTGGGGGATGCGTTAGCCCAGATGAGCAATCTGAAAATGCGTATCATGGCTACGCAGACCGCCAATGCGTAGCCTCGTCGTTATTTTGGGTATTGTTTGCGCGAATCGTTATTTTGGACAGCGGGTGTGTGTTTTTGTGTTATTTTGGTCATTTTCTCATTTAATATAACACAATTAGTTCATTATAATAATATTTTTACATTTTCTAAATAAATATCTATTTTTAGTTATTAAAAATAATAGAGTTTTTGTTATAAATATATTGGTAAAAGTAATTTTTTGCAATTTTATTTTTATTTAAGAGAAATTATTTGTAAATTTACGAAATAATGACAAAATTAACTTTTTTTCAAAATTAACTTTCATATTTGCGCAAATGCGTATTCAATGTTTGATGCCAGGCAAGTTTAAGAACAGGAAAAGATGTACTGTAATAGTCATGTGGTTTGCACGTCTTTTAATTGGGGGGACCCATGATATACAGTCTGCCGCCAGCCCGCCACAAAACTGTCCCGCTTATGTTAACAATTTTTGCAAGATATATTCAGCCAATATCCATATACCAATTGCGTATTTCATATAAACTAATATTAAAAAATTATTCAAATAAAATATCACATATTATTCAAATAAAATTATTAGTACGTGGTTCAAATAAATATATATTTTTTTAATTTTCTTTGTATTCACTTGGGGGTTCAACAATTAACCTTTGGGGTTAAACGTTTCTATATTGGGTTTTAGAAATATTTGGAACGATGAATAAACCGTATACGAAGTTAGGGTTTAGGGTCTAGGGTTTATGGTTGTAATTTGTAAACAACCCTAAACCCCAACATATCCTGATTTTTAAACGCGTTAGCGTTTAAAAATCAGGACGCCGGATTCAATTTTTTAATTAAAATTTTTAAATTAAAAAAATACAATTTAATTAAATTTAGGGGTTCAACAATTAATTTTTGGGGTTCAACGTTTCCATTTTGGGTTTTAGAAATATTCGGAAGAAAGAATAAACCGTATACGAATTCAGGGTTTAGGATTGTTTACATTAAAGTTTTTAAGTTTTCCATTAAAGTTTTTAAATTTTAAAAAATACAATTTTAATTAAATTTATTTTTAAATAATAAAAATAATTTGAATTTTGAATTAAATAAAATAATTGTTGAAGAATTTTTTAATTTAAAGATACCCATATTACAATTGCTATTGCAACCCACCCCATATTCGTGTAAGAAAAAACAGAACTATGCCACAATTTGCAAGCAATACGCATAATGCAAATGCTTATTAGCATTACTCCATTGGAACTTGCGTAACATCTCATAATACCCCTGTCTGAAATGCGTATTGATAACTACCCCTTTGCAAAATGCGTAATGGATTGGGTAGTTTTGTCAGCGCCGGGGAAACTTGTTATTTTCGTTAGTTTCATTAAAAAGACCAGGTACTCTTGTCTTTCACCCTAAATTTACTATAAACCAAACCAAACCAAACCAAACCAAGTATATCCCGCATAAAACAGGGTCTGGGGAGGGTAAGATGTACGCAGACCATGCCCCTACTTTTTACGGTAGGGAGGCTGTTTCCGTGAGGACCCCCGGCCTAGAGTGCCAAAAAACAAAGTGTATTCTGTGCAAGGATGGTAAGAATGAGAAAAGTAATCGACCGAACCTGGGCCCATGGCCTAGCTCTCATGGGACTTACCTACGTGGGCAAAGGGCACTCCTCTCCTGATCTAAGATTTCCTCTGACCAAGCTCCCTGCACCTGCAAAATCAGAAAACAGAAGACAATATGAAGACGAAAAGCCAAGATTCTAAGCTAGCGCTAACCGAGAAAAACCAATTCTGAGGCTCTCAACCACAGAACCGCTCCCTAGAAGAGAATCCACAACTCTAATCTGGCGCCTCCAACAACTCCTATCCGCGGTCGAGATCTCATTCAAGTTAAGGGCCTTCAAATCCATCCTAAGCTGTTCTTCCCACGACCTCCTCGGTCTGCCTCTCCTCCTCACCCCAGCAACCGAAAGACTCTCGACCCTCCTCACCGGGGCTTCCGGACGCCTCCTACGAACGTGGCCGAACCATCTCAACCTCCCTTCCCTAACTTTCGCAGCTAGAGGCGCCACCTCCAACGCCCTCCTGAAAACCGCATTCGGGATTCTATCTAACATCGTGCGGCCACAGGACCACCGCAACATCCTCATTTCAGCTGCTTCCATCTTGCTCTCGAGGACCTTCTTCGCCGCCCAACACTCCGAACCATATAACATCGTCGGACGGATTGCCGCTCTATAGAACTTCCCTTTCAACTTTAACGGGACTTTCTTATCGCACATCACCCCTGACGCTACCCTCCACCTTAGCCACCCCGCCTTGATACGGTGAGTGACATCCTCTTCAATCTCACCTTCCTTCTGGATGATTGAACCCAAATACTTGAACTTATCCGTAATGGGGACTGTTAGATCTTCAATCCTAACCTCCACCCCTTCCTCGTTGGCCTCACCACTGAAGTTACACCAGAGATATTCGGTTTTAGATCTGCTCAGGCGCAATCCTTGGGGCTCCAAAGTGGATCTCCATAACTCCAGCTTCTCATTCACCTCCGACCTCGATTCCGCCACTAGCACGATATCATCGGCGAAGAGCATACACCAAGGGACGGCGTCTTGAATCCCTCGCGACATGACATCTAGGATCAGTGCGAAAAGGAGAGGACTAAGGGCCGACCCCTGGTGTAGCCCAATCTCCACAGGGAAATAACGAGCATCGCCAACTGGGGTCCGTACGCAGGAACTAACTTGGGAGTACATGTCTTGAATCGCCCTGACGTACGCCGACGGCACTCTCCTCTCCTCAAGGCTCTTCCAAATAATCTCACGGGGGATGCTATCGTACGCCTTCTCAAGATCAATGAACACCATATGAAGGTCTTTGCGACGCTCTCTGAACTTCTCCATAAGGCGTCTAACGAGATGAATGGCCTCGGTCGTCGATCTCCCCGGCATAAAACCAAATTGGTTCTCTGAGATTTCCACTTCTCTTCTAATTCGAGATTCAATCACTCTCTCCCAAAGTTTCATAGTATGACTGAGAAGTTTAATTCCCCGATAGTTACTACAGTTCTGAGCGTCACCTTTGTTCTTGAAAAAAGGGACGACAATACTGCGCCTCCATTCCTCTGGCATCTTAGCATCCATGAGAAGAACATTGAACAGATCTGCTAGCCATTCCAGTCCAACCTCACCAAGACAAAGCCACACCTCGATGGGGATCTGATCCGGACCTACCGCCTTCCCTCTAGCCATCTTTTGAAGGGCACCCTTGACTTCCTCTTTGCTGAAACGATCACAAGGGCCGAAGGGGCGAACGAACGAAAGAGGGATCTCTTGCGCCACACTGGCACCACTCCTCCTATCCTCATTGAAAAGCAAGTGAAAATACGAACTCCACCTCTCCTTTATGGCGTCTTCCTTTATCAACACTTGGCCTGCATCATCCTTAATAAACTTAACAGAACCCAGGTCGCGCCGCCTTCTCTCCCTTGCTTTAGCTAGTTTATAAATAGCATTCGCTCCTTCCTTGGTATCTAAGCGCTTGTACAGCCCCTCGTAGGCTTCACTCTTGGCTTTCGCCACAGCCTTTTTTGCCTCTCGCCTTGCCACTTTGTACGCTTCCATCTTCAATGACCACTCTGCCCCTGGACAACTCGACAAAAGCTCTTTAAAGCGCACACTCTTTGCCTTTACTTTCTTTTGAACCTCCTCGTTCCACCACCACGACTCCTTATGACCACTGAACTTTCCTGAAGAGACCCCCACCACCTTCTCGCCCACACACCGAATAGCCTTCGCCATGTTGGACCACCTACCGTTAGCGTCACCACTACGGTCGAAACAACCTTGTTTTAGCAGAAGGTCCCTGAATTCGACCGCCTTCTCGCCCTTCAGGTCTTTCCAAAGGATTCTTGGTCTGAACTCTCTCGTTCTACGAACAACTCGGCCCCCCATGGATAGATCCATGGCCAACAGACGGTGCTGAGAAGCACACGCCTCCCTCCGGAACACCTTGTAGTCTACGCACGCCCTAGCATCCCGCCTGCGCACAAGAAGGTAATCTATTTGAGTGTTGAGACTCCCACTGCTAAAGGTAATGAGGTGCTCATCCCTCTTCTGAAAAACAGAATTCACAATCACCAACTCCTGGGCAGTAGCAAACTCCAACAACGCTGACCCACCGACGTTCCTGACCCCGAAGCCGAAACCCCCATGAGCGCTGGGATAGCCATCCGATCTCTCGCCAATGTGACCATTAAAGTCGCCTCCCATCCCAACACTAAAAGTTGATCATCAGGAATGCTTCCGACCAACTCATCTAAACAAACCCAGAAAGCCTCCTTCTCCGAGTCGCCCAAACCGACATGGGGGGCATACGCGCACACCACGTTCACCACCTTCTCCCCAACCACCACTCCAACGGACATGATCCTGTCATTGCACCTCTTCACATCCACGACGTTGTCTTTAAGATCATTCGGCAGAAGAATACCAACTCCGTTCCTCCATTTGGCGAGATCTGAGTACCACAACTTATACCCGTTCGCTTCTCTAGACTGCGCCCCCTTCCACCTAGTCTCTTGAATACATGCCACGTCGACTCTTCGCTTCTTCAACACATCCACGAGCTCCAACAATTTGCCATTAAGGGTACCTAAATTCAGACTGCCAACCCGCAAAAAACGCGACATCAATAAAACATAATAAAGTATAAATAATAATGGAAGAAATAAAAGTAGCTAGATAAATTTATAATAAAAATAAGAATGCTAATAAAAGTAATAATAATAATAATAATAATAATAGTAATAAATTTAGTAAAAATAGAAATACTAATACAGAAAAAAAAATAAATAATAATAAAGATAATAATTAAACTAATACACAACACACACTCTAAACTATACAGAATCAGACAGGGGATTATAACAGGGAAGGGCGGGGGGGGGGGGGGGCGGGGGGGGGGGGAGCTAGGCCGAAGGGGGTAGAGAGAGGTGGGTTAGAGATAAGAGGGAAGGAAAGATGGGGGCTTAAATCGGAGTTCTAAGAAACTGGACGAACTGGGGGCGGGTTGGTAATTGGTTGGGTTGGGACGGAAGGAGGGGTGGAAATGGAGGTGCGGGAGGGTGATGAAGCGGACAGAGATCGAGTTAGACGAAGAACGACGGTGATGGCTTCGGAAGGGAGTTGAGGGGGATGGAGGGGACAAAGGAAATGGAGAAGCTGCACAGCAAAAAGTATAGAAAACGGTGACAAAATGTAGACAGAGAGACAAAGATCAGGAGGTAATAGGAAGTAAATGTTGAGGATCGATTATATTTTCGGCGATACGCCGGCCAGTGGTTGCTAGTCTGCTGGGAAAAAAGAGCCGTTAAATTATTACTCTAATATACTAGTTGGGATTAAGCTACCCTAAATTTACTATCTTAGTTGCAAAACTTTTTTTATTACAAAAATAACAATTTCTTAATAAAAAGTAAAACAAAATACTCTTGTAGGGCCCACTGCCACATAATTGATAGTCTGACACCTTGCTTGACATGTTAACTACCACGTCAGCAGTGGTGGGACTAACCTGCCACGTTAACAGGGATGGGACCCACCTGTCACGATAGCTGTCACGACAGCAGGGTGGGATCCACCTGCCACGTCAACAGGGATGAGACCCACCTACGACGTCAGATGCCACGTAGTAGGGTGGGGCCCACTTGCCACGTGGCGCACAGTCATCAAAGAGAAAAAATAATAGATGAGGAGTATATTTACAATTAAGATTTAAGATAATATTTTTGCAAAACAAAGTAGAAAATGGAGTAGTATTTTTTTTATAAATTCTCAAAAGAACATCTATTTTTTACATAATTTTTAATATATTTTAATAAAAACTTTCCTGGGGTAAATTCGTCATTCAAGCAATCATCTACACTCCTCCTCACTAGGGTTTAATAGGGAGTATAAAATGTCTCGCTTGGCTTCTAACCAATTCTCTAATCGCCGCAGCAAGCAAACCCTAGAAACAGATCTCTCTCTCCCCTCTCTCTCTCGGGTAAGAAAATTTCTCTGAAAACTATACACACAAGCCTTTGTATCTATATCTACGTTTAATAAACTAATCTGATGTTGTGATTGCAGCGAAAATGACAACAGTACCAGGGCAATTGATATGGGAGGTCGTCAAGAGGAACAATTGCTTTCTCGTCAAAGAGTTCGGTAACGGAAATGCTGGCGTTCAGTTCAGCAAAGAGCCTAACAATCTCTACAATCTTAACTCCTACAAATACTCTGGTACTTTTTTAAAAATAAAATAAAATAATATTAAATTTAATTGCTTGTTTAATTAGTGATTATGTTGATCTGATTTTGATTAATTATGTTAATTATTTCGGTGTTTAAGTATTTTTCCTGTTTTTGTGATTGTTGTGTTTATGTATTGAAAATGAAGCTTGGTTATTGGGTATAATAATTTGCGATTGTTGATGGATTATATGATTAGTGTGATGTTTTATGTGTTTATAGCTTTGCTCTCCTTGGATAGAAATGTGTTTATTCGATTGAAGTAATGGATTTATTAGTGTATGATATGCTGATACTTTGTTATAGTGAAGTTTAGTTGCTTTTAATTATCGATGTTTGGGTAATTGTATGTAGGGATAAAAATGTTAAATCATGTTTCTTAAACAATATGCATAGTTAGTACAGAAGATTAGCCATTCAGTGGGTTGGATTAAGGTGTTGTTTGGTTCATTGGTGTTGAACCTCGATGTGATTTTAGTACTTTTTTTAGTGAAGTATCAGTTGGATTCCCATTAACTGGGTTTGAATGTTTAATTTGCAATGTGATGATATTGTTCTGCTCTATTAATTTGTTGGGTACTTTTAGGGTTGGCCAACAAGAAAACTGTTACCATTCAGCCAGCTGGTAAAGATCAGGGTGTTCTACTTGCCACTACTAAGAGCAAAAAACAGAACAAGCCATCAAGTGTGCTCAACAAGTCCATCATGAAGAAGGAATTCCACCGTATGGCTAAGGCAGTTTCTAACCAGGTACTTATTGGTCATGCGGCCTTCTTCTTTGTTGTCAATATACATGACTAGCTGTGTCATCAGTAGATTTTCCTAAATTATATTTAATATATGATTTTAATTTGAAAGGTTTCTTGGGAACATGTAATGCCTGGAATGTTGATGGCTCCATCGTAATTTTTTATGCCCCGCGTTTGCTGATAAAGTTACTCCATTTAACCGGAAAATCAGTGACAATTGTACATGGGAACCAGCTAATTTTTTTTTTGTTTGAAATTGTTTATAATATTAAGCAGAAATATGATTTGTTCTGTTTGGGGTTAGGAATGATTGATGTTTTGAAAACTGGTTGTAGGATTTTTTTTTTAAAAGGATGGCTTGGGTTTAGTTTAGGAGGACTAAACCCAACACGAAACCCTCCTAAACCCAACTGCTTCTAGCAACTTTTTTCCAAACAAGATTTTTAAACATCTTTTCCACACTCCGTAATCCAACCACACTGTAATCTTCTTTGCATTGTTTTTACTCTTTTGATAAGTTATGTAGGCTGGTTTAACAGATTTAATCATCTAAGTGGGTGGTTTCCTTGTGTTGGCCAAAATAGGTACTACTGTACGACCTAGTAACTTTTATGTGCATGGACACACTTTTATGTGCATGGACACAAGGCTTTGTTTTCTCGTTCTACTTTTTGCCAATCAAAGTGATTGAAGTTTACCATATTTGTTGGAAATGCCACTGAACAGTTGGATGTGGGGGTTGATTATAGACTTATATTTTCATAACTGCAACAGTTAAAGTTTATATGTTCTATTTGCATGGCACGAAACCGATCAGTGAGATGCAAGCCATAAGGCTAGTCTAGGCAACAAGTTACAACAACACATGTAGCTTAGGTAATTTTTTCATGTTAGAATATCTTTGATTTTCTTCTTTCTTGCAAGTGTGCTGTGTGGTTGGAATATCTTTAATTTTCTTTTTCTCTTTATGTCATGTAGCTTAGTTTGTTGATTTCTCAAACCATCACATGGTCCTATATATTCTCTCCAAATTCAAGACTAGCTCCCTGACCAAATAGGGTCCAAATCTTGTCGTCTTAAAGCTATTAAGTAAAGAAGTTCTGTCTACTTTTTAGTGAACTGTTTATTGACTTCTGGTTTCTTGCAGGTGGCTGACAACTACTACAGGCCAGATTTGAAGAAGGCAGCTCTTGCAAGATTGAGTGCTGTCAACAGAAGCCTCAAGGTTGCCAAGTCTGGTGTTAAGAAGAGGAACAGACAGGCTTAGTTCTCTGTCGCGAAGGAAAGTTAGCTGAGATGCTGTGCTTGGTCTGGGAGGATTCTGTCTGTTCAGATGTTTTTTTTTGTTATGGGATTGTAGTAGATTAAATAGTTCGTGGACACAGAATTGTTATCATAACAGACTTTTATTAAGTTGTTTTTACATGGAACATGTGTTACTTTTGGTTTAGTTTGTGTTGTGATTAATTAAGAAAGCTCTTCAAATCTTGAAGAATGTCTTAACAGTTAATAGACTGTTCTATTAAACGAGTATATCAAGGTAAATGTCTGTGGTCTGGTTTCTAAACATCAACCAAATGGATGTTTAAGTTGTTGATGCTACTACTTTAGTAGCCTAGCTTGGTGCATTTTAGAGAGCTTAGTTTCATGGACTATCTACGTGCTTACCTGCTCCTCCCTTATTCGCATATATGGTTCCCTAATATCTCGAGTTTCTGACGAATTCTCGGTTCATTTTCAGTTTAGGACAAGACGTTTGCTAACTGCTAAGAGCGTGTTGAGCGGTAGAGAAATATTCTTTTTAAGTGGTTTTAATAATTTAGTACTTTCTACGGTCCAAACAATTTTTGAGAGAATCCAAACGTGGGCATCAAACATAAAAATGTTCTACGAAAGCGAAAGAAGTGCATTTCTGTCCAAAAAGAGAGTGAAGTTAGTGTCTTGTTTGTTGTCATATCGTGTCCTAAAATTATACTAAGAAAAGCGCCTAGTTATCCTACGTGTTCTCATATTATTGAGGGTTAAGTAGATCTGGCAATTTGACACGTGAACACAACACGAAACGACACGAAAAATACGGATTTGGGTTTTGATTTTTGATACACGAAAGTACACGAACACGAAATTACACAAAATATTTAGTGTCGGGTATGGGTTTTCATTTCGGGTACACGAAAGTACACGAAATAAATATATTTATAATTTACTAGTTATAGATTTTATGTATATATTAATATTTTAAAAATATTATTTTTATAAAGATATATATTTTACACAAAAATATACATATTTACAAGTTTTTATAGAGTTGTATTTAAATTTATATATAGCAATGTAAAATATTTTATGTATATTTCATATGAATATAATATTTACGAACAAATTTTAATTAAATTTTATTTTTAATTTTATATAATATATACACGAAACACGACACGAAACGACGCGAATTCATTTCGGGTGGATACGGGTTTCACATTCAAGTACACGAATTCATTTCGGGTGGATATGGATTTCACCTTCAAGTACACGAAACACGAAAGTACACGAAACGAAAGTACACGACACGACACGATTGCCAGGTCTAGGTTAGAGCATCTCCAAGGGTCTAAAACCCTTAGCTAAATTATCTACATGGCATCTAGTTGGCATCTAGTGACACTATTTAGATAATATGTAAAAATTTGAGCACTCTAACCATTAATCCCTTAGCAAAAAAATATAGATAATGATATTTGGTGAGCTATATTTGTTGAATCAATAAAACTTTTATGTATAATTTTACATGACCATAATTATAGATAATTCCCTTGGAGCACACATGTTCACCCTTAGCAAAAATTTTACATTATCATTATAGCTAATCATTTTACATAAGAGATGCTCTTATATGTTAGATAATGACGATCATTCTTAAACCGCTAATCAGCCCATGAATCATTCTCCAACAACTCAAAAGCTTGTATTTTTATGTAACTTCTCCAACAACTCAAAGCTTGTAGTTTTGTGTAACTTGGGGAAGAGAATATGCTGAAAAGTCCAAGTCAAATTATCAGATTACTTGTTCGGTACGCGGACAGCGGCACCGAGTACTGGTCATGAAATTGCATACTACTGTGTATGAGACTATAAATTTATGAAATTATTTCGAACAAGCTTAATAAATTCAATCATTCTATTTGCTTCCTATGAAAGAAAGCTCCATAGGAAGAGCTATATCAAAGACGGCTTCAATCGACGAACATGGCAGTGGTATTGTTGAAGGCAAAGAAATTGTGAAGCCCTCGCGCTCCAGTAGTTGCTTTTCTTCTATCGAAGTATCAATAGAGCCAGGGATTAAATCATTGAAAAGCCTGGACTCGAAGAAGTTCAAGGCTCAGATCAAGAAATGGGCTAAAACTGTTGCAACTTATGCCAGGCAAGTCAGTGATCATTTTGGCAGCTCTCGTCGTTGAATTATCTGAAAGATGATTCAAACAAGAGTTAAATTTTGTGTTAGTTAGACCTGAACAAACTAGCGGAACAGTGTTTAGTATTTTTGATATTGAAAGTGTTTATAGTTTTTGTGGTATTACATACGTTTTTTTGGTGTGTTTATCTATGAGCTAGCTGGGCCTTTATATAGGCTCCAAACTGCACCATCTTACATCATTGCTTACATATGTGATCATTGACTAGCCTCTTTATTTTACTTCTTGCTGCAGCCTACCTTCATTTTCCACACACGGGTTTGAATTCTAACACTTCTAGTGAGTTTGACTTCTAACACTCCCCCTCAAGTTGGGCAGTCGGTGCTCCAATGCCCAACTTGCGTAAAGTCTCATCGAAGGCTTTAGTATTGACTGCCTTTGTCAGGATATCAGCTAATTGATCATTTGATCGAACAAACGGAAGTTTGATTGTCTTATCTTCCAATTTGTCCTTGATGAAATGTCGGTCTATCTCGACGTGCTTCGTTCTGTCATGTTGGACCGGATTTTCTGAGATACTTATAGCTGCCTTATTGTCACAAAATAGCTTACATGTTATTTTCTGTGGAAAACCAAGTTCATTCATGAGTTTCCGAATCCATAGGATTTCAGTTATTCCTTTTGCAATTCCTCTGAATTCTGCCTCTGCACTTGATAGGACCACCACCTTTTGTTTTTTACTTCTCCAGGTGACCAAGTTACCACCTACTAGAGTAAAGTACCCAGAAGTGGATTTCCTGCCGTCACGATCTCCTGCCCAGTCTGCATCTGTGTAGGCAATTAGATCCAGATGATCATTTTTGGCGAAGTAAATTCCCGTGCTACTTGTACCCTTTAAGTACCTCAAAATTCTCATTACTGCTGTCATGTGTTGTACTTGTGGGAGGTGCATGAACCTGCTCACCACTCCTACAGCATAAGCTATATCTGGTCTTGTGTGAGCTAAGTAAATGAGTTTTCCCACAATCTTCTGATATTGTTCTCTTTTAGCCAGTTTTGCTCCTTCAAGAATTTGAAGACCATGATTAGCAACGATCGGTGTCTCAGCTGGTTTACAGTCTAGCATTCCTGTTTCTACCAGAAGATCAAGGATATACTTTCTCTGGTGAATGAAGATTCCTTGTTTCGACCTCAGAACTTCTATGCCAAGAAAATACTTGAGAGTCCCCAAATCTTTCATCTCAAATTCTTGAAATAGTTTTCCTTTTAAGTCAGTGATCTCTTCCTCATCATTTCCAGTGATAATCATATCATCCACATAAATTATCAAGCAAGTGATTTTATCTCCAACCCTCTTCAAGAATAGGGTGTGATCTGAGTTGCTTTGATTGTACCCAAACTTCTTCATAGCTTTTGTGAATCTTCCGAACCATGCCCTAGGGGACTGTTTTAGCCCATAAAGTGCCTTCCTCAGTCTACATCCTTCTTTATCTCCAAATTCCTGAGAATACCCTGGTGGTGCCTCCATATATACTTCTTCATCAATACTTCCGTGAAGAAAAGCATTTTTTACATCAAACTGGTATATGGGCCACTCCTTGTTTGCTGCTATTGAGAGCAAGACCCGTATTGTATCAATCTTGGCTACAGGAGAGAAGGTCTCTGAGTAGTCAATTCCATATGTCTGGGTATATCCTTTAGCCACTAGTCGTGCCTTGTACCTCTCAACTGTTCCATTTGCTCGGTATTTGATAGAGAATACCCATCTGCAACCTACCTTTTTTTTCCCTTTTGGTAGGATGCATTTTTCCCATGTTTTGTTTCTCTGTAGAGCTGAATACTCGTCCTCCATAGCTTGTTTCCACTTTTCATTTCCAAGGGCTTCCTCCACTGTTTTGGGAATGTCAGTGGAGTATACAGAGGCGGTAAAAGCCATGGCTGTGCTGGACAAGTTCTCATTGCTGATTCTCTCTACAGGATATTTAGACCGTTGGGCCTCATACTCTGGATCGTACCTTCTCGGTGGAACTCCTCTTGTACTTCTCGGGGGTAACTGATACCTGTTTGGAACACTATCACTAGGAAAAATATTAGTCTCAATAATAGTATCAGTTCCAGAGTTCTCAGAATTAACCTCTGCTGAGGAGAGGTCATCAGAAGGATGCTCATTAGACGAAACTGGAGTGGACATAATAGGAGATACTGATGGAGGAGATACTGATGCTTCAGGAGCAACATCGGTGGTATTACTTACTTGTGTTGTAGGATCTGGATTCATCACTTCTGGATATGTTAACCAGCTAAGGTCATCACTCAAACTCTCCCCCTGAGGACTAAGCTGGGTATAGTAGTAAGACTGTTCAAAGAATTCACAGTCTAAAGTAGTGTAGATTTTGTCCTGGATAGGGTCATAACACCGATACCCCTTTTGATTAACCCCATACCCAAGAAAGACACATTTAACAGCCCTGGGTTCTAGTTTGGTGCGCACCCCTTTTTGAAGATGAACATAGACAATGCATCCAAAGACTCGAGGAGGCAAGGAATGTGAAGATGGAATTGAGACGTGTGACCCAAGAGTATTGAGGGGTGTTGTAAGAACCCAGATTTTTCGGTAGAATTAAAACTTTTCTTATTAAGAATAAGTATATACGTGAATATTGTTTATCATGCGTGAATAGTGATTTTGGTGGATGAATAGTGATTTTGAGGATTAAGAAAATTTTTCATGTCATCTATGTACGAGACATAGGATGGATATTCTGAAGTCATATTAGTGATCTACAGAGCAAATAACACTACAAGAAAACAGTCAATAGACATCATACTTTAGACATCGGTCGTAAATGCCACTGATGTTAAAAGATGTAATAACATCATCCCGCATTAAACTGATGTCTTTGTGTTTTGTAGACATCTCTGTTTTTAAAACCGATGTCTAAAGTCAGCCTTTAAAAAATGAAATTGTGCGCCCTTGCTTTTGTTTTCCCCCTTAGCGAAAATTTCACCCCTAAATCAAAATTTCCCCCGAACCAAATATTCCCCCCCTTATTTTCCCCCTTTTAGACAAGACTAAATAAACTAAAAATCTAAAACAAAAAAAAGAAGAAAAACTCTCTCGACTCTCACTCTAATCTCTCTCGACTCTCATCTCTCTCGTCTCTCATCACCACTCACCTCTACCACCACTCAAATCCGCTCCATCTCTCTCACACCTGAACCCCGAAGAGCTATCTCTCACTCATAGTCGAACCTCCGAAACTCACTCTTTCTCATACTCAAATCAAAATCGATTTGTTCGAAGGTCAAAGCTCGAAGGTTTAAAGTTCGAATTAGTTTGATTTATCAGTGGGTAAGCATAATTTTGATATGTTCAAACTTACAGGTTTGATTAATTTGATTTTATTACAAATTGGGGGTTTAAAATTGAAACCCTAAATTTTAATTTGGGGTTAATTTAATTTATATGTAATTTATGTATATATGTATGTGTATTAATTATTTTATATGTAATTTCTGTATATATGTAAAATCAAAATTGATTTGTTCGAAGGTGAAAGCTCGAAGGTTCAAAACTCGAATTAGTTGATTTGTCAGTGGGTAAGCCTAAGTTTGATATGTTCATACTTACAAGTTCGATTAATTCGCTTTTATTACAAATTGGGGGTTTAACATTGAAACCCTAAGTTTTAATTTGGGGTCAATTTAATTTATGTATATATGTATGTGTATTAATTATTCTATCTGTAATTTATGTACTTATGTATGTGTATGTAGTGCACATGGGTATCAAGGATAATGAAGATGACCCGTATGATTTTGAGGCAAAGTCATCATATGCTTGCTTCTATTCATCAAAGAAGGTCAGTTTTATAATGGTTTTACATTTTTGAATTCTAATTTTTTTATTTTTTGGTGGATTCAGTTGTCTATTTAGAAGGATTCGACTTGGTACATCATATGTGTGCCGTGTTGAAAAGGCCCAAGATTCTCACTTGGGATAGCTATATTTACCGGACCAAGCCCCTGAAATGGCTGGTAGTGCTCACTTATTTTATTATATTCTCACATAGTTTATATTTTGGATTTTACTTTTCATTGGTTCCTATTTTCCAGGATTATTATTCCTCGATTTGTGGAATTCTATATGTTAAGGTATAGAATTCTAGCAAATCATTTGATTTTCTGCAAGTCTAATAGTTTCTCCAATTTATAACTATTACAAAATTTGTAGAGTATGTGTGTATTAGGAAGTGCCTAGGAACATCTACAATTAAAATGAATGTAAGGTTACATATGTTATATTAAATGCATAAATCTCTGCTGCCGCACAATTATTAATTTGACATGAAATTGTGGCAGATATGCCCGTCAACATCTGCGACTTCCAAATATGGGTATGCTTCGTTTCTTTTTGTGTATAATTGTAGTAGTAATGACTGAGAATGATCAAGGGGTGTCAATTTCTTGTTTGGAGTTATGTTTGTGTCCACAAAATGAGTAAAGAATAGTTATTGATGAAATGTTTTTATCCAGGCCTCCGATGTGATAATTTTTATTCTTGTGTGAGTGTGTGCAATTCTTGTTATTTGTACAGAGAAATAATAGTGATTAAAAAGGTGTACTCTTGATGTTGTCTGTATAGAGTTGGCATTTTTTTAACACTTCCAATAATCTAGAGATGTTTTTCTTCCCTATTATATTTTGTGCATATATTCATTTTTTAAGAGGTATATCATCCTGTAATTTTGTTTGATGCAGGCTTTGCAATGTACTTACTCGGATTGATACATTGAATTTGTAGTCTCGAAACTATATATGCATGGTATTAAATGCAACTCTGGATTATAAACTATGTAGAAGCAACGTAATCTAATATGTGCTTATTAGGCGTACATGATCTGCTACAACATTTGCTGCATATATAAGTAACATTGTGAGGATTGCATGAATGCTAATGCACTTGTTGATTTAATAATAAGATGGTAATATTTTGAAAGGAAATAATATAAAACCAGGTGTTGGGACTGCACCAATTAGAGCCACCACAGTATCTCCTTCCTTCAAAACCTTTATTGATTTATCACTTTGCCCTGTATATTTTGTTGGGTTAATATACTGTAATATCTGAAAGTGTATAAGATTTGTATAACAATATAGAGTATTCTGCAGATTGAGTTGCAACAAAAAGAAGATATTATCACAGTTGTCACTTGTAAGTTGTAAGTTGTAAAGTACGTCACTGAACATTAGATAGGGTCATTGACATACATCTAGCATAGGGCTGTTTATCATCCATGCGTTTGTTTTCATGTTTTTATCGGAAGGTTTGCCTCTAAACTAGTCTGTACATTGTTTTGTATTCTTAATGTGACATAAATTTGTAAAATTTAGCCTAATTAGTACTACTGCTACACATTTTACTGATATTTATTTATGATGCATAAACTAGCAATGCTGAACGAAGTGGTATAAAAGCTTGTGGTGCCCCGACTCCCATGTCTAATATTCCAGATTTTAACAATTCAGTTACTCCTGCATATCTTTAACAACCATTCGCTGATTCGCAACATGTGCAGTTGCGAGCACAGATACTTGTGCATGGATGTCTAATGTAAGTTTTTATTTTTTATTTGCTATATATGTAAGAATGTCTAGTACATAGATATGGGTAGACCAATAGATTAAGGAAAGTTCTGATTGTGTAATGAATCAACTTAACTAGTATGAAGCTGGTAGGCTGATGATGCCTTTCAAATCTTTATATAAATGCTCATACGTGCTAATGGAGTTAGTCTACACAAGGAATATATTCATCAGACTAAATAATGTCTAGGTGATGATTGATGACTTAAATAAGTGTTCTAGTAAGAATTGATTTTGGCTATCTAGGATCTTGTTTTGAGGTTTACCGTCTATGGAAGCAAATTTTCTAGTTAAAACATGCTGGTTGTTGCAGGCAAAATTCTATACCTGACGAGGCTTTAATGATTTCAGCATTTGGGCCATTAGCTTGTAGTGAAAGGATACATACTCAGAAATCTCATGCGAGCAACCTAGAAACCCCTGTGCAATCACACTCAGGTAACTCAAACTTCCCAAATTTTTCGCTTTTGTAGATTTTGGTTCATTTTATTCTAATTATGATTTGAGAACAGCAGGTAGTCGAGGTCCAGAGCAGCCATTCAAAAACAGTTCACTTCAAAGTAACATGCTTTTACCTACCAGTGGAGCAAGCAGTAAGGGTATCCCGTCGCCAGTTGTTAATCCTATCATGCCCCCATCATCGCCTCTTTTAAATATAACTACCCCTTCCTGTGATGGTTTGCAGTCCAGTGGCACATTGTTGATTTTCATCAGCCATTTGATCCCTTGCAGCCTTATCAATCCCAAGGTACAAGAGGTTTTGTTGAACAGAGTTCCTCTTGGCTCACTCAATCTCACTTTCCTCTTGGCTTCTTGCTAAGTTACGTGAATATAAGAATGATCTAAATAATTTGAAAAATGAAGTCCTTTGTTTTTTCCTGTATTCGTGTCTTTGAACATCATCCCTTTGTACCTACAATTTTTCTAGTCATCTTGGAACACTTCTAATGAAATGTAATTTTAGAATGCATGTTTGTATACATAATATCTGTTACTAAAGGGCGTTGGTGGTCAGTGATAACGTTTAATATCTATCTTTCATGCAATTCTTATTCAGAAGTTGGATCGCAATGGGACCACCTCAAGGTTTGGAATGGAATCTACATTACTGGTTAGTGGTTACTTATTTCTTTTTTGTATATCAAGTTTCCTACTATGTTGCAGTGTTACCAATATATTGGGAAATCCTGGTGTTAGTACCCTTGGACGAAAATAGGACAGTTTGTTAATATTTCCCTTCATGTTTCAAGTGTATTTCTTTAACAGGTTTATGTTTAAATTCTCGATGGTATAATTAAATATAGGCACACAACATAAGTACTTGTTAAAAGCCTGCCTATTTGGTTTTAACTTGTTTAAATTGCTTTTTGCTTTGATCGTAGATGGTTCATGCCTGTAAATGTCTTCCTCACATTTTTAATTGGCTCCTTGATTGGTTGGCTGGTTAACCTAATCACAAGACCTCCACCACATCTCCGAGGCCTTGTTGTAGGCTGTTGTGCTGCAGGTAAGAAGTAGCAACCAAGTAATTATTTCTGCATACATGTCAAATGAGATTCATGGTCTCACAACATCTTTAGCTAGTACGTTTGGCTGCAGTCACTATAATCCTAGACAAAAATTAGATAGCTAGTACTTATGTATGCACTTATTACTATTACTATGCTTTTTAGAAAGAGTTTACAATTTCATCATTAAAAGTCCCTGTTAATTAATAGTTTCGGACCGGAGAATTTTATTAATTTATCAAGATTTAGAAATTTATTGTTTACATTGTGTTGGGACCCTAAATTAATTAATGAGCAGCTAAACTTGTTAATTTTTAGGATTTCATTGATTGGCTTCTTTGGAGGGAAATAAAGCCCTTCTTATGCCATATGATCTTTCTTTTGTTGTTAAAGTACTTAGTATACTTGTTGCATTTGTCCTTCACTGTAAAATTTAAGCTGTCCACTGGTTTGACTGTATTATGTCCATTGATTTGATTGTTAAAATGTGTAGGAACTCATAGTGTTAGGTTAGTCTGTTATCTGCACACTCTAATATTGTCTTTTAATTGCAGCTACTGACTTAAAATGCACACTAATATAGCTGAAATTTTTGTTGTTACTTTTATGAGGAGTGCTTTGTAATATGTGTGTTTGCCTTTAAATGATGAGTTTGTTATTGGTTACACTTTGCAGTGGATGATCAAGACTCGAAGATCTTACACTAAAGCCGAGCTAGATGAGGTGTGTATTGAGGCTCTCAAATTCATCCAAGACCACCTTTGACTCTACCCTTGATAAGAACAGTTTTATTGTGGAATGTACATTTGACTAGTAGATACTTGATGGTTCTAACTTTCTAGGAGTTAGGTTGTTTTTGCATATGGTAGTAGTAAACATTTTTGTTGGTTTTGCGGATTGGTGTATAGCATTGTGATACTTTGAATTTGGCTAGCTAGTTCTTTAGATATAGTAAATTCGTTTGGATTATAATTGTTTTGAGTGACATTGGTTGTATTTGTAAATGACAAATTGAATAGTTGTGGTGATGAGATGAATGTTCTTTTGGATTAAAGTATCAATGTTTGGATATTATGTAAATGTTTGGTATGAATGTTGTCAATGAAAATTGAGTAATTAAATAATAAATGTTTATTAAAAAACAATAAAGGATGATGTCTAAGAGCACAATATAAATTAGTTTTTTCTAAAAAAAAGATGTTTATAAGTAAATTAGACATTAGTATAGGATGATGTCTAAGAGAACAATATAAATCAGTTTTTTTCTGAAACAACTGATGTTTATAAGTACATTACACATCAGTATAGGATGATGTCTAAGATAACTATAGACATCACTTTATCTGATAAAATTATGATGTCTAATATCCACATAGACATCTTTTCCAAAGAAAGGAAGTGATGTGCATGTGAAAAATAACTTAGTTTATTATATGTTTTCTAGAATATAAGGCATGCAAGTTATTTATAAAATTAATTATATCTAACCTATTTGGTAGAACAACTGATGTGTATTGAAGGAAATACCGATGTCTATGTTAGCACAGACATCAGTTTCTGACCGATGTCTAGAATAGACATCTCCGACCTAGACATCACATGCAAAATAACATAGACATCGGCCATAAATTGATTTCTATTGACCCTTTTCTTGTAGTGTAAGTGTATGCAAAGACGATCGGAATTCAGAAATTCCAATTTGTATTTTGGTGTAATATTTGACCATACGGTGAATTATATATTATTATATTCAAGAAATGAGATATTAATTTTAAGGAATTAAGGATTTAATATGTTAGGATTTTATTATATTTGATTTGAGGATTTAGAACGAAAACCTCTGAGACAGTGAAATGCACGTTCTAGAAACCGCTGAGTTATTAAAACGAGATTAAACGATTGAGCGAACGAATCATGGATTAAGGATATGGTATATCAAGAGTCAAAGGAAGGATTTATTAAAAAGATTTAAGGGATTTAAATCCAAGAATTATAAAGGAGGATTAAATATATTAGTGTTATTATTAAGAAGGTTTCCGGTAAAACCCAAAGTAGAAATCCTTGAGATATTCTTTCGAACGATTAGCGAAATTGAGCAATAACCGGACAAAAGAAACAACCAGTGGAAGCAAGAGTCATGCATAAGCCACTAGAAAATATCTAGAAACCAAGTGGGCTCAAGTAACTAGCTTGGTTATGGAATGAACAAGTACTTAGCTAAATCCAACTCCAAGTTAGCTAGCAACCATTTAAAACACAACACATGTCTTGCCCAATTGCATCATCTAGTGCATCACACTCCACTAACACAACCAAGATGAGATATTATCTATCAAAGGATCACTTTATGCATTATTACCACAAAACAAATCAAGAAAACACAATCTCTCTCCATTTTCTTAAACCTGCCCAGCAAGAAGTACTATGAAATAAAAATTCATATCTCCCAATCTAGAGAGTCTAAAATCACCATATTTTAACCATAGCTTCTCCACTCCATGGGCAAGGTTCGTTCAAAATTTCATTGCAATCCAAGTAGTATAACCTAGTCAAATCCATGCTCAAAGTTGGGAAACCCAATCTGACCAGTTTCTATCCAGTAGGAAAAATGGGTTCAAAACCATAGCTTCCAAGCTTCAAATTTCATGATCTATAGCTCAAAACAAAGCTTATGAAGAACCCAAGATGTGGTAAAAGTTTGAGAGCTAAACTCTTGTTTTTCGATTTTTTATGATTTTTACAAGTTGAGTGATGAATAGTGTTCTTCAAGAACTAATCTGGTTTTCTTTGATTCTTATGGTTGATTTAGCTAGCTTAAGACCACTCAAGGATTATACAAAGCTTAGTGAGGCTAGAAAATACTCCAAGGAAGGTAGACCTCTTGAAACCCTAGCATTTGATTTGAGATTTATATATGTTTTTGATGGTTTTAGCCTTGTATGATTATAGTGGTGATTATAAGCATGATTATGTAGTTAGTTATGTGATTTAAGAAGCATGATGATTTTGAGGTTAAGATCAGTGGTTCAAGGGTTTGTTGAGATGAGAATCATGTTTATAAATTGTATTGATGCCCGGTGTGGCTTGGTGGGATGATTATGATTTTTGGAACGTCCGAATTATAGCCATCGTAATGCCGAATTTTTGTTAACACTTAGAAACCGAGCATGGAAGTTAATATAAATTCCTGACCTTGGTAATGTTATGACTTGTCCTTGTATATCTCGAGCCATAGATCGTTTTGGCGTGAGAATTGAAACATTCCGACTTACGGTTTAGGAGTTATGGTCAAATTACTAAAATTGGTTCGAAACCGTAAGTAAAAGTTAGTAACTTGAATTGAACCCTCGTAAAGCATGATAATCAGTGGCAAATCTTGGTAAATAAATACTAGAGATCATATGGAAGGTATGAGAGAAAACCACATGTCAAATGGATCGTTTTCCGATTTTATAAAAATGTTCGAATCAAGGTTAAGTGCGAAGGAACCCCTTAGAGCACTTGGCTATAACTTTGAGAACCACTTAGTAAAACGAGCGAACGAGATCCAATTGCTAAAATGAATCTTCGACCTAAGTATTTGTTGATTAACATGGACCTAGTACGAGCCTAAAGCAAGCTAGTAGTACCATAGTTGTGTCTCGCTTATGTGTTTAAGCGTTGATGTATAAATAGAGTATCCAAGGGATTAACCGAATGTTTTCTTTGACTTTGTCTAGATTGTTCGACATTGTCACGTGCCCTACTACTTCTCGAATACCAGGCAAGTGTTCTAAACCATACTTTGTAGTATTGGCTCTATGTTCCTGTTTTGCCATGTATAGAGTTACACAGTTTTGCAATTATTGCTTATATTGCCATGTATATATAGTTGGCCTTCTGATTCACTTATAAGATTTGAGATGAATAGTTGTGAACCGGTGGATCTTGTAGCTCTAAGTATAAGAGCATAATTATTGTGTTCGACTCTAGACCGGGAGTCGGTATTTTGATATATATAAATAGTCATGGAAACCCGGAGGGATTCCAGCGGCAAAGTGCTATGGACTCCGAGGAATGTTATTTAGTATCATTATTAAAATTTCAAAAAGTATTTATTATTTGGTAAAGACTCGAGGATTGTTATTTGAGTATTATCTCACTTGAGGAATATTAATCAAATATTATTTCATTAAGAGTATTATTGAATATTTCACGATATACGATGCAAGGTATATGCATAGTTGTTTTGACTTAATATATTGTCATACTTGAAGTGTGATTTTTAAATTAGACGACTTATAGACTAGAGGTGATCTAGTAGCTATAAGCCGGGTTTGTGATAGCCCTTAGTATGGGGCATATGTTTCGACTAATTTGTTACGAACCGCGAGGCGGTATATCGTATACGTATTACAATTACTTTCTGAGTATTATTTATTTAGTAAATAATATTCGAGGATTATAATTACATGAAAAATATCGTTTCAAATATTTATTTAAAGTATGATTTCATAATCATACGTGAGTTATTTATTTACATGAATCTTAATTCGGATTTTCATTTAAAGGTTTCTAGTTATCTTTAGATGATTATTTATTTTATGAATATTATTCTAAATATTCATTTAAAGTTTTCCTTATTATTAATAAGGGTTGTTTATTTGACGAACATTATTTCGAATATTCATTTAAAGTTAATGAATATTATTTTGGATATTCATTTAAATACTTTATCATTATTATTAAGGGCTATTTAATTGATGAATATTATTTCGAATATTCATTTAAAGGTTGTTAATTATAAATTATTTCATTATTTATTTATTAAATGAATATTATTTTGAATATTCATTTAAAGGCTTTTTGAATAATCATTTAATGATTATTTATTTAATGAATATTATTTTGAATATTCACTTCTGGGTTTAAGCGTAATTATTTTATTTAAATATATTCTTTAAACATTCTTGATTTAATAAATATTATCTGAATATTTATTAAATACTTTTAATATAGATGGAATAGTTTATGTATTTAAAAGCATATTTGACTTCAATAATTATAGAGTAGATTTCTGAGTTTTATTAAAAGTATCTCGAATACTTTCGATCTTCTGGGTTTTCCCTAAATAACGTTGAGCACCTAATCTATGTTGCTTAACAACGATTTTCCAAAAGTATTATAAGGTTTCCCTGATGATCTTAAATCAACTCCTAGCCTGCAGTGGCGTCGTTTTCCTTCAAAGCTGGGAAACTCTATTTGAGAAATTCTATTTTATCTGACTTCTGAGTCACGAAAAATGTCGAGAACTTATTTTGAGCCCAGTTATTATGAGTCAGGGGACTCTGGCTACTTCCTCAACACTCGAGGAGTAGGATTGCTGTAACAAGTGTTAATCCATTAACGAGCTACTGCTCGGGAAATATTGGTAAATTTTCCTTTCCAATTAGATACAACTACTTTGTGGAGTTGTATCAACGAGTTATTACTCGGGGAAAAGGAGGACGAACTTTACGTTTCAGAGTCATGGATTTTACTCGAACTAGGAGTATGTGTGTATGAGGCTGTGAATCAGTCCATCACTGATAATCGTGTAAGAGGCCGTGGGACGGTCCATCATTATTAAAAGGGGTCCGAGTTGCGCCGGTCCCGACTATGCCCAACCGTTGGCGGGAGATCAAGAGGGCGGTAGACAAGTAAATCCGCCAGTTCTTCCATCTACATGTAGAGAAACAAAATTTGGAGATGCACAACTTATGACTGATCATCGTAAGGTTGTGACATCTGGCGCGAGATACTCCCGTATTAGTTCATCATCCAATTGTGGATATTTCTGTAACATGTACTGAAAGGTTTGCCGGTCATGTTGGCAGGGTTTTAAAAAGTGTGAAACTGATGTTACAATAACCTTCCTTATAACTTCATCTTTTAAGTTATATGTTGATATTCTGCTTATGGTTGATATAGCATACATGATTTTACAAAAAGGTTATTGGTGTGTTTTGAAACCTCATCCTTTTATAAAATGCCAGAACTATTCATATTGGAATAAAGATTACAGATATATCATGAAAGATGATATTTATATATTGATTTTTTGCTTATCTTCTTTTCATAGCAGATATTTTGACGGAAAGGTCATTATTGTGATTATGAACTTATCATGTTCATTTAATAATTATTTTAATCATTATACTTTCCCTATTGAGGTTTCTTAGATACATATATTTTATTAATGATATTAAGTATCCGTAGTATTATGAAAACCCCATGTATATGATGGGAGATTTTTGTGAACACTAGTAACCACTTGCTGAGCAATTCTTTCGCTCATACTTGTTTGTTGTTTTATATATTAGCCTTTCAGAAAGAGGTAAACGGATGAGAATTATCTGCATAGCTCGGAAGAAGCAGGCAGACAAGGTACCCTTATGAAGACGACGTGATCCAGAACATCTATAGTTGGAGTAAGTTACATATGGTTTTATTAATGTGTAATATATATATCACATTGTATAGAGTAGAACTAGTTGCTGGTATACTTCTCAACGAAGCTATACTAGCGGAACAAGATTTGTAAGACACGGTGTAATTTGATTCAATGGATGTAATGAAGTGAGTAATGTAAAGACTTTAGTTCTTGTTTCTAGCCCTATAACCTATAAGATGCTTGGTAGTTGGGGTCTCAATGATTGTATTTCAGTTATCAAATGATTACAGATGGATTAATGTTGTTAAATAGGTGAATTGTTAATGAGAATTTCCGCATGACGACCAAATCCCTGACCCCGAATTTGGGGGTGTTACAAAAATGGTATCAGAGCTGAGGTTATAGTAAACTAGAAACGAGAGTGAGTAGGAGTGTGTATAGTTATGTGAGAACGTTAGAACTCATGTAGAGTTCATGTTGGACTATTGGATATACCAACGGCTAAGTTAAGGTGTGAATGCTACGTTGAAGAATATGATGATGTAGACCTCGCTTCTTGTGGTGATGAATATCTACCAAAGAATGCTCAGAGATAAGTATTGGTCGGCAGGGGCATAGATCGCCCGAGACATGAATTTAAGATGATTTGAGGGAATTCATGGATGCAGTTATGTATTCCCCGAACTATAGGGAATTTTCAAAATGATGATGAAGTATAGAAAGTTGACATCGGATATTGTGGTAGAGAGGGTTGAGATACCGAATATGCCAGACCCCGAGGCCTCCGAGCAGACACATAATGATGTGTTCCTTGAGATGGACGCTGGCCCGATAGAGGAGGATCCAGAGGAGGATCTAGAGGAGGACCTCATGGAAGGTCAAGGGAATAATCTTGTAGAGAACGAGCCGATTGATAAAGATGTGATATGTTTACTTGAGGACCGAAAGAGTCATTAGAGAGTGATTAAGTGACAAGACAAGAATTTGGAGTCGATTATGATTCATCAGGAGATATGATGAAGTGAATGGAGTAGAGATTTAAGAATAGACGAGATAAAGGTGGTATCAACTGTTGCCCACGACTGGATCGTTTGGAACTTGGCTGTTGATTTGATTGGAATAAATACAAGGACAAATGAGTAGAGGACCCGGCTGACGGCCGAGGAGGAAATTACGAGGATAGAACTGAGAAGCCGGAGTCAGATCCGGGTACTGCTGGTTTTGATGAATGACTAGTTATAAAGTAATGTTCCCTTTAAGTGGGGGGTTAAGTAAACTGACTGTTGGTAATATAGACTACTCGGACGTATATGTATGAGGAAAATGTGGCATGTTCCGTGTGAAACTTTGGTTTTCCCTTCTATGGGAGGTGTATATTTGGTTCCTTTCTAGTGGTTAAACTTCCAAATTTATGTCGATTATTCTGTTATTATGACTGCTTACGATTCTACCTATTTGGATGTTCATAGAATTGTTCTTCAGGTTTCGAAATTGAATTCCTAGTATTAACAGTGGATAAATAGACTGACCAAATTTCCCTGATATTGGGAAGAGATTCGACAAATTTTTGGCAAACCTTGTCTTTCTGATTATCAGAGAATGTCGCCAAAGAGAGTGAAAACTAGAGCAAACCTGGTCGATTGGTTAAGGTAACCGCCATGTGGGTTGGTGGACAGACCCGGATTGTTAAAATGGATTGTAGAGATAAAATGATGAAGTTGAGATTGGACGGTAAAGATGAACCATATTTAAAGGACCAAGACAGACTGAGAAATTCTGGGATTGACTTAAATGAAAGGCTGTTATGCCAAAAGTGTTAAGCTATGTGGCACACAGGATGGATATATACCGAATTTAAGCATGTATTTTTCTAATGATCGTCCAGAATACCACCTATTCGAAATATGGAATTCGTCAACACTAAGGATGGCACCGATATCGAAGCCTTTGTGTGGAATGGAACGTTGCTTGAGATGATTGCGCCGAGTTGGGTATAACTCTCTACGATTGTAAATGCTGATGGTTGAGACTGTGGTGACTAGTACGAGTCGATAATGGCGTAAGTTATCGAGCACTCTAAGGTGCATGCAGAAGAAAAAAAAAACTTTAGAATTAAACGATTATTCGCCAGATGAGCCGACATATAAGGCATCCGTAGAGACGTTGGTAGTAACCCTCCCCATTTGTAAATCATTTTGATTACCTCCCCGACCTATGAATTATTTGACATCTCTCCAAGCGAGAGCTTCCTTATATGGGATAAGCTTCTTCTAAAGATACATTGTTGTACTTGTGTTCATCCGTACTGGGTTTCAGTAGTGCCAGAGGCTGTCATGATACCTACTTTCAGGTTTTTGAAGCCCTGTCAAATGAAGCTATTCAAACTTCCACTTTCCTTCAATAATGGATAGTCTTACGGTGGTACAACACCACTTGCTTGTTATAGATACCAGTATCTTCTGGTTATTCTTTCGTTTGAAATCGCACCTTGGAAATTTCATCCAGGTGTCCCTCTGAGAATTATTTGTCGAAAGACGATAATTTATTACCTTGATTTCGAATTACTTCATATTTCTCTTCTTCCACCGAGACGAACAACCCTATTCTTATAGGGGCCACAAGGACTATCTGTCTATGTGATAGAAGTCTGATGGGACGCCATCACTTGTGTGTTGTGAAATACAAGAAGGCTAATTACCTTTAGTAATGTCTTAACTGAGGCACGTAACGTTAGTTCTTTTGATCATATTGATCTACTTGGTAAATTCTCTTATCTCAAATAAGATTTGCTTTAAAATCCATAATCTTATGATCACCATGGTGTGACATTTGTCTAGATATGGCAGTTATTTTTTTCATAGCTCCATGTTTCTTGTTATCTCTAATGAATTCCAAGGGGATGCCAACCAGGTCAGATAAGCAAAATTCGTTAATATAGATTAGATTCGCAATGGAATCGCCGAGGATAAGAGCGAGTCCCAAAATGATTAGTATACCAGCGACATATCGATAGAATCGGTTTACTCCTCCTCAAGGAGATTATACGAATAAAAATTGGGTCAAACTATATCTGAAAGGAATGACGAAGTAATGGGAAACTTCAGTGACAGCGGTGCCCGATAGAGGCACCATAGTTGGATTGGGATTATGGAAAAGTTGTTTACGAACAGACGCTAGTTCTGAAATTTCAGAATAAGTGTTGAGGTGAAGGGTTAAAGAACCCTGACAATTGACAAGTTCGATAACGTATTCCAATGAATCTACCTAGATTACCATCGGACCGGGAAATAGAAATTGTTATGGATTAACCCTAGTAGAAAGGAAAGAGTAGCGAATCAGTGACAAATGATGGGCAAGAGTATGATAAGACCCAGTGCATCACCGTGGGGAGCCTCGGTGTTGGTTGTGAAAATAGAATGATGGAATAATGAAAGTGTATATCGACTAACGAGAATTGAACTCGGGTTACCAGATTCAGAGTCTGAGGTCCTGACCACTAGACCGTGGAACAAGTTTATCAACCTAGTACCAAGGAGAAACGATTTGCTAAACCAGCTAAGAGATGATATGTATTTTCCGAGAGTGAATTGAGAACTGGATGCCACCAGTTAAAGATTGAACCCGAGGATATACCCAATACTGCGTTCGCGATAGGTATAGACTCTACGAGAGTTTAGCAATGTCATTTGGGTGATTAAGGCACCCGTAGTTTTATGGATTTAGTGAATCAAGTGTTCAAGAAATATTTAGATAAGCTCGTTATTGTATTTATTGATGACGTCTTGATATATCCAGAGGATGAACATTTAAAAATTGTTTTAAAGGTATTATGAGAAGAGCAGTGGTATGCCAAACTCTCAAAGTGTGAATTCTGGGTTAATGAAGCCAATTTCTAAGATGGGTGAGTATTATCAAGGGAGTATTAATGGATCCTGCTAAAATAGAAGTTGTTTCAATTGGGAGAGACCAACTACACCCACAGAGGTGAGAAGTTTTATAGACCTGACAGGCTATTATAGGAAATTCGTGCAGGACCTTGCTAAGATAGCAGCACCGTTGACACGATTTACGAGCAAGACTGAGAAGTTGGGATGGACTCCTAAGTGTGAGGAGAGTTTGCAAGAATTGAAAAGAGGTTGGTGTCAGCCCAGTGTTGGCCCTACCAGATGATAAGGAAGACTTTGTGATATATAATGATGCACCTCATAAAGGTTTAGATTGTGTGCTGATACAGCACCGTAGAGTAAGTGTGTATGCATTCAGACAGTTAAAAGAGTAAGAGACTAGATACCCACCCATAAATTGGAATTAGCAGCGATGGTTTTCGCTCCAAAAGACTTGGAAACATTATATGGACCATAAAAGCCTCAAGTATATATTATGCCAAAGGAAAGAGCAAGGAAATTTTTTCAAGAAAGAGGGTAAAGTATATGCCCGTTTAAGTACGAACAGGAAATATATATTATAACCAATATTTTCTTACAATTGTTTCAAGGAGTATTATTAGAGCTTATTTTTTTGGAAAATTTTACAGAGAAGATAAATTTAAAGGTCGGAGTATTAAGATTTTATGTCATGATAGAGATCAAGGTATGACTATCAGATATACTATCACCCAGGGAAGGCCAATGTGGTGGTCGATACCTTAGTCAAAATGAGAAGGAGATGGATTTCAAAGATTCGGGAATCCAAGGATGAGATCTTACACAAGACCCATAGTCCGAGATATTAGATGCACCTAAACGGCACCATAAAGTATAGGGATACCACCTTACGAGACCGTTATGAGAAGGGTTGTCGCTCTTCCTTGTGTTGGAAGGAGGCTGGCAAGGTAAAGATATTGGAAACCGAGTTAATTCGACAAGCCAACGAGACAAAAGGTTTTACCAGCAAACGGCTAGTAGAAGCCCAAGATAGATGGAGATAGTACTGCTATTGATAAGCTAAATGGCATGTTGCAGAATGACAAGCCAATTTATATTGGTTATTTCTACGCAAACAAGATAGAGAATATGAGATTGAAGATGCATGATACTAAAGTTATTCCTGTGGAAATCATGAATAGGAATGAGCAAGTGTAAGGAACAAGGTTTTCAAACTAATAAGAAATCGTGAGAAAATCAAGATCTGGAAGAATCCACCTGGAAGTGAAAGAGTGAAATAAAGGAGGAGTAACCCCAGTGATTCCTAAACTGATTCCGGGACGGAATCCTTTTAAGGAGGGGAGACTGTAAGAACCCAGATTTTTCGGTAGAATTAAAACTTTTCTTATTAAGAATAAGTATATACGTGAATATTGTTTATCATGCGTGAATAGTGATTTTGGTGGATGAATAGTGATTTTGAGGATTAAGAAAATTTTTCATGTCATCTATGTACGAGACATAGGATGGATATTCTGAAGTCATATTAGTGATCTACAGAGCAAATAAGTGTATGCAAAGACGATCGGAATTCAGAAATTCCAATTTGTATTTTGGTGTAATATTTGACCATACGGTGAATTATATATTATTATATTCAAGAAATGAGATATTAATTTTGAGGAATTAAGGATTTAATATGTTAGGATTTTATTATATTTGATTTGAGGATTTAGAACGAAAACCTTTGAGACAGTGAAATGCACGTTCTAGAAACCGCTGAGTTATTAAAACGAGATTAAGCGATTGAGCGAACGAATCATGGATTAAGGATATGGTATATCAAGAGTCAAAGGAAGGATTTATTAAAAAGATTTAAGGGATTTAAATCCAAGAATTATAAAGGAGGATTAAATATATTAGTGTTATTATTAAGAAGGTTTCCGGTAAAACCCAAAGTAGAAATCCTTGAGATATTCTTTCGAACGATTAGCGAAATTGAGCAATAACCGGACAAAAGAAACAACCAGTGGAAGCAAGAGTCATGCATAAGCCACTAGAAAATATCTAGAAACCAAGTGGGCTCAAGTAACTAGCTTGGTTATGGAATGAACAAGTACTTAGCTAAATCCAACTCCAAGTTAGCTAGCAACCATTTAAAACACAACACATGTCTTGCCCAATTGCATCATCTAGTGCATCACACTCCACTAACACAACCAAGATGAGATATTATCTATCAAAGGATCACTTTATGCATTATTACCACAAAACAAATCAAGAAAACACAATCTCTCTCCATTTTCTTAAACCTGCCCAGCAAGAAGTACTATGAAATAAAAATTCATATCTCCCAATCTAGAGAGTCTAAAATCACCATATTTTAACCATAGCTTCTCCACTCCATGGGCAAGGTTCGTTCAAAATTTCATTGCAATCCAAGTAGTATAACCTAGTCAAATCCATGCTCAAAGTTGGGAAACCCAATCTGACCAGTTTCTATCCAGTAGGAAAAATGGGTTCAAAACCATAGCTTCCAAGCTTCAAATTTCATGATCTATAGCTCAAAACAAAGCTTATGAAGAACCCAAGATGTGGTAAAAGTTTGAGAGCTAAACTCTTGTTTTTCGATTTTTTATGATTTTTACAAGTTGAGTGATGAATAGTGTTCTTCAAGAACTAATCTGGTTTTCTTTGATTCTTATGGTTGATTTAGCTAGCTTAAGACCACTCAAGGATTATACAAAGCTTAGTGAGGCTAGAAAATACTCCAAGGAAGGTATACCTCTTGAAACCCTAGCATTTGATTTGAGATTTATATATGTTTTTGATGGTTTTAGCCTTGTATGATTATAGTGGTGATTATAAGCATGATTATGTAGTTAGTTATGTGATTTAAGAAGCATGATGATTTTGAGGTTAAGATCAGTGGTTCAAGGGTTTGTTGAGATGAGAATCATGTTTATAAATTGTATTGATGCCCGGTGTGGCTTGGTGGGATGATTATGATTTTTGGAACGTCCGAATTATAGCCATCGTAATGCCGAATTTTTGTTAACACTTAGAAACCGAGCATGGCAGTTAATATAAATTCCTGACCTTGGTAATGTTATGACTTGTCCTTGTATATCTCGAGCCATAGATCGTTTTGGCGTGAGAATTGAAACATTCCGACTTACGGTTTAGGAGTTATGGTCAAATTACTAAAATTGGTTCGAAACCGTAAGTAAAAGTTAGTAACTTGAATTGAACCCTCGTAAAGCATGATAATCAGTGGCAAATCTTGGTAAATAAATACTAGAGATCATATGGAAGGTATGAGAGAAAACCACATGTCAAATGGATCGTTTTCCGATTTTATAAAAATGTTCGAATCAAGGTTAAGTGCGAAGGAACCCCTTAGAGCACTTGGCTATAACTTTGAGAACCACTTAGTAAAACGAGCGAACGAGATCCAATTGCTAAAACGAATCTTCGACCTAAGTATTTGTTGATTAACATGGACCTAGTACGAGCCTAAAGCAAGCTAGTAGTACCATAGTTGTGTCTCGCTTATGTGTTTAAGCGTTGATGTATAAATAGAGTATCCAAGGGATTAACCGAATGTTTTCTTTGACTTTGTCTAGATTGTTCGACATTGTCACGTGCCCTACTACTTCTCGAATACCAGGAAAGTGTTCTAAACCATACTTTGTAGTATTGGCTCTATGTTCCTGTTTTGCCATGTATAGAGTTACACAGTTTTGCAATTATTGCTTATATTGCCATGTATATATAGTTGGCCTTCTGATTCACTTATAAGATTTGAGATGAATAGTTGTGAACCGGTGGATCTTGTAGCTCTAAGTATAAGAGCATAATTATTGTGTTCGACTCTAGACCGGGAGTCGGTATTTTGATATATATAAATAGTCATGGAAACCCGGAGGGATTCCAGCGGCAAAGTGCTATGGACTCCGAGGAATGTTATTTAGTATCATTATTAAAATTTCAAAAAGTATTTATTATTTGGTAAAGACTCGAGGATTGTTATTTGAGTATTATCTCACTTGAGGAATATTAATCAAATATTATTTCATTAAGAGTATTATTGAATATTTCACGATATACGATGCAAGGTATATGCATAGTTGTTTTGACTTAATATATTGTCATACTTGAAATGTGATTTTTAAATTAGACGACTTATAGACTAGAGGTGATCTAGTAGCTATAAGCCGGGTTTGTGATAGCCCTTAGTATGGGGCATATGTTTCGACTAATTTGTTACGAACCGCGAGGCGGTATATCGTATACGTATTACAATTACTTTTTGAGTATTATTTATTTAGTAAATAATATTCGAGGATTATAATTACATGAAAAATATCGTTTCAAATATTTATTTAAAGTATGATTTCATAATCATACGTGAGTTATTTATTTACATGAATCTTAATTCGGATTTTCATTTAAAGGTTTCTAGTTATCTTTAGATGATTATTTATTTTATGAATATTATTCTAAATATTCATTTAAAGTTTTCCTTATTATTAATAAGGGTTGTTTATTTGACGAACATTATTTCGAATATTCATTTAAAGTTAATGAATATTATTTTGGATATTCATTTAAATACTTTATCATTATTATTAAGGGCTATTTAATTGATGAATATTATTTCGAATATTCATTTAAAGGTTGTTAATTATAAATTATTTCATTATTTATTTATTAAATGAATATTATTTTGAATATTCATTTAAAGGCTTTTTGAATAATCATTTAATGATTATTTATTTAATGAATATTATTTTGAATATTCACTTCTGGGTTTAAGCGTAATTATTTTATTTAAATATATTCTTTAAACATTCTTGATTTAATAAATATTATCTGAATATTTATTAAATACTTTTAATATAGATGGAATAGTTTATGTATTTAAAAGCATATTTGACTTCAATAATTATAGAGTAGATTTCTGAGTTTTATTAAAAGTATCTCGAATACTTTCGATCTTCTGGGTTTTCCCTAAATAACGTTGAGCACCTAATCTATGTTGCTTAACAACGATTTTCCAAAAGTATTATAAGGTTTCCCTGATGATCTTAAATCAACTCCTAGCCTGCAATGGCGTCGTTTTCCTTCAAAACTGGGAAACTCTATTTTATCTGACTTCTGAGTCACGAAAAATGTCGAGAACTTATTTTGAGCCCAGTTATTATGAGTCAGGGGACTCTGGCTACTTCCTCAACACTCGAGGAGTAGGATTGCTGTAACAAGTGTTAATCCATTAACGAGCTACTGCTCGGGAAATATTGGTAAATTTTCCTTTCCAATTAGATACAACTACTTTGTGGAGTTGTATCAACGAGTTATTACTCGGGGAAAAGGAGGACGAACTTTACGTTTCAGAGTCATGGATTTTACTCGAACTAGGAGTATGTGTGTATGAGGCTGTGAATCAGTCCATCACTGATAATCGTGTAAGAGGCCGTGGGACGGTCCATCATTATTAAAAGGGGTCCGAGTTGCGCCGGTCCCGACTATGCCCAACCGTTGGCGGGAGATCAAGAGGGCGGTAGACAAGTAAATCCGTCAGTTCTTCCATCTACATGTAGAGAAACAAAATTTGGAGATGCACAACTTATGACTGATCATCGTAAGGTTGTGACATCTGGCGCGAGATACTCCCGTATTAGTTCATCATCCAATTGTGGATATTTCTGTAACATGTACTGAAAGGTTTGCCGGTCATGTTGGCAGGGTTTTAAAAAGTGTGAAACTGATGTTACAATAACCTTCCTTATAACTTCATCTTTTAAGTTATATGTTGATATTCTGCTTATGGTTGATATAGCATACATGATTTTACAAAAAGGTTATTGGTGTGTTTTGAAACCTCATCCTTTTATAAAATGCCAGAACTATTCATATTGGAATAAAGATTACAGATATATCATGAAAGATGATATTTATATATTGATTTTTTGCTTATCTTCTTTTCATAGCAGATATTTTGACGGAAAGGTCATTATTGTGATTATGAACTTATCATGTTCATTTAATAATTATTTTAATCATTATACTTTCCCTATTGAGGTTTCTTAGATACATATATTTTATTAATGATATTAAGTATCCGTGGTATTATGAAAACCCCATGTATATGATGGGAGATTTTTGTGAACACTAGTAACCACTTGCTGAGCAATTCTTTCGCTCATACTTGTTTGTTGTTTTATATATTAGCCTTTCAGAAAGAGGTAAACGGATGAGAATTATCTGCATAGCTCGGAAGAAGCAGGCAGACAAGGTACCCTTATGAAGACGACGTGATCCAGAACATCTATAGTTGGAGTAAGTTACATATGGTTTTATTAATGTGTAATATATATATCACATTGTATAGAGTAGAACTAGTTGCTGGTATACTTCTCAACGAAGCTATACTAGCGAAACAAGATTTGTAAGACACGGTGTAATTTGATTCAATGGATGTAATGAAGTGAGTAATGTAAAGACTTTAGTTCTTGTTTCTAGCCCTATAACCTATAAGATGCTTGGTAGTTGGGGTCTCAATGATTGTATTTCAGTTATCAAATGATTACAGATGGATTAATGTTGTTAAATAGGTGAATTGTTAATGAGAATTTCCGCATGACGACCAAATCCCTGACCCCGAATTTGGGGGTGTTACAGGTGTGTTGTAATTGAGGGGTTTTGTGGGAAGGCGGTTTGTGAGATAGGTAGCAGTAGCAATAGCTTCCGGCCAGAAGTGAACAGGAACATGAGATTCGATCATAAGGGCTCGGGTGATTTCAAGAAGGGTTCTATTTTTTCGCTCAGCTACACCATTCTGTTGAGGTGTGTAAGAACATGTGGTTTGGTGGAGGAGGCCATGGTCAATAATGAACTGTTTCATGTTCAAGTTAACGTATTCCCCCCCATTGTCAGACCGTAAAATTTTTGGTTGAGCTTTGAACTGAGTGCAAATCATGTGGTAGAATTTAACAAAGACATCAAACATTTCAGATTTGTGTTTTAAAAAATACACCCAGCTCATGCGAGTACAATCATCCACAAATAAAACAAAATATGAAAAATTATGAAGGGTAAAATCTGGAACTGGTCCCCATACATCAGAATGAATCAAGGCAAATGGTTGAGTACTATGAGTCATACTAGGATAGTATGAGTGCTTATGGCTTTTAGCTAAAACACATGCTTCACAATTCAAATCTATGGCAATGTTCTTTAAAGAGGGAAATAATCGTTTGAGATAACCTATGGAGGGGTGACCTAGCCGACGGTGCCACATCCAGAGTTGATGTTCCGGTGATCCATGAGCAAGCAAAGCGTTACCGTTTTGAGTCACCTCATTCACATAGTATAATCCTCCTCGTTCAGTACCATGCCCAATGATCCGTCCCGTCTGAGCATCCTGCACAACACAACCAGATGATGTCATTAGAACAGTACAGTCAAGTTCCCTAGTTAACTGGCTAACAGATAAAAGCTTGTGAGTAAGACTAGGAATTAAGAGGCAGTTTTGTAAATGGATATTAGAGGTAACATCCACAGTTCCGGCCTGGGTAACGGAAATATATTCTCCGTTTGCACTTTGGATTTGGGTACGATGAGTGTTGTTGGAGGACACAATATCGGAAGAATCATAGGTCATTGTATCGGTGGCCCCACAATAAAAAATCCATGGATTGGATATTTGGTTACATACTAGGCCCAAAGAATTTTGATTTCTGGTGACTTTGCTTTCAGGGACTGTACCTGATGTCTGATCAGTATGTAGCGTTGTTGTGAGGGGTTTGTCGTCGTTACTATCCGGACCACCTACAGCTAGGTTGGCCTTACCGTCGGTCCTGGAAATTATAGCCTTGGAGACGCCCTTCCTCTGCTTCATGTCGTCCCACCATTCTGGATACCCGATGATTTTGAAACAACCCTCCTTGGTGTGTTTCGTACCACCACAATGGCTGCACTTGAGCTGAGTTTTATCCTCTCGTTGGAATGACGAGGATTCCGACCGATGTTTTACGAGGAGCCCACTACCAATCTCTGAAGGTTCTCGTCCCAATGATGAGTTGCTGGCCATTATGCCGCGACGGGCAATCTCCCGTCTTATGGATGCGTAGGCTGCGTCAATGGTGGGTAGTGGATCTTGATACAATATATCCCTCTTTTCTTTGTCTAGAGTATCACTTACTCCAGCCAGAAATTGGTACAATCTTTGCCTTTGTATGAAGGAATTAAATAAAGTAATGTCCTCTGCACACTTCATGGGGTTGGGCATTCTCCTGTCTATTTCCTTCCACAGAGTGTTGAGTTTACTGAAATATATTTCTATAGTGTCCCTTCCTTGTCTCATAGTTGCTGCCTTTGAACTAAGATCATAGATCTGGAGTTCGTCTCTCCCACTGCTAAGGAGAGTTTCAATTCCCTTCCATAGTTCCCGGGCAGTCTTGTAATCCAGAAATTGGTTCACAAGATCTCCATCAATATTTTCAATGATCCAAGATAAGACCATCGAGTCCTTTTGAGCCCACTGTTGGTACTCAGGGTCATCTGGTGGAACGGGATTGGTGGTGATATGATTGAGCCGGCCTCGACCACCAATAGCAATATGCATTAATTTACACCATTTGGTGTAATTTGTGAAATTTAGTTTTTCGGCAACACGCACCGTTTGTGATATTCCGATTTCTGGGAGGTTTGGATTTTTTTGTAGTTTCTGAAATAATTGGAACATTTGTTCCATTTGTTCCATAGAGACTAACTGTGTTGTGGTTTCTGGTTGTTCAGCCATTTGTTCAGCCATTGTCTCCGGCGATAAACAGTTCTTTTTCTCGTATGAACAGTACCGTATGTATGAACAGTACCGTATGTATGAACAGTACCATATGTATGAACAGTATCGTATGTAAGAACAGTTCCGTATGTATGAACAGTACCGTATGTATGAACAGTACCGTATGTATGAACAGTGTCTTCAGTCACTATTCATCATCTTCTTCTTGAAAAACTTCCGGCAGCTCGTACGGCTTCGTCTGACGTCGGTTTTGAATTCGGAAGATACCTCTGGACTCGTATCAGTGAGGCCAATCTAATGGTATGCTCAAAACTGAGTTTCGACCACCTTCAAAAAACTCAAAAATTTCACCTGGGCTTGACAGTTTGTTCTTCTTCTGAAATGTGTTTCCCTAGGATAGAACCTGGCTCTGATACCATGAACAAACTAGCGGAATAGTGTTTAGTATTTTTGATATTGAAAGTGTTTATAGTTTTTGTGGTATTACATACGTTTTTTTGGTGTGTTTATCTATGAGCTAGCTGGGCCTTTATATAGGCTCCAAACTGCACCATCTTACATCATTGCTTACATATGTGATCATTGACTAGCCTCTTTATTTTACTTCTTGCTGCAGCCTACCTTCATTTTCCACACACGGGTTTGAATTCTAACACTTCTAGTGAGTTTGACTTCTAACAAGACCAACATTTGCTGATGCTCTCAAATCATGAAAACTAATCGCTGTACATATGTAGAGCCGAGTTTTTTTTTTTTTTTTTTTTTAAATTATCAAAAAAAAATGTAAATAAATTATGAGAATAATGAGCCTGAGGATGTTCTCAGGTAACACCCCGAGGTTAAAAGAAATTTGTACTTATAATTAAGTGGACCCCGCAGAAACATTTTTGTAAATATAAGATCCATCTATTGCATTTACAAAAATATCACTAATTTACTACTATAATTATTTTAACCTCAGAGTGTTACCTGAGAACATCCTCGGGCCCAGCATACTCATAAATTATACTCCTATATTTCTTCTGCAAAGGCTTATCACACTTGTCAGTTGTCACAAGTTATACAAATTCAGTCCCTCTCACTCTGCTTTACTTTCCATGGCCACAACTAGCACCACCATTACATTCCCAATTTCCCACGAACCAGCCTCATACGACATAGCTTATCTTCTTTGCCAACAACCTCAATTCTCCTTAAAGAGGTCCACTTTGTCAAGCAAAATTTTAAAAGAGGCAACTTTTCTTTTTAAGTTTTTTATCAAATCACGTTGTCAATTATTTTAAAAATATATAAAAAATCGAAATTACTTTTTCAAATATATACATTGGCCCGAAGATCATCAAATCCTACGTAATACTTTGTTCACCAAAAGTTAAAACATGATGGCACAACTCGATTTATTTTCATCCGAAACAAAAATCGAAGTAACATCACGAAAAAATTGACTTGTATTTTACAAATTTTGTTGGTGAAAAATGATAATCATGGAATAAATCTCATTTCATATTTTCATCTGTGTACTATTCAAACAACCAGTGGCGGAACCAGGATCGATTTGCAGGATGGTTGAAAAATGTGTTGGCTCGCGGGAAAAAATTTTGTACTTCGGATTTGGCGCGAAGCGCTATTTTTTTATATTCTTTTTTATAGTTCGAAATCATTGCTTCATCTTGACTTATATCAATAAGAATAAGAAAAAATAATTAAAGAACTATCTTTATAAAGTGGTGAATCTCTTATTCTATAAATTTGGATGAGATTGTGTGAAGTTATTGGCTTGACCAAGATTTGGAATTCTAAATTTCAAAATTCGACCTAGGCTATTAAAAAATATATATAGTCATTTTCAAAATTAATCTCGAACTAAAAAAAATTTTATTTAAATTTTTCGGTTCGACCCAGGCTAGCGCGTGGGCTACCCCTAATTCGGCCCCCGCAAACAACCAACTTGAATCCTTGCAAAATAATTAGATAAACATCACTCACAATGAAAAGAAAGCAGTTTAATGATTTGGCGCACATCAAACATAAGAATCATATGTGTGTTTAAAAAGAAAACACAACACCATAACAATCATGTGGGTTCAACAACAACATAAGATTCATGTGATAATACAAATCAACACGAGGAGTCTACTATAGTCTATAACAAGAAATGAAATAAAGTAACAGACGTTAGGCCTATGAGTGGACGGCTCTATATATACTCCCTCCGTCTCATAATGCTACTCTTGTTTGATATGTCGGGACTGTTCATGACATGAGACAAATTACTAATTTACGTCTAATCTATAAGACCAAATATAGTCATGAGTGATCTTGTTGGATTCGTATTTATGAGTACTTTAATACAGTGAAGTTTTTATATTTAATACTAATACGAAATTGAAGATATTAACGATCAAAAGTGTGCGTTGGCAAACGTGTCCAACTCAAATGGGAAAAGTATTTAGAGACGGAGGGAGTATTTAACTACTTTTCAAGCAATTATATTATATTCCTCCATTTATTATTTTCCCACATTTTTTTTTCATTTTTTATAATTTAAATTTACTCACCTTAAGACAAAGTTTTTATATTATAAAAGCAACACTTGCTTGTTCCACTTGTATACACCACTGTCTTGATCTTCTTGATCTCTGCATATCTAAAGTCTTCATTTTTGGATCTTTAGAAATGGGCTTGATATGGGCTTTCTTGATTTGTAATCTTTTAGTGTTTTGCTCAGTACCCATTTGCTCAGATGCTTCTATTAGCTCAATCTCTGCTTCTGAATTACCTGAGAAGTTTCTAAATTTAGCTAAGAGCCCAGAAGTTTTTGATTGGATGGTGAATATTAGGAGAAAGATACATGAAAATCCTGAACTGGGCTATGAAGAATTTGAGACCAGTAAGGTTATTAGAACAGAACTAGATAGGTTGGGTATTAAGTATGAACATCCAGTTGCAGTTACTGGTGTTGTTGCTTACATTGGTTCTGGTGAAGCTCCTTTTGTTGCCTTGAGGGCTGACATGGATGCACTTTCAATGCAGGTTTGTTTCGAGGTTTTCGAGTTTCGGTCTTTTTTTAGGTTCTGTTTTTGTTTTATGATTTGTTGTAAATGAGTTCTAGGGTATGAGAATTGTTGTGATTCTGATAAGTTATGTGTAATGGCATTAAGGGTTGTTTAGATTACTTGTTAAAAAATGTGTATATGATCTCAAGTAAAATTTCCTATGGTCTTTGTTGTATTATAACTGGATAGGAATGTTATGGATCAGCCCAAGTCCAATGTATTAACATTTGCAAGAAAGAAGCGGAGGGATAAAACAGTACTTTCAGAGGCGAAGTCAAATGAAGAAGTCAAGGGGCAGAAGGGGGATTAAACAAGAAAGGCAAGACATAAGATATTAGGGTACGAGTGGGATTGGGGGCATCTATCGCATTATTATGTAATTTGTTTATTTCGTAAACTCTGGGAGCTTCTGGCTGCTCGAAAGTCAGATTCTATCTTTTATTTTGCTTGTAATCGAAGTGATAATTAAGTTAAGCTATCCATTTGAGCTGTTCTCGTTATTAATTGTATAAATCGTAAGTCAGTTCATCTCAAGTGGTATCAGAGCATACTAGATCTATGGGGCCGCCATCAACAACTCAACGCCTTGAATCCATGGAGGCGAAGCTGGTGAGTATAGAGGAAGAGCTGAAGGAGATGGTGGGTAAGACTGTGGCAAGAGAAATGGAGGCGATGCGCCACGCGATGACGGAATTATTGATGGAGGGTCAAGCTGTGGCTACGAAGAAAATGGGGGCGGATTTTGAAGCATTGGCAGCACGGTTAGAAGGTAGATGGAATAGATTGAAGATTCCCGTAGACAGCAGAGCTATACCGTTAGACAAACCGCCGGGAACAGGGGAGCCCACAAACGGCAGCTTCTCTCAGGTACTAAATCAACCTCCTACCTCCCTTCTAGGCCATAATTCTCAGAATTTTGGGGGAAGTGAGTTAGGGTTTGGGGGAGGAATGATGGGTAGTGTGGGTTTGAATAGCGGTGGTTCTGGAGGTACGGGAAATGGGGTGAATCCAAACTGGAGGTATCGTAAATTAGATATGCCCATCTTCGATGGGACGGATCCCGATGGGTGGGTGCTACGGGTTGAAAGGTATTTTGGATTTTACCGTCTCACGGAAGTAGAGATGCTGGAAGCAGCGGCTGTGGCTATGGAAGGTGATGCGCTGAGGTGGTATCAGTGGGCAAATAACAGGCAACCTATACGGAGGTGGGCAGATTTGAGGAAATTCATTTTGAGACAGTTTCGATCCGTGAGTGGAGGCTCGTTATATGAGCAATGGTTGGCCACCACACAAACTAACACAGTTCTGGACTACCAAAAGAAGTTTATTGAGACAGCGGCACCATTAGAGGGGGTTTCGGAAGAGGTATTGTTAGGGCAATTTATTAATGGTCTGAAGGATGAAGTGAAGGTGGAGGTGAGGATGATGCATCCAATTAATTTGGATCATGCCATGGAGTTGGCGATTAGAGTGGAGGATAAACTACGAGTAGCAAACAGTAAGAAGGTAGGGGTGAGCTCATTCAAGAGCAGCTCTTATTCAGTGTATAGCAGGGCACCCAGTTCCATACAGTCCTTTGCAAGTGGACCTCCCAGCCCACCAGTAGCCAGGAGTTGGGGTCCTGGTTCCCCAGAATCTCAAGGCTCTGTATCCAGCCCGAAATCTACAGTTAGCACAGGGGGGTCGACGGGTGGAATAAGGCGATTAACTGAGAAAGAATTACAGGAGAAAAGGGCGAAAGGACTGTGCTATCGGTGTGATGCAAAGTGGGTAATGGGGCATCGCTGCAAAAATAAGGAGTTGAGTGTAATGTTAATAGAGGAGGAGGAGGAAGGAGAACTGGGCAGTGACGAGGGAGATGCTACGTTAAGTCAGAATGAGGAAGCATTGACAGAGGTGTCTCTCAACTCTGTCATTGGTCTCTCCAACCCCAAAACGATGAAATTGAGGGGGCTCATTGGGGGAAAACAAGTGGTGATTATGATTGATCCCGGGGCCACACATAACTTCATCTCGTTAAGTACCGTGGCTGATGTGGGGATTCCGGTAACAAATTCAGGTGGTTTTGGCGTGTCCTTAGGAAACGGTGAGGCCATTCGAGGTGAAGGGGTGTGTAAGGAGGTAACGGTACAGTTGGATGGAGGAATTGAGGTTGTGGAGGATTTTTTGCCACTCAAACTAGGGGGAACTGATGTGATTCTAGGCGTGCAGTGGTTGGAAAAATTAGGAATGGTATTGACCAATTGGAGGACACAAGTCATGAAGTTTGAATGGAATGGAGAAGAGGTGACATTAGTAGGGGATCCTACATTGGTACGAGCCCAGATATCTTTAAAGTCCATGTTGAAAACACTCCGCAAACAAGGAGGCGGCTACTGGGTAGAGTGCAAGCAAGTAAAAACAGACGTAGGAGGGGGCAAACAGGCCAGAGCACAGTCACAAGCAATCCCTGAGTCTATAGCAGAGGTAGTTCAAAACAATGCTGAGGTGTTTGGAGAACCTAAGGGGTTACCTCCCGTTCGAAATCACGAACACTCCATTGTGTTAAAGGGTGGCAGCAATCCAGTAGGGGTCCGACCCTACCGATACCCTCAATGCCAAAAAGATGAAATCGAAAAGTTGATTAAAGAAATGCTCGCTGCTGGAATAATCAAACCCTCAACTAGCCCATTTTCAAGTCCGGTGCTATTAGTCAAGAAGAAAGATGGGTCGTGGAGGTTTTGCGTGGACTACCGAGCGCTAAATAAAGAGACTGTGCCCGATAAGTACCCCATCCCAGTTATTGATGAATTGTTGGACGAGTTACACGGGGCTACTATGTTCTCAAAATTGGACTTGCGAGCGGGGTATCATCAGATTTTAGTCCGGCCCGAGGACACTCATAAAACAGCTTTTCGCACCCATGATGGGCATTATGAGTTCCTAGTCATGCCGTTTGGGTTAATGAATGCCCCGGCGACTTTCCAGTCACTGATGAACGACGTATTCAGGCCTTATTTACGACGCTTCGTGTTGGTATTTTTTGACGACATCCTTGTCTATAGCTCTAACGAGGAGGAGCACAAAATGCACCTACAATTGGTACTGGGCAAGTTAGCAGAACATACCCTGTTTGCAAATCAGAAAAAGTGTGTGTTTGGCCAATCACAAGTAGGCTACCTGGGTCACGTCATCTCCAAGGAAGGGGTGGCTGTTGACTGTGACAAAGTACAGGCAGTATTAGAGTGGCCAACTCCCCAGAACCTGCGAGATTTGAGAGGATTCCTGGGATTAACCGGGTATTACCGGAAATTTGTGGCAAACTACGCCCAAATTGCAAAGCCATTGACTGACCAGTTGAGAAAGGATAATTATGGGTGGAGTGCAGAAGCTACGAATTCTTTCAACAGGTTAAAAACAGCAATGGTGAGTCCCCCTGTTCTTATGATGCCAGATTTTAATCAAGTGTTCCTTGTCGAGACTGACGCTTCGGGCTACGGGGTAGGGGCTGTTCTAATGCAGAGCAACCGTCCCATTGCATACTTTAGTAAGCTGCTCGGAGTAAGAACGCAGCAAAAATCCATTTATGAGAAAGAGTTGATTGCGATTTGTCTCGCGGTGCAAAAATGGAAGCACTATCTTCTAGGGCGACACTTCGTGATAAGGACGGACCAGCAAAGTTTGAGATTCCTTAACCAACAACGGGATATAGACCCCCAATATCAGAAGTGGGCAACTAAGTTGCTGGGATATGATTTTGAAATCCAGTTTAAGCCAGGGTCTTCAAATAAGGTGGCCGACGCACTGTCCAGAAAGACAGAGGGGGAGGTGATTTTGAGTTCGTTAGTCACTCAACACCGGGTGTCCTGGGAGGCCTTAGACAAGGAGATAATGGCTGACAAAGAAATACAACAGGTGATCAGAGAGTTACAAATCGATCCAAGAACTCACCTGGGGTTCACTGTGGTGGGACAAAAATTGTTGTACAAGGGAAGACAGGTAGTGCCAAGAACCTCACAGACCATACCAAAATTGTTGCAAGAATATCATGATTCGGCGATAGGGGGGCACTCCGGAGAACTTAAAACTTATCTAAGGATGGCTACCGAGTGGTATTGGAAGGGTATGAGGCGAGATATAAGTGCATATGTGCAACGTTGTACGGTGTGTCAACAACAGAAAGTCTCACAGCAATGCCCCAAGGGTCTCATTCAACCATTGCCTATTCCTCTAAGGGTGTGGGAGGACATTTCTCTCGATTTTATAGAAGGCCTGCCCATGTCTAAGGGGGTGAACTCTGTTCTCGTGGTTGTGGATCGGCTCTCGAAGTATGCACACTTCATTGGCCTGAAACATCCTTTTGATGCTTTTACAGTGGCTGCCGTTTTTGTTAAGGAAGTGGTGAGATTACATGGGTATCCTTCTTCGATAGTCTCTGACAGAGATCGTATCTTCCTCAGTACTTTTTGGAAGGAAATATTCAAGCTGCAAGGAACGACTTTGAAGCATAGCACCGCCTACCATCCACAAACGGATGGGCAGACTGAGATTGTTAACAAAGGACTGGAATCGTATTTGCGATGCTTTGTGGGTAACAAACCGAAATCCTGGGCCCAGTGGCTACCGTGGGCTGAATACTCTTATAACACTTCTCCGCACTGCTCCACTCAGTTAAGTCCATTCAAGGTGTTGTATGGAAGGGATCCTCCCACTGTTACGAAGATGGGAAAAGGGCAATCGGCAGTCAACAGTGTGGAGGAATTACTCAAGGAGAGAGATGCTATATTAGAAGATTTGCACTTTAATTTAATTCGTGCTCAGCACCAAATGAGACAGAGTGCCAATTCCAAGCGTAGAGATGAAGTGTTTGAGGTGAATGACTGGGTCTATTTGAGGTTGCAGTCCTATAGGCAGCAATCATTAGCTCGAAGACCGTTTGACAAGTTGGCAGCTAAGTATTACGGTCCTTTTAAAGTGATCAAAAGAATTGGGCAGGTAGCATATGAACTGGACCTTCCAGATGGGAGTAAGATACATCCCGTATTCCACGTCTCTCAGTTAAAACGGAGCATTGGCACAGTGCAAGCAACACCTACTCTGCCACCACAGCTTTCTGCAGAACTCGAATTGATAGGGGAACCAGAGAAAATTTTGGAAGTCAGGCAGTCACAGGAAGGCTCCAAAACAAGGCTTGAGGTTTTGATTAAGTGGAAGGATATCCCAACATTTGAGGCTACTTGGGAGGATGCTGAGCTATTGAACCTTCGATTTCCAACCTTCCACCTTGAGGACAAGGTGAGTAATTGGGGCAGGGGTATTGTTATGGATCAGCCCAAGTCCAATGTATTAACATTTGCAAGAAAGAAGCGGAGGGATAAAACAGTACTTTCAGAGGCGAAGTCAAATGAAGAAGTCAAGGGGCAGAAGGGGGATTAAACAAGAAAGGCAAGACATAAGATATTAGGGTACGAGTGGGATTGGGGGCATCTATCGCATTATTATGTAATTTGTTTATTTCGTAAACTCTGGGAGCTTCTGGCTGCTCGAAAGTCAGATTCTATCTTTTATTTTGCTTGTAATCGAAGTGATAATTAAGTTAAGCTATCCATTTGAGCTGTTCTCGTTATTAATTGTATAAATCGTAAGTCAGTTCATCTCAAGGAAATGGTTGAATGGAAGCACAAGAGTAAAAATCCTGGTAAGATGCACGCTTGCGGGCATGATGCCCATGTTGCAATGCTGCTTGGTGCAGCAAAGATACTTCAGGAGCACCGTGAATCTTTGAAGGTTGGTTTTAATTATCTGTTCATGACTATTTTTTTGATTATCACTATTATTTTCTTTTTTAATGAAACCAAGCTGAATGAAAACACCTGAATTTTCTTTTCTTTTAAATTGGGGAAACTTGAATGACACCTGTGTCTGTGTTAGTTATAATTTGCCATTCCATTGGGGATATTTATCCCTTTGGTGTCAGTTTACCAGAAATATGACAACCTGGGGTGAAGGTAAGAGTTAAGGATGTCTAGAACTTTAAAGGATTTATGTTCTTTTGCACAGGCAAGATAACTTTTCCTTTGAGTAATTGAGTTTGTTTTGATTTTTGAACTAGAAGTAGAAAAATGTTTTGCTGTACCCAAAGAATTGACTTGTGAGAACTTTAGGTACCATCTCCCGGATAATTGTATAAAATTTTGTTATTTGTAAGGCTTTGAAAAAGAAAGAGGAGAATGCCAACTTTGTAGAGTTCAGATAATTCTTGTCAAGAATACAGATACTTGATTAATGTGATTATATGCAACATTAACAGATATATATCATTGAGATGTAAACATGCTAGATTATTTGACATGCCTCTGAATGAAAGATATGCAATAGAACTTTAACATATCATGGATGTAGAAGCGCCTACGAACATATTATCCTATGCAAACGTTTTTTATAAAACCTAAGTTTCCTATTATTCTAAGCTCTAGGTTAGAGATATTTTACAGAATCCCGAGGATTTATATTGACACTGTGGAGTGTGGACCTATTTGAGAGTGTACTAAGCAATACGAATGCACTCAATTTTCAACAAAAAGCACCTTACGAAATATGAGAGCATTTTGGTAATCTTTGGCTTGTCAGCATTTCCAATTCAGAAGTTTTTAGTTTCCCAATTCCCAGTTCTTCAATTTGCATCATTTGAGTGGAAAAGTGCCATTGGGGAACAAGGTTTCTTCTCTATGATTATAAATTTCTTTTCCTTCACCAGAGATGGCTGACTTATATGTTTAATTGCTGTCGACAGGGTACAGTTGTTCTTGTTTTTCAACCCGCAGAGGAAGGAGGTGGAGGAGCAAAGAGAATCGTAGATTCAGGAATATTAAAGAATGTCAAAGCCATCTTTGGTTTGCATGTTTCACCTGGTTTACCTATAGGGAAGGTGTCCTCCAGGCCTGGTCCTCTTTTGGCTGGAACAGGCTTTTTTGAAGCTGTGATAAGTGGAAAGGGGGGTCATGCTGCCCTTCCGCACCACTCAATAGACCCTATTTTAGCAGCTTCATATGTAGTCGTGAGTTTACAGCATCTTGTCTCACGAGAAGCAGATCCCCTTGACTCTCAGGTTTGAACTCTTTCTCTCTCTGTCTTTCCTTACGCACAAGTCCCGGACTCCCGGTATCAGAGTGCTTAGAAGCAGAAGCCAGGAATCTGAATCCAAATTAATAAGCGTTATATTAAACTTGTATGTCAATATCAGAAGTCAGAAATACTACATTCAAAACCAAAATTGACATCTAACCTTGACCTTAATCAGTGTGAGCCTAAATTCTGAACTCTCAGTACTTCTATTTGAAGTGGAATTTTAAAATGGGAGTAAACGAGTACTAACTATGCAGATATTTGTTTAGTGTATCAGTCTGATGGTTCATTTAGCATTTGACTTGCACTTTAGGTGGTTACAATTGCGAAATTTCAAGGAGGTGGTGCATTCAACGTCATTCCGGATTCTGTAGTCATTGGTGGCACATTTAGAACATTCTCTAAGGAGACATTTGTTCACCTGAGGAAGCGAATTGAGGAGGTAATTTCATGTGGTGCACATTTCTCAACTGTGAAATTTAAACACTTCATTGTTGTGATGATCAAATTTTTTAACTAGACACAAAAAATCAGTTATTGCTCACAGTGATCAATTCCCTTTAACATTGATCTCAATAAAGACCTTTGGTGCTCATATTTTTACCTAAATCTCTTAGACTTTTAATGAAGGGCAGCTAATTTGACATAACGACACTTGGATTACTTCAGTCAAGTTCTAAATTTCTTTTAATATGTTCCTAAAGTTATATGGAAGAAAAATTCTTGAATATTTTGTGCACAATATTCATTCTTCATGACTATTTCATGACTAGTGTTTCTTTCTTTTAAGAATTCCTGTTATTGCTTGTGCGATAGTTAATTCTTTTCCATAACAGGTTATCATTCGACAAGCAGTTGTACAGAGGTGTAATGCAACTGTAGATTTTCTAGCAAATGAGAAACCCTTTTGTCCGCCTACAGTAAATGATAAAGCCTTGCACCAGCAATTCCAAAACGTTGCAGGAGATGTACTGGGCATTTCTAACGTGGAAGACATGCAACCATTGATGGGATCTGAGGATTTTTCATTCTACCAAGAGGCTATACCAGGTTACTTTTATTTCCTCGGTATGAAAAATGAAACGAAGGGAAAATTCCCTTCACCACACTCTCCACATTTTGAAATCAATGAAGATGCATTTCCATATGGTGCTGCGCTTCACGCTTCACTAGCTGCTAGACACCTTGAAATCCAATCAGAAACTCCTCTGGTAAAGGATGATCATCATGATGAATTGTAAGGTACCTTAAGAGTTATATGGGCCCAATACTGGTCCAAACACCTCTAGTATTTGATGGAGGCTTAAATCGCACAGAGATGTAATATATCCGATTCATTCCACTCCTTATTGCTAAAAACGGGGATATCTCAATAAGAAAGCTAAGATTTGAGTATCCTATCTTCTCATGTAAATAGCAGTCAAATTTTGCATTAAGGATCCCGTAAATTATTTTTCGAACAATTCCGTGTAATAGTAGTTTCTTGCTTACAGATATATCGATAGCAGCAAAGTTCTGGTTTATTCGATTAAAACTGCTTCCTGTTTCTGTCTTGCGATAATTAAACCTTGGAAAAAAGTTGAAGCTAATTCTATCAAAGTTTCTGTTGATGATCACGAGCAGGGCCATACAGCAACTTAGCAATATCATCTACTAACTCCAAATATTTAAATCATAGATTATATTGAACATAAGTTTATAACATTGTCTGCTCTACAAAAAGCTCCTACTTTCTCGAGATCTATTTACATTGAAAGAAAAAAAATGCAAGAACAGGGCAGGAAACAGAAACGACGAAGAAAGTATTTAAATGTTAAGTAACATATATAATTGAGAATCCATAAGAGATATAGTTAAGGTGATTAAAAATAAGAAACTGCTTCAACTGCATATTATGTAATTTAGTTACTCCATGGTCAGCTCATACAATTGTACAGTAAAAAACTCGGCAGGTTCTATCTACTTCTGTCAAGAATCTACAAGATATATGAAGAAAGTTAACAGACAAAAAAGGCGTTTGGAAGGGAGAGGATAGACCTATTCGTCAATACCCAAAAAAATCTGAAGAATGTTCTAATAATGTATTTAAAGCATTTGGAGCAATCTTTCTTGCAAAAAGTAAGCAAGCCGAGGATGGCTGGTTATTGTAAATGCACGTCTGACTTTCAATAATCTTCGTAAAGAATTCCTTTGTCATATCGTCTTTCCCAAATGTGCCTGGATGAGCACCGCCTCGAGACCAGTCGACCCATGTAAGGGTCCTGTTTGCCAAAAGATGAGGCGAACGGATGCTCAACATTGTCTGAAAATAGTGTTCGTCAACATAACATGCTGGTCTGCAGTATTTCTCAAACAGTGGGTAAAAAGTGTCATCTCCAACAATGTCAACTGCCAGTTTTCTATTTATTTCAAACCACTGTGATCCTTTACGCCAATCAGTAAGGTTGACTACTGGTTCCATGTTTGGATTATAGCGCCCTCTACCATAGGGTCCAGGATCATCGTATATCTCCATGAAGCTGAACCGAGATTTTGATATGTAGAGGTAAACAACGGGGAAACTTTGAAGAGGAATGCATGCCTCAGACAGGAGAATAAACCATTCATTTGATATATCAAGTAACGCATTAGCAAGGAGTCTTCTCTCAGCATCACACATGCTCATCCTCCCCCACTCTGCAACCTGCATAAAAGTGGGATGCAAGATGAATGACAAATGATATCTAACGAGTGACAATTGACGATTGTAAAGACAATACGACAAAGGGCTATTCAAAAACCCGAAGGTAGCCTGTCATTGATCATGATACTGGTAATCATGTAGGTCATGGCATGTCCAATACATATGAGATTTTAGTGAGCTTCTACAAGTATAGAATGATGCTTTAGAGAACAAAAGATAGGTGTAAAGCAGCTTTCTGTCTGGGAGTGAGGGTGAAAAGTAAGAGTCAGAATATTGAAAACTCTGGTAGGAATGTAAGAGTAAGACCAAGCTAGTTGCTGCATGATAGAATCTCATCAGATACATGGAAAGAACCATTCCACTTCCTTAGTTGTAGAAACGCAAAAGTTATAAGCAAGAGCATATGATATTTGTCTGTTATCGCACTGTCAAAGCTGAAGATCTTTACAGCAGCATCTTTCTACGAGTAGAGGCAAGATTTACATACATCTTACCCTCCTCAAATCCTGCTCTACGAGTGAAATACATTAAATATACTTGTAATTTTGTTTGTGATACTTGTCACTCTTAAAAATAATAAAGAGTATCGATCAGTTTCGAGTTCTGATTCTTGTCTCAAACTTTTGCTGAAAATAAGTGTTGGGCTTCTCTAGCATTCAATTTCTTTTTTCTTTTAAATGACATAAAAAATAGTAGATTTTTTTAACAGCACATGTTACTTCATTAGACAATAGACATACATATACAGACTCAACCACAGATGAACATACTTAAACACAGTTTCTCTGCTTTTTATCCTCTGCAAGCAGGCTCTCATTTATAGCTGTCTGATTTTCAGAGTCAACGATAAAATCAAAGCTAGATCTCTGTTTTTCTGTCATTACGAAAAATACCTATCCTACTTCATAAGGTTTGTTTTTACAAAAAATCTTAGAATAATTTGCAGCAAACTCCTACGTAAGGGGATGCAGAAAGGTAAGATATCAAAGCTAAAAACCAATTTTGATTTAAAAGCATGGTGAAACGATATTGGACATAATCTTAGAGTTTGACCGCCTCCACAGTTGATTTATACTCATACAGGCAAGTGGAGAACACTTGAAGCTGGCTCAAAGTTCTCCCGTTTTATCTTGAGAAACAGTGAATATATTACCAAATAATGCACTTGAAGAAGCTTAAGAAATTTGGTTACGTCATTAGAATTCACATAATTGTTTCTCTGCACAAGAGATTAACTTGTCTGGAACTACCCAAAGGTAGGATAATTTGATATAACAAGCAGAGCAGTTATAAACAGAAAAAGCACATTAAATTTCACATTAAATATCAATCATGTGATACTTCAAGCTTGTAAGGAAAATGAGAAATATAGTAATTGTCAATACCTGACTGGGAATTTGCCTCCGATAGAAAGCTGATGAAGAAGGATAAGTTTCATTATACATAGGTAGAGCATGTACATAAATCGAATACTGGTCTTCATGTCCCTTAAAAAACCTTTCCCACAGTGGAGCCATAGGCAGTGGTCCCCTTGTCAAGAACATAAAGGCAAGTTTGGGAACCCTCTTGAAGGGGTATGATTTTATTTGGGGATGAAATGTAGCTCGCCAAAATAGTTCAGAATCATTCATCCGATGCCACACATTTGACGGAGGCTTAATCCAACTCTTAAAGTCATTTGGTCGTTGAAAACATGGCTGAATTATACTACTTGTTACTGGGATAAAAACATCCACAAATCTAAAGTGCCGGCTCATAAACATACTTAAACTCGTAAAGACAATGCCCAAGCCTAAAAATATCAAAAAGAACTGTAGTAACCTCACTGGCAAAGCCCTAGGCTGACTACTTCTAATTGGCAATGAAGGTTCCTTTCCTTCCTCCATTGCCACTAATCTTGCCTGCATCATCACTTTAAGCGTAAATCACTTCCAATTTCTATGAAGCTCCACGCAAAATTTCCAAATCCAAATCAAAAATGGATTTTACATCAAACAATTCCAACAAAATCTTTCACCACCATAAGGCACCCCTAAATTCCATAAAGATAATAAAATTATCAACAAGAATCAACAAAATATCAGAAAAATCACAAGAATACTAAACTACACAGGTGGGCAGATGATCCACAACTCATTAAAGAGCAAGATACAAAATCACATAAGCATATCTCAAGAATCAAATACATACCATTTTTCCAAACAAAAAAAAGGAAAAAAACAAGAAATTAATAGATGATCAACACTTTTGTACCATCTAAATCTAGTTGGTACAAGCATTAAAATTAGAGATATATATAATAAATTAGGGGTGGGTGTGTCACCTTTTGGCTTGTCATCCTCCATTACATCACAAATTTCTATCTTTCCTCAATCTTGAATACATTTTTTAATGTAAGTATATGTGTATGTATACATTCAGACAGTGATGTAGAAACAACCCACGTCGAAAAGATCGAGATACATTTGTAGATTGAAATGTCCGAAAGAATGGATGGCTTTATTTAACGTTTGGGAAAAGAGAAAAGTGAATCAGAGTGAGACAGAGACAGATTTTCTGCACGCGCGCGTGTTGTTTGGTGTCCGAGTTTTGGTCAGTGTTGTAAAAAGCGGGAATCGGACTTAATCGGTGGAGGCACCGTCCAGGGATTAATCGGGTAATCGGGGATTAATCGGAATGATTAATCGGATCATTAATCGGAACTAATTTAATATTATTTTTAAATATAATTATTATTAATATACATAATTATTTTATTATTTTGATTATACATGAATAATTATCATATATTTATACAAATATATAGCATTATTAAAGTAAGTATAAATTTTAAGATCTAATTTTTGAATTAGGGTCAATATGAGAGAAAAAATTGATAAAATTCATGATTTAACGTTTAAAATATTAGTTTCATATATGAGAATAATAGTTTTCTTAAAATTTATTCAATTTTTTACTTTTTGAATTTTTGTAATTTTTTTACATATTTTTCAATTTTTTATCAATAATGCCGATTTTTGACCGATTAATCCGATTTTTGACCGATTAATCCCGATTAATCCCGATTTTTCAAAAAAACGATTTTTTAGCCGATTTTTGTAAAATCAGTTCGGTTCCTTACCGAACAGCGATTAATCGGCGATTAATCCCGATTAATCGCCGACTTTTAGAACAGAGGTTTTGGTGAGTTTGTCTTATATATTAAAAATTAAAATAAAAAATCTTACGATTAAATAATTATGTATATTTTGAATTGAGTTTAATATTTACAAGAATGAAGCTTAAAATTAGGTATTGGACTTGTGTAAATTATTGCGCTTAAAATTAAAGGTTTTTTTTTCTAATAGACTCAATTATTGTGACGGTAAAAGTTGGAATTGGAAGTAATTGATTGAGAAATCGATCAGAGATTAATTGAAAAGATTATTTAGAGTTACAAATCTTATAAGAAAATAAAAAATCAAGTTATAATTGGATACATTTTAATATAATAATAATTAATTGAGTAGTGCTAGGTACCCCAAATTGGTACCCAAAAAATGCTCCCAAATGATGTGGCATTGATGAGTTGGATCTATGGAAAATTTTAATTGGTGGAATTTATATGGCCCTGGCGGGCCCATTGTAATTATAACCAATCAGATAATGACATGTGTATTTTGGAAAAAAATTTGGGTACCAATTTGGGGTACCTAGCATTTTCCTAATTAGTATATTCATCTTTTTTCTAATAAAATAAACTTTTTTAAAAAATATTCATAATGATTATTGGAAATTTTCAAAATAAATTGAATTTTTTCAAAAAATTGGAAATTTTTAGAATACCGTTTATATTGAATATTAATAGGACTATCCTTAAATGATTTTGCGGTTATAATTTTATTTATGGTTTATAAACACTTTCAAGTTTTTAATTAGCCAAAAGCACTTTGAAGTGTGCAGCAGCTTAAAACCTAAAGTGTGTAAATTTTGGCATTAAAATAAGAAAAATCATAGAGTTGCCAAATTCATTAGCATATTCCACATATATTTTGGGTAACACTTTCCTTACAGCTTAATACCCAACGCTCGAAGTTTTGAAACCCAACCTAAAACCTTGTGGCTAAAACCCTTTCAAATTGTCTCTCATGACTCATCGGTAGTCGAAAATCCTTAGGCCCTTAATCTCATTATATGGAGATGAGGTCTAAAAGATGCAAAACAACTAAAAGGGTAATGGAGGATGAAAATATGTTATTTGAGGTGCTTTCGAGGCTTCCTGTCAAGTCCTTGCTTCGATGCAAAGCCGTGTCCAAAACCTGGTTCTCCCTTATTTCAAGCCCTGTTTTCGTAAAATCTCATCTCAATCGTGCAGTTACGAGTGCTGCTGATGAAACTCACATCGGACACATATGTAGAGAAGCTTATTGTACTGCATATGATGTAGACAGCTCATTTGCACTCTTCCAGTTCAGCTCTGCTCATGATCATGTGATGCCACTTGAATTTCCCTACAGTCTAACTAACGAAGAGGGTGGGGATCGTGAAACATATATTGTTGGTTCTGATGCCGGCATTCTTTGTGTTCGTATTGATGCATCTAATGACAAACTGATGAACTCATGCAGCAAACAGCTAATGAGCAAACTTATATATATCTTTGGAACCCTGCAACTAAATGCTCCAAACTCATTCCTCCGCATCCTTTACACGGAGATGATAGCACACGAGTAACTTTAGGCTTTGGTTTTGACCAAATAGATCATGATTTAAAGGTTTCAACTTAAGGGTTTGTTACAACCAATTTCCGTCGGTGTATCTGTTCGGTCGGACCTGCAATTGAAGAAGAATGCGAGGGTGTGGCCCCCCGATTCACCTCCGGTGTGAGAATAAGTTAATTGGTTCTTTGATGAGTAAAGGTAAACGCAGAGTGTTTGTATTGTCTAAATTGTGTGTAAGTAATTGAATGAATGATATCAAACCTCTGTTAACCCTTTTAATTCTCTATCTTGGCAGTTATCGGGGAGTGGGACGAAATGGAGAACGTGTCCAACGTTCCCACGTTCCCAGGAACGCAAACGAATGGACCGTTACGCATAGCGGGGCCGAATGATACGGGCTATCGTCAGTCTGAAGCCTCTCCAAACCAATTATCCTTCTTGGGCTTTCGGTCCAGCCCGGTAAGAAGTTGGGCTAACATGTCCCTAGGCTTCGTTCGGAATTATCCTCAGGACGAAGGCTAAAGCCCAAGCCCATCTTCGGAAGTCTGTCTTCGTACGTGTCCTTCGGATAAGAATGGCGATGGACAAAGCCGAGACGCCTCCTGGGAAGCCGTGTCCCTTTATGGATGACAACTGTCTGATCTCGAGATTCGCGCTTCAATCCCCACCGTTGAATACGAAACGGCTTTGTCCAAACGCCACACCTCCGTATATAATCCCTCTAAACCCATTCATTTTCACTTTTACGCTCACCAGTTTAAACGAAACCAAAACCAAAATCTTTATTTCTTAGAGCTCTTTGCTAACGACGATTGGAAACGTCAATTCGCCGCCGGTCGTCTTTTCTTCTCCAACTCCGGTTGACGTCTACATCCAAGCAATCTATCCTCAAGAACTCAGTCTTATCAAGAACCTTCAAACCAGTAAGTGACATTTTCCCTCTTGCTTCTTTATTGTAATTGTTCTGTGCTTCCATACATTCATGTATGTATCTAGATGTACATATGTAAAGTTACCTGTACAATTTACTCTTGTCGTTTTAGGTAGTATATAGGCCTGTCTTTTCTTTTTGATTTCCGCTGTGTTGCCCTGATACGAACCTTTCACTTGAAACTTGATATTTGCTGGGAAGTTGTCAGGGTTGAAATGCCCTTCAAGATTCACAACTTGAGAGCTTCCTTCGGTCTGTCCCGATCATTTGTAATTTTTAGACGACCCGTAGTTTGCTAACCCTTAGACTTTAGGACCCTCCGACCGATCCTGGCTCACTGTACTCGGCTTCTCCCCTTTTTGTTTTCATCTTCTTTGTCCGAGTACAAAGCTAATGTCTCTTCATTTCCGAATGCAGGGACATGGATCGGTCGACCGAAGGCGCTGGTCCTTCGGATGTTTCGCCGTTTAGTGACGTGGAGACATATCCGGCTGCGAATTTCCGGTCACACCTGACCGAGGAAAAAATAGAAGAATTCCACTCCAAATACCAAGTAGAAAAGAAGGTCTGGTACTTCTTCACACCTAGGAAGAGAGACCGCATTTGGCATAACCCTGAGATTCCACCTCTCTTCGGCGGAAGCGTGGCTACCGGCATATCCGAGATGGCCTTCAAATGTGGCTTTCGGCTGCCGATGCTTCCAATACTGAAGAAATTGCTGAAGCAAGTGGGGATCGCCATAGGGCAGCTGGATCCGAACAGCTTTTTCCATATAAACGCCTTTCAAGCCCGATGCTTGGCTCTGAGGATGACCCCAAGGACGACCTTGTTCTGGCATCATTACGAGCTTCGGAGGAACTCCAAAAGCAACGGCTTCTATACCATAGCCCGTCGAACCGGCAGGGCCGAGTGGGCTCAAACAAATTCTAACAACAGGGGGGCCCATGAGAGGTGGACCTTCATTTCGGGCCCGAGGATGGAGAAGTACGGCCGTTGGCGGGATCTGGACCCATCGAGGTTGCAGTACCCTGAAATGTTGGCGGCGGACAAGCATGATTACCGCCTTCTCTGTGAACTCAACATGGGTAGGGTTCCGGTATCGGACGGTCGGGATAACGATTGGTTGGTCGCCCTTTGGGGTAGTGGTAACACTTATCTTTACCTTATTCTTTTCCATCCGAATGCTTCTATTATTGCATTTTCCTTTCCAGTCTCCAATGTTTTAACACTAGTATTTTTGTGCAGTGTCTACTATGCAGGATATCATCGAGCGCAAGCGCAAGAAGGCATCTCAGCTTTCAATAACCGCTACGGCCGAAGCCGAGGCTGCTGCCCAATCGGCCGGCAAAGGGCTGGAATCTGTTCCCGATTCGAGGGAGAGGGTTGAAACTCCATTGGTTTCTTCTCCTCCGCGAGATCAAGGGGATGGTATCGTCCAGACCCCCTCGGCCGACTCCCGAAAAAGGGGCCGGTCGGGAGATGCCGGGCTGAAAGTATACTCTCCTCCTTGGGGAGTTATCGAGACGGATCAGATCATCGTCCCTGCCCCCCAACTGTCTACCGTAGTAGGCCCTGATCTCTGTCGGGGTCTCATTCTGCCCGCCGACAGGCCCACGTTTGCTAAAGCAAACGACCTTGAGGCTTGCACTGAAATGCTGGCTCTGCTCTCCATGGTAAGCTTTCTCTCCTTCGGTGTCATTTATTTCTTTCACTTGTATTCAGTGTTTAACTCTTTTTCCTTGTTTATTTCCAGGGGGTCTCTTGGTCGGCCGTTGTGACCGAACGAATGGAGGGCATACAGAAAAAGCTGGAGGCGGCCAACCAGACCGAAGTTCGGGCGGTCAAGGCTGAAGAGGACCTTCGGAACTCCAACATTGAACTGGAGAGGGTCACCGGTCAAGCCAAGTCTCTGTCTGCCGACAATGAGGCTCTCAAGGAGCAGCTGAAGGAGCTGGACACTCTCCGGGCGCGCGTCGAGTGGAGAAATAAGCAGCTCAAACTTACAAGAAAGAGTGTTCGGAAGCTGCAGAAGACCCTGGAGCTGACCGAAGAAAGGTGCTACCAAATGGGGTATGATGGCGCTGTGCTAAAGGCACATTCTTTGGGCTTCGATCATACTCAGCTGGTAGATCCTTCGCTCGGGATGACGGATCCGGTTGGTCGGGAGGGGTCTGATCAACCTTTAGAGGTTTCTTCGGGCGAAGATGAGTCTCTCTCCGACGAACCTCCAGCTGATGAAGCCTTCTAATATTTTCGTAGCTTTTCAATACTTTTGAACTTGTAATATTTAACTTTGCCTTCGGGCTCACTATTCGTGCCTTCGGGCTTGTAATATTTTACTTTGCCTTCGGGCTTGCTTTATATATTTCTGCCTTTGCATAATATTCTTTTGTATGCGTCTTCGGCTTCGGCCTTAATTTGGCTTCTGTTTCTGTTCATGCGTCTTTGGCTTTGATTTGCCTTGGCATGATTTTTCTTTTTTATGCCTCTTCGGCTTCCTTTTGCCTTAGCATATTTATTTTGTTATTATGCATCTTCGGCCATTTTTGCCTTAGCATAATTTTTGCCTTTTTGTGCATCTTTGGTCGTAACCTAGCTGCCCCCGAGTATTTAAGGAGTTTTGTAAATGATTAAGGTCTCGTTCGGTCGGTTGAAAAATATTTCCTCCCGGCCTTAATTAATGTCAAAGCAACTTGAATACTAAGGCAATTTTGTAAGAGGCCAAATTTTATTCGGTCGGCCCCAAATTTGGATTCGTCAAGTATTTGTAGCTTAAAACACAATGAACTTGAACACTACCAATAAGTTAAAAGGCGCATGTTTTATACGGTCGGCCCCAAACATGGGTCTATTAAGCTTAATATTGCGTACTTAGCTTTTTGGCCATAAATGTACTTAGCTTAACAATAACGGATAAAGAATGGAGCAAAACAATCTTTTCATTAATCATGCAATTCTTACATAGACTTGATTACACAGACTTGATTATAGATTGATGCTAGCTTATGGAATTCAGAATAGAGTTGCATAAGACAAAATACTGAAGTAAAAAACAATAAAAATTGAACCAGTGAGCTTACTGGTAGAAACGTCGAAGGCGAGCAGCATGCCAGGTGTTTTTGATTGGGCTACCGTCTGGATGAGCCAATTTGTAGGTGCCCGGTCGGACCACTTCAATTACCACGTATGGACCTTCCCAGTTGGGCATAAGCTTGCCTTTTTTGGCTGGCATGGAGGTGGCTAACTCCCGAAGCACTAAGTCCCCGGTTCGGAAGGATCTCTTCTTCACCCCCGAATCATAATACTGGGCTGCCTGCAATTGGTACCTTAAGTTTCTTTGGTGGGCAGCCTCTCTTTCTTCTTCTAGCAAGTCCACATTTGCCCGGAGTCCGAACTCATTTGACTCCACGTTAAACACTTCCGTTCGATAAGACTCCAGGCCAACTTCGACAGGTAGAAGGGCATCAGTTCCGAAGGCGAGTTTAAAAGGCGTTTCCCCGGTTGAAGATCTCGTAGTTGTTCGGTAAGCCCATAGAACCCATGGTAGTTCTTCAGCCCAAAGTCCTTTAGCTTCCCCCAGCCTTTTCTTGATTCCATCAAAGATGATTTTGTTGGCCGCCTCGATCGCCCCATTTCCCTGGGGATGCCCTACCGAACTGAACTTCTGTTGTATTCCGAACTGAGCGAGGAATTTTCTGAACTTGCTCCCAATGAACTGAGTACCGTTATCGGACACACAAACCATAGGTATGCCAAACCTCAAGATGACCTGTTCTAGCATGAATTTCTTCGCGGCTTCTTCGGTAATGGCCGAAAGGGGTTTTGCTTCTATCCACTTAGTCATATAGTCGATTGCCACAATACAGTATTTTGCTTGTTTAGTGCTGGTGGGTAGGATCCCCACAATATCGACCGCCCACATGGCAAATGGGATCGGGCTAAGGACTGAAGACATCTCTTCGGGAGGCTGCTTCGGGATTGTGCTGAATAGCTGGCATTGCTTGCATTTCTTTGCATACTCTGTTGCGTCTTCTTTCATTTTAGGCCAGAAAAATCCCTGCCTAAGGATCTTGAAGGCTAAGGATCGTCCTGCCAAATGTTCTCCACAAATCCCTTCATGAACCGTCTCCAAAGCAAGCTGTTGTTCATCTTTGTCTAAACACCTAAGTAGCGGCTGGCTTACCGATCGTCTGAACAAACGGCCCCCGACCAGAGTGTAATTTCCCGACCGATACTTCACCTTCTGTGCTTCCCTTCGGTCAAGTGGTAGGACGCCTTTTTCCAAGAAGGCCCTGATGGGAGTCATCCAATTGACCCCTTGATGAATTTCCATGCACTGCTTCTTGTCTATCGAAGGTGTCTTTACTTCGGTCAGATAAATGGACCCACTTAGGTTTTGGGTTTCTGCCGAAGCTAACCTCGAGAGGGCGTCTGCCCGACTGTTGTTTTCTCTAGCTACTTGAGTTAACTCGAAAGTTTCAAACAGCAAAGATTGTTCACGTACCTTAAGGGCGTATGCCTTGGTTCGGGGATCTTTTTGCCCATACTCTCCTGAGAACTGTTTTACCACCAACATTGAATCACTGAACGCCCTAATGTGCTTAACTTCCAAATTTCTTGCCAAATCTAGCCCTGCCAAGAGTGCTTCATATTCGGCTTCGTTGTTCGTCAACGGGAAAGTGAACCTGATAGCTTGACAAATCTCGAATCCTTCTGGGCTTGTAAGGATTAGCCCTGCCCCGCACTTTTCCTTGGCGACCGACCCATCGACAAACAACTTCCATTTTCCCGGTGCCTGAATCATTTGTTCTTCAGGAGCTAAGTCATTCGGCCCCGAAAAAGAGCATTCTACCATGAAATCCGCCAATGCTTGGGCTTTGATCGAAGTCCTTGGTGTATACTCCAAATCATGCTCCCCCAGTTCGATCGCCCAAGCAACCACTCTGCCCGATGCCTCTGGTCTTTGCAATATTTTCTTTAACGGCTGGTCGGTTACAACTTTGATCGTCCTTCCCTGGAAATAGTGCCTTAGCTTTCTCGCGGCCACTACCAGTCCATAAGCGAACTTCTCTGCATTCGGATATCTTGTTTCTGCATCCTTGAGAATATGAGAAACATAGAACACCGGATGCTGGTTCCCTTCATGTTCTTTGACCAACACGGCTCCAAGTGTTCGGTCGTTCACAGCCAAGTACAGCTGCAATGTCTCCTTCGGGTCGGGTCTCATTAAGAGTGGGGCTTTCACTAAGTACTCTTTAACATCTTCGAATGCTTTCTGGCAGTTTGGCCCCCACTCGAAATTCTTGGACCCCCGAAGCACTTCAAAGAATGGTAGGGCCTTTTCGGCCGATCGGGAGATGAACCTCCTCAGGGCTGCTAGCCGTCCGGTCAGCTTTTGAATGTCCCTGATTGTCTTCGGTGCCTCCATATCAATCACTGCTTTGATCTTCTCCGGGTTGGCTTCAATTCCTCTGGCGCTAACCATGTATCCCAGAAATTTCCCACTATTTACTCCAAACGTACACTTGTTCGGATTGATCCTCATGTTGTTTCTTCTAAGCGTTTCAAAACATTCCCTCAGATCCTCGGCATGATCCCTGAAAAGGGACTTAACAATCATATCGTCCACATAGCACTCCATGTTCCGACCGATCTGGGCTTTGAAAACTTTGTTGATCATCTTTTGAAATGTTGCCCCGGCGTTCTTCAAGCCGAAAGGCATCTTTATGTAGGCATAAGTGCCATTCGGTGTGATGAATGCTGTCTTTGGGACGTCCTCGGCATTCATGGCAATTTGGTGGTATCCTGAGAATGCATCCAGAAAACTGAGTATTTGGTGCCCCGAAGTGGCATCTATCAGTTGATCAATGTTCGGCAAGGGGTAGTGGTCCTTCGGACAATGCTTATTCAGGTCGGTGTAGTCGACGCACATCCTCCACTTGCCATTAGATTTCTTCACCACCACTACGTTTGCCAACCAGTCGGGATAGTCTATCTCTTCAATGAACTTTGCTTCCAGCAATTTTTCGACTTCCACTTGGATTACTTTCTGCCTTTCCATGGCGAAATTCCTCTTCTTTTGTCTTACGGGCTTGGCTTCGGGAGCTACATTTAAACAGTGTTTGGCAACCGCAGGGTCCAAACCTGGCATATCTTCGGGATTCCATGCGAACACGTCGTGAAATTCCCTAATGACCTTGATGACTTTCTCTTTCAAATTCGGCTCCATGCTCTTTCCAATTTGGATCATCTTTCCCGACTGACCCACGTACAGTTCTACCTCTTCGGTCTCTGCAGCCGGCTCAGCAATCGGGCTTGACAGGTCGGCCCCAAACTTTTCCAACTCAATGTTCAGCAGTTGGTGGCTGCCCCCAGCTTCGGTCTCATTTCTTTTCCTCTTTCCGGCTTCGGTCATCTCAATGTCTTTGTCTTTTTCCAGATCCTCCAACATGATTATTCTGGCGGCTTTCTGATCGCCTCTCATTTCTCCAACTCCATGTTCAGTTGGGAACTTCAACTTCAGATGAGGGACAGAGGACACGGCCTGGAACAAAGATAAGGCTGGCCTTCCTAGAATTCCGTTGTACGGACTGTCGACCCGGACGACATAGAACTTTGCTTCCTTCGCCACAGTGTATGGCGCTTTCCCCATTATGACAGACAAGGTGATAGTCCCTTCTATCGGCACAGGCTGATTACCGAAACCATATAAAGGTGCCTCGTGGCATGGTTCCAGCTGTTCGCCTCCCAAATTCATCTTGCAATATGTTCGGTGATATAGAATGTTGACTGAGCTCCCTTCGTCCACCAGCACTTTCCATATCTTGTTTTCCCCGATTACTGGGTTTATAACAAGTGGGTCTTCGTGCGGCCATATCACATCCTCATAGTCATCTTCGGTGAAGGAGATAGGTAGTGGTTGCTTGGCTGAACTCGACTGGTACAGGTTGTAGATCTGTCTGGCATACTTTTTCCTTGCTGTCTTACTGTCCCGATCAAGTACTGTTCCTCCGGAAATTGTCCTGACCTCCCCCCGGTATTTCTCCGAACTTTCAGCATCCTTCCTCTTCTCCTTGGATTCGAGTTTGTCCCTCAAGTCGCCCACAAATTGGGTCAGTTCCCCATCTTTGATCATTCTTTCAATTAACTTCTTCAAATGATAGCACTCTTCGGTGTTGTGACCTTTGTCCCGATGGTAGTCACAATATTTGCTGTCGCTTCTTCTGTTCTCAGGGGTCTTCAACTTGGGTGGTCTGACAAACCCAGGTTTACCCTTTATCTCGTGGAGAATCTTCGAGATAGGTGTGTTTAACGGTGTGAACACAGTGCTATCTCTATCTCTTCTTCGTTCGGCCCCTTTGTCGGGCCTTGTATCATTCAACCTGCTCTTGATATCTCCTCGACCCCTTCGGTCGTCTCTTCTGTCGTCCCTTCGGTCATCCCTTCGGTCATACCTATCATTTTTCTTCTCCTTGTACCCCCCAATTGATTCCAATTTTCTTCTAATGGCCTCTCCTCTCACATATATATCATTTAAAGATTTGGGAGGCATATCATAAAGAGAGGACCGAAGTTTCTTACCTTTGATAGGGTCGAGGCCTGCCGCGAGGAACCCAGCCGCCTTGACTTTGTCCAAGTTGGTGACCATACCGGCTTCCTCTTTGAACCTTGCTAAGTAATCACCCAAATCTTCGTTCTGCCCCTGCCTGCAGTGGATCAGGGCTTCAGTATCCTTCTCTCTTCGGCACAAATGTGAGTAGTGCCTCAAGAATTTTTTCTTCACTTGCTCATACGAGCCTATCGACCTAGGTCTTAGCGACCTGTACCACATGGACGCATTTCCCTTCAGGTAGGTTTTGAACATCTTACATAGCATCACATCGCAGTGCCCCATCCCAGTCATGAGCGATTCGTATTTCTCACAATGATCTTCGGGGTCACCCTTTCCGTTAAATTCATTCATCTTCGGGAACTGCCTTCCGGGAGGCGGTCGAAAGTGTTCGACGTCTTCGGTCACCACTGGCTCGTGGCTGACCTTTCTCTCTCCAAACATGGCCTTCTCAATTCTCCGGATGCGGTCGTCCGTGTGTGGACCCTCCTCTTCAGAATCGGAGGAATAAACCACCTTTGACCGGGTTCTCCTCGAGTATGATTCCGAGTCCCCCGACTCATCTTCATCATTTCTTGTTCTTGGCCTCTTATCTCTTCGTTCGTCCATCTCCGTGTCTTCGGCTTCTAGAGCCTCGCGGAGGGTCTTTTCTTGTAGCTCGATCTCCTCCCTTTGGAGCTTTAGGGCCTCTAGCTTTAAACGGTCGGCCTCCCTCTTTTTGGCCAGACGTTCGGCCTCCTTACTGCTTTTCTCCTTTTCTATTTCTTTCCGTTTCCCCTTGGCTTTTTGTTCTTCTCGCCACTTCATCAGAATTTCCCTTTGTTCTTCGGGAGACGGTATGTCCCCCTCTTCGTCGAAAATCAAAAGCCTTGGGGTGATGGGAGGAGTGGTGCGAGTATTTCCGGCTACAGTGCTATCGTCAGCTGTTGGTATCTCGGTTTCATTCGCCATTGCTAACTGTATAATTCAACACAAACGCAACTCTACGTTTCCCACAGACGGCGCCAAATGTTACAACCAATTTCCGTCGGTGTATCTGTTCGGTCGGACCTGCAATTGAAGAAGAATGCGAGGGTGTGGCCCCCCGATTCACCTCCGGTGTGAGAATAAGTTAATTGGTTCTTTGATGAGTAAAGGTAAACGCAGAGTGTTTGTATTGTCTAAATTGTGTGTAAGTAATTGAATGAATGATATCAAACCTCTGTTAACCCTTTTAATTCTCTATCTTGGCAGTTATCGGGGAGTGGGACGAAATGGAGAACGTGTCCAACGTTCCCACGTTCCCAGGAACGCAAACGAATGGACCGTTACGCATAGCGGGGCCGAATGATACGGGCTATCGTCAGTCTGAAGCCTCTCCAAACCAATTATCCTTCTTGGGCTTTCGGTCCAGCCCGGTAAGAAGTTGGGCTAACAGGGTTGTTTCGCGCTCTGTTCCTCCCGAGGTCTATTCTGCAACCAGGAATTCTTGGAGAAGCATAACCCGAGTGATTTTCCTACCAATCTGTTCCATGTATGCCTCCATGGATTTTTGTTTACCATTGGAACTAATGGGATGATGGCTTTTGATCTAAACAAGGAGGTATTTATTTGTAATATTAAGCTTCCTGTGATCAGCTCTAGTGATGCTCACTTAAACAAAGACCTCATCATTGACTTCAAGGATTCTGTTGCTATTTGCAAAGGATATATTAATAAGGTTGACTTGTGGACATTAGATGACGAGGCATGCTTTCGTGGTAGCGGTGAAATTAATGCATCATGGACTATGATGTTCAGTATTGGTTTAAGTGTACCACTAGATTATGTCGAGGGGTTTTTCAAAAAACTAATCACTTGCTCTGCGTCTGATGATGATTCGGATAGAGTCACAAATGACCGCTTCTCTCTTTGAGTGATTCAAAAAGGTTATTGCAGAGGTAGTGATATGAATCTAGTTCTTTGGTGGTTCGCATTTGTGTATATCAAAATGCGAAACATATACAGTAATATTTGAATTGATGATGTTAATCGAAAGTGTAAATAAATACAAGCTCTTTTTGTTATATATTTTACGGAAACTGAGAAATGTGACACACATTAAAAAAAGTTAAATTGCTATATAAGCAATTAAGCATAAGCTCTTTTGAATCTGTCATAGCTCAATCGTATTATCCTAGGATATGTTATGACTTCACAATTTATAGAAGTAGAGTTAAATCTAGCTAAGCATTACAGTAGAAGAATTCTTTTTTCTTTTGAATATATTTAGTGTTGTCTTCAGGCCTCTGTTCCTGCCAATTTACATTTATTTTTAATATATTATTTCCCAGCCCCCTCCCCACTACGTGACACTTTAAGTTACTCCCTCTGTCTCATAATCCTCTTCTCCTTTCCAATGTCGGTCATGTTCATAACATGAGACAAATTACTAATTTACGCATAATCTATAAGACCAAATATAGTCATGAGTGATCTTGTTGGATTCGTATTTATGAGTACTTTAATACAGTGAAGTTTTTATATTTAAAACTAATACGAAATTGAAGATATTAACGATCAAAAGTGTGCGTTGGCAAACGTGTCCGGCCGAAATGGGAAGAGTTTTTTGAGACGGAGGGAGTACTTGATATTCAGGCTATGTGGTGGTACTCTACAAAGATCATATATATATATATATATATATATAGGCAAGTGCTCAAATACAAACCATTCTTAAAATGAGAACCTACAAACCAACAATAAATTAATTATATTTCATTTATTCTAAGGTTCCCGCCAAGGGTACCTTCACAAAAGTTGCTTAAAATAATTGGCTCTATCCAACAAAAAAAAAAAAAAAAAAAACTTGCCGTGGAAATGCGAAGCATTTAAGACAGTAAACGGATGAGTTAGGTAGTCATGAGGGCCGAAGGCCCTCGACACACCCGTCAATCGTCTATTGCCTTTACCATTGATTGCCATTCCTTACAACTTTAGAATGATAAAGGCGCGAAGCGCCGTACAAGAAGGTGCGAAGCACCGTTAACCAGTGAAATCCACTGCCACGTCATCACGTGAACAATGATTTTTTTTTATTTTTTTATTTTTTTTATTTTTTTGTTGGATAGAGCCAATTATTTTAAACGTTTTTTGTATTGGGGTACCCCTAGTTTGGTCATTAGATTAGCTTGAAATATTAAATTTTGCTTGGTTTGTAGGTTTGTATTTTAAGGAGGTTTGTATTGGGGTAGCCCCCTATATATATATTTCGATGGTGTGCTGGTTTTATGTTGCTCTGTTAACAAGAAAGTTTGCAGGCTAAAAACTCACTGACAATTATGTATATTGTTGCAGGGTACCAGGCCACAGAATGCTCCGATGAGTTGATGACACTCTAACGAGGTTAATGACCACAAGGAATCGAGGTTAATTACTTCCTTTATGTCTCGGAATTCATTTTTAGATAAATTTATGTCGTGTGGATAAAGGAATTCCTTTATATCGGAATTCCTTTATATTGTAGCCTTGATCATTAACATATAAGTTATACAACTCAATAAATAATAAGCGGGATAAAAATTGGAGGAAGACTTCTAAGAAGTCAAGAGCTACCGCCGCCTTTACACTAAGAGGATTTTTGTTGTGACAAGTTACTGAAAAAACTTGGCCAAGTAAGTTGTGTCGTCATGCACACCATTAGCATTGTTCACAATGGTCTGCACAGCTTCCGAACCATGTGGGAAAGCAGATAATAAACATGTCAATTCGATCATAGCCTTTCTTGAAAATAGAATTTAGTACCCGTGAGATACCAACTTCACAGGGAGTGAAACTAGCTCATCATATGCTGCATACATTAAAATTGTTAACCTGAGGACGAAAGTAGCCTGATTTTTGATGTCTCCCCTGTAGTCTATTTTCACCATCTCAAGAAGGCGTTGAACAACATTAGGCCCTAGCCAGACTTACAGCTAAACTTGTGTCTCCAGTGCCTACTCATTTTACGAGTAACTATTTGTGGCTTTTGCCAGATTTCTAGTGTCATGGGACATTCAGGAACGAGGAATGGAATCAAAATTTTAAGACTAGGGATACCAAAATTAGTTTACAAAATTTTCCCCAAATACACATGGCACCTGTATTCACACCAATAAAACCAATCAAAAAATTCATACTGCCACCAACCATGCCAGTAACAATTCTTTTTACCAAATTTTGTGCCTCTAGCACTACTCAAATTTTAATGTGTTTGTTTTACTAATTATTTATTATCAGCCGGGGGCTTAAATGAAAAAAAAAAACTAGTTTTGTCATTGTGCACATCAAATCTCATTCTACTCGTATCCTAGCTCACCAGAGAGCTTAGATTTGCCTCAATTTTTTGTCTCGGTTGTTTGAACATAACCATTAATTGGTATAAAAATTCGTATGTTACATATTTTACTAGCAAAAGTGAAGTGTGTGATTTTTTTTTTTAAAGAATGTGGCATGCCTTCAAAATGGAAATTGGATAAAAACGATATATAGAAAATAGAACAATAATTTAGGACAACAAGGATAAATACAGTGATACAGTAATTAGCAAAAAAAATAAAATAGTGATAACCTAACCTGAAATCTATATAATAGGAGAACACGTTCGGTTATCCTGAGCAAATTTATTCATTCCAAGCCTACTTCCAAACCTAACCTGAAATCTTTGAAAAAATAATGGATACAAGGATTTGAACCCAAGACCTCGCATTGGTCAATTCATCCCTCCAACCATTTGAGCTACATGAGTATTTTGTGATAAAAATAAAATTCATTAACTACATACATAAATGTTTTTTTTGTTTATGTTCTATTTCACTATTTATTGAAGATGGATCAAGTGTTTCACTAAATTTCTAACCAATTGAGCTATGTGATCATTTGAGTTAATACTAAAATTCATCAACTACATACATAAATATTTATTTATTTATACTTTATTCAATATTTTATTTTACAATTTATAAGTTAGGCCTAATAAGTCCAAGTATCAAACTTTTTATATTCTCTCAAGTATTGTATAGATTTATTTTGGGTTTAAGAATATGTTAATTAAGCCCGATCCAAGTATTTAATAATTTTTGTACTTAAGAATATGTTAATCAAGCCCGACCAGAGTACCGACCGGCTACGAAACTTTTAATGTTTCGGGTTTAATAGTACATTATAGTTGTAGGCCTATAATTATTCTTTTGTGATAAATTATTTACTTTTCTTAACAATATCATAAATGGAGCGCATAATTGTTTGTAACTAATTTTAGTATGACATTTTTATATGAATTAAACTATATTAACTATTGTTAGTGAAACTAGAAACAACTAATATATATGAATAGTACATATTAACAAAAGTATGAATAGTAAGAAAATTATCCAAAATATATAATATACAAATAAGATTGGATAACATAACCATTATTTATAAATAATTACACAGAATATGTTGTTTATTTATAAAATAGAATTATGAGTTATCAATTATTGACTAAATACTTGCATGAAATATATAGTTGAATTATAAAGATTTTTTTCAATAATATATTGGAATAAATTGTATATAATATTTGACAAAGTATAATGATGAATTCAATGTCAAAGTATAGGGAAATGAGACATGAACAATTTTAGCTCATGATGATGGAAGCACGAAAAATATCTATCGAGACGTAATTCATCAATTCTCAAGCGCATAGGTCAAGAGAATGATAAGTTTGTTACGCAAGGTAGATCTGTTAAGTCAATTATTCATAATTGAATTTTATGATATCTTGAAAGATAAATAGATGTCGAAAAAGAAACAAAGACAATGAATTCTTAAATATCAAGAGATTAGAAAAAAGAGAGGGAAAAGTTAGAAAAAGAGTTTTAAGAACTTAAAGAACAAGGCCTGGACAAAGTTTTAAATGATTGTTATTAAAATCAGGACCAGAACTTACACTTTCGGAATAGAATAGCTTGAAGGATATTTAGATTTTACCTTAAAAATGGTTATAAATTAGATAAAGGAATGTACCATTTTCGAAGAACCAATGGTTAGAATTGTAAGTGTTCTGAAAAGTCATCTTAATTAGAAAGCACCCACCGAATACTTCAATCATATTCTATGATCCACAATAAATTAAAAAAAATATTATGATTGCTATCAATACTACTCGTATCAAATTTCAAATTATAAACTTGCACATACTTAACTAACGACATTAACATAATTTGATTTATAAATATATTTAAGCTACCGGCCCGTGCCTTGCACGGGATTTTATGCTAGTATATCTAATGCACCAACAAGGGGTTTTCCTGAGCAAATTAATTCATAGGCAGTATATCTAATGCACCAACAAGGGGTTTTCCTGAGCAAATTAATTCATAGGCTCGGTCCCTCCGAACCTCACTCCAAACCTAACTCTAAATATTTGTAAAAATAATGCTATTCAAAGAAAAATAATGCTATTCAAAGGGTTTGAACCCATGACCTTGCATAACTAAATGGAACACCATAACCAGTTGAGCTGTGTGAGCATTTGAGTTAATATTAAAAATCATTAGCAACATACATAAATAGGGTATGATTCAGGTGAGAACACGTATATGTTGGATAACAATGAGAACATCACATTTCAAGCTATTCTAAAGGGCCCCGCCAGGGGCACCAAATACAAAAAAGTCTTATAATTCTACCCTCTATTCATTCATCAAAAAAAAAAGTTTTAATAATTTTTTTTAAAAAAATATAAAAATGATGACAAGGCAGCAATTTTTTTTTTTTTAATATTTTTGTTAATTTTTTTGTTAATTTTTTTTGTTATGAATGGATAGAGGGTAGAATTATAAGACTTTTTTATGAAGGTGTCCCTAGCAAGGCCCTTTAAAATAGGTTGAAATGTGGTGAATATGTGTGTTCTCACACTAACATGTGTTCTCACTGGAGCATGACCCTACATAAATATTTGTATAATGTATAATCCCAATAATTAAACATACACATATACATACATACATACATACACCATACATACATAAATAATTATACATGAATACGTACATACACACATACATACATACATACATACATACATACATACATACATACATACTTACATACATATATACATAATACATCCATACATACTTACATAAATATTAATTATACATGCATGCATACATACATACATTTATGTTAAAAAAATCTATTAATATTTCATTATTTGTAATCTATTAATTGTTGTATAATTAATATGCATATTTATACATACATAAACATGTACAAACATAAATACAGACATATATAAATTTCTATGGATATATAATAATTTACTATAATATTATATAAATACATACATACTATGTACCATACATACATACATACATACATACATACATACATACATACATACATACATACATATCCTTTATTATCATACTTGAGTCTACCACACGTCAGTTAACCAATCAGAATCGAGGAATTATTTTAAGACCAATCAGAGCTAATTCCTAAAATTTAGACATTTCCTTATTTACAATCTCACCCCACCTCTTTAACCATGGTTAGTTAACACTTTTAATTTAAATACACTTATAATTTTATTTAACATATCCATAAATACCTATTTTTTAAATCAAAAAATATTTACTATAAAATCACAATTTTAATTTGAAATCAATCACGATATACCACTATATATTTAAATTTAAATTTCATAATTAATCATTCATTAACCAACCACTCTTTTAGTATTAAGTCAATTATTTTTAATTTTAAAAAATTTCTACTAACCGTAAATATTATTTTCTATAAATCCGCATAACAATATATTACATATGGTTATTTATCTTTTACTTATGAATTATTTTTTAACATCCTTTATTATAATAAAGGATACCCGAATCTAACATGTATTAGTTAACTAATCACAAAATTGTGAATTATTTTAACATCATTCAGAATCTATTAAATTTAAATCAATTAAACTTAATGTAACATGTTTCTCTATTGGATCTAGATTCTACGTTTGAGCCAAGACTAAACTCAAATCGAGTTACACTCATTAACAATTAATTTTCATTTTTTCATATCAATTAACTAAACATAATAACTACTAACTTTTATTTTAACGGGTAACTAATAATCAATTTATATAAACTAAAATTCTTACAAACTAAAATATATAATAATTACATCAATTTAAACATTACAGGAAATTTAAGGCGCTTATTCCTTATTTCCCATCAGACTTAGCCAACTTTGATAAATTAATTGTATGCATCAATTCTTCTCATGCCTAAATCATATCAATTTCGGTTAATGTACAACTTTTTTTTTTTATTATATGGCATTCGATACTTGGACAAATTATCTTTTTATTTGTATATATGTATTATATGTGTCATGTTTTAATTGTCCAATAAATTCAACAGAAAAACGTTTGTGACAAAAAAATAGAAAACGATTTAGGTTATCATCATCTCAGTCCGGATTCTCTCAGAGTTACTTCCCATTAGAATATTCAATAGCAAACTTCAATAATTCAGCGACTTATTAAATTGTATGCATCAATCCTTTTCACATTACACTGATTTGTTTACATTATTAGGCGTGCCTGTAGAAAAATGTTTTTTTACAGTGTTGGGTTGTCAATGTTATTCAGTGATTACTTAACAATTTTATTCTAAATACAATAATTATTTAATTTAAAAATTTATACATTAATACATGAATCTTTTATATTTATAATAGATATTTTGATATCTCAAACTTTCAATTTAAAATCATGTGGTACAATTAAAATCTTGAATTAAAAATTATTAACAATATAAAAGTATTTACCACACTATTCTAAATACACATTCAAAATTTAAGTTATGTAAAGTATTAAATAATTCAGTCATAAAAAAAAGCTAATCAACCAATTAAAATGTTAGAATGAATTTTATACCAATCATCTTTTAACATTTTAATTATGAAATTTTTTAACTATGCAATAATTAATGAGAAAAAATTTGACCTGACAATATATTTGAATTATTCAAAATATTAAATATACACTTAAATAGTACTTTACATTATTTAGTATATAAATTATCAATCAAAAATAAAAAATATTACAGAGTCAATGAAAATATTGTTAGTGAATATTTCCATAATAAATTGGTTAATTTAGCACAAATTTTCTTATAAATCACTATTAATTTATTGATAATTAATTTATCAATAAAAGGACATATGTCATACACAAAAATAATCAAACCTGTAAATATCATGGGCATACAACATCTACAAAAATAATTAAAATTGAGCAAACACATAGTAAATTATATCACTAATTTCCTTTATCCAATCATTGAATAGATCTTCGATTATGGTACATCTCTAGCTTATGTCACTAAATTATATAGTCTTTTCGGCGAGATAATCTAACAATTTGTTATAAACGTGAGGAATATGTATATCTGATTTGTCATAACGTATTCAAACGACCGACCAGAACTGTGATTCTATACTATCCAAATAATATAACAAAATCTAATATATGGGTATACAAAATCCACGAACTGGATATTAGCCTTTCAATAAAGAGAGATATTTAGATAAAGCCAAAGTAAAATCAAGGAAAAGAAAATAACGCTTATCATTTACAAGGAGTTAGTAAAAAATCTAATATTTTGGTAGATAAAATCCACCAACGGGCAACTTGGTACTAGACTCTCAATGATATTTTTATTCAAAAATAAAGAAAAACCAATATATTTTTTTTAAAAAAACTTAAAAAACTAATATCAGCTCCTAAACTTTAGTTTAGCATCTTTTGGGAAAGGTGGAGAGAGAGAGCAGCAACTACAGTTTTTGTTATAAAAATTATTAATAATGATAAATAAAAAGGTTGATACACTTAAAATTATATATTGGTTTTATTAAAATTGTGCCTTTTTAAATTTTGTATTTTTGAATTAAAGTAATAGTATCAATTCCTATATCTTAACCTAAGAGTATATATTGAATTTGTTTGGTTGGTTGACTATATTTTTTTATATCAAAGAAGCATAAAAAATGGTTAAGAAAACTAAATAACTTGGTAAAAAAATTCTACACAAAGAGAGATATTTGTTAACGAGAAATAAGAAAAAATAAAAATGAGGGTTTCATTTTGTTTGGGAGACTTTACACCATGCATGCTACTCTTAGTTTTGTTTTGTAACATCTCAATGTAGTTCTAAGACATATAATATATATTTACATAACTCGGATACATAGTAATATTTCATATAATTGTAAAAAAAAATTCTATTCGCGTATTTCATTTCATTTCGTGCACACGAAAAAATTTGTGTAATTTAATGTCATTTTGTGTTCTAATTTCGGGTACACGATTTAATATCATGTCATTTTCGTTCAACCTAAAGTACATGACATGAATGTACAAAACGATTTGTCAGGTCTGCATAAGTTATTTCTTCTTATATACGTAGAAAAATATACCCACTGTTAAAGGAATTTCATGTTATTTAACCCAAAATCTGAATTACAAGGACATATACATAACAATGTGATTACGTGTTTATAAATTACACACTTGATTTCAATTTTATGGACAGTAGCTTATTTTCACAAGTTAGTTAAATTAAAAAAAGATAGGTCATACTCATTTTCATATGTCTTATTTTAAGAATAAAAGAAAACTAAAATTTATTATTCCATGTTTGACTGGAAAAGAATAAAAAAAACCAAAATACAAACTTCCAAACTGAAAATGCACATTTTAAATTGTCTTTACAAATAAGCTAAGAGCAATAACCATAAAATCTAACAATTATATGTTACTCTAAGAGCGCGATTTATTGAATTTGTTTGGTTAGTTGATAATTTTTTTTATAATAAATCAATTCATTAATAAAAAGACATATAATTTGTAAAAATGATATTGAACAATCACATAGCAAACTAGATTAGATGAAAGTTTTTTTGTTATAACTACGTTCATTACATATATCTTGCACAGTAGATATCATTTCTCATATCGCTGAAACATGCAACCTTTTTCTGATAGACAATCAAATGATTTATTGGAGTCGTGAGGATTAAGTTTCTACACATGTTTAATATGTAATCGAAAAATTAACCACGACCATACAAATATTTTCAATAAATTAATATAACAAATATTTTAAGGATTCCATATTTAATAAATATACCGATTCTCAGAATATGGGTGAAAATTTTGTTAACATGATACGTAGAAATATTATCTAACAAAGAGAGAAATAAAATGAAAGATAAATTAAAAAAATACAATAAAGAGGGATTTTGAACTTTTCAACGAGGGTTATATTTGTTTTGATGATTGATTCATAATATTAATTCATTGGTATGAATTTACGGATAAGTAATTTTATACTTACGTTAATTAAAATTCCAATAAAATTATATATTTTTCTAAATAAAAAATGAAATAATATATTTATATTAATTTATTAATACAATTTATCGGTCGGTGCGTAGCACGGGTATAACGCTAGTATTTATGTTGTATAATCTATTAATATTTCATTATTTGTAATTTATTAATTTTTGTATAATTAATATGCATATTTATACATACATATACAAACATAAATACATACATATCCAAATTTCTATGGATATATAATAATATAGTATAATATTATATACATACATACATACTATATATTTTTGTTTATATATATTAATTTGTAGATAAATCTCAGTTGGCTTACCTCAGATAATTTATAATTATTAATTATAATGTATATTTGTAGATAATTATATATTAATGTATAATTATTAATTATACATGCATACGCACATACATACATACATACATAATTATTAATTATATGCATGCATACATACATACATACATGCATGCATACATACATACATACATACATACATACATACAATATATACATATATTGTGTTGTACAATCTATTAATATTTCATTATTTGTAATCTATTAATTGTTGTATAATTATTATGCATATTTATACATACATACACATGTACAAACATAACTACATACATATATAAATTTTTGTAGATATATAATAATATACTATAATATTATATACATACATACATACTATATATATAGCAGACATACATACATACATACATACATACATACATACATACATACATACATATATACATACATACATTTATGTTGTGTAATCTATTAATATTTCATTATTTGTAATCTATTAATTATTGTATAATTAATATGCATATTTATACATACATACACATGTACAAACATAAATACATACATATATAATTTTTTGTGGATATGTAATAATGTACTATAATATTCACTAACATATACCATATCTTATTTATCATTTTAGATCTACTGTAATTATTTACGAATTAAATATTATAAAAAAATATCACAATACAAAAAAAGAACCTTCATGCGTATATATAAGTATATATAATACAAACTTGTATTAACATTAACTATCGTAAAACTCACCAATCACATCTTTAATACGTAAACGCACAAAACAATATAACAAACACACACATACACACACATATATATAATAGAGCAAATGTAACTGCCTATTAACCCATATAAAAAGTTATATTTACCCCTACTAATTATATCTATGTTATATTTCCGGGGGCTATTTGGGTATTGGAACACTAACATATTTATTACATAATAATAACTGATATGAACTAATATGCATTTATTATTATGTAATTAATACTTGTATGTATCTCTGTATCCATCCACGTTAACTCTATATAATTATATTTCGAAGTACGGTTTTGATCTTAGCATTGACCAATTTATTACATATCGTTCAAGTTTGATTTAACAATACAAAACATAGCGTAAAATATAAACAGATTTAATTTAATCAGAATTATCATTTGCATGTCACGATCGGGTATTGCATAAATTCTATCTACTCACAAAAATTGCTGTGAAAATATGAACAATCGAAGATATCAACAATCCAATACTGCGTGATCACGAATAATTCATAAATATTTGTAATCTAGAGCATGCCCGTGCCTTGCACGGGCTACAAAGGTAGTTAATAATAATAAAGTAAGATATAAAATGAAAAGAAATAGTTTAGGATGTGAGATACTCCTATCAGATATCATCAAAACCCTTATGCTAAAACATTTAAAACTCAACCGAAACCAAAACCCTGACCAGGGTTAAGAATTTTATATCTCTCCAGTTTTATCAACGACGTTCAAGTCTCTAAAAACAAAAGATGTAAGCATCATATCTTATATATATATATATAAGATATAAACTAAACCCTAATCTAATATTTAAAGCTAATCTAGTGACCAAACTAGGGGTACCCAATACAAAAAGTTTATAATATTCTAGGCTCCATTCAGGAAGAAAAAAAAGTTACTGTTCACGCTGATGACGTGGCAGTGACGTCATCGAGTGAACAGTGATTTTTTTGTTTTGTTTTGTTTTTTTTTTGTTGGATGGAGCCAAGAATATTATAAACTTTTTGTGAAGGTGCCCCTAGCGGGGCCATTAGAATAGATAACCCAACAAATACACTTAATTCTCAAATCCACTAAAAAATCGAATAAAACGATACAACTTCTCAAAATCCAATATCTTACAATTCATAAAATAAAAATACAACTAAAATCTTTAAATATCGCAACTCGCACTCTTCCCAAAGGTAGCCCACCTAAATAAGATCACCTGCCGGTAGGAATAAGAAAAACAAAGAACCGGCAGTGAGCGAAAAGCTCATATACGGATACAAAACAAAGCACAAGCTGAACAAAATTAAATAGTTGAACAAGTTAAGAATAAAAATGAATATCTGAATAAATGACAATGAGACATAGCGAATGTGATAATGGAAAGTAAATACTCAACTCACAATATAAAAATAAATGCTCTCAAATCAAAATAAACTTACTCTAACAAATAATCATATCTCTTACGCATAATTAACACATTAACAAAAAAAAACATATATTTGCACATAAACTAATATAAATATTATCTAACTAAAATTTTCTAATCCTTAATATAAAATAATATACACAAAAATATTCATAAAAAATACGGGATGTTACATTCTTCCCTCTTAATAGAAATTTCGTCCTCGAAATTTATCTTGCACCTCTACTCGAAATGATAGCGATAACGAACACGAAAAATTTTTGCTGGTCTCCCACGTAGCCTCTTATTGTACTAACATTCAAAAAACCACGCTTTCTACTTTCGCACTTAGAATAAAACTATGTGGAAACCTATAGCGTTCTTGTTATCCTCCGTGGTTCAAATTTTCACGAATGATTCAACATTAGCCGTAGAGAATCTATAACCCAAATCTAATTAGCAGCTCTCGTCATCATAGAACACGATTAAATATTGCACGGAAAGACGATTCCAGATGATCACGAAAAGATAGTAGAAGAACACCAACAATTAAAATTTTCTTAACTAACCATCCTCCATACTATCTACCCATACTGACAGGTCAAGCCTAAAGGCAAGTCTAACTATCTACCCATACTCACAGGTCAAGCCTAGAGGCACGTCTAATGCTCAAGCTCTATTTTACTACTATCCAAACCTCACATCGAGCCTAAAGGCAAGTCTACAGAATCTATAAACTCTAGCTCTGATACCAACTTTAACAACCCAACAAATACACTTAATTCTAAAATCCACTAAAAATCGAATAAAACGATACAACTTCTCAAAATCCAATATCTTACAATTCATAAAATAAAAATACAACTAAAATCTTTAAATATCGCAACTCGCACTCTTCCCAAAGGTAGCCCACCTAAATAAGATCACCTGCCGGTAGGAATAAGAAAAACAAAGAACTGGCAGTGAGCGAAAAGCTCATATACGGATACAAAACAAAGCACAAGCTGAACAAAATTAAATAGCTGAACAAGTTAAGAATAAAAATGAATATCTGAATAAATGACAATGAGAGATAGCGAATGTGATAATGGAAAGTAAATACTCAGCTCACAATATAAAAATAAATGCTCTCAAATCAAAATAAACTTACTCTAACAAATAATCATATCTCTTACGCATAATTAACACATTAACAGAAACAAAGATATAATCGATAAAATATAATCTAACTCATAGACATACACATGCAAATAATATCCAAATAACTTACTTACAAACATGGGAGACGTTCTTACACAAACAGGGGCGTAGCATAAAGCAAATACCACCCGAATTCAGACAGGGATCGCAAGGCAATAAGCACGTGCTACCCAGAATGACCAAAAACACACAAAAACTGACTAGTCATGACTATACGTGTCCCATTGCTCCGGTGACACGCCTACGCTATTTATACACCGCATAGGAAGTGCCAAACACGAGATTACCCGCTCGCGACGGATGTATTTCGAACTCCCAAATCATATTAAAATCACAAATAACTTACATACAACTTACACATAACTTACTCCAGAAAGATGTCTCAAATCATACTTATATCATAAATAATTAAAAACACATTGATATAATATCACAAAACATAATATCAAACAAAATAGAGTAGAGAAACTAAAATCAGAACTGACCAGTCCCAAAGAAATACAATTTACTCTATAAATATGAACTCAAATGAAAAAGTATAAAACACAGAACTTGTAGAGAATTCTGAGACCTTTCCAGAATGGTAAGGCTCGTTAAAAACGGAGAAGTAACGAATTCAGAAACAATGAAAATGTGGACTGCAATAACAGAATCAGGCACTGATCACAGTAGTAATTCGATATTTAAGACAACGAAATCACAGAATTGGTCAGCGGAACATAAACACAAAACCCAGAGGTCGAAACAAGCTTTCCAGAATGGTATCGCTCATAATTAATGAACAATTTTTCGATTTACTATGAATTTAAGTTAGGACGTACAAACATAATTTAACACACTAGATTTACAAACGACAGATTTTGACATATTTACAAGCTGAATTTCAGAAAACACAAAGAACGAAAGTTGTAGATAATTCAAATATCTTTCCAGGAGATCAAGAATCAACCCAATCCGATGAATAATGAATTTTATATGAATTTAAAAAGAATTCAGGACAAGGCAAAATAACGAACATTGAACAACAATGCGAATAGAAAAGAGGAATCAAGATATCCGTACCTCAAAACTCAAAGATTATGAATGCTACTCAAGATATTCAGGTCCTCTAATCCAAAAACCCTAATTCATGTATACGCAATCCATGAAAATCAGAAATCTTAATTAGTACCTAAACGCAAGATAATCGAAATATAATCAATATACATCAATGTGGATATGCATCTATTACCTTGAACTCCAAGTCCTTTCTCCAATTAGGTTTCTCCTTCTCATCTTTCTCTTTCTTCTCCCCCCTCCATTCTTTCTCTCTTCTGCTCCTCTCTTCTAAAATAACGTAAGTCTCGATCCCTTTTTTTTAACTTTTTTTTTCTTTTACAAACCCTCACTATGTTTTCTCCCTTTTTTATCTATTCCTTTTTTTACTACTAGTATCCTAATTACAAAAAAAAACATATATTTGCACATAAACTAATATAAATATTATCTAACTAAAATTTTCTAATCCTTAATATAAAATAATATACACAAAAATATTCATAATATAATTTATTTAGTGTTGGTTTCTAGTTTCTATTTTAAGGGAGGTTTCTATTTGATCACTAGCCTATATATATATAGGGTCTTGTTCTAATAGAAACTAATTTAGAATAGAAACTAGAAACTAAACCTAAATTAAATATTTCAAACTAATCTAATAACCAAATTAGGGGTACCCCAATACAAAAAAACGTTTAAAATTATTGGCTCTATTCAACAAAAAAAAAGTTACTGTTCACGTGATGACGTGGCACGTGAACAGTAACTTTTTTTATTTTTTTATATTTTTGTTGAATAGAACCAAGAATTTTATAAGTTTTTTGTGAAGGTGCCCCTAGCGGGGCTATTAAAATAAATAAAATATAATTTATTTAGTGTAGGATTCTAGTTTCTATTCTAAGGTTGGTTTCTATTTGAATGCTAGCCGGCTAGTGATCAAATAGAAACCTCCCTTAAAATAGAAACTAGAAACCAACACTAAATAAATTATATTTCATTTATTCTAATGGCCCCTCCAGGGGCACCTTCACAAAAAGTGTTTAAAATTATTGGCTCCATCAAAAAAAAAAATACTATTCACGCTGACGTCACTGCCACGTCAGCAGTGAACAGTAATATTTTTTTTTTTGCTGGATGGATCCAATTATATTATAAACTTTTTGTATTGGGGTCCCCCTAGTTTGGTCATTAGATTAACTTTAAATATTATATCAGGGTTTAGTTTCTAGTTTTTATTATAATTTGGTTTCTATTTGAGTAAGACCCTATATATATATATATTCCGTTTGATTTGTTTTGCTTTGTTCATGAGGAGTTGCATAAAAAAGTGTTGGAGTTTGATTTTGTTTACTTAGTATTTCTGATCGATTTTGTTTTGCTTTGTTCAAGTATGAGGAGTTGCATAAAAAAGTGTTGGAGTAGGTTAAGTGCGATAAAATCTTTGGTGATATGAAACAACTTTACAGTCTTCTATCTCTTTTCTGATAAGAAAGCGCTCTTAGTTCAGTTCGGTAGAACGCGGGTCTCCAAAACCCGATGTCGTAGGTTCAAATCCTACAGAGCGTGATTTCATCCTTATTTTTCTTAGATCAAATTAGACTAAAAGAGCTTCACTAAAGTAAAACTACTCAGGATGATAAGCAGAACAGAGAGGTATTTTTTGATTTCGTTTTCATTTTTTTCAGAAACATGCAAGCACTTTTCAATATTTTTTGATTTGGTTTGATATATTATTAATAAATTTAGGGACCCATATCATCCGAAGAAAAGAGATTGGCGTCGATAAAAAACACACATGAATATGATTATGAAGATGATGATAGTAGCACATATGCCGGTGGTGATCACATCAGCGTTGATGATGATAGCAGTGCCGTCTTTTTTGATGAAGCTGACTCTGAGGAGGATTACATCAGCGATGATGATGGTTTGATAATTAACAAGGTTGATGGCCTTACAGATTTTGATGAATTTAGACGTAACATCCCAACTGATGATGTATACGTCTGTGACTCTGCTGACTCTGACTCCAACTCTTCAGACTATGACTCTGACTCTTCAGACCATGAGGATGGTGTGGATTTCATTATGACACCATACCTAGCCGCCCTCTACCCAAGAGTCTTCTAAAGTAGTAGTCTTTGTGTTTTCAGTAACACGTACTTTGTTTATTTTATATTAATAATTCTTGTATTTCCATTTGCTTGCTTTCCCCTGAGTTGCTTGCAGTTGAACATTTTACTTTTATATATATGATATGATTGAATTTTTTGGCTCTTTTGCTTTCAATTTTTAGGTTCAATTGTTATCAACTATATTTTAAGTAGGCCCAGTAGCTAGTTATCTATGCACATTTGTAGGTGATAATGGAGAAAGCATGTTCTGGTGTCTGAAAGTAAGATAATACAGGAAACTACCTACTTTTAGAATTGTAGAATCTAAGTTCATGGACACTATTACAAGTGGAACTGAAACTACTGAATATCAGAACATAGACCAACCCATTTGTCACTCCTTCCATATTACCATTACAAAGACAACAAGAACATTTTTATGGAAACACAACCGCTGGAGAGTTCACTCTGTCGGCCTAACCCTCTATTGTTCTTCATGTCCTTGGTAGCTGTGATTTGGACGCTCAAGATCTTGCAAATCTAGAGGTAAGTACAAATTTTTTCTGTTCAGGTAGTGGAGAGCTATTTTTCAAACATGTGAAATGTTAATGTAACTGATTGAAGTTTAAAGTTCTACTGCAGGCAACATGTTCTTTTTTGAGGAAGCCTGCAGAATTTGCTCCTGATCATGAGTTATCCTTACTCCTTAGCGGAGCTTGCAGCTCCAGAAATTTGTGAAAAAAGAGCAATATTTAAACCAATGACAGCTGATGATGAACGCCAAGAATTAAAAAAAAGATGTGGGGGCTATTGGAAACTGGTCATGCAGTTCTTATGGGCGGGACAAGCATGTTACAGAAGAGGAAAATCACAGGCAATAGCAGGTCCAGGGCACAGTATTGTTGTGACCTCGAAAGGAACTGTTTATTCATTTGGCTTTAATAAATCAGGATAGCTTGGTCATGGCACCACGAAAAGGGAGTGGAATCCTCGCCAAATCAGGTTCGTACTTTTCATCATTACAGTAGTTGTATGCTTAATAGCAAGAAAGAAAAGAGGAGAAAAAACAAAAGAAATGCTGCGAGAAAATTTAATAGAAGTCATAATGCTGCAGATCTCTTCAAGGCATTCGTATAATTCAAGCTGCGCTGGGTTTGTAAGGACTATGTTGATAAGTGATGCTGGTAAGGTCCATACCTTTGGAAAGGACTTATGATCATTTGACAGAACTTGAATTTCCTTATAGTCTAACAAACGAAGAGGGCTTGGATCGTTACGCTTCTATCATTGGTTCTGATGCCGGCATTCTTTGTGTTTGTATTGATGCCTCTAATGACAGTTCTGACGATGATGAACCCACGTGGCATGCAGCTAATGAGCAAACAAATATATATCTTTGGAACCCTACAACTAAATGCTCCGAACTCATTCCTCCACATTCTTAACACTGAAATGTGTTAGAATAATCAAACTCTCTAGAAGTGCAATGGTCAAATAAGGAAGCTAGTTCAATATTCAAATAAGGAAGCTAGTCTTTGTTCCATATTCAAATATGGTAGGCTATATTTATTATGTAATGAGGTATGCCATGATGTAACATGGTAAATCTACAGCCTATAAATAGGATGCTTTGTTTCATTTGTAAATGTACAACCAAGAAGAGTTGTAATATACCAAGAGAAATAAAAGAGAGAAACACAAGAGTTGTTTTCCAGAGAGAAACACAAGAGTTGTTTTCCAACATTTGGTATCAGAGATAAGGTTTAGTTCGGTCAAGAAATTGGCAAATTTCAGGGAAAAAAATTCCGATCACTATTTTTGTTGGAAAATACTGTTCATCGTCGGGGGAAGGCACTGTTAACTGTTCACTATTCAATGTTCACTGTTCACTGTTCATACAGACGACACTGTTCTTACTGGCGACATTGTTCATACAGACGACGCTGTTCACGCCGTAGAAGACGAAGTATTATTCACTGTAAAAATCATGAGAGATTTTACAAACTCTATTGAGAAACTCAGCAACAATAATTATGGGTCATGGAGTACTCGTATAAAGTTTTACCTGCTTGGACAAGATTTATGGGATGTTGTAAATGGCAGTGATACAACACCACCAAGGGAGGCTAGAAGCACAGACATGACCTCTGTCACCTCAACCTCAACACCGGAACGATCAGATGCTACACCTCAAAGATCAATAGTTAATCCTGAGATCTTAAAGAAATGGAAGGTTAAGGCAGGCAAAGCCATGTACGCTTTAACCGTAGCTGTGGAGGATGAATTTCTACAGCGAATCAAAGATGCCCAAACGCCTAAAGAAGCGTGGGACATATTAACACGAGTTTTCGCTAAGAAGAATGACGCAAAATTACAAAGGCTCGAAAATGAGCTTTTGTCCATCTCCCAGCAAAATATGACCGTGAGTCAATATTTCTCAAAAGTAAAATCTCTTTGTGATGAGATTTCTAAACTAGATCCAGAAAATGGTATTACACCAACCAGGATGAAAAGAATTATCATCCATGGACTAAAGCCGGAGTACAAGAGTATTATCACGGCAACTCGGGGCTGGGCCACCGAGCCAACTTTAGCAGATCTGGAGAATTTGCTAATTAACGAAGAGGAACTAGAAAAACTAATGTCTAGTCAACCAACCATTCGTGAAGAGACGACTCTTTTCACCAACAGGAGAGACGGTCGAGGACGCAGTCGTGGTCGTGGTAGAGGTCGAGGACAAGGACGTAGTGCCGGGAGATTCAATAGTCAAGAAAGAGATGTTCGAGGAAATCAATATAGAGGTTTCCAATCAGAGGGAGCTCGAGGAGCTCAAAATAATCAGGGTGGTCAGAACCGATGGCAACAAAAAGATCATCAAAGTGATGAATGTTATAACTGTGGTAAGAAGGGACATTACGCAAGAAATTGCTGGTCCAAGAAAATTGAAGGAAATATTGCAACATCTTCTAAAAAAGAACACGTTGGAGAAGAAGATTGGAACTTTGACACTTCTTTCTTTGTGGAAGAGAAAGACTTTGTTGATGCTGGAGGGAAAGGCCCAACAGAAGAACATGCACTTACTGCTGTATGTGAGCAGTCAGTCGACTACAAGAATGATTGGATCGTTGATTCAGGCTGTTTCAATCATATGACCGGAGATGAGTCAAAATTGTCGAGCATAACAAAGTACATAGGAGATCGTGTTATCGTAACAGCAGATAACACACATTTGCCAATATCCTATGTTGGCAAGACGCAACTGCCACAAAAGCACGGACATGAAGAAATACAACTAGAAAATGTTTATCATGTCCCAGGGATGAAGAAGAACCTGCTATCAGTACCCCAACTAACAACTTCAGGTAACTACGTATTATTCGGCCCAGATGATGTGAAGGTGTATAAAGAATTAAAAGTCATAGGTACAACTTACATAGAAGGACAAAAAATGAAGGCTATCTATGTGATGTTAGCTGAAGAGGCCTATGTAGACAAGGCTAGAAAGAGTGACACAGGCGACTTGTGGCATGCACGACTCGGGCATGTCAACTACAACAAATTGAAAATTATGATGCAAAAGTCAATGTTGAAGGGACTCCCACAAATTGAGATCCGCCATGATACTGTATGTGCTGGATGTCAATATGGTAAGGCACATCAATTGCCATACAAGGAGTCAAAGTTTAGAGCAAAGGAGCCGTTGGAGCTGGTGCACTCAGATGTTCTTGGAAAAATCAAACAACCATCAAGTCGTGGTTATCAATATTTGTTAACCTTCATTGATGATTTTTCGAGGTATGTGTGGGTATACTTCTTAAAACATAAAGATGAGGTTTTTGAAAAATTCAGGGAATTCAAGGACACGGTAGAACGCGAGCTCGGGAGAAAAATCAAGTGCCTTCGCACTGATGATGGAGGAGAATACACTTCAAATGAGTTCAGCAACTACCTCAAGGAGTTCAACATCCGGAGACAACTCACTTGTGCAAAAACTCCACAACAGAATGGAGTAGCGGAGAGGAAGAACCGCCATCTAGCAGAGACGTGTAGAAGTCTTCTACATGCCAAGAATGTTGATACAAGGTTTTGGGCAGAATACATGAAGACAGTGGTCTATATCACTAACAGGCTACCACAACCAAGGTTGGAATTTGTTTCACCATTTCAGAAGATGTATAACCTAAAACCAACTTTCAATTATTTCCGGGTATTTGGTTGTGTATGTTATGTGTTTATTGCAGATGAAGACCGTAGTAAGTTTGATAAGAAAGCTATTCGCTGCATTTTTGTGGGATACGATGAACAGAAGAAAGGTTGGAGATGTTGTGATCCCAATACAAACAAGATATATGTCTCACGAAATGTTGTATTCGATGAGGCATCTTCATGGTACACAAACAAGGTAGCATTGCCAGATACACAGGAGCTGCAAGAGAAGTTATAAATCAAGTTACAGTTAGATTCATCTCAAAGCAATGGCGATACACCAGACGGATCAATTGGAGGTACGATCCAAGTCAAGAAGCCCTTGGAGAACAAGTGTTCATGAAACACCAGATGAAGTATAGACTAATCAACCGGAAGAGCAACAACAAGAGCCTTCGCAACATCAAGTACGAAGGTCGAACAAAGATAGACGCCTAAATCCAAAGTATATAGATGCTGCCTATGCTGAGGTCAAAGAGCCAACTAACTTTGATGAAGCATCAAAGAGTCCAGAGTGGAGAAAGGCCATGGAAGAAGAGATTTTGGCACTTAAACAAAATCAAACATGGAATTAAGTGCCAAAACCTGAAGCTGTTAAACCCATATCCTGTAAATGGGTTTACAAGTTAAAGATTCACCCAGATGGTACGATCGAGTGATATAAGGCTCGATTAGTTGTTCGCGGGTTCGCTCAGGAATATGGCCTAGATTATGAAGAGACATTCAGTCCAGTGGCAAAGATTACTACAGTTCGTGTCTTACTAGCCTTAGCCGCAAGTAAGTCATGGAAATTATGGCAGATGGATGTGAAGAATGCTTTTCTACATGGAGAACTTGATCGTGACATTTATATCGATCAACCCCAAGGATTTGTGAATCATGAAAATCCAAATTATGTGTGCAAGTTGAAGAAGGCATTATATGGCTTGAAGCAGGCACCCAGAGCATGGTACGGGAAGATTGCTGAGTTCCTAGTACAAAGTGGTTATCATGTTGCCCTAGCAGATTCGAGCTTGTTCGTGAAATCTCAAGGGGGAAAATTATCAATTGTCCTTGTATATGTAGATGATCTAATCATCACTGGAGATGACGAAGATGAGATTCAACGAACAAGGAAAAACTTATCAGTTTGATTTCAAATATTGAAGGAGCTTGGTGAGTTGAAGCACTTCCTAGGATTGGAAGTTGAAAGAACAGAAGCTGGTATATTTCTTGGTCAACAAAAATATGTAAGAGATATCATTCAAAAGTATGGGCTAGCTGAGTGCAAGCCGATCTCTACCCCAATAGAGCCAAACTTAAAGTTGTGTGCCTACGATGGAAAGGACTTGAAGGATACAAAAATGTATAGGCAAATAATAGGTAGTTTTATCTACCTAACTCTTTCTAGACTAGACATAGATTTCGCAGTAGGTGTTGTTAGCAGGTTCATGCAAAACCCAAAGAAGACACACCTTGAAGCAGTTAAAAGAATCTTGAGATATGTTAAAGGTACAATTGATTGGGGACTCTTCTACAAGAATGGAGTACAAAGCAAGGTCAGCGGCTATTGTGATGCTGATTATGCAGGAGATCATGACACTAGGAGATCGACTACAGGATATGTATTTAATCTTGGGTCAGGAGCTATATCATGGTGTAGTAAGAGACAACCTACTGTTTCTTTCAACCACTGAAGCAGAATATAGAGCAGGAGCGATGACAGCATAAGAGTGTGCATGGTTGACTCAACTCTTGAAGGACTTGAACCAACCAATAGAAGATGGAGTTCCATTACATTGTGGCAATATATCAGCAGTCCGTTTCGTCGAGAATCCGGTTTTCATGCTAGGACCAAACATGTCGAAGTACATTATCATTTCTTACGAGAAAAAGTTCTTAAAAGAGATATTGACATGAAGGCAGTCAGGACCGAAGATCAGGTTGCGGATATATTTACGAAGAGTTTATCTGCAACAAAGATTTACGAGTTTCGAAAATCACTCGGAGTGGAAAGTCGAGTTTGAGGGGGAGTGTTAGAATAATCAAACTCTCTAGAAGTGCAATGGGCAAATAAGGAAGCTAGTTCAATATTCAAATAAGGAAGCTAGTCTTTGTTCCATATTCAAATATGGTAGGCTATATTTATTATGTAATGAGGTATGCCATGATGTAACATGGTAAATCTGCAGCCTATAAATAGGATGCTTTGTTTCATTTGTAAATGTACAACCAAGAAGAGTTGTAATATACCAAGAGAAATAAAAGAGAGAAACACAAGAGTTGTTTTCTAGAGAGAAACACAAGAGTTGTTTTCCAACAAAATGATAGAACAAAAGTAACTTTAGGCTTTGGATTTGATCACATAGATCATGATTTAAAGGTTGTTAGGGTTGTATCGGGCGCTGTTCCTCCCGAGGTCTATTCTGTAACCAGGAATTCTTGGAGAAGCATTAAGCATAACCCGAATGATCTTCCTACTTACCTGTTCCATCAATGTCTCCACGGATTTTTGTTTACCTTCGGAACTGATGGTATAATGGCTTTTGATCTAAACAAGGAGGTATTTATATGTAATATTAAGCTCCCTGTCAGCTCCAATGATGCTCGCATTAAAAAAGATCTCATCATTAACTTCAAAGGTTCTATTGCTATTTGCAAAGGATTTAACAATAATGTTGACTTGTGGACATTAGATGATGAGGCATACTTTCGTAATTGTGGTCGAATTAGTGCATCATGGACTATGATGTTCAGTATCAATTTAAGCGGCCCCCTAGATTACGTGGAGGGTTTTTCAACAATGTTGAGTTCTTGATACTACTTGAAGGTGATGATGATTTTTTCTCATATAACTTCGAGAAGAAAGTGGGCGAGGAGGTCTAATCGCTTCTCGATCTCTTTGAGCGATTCGAAACGGTTATCGCAAAGGTACCAATAAATATTAGTGTATTTTTTGTTGGCTAACTTTAATAGTGCATTTGTGTATATTTAAATGCGAAACATATGTGTTAATACTTAAGAGTTATAACTAGCATAAAAACCCGTGCGAGGCACGGACCGCTAGCTTAAATTGTATTTTTGAATTAAATTGTGCATGATCAATGTTGTTTCAAGTATAGGATTAATTTTCATAGAATTTTTCTTGTTAATGACATATGTGGCTATTATGTACTTAAGTATGTTAAAGTTTGTAATTTGAAAACTTATATGAGTAATACTGATAGCAGTTCTGTTAGTTTTTAATTTTGTTACGAGTCATAGAATAGAATTTGAGGGTTCAATTGGTGTCGTCTGATTAAGATTACTTTTTTAAACACTTACAATCCTAAATTGTTCTTCCAATTCTACAAAAAGAATGCATCCATTTAGCTGGATCTCTAAAATATTCAAGGTAGAAACCAAATAGCGTTCAAGATGTTGCATTTGAGAGTGCATGTTTTAGTCATGATTTTAATAAAAAACCTTCGTAAATTTTCTAATACGCTACTCTGGCCTTGTGCTTTAACTCCTTAAAACTATCTTTCTAACTTTTTCATTTATTTTCTTTTAATCTCTTACTTTTTATGCATTCTTTGTCTTTCTTTCTCTTCCGCTATCCATCTGACTTTCAAAACCTAAGATAATTCGGTTTTCACTAATTGACTGAGTGGATCTACCATGTGTAACAGGCTTATTACGTTTGAGAATATTTTCGTACTTTTATCATCATAAGTTGAAATTGATCATATGCCTTATGTCCGTTCTTTGATAATAAATTCATCCTTTATTTTTTCAAATACAGTTTCACTAATTATATTAATTGGAGTGAACAGATACACCAATGACTTGAATGAGTTCATTGTTTCCCTTAGTGAGTTTTGTATATACATGCTTTCTGAGAAAATCTTCTTTAAATATTAAAAGTCCGTGCAAATCACGAGTCTCTAACTTTACTTATTTCCTAAAATTTATTGTAATTTTCAATTGATGTATAATTTTGTTAGGAATAATTCATAAGTTGTGATGTTAAGAATAGAATTTACACATTATACTTCTTGTAATCCTGATCTTATAAAGGATTTAGCACTGTATATAGGATTTATGTGTAAGACAGTTATCTGTATAGTTTAGTCAGGAATGAACAGTGTATCGGAGACTACATGTCAGGAACAGAGAACAAATCCTGATGACGGTCCAATACTGATGGTTGATCAGATACTGATGCAGTGTGCAGATCCTGATATCAGTCGTGTTACTGATGATGTCATTATGGATGCTACAGAAACTGGCAAGTGCTATAAAACAGGATCGTTGTTTGAAGAACAAGCAAGAAGATATTATGAAGGAAAGAGTTTTCTATTGAAGGAAACTATCGACTAGAAGGCTGAACATTGTCATGTATAGATTATATCTTTCTGTTATTAGTTGATAGGTAGCATTATAAATACTCTCTCAATATCATTGTAAAAGAGTGTAGCTCGTGAGTCGAATAAGTGAATGTGCGTAGCTCTGTATAAGGTTTGTATTCGAGAGTTCGAAACAAACAGAGAGATATTTGTATTGTCAGCAGCTGCTAAAGGTATTGTACACCTTTGGTAGAGTTTGTATTTGATCTTATTAATACAAACAGAGTTTGATTCATTCGTTTATTCTTGTTCAAATAATCAAGCAAAAATCAGACACGATTATATAACTTGTATTCAACCCCCCCTTCTACAAGTTATTCGAGTTAACAATTGGTATCAGAGCAGGTTGATTTCGAATAATCATAAAGATCTGCAATCATGTCTGGTTACAAGGATGGGAATACTAAAATTCCTATGCTCAAGAGAAACGAATATACTCTATGGGAAGTAAAGATGTTGCATCATCTGGAAGCAACAGATCCTGATTATCTTGATAGAATCAGAGATGGACCTTTTGTTCCAACAAAGGTCGTTGGACAAGCAACTGTTGATGGTGTGGTTGTTCCAGAACATACAGCAGAGAAGCCAAAATCTGAATGGTCAGATAAGGACAAGGAGAATGTTCTTAAAGATGCTAAAGTGAGAAACATATTATTCAACAGTCTTGATTCTGTTCTCACTAACTATGTTCTCTCTTGTAAAACTGCTAAGGATATATGGGACAATCTCAAGGTTCACTGTGAAGGAACTAAGCCTGTCAGGAAGAATATGAGCACATTACTTATACAACAGTATGAGTACTTTGAATCCAAGTCTGGTGAGTCACTTACTGATACCTTTGATAGGTTTATAAAACTCATCAATGAGATGGCCATGCATGGTAAATATTATGACTTGGAGGATATGAATACAAAGTTCATGAAAGCTTTGCCTGATTTCTACAATGAGAAGATATCTGCGATTGAGGAAGCTAATGATCTGGATGAGATTTCATTAGAGGCAGTATATGGAAAATTGAGAGCTTATGAACTTGACAAGCAGCAGAAGAAGAGCAGGAGTGAAGGAAAGATGAAGACTATTGCACTTACTGCTCAATCTGAAGTTAAGAAGCTTCCTGAAGATCAGCATGAAGAGATTGCTGTAAAGAACTCAAGGAAGAAGAAAAGCAAAGAAAGTTCTGAGTTAGAGACTACTGATATGGACTCTGGCAACAATGATTCTGAATCTGAGATGCAAGAACTCTTTGCTATGTTTGCTAAAGCTTTCAAGAAAGGAAAATTCAACAGGAGAAGATTTAGCAAAGGACCTTTTCAAAAGAAGGAGGAGAAGAAGAGTGACAAGAGCAAAAGAACAATTGTCAAGCTTGATAAGGCCAAAATCAAGTGCTTTAACTGCAACGAGCTTGGACACTTTGCTAGTGAGTGTAAGAAGCCTAGGAATTCAGGAAAGGGTAATGCACTTATGGTCACACAGAAGGATTGGGCTGATTCCAGTGACTCTGAAGATGAATTGGATTATGAAAACATTGCATTAATGGCCAATAGTTCAGATAAACCTGGATCTCCAAAGAAAACTTCTCCATCCTCTGTTAAGGTATCACTTCACTCACTTGATTCATTTGATAGCTTAAATTCTGATGAAATTAGATCTATCTATGCTGAGTTTAAGAATCTTATGACTAATTTTAGAATTCTTACTTGTGAAAGAGATGAACTTAAGGTTAAGAATGATAAATTAGTTGATAGAAATAATTTTCTTGAATCTGAATTAATTCAAATGGAAGAATACAAGTTAAGTTCTGATAAAGCTAAGCATGATTATAGTGTTATTCTTGAGGCTTATGACTATGTCAGAAAAGAACTAGAAGAAGAGAGAGATGTGATTAAGACCATTAACAATTCCAGTAAGAAGACAATAGAAATCTTTGAGAGTGGAATTCGTGGTAAGGTTAATGGTTTAGGTTTTGATAAGGCTAGACAAGAAGAAAAGGTAGAAGCTAACACATCTAAATCTGAAGGTAAGAAAATTGTTTCTGAACCTAATCATGTTAAATTTGTTGATTCAAAAGGTATCCCTGTTGTACACAAAAGGATTAACAATAGTTATTCAGATGAGAAAGTGTTAGAGAAACCTAAGAATGTAAACATAGGGTTTCTGTCTAAGTCTCAGTTGAAACAGAGATTAGATTGTCTTTCAGAGTCTAGCAAGATCAAGAGAAATAGGAATGGAAAAGAAGGTATTAACAAAGAGAATAATTACAAGAATGTACCTGATGCACCTAGGAAAAAATGCTATAAGTGTGGAAATCATAATCATTTGGCCCTAGACTGCAATAAAAAACCTTCTTGGAAAACTGAGTCCAGATTCCCCAAGACTCAGAAAATTCAATACCAACCACAAAAAGCTTGTTATCATTGTGGTAGTTTACTTCATTCCATTTACATGTGTAGAGAATATCATGAACTGTATTATGACTATTATTCTTTGAAATCTGAAACTCCTAGTCACGAACAGTTTGTGAGATCAGAGTCTAAAGTTGACTCTGCAACAGGTAAAATAAACGCAAAATCATCAAAGTCTGTTGTCTCTAAATCTAGTAAGAAAGGATCCAATCAAAGTTGGGTCCTAAAAAATTCTAACTAGTTACTTTTTGTTTGCAGGGCACAGGAAAGAAGCATTCAATTATCTTGGACAGTGGATGCTCTGGACATATGACTGGAAAGAAGTCCCTGCTTACAAAGTTTGAGAGGAAAGCTGGCCCAGTAATATCTTTTGGAGATGGCAACAACGGAGAAACTCTGGGATATGGCTCAATTATTTTGGGGAATGTCATCATAGAAAATGTAGCACTGGTTGAAGGCTTGAAACATACTCTTTTAAGCATAAGTCAACTGGGTGATAAAGGTTACAAATCAATCTTTGACAGAGAAGGATGCAAAGTCTTGAATATGCAGAATGGAGACATTGTTCTAACTGGTCAAAGACATGGTAACATATATGAAGCCAGCTTGAGTGATACATCTAAAGGAATTGTTAGATGTCTCTACAGCAAAGCAACAAATGATGAAAGCTGGAATTGGCACAAGAAGCTCTCACATCTTAATTTCAAGAAGCTTAATCAACTTGTTAAACACAATTTGGTGAGAGGCCTACCTCAGGCAAATTTTGTGTAAGATGGACTTTGTGATGCATGTCAGCTTGGAAAGCAAAGAAGAACCACTTTCAAGAGCAAGACTGAAAATTCAATTACTGAACCATTTCACATGCTACATCTTGATCTGTTTGGTCCAGTAAACATTATGTCTATCAGCAAGAAAAGATATGCTCTAGTTATGGTGGATGATTTCACAAGGTTCACATGGGTGTTCTTTCTACACAAGAAGGATGAAGCTCCTTAGCAAATCATTGAACTCATCAAGAATATTCAGAATAACTCTGAGTACAAAGTCAAAGTACTTAGGAGTGACAATGGTACATAATTCAAGAATTCTACAATGGAGGGGTTTTGTGCATACAATGGAATTACTCAACAGTTTTCTGCACCTGGTACACCTCAACAAAATGGTGTAGTGGAAAGAAAGAACAGGACTCTCATAGAGGCAGCAAGAACCATGCTTGCAGATGCAAAACTTCCAACCTACTTTTGGGCAGAAGCTATTAACACTGCATGTTTCACTCAGAACTGTACCTTGGTAAATAGTCATGGAAAGACTCCCTATGAGATGATCAAAGGAAAGAAACCAAGTGTGAAATATTTTCACATCTTTGGATGCAAATGCTATGTCCTAAAAGTTCATCCAGAACAACTTGGAAAATTTGAGGCCAAATCGGATGAAGCAATTTTTCTAGGATATTCAGCATCTAAGGCCTTCAAAGTTTATAATCTCAGAACTCACATTGTTATGGAATCAATTCATGTTGCATTTGATGATAAGAAATTTGGAATTTTGCAAACTGATGAAAGCCATGACAAATTGGAATTTGAAAATCTGAAGAATTCTGAGATACTCTCAAGTGATGATGAAGGTTCTCCAGAAGGAATTTCTATTGCTTCTCAAAGGAATGCTACTGTTGAGGGGGAGCAAATAAATCAGAGAGAACACAGTAATCATCAGGAGCAGACTAGTCTTTCAGAATCTATTCCATCAGGAATTGACGTTTCAGAGTCTACTCCATTAGGAACTGACCTTTCAGAGTCTACTGAGGAAAGATCAGTAACTAGCAGCAATATGGAATCTACTGATTCTATTGATCAAAGGAGAGTTTTTGAATGTAGAGAGAATTCTTCTACAAGAGATACCACTAACTTAGGGGGAGAGACTAGCAGAGTTAATCTACCACCTGTTAGAAAATGGACAAAGGATCATACTGAAGATTTGATAATTGGTGATCCAAATAGTGGTGTTCGAACTAGAAGATCAATTCAAAATGAATGCTTGTATAGTTGCTTTCTCTCAAAGAATGAACCTAAGAAGGTTGAAGAAGCCTTACAGGATCCTGATTGGGTAATTGCAATGCAGGAGGAGTTAAATGAGTTTGAGAGAAACAAAGTTTGGAAACTGGTACCAAGACCTAAAGATAGATCTATTGTTGGTGCAAGATGGTTTTCAGAAACAAGCTAGATGAATCTGGTATGATTGTAAGAAACAAAGCAAGACTGGTGGCCAAGGGTTATTCTCAGGAAGAAGGCATTGATTATGATGAGACCTTTGCACCTGTAGCAAGATTGGAAGCAATCAGAATGTTTCTTGCATTTGCAGCTCATTCAAAATTCAAGGTATACCAGATGGATGTAAAGAGTGCTTTTCTAAATGGCAAACTTGATGAAGAAGTGTATGTAGAACAGCCACCTGGATTTGTTGATCCAAAGTTTCCAAATCATGTCTACAAACTTGACAAGGCACTCTATGGACTAAAGCAGGCACCAAGAGCATGGTATGAGACTTTGTCTAAATTTCTTCTTGAAAATGGCTTCACAAGAGGTACAATTGACAAAACTCTATTCTTTAGAAAGATAAAAGGTGAATTGCTTTTAGTTCAAGTTTATGTTGATGATATTATTTTTGGTTTTGCTAATGAAAAGTTGTGTGCTAAGTTTAGCAAGCTTATGCAGTCTAAGTATCAGATGAGCATGATGGGTGAACTAAATTATTTCTTAGGCTTGCAGGTCAAACAGACTGAGACTGGTATTTTCATTAATCAGTCAAAGTATATCAAAGATCTTTTAAGAAGATTTGACTTTCAAGACTGTGCAGTTGCAAAAACACCCATGGCAACAGCCACTAAACTAGACTCTGATCCTAAGGGGAAGAGTGTGGATAATACTAGTTATAGAGGCATGATAGGCTCATTGTTATATCTAACTGCAAGTAGGCCAGATATAATGTTTTCTACCTGTTTATGTGCTAGATTCCAAAGTGATCCTAAGGAATCTCATTTAATTGCTGTGAAGAGAATTTTTAGATATCTCAAAGGAACTCCAAATCTTGGTTTGTGGTATCCTAGAGAATCTGATTTCTTTCTAATTGGCTATTCAGACTCTGATTATGCAGGGTGTAAGATAGACAGGAAAAGTACTACAGGTACATGTCAATTTTTGGGAAATAGATTGATTTCTTGGGCAAGCAAGAAGCAACAATCTGTTTCAACCTCAACTGCAGAAGCTGAGTACATAGCAGCAGGCAGTTGTTGTGCACAGCTCCTTTGGATAAGAAATCAGTTGATGGATTACGGTATGACACTTAGTAATATTCCTATGTTTTGTGATAATACTAGTGCCATTAAAATTGCAGAAAATCCAGTTCAACATTCAAGGACTAAGCACATTGATGTCAGGTATCATTTTATTAGAGAACATATTGAGAATGGTACTGTGGAACTTCATTTTGTTCCTACTGACAAACAGCTTGCAGATATTCTAACTAAACCACTTGATGAGACTACATTCAGTAGACTAGTAAGTGAGTTAGGAATGTTAAATTTTTAGATCTTTAACATCTGCAAAAGTAGCAAGGTATGTTGTTCTTAGCTTATAGACTTGATATTCCTGTCAGGATCTATATTTGATTGTTAAATGCTTTAGCTATAACACTTTGCCTTGATAAATTTCAGTATGATAGACTTGTTAATAATCATCAGGATTAGGTTTGTCATCAGGATGCTGACGTCATCAGTATTGTGTCAGTATCAGGATTATGAAAATTGTTTCAGATTCTGACGTTTACTTTGTGTAGTAATCTAATTCTGTGATGTGTTAAGTCTATGCTAGCAAGTTTTGATGATTGCATACTGATAATTTATACATCATTCAAAAATCAAAAGACAAGCAGATAACAAGAAATTGTATTTTCATTAATAGAAATCATTACATGGAAATGAAATACAACATCTTTTTGTCTAAGTTTCTACTGATAATTCTATATTTGTCTTTGATATGAACTCTGAGGAACAGGACAAGGAGCATCTCAAGAAATCCATCAGGGGATGAAAGCCTCGTTTGCTCTTGGATTCCTTGTCTGGGCGACTTGAATGAGAGCAGCTAACTTAAATGTATAGCATCCCCATCAAGATCAACCTCAGACTCTCGGCCAAATTCTTCATCCTCAAGTTTTGAGGAGGTTAGGGGAAGATTGTATCCAACAGATGGATGTTCTAGGAGAAACTTCTGGATATTGTCGAAAACCAATCCATTCATGATTAGTTCGATGAGAAGAGTCGTTTGTTCAAAGAGATGATCAAGAACAGGATATTCATCGATCAATAAAAATCTGGAAAATGGGTTTGAAGGGATTTTTGGGTTGAGAAGCATTGTTGAGAAGAAAAGAAATTGAAAGGTTATGGAGAATGGCATAAGGCGTTTGGTTCTTTTAAAGAAAGACGTGAGAAGCTGAGCAGTCACTTGGAAGTCTTAATGAAGTCAAATGCTAATTATTGCATGAGACTGTATTTCTTGTTTCAAGAAATATTGAAAATATCTAACCAATTGATTTTCTGTTCAGATTAATTGTTTATTTTCTTTTTCAGATAAAAGAAAAATGCCACGTGGAAAACTCCATATTAAGTCTCTGATAATATTGGTCAGGATTTTATGTGTGACCATCAGGATTTGAAAATTATATTTTTAAATCACATTGCATTTTGTGATTATTTTGATGAGAGGTCATCAGGAAAAGGAAGCTGATCAGTATTGCTTATTTATACCCTGATTTATTTCATGAAAATCAATTTTGGATTTTATTTTCCAAAAATCGTGGGTAACAGCATTTTTCAGGGACTGACACCTGTCAATCTACGTGTCAACGTGGGATAGTGGTCTGAAAGATTTGTGAAATATATTTGTTTTGAAACTCTAATCGTGCAATTGCTTTCTCTAATTTTACATTCTCTAAAGCAAAAATCACTCTTGAGTTTTCAAAATCACTAATCCATTTCAAGAATTTTTCAAGTTCTTTTCAGATCAAAAATGGCAGCTCAGAGAAGATTACCTAAATCAGTAGCCTTCAAGTTTGGTGACTTTGATTTTATGACAAACAATCATGTTGCAGCTATTACCAACAAGGAAGGAGTGTCATCTGATTTTCATCCAATCATGGACTTTCTGGTGTATGGACCATTAAGTTATGCATTGACAGCATCTCCACAGATTAATCAAGTAGCTGTTTCACAAGCTTGGGAGAATGCTGAGGTAATTGATTCTACTCAGAGTCAATCAGGTAAGATTGTTCTACATTTAAGACAAGATTCATTTGACATTACTGAATCTGTTGTTAATTCAGTACTTTGCTTACCTGTTACTGATAGTTATGAGAATGTACCATCTGATGATAATATAAGAACTATGTTGTCTGAATTAGGTTATAGTGGACCTCTAGATAACATGAGCCAGTTGAATAGGTCTTTTCTTGGAAAGGAATGGTCTTTTTACTTTGATCAAATTGCTAAATGTTTTACTGGCAAATGTAGTTCTTTTCAGCAAATTACTTCTGTTACATCACATATTGCTTATAGTTTGCTTTATGACAGAGTAATTAACATTGGTCATATTATCTTAAGTCAGATGAGTATTAAACTTGGGTTAAGAGATCAAAACAGGAAATTGGTTTATTATCATAGATTTATGCAATTGTTTATTAACCATTTTATTCCTGATATTGAAGCTAGATTTGGTAGGGAACATTGTGTTTCTTCTTATGAACAGCAAAAGAGAATTTTCTCTGACATTACAAAGAAGGACAATGAAAAGAATCTAGATGAAATACCTGCAATTCATTATCCACATCATTTTCAGGTAATTCTTAAAACTCATCTTCCTACTCTCTACAATTCTTCTTTCTTTTGTGGTGAAATGGCTCAGGAATCTCAATTGGAGGAGAACCCACCTGTGTCTACCCAAGTAGCCCAAAACATCATAGTCTCTGAAACAATTCAAGAACCAAATTTTGATCCACAGCCTATTGTTTCAAAGAAACCAACCTCTGGTGTTTCTCAAAAGACATCAGTTGTAAGGAAGAGAAGATTTGTTGTGTCAAGTAGTAGTAGTAATTCTAGTGAAGATGATGATGATTTAACTCTTGCAGAGAGAGCAGAATTGAAGGCTGCAATTCAACTTTCTTTGTTAGCACAAAGAGATGAAAAACCTAGTCACAGCCAGGCTGCAGTCTCTCAAAAGGCTGTAGTTCTTAAAAAGGGAAAACAGTTACTGGATACTGTCTCTCAAAAGACTGTGTCTATTGAACAAAGATCTCATCCCAAGATCACTTCTGTGTCTACACCTCTTGAGTCTTCTCAGGATAAATCTTTTGCTCACTATATCAGGAGAACAAGGAGAAAGATTCAATTGTCACCTACACACACAGAGTCTAGTCCAACTAATATCATGCAGGTTTCTACAAATCAAGCTACATCTATGTCAGTATTTGACAAGAGAGATCTGGATATTGATTCTTCATGGGAAACTACATTATCATACAGACTGGCTATGGGACTAATTTCTCTCAAAGTGAAGTTGTCAAGGCCTGTTCTAGATTTTCTGGTTGAAAGAGTACCAAAACTTTTATTTCCAGATGAATATGGACTTCTACATCAAAGACTTGACTTAATGAAGATGTATTTCTATGTGTCTGTCATAAGACAATTAGTCAAGAAATTTGGACTCTCGAAGCATGTTGCACTTCAATCACTTCATGCATATTTATTTGACAAGGATGTTATTATTGAAGATGCTTCAGCTCAAGGTGAACAACTGGAGGAAGTAGATAGAGGAATGCAGTCAATAGAAGATACTATTGCACCAGTGGTGAATAGTAGGAAAGATCAGATCACAGTCACTGTAACACAAGAACCATCTAGTCAGAGGAAGGATGACTCAGGAGCTGTGATAACTGATGTTGAAAGGTATTCTGTGATGACTGAGAATGCAAGTGAGATACCCTATGATATGGGAGGAATGACTTTGGTTGATTTTTCTGAAGATCAAACAAATTTTGTTCAGTCAGAGTCTATCCACCTTGAGGGTGTGTCTCAGCAAACAACACTTAAAGACGGTGATGTACTAACTATGGTGTCTAATGAAGTATTACTGAAGACATCAGAGTCTAGTAAACAACCTGAAAGTGGTATACTGGAGCCTGTAGTTTCTGAAAGGAAAGAAGATGGTTGTAAGGGTTCAGAGACTATAGCAGCTCACTCCTTGGAGAAAACCTCAAGCCACATGCCATATGAGGAACCCTCTCTCCATGTGAGTTCAGGTATAAAAACTCCTTCTAAACTCTATTTTTCTGTAGGTCATGAGAGCACTTATCTAAATATGAGTGATACAGTTGAAAAGATGGACTTAGATCCACAATTTGAGCGGCTGGCTCCTGATCAGGCAAAAGGTGAGGTAGAAAGAGTGTTGACTTTAGAAAGTCAAAGTGAGAATGAGGGTATGGATGATCAACTCCATAGTGAGGGAGAGAAAATTAGGAAACCATCATTTGATTTCTGGGATCAGGTTTTTCCTGAATCTTGGTCTGAAAATTTGGGTATGGATGCTGGTACTTATTCATTCATCAAAATGTATCAGAAGAATGACCTAGCACATCACAATGCAAAGCCAGAAGTTAAAGCTCAGAAGCAAAAGGAGAGGCTTGCAGAAATCATTAACAGAAGAGGTGCCAGGATAAAGCAATCTCTTGATACATATGTACCAGATGAAGATCCTAATGATCCTAGTGTTCCTTTGTATGTACTTCCAATATCAGCTAGAATTGAGACATCAACAGTCTTTGATCACTCTAAGGAGGAGTCAGGATTTGAAGATGTTAGTACACAGAATACTGGTGAAGGAGATGATGATCATGTTTCAGTTCCAGAACAGAAAGATGAAGATGTTGATACTTCTAATCAGGTTTTATTACTATAATATCATACAACTCAAGCAACTTCTTCTACACGACTTGAAGATACAGTTCTTTCTGATTCTGATACTGATGATACAAGAAGCACTTCCAACATTGAAGTTCATTCTGATGTTTTGAAAGATATTCAGAATTCTCAAATTGCTATTCAAACAAGACTTCAATCACTTGAAGATAACCAAGTCACAATTATGGAAAATCAAGCAGTTCTTATGAATCTCATTTGTTCTGTTTCTGAATCTCTTGGAATTCATGTTGCTGATGTCAAAAAGGGGGAGATAAAGACAATTCAAAGACAACAACAACACCACCAGACTGGGGGAGATAAGACTGAAACTGGGGGAGATAAAAAGCAGACAAAGGGTAGTAAAAAGAAGAACCAGGAGTGACAGTGGTGAATCTCAGTTAGGAAGTGGTAAAGGAAGAGCAGCATTAATAGTTAAAATTCTTTCTTCTAAGTACTAGATAAACGTCTACATCTGAGAAGGAGGTACTTAACTTCATAATTTTACATTCATAAATTCTATTCTGGTTGTATTGTTATATGTTTTGACATCTACAACTTGGATATGCTTCAGTTTTTAAAGCATAAATAGGGGGAGATTGTTAGGAATAATTCATAAGTTGTGATGTTAAGAATAGAATTTACACATTATACTTCTTGTAATCCTGATCTTATAAAGGATTTAGCACTGTATATAGGATTTATGTGTAAGACAGTTATCTGTATAGTTTAGTCAGGAATGAACAGTGTATCGGAGACTACATGTCAGGAATAGAGAACAAATCCTGATAACGGTCCAATACTGATGGTTGATCAGATACTGATGCAGTGTGCAGATCCTGATATCAGTCGTGTTACTGATGATGTCATTATAGATGCTACAGAAACTGGCAAGTGCTATAAAACAGGATCGTTGTTTGAAGAACAAGCAAGAAGATATTATGAAGGAAAGAGTTTTCTATTGAAGGAAACTATCGACTAGAAGGCAGAACATTGTCATGTATAGATTATATCTTTCTGTTATTAGTTGATAGGTAGCATTATAAATACTCTCTCAATATCATTGTAAAAGAGTGTAGCTCGTGAGTCGAATAAGTGAATGTGCGTAGCTCTGTATAAGGTTTGTATTCGAGAGTTCGAAACAAACAGAGAGATATTTGTATTGTCAGCAGCTGCTAAAGGTATTATACACCTTTAGTAGAGTTTGTATTTGATCTTATTAATACAAACAGAGTTTGATTCATTCGTTTATTCTTGTTCAAATAATCAAGCAAAAATCAGACACGATTATATAACTTGTATTCAACCCCCCCCCTTCTACAAGTTATTCGAGTTAACAAATTTTTAACAAAATTCTAAATATTTTCCTTTTTAACAATATTACACCTACTATCCTTGGTCTCCGTGCCCAAATCAAATGTAAAGATTTGCCCGGGACGGAGGGAGTATTTGCTAAATTAATAAATTCATCAAATGAATAATTAGTATTGTTCTATATGTTGACATCGATAGAGAATAACATAAATAAATGAAATAATATAATCACATTTGAGTATTTATTTATCTAAATTTAATTATATATCATTTAATTGAGTAAAATTACAACCGGTTAGTAAATGTGATATAAGTCAACTTGTGCATTAATAAACTTTTAATTCAAGCATAATGGTTTAATATTACATATATGATGTATTTTTAATATATGTATGAAATTAGTCATTTCGAATCATGAATAAAATACTTTAGTTATTGATTGAGTCTTATATTTAATATTTTTCAATAAAAATATATTATGCATTTCATATAATTTCCTTTTATTAAATCAAATATTACTTCGCTTATGCGACACACACACAAAAATATCATATATATTATTGAAAACACGTATGAATGAGTGGTCAGGTTGTTTAAAGAAATTATCGTTATATATGAAATTTTTATTATAATTATTATGTTGATCATTATTATTACTACAATTTTTAAATGTAAAACTAAACCGTATATTATGTATCACTAATTGATATTTTAAAATTTTAAAATAATATAATATATTATAATGTGTATGATTTGAAACACATGTAATTGATTGGTCTAGTGTGAATAAACTTGGAGACTCAAGTTCAATCTCTTGCAGCAACAATTTTTTTTATATAAATATAGTAAATACAAGGGTATTTAAATCATTTCCAGTTGAATAAAATATCTCACCATTTATGTTGAATAGAATGTCTGACTAATTGAAAAATTGAAAATGTATGTTCTTGTATTATATACTTCCTCCGTCCCGTTGAATTGTTTACATTTCAAAATGATGTTTTTGGTACGCATTTTAAGGTACATTTTAAAGTTAGTTCCATAACTTATTTTTAAAATTTTCTTTTTTTGTATAAAAATATAATGTATATATTTTTATACAAAACAAGAAAATTTTGAAAATAAGTTATGGAATTATCCTTAAAATACACCTTAAAATGCGTGCCAGAAAATGTAAAAAGAAATGTAAAGAATTGGTTGGGACAAAGGGAGTATATAATATATAAATTAGCATAATAACCCGTGCCCGTGCAAGACACTGGCATCATTCTAGATAATGTATAATGTAGTCTTTAGCCTATTTACTTCTCCTCTTCCGCCCCCTTGTTCAAGAACCAATATAGCTCCTGAAACATGATTCCTCGACCTAATTTTACTAAGTGTAAAATACATTAATAATAGGGGTGGCAAATTTGATCCGACACGAACCCAACACGAAAAAATATGAATTAGGGTTGGGGGTTTTACGTTCCGGGTCGGGTTCGGGTTGGGTAAATTTTTACCCGTTGGGTTCGGGTCGGGTTTGGGTTGACCCAGTGTACCCGAACCCGACCCGAAAATTACATGTTGGAGAACAATGAGAACACCACATTTCAAGCTATTCTAAAGGGCCCCGCCAGGGGCACCCAATACGAAAAAGTCTTATAATTCTACCCTCTATCCATTCATAAAAAAAAAAAAGTTTTAAAATATTTTTTTTAAAAAAAAGATTTAAAATGATGACGTGGCAGCAGTTTTTTTTTAACTTTTTTGTTAATTTTTTATAATATTTTTTTATGAATGGATAGAGGGTAGAATTATAAAACTTTTTTGAGAAGGTTCCCCTAGCGAGACCCTTTAAAATAGCTTGAATTGTGGTGAATATGTGTGTTCTCACTGTTCTCATACTAACAGTGTTCTTATTGGAGCGTGACCCTAATATATAATATATAAATATCTATTTGTATTACAAAATATATACATTTGTCATATGTTTATATATTATTAAATAATTTTGTTCAAATATCATCTCATAAAGTTATTATTATAGATTTTTTTATATATTATAAATAAAAATAATTTAATGTAATTATAATAATTTATTTGAATAATTTTCGGGTCAAAACATGTCATTTTCGGATTGATCAGGTACATAACAGGTCGGGTTCGAGTTGAAAATTTCAACCCGTTTCGGGTTCGGATCGACCCAAAAACAGGACTAGGTACAGCACACCCGACACGAACCAACCTGTTACCCGAAATTGCCACCCCTAATTAATATTACTCGAGCTAATTTTACTAAGAATGTGTAAAATACATTAATATTCTACATTAAATGTGTTGTCACTCGTCACAGTGATCAAAAAACAGTACAAGGAGCCACACTTCATATAACATATGTTCTTACGAATGATAAGAAATAATTTTTTTTTACATATTTCGGATCAAAGGTGTAAGACTATTGGGATAACAGTAACACCTCCAGTTCCAATTTATACAACTCAGTTTGAGAAAGACAACGTCAAAGCTAATAGCCATACAAGTAAACCAAAACATGACCATTACTTTAAACATCCGTCATTAGTCTACTCATGTATAGTTTCAGTATAATCCATGGACCTAGCTCAATGTCATCTGCGAACTTTCATCCTACAAAATACTGAAGTAAGAATGTAGAACCAAACAGAAATAAACATCCTTCAAACTCATTTTTTCACGTGGACAAAAGGAAAATGGATAAAACTATCCAGTAACACATGGATTAACATTGGGAATTTTTCTTAGTTTCCCCATTATCCAATAAATTGAAAAAGAAACAAAATTAAGATAAACTCATGCAAGGCACTTATTTTCTAGCATCGGACCAAACTGTGTATATTAACATCATTTAAACCTTAAATTTATTTGTCGTGGTTTATGTATTTACTCCAAAAGTATCCAATTACAAAGTTTCTAACATGTGTTATAATGGATTAAAATTTAAGTATCCAACTACAATCCTTCTAATCCAGAAATATGCACCACAGTTTCACAAAATTCCATGTGCATAAAAATATCAGTAAAACTCTACAACAATTTTACAAAACCTCATCATCAGTGTATTCTCATACCTTAGAACAAAATAGATAGTTTCATAGATTTAACTTTATTGATTTTCTTCTGCAGAGGCTTAAACGATTTAGCTTGTTTAGAAGGTCAAATGTGTTTTGAGTCTTTTGACATCTAGCACAGAAGAATGAGAAAAATATGATAAAACCAACCAAAACTAAAGCCGGCGGCCCTGTATAACTTTTTTTTTTTTTTTTGAATCTGGAAAGGAAAATTCATTAAAAAACTGGGCAATCAGAAGCCAAAATCTCCAACAAAGAACTTGGAGGAGACAAGAAAACATTGTAGCTATCTAGTGAACAAGGTACACGCGCCATCAAATGGGCCGCCTTGTTCGCTTGCTTTCTACTAAACTGTATCGAGAGATCTCTATTTGATTCGAACATAGCTCGACAACTATCCAGAATATAGCCCACTTCAAGCTGATAATTGACACCTTTGCTTATTGCATTCACTGTAAGTAAAGAGTCACTCTCGATGCACACTGGCTTGTCCAGCAGAGGCAGAATCCATGATAAGGCCTCCTGGACACCTATGGCCTCAGCCTCAAAGACTGATGAAACAGCAGGTAGTCTCAAGTTTTTTCCCCTCACAAAGTGACCGTCGTGATCTCTGAGAACCATCCCTACTGTAAAAGAACTGGCCCCTTCCATGACAGATGCGTCGACATTTAATTTTAAACCTCCCTCTGGTGGAGGTGCCCATTTCTCCTCCTCAGATTGTCCTCTGACAATGGTCTTGATGCAGGATCTTTGCTTCTTTTTCAATACCTCCCTCCATTCCATTACCTGTTGTTTACCCCAGTCCACCGCAATATCTGGCGTTAATGCCTTGCCTTCCCAAACCCTTTTGTTCCGCGCATACCACACCCCCCAGAGGACTGTAGCAATATCAATTGCTTCCTCTTTCGAAGTTGTACTCATTTTTTGGAGAAGCCAGCTAGGAGCATCCTCCACATCTTCCATCTCATACACCCTCCTCATTCTTTGCCAGCACTGAGAAGCGAAATCGCAGTCAAAGAAGACGTGCAAGAGGTGTTCTACATCCACGTTACACATCGGGCACATTATTGTAACATTCACTCCCTTGCCACGAAGCCTGTTCCTGACTGGTACATGTTCAAAATTTTATTTCATTAGTTAATGGTTAGATCATTAGTTATGTCCGAAAAGTGTTCTCGACATCAATGTGAAAGTAGTTTTAATCCGTAGACGATGTACAACACATACCACATGTAGTAATTGTAGTAATGCCATATTCACCACTTAGATTTTTCAAATAAACATTAAGCAATAAAAAATTATCCAATACACGTTTAAAGTTATTTTTATGCAAGTACTATGGTCATTCATTACTGGCTTATGGACGAAGAAACCAAATAAAAGGTTGAAGTGAGGAAAACAGACATAGAGGGTGTTTGGCCCCCATTAATTTTTTTTTTTCACTTAAAGCTTGCATGGAGGTGTTTGGCTCCCCTTAAAGTGGAGCCACTTAAAGTGGAAAGTAGGCTAAAAAAAAAAGTAGCTTGGAGGTACTTTTTTTTCACTTATTTTTTTTCGTATATCAATTTTTATGTATTTGAGTCACCTTTTAACTTGTATTGTATTCTTTGCATATATTTGTATTTTATACTTTCAAAAAAAATATAAATTTCTTTTTTTTTAAATTAATTTTTTAAAAATAAATTTACTTTAAGTGGAATTAACCAAACAGATACACCTAACTTTAAGTAAAAATTATCACTTTTCACTTAAAGTGAGTAAGTAGCACTTTAAGTGATAAGTAACATTTTTTAAGTTAAGCCAAACACGCTCATAAGCTTGACTTGGTTTGGGTGTTATTGATTAAGTCATATTCCATAATATGTGGCAATGACAAAGGAGAAGAAAATAACAAAATCTCAAAAAAATTTGCAGTTGTCCATTTAAAACACCCTGTTACGTATACTATAAGAGTGCGGTGTAGCCGCCGCTCCAAAATAAAATCAAGAATAGTCACTAAATTAATAGTAAATCGGAAAAAAATTGTATATTCTAATTTTTGATGTTAAAATATTGTAATATTTCGTCTTCGCTCCCTCATATATTTATAAATTTTATGGACATAGTATTAGAATTTATGATGTTTATATAATTTTAATTTTAAAATTTGAATTCAAGTATATATATATTTAAAAAATTCAAAATAATTTAATCTATTTTATTTAATTATAAATTATTTTATTATTAAAAAAAATTCCTCCTCAAACTTGATTTTCTAGCTCCGTCCCTATCTATTTCAACATGTCCTTTTTTGTTAATAAAGTTTGTGCTGAATATCTTAATCTATTAATAGAGTTTTCCAAGTTAAAATAAATAACACTTCTCAAAGGTAAATAAGTATATCATATAACTAAAAAGTAGAAAACATTATCAAAACATATATGGAAAATTTGAATAGTCAATAGCGGCGGTTTGTAGTTGATTGGAGATTTAAAAATTTAAAAAAAAATACAAGTAAAATAAATAATACTCCTTCTATTAAATACAAGTTAAAAATGTAATATAATAATATTAAAATACTTGTGCATGTAATCAAAACAAATATGCAAGTAAACAAATAGTATAATTATATTTGAACAATATCTGTACATATGAGATTTATACAAAATATTATTATAAGATTACATACATATATAAAAATAAAAAATAGAACAATCAGATATAAATTAAAAAAATATTGAAAAGTATACTATACACATGATGTTCAAAAAAATATTAAAATTTGTTAAAAAAGTACATATATAATGGAAAACTAAAATAATTAAATATAATTCAAAAAGTAATAAAAAGTATAAGTGTTAGGCTATGACCATGCACATACTAATAAAACATAGCAAATATATAAAGAGAAAAAGGCAATTTGGCTGGCTGTCTTTTTTGTTTTTGGCACTTGGATGGCTGAAAATAATTTTTGACATTATGGCTGGCTGTAATAAAATTTTTAAGCACTTGAGGGTCTCACGTCAAGCACAGTTAGAATGTTACCCCAAAACTTGAAATTGGCAGGGGTATTTCTGGTATTTACAGCAGATATATACATATATACAGAAAGGAGAGTGTCATCGTCGTACGTTAGGGCGATTCAAGACATGTACTTCCAACCTAGTTCTTGCGTCAGAACCCCTGTGGGTGACTCGCGTTTTTTCCCTGTTGAGATTGGGCTCCACCAGGGGTCGGCCCTTAGTCCCCTCCTTTTCGCCCTTATCATTGATGTCATGTCACGAGGGATTCAGGATGGAGTCCCTTGGTGCATGCTCTTTGCTGATGATATCGTGTTAGTGGCAGAGTCGAGGGGGGAGGTGAACGAGAAGTTGGAGTTATGGAGATCTACTTTGGAGTCCCAAGGCTTGCGTTTGAGCCGGTCTAAAACCGAATACCTCTGGTGTAACTTCAGTGGTGAGGACAAAGAGGAAGGGGTGGAGGTTAGGATTGAAGATGAGATCGTCCCCCGTACGGAGAAGTTCAAGTATTTGGGTTCGATCATCCAGAAGGAAGGTGAGATTGAAGACGATGTCACGCATCGTATTAAGGCGGGGTGGTTAAGGTGGAGGGCAGCGTCAGGGGTGATGTGCGACAAGAAAGTACCTTTAAAGTTGAAAGGGAAATTCTATAGAGCGGCAATTCGTCCTGCGATGTTGTATGGCTCTGAGTGTTGGGCGGCGAAGAAGGCCCTCGAGAGCAAGTTGGAAGCAGCTGAGATGAGGATGTTGCGGTGGTCTTGTGGGCGCACGATGTTGGACAGAATTCCGAATGTAGTTTTTAGGAGCGAGCTGGAGGTGGCGCCTTTTGCTGCAAAAATTAGGGAAGGGAGGTTGAGATGGTTCGGTCACATCCGTAGGAGGCTGGCTGATGCTCCAGTGAGGAGGGTCGAGAGTCTCTCGGTGGCAGGGGTGAGAAGGAGAGGTAGACCGAGGAGGTCGTGGGAAAAGCAGCTTGGGTTGGATCTAAATGCCGTAAACTTAAATGAGACCATGACCGCGGATAGAGGTGCTTGGAGGCGCCTGATCAGACTGGTGGATTCTCTTTTAGGGAGCGGTTCTGTTGTTGAGAGCCTAAGAGTTGGGTTATCTCGGTTAGCGTTATCGTAGTTTTTACGGCTCTTTCGTGCTCATTTTTTTTCATTTTTCATTGGCTTCTGTTTTCTGGTTGTTCAATTGCAGGGAAATTATCGTTGTGCGAGGAGTCATCCTAGATCAGAGTGCATTCCCCGCGTAGGTAAGTCCCATGTGTTCAAAAGCATGGGCTCAGGTATGGCTGCGACCTTTTCCAAAAATTTGTGAAGTCGTTGTAAATATCACACACCATTTTGCTGTTGTGCACTAAGCTGGGGGTCTTCACGGAAACAGCCTCCTTACCGTAAAAGGTAGGGGCATGGTCTGCGTACATCTCACCCTCCCCAGACCCTGCTCTGTGCGGGATATACTGGGTATGTTTGGTTTGGTTTGGTTTAGAAAGATGTCCTTGAAATTGGCAGGGGTATTTCTGGTATTTCTGGTATTTACAGTAGATATATACATATATACAGAAAGATGTCCTGTGTAAGGTATTTGTCAAGGAGACTGTAGTGTTTACAAATTATAAAATGAGCGCAGAGTGCTTCAGTGTTCTTTATGTTTCTTTCTATCAATTTCCTAATGCACGTTAAATTATTTGAAATATGATATTATCTGAAAACTGATGCCAACGGGTACCATAATCGATCCTGATTCTTCAACTTAGCTCTGTTATGTATTTCTTATGTTAAAAATAAACTTTGTTTTTGAATACTTATGCCAATTACATAACTTACCATAATCTGAAAACAGCGTTTTCTAATTAATTTGACAAATAAGCAAATTCGAACAAGTCTTAAATAGAAAGATAAATTTTTATATATCCACACTACTAGAAATATGTCAATAGACATCGGTTTTTGGCCGTTGTTAAAAAAAATTCTGACCGATGTCTATGCGTGTGTAGAGAAAGGTCAAAATCTTTAGACATCGGTTTTTGGCCGTTGTCTAATATCGACTTAGACATTGGTTTCTTAAATATTTCTGATGTCTAAGATACATTATGTGTAGTAGTTCTTTTTAAATTATGATATATTATGTTCATTAGATCAACATAAACATAGCACGGACAAGGTAAATAATGACATATACATCGATTTATTAATAAAAACCGATGTTTTATGTTATCTTAGACATCAGTTGTTTGGTAAGACTGATGTTATATGCTGTATTAGACATCGTGTTCATTAACAAAAACGATGTCATATGCTCCAGTAGACATCGTGTTCATTAACAAAACCGATGTCATATTCTCAAGTAGACATCGTTTTCAGTAACAAAACCGATGTTATATGTCCTAACAGACATCAGTGTTTAGCCATTCTCCGATGTTATATTTCACTATTATACATCGTTTTTTTAGAAAAAGTGATGTGAATTATTGCTAAAGACATCAGTTCTTTTAAAAAATTTGATGCAATAGAACTCTTTTAACATCGCTTATTTTAGAAAAAGTGATGTGCATTATAGTTAAACACATCAGTTTTATTTTTATAACTGATGTATCTTGTTGAGGTTGTACTGATTGTTCAAGATTGAAATCAAACAAAACAGATTAATCATAATACAAAAACCAAGTACTTGCCATTCATTTACCAAACATCCAAATGTTTACAATAGCCATAATTAGTATAAAAAATCTACTTATCGACCAAAAGCATATAACCAAGTACATGTACGTACTTCGACAAAAGCATAACCAAAGTACATGTACGTACTTCGACAACTTCGGCAAGCATAACCAAAGTACATTACCAACTATCAAATACCTTACACAAACCAACTACATGTACTTCGATAAACAGACCCCTTGTTCGACAAGTACTAGTTCCTAGACAATTTCATTTAAGAATTAGTACCAAAAGCTAGATGTTAGGCAGAGATCTATACCAACTGTTCCACAAACCAAGTCACTATTTCATGAGTTTTTCAATGTGCTTCAAAGTCTTGTACCGCACCTCTTCAAGCTCTACCATCTTGTAAGATGCCCGAGTCTTACAAAGCCACTGCAAACAATTAAAACCCAAAGCAAAAAATAGGATAAATATACTATTTTTCAAATGCATAAATTTTATATCTACTAATTACCCAATTATATTCCATATATCAAAACACACCAATTAAATGATACCTTGGTAGAAAATGAGTACATGTCCTCATCCAAAATAATATCCCGCATATACCGCATGACAACATAACCACATTCAACAGCGCCAGGTTGTTTTGGCGATCCCTGTTCCAATAAAAATGAGAATATATAGATTGACCAACCAAGAAAAACAACAAACCAAGTAAAGTGCTTAAATAATTACCGCAAGATTATGTATTTCGGGAGTTTTATTTACCCTTCCTGTTTGAGCATTGAAAGTTCTCACTGCACTGCAATTAAGGCAGGGAACGACAATGTGATACCAAAGAAAGCATAATATATATATACATATATTTATTTATTTGTCAATACCTTATTAAAGCTTTTTCTAAGGCTGGATTCCGTGGTGGATGAGACAGTGGATTGAGAGTGTAAATGTCACTTTCCCAGATTATAATCAAAATCCAGTGGAAACTGTATTTGTTAAAAAGAATACCAAAAAGCAAGAATTAGTATAAATCGTAGTGCTACAATTAGTTAAGTAAAAATCCACAAAATCACCTACTTCTCATTATGTGGCATGAAGAAAACGCGATCTGGGCTACCCTCTTTCAGCCTTTGAACAACTAAATCTTCAAAGTCAGCATTCAAGGTAAATGTGGCTGAGGGATCAAAAAACCCAAAATAGTCCAGTAATTTCTTTTTACGCAGAACATTATGCAGGTACCTACAAATAATTTAATGTAATAAGTACATATATATTCCTGTGCAATATGCAGAATTAGACAAGATTTAAAAAGAACAATACTTACGACATGTAAGTTGATATTACAGCCTGTCCAATCTGGTCGAACTCTAATAAGGAAATTAAATTCTCATGCAAGATAAATATTCTTTTCTCAAACCCGAAAACTTCAATATCACATGGAATTTCAATTGAGACACCTGACACTGCCATAGTTGTTGTTGCATGTTTATACAACAACCTAAAGCGGTTTGGCACATTTTTATTTGTTGGCTCGGCATTTTTAAACATGTTCGCCAAATTCTTTAACGGATCATCAGCCTTCTGCGACACTTGCCTTTTCTTTTTCTACAAAAATTCATTTTATCAGTCATAAATATAAACACAGTTTATGGAGCACATCATGCGCGCAAACTATGGAAAAAGAAAAAGAAATACAAACCACAACAGTTGGAAAAATAATCAACTCCTTAGGCCACGCGACGTGAGAACCAACAGCTTCGTGGACCTTCACAATTTCACCCGGTACTGGCACTGGAACCAAGGCATTATCGTTGATGCTTCCATCCACCAACACACGAATGCATCCAGGCGGCATAGGCATTCCATGTATCTTTTCGTTCATGTCCCCATCAGTCATCGCCATACCAAATGCAACTATGTTCTGCACACTGCCTACAGCCAGCTCACATGGTTGCGGATCCTACATTTACAAGACATGCAATGTGAAATTTGTATTATTCGTATTACTGTCCATAGCTTACATAGCTGCTATATAGAGCTTGTGTTACCTTTGTTTCCTTTTTGGATGGTGGAGTAGGGTCAATAGCAACACAATCACCATCCACATTCAATTCTTCAACAGCTGCCGCCTTTTCGGGCATTGACGAGGGAAGAATGGATGAACTAATCATCGCCTTTAGGTCAGCAATTTGTGACATCAAATCATTCGTTCTTCTCTCCATCTCCTCATCCCTAAGTCGATCACGTGCCAGCAACTCGGCTTTTGTTATTCGAGTCCTTTTCACTTTCGGGGTGTTAAAGAATGATTTTGGGGTGGCGATGCCTCCGACTCCTCGAACCCTTCCTGAATGCTCAGGATTTCCTAATGCAAGAGTCAATATGTCCTCAAATTCGGACAACTGCAGTTCACCCTTTTCCTTCTTTTCCAGCAAATCATCCTGTCAACAATGCATTACATATTTACGATCAATACATAAAATGGCCACTTAACATATATGGTATAATTGTAGAAAACAGGAGGTAATTGAAATATTTCTTACAATAACTTGGTTGATCTTTTCTTGTTCTTCATCAACTTGACCGTCCTTTCCCTTTCGAGCTTTCTTCCACATAATTGCCCGATCAGGTTCTTCTCCAGGCTGAATTTTCCCTTTTTTGACCTGTTTAAAATGAATGAAACATTTAAAAGATATTCAGAAAGTCTAAATTATAATTATAATGATAAAATATTACTTCTTCTTCTAGCAGTCCGATGTAGCCCTTCCTTGATGTGCGGTGTGGATATTTTCGCTCTTTGACTCTCGCCCTCTGTGCATCACGAAGTGGCTGCATCCAAACATAAAATATATTACTGACTTCAATATTGAAAGATATTACAAAAAAAAGCCAATATGCGTACCATCCAATCAACGTTGGTCCTTTCAGCAACAAATTCTCTCCAAGCATCCCTACCAACAAATGCATAATTAGGTGGAGGCTTCCTTAGTTTCTTCTTTTCCCCAACAAATGGCATCACATAATTAGAGGTTAATTTTGACTTGAACTGTCTCCACTTCCAGCCTGCAGATTGTAGAATGGTTGCTCGACTTTCTGGAACAACTTTAAATCCAGCCTGAAATATGCAAGTAACTAATTAACCACTAAGAATGACCAGATAAAAGCAACTAATTTACATATAGACAAATATTACCTGAACATCATTCCATAACTTCTCTTTTAATTCAGGTTCCACATTTGGCCAGCTTCTAATGCTGATCGGAACCATAGTCCTAGCGAGCATGCCAACATAAGAACTCAAGGTGTGCCTAGTCTTTCCGATAGGATTTCCACGCGCATCATACCTGACTTTAAACTTCTTTCCTTGAGCCTTCTTCACCACAACTTTGTGCATAGCACAAATACTACGCTTTCCTCCTAACTTCCTTTTTGATGTTTCAGTACTAGCAACAAATTCTTCTGTCGTAGGCTGAGTTTCTTGATGTACAGTGGGTTGTGCAGAGCCTTCTGATTCAGGATGATTGCCTTTTGTGTTCACTTCCCTTTCAGGTACCGACATAGCTTCCAGTTTCTTACTACTTGCCTGCTTGGTCTTTCGCTTCTTATTAGATCCTTCTGATTGAGGTACCGACATAGCTTTCGAAGGCAACTGCTCCTCCACTTCATTTTCCTTACTAATTGCCTTAGTGTTTTGCTTCATAGATCCTTCTGATTGAGGCCCCGACATAGCTTTCGAAGGCAATTGCTTCTCCTCCACTTCCTTTTTCTTACTGCCTGCCTTGGTGAGTCGCTTTTTAGGTGCCATTCCGAGATCTGGTGCTTAATCTGTAAGACACATATTAGTCGGGGTATACAATTACAAAATGCAAAATAAACAAATAAATTCAACTAAAATTGCAAGTTTAACATTAAGGCAAATAAAAATTCTAATACAATTTTAGACTAAAAATAAATGCAAATAAAATTACAAATTCAAATAAACATCTGGACTAAACACAAAGACAAATATAACTGAATATTCAATTAAAATTATGCACCACAGACGGTACATGACATACAACTAGAAAATATGGATCATTTTTTAATCCAAATTCCCTCAACATTTTGTCTTTTATTGCTAATAGTACCCTCTGTTTCATCAGTTGTGTCACACGTTGGAATATTAGAGCAGAAAGGGGGATTTTCTAAAGTTGTGTCTCCTAATTCATCGTCATAATACAACTCCTGGTAGTCTCGAGGTGTGGAGTTTAATACAACGGACCAGTTAGCATCGACCGGATCTTGAACATAAAAAACTTGTTTCACTTGGTCGACGGACACATATTTATCATTCTTGTGACCTTGTCTAGTGAGATCCACAAGAGTGAAGCCAAGGTCATCAACCTTGATGCCTCTTTCATTTTCTGCCCATTTACACAAGAACAGTGGGGCTTTAAATGCATGATAATCCAACTCCCATATTTCTTCGATTATTCCATAAAATGTCATATCACACTCTACGGGATTTAAATCCTTAGCACTAGATACTTGGACCGTCTTGGCAACTACAGAAACACCGCTATTTTGCACAACCCTTGCATCATCTCGCTCCTTTGTGAAGTATCGGTTCCCGTTAACTAGATAACCATCATAGGTAAAAACAGAAAAAGATGGTTTTCCTGCCAGCCACCTTATTGTTTCTGAAACATTGTTGGCATTTTTCATCATTTCAAGACTAACCTGCGCATATTGTTTTAAATCAGACAGTCAGTGACTAGATAACGACACACCATTAAAAAAATAGTCTACCAAAAAAAGATACCAACCTTTTTTTGAAACCAATCAGCAAATAAACTGTTGTGCTCTCCTATTAGCCACTGAGCACTCTTTTTTTTCCCCTGGTACTGCCTTTCCAGCAACTCCTTATGCATCCTGAGGCAATGCATATGTTAAGTAAACAACCACAAAATACTCGATATTTAAAAGATGAACTTACAATAAAAAAAAATAAACTTACAAGATATAGGGATACACTTCAGAGTTGTTCTGAAGGACATGTAAATGTGCCTCATCTCGTTCTTTCTCCTCCACTGACTTTATTGTTACAGCAGATAACGGACCTGAAAGCTTGCCCTTGTCCTTCGGAAGACCAGCAGTTGTGCAACTCTGCTTAACAAACTCTGTGCAAAATTCAACAGATTCTTCTCCTAGATAACTTTCCGCTATACAACCTTCTGGATAATAACGATTTCGAACATAGCTCTTTAACACTTTATTGAAGCGTTCAAATGGATACATCCATCTATAAAACACCGGCCCACATAAACGCAATTCCCTAACCAAGTGTACTGTGAGATGAATCATTATGTCGAAAAACGAGGGAGGGAATATCTTTTCCAACTCACACAAGGTCAGTACCACATCTGCTTGTAATTTATCGAGCTTGGATACATCTACAACTTTGTTACATAAAGTGTTGAAAAAGAAACACAATCTGATTATGCTAACCCTAACATTTTTTGGAAGAACAGAGCGAATTGCAACCGGAAGTAGTTGTTGGAGAAGAGTGTGACAATCATGGGACTTCAACCCATGTATCTTTAAATCAGACATTGATACACAATTTCTTATGTTTGATGCATGGCCATAGGGAAGTTTAATATTTGACAATGAGGACAATATTTTTTTCTTTTCTGCCCTTGACAAAGTGTAAGGGGCGGGGGGCAAATAGGTTCTCTTTTCTCCTACTTCTGGAGCTAAATCGGGCCTCACCCCCATTTCAATCATATCACGACGAGATTCCTCACTATCTTTAGTCTTGAATGGCAGATTTAATAATGTCCCAATTAGACTATCGCACACATTTTTCTCAACGTGCATAACGTCGAGACAGTGACGAACATGGTGAAACTTCCAATATTCCAAATCAAAAAAAATTGATTTTTTCTTCCATGGACAGATCACTTTGTTTGCCTTCTTCAACTCCTTCCCAAAAGCAAATTTTATCCGCTGCTGCTGCGCTAATACTTGTTCTCCAGAAAGGATTTGACGGGGGTGTCTAAATTCTTGTTCTCCATTAAAAGCCGCCTTATGCCTCCTATAAGGATGATACGGAGCCAAATACCGACGATGACCTTGGTAACATATTTTTCGGCTATGAGTCAAATGTTTACCAACGGTATCATCACCACATATTGGACAAGCCATATAACCCTTATTGACACAACCCGACAAATTTCCGTACGCAGGAAAGTCATTTATCGTCCACATCAAAACTGCTTTTAGAGTGAAGTAAGACTTTGTATACGCATCATACACGTTTGGTTCACCTTCTTCCCAAAGCTTCTTCAAATCATCTATCATCGGTTGTAAATACACGTCAATGTTATTACCTGGCTCATGTGGACCAGAAACTAACATCGTTAACATCATAAACTTCCTCTTCATGCATAACCATGGAGGAAGATTATAAGTTACAAGTACTACCGGCCAGCAACTGTACCGATTACTTAGACCATTATTATGCGGGTTTATACCATCTGCCGCCAATGCTAAGCGAATATTTCTCGGTTCACTACCAAATTCAGGCCACCTATAATCAATATTCCTCCAAGAAGGAGAGTCAGATGGATGACGCATTTGGCCATCTTGAGTTCGCTTCTTCGCATGCCAACTCATTAATTCAGCTGTAGAAGCCGATTTAAACAATCGTCTAAATCTAGGAATTATCGGAAAGTACCACATAACTTTGGCTGGAATGTTAATCCTAGGGTTACCATCTTTCCCCACCTTCCAGCGAGATAGATTGCACTTAGGACAGTTGGACGCATCGACATTTACACCCCTATATAGTACACAATCATTCGGACATGCATGAAACTTTATATACTCGAGACCTAGATCACTTAGGGTTTTCTTTGCTTCATATGCATTAATCGGCAACACATGATCTTTAGGAAGTAAAGATCCAACAGAAGAAAGGAGCTCAGTGAAGGCACTATCGCTAATACCAAATCTAGACTTCCAGTTGTGCAATTTCAACATCGACTCTAACTTAGTACACTCACTGTCCTTATACAAAGGTTGCTCTGCATCGGCCACAAACCTCCTAAACTCATGTGAATCGTCATCGTAATCACCCCTGTTATAAGCTGCTTCACAAACATCAATTGTTTCTGATGTCGGAATTTGCCCCAAAGGTAAAGTACCACTACCTACAGTTGAATTTAGTGGCGTACTACTTGTGCACTTTTCTCCATGCCAAATCCAATCGACATACCCCAAACTAAAACCATTTTGATAAAGATGACCCCTAATTATTTTCACAGAAAACTTTTTGAAATTACCACAACGTGCACATGGGCATGGAATTTGTTTAGGATTTTTAGCGTTTTCTTCAGCATATATCAAGAACCTTTCAACCCCAATTTCATACTCTAAAGAATCCCTATCTTTCGAAATCCATGACTTATCCATATGTTAAAGAAACCTACATTATATTGTTGTTTTTCAAAAATTAAAAACAGACTTGTCCAAAATTATACAAGTCATTAAATTATCATATAAACAAGCACATGCGTCTAATTAGAAATCAGGAGATCACTAAAGAATAGAACTTAATAGCTGAGCAATTACTAACCTGAAGAACACAAGCAAATGCTCAAAAACAGAAAATGTAACCGCGTGCACACAAGCAAATGCTCCTGCAAATTCATGTTGAAAAATCAGAAGTGTTTAATTAGAATGCTCAAATTAACCAATAATCCAACACACCAAAGAAACAGATCATATTTCCACAATTAAGTTCAGGAGCTTTAACTAAATGTAAACTCTTCCTTACCCACCCACTCACCAATACATACACTACCTCACCAATTAATGCACAAAAATGAAACAAAAATATTTAGGGTTTTTCAATTAATATGAAACAAAAAATAAGAATTACAAATAAGAATTACAAGTAATACAAACTAAAAACAAGAAACAAAAACTTAATTCGAACAAGAAAAACATGAATTTGCAGATGACCCAGAACAAGTGATACAAGAAAAGCAAGAAATAAATACATGCAAAAAGAAAAACAAGTAATTAACACAAAAACTTACTAATTGCAGATGACCCAAGCTAAAACAGCAACCAATCTGCAAAAAAATGTTCAATTAAAACAAAATTGAGCTTAAATCGAACTATTAATCGAAAAATTACTTACGATTTGAGCTTCCCTTTCTCTTAATTCGAGCTTCCCTCTTCTCTATTTCGATTTACAGAAATCGTAATTACTAAGATGTGGGTTTAATTAGGGTTAATTAGAGAGAAAGTGAGGATGCAGGTGAGAGAGACAGAGAGAGAGGGTCGAGAGTGAGAGAGAGAGAGAGAGATATGAGAGAGGGTCGAGAGTGAGAGAGAGGGTCGAGAGTGAGAGAGATGAAAGAGAGAGATGAGTGTGAGAGAGAGAGAGATGCGACTAGGTTGAGAAAGGAAAGTGGAGAGCGGGCTAATAATTTTAGGGGAAAGTTCAGAGAGGCGGGGAGTGAAATGTTTTAAGGGGGGAAATGTTTTATTAGAAATGGGGGGAAATAATCTAAGGGGGGAAATGTTTTACTAGAAATGGGGGGAATGTATCAGCCGCTTGTTTTTTATTTTTTAAAAAAGCATAAAAGACATCGGTTATTTTAACTACCGATGTCTGCAAAACAGATTAACATCGCTTTTAAATAAACCGATGTCAAAAACCTTTTTAACATCGGTGGCTTTTCAAACCGATGTTAAAGGGGTGATGTCTAATCCAGTTTTTCTAGTAGTGCCAGCGCCAATATTTTTTCCATTATACTATCAAATCAAACTCTCTAATAGTAATTTCAAAACACAGTTCACTTGCATTTCATTCGTTTCTTGGCCATGTCATAGCCATCAAGCATGGTTTGGAGTAGCATAAGTAGGAGTCGCTGCAGAAGCCACACGACGGCCGCGCTCTGACCTGCTGTTTTCAGCAAATTTAACACTTCCCTGATGCATACCCTTCTGCTTCTCATCTTCAGTCCACTCAGAAACATAGTAATGTTCTTCACTACCTTTAACGACATCTCTTGAAGGTGGTAGAAACATGCTACCTCATTGAGGAAAGTGAACTAGTGTCACAGGCATGGTACAGGCCACAATCATAATTCCCATGTATGTTAAACCCATTGCTGTGGATATCTGTGAGCTTGTAAAGAACAGAAGCTGTGTCAATCCTGAACCGAAATTCCCTCCTGCACCAGTCATACCGGATATAATGCCTAATGATCGACGTGAAATGAAAGGAATGATGCCAAAAGTGGCTCCACATGCAATTAGAGCAATTGGAAGTGAATTAGAGCGGCCAAGGAGAATGCAGAATACTCCTCCTGATGTTCGTAGGATCCAAAGAGTCCACAGCCTTCCCCTCATGCCAAAAAGAAAGAGTATTTCACATATTAATAACATATTGACTTGAAAGAAAGAAAAAAACACTACCTATCAAAAAAGTCTTCAGCAATGACATTGTCCGTGGACAATTCCACACCCATAGAGTATCCATACAAAAGGACAAATATCCATGTTCTGTAATTGGTGATAGCATACCAGAACACGTCACAAATGTCGCAAGGGATAAACCAATCATGAACCTGACAGCTATGTAACCGCTGGCGTCTGCCACAAATGACATACAAAACACAGTTGGGGCTGTAAGCATGATGACAAATGCACAGCCATATCGCGGTCCCAACAGATCACAAACTGCCCCCATTACAAGCCTAGAGAAAATGCTGCCAGAAACCGAAGCCACTCCAGCATTGCCAACATCCCCTTTTGTCAGGTTGAACGGAAACAGCCTCTCTACTGTAAAGTAGGGGTATGGTCTGCGTACATTTTACCCTCCCCAGACCCTGCTTCATGCGGGATATACTGGGTATGTTTGGTTTGGTTTCCCTTTTGTCAGGTTGAGATTATCGCGAATGATTGGGACTAGTGGAGCAGCAGCAAATGTGGAGACAAAACAGGTAAAAAACGAAATCCTAAGAAAGATGAAAAGTCCTCATATGAGGATTAGCTAAGGAAAATAGCTTGAACACTTTGGCCTTGTGTTCTGAATCAACTGGTAAATCAAATTTGGCAGTTGTATCAGTTGGCACCATCGGTGAAGCCACTGCGAAAGCCAGGACAGGCTCCCTGCCAGTGACTCCATGCATTGAGCTCCCTGGAGAACCTTCAATATCACCCATTTTTTTCCTTGCAAAAGTGTCTATATACTTCTCAGGTTTTTCGTGCATCTCACCACCATAAAACAGTTTAATGGTGAAGAATTCAGGGTCTACAAAAATAAATGGAACACATTTCAATACCAAACTACATATATAAACTACAAACATTACAAACTACATATATAAACTATCACCAGAAACTACACATCACCAATTAGTATAATTGATTTCTTAATAATCATATCCTACCAAGATGCTTGGCTCTTACACGATTTTGTGTAAACTGACTTTAACAGAGCAAAGAAGATATGGTGGGTTTATAACTCCTTCCTTTAAAAATCAAACACCCACCCTTCTCTTTCTTACATTCTCACCAACACTAACCTATACATACAACCTCAGACAGATACACACATTTACAGTGGTCTGGGCCACTGCAATGGGAACTCTTACACGATTTATAATCAAGAAGGGTTTCGAAAATAATTTTATAATCAGGACATGACCGTGGAGAGTACATGTTTTCATCCTCCTTCAGCCTCTGATACCAAGCCATTCAGTTTAATCTCCAGCCAAGTAATCGCCAAGTAATCGCCAGTAATCGCAGGTAATCGCCAAGTCGCCAGTCGAAGTTATATAATTAGAGAGAATTAGGGATTTTGTGATATTGGGGAAATAATTAGGGAAATTATATAAGCTCAACCCCTGAAAAGTCAAATTTACCCCTACTGTTTAGACGGCGTTAGTATCGTTTTGACGTGAGCCCCTCAAGTGATTAACAATTTTATTACAGCCAGCTATAATGTCAAAAATTATTCTCAGTCATCCAAGTGCCAAAAACAAAAAAAATAGTCAACCAAATTGCCTTTTTCTCATATATAAATGTGCAGATTAAGTTATTACAAGTCTACAGCATTCAAAAAAAAATAAAATTACTACAAGTCTACAACTATAGGAGAACCAACTTGTGGAATAGGTCCTGTTATTGGGTATAGAATATTAAATGTGGTCATAAACAGTTAACTTTATGACATGATCCAATGTTTCTTTCTATGCTCTGAAAAAAGATTCAACTCTCCCTACTTTTTTTATGGGAAAACATTTTCAGTTGTGTGAAGTTCTTAAATTCACAGAAGTTTACACTTTTGAAAAGCTAATAAAAACCAAACCAAACCAAACATACCCAGTATATCCCACTCAAAGCAGGGTCTGGGGAGGGTAAGATGTACGCAGACCATACCCCTACTTTTTACAGTAGGGAGGCTGTTTCCGTGAAGACCCCCGGCTTAGTGCACAACAAAATAGAGTGATTTACCTACTAGGAAGATAAAGATGGTGAAAGTAGTCGACCAAACCTGAGCCCATGGCCTGGACCTCATGGGACTTACCTGAGCGGGAACACCTCTCCTGATTTAACCTCATGTCCTGCTCCCTGCATCTGTAAGAACCAGAAAACAAAAGACAATATGAAAACGAAAAGCCAAACTCCTAAGATAAAGCTAACCGAGAAAACCCAACTCTGAGGCTCTCAACAACAGATTCGCTCCCTAGAAGAGAATCCACGACTCTAATCTGCCGCCTCCAAGAACTCCTATCCGCGATCAAGGTCTCATTCAAGTTTAAGGCCTTCAAATCCAACCTGAGCTGCTCTTCCCATGTCCTCCTCGGTCTGCCTCTCCTTCTCACCCCAACAACCACAACATTCTCGACCTTCCTCACCGGGGCTTCCGGCAACCTCCTACGGACGTGGCCGAACCATCTCAACATAGTTCGGCCACAGGACCACCGCATCATCCTCATTTCCGTTGCGTCCAACTTGCTCCCGAGGGCTTTCTTTGTCGCCCAACACTCCGAAAGCTAATGAATTTTCTAATTCCAATTAAATAGAAATTTTTTTACAAGAACCAAAAAATTACATCTAAAGCATATGCAGATTTATTGTTTCTCCTAGTGACAAATAAAAGGCATTCTAACATGCCAAATCCCTTTACACAGGAGTACTTCACAATTATAGTTAACGTCTTTCTATTCATTTATTTATGTGATGTAAATAGTTGTTAATGAGCTCAGTTTCTAGGCAACTAATTAAAATAACCAACATAATAAAAGTCTCATTCGTGTAAATTGTCACACAGGTGAGTAAGTGTACGTACTCTGGTGTACGACGGAAGAATTGATGTCCTCAATTGCCAGATCAGAATTATCATCATAATAATTATAAGTCGCTATCACAAATATGAAGCATTATGGATCAGGCTGTAACAGAAGCAGAAGGTTGTATCAATAAAATTGTAGGAAAGGACATACCACACATTCTAAAAATAGTTGCACACACAGGGATATGTCATTTTCATGTCTCAGATCATGAAAGCAATGTGGTGAAGTATGATTGTATTCATGTACATGAGGTGGACATGTTTCTTAATTTGCAATTTGGAGACCTACGTGTAATTCTATCATGGACACTACTTGAACGTGATATTACAGCAGTACATACACTTGTATATAACTCTGTGTCACAATGGTGAAGTGTTAGTGATCCAACACATTGTTTCTACAATTATTTTCTTGGCAAATAATCCATTTTTTATTTGTTCTACAAAGAAGCCTCTCTAAATAAAGGGTTTTCATTTAGTGAAAAACATAGACATGGAAGTGTAATTTGGGGTGATTTTTAGAACACTGGTATATATCTATCTAAATGGGGATTGCATATACAAATTTCATGAATAATATAAGCAATTTGTAGATTTTAACACCAAGAGTATAGTAGGAAATATACGAACTTTAAGGGAGAAAAAAGCTATTCTGAGGCACTAAATGACTTATTACCTTCAGAAATTCCTTGTTCGTCACTTCCTGCACATGTTGGGTGGAATCGCGCGCGCTCGACTGAAAGGTGAAAAACAAATATAGCAACAACAACTTTTTAGAGACAACATTGCAGCATTGGAGCAGTGAATTGACACTAAGAATAAATTAACATCACTAAACAAAACGCCAAACCACAGGTTCTTCCAAGGGTTTCACGGGCTACACCTTGTAGGTTATGCCAAGAATTATTCTGAAGACTACACCCTCAGTTCTTTCACCTGTAGTGAGAAAAAGTTTTGCTCTTCCTCATTTTTTGGAGCCCGGTTCGTCAAAAAGAAGCAGCAAGTCGCGTGCTTTTATGCTTATCCTCTTCCCTGAACTAAGACAACAGCTTCTTCAACACAAACGAACAACTCCTCAACCCTAAACTAATACAATAGCTTCTTCAACACAAACGATAGCTCCCTAACCTGACAATGAAGTATATGCATTATAATATCACCATAGAAGCCCAATAAAATTGTTCATTCCTCAAAAATGATAGAAAAACATTATAAAGGAAAAAAAGGAATTCACCTCACGCCAAACCAAAGAACATACATGCTATAAAGTCACCCACAATCTTAATTATCAATCACAAAATATCTAAAGCTAAAATTCAATTGCCAAGATCAGAGCTTTAACTCACATTAGAATAAAATATGACATAAAACTAATTTAACCTTTTTATATTTCGTAATTTGCACAAATCTATCTTTTATTTGGCCAACCTGCTCTTATATTGTCTTTTAAATATTACTTTAACTCAAATACCTATGTTTACTCATGGTTCAATTATTATGCCTAAAAACCAAATGAATATGTCACCAACTCTTCTAAGCACGTAAGATAGCACCATTCTTCTAGTCATAGCAGCATGTAATCTTCCCTCAGCATGTAATCTTCCCTATCTTATGCATATCTTATTCAGAAATCTTTCAATCCAATAGATTATCACAGAATTTAAGATATCATTTGGTGATGGAAAGATGTTAGTGGTTAATGCATGTGTGGCAGATGGGAAAAAATGGAGACATGAAGCAAAAGCTATTTCCAGTGTCATAGTTGACGCAAAGATTAGGCAATTGAAAGGTAGGTTTGAAAAAAGAAGCTCAATTCTGATGCAGCCATGGTCGTGGCTGGAGGAGGCATTCATTAGTCCTCTAATAGGTCCATGTCAACCTAGAGTGTATGCATACACTGGCCATCCATTATACAGAGTTTTCCTGAATTGTTGACATGCCTAATCATGAAAATTTGTACTTATATATGTGAATATGTAAGGAGCCAAATAGGCAAGGGAGCTAAGAATCTTTTTTCACAACAATTTTGATGAATCCTTTAATTTACCACAGCAGCCCATAGTGCGAACAGGTTATGGTAAGGAACATTAACGTTGCAGACATCAGAAATAGAAAGGGCTATATCACTCAAGAAAAGCATATAAAGTGACGAATTTTTTGTTCAGATATATAGCTTTATAAAAGCAACTAAAGTGACATCATATTGAAACAGTTGACAAGTATAATTTGATAAACTACATAACGCGGTGGACAAGGACGACAACAAATCTATGTCAAATTGAACAATTAACTTTATACTACAAAGAGTGTGGAAGCCACAACACTCAAATTTTGTGTGTAGTACAATGAGAGGGTCTTTTTTTTTACAGATAACATGTTTTAATGGTAAATGTAAGATCATATGGGTATCAGTTGAAGCTCGATTCTTCCGGATTGCACCAACCGCAACATGGAACAGGCATCCTGAAAGCTTTTTATGTCCAAATTTTCGTTTTGGGATTCTTTAGCATACATACGAATATAACTGAAAGCTTTTTATGTCCAAATTTTCTTTTTGGGATTCTTTAGCATACATACGAATATAAGAGTAAATCACGTTCAATAGATTTTATCTATTACAGTGTTACCATTTAAGTATTTAGTAGTATTAAATTTTCATTTTGACTAATCCTGCATTATAAAAGCTTAAAAAAAATTATTGAAGGGCTGAAAAATAAGCTTTACTGCTCAACCGAGGTTGGATTAAGGGAGTGAAATAACCAACTTACTTTTTCAAGGACGCACAAACAAATATTTTATTAACTCCCGCGTATACTTTTGGTTTTTCGACCCTAATCCGAGGTTAGTGTTTGAGACTTCGAGTTCAACCCATCTTCTAAGCCACTCGATGTTGAGTTGTCAATGGTTTGATATAGTCATATCCCGTTCTTATAGACATGACGATTGGAGCAAAAAGACATTTCACATCAAATGGAAGGGGTGTGTTGTTTAAAAATTAGGCCTATAACTAATCGCGAGAAGCAAACTTCAGGACGAGCCAAGAAAACATAGCCAAAGATTATTGAGGTCTAATAAACAACTGTAACATACTACAACCCACAATTCACTACGCCATAGATGGCCTGCAGCAACGCTTTTTTTCGGTGTTGCAATGAAAAACGTTACAGTAGCTCTAAACTTTATGGCTTGCAGCAACGCTTTGATTTTGTGTTGCTGTATACAAAACATGGTGTTGCCGTAGCTATAAGAAACGTAGCAAGTTGCAACACTTGTGAAGTGTTGCCGTTAATATGATTTAAACACAATTTTTTTTAACAAAAATTGAAATAAATAATTATTGTGAATTAAAATTAATTAATTTAGAAAACAAATAATTTAAATTTTCAAATTTTGTTATTAGAGTCAATATTAGAATTTTTATAAAATAGAACATTTTTATATAATTTGAAAATAGACCAAATTATTAAAAAAAACGTAACAAATTATTTTTTTTTTGAAAAAAAAACAATTTTCCATAAAATGAATAAAGTTTGAGAAATAATGTTAAGTTTGATATAAAAAATTTGCATACGTTATTGAACTAAAATATAACATTTTTATAAATAAAAATAACATATTACTTATAAATTTAATTAAATTGAAGAAATTTTCAAATAAAAATTAATAAAACAGAAAAATAAAAAATTTGTATGCTCCATGTGTTCAGTACCGGAGTAGTGGAGTTGGGGCGGTATCCAAATTATTGGGCTTTTGCTTTTGGCGCTCGGTCCAAATTATTAGCGCGGCCATTTTGCCGCCTTGTAAAAAAAACATAAACAACACTCTCCCTCCCCGCCTCTATTCACTCACTCACTCTTAACCCTAGTCTCTCCGCCGCTCGCTCTCTATCGCCGCTTACGCTCTACCACCGCTCACCGCCGCTCTCTTGCTGTTGTGACCTTTCTCTCCCGCCGCTCTGACCTCTCTCTCCCTCCCTCTAATTTCACAACCCATCCCTGATTTGATCGAATCCCTAATTAGAACCTGTGAGCCATAGAATTAGAAACTACCATTCAGTTTTCAATCTCCAAAGGTTGATTCACTCTCTCTATAATCGGTCTCCATCGATCTCCAACTGATTTGGTACAAGTTCTTGTCTTTACACATATACATACAGCCCTTATATATCTATAAATTGAATATAAATCAAGCTTTTGTTTCTAGATTTTTTATATTTAGGAGAGATGATGATGTACCCATCTTCTGCACATTCAGCTTCTGTTCGTGTTGAAAAAGCTACAAGTGAATTTCTTAACGGCCCAGATTGGACTATTAATATTGATATTTGTGATGCCATCAATCTCAATCATTGGTTTGTAATTTACCCTTTTCTTTTGTTTTTATGTGAATTTAATTATTGACTTTTCAAGAAAATACAATCAAGAAGATGAAAAGATTGCTTTTTTATACATGGATTTTGATTCTTGGTTAGTATGTGTAGATGTAATGTTTGTGTGTATGAATTTGATTTGGGTTTTTGATTCTTTATTTCTTGGTTCTTGATGATATGAAAAAATTGAATCTTTTAGGTTTCTTGGTTTTAGTAAATAGAAATCTTGATCATTTTTAATTGATCAAAATTGTGTTTTTCGAATTCTGTATTTTTTGCTGTGCTATTTTGGTTGTTGAGTATAGGGGCAACAGCCAGGATTAAGGATTAAATTGCGTGCTTGTATATTTTCATTGTGATTTTGCCAGGCTAGCAAAAGATATTGTCAAAGCTTTGAAGAAAAGGTTGCAGCACAAGAATTCTCATGTTCACCTACTCGCCTTGACGGTATATTTCCTCAATGCATTTAATACCGCGTCTTTTAGAAATCCGTAACTAAAACTGTATTTGTTATGATGGGCAACAATTTCTTTACTGTTTACTAGTTTGTAGAAGTAATTTCATCGATAAATTTGATGTGTCAGACAATTCCCTGGATATATATTTTAATTTTACTATATACCTAGTCTATTATAACACCGTGACAACTACAAAGAGATTTAAGGTTCTACATACATGTGAATGGTCACCAATTATATTGTATGCGAAGTTAATCAAAGACACATTATTTTTTATATATCATTATTTGGAGCACTACAATTACACAGAATATGTCTCTGTCAGTAGTAGTTCCTTATACTTTTTGTATGTGTTTTAGCTTTTGGAGACAATGGTGAAGAACTGTGGTGAACCTGTACATTCTCAAATTGTCGAGAGGAATATACTGCAGGACATGATTAAGATTGTGAAGAAAAAGGCGAGTTTCCTTTTACATTGACAAACAATATGTTGATCATTGCTATGATCCATGAATTCTAGTGCTGGAGATGTTTAAGTTCTTTTTAATTATTTTGTGACTTAAGTTTGTCTTCCCTTTATTGCGATAAAGAGAAGTTCAGGCATTTGATTGTATTCTGCATGTGCTTGAACTTGATATAACCATTACAAATGAATACATGTTGAAATTCTCATGTATGTTATCTATTAGTATATAGGTATAGTGTTGAGAAATTAAATACTCAATGCTTATATATGTAGGGTCTAGTTGTTTAGGAAATTATAAAGAATACATGTAATATGGCCATAATGACTTACTTGGAGTACTCAGTAGTGATTGGGTTGCAATTCATCTAAGGAACTGCGGACCTTAAATTAAATTAATGTTGCTCTGTATCAGAGGTCTAATTAAGGTCGGTTCATTATCAACCCTGTAAACATCATACAGAATGACAAATCAGTCTTCTATATGTTTGAGCTGAAGTGTTTATTGCCGATGGAGGGGCAGTAGCAGGATCTGCTGAGCTTGTGGATTTGCACCTTGTAGTTTAACAATGTGAGTAAGAAACAAAATAAGTTAAAGAGACTTAAACTAGAACTTGTAGACTTGAAGACATTTGTGCACTCACACCAAAATTTATAGAACAGATTAACTATAAATGGTAGTTAGGACTAAGAAATTGATAACTATTATTTATTTGATAATTCACAGGGTTTGCTTGCAAGTTTGCTTCTGTGTCAACATCAAGTTTCCCCATAGCTGGCAAATTCAGACTGCTATATGGATGAAAAGGATATTGTTCACTGAGGTGCAGCTTCAAGAAATCTGTAGTACTTGTTTCATTAACAGAACTTTCTTGTCTTGTATGATCGATTTCTTTCCTCTTTCGACGTCTTTCCTGAGTAAAATATTAATGAAGTGATAAATTTGTACACTTGTATATTGTTTTGTTAATGCAGGTAATTATTCTTGCTAGAAAACCTAGATTAAAGCTCGAACTGTCTGATATCCCTATACAGAGCCTTGCTCCAGAACCACTAAGGGTAAGGCTTTTTTTTCTTCTTCTTGAATTTTATATCCACATTTAATGGAAATTATTCTGTTATATTTTAGAACATATAATATGCAGCTCAATAAAAGAAAATTAATAGCAGTCCATTATGATGGTAAAAAAAATTACAGAGTCCTAGAGTTTTGTGGACATGTTAAAATATTAAAGTACAAAACATACAGCACGAAAATTTTCCATTGTGAACATGTAACACTGTTTTATTTAGAAAAGTCAAGTATTCAGACAATCAGAAGAAGTATGCTACTTATGGACCCTGGAAAAGTTAATACAGTAGAGTTTAATTCCAAAAAGGCTGTTAGAGTATCAATCTCTTCATGTATCTGTAGTGATAATTATTTTTAATGTTGTCAAAGTGGCACTCCAAGTGCTAAATTATATATGTTGTGAATTATAAATTTTAGTTGGCCAATGTGTATATCATTTATCTTATTCCATATACTGATGCTTTTATGATTTTGTGATTATTTCCCAAGGGTATTGCGTCAGCAGAGGAATTTCTGCAACATCTACCACAATTTGATTCAGATATGACCAGAAAAGGAGAAGATGCGGAAAATTCAGATATGCTCAGAAATGGAAAGACTATGAAATGGAGAAGGAATTTATTTGTTTTCTTGTAGTATTGTATTGTAATTTTTTTTTTGGGTTAAGAGTTATGAAACCCATTAATTTTTATTGATGAATTTTGGTATTGGTGTAATAAAACAAGTTTTCAATTTTTGGGAAATGCATATATACAAATTGTTCCTCTTAAATTTTTATTATAAAAGTGTTGTAGGTATTATATATTGTTGTCATCAATGGCTCAAAATTTGTTTATGTGGGGCCCACTTGAAAATCATGGGAGGGGCTCACATGTGGGACCCACATGTGGGTCCCAATTTTGGTAAATGTTAATAGCTACTGCAACACTAGTTTAGTGTTGCTGCACATTACGTTTAACGTTGCCATAGAAGTTTCTGGTAACAAAAGTAGTAGCGTTGCCGTAGTGAACAAAAGCATTGCCGTAGACCCCTACGACAGCTGTGCCAAATGCAACGCTGAAAAAGCGTTGCCGTTTCGTTTTTTTGCTCTACAGCAACGTTTTTTTGGCTTGCTGCAACATTTTGAAAGCGTTGCTGCAGGCCATCTATGGCGTAGTGATTTAACATGAACAATATGAATCCCAAAACTATTATAAGGCAAATTATAGACTTTAAAAATTAAGACGGCGGAACACACCAATCACAACCCACAAGAACCAAACAAAGATCATATTTTCAAATCACAATAGAAAAGGATCAAATAATAAACACCAATTGCTCCTCTCCTCCTCCTCCTCCTCCTCTGCCTCCTTGTAATCAAAAGACCACGTACAATTCATGAACACGGCTGATTTGATCTCAGTTGGACGAATAATGTTGTTTTTGCTAAACAGGACGAGTAATTCACTTTCACGGTCGATGAGGTTCCTCAATCCGATGACTGTGTGCAAAAATGGCGGATATTATAACTTGTGCAACAGAGTACCTTGTTCTGGCAGCAATTTGGTATAGAGTAATTTGATTTAAATTAAATCAAATTCTCCAATTCCCCTGTTTGGATTCCCGATATAAGCATCCAGCGAAGGCAGGTTAATTTTTTAGGGCATACAGCGAAGGCAGTGTATGAATGATGATAATGTGATGTTATTCAAGTCATCAGGATACAATGTCTTTTTACCTTAAATATATTATGTCACGAATAGGATTAATGATGTTACTTAGTGATTCCAATAGCCACCTTCTAGTAGCCACCCATGTGCAATATTTACAAGTCAATACCTACTCCACCTAACTACCTATGCACATTTACAAGTCAATACCTACTCCACCTAACTACCTACTCCACCTACATTCATTTATTTGCATTTAAGGACCTCATTATTTACATGTAAGGACCTCTAGCATTAGTATAAACTAGGTAACAAAGCCGCGCTACGCGCGGCACAAAAATATTTTTAAAAATCGTATACAGAACATCATTATTTGTTAAATTTTATTATTTGTAAGTGGATATGATAAATTAAAAATTGTGTGAATTGTAATTAAATTTGAATGTTTAAAAATTAAAGAGATTAATATTAGTAGAAAAATAATATCATTCAGTTAAACTCTTGAATATTAATAATATTAATTTTGAAAATATTATTGACACCTATTCCGTTGCATAAGAATTTGCTTTTGAAATTCAATATTAACAGACATTTGCAAAGTTTGACATTCAATAATATTAATTTCGAAGATAATGATGACACCCTATTCCGTCGCATAAAAATTTGCTTTTCAAATTCAATATTGAGAGGCATTTGCAAAATTTGACATGGGATAAGTAAAGTTAACATTTGTGAATCTTTTTTTATTATCGTTGACATTATAAAATACGTGATTGCTTAATTTGTTATTAAATTTGATTGTGTGATGAAAAGAATTAGAATATAAACAAAATGACCTCTTACACATCAACTTTTTAACTCTTTAAAGTCCTTTTACTTTTTTCATATACCAATGTACAACGTCAACATATTTCTTATAATAAATATTTATAAATATAAATAAAACTAATTAACGTTCTTATATCCCGTCTCCCGTCTCAAAACATACATGCATGATTAATTGATTAGTAATAGTATAAGAATGTGCTTAATTGTTAGAATATTAATTTATTTTAACATAAAATAATGAAACAACGAATGTATAATTTTTTTATTGATTTAATCGATCAAATTGGTTTGATTCAATTTAATCGAGTTGGTCACACCTCGTGTATAATTTGTTCATGTACAAAAGTAAATTCTACGATATCTTCTATTTAAATTGTGGATGCTAATTGAAAAATATATACTTCAATATCTCATGGTCACTCATTACGAATTTATTAAAAAGGTAAAATCATTTATTTATTGTTATCGAAAAAATTGCAATGATTTTGAATACGATTGAAATAACACGATCTAAAAAATTTATTTTATTATTTTACCTTAAAATAATGCTACTTTATATAAATAATGATATTTTATATTAAAATAATAATTATAATGTCCGAATATAGATTGCTAAACTTTTATATTAAATATGAAATAAAGTGCATTTAACATATATTTAATAGGTACAATTAATGATTAATTAAATCCAAGAAAATTATTTAAAATAAAAAAGTCAAAAATGTTAAAATTCAAGAAAACTATTTTGAAGTTTCTGAGTGAAAGCCTCTCCGATTTCCTCCTGCTATTATAATATATATAGATATAGATATAGATATTTTATATTAAAATAATAATTATAATATCCTAATATAGATTGCTAAACTTTTATATTAAATATGAAATAAAGTGCATTTAACGTATATTTAATATGTACAATTAATGATTAATTAAATTCAAGAAAATTATTTAAATAAAAAAATCAAAAATGTGAAAATTCCAGAAAACTATTTTGAAGCTTTTGAGTGAAAGTCTCTCCGATCTCCTGCTAGCGCTTCGCGCGGTTCATAAATTTTTATTTTAAAATATTGAAAATAGATGAATTATTTTTTATTATTTTCAAAAATTGATTGGTCTCTTAAGAATTTTTTTTAAAAATTGATTCAAAATAATTTCATAAATTATAAGTGAAGATATTCTCTTTATATATCTAAAAATTTTATAATCTCAAAAATATCATAAACATAAAAATTAATAATTATAATACAAACGTAATCTTTACTATCAAAAGTTATAAATATTATATATAATAACATTTTTTAAAGCCGACGCCCCTCTCATAACATACATGTTAATTCAATTGTAGTGTAATTATTTAATTAGAATATTAATTTATTTCGACATAATATAACGAACAACGGGTATATAACTTTTTTATCGATTTAGTCTATCGACAAAAATGTATTTTTTTCCAATTTAATCAGTTTGGTCATAACCCATGTTATTTTTATTACATGTGTTAATCGAACATTTACATACTTCTATAATTTATTACGATTTCCATAATCACTAATGATAAAGATTGCTTGAAAAGTTAAGGTCGTCTGTACTACAATTGTCCGTAAAGAAATTGGAATGGTATTCTATAGGGAATAAAATATTACGCAATGTAAACAATTTTTAGTCGTCATTTTACCTAAAAATAAACTTAATTATATATGTAATTAATATTTAATACTGAAATAATAATTATAATGCTCAAAATAATGTTTTATAATTTCTTAAATAAATAAAATAAATTTAATACATAATTATTAGGTATAATTAATGACTAATTAATATGTCATTAAGAGCAATTGAATGCAAGAAAAAAAATTAATAAAAAATCAAAAAACCGAAAATTCAAGAAAAATACCTTAAACGTTTCTGGTAACTTTCCCATCTCCCGGCATTATAATATAAATAGATATAGATAGATTTTTATATAAAAGTACTGTAATAGATAAATTAATTTCTATTATTCTTAAAAATTGATTGGTCTCTTATGAATTTTCTATTAAAAATTAATTTAAAAATAATTTACATGAATTATTAATTGAAAAAATATTTTCATTAAATATATCTAAAATTTTGATAATCTTAAAAACATCACAAACATATAAAAATAAAGATTACAATATGAACGTAATATTTACAATCAAAAGTTACAAATATTGAATTCAACTTAATAACGTTTTTTTAAAACTGACACCCCTCTCATAATATACATGTTCAATAATAGTTTAAGAATTTATTTAATTTGAATATTAATTTATTTTGACACAATATAATGAAACAATGGGCATATAATTTTTTTATCAATTTAATCTTCCGATAAAATGGTTGAGTTTGTTCAATATAATTATTTTGGTCATAACTCATGTGTGTATGCGCATGATTTGTTACAAATTTCAGATATTAAGTAAAGATCCATGTACTTCCATAATATACTACGATTCCACAATCATTGATAATAAAGATTATTCGAGAAGTTGGTTAATAATGTTTTTTTAAAACCGACAGCCCTCTCATAATATACATATTCAATTATAGTATAAAAATTTGTTTAATTACAATAAAAAAAATTTTCAACACAATATAACAAAACAATGGGTGTATAGCTTTTTGATCAATTTTATCTTCCGATAAATGACTGAATTTGTTAAATTTAATCGATTTGATCATAACTCATGTTTTATTTATTCATGTGCAAAATTGAAAATCTATCTGTACTGTTTGTATACAATTCCAGATATTAAATAAATATCTTGTACTTCCATAATTTATTATGATTTTCACAATTATTGATAATAAAAATTGTTTGAGAAGTTAAGGTCGTGTACCCTATAATCATCCGAAAAGAAATTATAGTGATCTTGAATAGGGAATAAAAAATAACGCAATATAAACAATTGTTATTTGTCATTTTAACTAAAAATAAACATAACTATATATAATTAATATTTAATATTGAAAAAATAACTCTAATGTTCAACTAAAGTTTGCTAATTTTTAAACAAATTAAATAGAGTAAATTTAATATATGTTTAATAGGTGTAATTAATGACTAATTAAAATGTCATTAATAGCTATTTAATGCAAGAAAAGAATTTTAATAAAAAAAATCAAAAAAAAAAGAAAATTCAAGAAAAATACCTTGAACTGTTCTGGTGCATTTCCGATCTCCAGGCATTATAATATATATAGATAGGCATGTTTAGAGCATTGTAAGACATCTTGAATTTGAGTAATAAAAATGAGTTATTTAGAGAATTTTCTCTCAGAGAATTTTCTCTCTTGTTCCTGAGCCACTTAGAGTTGTTAATAAATACAAGCTCTTTTGTTATATATTTACGGAAACTGAGTAATGTGACACACATATTAAACTTGCTAAATTGCTGATAAGCATAAGCTCAATCTGTCACAGCTCAATTGTATTATTCGGGAATAATTAGAATACTATAATTGTGAATTCTAATTATTCCCGAATAATACAATTGAGCTGTGACAGATTGAGCTTATGCTTATCAGCAATTTAGCAAGTTTAATATGTGTGTCACATTACTCAGTTTCCGTAAATATATAACAAAAGAGCTTGTATTTATTAACAACTCTAAGTGGCTCAGGAACAAGAGAGAAAATTTTCTGAGAATTCACAATTATAGTAGTAGAGGATGATGACATCATCTATCTCAATTGATACTTGTCCAGATATACAAATCCATTTCAGATTGAACAAGGTTAAAGAAACAATACTTGGCAGTGTTGGTATCCTCAACAAGAAAATAAATTAAAGTTTTCACTTCCAAAATAAATTAAACTATCTTACCATCTGAACATGAAACATGTAGTACATTTTTAAATTCTAATACCAAATTGTCCCTGAACATACCCTTGAATAATTTGACACAACTCACAAGACGTACCTCGAATTCAAGAATTAAGTAGCTTCTATGAATATAAAGGGGTTGGTTTTCCCAACCCTTTCTTGTAACCAAATGGTGTCAATAAGACAATAACTCAATTCTTCATCAATTCTTTCTGGTTCCAGCTTCTGGTTCCAGCTTCATCAATTCTTCATCAATTCTTTCTGGTTCCAGCTTCACCATTCGTTTCTTTTTGGTTGCCTGTAGGAGGAGTCCATTGTATATTTTTATATTGCTGGTTTTGCGTTTTGGTGTCTTATTTTGCTGCTAATGTATTCGCTGGTTCTGCAAGTTGACGATGGTGTTTTAATGATTGTTTTTGCTGGTCTGTTTTGCAGGAGATTGTAAGATGTCGAGTTCTTTTATCTTTTAATGTTTTGTTCTAATTTTAGTAAGTCGCCAGTTTTGTGTTCTGTGAGGTGTGGCTGAATTTTGTTTGTAAGTTGCTGCCGTCTGTCTGTGTCACCGAATTGCTTGTTAGTCGTCGTTTGTTTAGCTGTTTTCTGGTTGTGAATCGTTGAGTTTTAGTTTGAGTTTCCAGTTCATTGCGTGTCTGCGTTTGTCGAGTCTCCGAGTCGGTTGTGCTGCGGTTTCTGAGTTGCTGCTGAGTTGTCTCGATTTGTAGGATACAGTAGTCAGCTTGTTTTCTTCTCCTTTCGTTGCAAGTGCTTGTATTTCTGCTAGTCAAGTTGTCATTTGTTCTTCACTGTGTTATTGAGTTTGCTGAGTTTGTTTTTCGAAGTTGAGTTCTTGTCGAGTTCTGTATTGCGTATTGCCGATTTACTGTTAAGACTGATTGATCAAATGGTGCTTTGGATGTAATTTAGCTTTGACTATATTTATTATTTTTAAATGTAGTATTTATTTTTCAGTTTCATAAAATTGAATTTTAAATTTATTGCTTTAATGACATCTTTTATTTCTTTCATTTATTAGTTTTAATTGATTTTATTTTATAATCTTAAATTAGTTATTAATTCCCCTAATTGTTGTTTTAACTTTTGAAATTTGAATTTTCCTAGAATAAGTGTTATAAATTTCTATTAAATGCTAATTGATACTTAATTAATTTTATTTGATGACTAAAATCTTGGATCTTAAGTGATGTTTAAGTTTTTGTACCATTTTTTGGTGGCCATGATTGATGGTGTATATTATGGGCCTTAAACAGGTTATTATATGTTTTGTACCATTTATGAGCGATCATGATGGCTTATATTTGGGCGTTTTAAATATTAATCAGTTTTGACGTTTCTAATCAAGGAAAATTGATATTTTATATGTCTAACCATAGGGGACCCCTTTGGTTAGATATATAAAATTGTTCAACTTTATTATGTATACTGAGTATAATAATTATTTAAGGTATATTCAATTAATGGTTTTTGACATAGTTTTATCTGTTGTGTTGATATTTTCAGTTTTCGTGGGTGGAAAGAAATGTAAACAGAGATGGATGATGTCAGAATTTTGGATTTTAGGGGAATCAACTAGATACCTATTCTGGTGGGAAAAAGTGTGAGAAGATGGATGAAGGCGGGTTTATGAATTTTCATAGTGGAAGAATCAAGCTGAAGAATTAAAAAGTTTCCAATCTTTTGTTTTTTAGACTTTTGTAAAATGATGTACTCAATTTATTTAAGTAGGGCACTCTTTTTCCCCCCTGAGTTTTTGTCCCATAGGGTTTTACTCTTGCGGGGTTTTAACGAGGCCTTATTTGGTGGGTTTTCTATTCAGACATTAAAGTTATATTGTCTAAGCGTCCGGAAGCAACTTGCGTGCTTTTCGGTTAGATGATAAACTTTCTTGAATGAAAGAAACTCTTTCTCCGGTTATACAGATATTGTACTTTGATACAATTCAATAATTAAAAAGTTATTTCTGACAAAAAAAAAACAATTATAGTAGTAGAGGATTTTTTGTTCTTTTTCATCGAATGTATTTAGTGTTAGTCTGCATGCCTCTGTTCCTGCCAACATTTTTTTCTTTTTAATTTTATTTCCAAGCCCCCTCCCCCTACATGACACTTTAAGTTACTTGATATTCAGGTTATGTGGTGGTACGAGGTTGATGACTACAAGAATCTCTTCCTTCTCGACCCGTAGTTCCTGTTTTCTTCTGTTTCAGAACCTTTTAATTACTTCCTTTTATTCCATATAGTTCTATCCGTTTAATATATAATGCTCTATGTTTCAGAATCCATTTTTGGATACATTAATCTTTTGTGGAGGAATGTAGCCTTGATCATCAACATTTAAGTTATATTACTCAATAAATGAATAAGTGGGATAAAAATTAGAGGAAGACTTCTGAGATCTCAAGAGCTACCCCTACCCTTATACTAAGAAGATTTTTGTTGTGACAAATTATTACCGAAAACTTGGCCAGGTAAGTTATGTTGTCATGGACACCGTGAGCATTGTTAACAATGGTCTGCACAGCTTCCAAACCAGGGTTTCTAATGATAAGCACTACAGTATACATGGTGGAAAACAGAAGCTAATAAAAGCGTCAATTCGATCATACCCTCACTTGCAGATAGAATATAGTACTCAGCAGATACCAGCTTCACAGGGAGTGGAACTAGCTCATCATATTCCATTACTCATTTTCGATCTCATGAAATCGCTAAACGATATTAGGCCTTGCATACAGCTAAACTTTGGTCTCCAGCACATGATCTAAATTTTAAATAATTTTGTTTTGCTAATTATTCTGAATCAGCCAGGGATCAAATGAAACAATCAACTAGTTTCACGACTGTTGCACATCAGGATTGTTTGAATATAACCATTAATTTGTATAGAAAAAATTATTTTACATATTTTCCTAGCAAAAGTGAACTATACGAAACTTTATAAAAATATGGCATGCTTTGAGTTTTTAAATGGAAAATTGGATAAAACGATAAATAGAAAATAATACAATAATTTAGGACAGCTATATAAAAAAAATGATTTGTTTACACTATATTTACTGTTATTTAATTAAAAATAAAGTAAGATAGAAAAATAAAAAGAAATAGTTTAAGATAGGAGATATCAAAACCCTTACGCTAAAACTTTTAAAACTCAAACAAAACCAAAAACCCTGGCTCCATTAGTAGTACTCGAAATCCTTAAACCCTTCAACTCTGAAATATGGGGAAGAGGTTTAGAAGAGGCAAAGCAGGCAAGAGGGTAATGGAGGATTATACTCATCTTATTTCTAATAAAATAAACTTTTTAAAAATAATTCATAATGATTATTCAATTTTTTCAAAATAAATTGAATTTTTACAAAAAATTGAAAATTTTGAGAATACCGTTTATATTGAATATTAATGGGACTATCCTTAAATGATTTTGGGTTATAATTTTATTTGTGTTTATAAACACTTTCAAGTTTTTAATTAGCAAAACACAGTTTGAAGTGTGTTGCAGCTTAAAACCAAAGGTGCGTAAATTTTGGCATTACAAGTTTTGGACACATTAGTTACCATTGAAATAAGGAAGATACTAAAGTTACCAAATTTGTTTCACGTGTTTTGGGTACGTAGCTCTTAAAATAAATCGGTAACACTTGCCTTACAGCTTAATACCCAACGCTCGAAGCTTTAAAACTCAACCGAAACCAAAACCCTGACTCCATCAGTAGTAGTACTCGAAAATCTTTAAACCCTTAAACTCGAAATATGGGGAAGGAGTTGCATAAAAAAGCGTTGGAGGAGGTTAAGTGCGATAAAGTCTTTGCTGTTAGTAAAACTACTCAGGATGATAAGCAGCAGAACAGAGAGGTATTTTTTGATTTCGTTTTCATTTTTTTAGAAACATGCATGCACTTTTCCATATTTGTGGTGCCCCTCTATTATCTTTACGAAACAATCAGATTTTAGTCCAATTCTATTATCTTGGTTTGATATGTTATTAATAAATTTAGGGATCCATATTGTCCGAAGAAAAGATATTGGTGCCAATAAAAAACACACATGAATATGACAATGAAGATGATGATAGCAGCGTAGATTCCGGTGATCTCACCAGTGTTGATGATGATGGCAATACCGGCTTTTTTGATGAAGCTGACTCTGAGGATTACATCAGCGATGATGATGATGGTTTGATAATTAACAAGGTTGATGGTCTTACAGATTTCGATGAATTTAGACGTAACATCCCAACTGATGATGTATACGACTCTGACTCTGCTGACTCCAACTCTTCAGACTATCACTCTGACTCTTCAGAATTTGAGGAGGGTTTGGAGGGTGAGGATTTCATTATGACACCATCCTTAGCCGCCCGCTACCCATGCCAAGAGTCTTCTAAAGTACTGTAGTAGTCTTTGTGTTTTCAGTAACACGTACTTTGTTTATTTTATATTAATAATTCTTGTATTTCCATTTGCTTGTTTTTCCCTGATTTGCAGTTGAACATTCTACTTACATATTTATGATTGAAATTTTTTTATAATTTTTATATAAAAAAGTTATAATTTTTATATAAAAAAGTCAAAGTTATAATTGGATACATTTTAATATAATAATGATAATAATTAATATATTCATCTTATTTCTAATAAAATAAACTTTTTAAAAATAATTCATAATGATTATTCAATTTTTTCAAAATAAATTGAATTTTTACAAAAAATTGAAAATGTTTAGAATACCGTTTATATTGAATATTAATAGGACTATCCTTAAATGATTTTACGGTTATAATTTTATTTGTGTTTATAAACACTTTCAAGTTTTTAATTAGCAAAACACACTTTGAAGTGTGTTGCAGCTTAAAACCAAAGGTGCGTAAATTTTAGCATTACAAGTTTTGGACACATTAGTTACCATTAAAATAAGAAAGATACTAAAGTACGTAGCTCTTAAAATAAATCGGTAACACTTGCCTTACAGCTTAATACCCAACATTACAAGTTTTGGACACATTAGTTACCATTAAAATAAGAAAGATACTAAAGTTACCAAATTTGTTTCACGTGTTTTGGATACGTAGCTCTTAAAATAAATCGGTAACACTTGCCTTACAGCTTAATACCCAACGCTCGAAGCTTTAAAACTCAACCGAAACCAAAACCCTGACTCCATCAGTAGTACTTGAAAATCTTTAAACCCTTAAACTCGAAATATGGGGAAGGAGTTGCATAAAAAAGCGTTGGAGGAGGTTAATTGCGATAAAGTCTTTGCTGTGAGTAAAACTACTCAGGAGGATAAGCAGAAGAGAGAGGTATTTTTTGATTTCGTTTTTGTTTTTTTTCAGAAACATGCATGCACTTTTCTATATTTGTGGTGCCCCTCTTTTATCTTTACGAAACAATCAGATTTTAGTCCAATTCTATTACCTTGTTTTGATATATTATTAATAAATTTAGGGATCCATATCGGCCGAAGATGATGATAGCAGCGTAGATGCCGGTGATCTCACCAGCGTTGATGATGATAGTGATACCGGCTTTTTTGATGAAGCTGACTCTGAGGATTACATTAGCGATGATGATGATGATGGTTTGATAATTAACAAGGATGATGATGATGGTTTGATAATTAACAAGATTGATGGTCTTACAGATTTCGATGAATTTAGACGTAACATCCCAACTGTTGATGTATACAACTCTGACTCTACTGACTCCAATTCTTCGGCCTATCACTCTGACTCTTCAGAATTTGAGGAGGGTTTGGATGGTGAGGATTTCATTATGACACCATCCTTAGCCGCCCGCTACGGTCTTTTAAAGTAGCAGTCTTTGTTTTGTTTATTTTAAATTAATAATTCTTGTATTTCCATTTGGTTGTTTTTCCCTGATTTGCAGTTGAACATTCTACTTATATATATATATATATGATTGAAAAATTGTGGCTCTTTTGCTTTCAATTTTTAGGTTCAATTGTTATCAACTATATTTTGAGTAGGCCCACGAGTAGCTAGTTATCTATGCACGTTTGTACGTAGGTGATAATGGAGAAAGCATGTTTTGCTTTTTTCATATGAAATACCTGCAAAGTTTCTAAATTTATTGTTTTTGTGGCATTTAGGGGTGCCATATATATGGTGGTGAAAGATTTTGTTGGAATTGTTTGATGTAAAATCCATTTTTCATTTTGATTTGGAAATTTCGCGCGGAGTTTTGTAGAAATTGGAAGTGATTTAGGCTTAAAGTGATGATGCAGGCAAGATTAGTGGCAATGGAGGAAGGAAAGGAACCTTCATTGCCAATTAGAAGTAGTCAGCCTAGGGCTTTGCCAGTGAGGTTACTACAGTTCTTTTTGATATTTTTAGGCTCATTGTCTTTACGAGTTTAAGTATGATTATGAGCCGGCACTTTAGATTTGTGGATGTTTTTATCCCAGTAACAAGTAGTATAATTCAGCCATGTTTTCAACGACCAAATGACTTTAAGAGTTGGATTAAGCCTCCGTCAAATGTGTGGCATCGGATGAATGATTCTGAACTATTTTGGCGAGCTACATTTCATCCCCAAATAAAATCATACCCCTTCAAGAGGGTTCCCAAACTTGCCTTTATGTTCTTGACAAGGGGACCACTGCCTATGGCTCCACTGTGGGAAAGGTTTTTTAAGGGGCATGAAGACCAGTATTCGATTTATGTACATGCTCTACCTATGTATAATGAAACTTATCCTTCTTCATCAGCTTTCTATCGGAGGCAAATTCCCAGTCAGGTATTGACAATTACTATATTTCTCATTTTCCTTACAAGCTTGAAGTATCACATGATTGATATTTAATGTGAAATTTAATGTGCTTTTTCTGTTTATAACTGCTCTGCTTGTTATATCAAATTATCCTACCTTTGGATAGTTCCAGACAAGTTAATCTCTTGTGCAGAGAAACAATTATGTGAATTCAAATGAAGTAACCAAATTTCTTAAGCTTCTTCAAGTGCATTATTTGGTAATATATTCACTGTTTCTCAAGATAAAACGGGAGAACTTTGAGCCAGCTTCAAGTGTTCTCCACTTGCCTGTATGAGTATAAATCAACTGTGGAGGCGGTCAAACTCTAAGATTATGTCCAATATCGTTTCACCATGCTTTTAAATCAAAATTGGTTTTTAGCTTTGATATCTTACCTTTCTGCATCCCCTTAAGTAGGAGTTTGCTGCAAATTATTCTAAGATTTTTTGTAAAAAAAACCTTATCAAGTAGGATAGGTATTTTTCGTAATGACAGAAAAACAGAGATCTAGCTATGATTTTATCGTTGACTCTGAAAATCAGACAGCTATAAATGAGAGCCTGCTTGCAGAGGATAAAAAGCAGAGAAACTGTGTTTAAGTATGTTCATCTGTGGTTGAGTCTGTATATGTATGTCTATTGTCTAATGAAGTAACATGTGCTGTTAAAAAAATCTACTATTTTTTAATCTATATTTAATGTATTTCACTCGTAGAGCAGGATTTGAGGAGGGTAAGATGTATGTAAATCTTGCCTCTACTCATAGAAAGATGCCGCTGTAAAGATCTTCAGCTTTGACAGTGCGATAACAGACAAATATCATATGCTCTTGCTTATATCTTTTGCGTTTCTACAACTAAGGAAGTGGAATGGTTCTTTCCATGTTGTATCTGACGAGATTCTATCATGCAGCAAGTAGCCTGGTCTTACTCTTACATTCCTACCAGAGTTTTCAATATTCATCAGATTGCTCCAAATGCTTTAAATACATTATTAGAACATTCATCAGATTTTTTTGGGTATTGACGAATAGCTCTATCCTCTCCCACGCCTTTTTTGTCTATTAACTTTCTTCATATATCTTGTAGATTCTTGACAGAAGTAGACAGAACCTGCCGAGTTTTTTACTGTACAATTGTATGAGCTGACCATGGAGTCACTGCATTACATAAAATGCAGTTGAAGCAGTTTCTTATTTTTAATCACCTTAACTATATCTCTTATGGATTCTCAATTATTTATGTTACTTAACATTTAAATACTTTCCTCATCGTTTCTATTTCCTGCCCTGTTCTTGTATTTTTTTTTCTTTTAATGTAAATAGATCTCGAGAAAGTAGGAGCTTTTTGTAGAGCAGACAATGTTATAAACTTATGTTCAATATAATCTATGATTTAAATATTTGGAGTTAGTAGATGATATTGCTAAGTTGCTGTATGACCCTGCTCGTGACCATCAACAGAAACTTTGATAGAATTAGCTTCAACTTTTTTCCAAGGTTTAAATATCGCAAGACAGAAACAGGAAGATTACCTCCTGACATTACCTCCTCAATTCGCTTCCTCAGGTGAGCAAATGTCTACTTAGAGAATGTTCTAAATGTGCCACCTATGACTACAGAATCCGGAATGACGTTGAATGCACCACCTCCTTGAAATTTCGCAATTGTAACAACCTAAAGTACAAGTCAAATGCTAAATGAACCATCAGACTGATACACTAAACAAATATCTGCGTAGTTAGTAGTACTCGTTTACTCCCATTTTAAAATTCCACTTCAAATAGAAGTATTGAGAGTTGCTGGCAAAAAAAAAAAAGGTACTGAGAGTTCAGAATTTAGGCTCACACTGATTAAGGTCATGGTTAGATGTCAATTTTGGTTATGGATGTAGTAGTTCTGACTTCTGATATTGACATACAAGTTTAATATAACGCTTATTAATTTGGATTCAGATTCTGGCTTCTGCTTCTAAGCACTCTGATACCGGGACTTGTGCGTAAGGAAAGATAGAGAGAGAAAGAGTTCAAACCTGAGAGTCAAGGGGATCTGCTTCTCGTGAGACAAGATGCTGTAAACTCACGACTACATATGAAGCTGCTAAAATAGGGTCTATTGAGTGGTGCGGAATGGCAGCATGACCCCCCCTGTCCACTTATCACAACTTCAAAAAAGCCTGTTCCAGCCAAAAGAGGACCAGGCCTGGAGGACACCTTCCCTATAGGTAAACCAGGTCAAACATGCAAACCAAAGATGGCTTTGACATTCTTTAATATTCCTGAATCTACGATTCTCTTTGCTCCTCCACCTCCTTCCTCTGCGGGTTGAAAAACAAGAACAACTGTACCCTGTCGACAACAATTAAACATGTAAGTCAGCCATCTCTGGTGAAGGAAAAGAAATTTATAATCATAGAGAAGAAACCTTGTTCCCCAAGCACTTTTTCTCTCAAATGATGCAAATGAAGAACTGGGAATTGGGAAACTAAAAACTTCTGAATTGGAAATGCTGACAAGCCAAAGATTACCAAAATGCTCTCATATTTCGTAAGGTGCTTTTTGTTGAAAATTGAGTGCTTTCTTATTGCTTAGTACACTCTCAAATAGGTCCACTCCACAGTGTCAATATAAATCCTCTGGATAGAATAATAGGAAACTTAGGTTTTATAAAAATCGTTCGCATAGGATAATATTGTCGTAGGCGCTTCTACATCCATGATATGTTAAAGTTCTATTGCATATCTTTCATTCAGAGGCATGTCAAATAATCTAGCATGGTTACATCTCAATGACATAGTAATAAATAGTAATTGGGATAAAAATTGGAGGAAGCCTTCTGAGATGTCAAGAGCTACCCCTGCCTTTACACTTAGAAGATTTTTGTTGTGACAAATTACTGCAAAAAACTTGGCCAAGTAAGTTGTGTCGTCATGCACACCATGAGCATTGTTCACAATGGTCTGCACAGCTTCCGAACCATGGTTTGTATTGATAAGTACTACGGTATGTTGTGAGAAAATTCTGCAACAACACCCCGAGAGAATATCGCTGGAATAACTGAATTTGTCCTTGGATATCGAACGTTGAAGCAGGTTCGCACGTCCGCAGCTTCAGCTGGCAGCTTCAGCTCCAGCTCCAACTGCCGAAGTGGGTGGAGATTTGTGGTGTTTTTGGTACTGAATTAGCAAGGTCACCAGACTGAATTAGCAAGGTCACCAGATAACAATGGCAAAACTCCGGCCAAATATGTCCAGAATATGATCACCGAGGGTACACGTGCCTTGTGTATCGAGAAGTGAATTTTCGAACCCCCTTGCCAACTGCCTACATATCCTATTTATAGGAATCAAGCCCCGATGTAGTTCTTTAGGTCATGGACTCCTTTCTTGATGATCAAGCCACGAAAATGATAGAGTTTTACTCAGAAATACCACTTATCCTTAGCCCTGCCAGCTGCCTAGTAGAGTCCTACTCGAAGTATAACACTAGAAGTCCATTTGTCCATGTATTTTCATGTAATTATCCACATATATTATGTATATAACGTGTATATCCCATTTGATGTAGTAGAATCCATCTCAAAGTCCATCTCTTGAGTCCATTTTCGTGCTCCTAAAGTTTAGGAACAAGAGTCCTTGTCCAACTTTACTTCTGTTAGACAGAGGTGGAGCCTGTAAGCACACCTGCACCTATACAGCTTCCCTCTAAACCGAACCTCCACCTCCAGAGCTACCCTTCAAATGTACACCTCCACAGCTTCCTTTAAACTCATACCTCCACAGCGGAATCTCCAAAGCTACCTCCATATTCGTACCTTCACAGCGGAACCTCTAGAGCTTCCCTCAAACTTTCCACCTCCAGAGCTTCCCTCAAACTTTCCACCTCCACAACGGAACCTCTACATCTAAACCTCAAATATTATTCAAACCACTCCAATTGGGCCTCCAAACATCCATGGGCCTAAAATTAAATCCACTTCAAATTTTGGGCACAACAACTACCCCCCGGTTCCTTGATGTCATGAAATGCGAAAGGAACCAATTCAAGAAGAGGCCCAATCCTTCCTTACCGTCTCATACAGATACATAGCTTTAACACTGTACTTCCAGCTTACATGAGCTAACTCGGCATAAGAAACAGGAAACACAATGCTTCTGCATATGTACCTTAATCTGAATCCTTAAATGAAACCCTTCCGTATACCTTAGATCACGTACGACACTCCACCTCCAGTTATAAGCTTCCTCAGCTTCGTACCTAAACCTACCAGCTTCCAGCCTTTTTCCCTTGAAAACCATAATCTGATTCCTCGAGATGCTCCTTTTTCCTGCTAAATTGACCTTCGTGTAAGAATTCCTCATGAGCCATGCCATGGAGCTTCCGTATGGAGCTCATGCTGTTGCAAAGATACCTTAAACTTCCAAACCTGAGCTATGACAATAACTAGAAACAGTGATTAGTAGTTGGAGCTAAACAGCTCACCAATATAATGCATACAGCTCATACACATAGAAAACATTCATGCAAGTATGCAGGTGCAAATGATTTTGTCTAGAAATTCGTTGTTGCCTCTACAATCAAGCAGAACCTTGGCGAAAACACTTTTCAAGACATAATGCCACTATTTTCAGAAATTTCCACGGACATATCACAATGGACCTCCAAAGAAGTTGTTAAGTATTTTGAGGGCTTCCTCTATAATGCCCAGCATCGTGGGACTTTCCAGACCTTTCCCATAAACCTTGGGATCCTCCGAGCGTTGTAAGTTATAAGTGATTCCATATACGTACCACAAGAGGACCAAGGGATCAGCTATGAAAACCTCCTGAATTGATGTTATGTCTTTCCAAGTGGTTACATTATGGGGCATATAGCGTGCCTAGGTACCTACCTGACAGCTTCAGCTAGCAACTTTGAAAACACATTTTGAAAACCATGTATAATTTAATAAATGTATATGGAATGATGACCTTTTCTTTATAAATCCATGCAAACTTGTTTCCTTGAAATCATGAGATATGCACATTTAGATAATGATCCATTTGAAAAAATGAGGTTCGAATGATGTTTCTAGCTTAACGCTATGAAAAAATTCCTTATATGCACATAAAACATGTATGTCAATGAATATGTAAAAGCATTGAGAATAGAACTTATCTGTTTCCTTGTAGTTCCACTTTAGATCAGGTTCGGCCGCCGAACCTACTTGGTAGAAGCTCCCTCTCTGCAAGCTCACGAAGAAAACCTCTTTTCAAATCTGCCAGATCTTTGACGAAAATCTGATGTACCCCCCGAGCCATTGGATTTCCCTTCAACATGATATATAAAACCTTCTCCAACTTGAATCTTAAACTTGTTGAGAAGTTTAGAAATTGTTGGCCCTTATAGAGATTCCAGCAAGGATACCCCTGAGAGGCCACCTCCTCGAATGAGCAAAGAGGGCCTTAACGTTATCAGCTGAGCTGGGAGATGGTGCCAGTCTATTAACCTGAGATAAACTCCTGAGATGTGGATTCATTCGGAGATGTCCGGCTGCATCAGCTACAATTGTTAAGGGAGCTGTAACTGAGTCCTCCATAAGTTTAGCCGTCATTGAGTCCTCCGTTGTATTTATTCCAACTGCCTTATGTGGGCATAAATTTTGTAGCTCAACTAGAGGTCCCCATCTTCAATCCATGTTTATTCTATTTTGAATTATTCCTGCATATTATTCCTTTCCAACAACGTTTAGGATCATGATTCCCATTCAAACCTACTTCTGCTCCATATTTCCATAAACCCAGCACTTTGAAGTTCCCCGTAATTCGAACCTCATAAGAAAGTTATGTCCTTCTATCCAGCCGAAGCTCATATCCGATTTTATAAATCCAAACATCCGTACATCCGCACAAACAACAGCCTTCACCCAACATGTGTTCCAGCTTTCCTATAACCCTTCCTTGTGAGCCATCGAACTTCTTTTCCATACAATATGCAAAACCTTCATCAGCTTGAATTCCAAATATATTAGCCAGATGTGAAGCAGCTGGTCAAAAAACCTGCAGCTGCACCTGAACCTGAACCTCAATAAACCATAAGCGGTTGTAGCTAAACCACACTTCCAAAACTTGGCCTTTTAAAATTTATGTAGTCATAACTCATATCGAAGCTCCACATGCCTTTAAACATCATTCCATTGACGTAAGGATTTTCCAAAAAAAAAAAACATATCTTCAATGACAAAAGAGCTTCCCTTCCCGAACGAGGGTTTGATGAGCACATAGTACAATGCGAATTTCAATCCCTATTCCAATCCATATTCCAATCCATTACCATTCCACTGCCATTCCATGTGCCAATCCAATCCAGCTTCCAATCCATTCCAGCTTCCATTCCATTCCAGCTTCCAATCCAATCCAGCTTCCATTCCATTCCAGCTTCCAATCCAATCCAGCTTCCAATCCAATCCAGCTTCCATTCCATTCCAGCTTCCATTCCATATGCCAAGAGACTCCGCGAGCCTGGCTCCATCAAGGCACCTCGCGATCCTATAAGCATAGGAACTTCGCGAGCCAGACTCCATTAAGGCACCTCGCGATCCTATAAGCATAGGAACTTCACGAGCCAGACTCCATTGAGGCACCTCGCGATCCTATAAGCATAGGTACTTCGCGAGCCAGTCTCCATAAGAGGTTCCTAAATACTCCCACTATCTTAAAGATCAAGCCCCACGGAGGTCCGTACTTAAAAGGTTCATACTTAAGAGGATCTACCTAGCAGGTCCATACCCCACTACCCCTAGTTATTTAGCATATGACTAACGATAATAAAGAACTAGATCCAACCATTCAAGATTTATACATAAACAAAGAGCAAATAAACACATTAACATATAATCCACATAGATCATGTAAACATATAATCCACATAAGTCATGCAAATAAAATGACACACATTTTAGTGATGACTAAACATATCAAAACCTGAACCTAAATGTGATAGTCGTACCTAATAAACCATTTTATCTCTCCCAAGCCTAAAGAGGTCCACCAAATCCTTAACCAAAGGTGTCTACTGGGGAGGTATCTCCAAAATTCCAATATCCAAATCCGTCCAAGCCATGCTTGAATATCCCGAGCTAGAAAATATAGGGAAGCTCCACACGAATATGCACCTGTATATTGTAGATTAAACCAATGAACCTGCTGCCAGCAGGTGAAGCCAATGAACCGGGAATCAATAGGTGAATTCCAATGAAGCTGCAATCCGTAGCTAAAAATCAATGAAGCTTCACCTGCAGCTGAATCCAATCAACATGCCACCATCAGATGAATACAAAAGAAGCTACCTGCAACCAGCAGGTAAATACCAAAGAAGCTACCTACAACCAACAGGTAAAATTCGAAGAAGCTGCTCCAGCAGCTGAAACCAACCAACCTGCAACCAGCAGGTTAATACCAAGGAAGCTGCTCCTGCAGCTGAAACCAACCAACCTGCAACCAGCAGGTTAATACCAAGGAAGATGCTCCTGCAGCTGAAACCAATCAACCTGCAACCAGCAGGTTAATACCAAGGAAGCTGCTCCTGCAACTGAAACCAATCAACCTGCAACCAGCAGGTCAATACCAAGGAAGCTGCTCCTGCAGCTGAAACCAATCAACCTGCAACCAGCAGGTAAAATCCGACGAAGCTGCTCCAGTAGCTGAAACCAACCAACCTGCAACCAGGAGGTTAACACCAAGGAAGCTGCTCCTACAGCTGAAACCAATCAACCTGTAACTAGCAGGTTAATACCAAGGAAGCTGCTCCTGCAGCTGAAACCAATCAACCTACAACCAGCAGGTTAATACGAAGGAAGCTGCTCTTGCAGCTTAAACCAACCAACCTGCAACCAGCAGGTTAATACCAAGGAAGCTGCTCCTGCAGCTGAAACCAATCAACCTGCAACCAGCAGGTTAATACCAAGGAAGCTGCTCCTGCAACTGAAACCAATCAACCTGCAACCAGCAGGTCAATACCAAGGAAGTTGCTCCTGCAGCTGAAACCAATCAACCTGCAACCAGCAGGTAAAATCCGATGAAGCTGCTCCAGTAGCTGAAACCAACCAACCTGCAACCAGGAGGTTAACACCAAGGAAGCTGCTCCTACAGCTGAAACCAATCAACCTGTAACTAGCAGGTTAATACCAAGGAAGCTGCTCCTGCAGCTGAAACCAATCAACCTACAACCAGCAGGTTAATACGAAGGAAGCTGCTCTTGCAGCTTAAACCAACCAACCTGCAACCAGCAGGTTAATACCAAGGAAGCTGCTACTCACAGGTGAATATCAATGAACCTGATTAATTTGCGTCAAAATCCCGTTTGCTTGAAAATTTAGCACTTTCAAGATGTCATCCTGGGTAGTATCCACTACCCCCCGGTTCCTTGTAGCCATTTTATGTAAGAGGAACCTTATATAATCCGCAGCCAGGTTCGACCATCCATCCCCATGAATCTCTAAGCTTATGTGAGCGTACTCATTGTAAGAAACAAGAGGTATCATAGAAGAAGCAGTCACGACTTATAATACCCCTTCCATGAAAGACCATGTTACTCTTCCTCAATGATGACTCCATAATTCCAGCTGTAGAACCTTTTCGCAGCTCATGCTTGATGCACGTATACCCACACATATCCGTTCCATGACTCCCTTGATGTCAGAAATTACATAACTCCAACCTCCATAGGTTCAGTTGTTTGAACCTTCTGTGACTGATTTCAGGTACGCATACTTTTGAGATCCATCTCCAACAGATACCGATAGCCGTAGCTCCAATATGTGCCGATATAAATGTAGCTCCTCCAACAGGTGCTGATATATCCATAGCTCCAACAGACTTTGCAACTCGTACGCGTAGCTGCACCTCTCCTTATTGATGGGAGGTTTTTAACCTTTTTCTTTTTCTTGACAAAGATCCTTCTTTGTTAGACCTTCACTTGGTAGCTTCCGCCACTACCTCCAAGTATATTTGTTACCAGGTATTTCAGCCTTTCCTCCATCCTTTTAATAAGAAAACTGCCAATGATAGTGCCTTCGGGGGAGCTACCTCTTGATAGATAACAACCTCCTTGTAAGGTTCACCTTCGAAACTAAGATGAATATTTTGCTCATGTGCCACCCAGGTTGCCTTTCGATCCTTCAGATTTCATTAAGAATACTAACATCTACCAATTTTGAGATGGTGTCTTCAGTCGCACCTGATTTCCTTCCATTGCCTCAACATACAAAGGTCCAAATCCTCTCCAACCATTCCATTGTCTCAACATACAAAGGTCAAAATCATCTCCAACCAAGATTCCATTGTCAGCTCTGTTGTTTTCCTAGTCTTTCATAATTTCTGGTGAATTTTCCCTTGAGAGGTTCCTGCTTACATGCCTTTAACATAGATTTCCATTCTACATCAGTTGGATGGTAGGTAGCTAAGAATGTGAACCTCGCACCACTTCCTTTAATAATTGAGAGGTCGTTCGTATCTCCTTCTTTGTCAAGTAGCTAAATTTCCAGATCCTGATTGAGATTATTATCATCGGCTCCTTCTGCAATTCCTTCCAAGAGGTATCCCTAAATCCCAGCTTCCAATATTCGAGAAGCTTATAGCAGCAGAACCTCTTTGTGAGACACATTCCAACTTATCATGCCTTATCATGCCAACGGGGCTTACCGTATGTGAACCTCCTCGAGATTCTTCACCATGATGATCACCATAATTATATTGCTTGAAGTTTTCACGAGCTGAGATGATTCCTTTCCAGGAGCTTCCTCTTTTAACCTTATTGTTGGCTCCTCTATCAGTTGAGCACCTTAGAGGCTTCATATTCCCCTCATGCTATATTTTTCAGAATAGCTCTCGCCCCTTCAATTTATGAGAGGTACCAATTCGCCTTTATCTTCCATGATGCCTTTTTTGCTGGAGCTTCAGCATCACCTAGATCATACCTTGTCCCCCTTTGCTCATTATTTTCAACTACATATTCTGAGCTTCCACCTTCCACTATTGGTGAAGCTTTCGTTATGAGCACCCCTATAAGTTGCTTTCACCAACTTTCGTAGGTACTGCCACATGACCAACCAAGAACTCCGCAAGGTTTCCCTGTACTTTTTTTTTTAAATCCTTAGTCATAATTTCCACATGGTGCGCCTTGCCTTCATTATCCTTCATTAGAGCAGCCATTTTCATTAATGCCATAGGTGGTACTACCCCTCGGAAAACTGGAACCTTCATCGTGAGGTTCCTCCATTAAGACTACCTGGTAACACGTTTCCTTCGTTATTCTACATTGAGCTTCCTTTAGAGAAATTCATCAGGGCATACGGTGAATCCTTTATAGAACCTCAATCCACTACAATAGCCAGTTATCATGGAAGCTCCAGGTTCAACTGTCGAACCTCAATTTGCGTGCTAAAACCGCCATGATTGACCCAGATTGCTTCCTTTGCTCTTCAATCTTCTTGTAGAGGTTCTTGTTATTCGACTCCTTGTTAATTCCAGTAGTTGAACTTCTTCCGTGATCCTCATTCCTCATGCCTTTGTTGTATGTAGCTCGAAAGCAGTGTTGGAGGTTCTCTTTTCTGAGCACCTCCCTGGTGAACTTCTATTTCATTTCCTTTTGCGTGAGGTACCTGCACCTTCACATCTGTACTTACACCTCTTCAGCTACACCTTTCCCATCTCCATGTCCAGCTACATCTAAATATCCAATAGATTGAATAAACAACTTCAACTGCGAACCTGGTTCATTGGTACCTCTTTGGTCAAGAGGTTCGCATCTAGCTCCACCTTCCTTCCCATGCAGGTTCACCTCCAATCGGTGTGTTCCTGGATTGTTGAAGCAGGGGAAATGGGAGCAGCTATGTTGGAGGCATTTGCCTGAGCTTCAGCTGTCTCTTTCATGGGAACCTCCACCTCATTCTCCTTAACAGCTGGATTCACTTCATCCACCTTGATTTTGGCAGCCTCTTTTTTCTTGATATCCTCCACCGCTTTAACAGCATCTTCGCCAAGCTGGGACCAGTCTAGGTCAGGGAACCTGAGGTGAGTGGATTTGATATAGTAGTTGATGGCAATGTTGTAGCCAGCTTCATAGGCTTCCTTTCTTCTGAGCAAACCTTTCCAGGGCAAGCTTTGTGTTCAGATCTTCCATCTTCAGCTCTAGCTTACGGAAACCTTCTTTCATAGGTGCAACCTCGAGATTGAGGTCTCTCCTATCTTTGCCATTAGAAACTCTCGACCAAACCTCTCTAGATGGTCGTACCTCCATTAGCAGGTTGATGTTCAGCTTCACCTATCTAGTTAAACATATCAGCACCCCTGATTGGGGGAAGCTCTCATCACGGGACCTCGTTTCTTGGTATTTCCGATCAAAAATTAACACAAAAAAACTTCATTTTCCGGCCATTCTTTTCAGGTCTCTTCCATCAAGCCAAAAATATGTGCATCTCTGAGCCATATATCATCCTTTATGTCTTTTCTCAAACAAGCCATGATTTCTCCTCCGTTTCTCCAATTTTTCGGATTTTTTTTAGAGTAATGATTCTCCTGCCCTTATTTGGAATTTAATCCGTCAAATCCTTGCTTGAGATTTCCTTCTCGGGCACATTTTCAAGATTACCTCGATCGTTCTTCAAGGTACGATCATCACCGAAGCTTTTAGACATTTTTCTTCTCAAAAGATCGGAGATTCCCCTCCTTCTAGCGCCAAAAATGTTGTGAAAAAATTCCGCAACAACACCCCGAGAGAATATCGCTGGAATAACCGAATTTGTCCTTGGATATCGAACGTTGAAGCAGGTTCGCACGTCCGCAGCTTCAGCTGGCAGCTTCAGCTCCAACTGCCGAAGTGGGTGGAGATTTGTGGTGTTTTTAGGACTGAATTAGCAAGGTCACCAGATAACAATGGCAAAACTCCGGCCAAATATGTCCAGAATATGATCACCGAGGGTACACGTGCCTTGTGTATCGAGAAGTGAATTTCCGAACCCCCTTGCCAACTGCCTACATATCCTATTTATAGGAATCAAGCCCCGATGTAGTTCTTTAGGTCATGGACTCCTTTCTTGATGATCAAGCCACGAAAATGATAGAGTTTTACTCAGAAATACCACTTATCCTTAGCCCTGCCAGCTGCCTAGTAGAGTCCTACTCGAAGTATAACACTAGAAGTCCATTTATCCATGTATTTTCATGTAATTATCCACATATATTATGTATATAACGTGTATATCCCATTTGATGTAGTAGAATCCATCTCAAAGTCCATCTCTTGAGTCCATTTTCGTGCTCCTAAAGTTTAGGAACAAGAGTCCTTGTCCAACTTTACTTCTGTTAGACAGAGGTGGAGCCTGTAAGCACACCTGCACCTATACAGCTTCCCTCTAAACCGAACCTCCACCTCCAGAGCTACCCTTCAAATGTACACCTCCACAGCTTCCTTTAAACTCATACCTCCACAGCGGAATCTCCAAAGCTACCTCCATATTCGTACCTTCACAGCGGAACCTCTAGAGCTTCCCTCAAACTTTCCACCTCCAGAGCTTCCCTCAAACTTTCCACCTCCACAACGGAACCTCTACATCTAAACCTCAAATATTATTCAAACCACTCCAATTGGGCCTCCAAACATCCATGGGCCTAAAATTAAATCCACTACAAATTTTGGGCACAACACGGTATACAATAGGGGAAAGCAGATAATGAACACGTCAATTCGATCATAGCCTTCCTTGAAATTAAATAGAATGTAGTACTCGTGAGATACCAACTTCACAGGGAGTGAAACTAGCTCATCATATGTTGCATTCATTAAAATTGTTAACCAGAGGACGAAAGTAGCCTGATTTTTGATGTCTCCCCTGTAGTCTATTTTCACCATCTCAAGAAGGCGTTGAACAACATTAGGCCCTAGCCAGACTTACAGCTAAACTTTTGTCTCCAATGCCTAGTCAATTTAACTATTTATGGCCTTTGCCAGATTTCTAGTGTCATTGGACATTCAGGAACGAGGAATCCGTGGATCAAAATTTTAAATAATGTTTGTTTTACTAATTATTTATAATCAACCGGGGCTTAAATGGAAAAAAACTAGTTTTATCATTGTGTTGTGCACATCAAATATTGGATTTGTTTGTACTTTAATACAACAGTGAAATTTTTTATATTTAATACTAATATGAAATTAAAGATATTAACGATCAAAAGTGTGCGTCGACAAACTTGTCCAGTCCAAACAGGAAAACTAATAAGAAACGGATAAAGTGTCATTAATTGGGTCCCATAAATATTGTCTCGAGTCAAAATTTTTTAACTTTGACCAAAAATTTAAAATTATTTGTTTCTAATTTTACAAATTTTTAACTTGGTTCATAAAATAAAAGTACTCAAATTTTACTGTAAATTTTTTTAAAAAAATAAATATTATTATATAATATGTTTAATTTTTTGGTCAAAATTGATAAATTTGACCTTGAAATAAATTAAGATAAAAATTATGGAATGAAGGGATTATAAAAAATTCATATGTTACATATCTATACTATTATATAAAAGCCGAAACATTAAAAGTTTGGTTGGTTGGTACCTATTAATTTTGAATAATGCTAGGGACACCAAAATTGGTTCCCAAAACTTTCCCCAAATACGTGGCACATTCTGATTTGTTGTAATAATAAATGGGCCCCTGTATTCACAACAATAAAACCAATCAAAAAGACCCATACTGCCACATCAGCCATGCCATGTCATTTGGTGGCAATTTTTTGTACCAAATTTTGGTGCCTCTAGCACTACTCATTTTCATTAATTTTACTTATTTACCCTTACTTAATTACAAATAAAATCCATCCTACTAACTAATTAATTTCCTTTTCCAGATTAAATATATTACATACAATAATTAATGGTAATTAGTCGATTGCCTTTTTCACATTTACTTTCAGTTGAAGATATTACCCTTTATAAACACCTAAAAACATCAATCATATCATATCTTCCAATCATCAATATTTTCTTTCGAATTAAAACACGTTACCTTTTTTATTTATAAGGAAACATTAGTATAATTTTTCATTAAAAAGAAGAATATATTCGATATCTATACTATTAAAACACCTAAAATAAATAATAACATAATATAATTATTGGTAATTAGTCGTTTACCTTTTTCACATTTACTTTTACTTAAAGATTTTACATTTTATAAACACCTAAAAACATCAATCGTATCATATCTTCCAATCATAATATTTTCTTTTCGAATTAGAATACGTTACTTTTTAAATTTAAAACTAATCTTATGACGCCATATTTTTCAATTATTTAATCCATATACGCTATTTATAATAAGGAAACATTAGTATAATTCGTAAACATTAGTATATTAAATTATATTAAATTAAAATTAAAAAATTATTCAAAATAATGATTATATAAAAATATAATTATAATCTATACTATTATATAAATTCCGGAACATTAAAAGTTTTGGTACCTGTTTTTTGGTACCAGTTTTTTGGTACTTCGTGAATTTACTTATTTACCCTTTATTAAAAAGAAAAAGAAATATATGATATTTATACTTTTAAAACACCTATAATAAATAATAACATAATATAATTAATTGTAAGTAGTTGCTTGCCTTTTTTCACATTTACTTTTAATTGAAGATATTACCTTTTTATAAACACCTAAAAACATCAATGTATCTTCCAATCATTAATATTTCCTTTCGAATTAAAACACGTTACCTTTTTAATTTAAAACTAATCTTCATTAATATTTTACTATTATATAAATTCCGGAACATTAAAAGTTTTGGTACCTGTTTTTTGGTACCAGTTTTTTGGTATTTCGTGAATTTACTTATTTACCCTTTATTAAAAAGAAAAATAGATATATGATATTTATACTTTTAAAACACCTATAATAAATAATAACATAATATAATTAATGGTAAGCAGTCGCTTGCCTTTTTTCACATTTACTTTTAATTGAAGATGTTACCTTTTTTAAACACATAAAAACATCTGTATTTTCCAATCATTAATATTTCCTTTCGAATTAAAACACGTTACCTTTTTAATTTAAAACTAATCTTCATTAATATTTTACTATTATATAAATTCTGGAACATAAAAAGTTTTGGTACATGTTTTTTGGTACCAGTTTTTTGGTACTTCGTGATTTATTTATTTACCCTTTATTAAAAAGAAAAATAAATATATGATATTTATAATTTTAAAATACATATAATAAATAATAACATAATATAATTAATGGTAAGGAGTCGCTTGCCTTTTTTCACATTTACTTTTAATTGAAGATATTATCTTTTTATAAACACCTAAAAACATCAATGTATTTTCCAATCATTAATATTTTCTTTCGAATTAAAACACGTTACCTTTTTAATTTAAAACTAATCTTCATTAATATTTTACTATTATATAAATTCCGGAACATTAAAAGTTTTGGTACCAAATTTTTGGTACCAGTTTTTTTGTACTTCGTGAATTTACTTATTTACTCTTTATCAAAAAGAAAAATAAATATATGATATTTATACTTTTAAAACACCTATAATAAATAATAACATAATATAATTAATGGTAAGTAGTCGTGTTTGCACTAATTCACGCAAGCGTACGTGGTCACAAGTAATACAGATAGAAGTCAAGTTCGTTCCCACAGAGATCTGGTTATGGTTTTAATTCAGTTTTGTACCTATGCAACAATGTAAGCGTACGTGGTCACAAGTAATACAGATAGAAGTCAAGTTCGTTCCCACAGAGATCTGGTTATGGTTTTAATTCAGTTTTGTACCTATGCAACAATGTATGATTATTATTCACTGCTAAGACAATTAACAAATTTGGGTTTAATAAACTAAATTAACTAAGAAGTAAATTAACAAACTAAGAATTAACTAACTAACTAGAATTGAAATCTAATTACTTCTGCAAGAGAAAACATGGAATCCTAATTAACTTCATTAAATACTTTGCTTAGATCTGACGCCTTTAATCACTATATGCAATGGTTATGACATCTGATCGGATAACACGAAACAAGTATACGCTACTTCTCAGTATACGAATACCAAACTAAACATACATCCACAAAAGAGATAAAAGATGAATAGACACCAATTATGCTTAGACCCTATATCTCTATAGAATTTGAAAACATAACGGTTGAAGAACAAGTTATCCACATTGATCACATAGGGTAGCATAATATCTCTATTTACGCCACAAATCATGATGTAAAAACATCAACCTATCATATGCTAGCATGGCAAGTTCTAAATCTCAAGATCCACTCTCGTTTAGCAAGAGATTAACAAATTAGATGTTCATGACGCATCTAAACACATGAATCACAACCATACGAGGATATCAATATATACATCACACACAGATCTTTAAAGCATCAAGATACTAAACTCCATAAATAAATCTGTTAGAATCCCATGACAACGATTAGTTCATAATCGAACCTCTCGTCATCATGGGATCTGATGAAACCATGATAAAAACAAAGTATGAAAAAATACAAATAAATCTAAGTAATTGATATGTAATGGTTCTACTCCTAATGATGATGATCTAATTTTACAAGGGTTGGATGTGTTTATATAGGCTCTAGACATCTTGCCCAACAAGAAAATACCAAATCAGAATTATAATAGAAGTACGTTTCCTAAACTGATTCTGATTTAAAGGGAAATTCGCAGCTGTCTTTTCTTCAGATTTTCTGGAACGTTCCAGCTGCAATTGGGCCTCTTGACCACTTTAGAATGATAGAGAATCTCGTTATCTTCGCGTGGACTGCTTACGGGCCTCATACGGACTTCTAGAACTCAAGATATGGCCAAAACAAAAATACGAAAATCTGGCTGATTCGTACGCACGCTGGCTGCGCTGGTAGAGCGCTGGCTGCGCTGTAGCTACTGTTCATAGCGCTGGCTGCGCTGGTTTGTGCGCGGGCTGCGCTCCTTTGGCTGCCGGGAGCTGATTTTGGCTGATTTTGCTCTATTTTCTTCGTTTTAACTCCGATTTTCATTCCGTTTCTTCCGGCTCTCTCGCAATTTGATGTACTGTTATTCTTTTAGCTCAAAACCCACCATTTAAGCATGGAAAACATCATCCCACATCCGACTCTTATTCCTACACAAATTCACTAAAAACACATCAAAAACACCACATACTTGAGTTCAAGTTATCAATTCAAGCCGAAATGGAACGCTCCAAATGGATATAAAATCCACTTATCACACCCCCAAACTTAAACCAATGCTTGTCCCCGAGCATCAACAAATAAACTACTTACAACTAACTAGTACCACTTCCGTAGGTGATCACGGTTGCATTTGGCATATGCAACAAGCCCTTTAAACCCCTAGGCAGCCCAAGTGGACGAGTAAGGTCTCGTGAAGGCCTATAGCGAATGTACCCACAAAATCCATTTAACCTAATGCAATGCAATGCATGAATGCAACTAATATGAAAATGCAAATGATCTAGTACTAATATCCTACCATACCTTCAAATCATCTCATGCCATATCAACTTAAGAATCAAAGTAAATACGCAATGTCTTGGTGTCGAAAGTGCAAGTATTCACATAGTCTACTCAACGAACACGCATAGGATCTCAAAAGCCCATGTCAAGTGTAAGAATAAGTTAGTAAAAATGCTAAGCCTACAAGAGTACATCTTTGAGACAAAACTCGGGATCTCATACGCAAAAACAAGCAAACACTCACAATCCACTCACAAAAGAATATTCACTCAAGAACAAGGGTAAGTGTATCACTCAATTCCAACAAAATCATAAGCATGCTTGACATTTGGTATCAATCTAACTCTTAACACAACATACATCAATGACGATAATCAAAAGGTCTTTATTTGGGTTGTAACGGGGCTAGGGACAAGGTATGTCAAATAAGCCAAAAGAGGTGAATTGTCAAAAGCTAGTAAGAACTATAATATCATACACAACACCCTACTTCCCCCCACATAATCTATTATTCTTTCAACAAAAACACTCGACTAGTCGACTGAAGTAGGATCACAATAAACACAAATATGCTCTCATAATATTTTTTTCTTTTTTTTTTCTTTTTTTTTCGAGAGCTAAATATAACACAAACAATAATATAAACAATAACAATGATCCCATGAATTTATTACACATGCCGACTATCAAATAAACAAACCCAATTTTCAATATTTCCCCCAAAAGTAAGACCAACAATAAACCCCTCCTTGCACACCTTATTACTCCCTTAAGCACTCTACTAGCCTTTGACAATGTGGCTTCAAATTAATGTAAGGCCAATCACTACGCCATAGATTGCTTATAGCAACCCCCAAACTGTGTTACCATAGACCCCTATTTGAAGTTACCATAGGCCAAAATAGGGCTATGGTAACACTTCAGCTGTGTTAGGTTCTCAGCAGTAACTATAGATATCTAAGGTAACATCAAAACACAGCCTAAGGTAACATAGCAAATGTGGTTACTAAAGACCTCTATAGCAACATCTTAAACACTCTACAGCAACATAGTTTGTGTGTTACAATAGAGGATATAATTTTGCACATGGACAACTGTGGGGCCCACATCTAGGTGGGGTCCACAATCTATTGTAACACCCTCTTTTACCAATTGTAACACATTGAGTGTTACATAATTAAAATCATTTATAACTAATTTTAATAACAAAAAAGATTATGACATTTAAATATTCAAGAACCAAATTAATTACATTTCTATAACATCATCCAACATCATTTCAATAACATCATCTTGTACAAAACCAACCAAATCATCCAAAAATATCTACCAACACTAGCTAATGAATAAAACTTAAAACGTACAAGTACAAGAGCTAATAACATAGTAAATTTCAAAAGCCATAGCAATGGTTTCCTCCTTTAAGCCATAGTGGTTCGTACTTTTCTTTACACATTTCCCTATTGAATTTTCTTGGTGCCAACCAAATGATAAGAAATTGAAGGACATTTGACTGCAGTAGGCTGCTCCATCAGTAATCTAGCTCTCCATTCCTAGAAGATGAATAGGCAAGCATGAGATTATATGAAAAAGTGAAAGCACAGGAACATAATTACTAGGAGCTGGTAGAATTTGGGTGAAATCAAGTCAATCACACACGTAATAAACCAAATCTGAAGTCACATGTGTCTTGTTAAAATAGAGACTCAGCGGCCATATTATAGGCATTTCAGAGACCTGGTTTCTATAGGAGTACAAATCTGAAGTCACCTTGTAAATATAATGGCTCAAATATACATCTCTAGGCTCTAGGACTGGCTCAAATTAACGATAATGTAATAGATTAACACAGTTGCATGATCTGAGATATTATAATGACTACTTACAGGGCAGAATCTATCCAAAACCATAATTTCTCCGCTTTGATCAACTGTTTGCCTTGCCACAAGACATTCCATCACAATTGAGCGTGCTGGTAACCAAGATTTTGCATGAAATCTAACACTCTGAGAATAGGAGGGAAAGAAAAAAAATAAAAATAAAATGTTATTCTACAATGCCTCCTCCCAACACCTCTCTCTGTTAAACTGCAAAACCATAATGTAGATGTTCAGTCTCGTAACAGAAATCTTACGTCGAGAAACTCACTACCAGCTAGAGCCATTGCACGATGGAAGGCCCATTTTCCTTCTCAGATGACTGATCAGGGTCAATCCAGTCCAAATTGAACTTCCCAACTCTCGAGGACAAATGTGTATTGTTTACATACTTTGGAGGCTGATCCGTGTCATACTGATTAATCCCATTATCAATTGCATCAATTGCCTGTTGTGAAAATATTTATTTGTCATAATTGGTGATGCCTGGTTATACAACTTTATGATCTCCAACATTCTTGTAAACCACACATAAATTTAAGCAAGTGATATTTAACCTTCAGTTTACTAACTCCAATTTACAGAAAACCACAATTAAAACACATACATAGAAACTATTAAAACAAAATATATTGTAATCATTGTGGTAACACATGCATAAAAACTATTAAAACAAAAGGTATTTTCAAACCCATGTACACAGTGCATTCATACATGAATAGACAATTCATTACCTAATCTCCACATTGAGATCTATACCCCTTTTTTTTCTTTTCTAAAATGTCCTATGCCAAAAATTAATGTATATTGACAATAGGAGCAAGAGACAGAACTCACACAACACCTAGTCCTAAGTATTTTTGTTTTGTGATGGATGTAGGAGCAATTACCAATACCGAATCTTATATCAGATTACAAATAGATAAACAGGCAAATGTAGGGTTTTTAATAGTCACATAATCACATTCAGTATTTGTGACATTAAAGCGCAGCAAACATATGACCAAAAGAAATGAAATGACTAAATTTAAAGCACTGCGATAAAATTCAAGAATTTCACTTGACCATGGCAGCTTGCTGAGCAGCAGCATTCTGCTATTGCTGGTAGTTGAGGGGCCTCCTAAAAAGCATGTGTGTCACGAGTCACCTTAAAATTAAATGAAGAGTAACTTATACGTAACATGTGTGTAAATTTCGAATTAAAAATAACAACACATGTAACGCATGTAGCGCAGGTGTGAATGTCTGGTGTGGCTACTAGCTAGTCAAGACAATTAACATGTCCTTGTACAAGAGCCATGCAGATGACATTCTAAGCAATATGGATATTTTAATTTACAGAGGATACAAAGGGAAAAGAATCTTACACATTAGACGGCTGACAGCTATACTGATCTGTACGAGTAAAATTGTTATAAGATACATCACTGCATGATAAAGGTTACGATTCACCTTTAATTCATGAGTCAAATTCAGATTGTTTTCCAGATCACCTTTTCTGCGAGCAATTTCTTCGGCAGCAATGCTTACGATCTCATTTTGCTTCTCATCTAGAGTCTGTAGCCAAACCAATGTTACCTAAGATATCATTATTCTGTAGGGAGAAAATGATGAAGAAAAACACTTTCTTTATAAGCGAGTACAAACCATTCGCATGTCTGCAACTTTTCTTTCCAGCGTATACTGAGAGCACAGTACTGAGAGCTCTTGAAGTCATGATTTGAACCGGGAACAATTCCACAAAGGTTTGATGGCAGATAGAAATACCATGGGTTAAAATCATCAATCTTCATTTCTTTCTATAAATCAATAGCAGATCAGCTTTAAATACTCAAAACATGCCAACATAAAGATATAAATTCCATTTTTGTTCTTACAAAATTAAAGAAACAAAAAAAATAGTGAATGCAACAGACAATGTGATTAGGAGTGCTACTTCAATAGCTGCTTACCATTATAAAGTCCTCATTAGCATTTTTTCAAGAATATATTTAATTACTTTAGAGCGAAATCTATTCCGAGTTGAATATAATAAACATGCATATATGCACATATATGAAGAAAGTCGACAATATACTTTGAAGCAATCATCAATGGGTAATTTGATGGAACATATTTGTGGGACACCATTTCTGTTAAGGAAAAGAACCAGGTGTTCATTAAAAATGTCCATGTCATGTATGTTGATATCTTCACTTGGTACAACCATAGTCTAGTAATAAGAAAACGCAAAAGCAACAAGCCATTATAGTAGCTGAATGCCAATCCGACTGAATGCCAAAACCTCTCTAATAGAAAACTATCCAACCTACTCTAGCATCATGCAAAAGACTGCTATATCTAACAGGTGATTTTAAAAAAAGTTATCAGCATAATAAATGACTAACAGTATCACTTTTACAATTTAACAATGAACTCATCTAAACTGGTTAATAAACTTGATTAAATAAATAATTTTATTTGTCCTAATTGCAAGAGACACATGGAATTTTTTACCTCAATCAATTAACCACAAGTTTTTGTTGTACATAGATAAACAATAAACACCCAGCTAGTTAACCGAAAACTGGCTAACAAAAGAAAATATCAAAAGAAACGACAACTAACCTTGAAGATATGTCAAAATCGCTATCATCACTTATGTCCATTACCACTACAGATGTAGCTCAAATCAGACATAGAGAGAGTATACAAAGTATGGTATGCCTAAAAGTTGTAAGAGATGTATAAATCACATGTCCCAAATAATGTTTTGTATAGTTTAAATACTAAGTCCAGGATCCTTTCGAACATATTTAATGTTACCGAATTATTTAATCTCACCTAATCTACAAAGTCCAAAACTAATAGTCCATCATCAGTCATCACTTTAGCATTAATAATATACAATGAATTAGTGTATAGCATAAAGTAGTCTCAGAATATAACACCAATTATTAAGTTACTTTGTTTTGGAAGCTTAAAAACTTTATAAACTAGTAACAAGAAAAAGGAATCAGAAATTTGAAATGTTAAGAAATTTGAAATGTAAGTAAAAGGGGGAATATACTTCAGGCCTCTCTTCTTTATCGAGGTCGGAAGCTTTTGAATCGAGCATCATGGCTTTGACAGTGAGGTCAATAGAATGCTCAGCCCAGTACTTCTTCTGGATATCACGCTCTGCTTCAGCTCCACCTACATTTTCGCCATTATTTTTATTACCAAATAGAAAACCCATCAAAAACAACAACAAATATAAGTACCCATATGAATACCCCAATTCATGCCAGAACAGGAAAAAGTAAAAGAAAACATACCTTGAACGCTATCTAAGTGATATCTCCTAAGTTCAGTTTTATAGTAGTGGTTAAACCAAGCTTCAATTAACCGAGCTCGAATCTCAATTGAAACCTTGAACCCTAATTGAGAGGCGAGAGAAGCTAGAGCGGTGAGAGAAATGTGAGACTCGTATCTTTTCCCCAATTTTCCCCCATCCGTATTTGACTAATTTTTCCCTAATTTCCCCCCCAATCTGTATTCTAAATTTTTGGTTTTGCCGCTTGCTGTTTTATTTGCCGCCCAGCCTCCTCGATAATTCATGTACTTTCTTTTTTTAAAACAAAATATTACAAATTTAAATTAATTTCTTGATATTTCTTGAAAATTTAATGTTTTTTTAATATTACTTTATTTAGAAATCTTTTCATTCTAAATTTATTAGAAATGGTTTAATATCTATAAAATATAAATAATACAATCATTTAATGGAATATTATTTTTAAAATAATAATTTCAACAATTTTATTAAAGTTAATTACTTTCAAAGCTAAGTAATTATTAAATCATTGATTTTAAGTAAAATAAAAAAATCATGAATAAGCTAAGGTAAAAATCATGAATAATAATAATCAATTTATTTGATGGACTATTACGTTTTAAAATGATTACTTCAACGATTTTGTTAAAATTAATTATTTTAAAAGTCAAATAATTATTAAATCATTAATTTTAAATAAAATAAAAAATTTGTTCATAAATACTCTATGGTAACACACCTCATGGTGTTAGCCCACTGTAACACCTTTTATAACTATAGTAACATACTTTTGTACCTATAGTAACACCACAATCAAAAGGTTGCGATAGGTCAAAATTTTCATAACTATGGTAACACCCATAGTGGTAACACCCATGCCAAAAGGTTACTATAGGCCATCTATGGTGTAGTGAATACAAGAAAAAGGTCTAGGCAAGTAATGTGGTATGTCACCGAAAAAATAGGATTAAGCTCAACGGGTTAACTAATTGATCATGTAAACATGGTATGGTAATATGGGAAAATATGCGGTTATTCCTAAATGCCTTTATCATTTTAAACACCAAATAATGTCATGCATTTCAAGAAAGACCTCAAACAACTGCTAGCAATGCAACAATCTGTGGTCACTCAAGCAAACGAATTAATTGCAAATATGCAATAAGGCTAAAAAACTCACTTGGTGGAAAAACATACTCAATCCCAAGAAAAAATCTCTCTAACGCACCTACTTGTATTCAAAGCATGAAAACTAAATCATCTTGCACATATTCATGTCCTTCTAATTACTCGCAACATTCAATAAGTCTACTAGCTTCAACTTACTAGTGTATGTGTTGATAGAGTATATTTTAATATATATTTTAGATGATTTTATTCTCATATTTATTGTGTTTTGCATTGATTTGGATTTTTATTTAATAGATTTTATTGTTTTATTGTAGGAAATAAAGAATTCATAACTTGGAAGGATTTGGAGCAAAAAGAGCTATTTTGGAGATAAAATAAGAGAAAATTCGTAATATTGGGCTACACGGGCTGCCTGCACTGTTTTGGCCATATCTTGAGTTCCAGAAGTCAGAATTTGACGATCTTACTGTCCACGCGAAGCTTGTGGAATTATCTTTAATTCAGAGGTGGTCCAATAAGCAAAATCCAACTGGAAGAGCCCAGAAACAGAGGAGAAAAAGAAGTTACGAATTTTAATTAAGGAATCCTATTCAGTTATGGAATCCTACTTGTAATTTATTTAGAGTATTAAAATACTTTTATTGGGCAAGACTTTTAGAGCCTATATAAAGACATCTAGGGTATTATTTTATAGGAAGAAGAGAGAAGGATGTATTATTAGATCAGATAATATAGTTTTAGAGTAGATTAGTATTATTAGTTGGAGATGTAGAGAAACACCATGACTCTTCTTTTGGGTGACAACATTGAAGTTTGAAGGTTTTGTTCTCTTAATTTTTTCTTTGTTCTTATTAGTTTAATTATGTTTTCTTGTTTTACTAGTTGTTTTACTTGTTTAATTATTAGCGAGTAGTTATTTCTAGGGCTTAAAGGGAAGCCATGTTTGCACTAATATTGGCATGATTTTCATAGTGGTTTGATTGGTTATGGTTAATTCTGATTGATATGTTTTAATCATTAATTTGTGTAATTGGCCAATATCATGGATTAATTATATGCAAATAGGGGTATGGATCGAGAGATTTACTTACTAGAGGCACACATACGATTAGCAGAATTGAATTTGAGTGCGGAAGCATCATTGGATTTCTGAGAGCGTTAATTCTTGGAAGAGATTAACTTGACTCTAATTACCTGATTGATTGAATTACTAAAAGTGGTTAATTGTGTTGAATGTTTCGAGAGTGTTAATGCTTGAAAGAGATTAACATACTCTAGTTATAGGATCACATTGATTGCTTTAGCTTAAGAGCCAATTGTGTAAGCACGGTGGACCTGATTGCCCTAGGTTTTAAATAATTTGTTTATCATCTGTTTAATTAGTGTTAATCTAGTTTAATTAGTTAATTAATAATTCTTCAATAATCGTTTGACCCTTGAAACAATTAGCGATAACTGAAAAGGAATTAGTAGAACCTGTCTCCTTGTGGATTCGACCCGCTTGCCATCTGTACTAGCAATAGACACTGTGCGCTTGCGGTTAGGTATAATTTGACACATCAAGTTTTTGGCGCCGCTGCCGGGGAGACAGCGAGTTTCTATTGATTTTAATTTAGTTGTTTAGATTGTTTCCATTGTCTCGTTGGAACCTTTGTTCCAATTGAGGCAGATTTTACTACGTTTTCTTGGCTTTGTTGAGTGTCTACAGGTTTGCTATGGGTGAAGTTGATACTTTTGCACTACTTTCTTCCATGTTGGAAGCACGCACTCAAGAAATTGCCTCATTCAACCCTACAGAGCCCACTATGCGTCCAATGAGTATCAATGAGATGTCACAAGTGGCCCCTAAAACTTACAACTTCTGTCCAATTTGTGGTGTCCAGGGTCATTATGGTTTGGAATGCTATTACAATGTCTATAATTCTCAGAGTGCTCAGTTGGGACAAATGAATTCTTTTGAAGAAGGATATGGGTACAATCAGTATTCAAACACTTTTGATCAAGAATGCATGAATCAACCAGATTTCTACTACCAGGACAATGGTGCTCAAAATTTTTCATATCATAATCATCAACAGTTTGAGCAACAATATTATCAGTCATATGAGCAACCGCCACAGCAAGAATATCAATATCCTCATCTACAAGAAGATCTACATGTTTCTCAACCCAGTGTAGATGTGCAAGCTGATCAGACAAATGAGATGTGGGATATCTTGAATAAACTGCTAAAGAGTTCTGAAGAACAAGCCGAGGCGATCAAAAAATTAGAAACTCAAAGTTTGGCGATTGAATCTCAAATTGTAGAGTTGGCTAACTCTTCTACTACAGGGCAACTCGACTATTTACCATCATCATCTATCCGATCCGAAGAGGACCTGACTGCTATCAATCTCACAAGCGATCAGGAATATGATAGTTTCTCCATGTATGTTGATGATGAGGCCATTGATAAAGAGAAGGAGCATGCCACCGATGACGAGATCAATGATGTTGCTGTTACCGAGAACAATGTGACTGATGATGAGGCTACAAAGGAAAGCAATACAGAGATGGTTGTTGTTTCTCTTCCACAACATGTGCCTAAGCTACCATGTATTGATAAATTTGCTCTCGATCTAGCCTCTACTTACAAGGCTTCTTTGCTCAAGACTACTTATTTCAAGGTTGATGTGATAACAAATATTGTCCAAGATGATATTTCTCAAATTCTGGTTGAGGATCCATACAAAGTGGCTCATACGTTTCAAGCTCGAGGAGAGGGAGAAGATGGAAGTGTCTTATTAGCCAATGATGTGATAAGCCAAGATGTCCGAATGGCTCCAGTAAAAGTGAGGAGTGAAGAAAAGCCACCACCAGAACCTCCACCTTATGTCAAGGGAGTTCAATATTTTCGTGGTGTTGAATTTTATCGCTGTTTTATCACAAAGTTTTCCAAAGCTGCACAAGCACTCTCTCTATTGCTTATTAATGACATATTTTATTTTACTGATGCTTGTTTGGAGACTTTCTGCAGGATAAAGACAATCACTAACACTCTTGATACTTTTTGTGGTGGCGAGTTTATGATCGAGAAAGTGGATATTACGCCTTTACCGGAGTATTTTTTGAGGAGGTCAAGCTAATGACTCTAAATAAGCGCTACTTGGGAGGCAACCCATGATTTTTATAAGGTTAGTAGGTTTTTTATTTCATTTTCTTATAAAAAAAAATTTGTGTTGTATGTGTTCTCTTAAAAAAAAAAATTGTTTTTTTTCAAAAAAAAAAAAAATGAACAGTGATTTTCGCGCAGGCAGCACCCCTGTAACGCAGGTTGCGCCTGCGTTACTGACTTCCAGGCATGTTGCGCCTGTGTCACGCAGGTTGCGCCTGCGTGTCTGCCTGTGCCGCGCGCTGCGCCCCTGTAACGCAGGTTGCGCCTGCGTTACATACCCCTTCTGCCCAGAATTTTTTTTTATTTTCCCCGAAATTGTTGTTTTGCAACATAAAAACACACCCAACCCTATTCTAATTTTTATTCTATCAATTCTTAATTCTTATACCTATCCTACATCGAATTCAACCCATCCCAAATCTCTCCTATGCTCTAAATTTTTAAATTTCATCTATCCATCATCTTATATTTATACCCACCTATACATACAAATCCAATTCCTTTTCTATTTCTTTAAATCTCTAAAAATTAAATTCTAAAGAGGAATTAATTGCAAGTTCACCTCTCCGATTCGTATTGGGTAAATCTTTTTCTCTAATCTTATTTTTATTACGAATTTGTGTTCTTGTAAATTGGGATTTTGTATTATTCTTGGAATTTGGGCTATTTTTGGTGTGATATTGCTTGGAAATTATTGGTGGAGCTTCTTGTGAGTTGGGTATTGATTTTTATGGCTCCTAAGTGTGGGAGAGGTGGTGCTAGTGTTGGGAAATTGCTACAGAAAGGGGATTTTAGCTGAACAAGCATGTTGGAAAAGATGGGGAAGGATATGTAAGACGTCTTGCAGGAAGGGGATTCCAGGGGAGTTTTCTTTCTTTTCTTTTTAGTGTAGTTTTATTTTGTTTTTAGTTGTAGTTTTGTATCTTGTTCGTTAGTTCATTGGGGACAATGAACCGCTTAAGTGTGGGGAGGTGTTCTCAACGTAGTGTATTACTTGTTTAAAAAAATTAAAAAACACACACTCGCGGGCTTCGCTTGAATATAATGGAGGAGGGTAAATGTATGTTTCTGAAGCCTTTGGTTCCTCAACGAGAACTTCCTCCATTGGCTCTAATGCGCTACCTCCATCTTTAAACTCTGAGACAAGTAGAAGACCTGCATCTTTCCAATGTTCTTCAGCCTCTTGGTACGCACATACCAATTCTTGAAATTTGCGTAGCTCATAAGTGTCCTCTTGGTACGCACATAACAATTCTTGAAATTTGTGCAGCTCATCAATGTCTGTCTCAAATTGTGCCCTTTCCAAATCATCCACCTCACTAGCTTGATCAAATTCCTCACATGGCTTGTGAACACTCTCCTCCTCTTGGAATTTATCTTCTTCAATTATGCATGCAGTACCTTGCTCCAAGTCACCGTTATTCTCTGGAATTGCCTCTAGTATGAATTGTTGTTTCTCTTGTTCCAAGGCTCTCACAGCTCGAGCAACTAGAATCTCCAAAGATTTGAGAGACTCCTCATTACTCTTCACAAGCATCCTAATCTCCTCCCTAGTAGGAACCTCATCTGACTGAAAAGTAGGAGTAGGTTGCTGATGTTGAAAATCTTCACTACCAAAGAAATATGACATATCCGGAACATCTTGCTGGTACTGTTGAGGATGGTATTGAAAATATGGTTGTTCCTCATAACTCAGAGGTTGAGATTGCCACGGGTCAGGTTGCTGCAGAAAATTCTGGTTCTGCTGTTGCAGAATATTCTGAGGATAGTAAGGCTGTGCTCCATATTGTTGACCTTGATACTGCTGATAAGGCTGCTGAGGTTGTTGAATACCACCTTGGTTGCTCCAGCACTGATACGTCTCATGTGCGCCCGCACATAGCTCACAAACACTAACCACCTGTTGAACTCCATAGTAATTTAGAAAATCCATCTTCAACGGCAATGCTCTCTGACAAGTACCTGAAACACTACGAACAAACTAACTAAGTAAGAAATCCGAGTCAGTGAACGCTAACGACCACTATTGACAAGCACATAAACCAAAAATAAAACACCGATGATCCCCGGCAGCGGCGCCAAAAACTTGTTTGCACTAATTCACGCAAGCGTACGTGGTCACAAGTAATACAGATAGAAGTCAAGTTCGTTCCCACAGAGATCTGGTTATGGTTTTAATTCAGTTTTGTACCTATGCAACAATGTATGATTATTATTCACTGCTAAGACAATTAACAAATTTGGGTTTAATAAACTAAATTAACTAAGAAGTAAATTAACAAACTAAGAATTAACTAACTAACTAGAATTGAAATCTAATTACTTCTGCAAGAGAAAACATGGAATCCTAACTTCATTAAATACTTTGCTTAGATCTGACGCCTTTAATCACTATATGCAATGGTTATGATATCTGATCGGATAACACGAAACAAGTATACGCTACTTCTCAGTATACGAATACCAAACTAAACATACATCCACAAAAGAGATAGAAGATTAATAGACACCAATTATGCTTAGACCCTATATCTCTATAGAATTTGAAAACATAACGGTTGAAGAATAAGTTATCCACATTGATCACATAGGGTAGCATAATATCTCTATTTACGCCACAAATCATGATGTAAAAACATCAACCTATCCTATTCTAGCATGGCAAGTTCTAAATCTTAAGATCCACTCTCGTTTAGCAAGAGATTAACAAATTAGATGTTCATGACGCATCTAAACACATGAATCACAACCATACGAGGATATCAATATATACATCACACACAGATCTTTAAAGCATCAAGATACTAAACTCCATAAATAAATCAGTTAGAATCCCATGACAACGATTAGTTCATAATCGAACCTCTCGTCATCATGGGATCTGATGAAACCATGATAAAAAACAAAGTATGAAAAAATACAAATAAATCTAAGTAATTGATATGTAATGGTTCTACTCCTAATGATGATGATCTAATTTTACAAGGGTTGGATGTATTTATATAGGCTCTAGACATCTTTGCCAACAAGAAAATACCAAATCAGAATTATAATAGAAGTACGTTTCCTAAACTGATTCTGATTTAAAGGGAAATTCGCAGCTGTCTTTTCTTCAGATTTTCTGGAACGTTACAGCTGCAATTGGGCCTCTTGACCACTTTAGAATGATAGAGAATCTCGTTATCTTCGCGTGGACTACTTACGGGCCTCAAACGGACTTCTAGAACTCAAGATATGGCCAAAACAAAAATACGAAAATCTGGCTGATTCGTACGCGCGCTGGCTGCACTGTAGCTACTGTTCATAGCGCTGGCTGCGCTGGTTTGTGCGCTGGCTGCGCTCGTTTGGCTGCCGGGAGCTGATTTTGGCTGATTTTGCTCTTTTTTCTTCGTTTTAACTCCGATTTTCATTCCGTTTCTTCCGGCTCTCTCGCAATTTGATGTACTGTTATTCTTTTAGCTCAAAACCCACCATTTAAGCATGGAAAACATCATCCCACATCTGACTCTTATTCCTGCACAAATTCACTAAAAACACATCAAAAACACCACATACTTGAGTTCAAGTTATCAATTCAAGCCGAAATGGAACGCTCCAAATGGATATAAAATCCACTTATCAAGTCGCTTGCCTTTTTTCACATTTACTTTTAATTGAAGATATTACCTTTTTATAAACATCAAAAAAAACATCAATGTATCTTCCAATCATTAATATTTCTTTTCGAATTAAAACACGTTAACTTTTTAATTTAAAACTAATCTTCATTAATATTTTCTTTCGAATTAAAAACACGTTACCTTTTTTAATTTAAAACTAATTTTACAATCATTAATATGTACCCGAAAATATCACACCATATTTTTCAATTATTAATAAAATATATTAAAAATCTACATACGTTGTTTATAATAAAGAAACATTAGCATAATCCGTAAATATGAGTATGTTAAAATTATATTAAATTAAAATTAATTAATAATTATATAATACCCGAAACATTAAAAATTTTGGTACCTATTTTTTGGTATATGTTTTTTGGTATTTCGTGAATTTACTTATTTACCCTTCATTATAAAGAAAAATATATATGATATCTATACTATTAAAACACCCAAAATAAATAATAACATAATACAATTTAAGGTAATTAGTCGATTGCCTTTTTCACATTTACTTTTAGTTGAAGATATTACCTTTTATAAACACCTAAAAACCTCAATCATATCATATTTTCCAATCAATTCATATTTAGCAATAATTAATATATACCCAAAAATATCACACAATAGAAATTCGTATTACGAATAATGACCATTAAATTTTTAGTAAAAAATCAGAATCATTAGATCTAATTATTAAATATATTATATGATTAAATTAATTTACTAAAATTTCAAGTTTCAAATTTTATCAACGACATATTTATTTTAAATTTTATAATATAAGTTTTAAACCATGAATATCATTAATTAAATTTATATTAAATTATTAATATTAAAATTAAAATAAAATATTTTAAATAATAATTATATAAAAATAAAATTATAACATAAAATAAAATTTATTACATATCAACAAAAATCCGTGCATCGCACGGGTTATAAGCTAGTTTTAATAGAAAAAGTGAAGTGCGAATTTTTTTTAAAGATACATAGAAAATAGCATAATAATTTTACAGTGATTTGTTTACACTTATTTTTACTCTTATTGTTTTTAAATTAATAATAATAAAATAGTAAGATATAAAATGAAAAGAAATAGTTTAGGAAAGGAGATAACAAAACCCTTAAGCTAAAACCTTTAAAACTCAACCGAAACCAAAACCCTGACTCCATCAGTAGTACTCGAAAATCTTTAAACCCTTAAACTCGAAATATGGGTAAGGAGTTGCATAAAAAAGCGTTGGAGGAGGTTAAGTTCGAAAAAGTCTTTGCTGATATGAAACAGGTTACTGTGAATAAAAGTATAAAACTACTCAGGAGGATAACCAGAAGAGAGAGGCATTTTTTTATTTCGTTTTCGTTTTTCTTCAGAAACATGCATGCACTTTTCTATATTTTTGGTGCCCCTCTATTATCTTTACGAAACAATCAGATTTTAGTCCAATTCTGTTACCTTGGTTTGATATATTATTAAGAGTAAAAAGCACTTTGTGTACTTGAACATATACGAAATATGCACTTGTGATATTATAGTTCAAAAACCCCTATTTATAATACTGCACTTTCAAACTTTTTACGAAGTGTATACTGCCGTCAATTCTGTTCAACTCCGTTAGTTTAGGTGGGGGCATTTTGGTCCTTTTCTCATCATCTTCTTCCTCAAATCCATTTCCACCATTGTCAACAATCTTCCGGCGATTTTAACATTCTTTCCGGCTAAAATCGTCTATTACATGTCGATTTTCTTGCCCAAGCTTCTGGGCAACACTAGACATTCATAACCATCACGAAATCTACTGGAAACAATCAAAACCTCGCAATTTTCGGCGAATTCGAACCATATTCCGGCCAAACTCAGTTTGTACAAAATCGGGAACGAAATCAGGTGTTCTTGGTCCCAAAACGAAGCTCAAATCACAAGAAGACTGGCCATGGCTTCAAATCATACAAACAATCTCTCAATAATACAAACGAATGGTTTGAAAAATGAAAAAATAGTTAGCTTGACTTACACATATCCGAACACAAATAATGGAATTGATTACATAAATTGACTCTTTAAAACCATATAATGCTATTGGAAGCATCAAAATCATTTAACATAGTTTAAATCAAAAACCCCTAAAATTATAGTTCAAGAACCCTAATTTTCGAATTGGACAAATTTGAAGTCAAACATTGAAATTAAACACATATTTGGACTCCTTACAACCCCACGAAGCTATACATATAATCAAAACACATGAACAATCACTGTATTGAAATGCCCCAATTTTTAATTTTCAAAATTTTAAAAGAAAATCATATGTAATCGAAATTCTTACCATCCATATAAACTGATTGCAAATTATGAAAGAGGAGGTTGAGAGCTTTGATTCAGCTACTAGAACTCCACAATCTGATATCGATATCACGTTCAAATATGCTTCGATCCTCAAGAACGATTTTAGAAAAATATGATTTTTGAAATTGTTTTTCTTTAATATTGGCTAGCTGGATCATCACTGATTGGCCAAGCTGAAATGACCAAGTTGTCCTAGCCAAAGTAACACCGTTAGGCGGCAGTACACACTTCGTAAAAAGTTTGAAAATGCAGTATTACAAATATGGGTTTTTGAACTATAGTATCCTAAATGCAGATTTCGTGACAGTTCAAGTACACGAAGTGCTTTTTACTCTATTATTAATAAATTTAGGGATCCGAAGAAAAGAGATTGGTGCCAATAAAAAACACACATGAATATGACGATGAAGATGATGATAGCAACATAGATGTTAGTGATCTCACCAGCGTTGATACGAGCTTATTCCGAGCTTTCGTAAAATCTCACCTCAATCGTGCAATTAATACGAGCGTTGCTGATGAAACTCTCATCGGACACGTCAATAGACGTTATATATTTTGGGACTATGAAGTAGACAGCCCATTTGCACTCTTCCAATTTGGTTCTGATCATCATATGACGAAACTTGAGTTTCCTTACTGTCAAATTAATATATTCATCTTACTTCTAATAAAAAAAGCTTTTTAAAATTAATTCATAATGATTATTCAATTTTTTCAAAATAAATTGAAATTTTACAAAAAATTGAAAATTTTTAGAAGAGAAAACTGGGCCTAAGGGGCCCCGTAGGGGCATATTTGTAAATATTAATTATTTTAACCTCAGATCTTCTTCATGCACATGAAACCCTTTTAAGAATACCATTTCCTAATGCACATGAAACCCTTTTTAGAATATTACCATTTATATGGAATATTAATAGAAATATCCTTAAATGATTTTGCGGTTATAATTTTATTTGTGTTTATAAACACTCTAAAGTTTTTATTAGCAAAAAACACTTTGAAGTGTGTTGTAGCTTAAAACCAAAGGTGCGTAAATTTTGGCATTACAAGTTTTGGACACATTAAAGTTACCAAATTTGTTTCACTAAACTAAACCTTAGGCCCTTAATCTTGTGTCTAAAACCCTTTCGAGTAGTCTCATTATATGGAGATGAGGTCTAAAAGAGGCAAAACGTTAAAGCTAAAACCTTTGAAACTCAACCGAAACCAAAACCCTGACTCCATCAGTAGTACACGAAAATCTTTAAACCCTTAAACTCAACCGAAACCAAAACCCTGACTCCATCAGTAGTACTCGAAAATCTTTAAACCCTTAAACTCGAAATATGGGAAAGGAGTTGCATAAAAAAGCGTTGGAGAAGGTTAAGTGCGATAAAGTCTTTGCTGATATGAAACAGGTTGCTGTGAGTAAAACTACTCAGGAGGATAAGCAGAACACAGAGGTATTTTTTGATTTCGTTTTTTTTTCCAGAAAAATGCATGCACTTTTCTATATTTGTGGTGCCCCTCTATTATCTTTACGAAACAATCAGATTTTAGTCCAATTCTGTTACCTTGGTTTGATATATTATTAATAAATTTAGGGATCCGAAGAAAAGAGATTGGTGCCAATAAAAAACACACATGAATATGCCGATGAAAATGATGATAGCAGCATAGATGCTAGTGATCTCACCAGCGTTGATGATGATGGCAATAACGGCTTTTTTGATGAAGTTGACTCTGAGGATTACATCAGCGATGATGATGATGGTTTGATAATTAACAAGGATGATGATGATGGTTTGATAATTAACAAGGTTGATGGTCTTACAGATTTCGATGAATTCAGACGTAACATCCCAACTGTTGATGTATACGACTCTGACTCTGCTGACTCTGATGACTCCAACTCTTCAGACTATCACTCTGACTCTTCAGAATTTGAGGAGGGTTTGGAGGGTGAGGATTTCATTATGACACCATCCTTAGCCGCCCGCTACCCACGAGTCTTCTAAAGTAGCAGTCTCTGTGTTTTGAGTAACACGTACTTTGTTTATTTTATATTAATAACTAGTCGATAAAGCCGCGCTTCGCGGCGGCGTTACAATATTTTTAAAAAAATTAATATATTTATGTTATATTATAATATTTATATTTACATTTTAATAATTAAATAATCTTCTCTAATGATTCGATTTCTTGTTAAACACGATTCTTTTGATTGAGCCGCTCTCTCGTTAAAACCGAAATCCCAACATTAACTTGTATTATAAAGACTTATATAATAATTTTTATCCATAAAATCGAACCGTAAAAATTAAAATATATATATATATATATATGACATCAGTATCAAATTCTAATAGTTAATACAAACTTTTCTAGTTAACCGTCTTCCCGTTAAATACGTTTCGAGCAGCTCCTATTTAGAACCGAAATTCTAACTTCATTATATGTAGAGAGTAAATTCCAATTTTTATATTCTTTAAACTTTCTAATATTTTGGAGTTTTAAAAGATGAAAATACATCTTAAATTTTCTGTATATTATAGATATTCATGTATTTATTTACAGCTTCCGCATGTGAATGTCTTTCTGTTACGTTAACATATGAAAAAAAAAATACGAAGACTTTTCGTGACGGGAATAATATTAAATTTATGGATATATTTTTCTACTGCAAGTATAATTAATATAAAAAAGTTAAAATAAAGGATTTTTAGGAAAAAAGATATATAGTTTTAAAAAATTCCTATAAAACGACTCCACCGTCCTCATATTCTACTTCCAATAAAATATTTTATTTTATGTATTCCTTATATATTCAAACATCTTTTATACGATCTTCTCTAATGAACCGTTTTCTCATTAAACACGGTTATTACTCTTGATCCGCACTCTCGTTAAGACCAAAAATCTAACTTTTACATATATCACTTGTATGATAATATTTATCAATAAAAATTAAATCCTAAAAATAAATGAAATTTATAACATCAATATGATAATTTAATAGCTAATATAATCTTTTATAGTGAGCCGTCTTCCCGTTAAACACGTTTCGAGCCGCTCTTGTTTGGGATCGAAATTCCAACTTCATTACATATTATTGATGATACTTATCTTACACAACAATTTTTCCCCTTAAAATCAAAACCCAAAAATTAGAGTGAATTTCAATTTATATTTTATCTAGACTTTCTAAAAATTTATGTAGTTTCATCCTATTTTCTCTTTATATTATAGATACTCCTGTATTTATTTAGGATTCCTCAGCATGATAATGTTCTTTTATTATGTTAACACATTAATTCTTTTCTTTTAAAATATGATGACTTTTTTATGACAATAGTACTGGATTTATGAATAAATTTTTCTAATAGAAGTATAATTAACTAATATAAAAAGTATAATTTAAGAAGATCGTACTTTCTATAAAATATTTAATTACATGTTTGCTCCATATATTCAAACACCTATTTTAGTTCTAATAGAACTTTTATTTATATGTTTTTTTCTATAAAATTGAACTCATATTCTACTTCTAATAGAACTTTTAATCATATGTCTTTCAAATATTTATTCTACTTTCAATAGAACTTCTAATCATATAATTTAAGAAGATCGTACTTTCTATAAAATATTTAATTATATGTCTGCTCTATCTATTCAAACACCTATTCTATTTCTAATAGAACTTTTATTTATATGTTTTTTCTATAAATTCGAACTCTTATTCTCTATAAATTAGAACTCCTATTCTACTTCCAATAGAACTTTTAATCTTTTAATCATATGCCTTATAAATACTTATTCTACTTCCAATAGAACTTCTAATCATATGTTTTCTTTATAAATGCGAACTCTTCTTCTCTATAAATTCGAACACTTATTCTACTTCTAATATGTTAAATGATATTTTTATATTTATTAGTGTTTAAAATTCAAAAATTTTAGAAAATTAGAAAAATAGATTGAGACGATCTTAGACCGCCACCTAAACTCCCGCGTACCCTCCTTTATATATATATATATATATATATATATATATATATATATATATATATATATTGATTGATTATTATAATATAGTATAAATAGATAGATTTTAAATATTCTCTTCTATAAATTCGAACATCTATTTAATTTGCGATAGATTTTGACAGAATTTTAATATATATATATATATATATATATATATATATATATATATTGATTGATTATTATAATATAGTATAAATAGATAGATTTTAAATATTCTCTTCTATAAATTCGAACATCTATTTAATTTGCGATAGATTTTGACAGAATTTTAATTATTTGTCTTTCCTATAAATTCGAACTCTTCTTATATACAAATTTGAACACCTACTTTATTTCTAAATGTTAAACAAAAAAAGAGTAAGAAAAAAAATTATACCAATCAAAAGATTTGAACAATTTTAGCATCAATGTCTACGTATCATATAAATTCAGATAAACCGAAAATTGAAAAATTTAAATTATACGTACCCGCTTGATCTAGAGCCGCTTGATCTAGAGGCCAGTACTACTGCAACTGATTCGGAGGCAGTCGAGTAGATACTTTGTATTTTCTTTCCTACTTCTGTTAGCTAGTAACGTAAGAACATGTGCTCGTAATTAAACACTTAAAGATTAAATAAATTTAGAGCATTAGTATATATTGGGGGTGTTTGGAAGTTAGAGGTTTGAGATGAAATTAGAGGTTTGGGGGTAGATTAGAGGTTTGACAAAATAAAACCTCAAATGTGAGTGTTTGGTTGTTAGAGGTTTGAGTTAGAGGTTTTGGATCAAAAAGCTAATTTTCAAAAAGCTCATTTTATGAGCTTTTTCAATTAGAGGTTTGATATGTGTCACAAAAAGTTATTCAAAAAGCTATTTACCAAACACTTTTATTCAAAACAGCTAATTCAATCCGCTAGTCAAAACAGCTAATTCAATCCGCTAGTCAAAACAGCTAATTCAATCCGCTATCAGCTAACAGCTATCAGCTAATTGCCAAACAGGGCCATTATCATTAATTTGGAACATGTGTTCGTAATATAGATATGAACATATCAACTTATCAAGAAACCTCAATCATGAAAAAAAACAATAAGCACACGAAACCAATTCCATGTAACACTCAACATTTACGTAGTACCCATATCCATCTAAAAGTTATTGTGGATAATGATTTTTTGGAGAAGACCACGATAAGAAGATTAATCAATCAACAAATAATTACTATTCGGATAAGTACATATATAAAAATTTGTAGTATATATATTCGAACTCTTCTCCTTGACAAATTCCAAATATCAATTCTACTCCTAATAAGTTAAAAAAATATATATTAGTTATCAATATTTAAAATTCTATAACTCTAAAAAAAATTGAAAAATAGAATGAGACGATCTTAGAACGCCACATAAGCTCCCGCGTATCCTCCTTTATATATATATATATATATATATATATATATATATATATACTAGTCGATAAAGCCGCGCTTCGCGGCGGCGTTATAAAATTTTTTTAAAAAAATTAATACATTTACGTTATATTGTAATATTAATTTTAAATTTTAATAATTAAATATCCTTTTCTAATGAATCGATTTCTTGTTAAACACGATTCTTTCGATTGAGCCGCTCTCTCATTAAAATCAAAATCTCAACTTTAACATATATTATAAAGACTTATATAATATTTTTTATCCATAAAATCGAACAATAAAAAAAATTATGACATCAATATCAAATTCTAATAGCTAATACAATCTTTTCTAGTGAGTCGTCTTCTCGTTAAATACGTTTTGAGTCGCTCTTATTTGGAACCGAAATTCTAACTAATTATATAAAGAAAGTAAATTCCAATTTTTATATTCTTTAAACTTTCTAATATTTATAGAGTTTTAAAAACGAAAATACATCTTATTTTTTCTGTATATTATAGATATTCATGTACTTATTTACAACTTCTGCATGAGAATGTCTTTCTGTTATGTTAACATATAAAAAAATTAAATTCGAAGACTTTTCGTTACGGGAATAATATAAAATTTATTGATATATTTTTCAAATGCAAGTATAATTAACTTGTATAAAAAAGATAAAATAAAGGATTTCTAGGAAAAAAGATATATAATTTTAAAAATCGTGTAAGACGTCTTCACCGTCCTCGTATTCTACTTCTATTAATAAAACATTTTTTATTTTATGTATTCCTTATATATTCAAACATTTTTATACGGTCTTCTCTAATGAATCGCTTTCTCGTTAAACACGGTTATTACTATTTATCTGCTCCCTAGTTAAGACCAAAAACCTAACTTTTACATGTATCACTTGTATGATAATTTTTATCCATAAAAATCAAATCCTAAAAATAAAATAAAATTTATAACATCAAAATGATATTTTAATAGCTAATACAATCTTTTATAGTGAGCCGTCTTCCTGTTAAACACGTTTCGAGCCGCTCTCGTTGGGTCGAAATTCTAAATTCATTACATATTATTATTGATACTTATCTTACACCACAACTTTTTTCCTTAAAATTAAAACCTAAAAAATAGAGTGAATTCCAATTTATACTTTATCTAGACTTTCTAAAATTTATGGAGTTTTAGAAAATGAAAGCACATCTTATTTTCTCTTTATATTATAGATACTCCTATTTTTATTTAGGATTCCTGCATGAGAATGTTCTTTTATAATGTTAACACATCAATTCTTTTCTTTTAAATACGATGACTTTTTTATGATAATAGTATTGGATTTATGAATAAATTTTCCTAATAGAAGTATAATTAACTTATATAAAAAATATATAATTTAAGAAGATCGTACTTTCTATAAAATATTTAGTTATATGGATGCTCTATATATTCAAACACATATTCTACTTCTAATAGAACTTTTATTTATATGTTTTTCTATAAATTCGAACTCTTATTCTCTATAAATTCAAACTCCTATTCTACTTCCAATTGAACTTTTAATCGTATGCTTTATAAATACTTATTCTACTTCCAATAGAAACTTTTATTTATATGTTTTTTCTATAAATTTGAACTCTTATCTCTATAAATTCGAACTCCTATATTCTACTTTCAATAGAACTTTAATCATATGCTTTATAAATACTTATTCTACTTACAATAGAACTTCTAATCATATGTCTTCCTATAAATTCTAACTCTTCACCACTATAAATTCGAACACCTATTCTACTTCTAATATGTTAAATGATATTTTTATATTTATAAGTGTTTAAAATTCTAAAATGTTAGAAAATTAGAAAAATAGATTGAGACGATCTTAGAGCGCCACCTAAATTCCCGCGTACCCTCCTTTATATATATACTAGTTGATAAAGTCGCGCTTCGCGGCGGCATTACAATATTTTTAAAAAAATTCAATACATTTACGTTATATTATAATATTAATATTAAAATTTTAATAATTAAATAATATTCTTTAATGAATCAAGAAAAAATTCTTGTTAAACACAATTTTTTCGATTGAGCCGCTCTCTCGTTAAAACCGAAATCCCATCTTTAACATATATAGTATAAAGACTTATATAATAATTTTTAGAGTAAAATGCAAAACGGTGGCCATAGTTTACACTGAATTTCAAAAAAGTGGCCGAACTTTCAAAATTTTATTTTGGTGGCCACACTTTGTTTTTTATTTTTAAAATAGTGGCCAAAGTTTTCTTGATTTTTAAAATAATTGGCCAAAATTGTTTTTGATTTCTAAAATAGTGGCCAAATTATTTTTAATTTTCAAAAAAATACATTAAAAAAGATCGATAGCCACTAAAATGAAAATCTGAAAGTTCAGCCACTTTTTTGCAATTCAGTGTAAACTAAGGCCACCGTTTTGCAATTTACTCTAATGTTTATCCATAAAATCGAACCGTAAAAATAAAAAAATTATGACATAAGTATCAAATTCTAATGGCTAATATAATCTTTTCTAATGAGCCGTCTTCCCGTTAAATACGTTTCGAGCCACTCTTATTTGGAACCGAAATTCTAACTTTATTATATGAAGAGAGTAAATTCCAATTTTTATATTCTTTAAACTTTCTAATATTTATGGAATTTTAAAATATGAAAATACATCTTTTATTTTCTGTATATTATAGATATTCTTGTATTTATTTACAACTTCCGTATGAAAATGTTTTTATGTTATGTTAATATATATATATATATATATATATATACAAAGACTTTTCGTTACGGGAATAATATAAAATTTATGGATATATTTTTATAATGCAAGTATAATTAACTTGTATAAAAAAGTTACAATAAAGGATTTCTAGGAAAAAAGATATATAATTTTAAAAAATTGTATAAGACGTCTCAACCGTCCTCGTATTCTACTTCCAATAAAACATTTTATTTTATGTATTCCTTATATACTCAAACATTTTTATATGATCTTCTCTAATAAACCGCTTTCTCATTAAACACAGTTATTATTATTGATCCGCTCTCTCGTTAAGATAAAAAATCTAACTTTTACATATATCACTTGTATGATAATATTTATCCATAAAAATCAAATCCTAAAAATGAAATAAAATTTATAACATCAATATACTATTTTAATAGTTTATACAATCTTTTATTGTAAGTCATCTTCCCGTTAAACACGTTTCAAGTCACTCTTATTTGGGATCAAAATTTCAACTTCATTACATATTATTGATAATACTTATCTTACACAACAACTTTTTTCTTGAAATCAAAATCTAAAAAATAGGGTGAATTCCAATTTATACTTTCGCTAAACTTTCTAAAATTTATAGAATTTTAAAAAATGAAAACACATCTTATTTTCTCTTTATATTATAGATACTCCTGTATTTATTTTATTCAAACATCTTATATACGGTCTTCTCTAATGAACCGCTTTTTCGTTAAACACGTACGGTTATTACTATTGTTCTTCTATCTCGTTAAGACCAAAAATCTAACTTTTACATATATCACTTGTATGATAATATTTATCCATAAAAATCAAATCCTAAAAATAAAATAAAATTTATAACATTAATATGATATTTTAATAGCTAATACAATATTTTATAGTGAGCCGTTTTCCAGTTAAACACATTTCGAGCCGCTCTCGTTTGGGATCGAAATTCTAACTTCATTACATATTATTGATTATTGATGATGCTCATCTTACACAACAACTTTTTTTCTTTAAAATCAAAACATAAAAAAATAAAGTGAATTCCAATTTTTACTTTCTCTAGACTTTCTAAAATTTATGGAGTTTTAGAAAATGAAAACGCATCTTATTTTTTCTTTATATTGTAGATACTCCTGTATTAATTTAGGATTCCTGCATGAGAATGTTATTTTATTATATTAACACATCAATGATTTTATTTTTAAATACGATGATTTTTTGTATGACAATAGTATTGAATAAATTTTCCTAATAGAAGTATAATTAACTTATATGAAACGACATATTTTAAGAAGATCGTACTTTCTAAAAAATATTAATTTATATATCTTCACTATATATTCAAACACTTATTCTACTTCTAATAGAACTTTTATTTATATGTTTTTTTCTATAAATTCGAACTCTTATTCTCTATAAATTCGAACTTCTATTCTACTTCGAATAGAACTTTTAATCATATGTCTAATAAATACTTATTATACTTCCAATAGAACTTCTAATCATATGTATTCCTTATAAATTCGAACTTTTCTTCTCTATAAATTCGAACACCTATTCTACTTCTAATATGTTAAATGATATTTTTATATTTATTAGTGTTTAAATTCTAAAATTCTAGAAAATTAGAAAAATAGATTTCTAAAAAATATTTATTTATATATCTTCACTATATATTCAAACACTTATTCTACTTCTAATAGAACTTTTATTTATATGTTTTTTTCTATAAATTCGAACTCTTATTCTCTATAAATTCGAACTTCTATTCTATTTCGAATAGAACTTTTAATCATATGTCTAATAAATACTTATTCTACTTCCAATAGAACTTCTAATCATATGTATTCCTTATAAATTCGAACTTTTATTCTCTATAAATTCGAACACCTATTCTACTTCTAATATGTTAAATGATATTTTTATATTTATTAGTGTTTAAATTCTAAAATTCTAGAAAATTAGAAAAATAGATTGAGACGATTTTAGAGCGCCACCTAAACTCCTGTGTACCCTCCTTTATATATATATATTGAAGATATATATTGATGATTTTATATTTATGAGTGTTTAAAATTCTAAAATTTCTGAAAATTAGAAAAAATAGATTGAGACGATCTTAGAGCGCATTAAAACTAACACTAATTGTAAAATTCATAAACTGATCAATCAAAAAGATAAAAAATAAAAGCAAAGTCTAAAAAAATGTCATGCAGACGCATTGTACGTACATGGGGAAAATTCGAGTTATACAGAGTAAGATAATTTGTCACTACTTGTAAATTGGAACTCTTGTTCTATATAAATTCGAACATCTATTCTACTTCTAATATGTTAAAAGATATTTTTTTTATGTTTAAAATTGTAAAGCTCTAAGAAAATTAGAAAAATTGATTGAAACGATCTTAGAGCGCCACATAAGCGCCCGCGTACCCTCCTTTATATATATATATTGATGATATTGATGATTCTTGTATTTCCATTTGGTTGCTTTTCCCTGATTTGCAGTTGAACATTCTACTTACATACTCCGTATTTATGATTGAAAAATTGTGGCTAGGATAGGTATTTTTCGTAATGACAGAAAAACAGAGATCTAGCTATGATTTTGTCGTTGGCACTGAAAATCGGACAGCTATAAATGAGAGCCTTGCTTGCAGAGGATAAAAAGCAGAGAAACTGTGTTTAAGTATGTTCATCTGCGGTTGAGTCTGTATATGCATGCCTATTGTCTAATGAAGTAACATGTGCTGTTAAAAAAATCTACTATTTTTTAATCTATATTTAATTAAGTTAACAAGGTTAATTAAATAAACACACGAAGTACTATACCGACCAACCAAACTTTTAATATAGTGTATATATATATTAAATATTAAAATACATCTTAATTTGACAATCTTATAAACTAGTACATAATAAATTGATGAAATAGTATGGATCAACAATATAATCATAATAATTAAATGTCATAGTTCATACGATTAATAATTGGCATTCACATGTTTAGAAATTGCGATTACTTCACAAAAAATAAGATATGGATTTCATTTTAAACATATGTTAACCTGCAAAATAATTTATTTATTTTATGTAAATTATTTTTTTTAAAATATATTATATTATAAAAATTAATTTTTTAATGTAAAAATTAACTAACTAGTGCATACTGGTCAATCCCAAAACTGAATATAACATTTTTGCAACCCTTGTGCTGTTGTGCAGTATAAGTACATGATCATCACGATCATTTCGCATACTCAAAAGGTTCAATTAGAGGTCTAATTACTAATTAGAAATATAACATCTTTATTCAACAACCTACGCTTCCTTTTCTATTTGCATTTATAGAAGAAAAAAAATTTGTACATGCTTACGTTTCTATTAATAATTATGTTTTTATTGTTTTTATGCTTGGTGCTCAATACATGGATATACTGAACTGAACATTCCGTAAAAAGATCATAAAATATCACAAAACTATTTGGAAAAAAAACACGATAAAATAATATATTTTTTGATACTTATATATGATTTTTATAATTATTTAATATTTTTTAGAAATGTACCTTCGGTGCTTAACATGAATAAAATGCTAATTTTATGTTAATTATAGGTAATCATTTGTTTATTTATCTAAATTATAAACTTGATTGATTCATAAATGTATTAGATTTTTATGAAAAATACTCGAATGAGCGTGAGCATGACTGCATGAGCGCGAGCAAAATTTAATATTAGTTGCAGTTAATAAACAAATAAATAAGAACATGACAAAAAAAACAAATAAATAAGAAAAACTAGGGCGCGTGACTGATAGGCGCGTGACTGATAGGTGTATGCTGTCCTTTAATTTATTAAAATATATTTACATTAGATATATCAATTAATCAAACGTTATTCAATATTGAATTTTACAAACAACATTCAAATATTAACTTGAATTTTGATATCTTACCAAGATTTTATTATATATACTAAGATATGTGTAGAGAGATCATTATGATTGTTAGAGAGATCAGATCTTAACTTCGCCTAATATTATGTGAGTCTCTAGACCCCTTCATCATCTTGTTTTGCATGCTTCTACTTTATCGGTTTTAGTTTTATTACGGGTGCAGTCTTTTTGTCTGAAGAAGAAGTCTGTTTGTCTGTTATCTATTCCAGCACTGTGCACAACAACGCACCATTGATCTATGAACTATTGCACTGTTAGTTTATGTTGTACCTGTACGTAGCAAACACATCTACCTTGTTAATTTATTTATTTTTTGCTGAGTTTCTACCATCCTACGTACCTTGTTATTTTGCATGCTAGTAATTTGTCTAACCATGATTAATGAAGTATGGTGAGAATGTAATGCCTTTTACGTTTATTATATATAAAGATATAATTAATCAATCATGGTTAATGAGGTATGGTGAGAATGTAAATAAGGAAAATTCGTAATTTAACATTATTGGTCTAAAATTTAGGAGTTAACTCTAATTGGTTCTTAAATAATTCCTAAATTTCTGATTGGTTAACTATTAGTATAGATAGGTATAGATAGATATTACTCAAAATATAAAATAAAATATAAAAAACTCAAAACATATTCGAAAACAGAAACATATAGTGGACGGGGGATCAAGATTGTTATATAAACCCAAACAGAGTCCAAGTCTCAAACGCTCTCACCAAACCTAACCTATTCCTATCCTATTCAATCACAGACAGAAAAATAAGATGATGATCAGGGCGGTTAAGACATCGGCAGCGAGATCACATCTCTCCGGTTTTATCAACGACGACGTTATGAGAGATATCTCTTGTCAAGCCTCTAAAAACAAAGATGTAAGTATCTTATATAAATATATATATTATCCGTTTGATTTGATTTTGTTTACTTAGTGTTTCTGATTTTGTTTTGTTTTGTTCAAGTATGAGGAGTTGCATAAAAAAGCGTTGGAGGAGGTTAAGTGCGATAAAGTCTTTGCTGATATGATTGATGTGAATAAAACTACTCAGAAGGATAAGCAGAACAGAGAGGTATTTTTTGATTTCGTTTTCGTTTTTTTTAGAAACATGCATGCACTTTTCTATATTTGTGGTGCCCCTCTATTATCTTTACAAAACAATCAGATTTTAGTCAAATTCTGTTACCTTGGTTTGATATATTTATTAATAAATTTAGGGATCCGAAGAAAAGAGATTGGTGCCAATAAAAAACACACATGAATATGATGATGAAGATGATGATAGCAGCATAGATGCCAGTGATCTCACCAGCGTTGATGATGATGGCAATACCGGCTTTTTTGAGGAAGCTGACTCTGAGGATTACATCAGCGATGATGATGATGGTTTGATAATTAACAAGGATGATGATGGTTTGATAATTAACAAGGTTGATGGTCTTACAGATTTCGATTTCGATGAATTTAGACGTAACATCCCAACTGATGATGTATACGACTCTGACTCTGCTGACTCCAACTCTTCAGACTATCACTCTGACTCTTCAGAATTTGAGGAGGGTTTGGAGGGTGAGGAGTTCATTATGACACCATCCTTAGCCGCCCACTACCCAAGAGTCTTCTAAAGTAGCAGTCTTTGTGTTTTCAGTAACACGTACTTTGTTATAAAGATATTAATAATTCTTGTATTTCCATTTGGTTGTTTTTCCCTGATTTGCAGTTGAACATTCTACTTATATATATTTGATTGAAAATTTGTGGCTCTTTTGCTTTCAATATTTAGGTTCAATCGTTATCAACTACTGTAGTATATTTTGAGTAGGCCCAGTAGCTAGTTATCTATGCACATTTGTAGGTGATAATGGAGAAAGCATGTTCTGGTGTCTGAAATTAAGATATACAGGAAACTACCTACTTTTAGAATTGTAAAATTTAAGTTCGTGGACACTATTACAATTGGAACTGAAACTACTGAATAGTGAATATCAGAACATAGACCAACCCATTACTGCACTTGTCACTTCTTCCATTTATTACTTACAAAGACACAAGAACATTTTTATGGAAACACAACCCCTGGAGAGTTCACTCTATCGGCCTATCCCTATATTGTTCTTCATGTCCTTGGTAGCTGTGATTTGGACGATCAAGATCTTGCAAATCTAGTGTTAAGTACTACTTTTTTCTGTTCAGGTAGTGGAGAGCTATTTTTCAAACATGTGAAATGTTAATGTAACTGATTGAAGTTTAAATTTGTGGCTCTTTTGCGTTCAATTTTAATCAACTATATTTTGAGTAGGCCCAATAGCTAGTTATCTTTGCACATTTGTAGGTGACGATTATGAATATTACATTTGGTCGTTTACATGTCATGACTCATGCCTCTGTGGTTTCTACTAGTTAACTAAATTTGTATACAGTGCCTTGGATGCATGAATATTAGCACTATGTGTAATATGGTATATACTTCCTCCAAATGAGAAACGATATTATATTAATGGATATTAGAATAAATATCATACCGTCTAAATTAAAAGAGCAAAAGCACAACTAAAATACAACTGGCAGTTCGGTGAAGTGAATTACAGAGTTGGCCCCTTGCTTCCACATTTGACATGCTTGCAATTCCCTCACTTAGTACTTACATCAATTTATATCAGTTATGTTTCCCTAATGATTTTCATATGGGATATGTGAAATTTGTTAGACACATCTAGGTAGAAAAAAACGACAAAAAACGAGGTGGTAGAAGGGAGTTAGTATTTTTTTTTTTTTTTTGGAATATTTGTTATTTTCAACTCCTTGACTTTGGTCTTCGGAAGCTGATATGATGCGACATATTTTTTGCTAATTTATCATGATGAAATGATTGTAGTACTTTGATTTACTCGTGCAAGTACTATTTTATTTTGTTGTAGTGTTCCTTTTACTGCATTTGTATTATATTTGCAACTATGTGTGTCAAGACTGTGTCAAGATTCCATAAATCTTGATTTCCAGAAACTTGTGATGTATTTTTAAATTCTTAGCTACAGAGAAATATTCTGTTGGGGATTGTGATATTAACTGCATAAATCTTCAGGCATTATTGTTCTTACACTTATTTGCCGAAGTGTCCTGATGCAATTAATCACCAAAGAGAAGGTATGTGAAATTTTTTTTCTCTGTTCGGTTTGTGAACTATATTTTCTATGTTGAAAAATCTGTGAACTGGAATCTGATATAGTTATCTAGAACATGGGACATCGGTTACTAAGCCTCTTTAGCCTAGCACTTCCATCTGGTAGGGCTTGTAGTAGCCATTCTCACTTTCACTGTTTGAGAACTCAATGTCCGGCTTGTGCAAAAATTAGATATCTCTGGTATGTATAGTTTAGCATAATCTTCACCATGTGTATGCTATGTTAATTATTATTAGCATTAAGTATATATGTCAAACATTGTTCCAGTTTATTGTCTGTTCATACATTGTCTTTCTTAATTACCTCGTTTTCATTCGCACTAAGCTTTCTTTCGTAGTACCTGTATATAAAGATTGCTATATCTTTGTCACCGGTATATCAAGGAGGTGGTGCATTCAACGTCATTCCGGATTCTGTAGTCATTGGTGGCACATTTAGAACATTGTCTAATTAAGGAGACATTTGTTCACCTGAGGAAGCGAATTGATGAGGTAATGTCGTGGTGCACATTTCTCAACTGTGAAATTTAAACACTTCATTGTTGTGATGATCAAATTTTTTAAATAAACACAAAAAAATCAGTTATTGCTCACAGCGATCAATTCCCTTGCAGGAGATGATAAAGCCTTGCACCGTTGCACCAGCACTTCCAAAACATTGCAGGAGATGTACTTGGCATTTCTAATGTGGAAGACATGCAACCATTGATGGGATCTGAGGATTTTTCATTCTACCCAGAGGCTATACCAGGTTACTTTTATTTCCTCTGGCATGAAAAATGAAACGAAGGGAAAATTCCCTTCACCACACTCACCACATTTTGAAATCAATGAAGATGCATTTCCATATGGTGATGCGCTTCATGCTTCACTAGCTGCTAGACACCTTGAAATCCAATCAGAAACTCCTCTGGTAAAGGATGATCATCATGATGAATTTTAAGGTACCTTAAGAGTTATATGGACCCAAAATTGGTACAAACACCTCTAGTATTTGATGGAGGCTTAAATCGCACAGAGATGTAATATATCCGATTCATTCAACTCCTTATTTCTTAAAACGAGGATATCTCAATAATAAAGCTAAGATTAGAGTATCCTATCTTCTCATGTAAATCTTCAGGCATTGTATGCACTTCTGTTTGCAGCTTATTATTCTTACACTTATTTGCCGAAGTGTCCTGATGCACTTAATCACGAAAGAGAAGGTTTGTGAAACATGTTTTCTCTGTTAGGTTTGTGAAGTATATTTTCAATGTTGAAAAATCTGTGAACTAGAATCTGATATAGTTATCTAAAATGGGACATCGGTTACTAAGCCTCTTTAGCCTATCACTTCCATCTGGTTAAGTAACGAGGTGGTACTTTGTTTATTTTATATTAATAATTCTTGTATTTCCATTTGCTTCTTTTTCCCCTGATTTGCAGTTGAACATTCTACTTTTATATATATGATTGAAAAATTGTGGCTCTTTTGCTTTCAATTTTTAGGTTCAATTGTTATCAACTAGTATATTTTAAGTAGGCCCAGTAGCTTGTTATTTATGCACATTTGTAGGTGATAATGGAGAAAGCATGTTCTGGTGTCTGAAAGTAAGATATACAGGAAACTATGTTCATGGACTCTACAAGTGGAACTGAAACTACTGAATATCAGAACATAAATTATCTTGGAATCTAAGATAATGCACATTTTCTAAAGTAATATAATACAATAGGGGAAAGCAAATGTTAATAAACGTGTCGATTTGATCATAGCCTCATTGCCTCACTTACAAATAATTTATAGTACTCGTCAGATACAAACATCACATGGAGTGGAACAACCTCGTATCGCATTATGCTGCTGCAAGCATAAAATTGCTAACGAGAGGACGGAAATAGCCTGATTTTGATGTCTCCCCTGTAGTCATTTTTCACGATCTCAAGAAGGCGTTGAACAACATTAGGCCCTTACTAAAACCTTTAAAACTCAACTGAAACCAAAACCCTGACTCAATCAGTTGTACTCGAAAACCCTTAAACCCTTGAACTCGAAATATGAGGAAGAGGTTTAGAGGAGGCCACAAAGCGGGCAAGAGGGTAATGAAGGATGATAATATGTTATTTGAGGTGCTTTCGAGTAGGGATGGCAAAACAATCCGAATCGACGGATACCCGATCCAAAACCCGACTTTTTGGATATCCAAAACCCGACTTTTTGGATATGGATATGGATTTGAATTTCATACCCGAAATTTTTTGGATATGGATATGGATTTCATGTATACCGATCCGAAACCCGATCAAAACCCGAGCCGAACCCGAAACCCGAAAAATACCCGAATTTTATTTATTATATTTTCTATATTATATATTTTATATATTATATATTATATATAAATGTATATTATAAATACATATTATACATACACTTATATATATATATATATATATATATATATACATATATATATTATATAAATGTATATTATGGGTCAAGTTCTATGGAGTACAGTTTAATTGGAGTACGTTGGAGTACATATACGTTCTGCACTCAAAATATTGTAAAATTTATTGTTTTGCAAACCTTGTTATATGAATATCATAATTTCATTGATAATTTTGAAAATCATGTATATTTTGCAATATGTTCATCTTGAAAATCCTTTTATGTTTTGCAATCAGAACATATATGTTTTGCAACCCAAATGTGTTTTGCAGAACAATTCATTTTGCAATATTTTGTTAGCAAAACATACAAAATTTTCAAGATTCTCGATGAAATAATGATGTTCATGTAATAAAATTTGCAAAATAATAAATTTTAAAATATTTTGAGTGCAGAACGTATGTGTACTCCAACGTTCTCCAATTAAACTGTACTCCATATAACTTTTCTCTGTATATTATAAATACATATTATACATACACATATCTTTGAGACATAAGATATGGAAAGATCGAGAAAATAAATTTTCATGGATGTAGCGGTATTTTTTAACTTACTTACACAATTTTTTTTTATTTTTTTGTTAAACAACTTATTTACACTATTTTTAATTTTGAATACCCGAAAAAACCCGATCCGATCCGAAACCCGATGGATTTGGATTTGGATATTGAGTTTTGGATCCGAAACCCGAGACCCGAAAATATTTGGATTTGGATTTTGCAAAACCCGAGTCGAACCCGACCCGTTGCCATCCCTACTTTCGAGGCTTCCTGTCAAGTCCTTGCTTCGATGCAAAGTTGTGTCAAAACCTTGTTCTCCCTTACTTCTAACCCTGCTTTTGTAAAATCTCACCTCAATTGCGCAATTAATTCAAGCGCTTCTGATGAAACTCTTATTGGACACGTCAATAGACGTTATGAGTATTGGGACTATGACGTAGATTGCCCATTTGCACTATTCCAATTTGGTTCTCCTAGTCATGAGAGGGAACTTAAGTTTCCTTACTGTCAAACTAACCAACCCAACATTGATCGTTCCACTTTTGTCGTTGGTTCTGATGGAGGTATGCTTTGTGTATGTGTTTACGCCTCTAATATTGTTTCTGATCAAGAGCGCCGAGGAAAACTAATATATACCCAATACGCCATAAATGGCCTATTTCAACCTTTTGGCATGGGTGTTATCACTATGGTGTTATCATATCTATGAAGTTTTTGAGCTATCGCAATCTTGTAATTGTGCGTGTTACCAAATGTACAAAAGTATGTTACCATAGTTATAGAAGGTGACACAGTGATCAACACCCTGAGATGTGTTACCATAGAGTATTCATGAATAAAATTTTTATTTTATTTAAAATTAATTATTTAATAATTATTTGACTTTAAAAATAATTAATTTTAACAAAATCGTTGAAGTTATCCGTGTAAAACGTAATATTCCATCACAAATGACCATTTTAGAAATTAATATTTTAAAGCGTAATACTTTTTTTAAAAGTCTTTTTTATATTAAAAAACTATATTAATATTATATATCACAAATCTATATTGTTTAAATATTTAAAAATCACATTTACCTTTAAAATATTTCATTTTTATAAAAAATAACAATTTACCAAGTAAATGAGTTTTTATTTTTAAATATCAAAAATTTTAGGGATATTTACATAAATAAATAAGATTTTAATAATTATTTCCAATTTTACTACCACCCAACTATCTTTTCACTTCTATAAAATCATTTTTTCAAAAATACTACCTCATTATACTTTTATGTTTTCAAAATTCCAAAAATACTACCTTCCTCAATTGCAACTTTTGCAACCTCATTTGCAACTTCCAGTTTTCAAATTTCTGATTTCATGTTCTGGGGTTCAGATGTCATTTTCGACCTCTTTTTTGGACTCTGATATATATATATATATATATATATATATATATATATAGAGAGAGAGAGAGAGAGAGAGTCCCACTCTATGGAGAACCATCTTACGTGGAGAATCGTGGAGAATCACTTAAAATACATTAAAATTGCCCTTTATATAAGGCCCCTGGCGGGGTCCCTTCACATAAAAGTCTTATAATTCTACCCTCTATCCATTCATCAAAAAAAGAAAATTTTAAAAAAAAATTAAAAAATTTTTTAAAAAATGTTGCCACATCAATACATCATCATTTTTTGAAAAAAAATTTAATTTTTTTTTTGTAATTCTTTTTTATAAATAGATAGAGCATAGAATTATAAGACCTTTTTGTAAAGATGCCCCTGCGGGGCCCTTATATATAAAGCAATTTTAATGCATTTTAAGTGGTTCTCCACGGTTCTCCACGTAAGATGGTTCTCCATGGAACAATGGCCTATATATATATATATATATATATATATATATATATATATATATATATATATATATATATATATATATATATATATATATATATATATATATATATATATATATATACTCCCTCCGTCCCGATAGGTTCTTAACATGGGGATCGGGCACGGAGACCAAGGATAGTGGGTGTAATATTGTTAAAATAAATGAAGTAGTGGGTGTAATAGTGATTTTATTGTTAAAATAAGTGAAGTAGTGGGTGTAATAGTATAAAGTGTTGAAAAAGTGGAGTAAAGTAGTGGATGTAATAATGTATTTTATTGTTAAAAGTTACTATTTTTGGTAATGTAAAGAATTGGTGGGACGTCCCAAAAAGGAATTTGTAAAGAAATGGATGGAACAGAGGGAGTATATATATATATCAGAGTCCAAAAAAGAGGTCGAAAATGACATCTGACAAATGGAACTTGAAATTAGAAATTTGAAAACTGGAAGTTGCAAATGAGGTTGCAAGGCCCCGCCAGGGGCACTCATAATTGGTGAATTTGGGTTGCAAGGCCCCGCCAGGGGCACTCAAAATTGGTGGATTTCTGATTTGCAACTTTCAGTTTTCAGTTGCAAAAGTTGCAACTGAGGTTGCAAAAGTTGCAATTCAGGTTGCAAACCGCAGTTGCAACTGAGGTTGCAAAAGTTGCAACTGAGGTTGCAAAAGTTGCAACGGAGGAGTTGCAACCTCAGTTGCAAAAGTTACAACCTCAGTTGCAAAAGTTGCAACTGCGGTTGCAAAAGTTGCAACTGAAAACTGAGGTTGCAAAAGTTGCAACTGAGGTTGCAAAAGTTGCAACTGAAAACTGAAAGTTGCAAATCAGAAATCCACCAATTATGAGTGCCCCTGGCGGGGCCTTGCAACCCAAATTCACCAATTATGAGTGCCCTTGGCGGGGCCTTGCAACCTCATTTGCAACTTCCAGTTTTCAAATTTCTGATTTCAAGTTCCATTTGTCAGATGTCATTTTCGACCTCTTTTTTGGACTCTGATATATATATATATATATATATATATATATATATATATATATATATATATATATATATATATCAGAGTCCAAAAAAGAGGTCGAAAATGACATCTGACAAATGGAACTTGAAATCAGAAATTTGAAAACTGGAAGTTGCAAATGAGGTTGCAAAAGTTGTAATTGAGGAAGGTAGTATTTTTGGAATTTTGAAAACAAGGTCGGTATTTTTAGAATTTTAGAAAGATGGGTAGTATATATTTAAAAATCTGATAGTTCACATGGGTAGTTTTGAAACTATCCCAAAATTTTATTATTATTATTTTTCAGTTTCTATTTATTTAGTAAATGTAAAATAAATATTTTAAAAAAATATAAAAAAATAATTGTAAAATACATAATGACACAATTTACCACTGAAATATTTGAGCGGCCAAATAATCCCGCCTATTTTTTAACGGCCAAATAATACACTTACACAAAATTTTACATTCCCTCTCTCATTCTCTAGTCTCTCGCTCTCTCTCTCCTGTGGCTCTATGGCTCTCTCTCATAAAATTCTCTTCCACTCTCATTCTTCTTTAATTTTCTTCAAATTAGTACCTTACTACCTTACTTGGTTCAAATTAGAGTTGCTCAGTTGAATATGGCTTAGGTTTGAGACTTTGGTTTTTTCAAATCGGGGCTTGTTCAAATTAGGGTTTTTTCAAATTAGAGGTTCTTTGTTTTGAGTTCAATTGATTCATTTTTTTCACTTAAACTTCAACTAACTAGGGTTTATTTTCGATTTAAGAGCTACTCTAGTTTGGGCTTTGGATTTGGGGATTGTTAAGTGGATTTTGGCTTCGATTCAGTGGATTTGGGGCTTCTTCAGTGAATTTGGGGCTTCAATTCAGTGTTGGGAACTTGTTCAAGGGACAAACTGTATGTGTTATTAAAGTTGGTCCTGTCGGATCTCCTTATGCTAGAATGATGGTAATACATATATTCTAATCGTATTACTTGCTTTCGATGTGTGCTGCTCTTAGTTACCTAATGTCTCGAAAAAATTATTGAATTGCTGTCAAATTGCTGTCGTATTAACTCCGATTATTTTTAAATTTTTGATTTCGATTTTAAATTTATGACTGGAAATTTAACAAAGTTATCGGTGATGTGTTATGCAGAAAATTGTTGACTTGCTTGATTTTTCCTTCAGGGGTGTAAATTCATGCTATTCTTTTTAAGACCCTGATTTAATTAAAATTCTGGAATAATATATACATTACATCAGACATCCCTCAATACTTATAAGCAATTTTTTTTTTTGTAACCAATAAAATAAGCGATAATATATTGCTGCTTGTAGTACAGTAGTGTACATCAAAGAGTTTGGAAATGAGGAAACCAGCTAGCTTCTTTTGTAACTAGTCTAACTTGGGCTTGCTGTGTCTTACTTGTTCTGTTTTCTTTACCAGGACAAGTCCTCTACCTTTATTTTGACAATCGAGGCTTTTAAAGTTACAAGATTAGTGTTAGCTTCACAATCTTCTACTGTGCTTTACCCTTACATTAAGGTAAATTTATATATTTTAATGTTTAGAGTATGATCTGGCTGATCTCATGTTAATTGTCTTCATCAATTATCACAAAAAACATGACTTTGTGATGTTTGCGCTATAGTGCTAGATCAAAATATTTCTTGCAACTGATCGGAGCTGATCCACAAGACTACATATGGATCTGTGCTTAGGTCATGTATGTTAATAATTTGAATAATTGTCTGTGTGAATGTATGTTACCAGCTTTTAAGCAGATTTTTATAAATAGGAGAAGGAAAAAAATAGTAGAAAGTTTCTTTTTAATCTTTTCTCTTAGATTCCTTTGTTGCTATTACCAGTGGAGATTTGTTGTATTATTGTTTGTCGTTGATCAGTCTGCAGTTTTAAAAGGGTGTGTGACTCATGGAGATAAAATTCTTGGAAAGAATATAGTGAAGCGGCTTACAGAACTTGATCCGGAAAACTCAGGGGCATATGTGCAACTATCTGGTATGTTTGCCACTTCTGGGGAATGGGAAAGTTCAGCACAGGTAAGTAACTTAATGAGTGATATGAAAATAAGAAAGAGCGCTGGTCGTAGTTGGATGGATGGTTAAGATTTCTTTTTCTCGAAGCTGTTCCAGATTCCTTAATTTGGAAGCAATTGTACTTCGTATTGGTTCCGCAATTGTGTTTGCTAATCCATTTTGGAGGGTGACCAAGTTTTCAATGTTCCTATCCTACTCTTGGTTTTCATATACTGTAATGTATTTGGTAAGGTGGAATTTTGCGAGAAATGGCATAGTTGCAACTGTAGAAAAGGCATAGAAATCAGATATATACAGAAAGTCCCCTGTATAAATATACTTATCCAGTTAAAAACATTGAATTTTATTGCGTACATTTGCCTATACCATTACTCACCAAAGGATAGTATTAGTTTCTAGACCAAAACTTATTGACATGAACCTACTAGGAATGAGATGATATGAGCAGAGTTATTAAAAAAATGATTATGAATATAAGTTTATAGAGAGAGAGAGAGAGTAGATTAAGATTGCGAAACTAAGAGACTGCAAAGTTTGTGATCTCTGATTTCAGCCAAGTCTTTGATTGAAACTTTGCGGTTAAGGCTGAAGAGAACACGTGGTTGGAGATTCCAATGCTGGGAGGTATGTCTGCACTAGTGCACTGTATTGTGGTCAGTCTTTATTATCCACTACTTTATGCACATTGATATGTTCTTAGAATAAATGATTTGATGTTCTTGTTACAATTGTTTATTGTGGATTCTCAAGCTATATATATTTTGTTGACATATATCATCTGATTAATTAGATAAATTCGTATAAGTAGGGGAGGGCGAGTGAGGATATATTTAGCATATTCAATTTTGTACAAGCGACAGGTATTAATTTTCCGGCAATAACATATATTTTTCCATATAAAACTTCATTTATTAGTATCCAGTTCTTGATAGGAGTCGTTTACTCATTTTCACAAGGGACTCTGCAGGTATTATTAATGTTTAATGTGTTAGTTGAAAATTGAAATGAAAAACAGAATAATGCTATTAATCTAGTATTTTCTTTGATCTGAAGGAAACATAAAAATTGTGCTTGACAGAGGCAGAGAAAGTTCCTTTACCTTTGAAATCTCCAAAATCCTCACCTGCTGTATTTATCTAAACCCCTCTCCTGTAGTCCTGTTGTTCAGGTTCTTTTCTTTGCGTTCCAACTGCTCTAAGTTGAATTGTGTAAGTTATGAGTTTTCCACACTGATGTCCAGACTTGCAGCTATATTAAAATTTTAAAATTTTTGATTGATGTAATATCTACTGCCAGATCCTGTCATCCTGCCTAATATTTCTTTTGATGAATTTCTGTGTTGGTTTTCCAGAGAACCCAAGTACTTGATATATTTCATCATTCCTATCATCTGTCTGTCACAAATTCAAATGCAGTTGTAAGGAATGTGTACCTACTACCTAGTAGGACTAGGAGGACTTCAACAGCCTTTTTAGGTTCTATCCTTTGGCCTTTTATTGTCAGAAAAGGAAATAGCAAATGTGTTTTGGTACCCCTTACGCATCTTGCTGTGGTCGTTTTACGCATTATTCCTGCTAGATAATTTTTAATAATTAAACAGAGATATTGTAACGTTTTGACAGGACTTTTGGACATTAAAATTTAGCTTTTCAAACAAACGTCTAAATCTCGAGAATAGCTACAGCTAAAACCACTTGCTGTATCATTGAGCCCTCAAAATGTTATAATTTCTTAAATAATGTGACTTTAGCACACTGTACCCTGTCATTTTACGAGAAACTTACAAATTTGCTTTATTGTACAGGTAATAGTCATTGTTGTGGATATGACCAGGATAACATAACAAACGTGTCGTGTTTCAGAATAAGGTTAATAAAAGGGCAGTTACTGCACTTGAGGCTGTGATCAAGTGCTTTGAGGAACACAAGCTTCACAATCTGTACTTGTTGCTCTCTGGAAGCAGGTCACCCACTTGGAGAAGGCAAAAGCAGATAAGGATGTCCAGAGCTTCAAAGCCTCAACCTAAAAGACTCCGAGCCGATAGTATGGGGTTTTTGCCACAAGTATCTGATGATGCTACTGAAAAGAACTTTCATCCTAGAATAACTGATAGGTATACACAATACATATGTGACAGATATATGCATATCATGAACCATATGATAACCGTGTTTTCTCAATTCTAGGTACTGCTACCTACAACCTATCTACTAGTACCCAGCTGCTTATCTTCACTAGCTTATTAGGCATGGTAACACTCTGATCAAAATCTTGTCATGTGTTTGTGTTACCCCTTGCATTTTACTGGATGCGGCTCTGTATCACTGTATGATTGAGTTTATCATTAAATGGCCGGAAAAAAGAACTTAGGCTGCTGTTTATGAGTTTTTTGTATAAGCTACAACAGTAGCCTTATATTATTGACTAAACTAAAAATAGGGGAACATGCATTTGGTGCTGTACAATAATCACATTGCTGCTAAATGCAAGTATTTGTGCAAGTCTGCTGGTCAAGGAAAGTTCTTATGCACATGCTGTGATATGATAGTAATCATGTGACTGCTTTATGTAATTATGTTTATGTTAACCAATTATGCAAATTTTCAATGCATGCATATATCTTGGAGGATCAAATTAGAAATGGATGGGGAGGACACACTACTTTCTATTCTTACAGTACTAAAGCTCTAAAGGAGTAAAGGTTGGAGATAAGATATTGGAGAAAACTAAACAGAATACTAGAAACGATAATCAAACGCCTTTTTGTTTAGTTTCATCAATTATCACAAAAAACATGACTTTGTGATGTTTGCGCTATAGTGCTAGATCAAAATATTTCTTGCAACTGATCGGAGCTGATCCACAAGACTACATATGGATCTGTGCTTAGGTCATGTCTGTTAATAATTTGAATAATTGTCCGTGTGAATGTATGTTACCAGCTTTTAAGCAGATTTTTATAAATAGGAGAAGGAAAAAAATAGTAGAAAGTTTCTTTTTAATCTTTTCTCTTAGATTCCTTTGTTGCTATTACCAGTGGAGATTTGTTGTATTATTGTTTGTCGTTGATCAGTCTGCAGTTTTATGGTACACTGCAGTCCTGGTTTGTGCTTATTTTAGGGCTTGGCTAATCCAAAATAGTGATTGGAAGTGAAAGTGATTATTTTGTAATTTTGAGTTGAGTATGTTATATTGTTTGTATTTTCCATTCTGCTGCTTTAATCTACATATATGGATATCTCTTTTGTTCGCTAATCTCAGAGTTTCATTAGAACACTGGATAAATTCACAATCTCTTCCGCCCTTTCCTCATAATAACAGTCTTGTGTTGTTGTTCTAGTTATTGGTCAACTGAATAAATGTGCTTTACTTCTGCAGGCAGTGAGGGTTTCTGAAGGTTTCTGACTGTTCTCTACTGTTTCATGTTTAAACATAGAAACTTCATGTGCTGCTGAAGGTCTGTAAGACAATAATATCCTACATAGAAATTTTCTACTGCTAAATATGAGATTAGATATTTATCTACATATCTAGTACCATTCCCACATAGTTAATGTAGTATTATCGATTGCTTGAACAACATCTGTGTTAAAGTGTATCAATTTATCTATATACCAGGGAGTAGTGCTGCAAGTAAAAGTCTTGACATAAAATTTGATTTCTCATATGCTGTAATATGAGAAATTAGAAAGTCTTGACTTATATTTAGTTGTTTGTGACTGGACAGAAAATGTTTTGGAGAGGAGTTGTTGAAGAACTGTTGTGGTTCATCAGCGGTTCAACGAATGCGAAGGTAACTGTTTAGCATTCAATCCTTTAATGAATGGGTGCTAGTGACATGGTCCACAGATAGCACTGTTAAGTTATTTGATCTTCGTAAACATCCAATGCTGTCCATACCCTTGACAGTCACAAGTAAGACAACTCCTTCCATGTTTTACGACTCCCTTACTTTGGATTATGTGTTCTTGAATGTTGGCGATTGTTAAGTCGTGATCTTTGATTTTGAATTCAGGTTGATGTCGGGTTCTTTAGTCATGCGTGCGTTGAGTAAAGCTAATGTTATCTGATATCCGAGTTTACATTTTTGGGTCGTATGGATTAGAAATTCTCACCCCAGCATTTCCCTATTTGTTTGTTCTTATTGGTGCTGCTACTGGAGCTGGACGATCTGCAGCTGCCCTAATCCAGGTCAAATTATGACGGCATATTAGTTCAATACGCCTCTACATACTTGATTTGTATTAGGCTCAAATTGTCATCTTAGGTCAGTAAATTGTGTGAAGATTCTGTTGCAAGTATACGGTTAATCAGCATTGCCATTGTGTTTGTTTTTCTATTATGTTTCTGTATTTAAGGTGGAGGCTCACACAAAATTCCTATCTCTCACATGTATGGTGAGTTTATCGGACAGGGAGACTCATAAACGTGCATGTCTTTACTGTCTGGTGTTTCTTTACTTCTTTGCAGTTCCGTTTATATTTCTCGCACAAATAATAACGTTAATCTCTTGCAATTCTTTCCACTATAGGTTGCTACAAGAAGCTGTTTCTAAGCAGGCTTTAATGTGTTGAGAGACACTACGCCATAAACGCACATACGCAACCCCCATTTTCATTTTCAGTTGCGTAAGGCCTGAAAAGCGTTGCGTAAGGTCTTACGCAACGCTTTTGGGGCGTTACCAATATTGGCGTTGCGTAAGACCCTTAACGCAACGCTTTTCCAAGCTATTGCAACATTTTGAAAAGCATTGCATAAGAGGCCTTATGCAACACCAAAAGCATGCAAACGCAACACTTCCTGGGGTTGCATAAGATGTTTCAGCACATGTGGGTCCCACTCCTGCTACGTCACCATTTATAAAAATAAAAAATTATTTAACGCAACACCATCAGTTAGTGTTGCATAATGTGAAACAATGTGGGTAATACGCAACGCTAATCTATATCTAACGCAACACCAATTCAGCTCAGTTGCAAAAGACCCAAAACTACTATTTAACGAAACGCTTTCTGTGCAACGCTTTGTAAAAAGGATAGCGTATGCTCACTAATGGCGTAGTGTTTGCTGCTCAGAGGAATTTTGCAGAGGTAATATTTGTTTGTTTAAGTCTCCAGTTATGCATGAATGAAACTAAAGAGGCCACTAATGGCAGGTAATAGCGAATGGTGAAGCTCAGGGTATGGTCAGCAAATTTGTTGGCATTGGACTTGGCATAACAATTGCGAACTGCATACAATCTTCTACCAGTCTTGCTCTTGCTATAACTTGGATTCACATGTTCTTTCTCTTGTTATAACTTGGATTCACATGTTCTGCAATCTAAAGTTATATCAATCCATTCAACTTAGAACTTTGAATCCACATGGACACCGGTTGTCTTTTGAAATTTACCATGTTATTAGCTCTAGTACTTGTACTTGTACGTTTTAAGTTTTGTTCATTAGCTAGTTTTGGTAGATATTTTTGGATGATTTGGTTGGTTTTGTACTAGATGATGTTATTGAAATGATGTTGGATGATGTTATTGAAATGTAATTAATTTGGTTCTTGAATATTTAAATGTCATAATTTTTTTTGTTATTAAAATTAGTTATAAATGATTTTAATTATGTAATACTCAATGTGTTACAATTGGTAAAAGAGGGTGTTACAATAGATTGTGGACCCCACCTAGATGTGGGCCCCACAATTATCCATGTGCAAAATTATATCCATATTCTAACGCACAAACTATGTTGCTGTAGAGTGTTTAAGATGTTGCTATAGAGGTCTTTATTAACCAAATTTGCTATGTTACCTTAGGTTGTATTTTGATGTTACCTTAGATATCTATAGTTACTGCTGAAAACCTAACACAGCTGAAGTGTTACAATAGCCCTATTTTGGCCTATGATAACTTCAAACAGAGGTCTGTGGTAACACAGTTTCGGGGTTGCAATAGGCCATTTATGGCGTAGTGACCTTTGGAACCGTGCAACTAAACGCTTCAAACTAATTCCTCCACATTCTTTACACGGAGATAATAGCACAATAATAACTTTAGGCTTTGGTTCTGATTGCTTAGACACTACAAGAATTTTTGATTCAGACAAAGGTTTTACACCGTCGTGTGAAGCCCTGATTTTCCGTTGTCTATTGGAATGCCGTCTGTTACGCGTATCAGACAACAGCGGCATAACCGTTGTCTGTGTTGCAGAAAGACAACGATAGCATTTCTTAAAACAATTGTGTAATACCTGGATCACACAATGGTGTTTAAATTTGGTCCATTGTCTGATTATGTTTTTAACAAGGGTTTCTTGAGACATGACTATTGTGTACTACCTGGATCAGACAATGGTTTGTTTAATTTGAACTGTTATTTTTTCCATATACAGACAATGATTCCCGAAAATAAAGCATTGTCTCTCCGTTATGTTTACAACAATTTCTTGAAAGATAACCATTGTTAGAGATCTTAACACACAATGGTATTAATCATCGAAAGCATCATTTTTATTTGATTCACACTATGGTTTAATTTAAACTATTTTCCCATTTTTATTCATAAACAATGATTTACCAAAACAAAAATACAAAATCAAAACATTTACAAAAAATCCAAATTTTACCAAAATTACAAATACTCCGCAAAACTAAAATAAAAGGACAAAAATCAAAGCCATATCACTATCATACTAGAGCTAAATATTTCAAGGCAGTGCTATAAAGCTAGATTATGATTTAAAGGTTGTTAGGTTTGTATCGTGCTTAAGTTGTTAGATTATGATGAGGCATGCTTTCGTTGCAGCGGTGGAACTAAGGCATCATGGACTACGATGTTCACTATTAATTTAGGTGTGCCACTAGAAGTCTAGAATGGGTGGAGGGTTTTTTCATTAGTGTTGAGTTCTTCATAATGATCGAAAATATTGATGAACGGATCTCGTATGACTTGGAGAAGAAAGTGGTCAAAAATGTCAAGATCAACCATTATTTTGAATCTGGTATAGTCTACAAGTACACTGAGAGCTTGCTTTCAGTTGCAGGATCGTCCAAACTAGTCAACTGTTCTTGTTTTAAAGATGATTTTTAAAATACCCCTTAATTTACTTTACCTTTTTAAATAATGTGTAATGGTCATCTTTTCATTAGTTGTGTTTAATATTTGTTTGTGTTTATCGTAAGTTCCTGCGTTTGGTACTATATCCATGCTCAAGGCATTTATTGATTCACGAAGGGCTGTTTGGATAATTCGGATACAGATATATTCATTTTATTTTGGATATGGATAATATTCGCTTTTCTAGTATACGAATGCGGATATTTCGGACGGATATCGGATTTTTTGGATTTTTTACGCGTATTCACGATTATTTTAAAACAATATTTTTTTTTTCATTTTGAAAAAATAAAACTGCGAATGACATACTAATTTAATTTATCTTTTCAATTCAATTTTATTATCTTTAAAATATTAAACTCAAATGTTATTTTTCATATATGTCTATAATATTTTTACAATTATATAAAATTTGTATACGTATATTATTTAATTAATATACACAAACAAACACTACAGTAAAACCTCTATAAATTAATATAGTCGGATCCGAGAATTGTATTAATTTATAGAGGTATTAATTAATCGATAAATTAGTAATTATTAATTTATTGAAAATTTTCGACATCAAACAAATTAACTTTTATTTTTATAAATTTAAATAGAATGAATCGTACAATTTATATTTTATTATTGGGACCATAAATTTATATAGAATTTTCCAAAAAAATTATTATCTTATCGAAATTAGTCACCTTTTAAACTAGTCCTAAGTTGGGACCGGAAAAAATTATTAACTTATAGAGGTTATTAATTAATCGAGTATTAATTTAAGGAGGTTTTATTGTATAAGCTAATAGGAAATTTTTTAAATTATATATATATATATATATATATATATATATATATATATATATATATATATATATATATTTCGGATTCAGATATTCCGGATTCATATACGGATAATATCCGTTTTTTTCGGATATGAATACAGATATTTCAGATGGATATCGAATTTTTTTGACAGAGACATATATAGGGTACTTACTATCAGGGCCGACCCTAGAGATTTGGGTGCCCTAGACGAAATTACAAAATGGTGCCCCTTATACATTTATGTTAAATATTAAAAGATAATAATAACACATGTCTGCACTCAATAAAATAATAATCATTGCATTGTTTATGAGTAGTAATCCCTATAAATAATGGTGATAAAATAAAAACTTGAACTTAAAGTTAAGAATATAACATCATATAAAAATGGCACACTTCTATCAATAATTCTTCCGGCTGGCCATCATTTTAAACCAAACTAGGCACTATAAATATTTTGCTAGCTAGTATCTTCTTTGATAGCCACAGAAAGTATATGCTAACATATCACATTTATATTAGAATCACCTAGTTAGGCTACGACCGAATGTGACGAACTATAGTAACCAACTTCAAGTACATAACCTGTCACTAGCAACATGTCATTGTAAATGAAGTTTCAAAATTTCTCATTTCCCTTTATTTTGTCTAGCAGCAAATTCAAAGAAATTGATAAACAACTTAAAATCATGAAATATGGCTGTCCTCTAACATTGTCAACATCAATTATGTTGCCCAGTAATTTACAAATGTAGAAGGGGGGTTGAATACAATTGTATAATATTTTCGACTTAAACAGAAATAACACAAGTATGAATCAATAACAGCTTTATTAACTCTGATATAGAACTGTTACAAACTCTCTTAAAAAATTCTTATGTTCTTAAGAGCTGCTAGGTTACAAGATAACTCGTGTAAGCAATTACAATTTCTATAAGACCTAAACCGTGTTTATATAACATACACAGCTACACTATCAATTACAAGATATTCTAAATCAATTACATACAACTCCGAATGCATATCTTGCATGACAGCTGCTTTCCTATAATCTAGGAACCGACATATCAATATTCCACGATCTCTGGACTAATAAGAATCTTCATGAAATCCTGACCAGCTTCCAATCCTGATGACAGTCTAACACTGGCATCGTATTACTGATGACGTCAGCATCAGTACCTGATCAGTAATAGTCCAGATCCTGATCATCACTTGAATCAATATCTAACAATCTCCCCCAATTTGTACTTAATGAAATAAAGCACAAATTCCTTGATTCAGTGATGTCAAAAACTCAAAACAAAATTCTATAAGAAATCTCCAGGCTCTGTATCAGAAATTCTCACAAAGAATCTGTTCATCTGCAAGAAACTTGATAATAACTCTTCTTCTTTGCTTTCGAGAATTTGAATCAGTCTTTTCTTCAGATTTCTAAGTTCTTTATCCCCTTTACCAATCTGATAGATACGAGCTCTGAGATTTTGAATTGAGCTTCTTGGTAAGTCTAACTCTCCCAATAGTATATATGCAAGATCTCTTCCGCCAGGATTCAAAGACAACTGTTCTTGATACAGTATCACTTCTTTAACAGCGAAGCCTTTTGCATTTCAACTTCTTGACCTTCTGTATTCAAGTACATGGGAATGTAGTTACCATCATACCTTGATCCTCCTTCCAAATATATGGATTTGATCTTACTGAAGATCATGGTACACCAGTTTTTGTAAACACTGGCTTCTCTATTAGGAATATTTCTGTTCTCAAGCAAATAAAGAACATATTTCAGTTCTTTTGTTGACTTGCACAATACTTCATAAATATCCAGCTTCTTGACACTCTTGTCCTTCATGAAATACAACAGCTTCTCTTGTAGCATCCCAAAATCCGGGGTACATATTTGGGGCCACTGACCACAATCCACATAATATAAACATGAATGTATGCGTAAAATAATAATAAAATACCCCTGATCCAAGATCGCTTACAGGTTATCGTATGAAACAACTATCAAATTTAATTATTACAATCCAACCTCCGAATAAAATTGTTATACAACCTTTTAACAAACTAATTCCATTGTCAAACTAGATTACCAACCTTGACAATTTCCAAAACCACTACCCGGCGAAATCAACAACTCGAACGTCACCTCCCGCTGCTGGATCAAGAAAACTCATCAACCTCGAGGTCCACTAACCTCCTCTATTAACTGAAGAAAAATAAACAACAAGCAAGAGTGAGCCAACAATGCTCAATAAGTGTAAATAGTGATAGCAATATCAAGAACAATATAGTTCTGAACCATTTGAATATTCATCATATAGTACGAAAGAAATCAACTGAAGAAATTCAATATCGTGACTCCAAGATGAGCCAACAGGGCTCCACTAGAATAAAAAATTGCATCAACAATGAGAACTGATAATTGTTCTGACAATCAAAGATAATCATCACAGGCTTCATGGAATCAGGCTTTAAAGCAACTCAACACCAATGTATGGATTAGAATTGGATTTTTTTTTATATATTTTAAAAAAAACAATAAGGTTAGGCTGCTGATCAGTCACGCACTAACCCCGGACAAACGCACACAGCAATGTCCTTTAATGGATCCACGACACACACTGGCCTTAACATCTGACCACACATCTGGTCTCCCCGAAGGGACATCTGTTGACCATTAATATGGTCTCCCCGAAGGGACATCTGAAAACATTCCAATTCTAAATCCAACGTACTAGGTGTCGGGACAATCGACAACCTCTATCAATCAAACAATCTAGAAAACTCACATTCCAGCACAACCACTCAAGATCCAAGAATCAATGAAGAATTCAAGATCAACAGGTGTCGACAAGTTCGACACGATAATTGGGTAATAATTAAAGAATAATAACCTCAAAGGGTATCGACGAGTTCGATAAAATAAATAGGTGATAATGGAATTAACAATAATAACAAAAAGTATCGACAAGTTCGATACGAATAATTGGGGTCATAACATCATTAAATGAATCAATAAAAGAATTTACTGGCAACAAGATTAACAACAACTGAGAATATACGATGAATCGAGGATATAATCAAGTGCTAAACATTTAATAAGAATTTTCCAACATGTTGTAAAGCTTGGACTAAATCAGGTAAATTAAATGGGTGAAAATGAACATTTATAAAACAATACTAGAATAATTAATTGTAAATTAGTTTGAAGAAAAACATCCCCAAAAAAAAAATTCATCGTGAAAATATGTCATAATCAGGGTTCGTGTTAAAAGATTTTTATAAGATTTTAAAATCTTGGATTTCCTCTGTTTACAACGTCCCTTAAAACATTTTCGAAGAAAAGGTAAAATAAAAGAAACAAAATAAATGGTACTCTCCCGAGGAATCCAATAATATACCATGTTCCAAAACATTATAACAAAAAAAATATTCGTAAGACCGTTTGAAAAATTTCACTTGAACAATAGGTGGAAAATATAAATATTCGCACATCATTTGAAGAAGGATGTCAATTTGTAAACAAAATTTGACCGACCCATTTGATATATAAATAGAACAGCATTGCATCACTTGAACAATAAGTGAGGAGCGATAACACTTGCCTCAATACATAGTTCCCATTACCATATCTCGATTCGTCATCAACTCCACGTCGGTCTCTACTTTTCAGCACGTCATACCCTACTTGATCGTACGCCCGTCTACTTCGATAACCATTTCCTTCTTTCTCGACATTCCATCTATACATGCCCTGCTCTTGGCCGGCCTCCTACTCGTACCTATACGTAGAAAAAAATAATATTTTATTACTCTTACAACCTTAACCGTCTAACTCTATTCTACCTAAAGGCATCCTACAACGCTTTACAAAATAATTCAAATAGCACATAGCAATTATTGATCCCATACGCACTGAACACGTATATCATACCAACTTACAAATAATTCTTATTAATTACTGAAAGAATTACAATTTATTCTAACGAAAATCAAACACCACCTCTTTGTATTATTGCACTCCCAGTTGGCTTCAAACCGACACAATCAATCATTCGAACAAGTATAAACTCCGTCTAATACTCCAGTGGAGCCAATCATATTTATCGGCAAGTTTGACTATTTACAAGCATCCGTTTACAACTTGACAACTCAAAATCATTTTCGAATTTAAAGCCAAACTCGATCAGGCCACCAAGACCCTCAAGAATTTTATCAAGCTATCCATAATCCTTCTTAACATGTCATGACATGAATAATCCGAACAACATTAGTGCGCAAACATTTTAATCAATCCAGAACTTCGACATTCGCTAAAACTCAAGACAAAATTTGAATTATTCTTCTATAGGATCAATAATCGCTTTTATAAGTCAGTTATCCTCAAAACTAGCATCTATTATCAATCATTAACATTATAATCCATGACTAAAACTCGACCACAATTTACACAACATCAACATCAGTACCTGCATATTACCACATTCCGAAAACCGGATTCAACCTGACAAACTACTGGCAGACTACTGCCTTACCCTCTTCCTCCTTAACTTTTAAGTTCTCTCCATTTTCACTCCTTATACATCTCTTAGCTCTCGGCCTCCCCTGCTTCAACACATCAATCAATTGCAAATATGAACGCTACGCACACATACTAAAACCATACCATCATTCCTGTGACATCCACCTATCGACCATCACTTCCCAGCCTCACACCTCGCCTTACCTTCGACAACACTGCCCCAAGAACACACGAATGACACCCCAGGCAAACACACACCTGCACCAACTATCATTCACTTTACATCATCTTCATCCCCGAATTACAATCCCAGGGCACACACAATATTCACTCCCATTTGGTTTTACTCTACCCACCCCTTCAATCTCCATCTCCCTCTCTGTCTTTCCCCTGATCCCCCTCTAAATCACCATAGCAGCAACACAATCATATATATACACCCACACGAACTCTAATTAACACCCCCACACTCACCCTCTTCGACAAGAACACACCCACACCCCACATATATACTCGCAACATTTAACCACACCCGAATCAGTGTAAAACCCCAAAGTTTGTCTCCCTACACCGACTACTCACATCCACACGACTGGGTACGCACATCAAAGTACAAGCACACACCGAACTACTTAACAATTATTAACATTTAAACTCACATAAACAAGCAGTAAAACCGAAAGGGGACACTAATTTGGACCTCTATCAACACCACAACAACTCCATAAACAACAAACAAAGCTTTCCCAACCTTGAGTAACAAGAACCGGTCAACACCCACAAAACCGAGACAAAAGAAATCGACGTCATATCAAAACACTACTGCAGGTCAGTAGGATGAACAGAGGAAAGACACACACGGACAGCTGCCCCGTACAAATACACACCTAAGTCAGCAAATTCCATAATTTCGAAGGCAGGAACAGGGGTAAACAGAGGCACACAACAACGAATTCATCACAGCAAGGAAAGCATAAACATGAAAGAAACATCGAGGGGAGGAAGAGAGACCAACCCAAGCCGAGGGAGATATTTCGAGAGAAAATGAGGGAGAGTGGGAGGAGTTTCTAGAGAGCTCGAGAGATTGCTGTGAAACAGAAATGAAGAACCCAATCATCAATATATATATATAAAGGAGGGTACACGAGAGTTTAGGTGGTGCTCTAAGATCGTCTCAATCTATTTTTCTAATTTTCTAGAATTTTAGAATTTTAAACACTTATAAATATAAAAGTATCATTTAACATATTAGAAGTAGAATAGGTGTTCGAATTTATAGTGGTGAAGAGTTCGAATTTATAGGAAGACATATGATTAGAAGTTCTATTGTAAGTAGAATAAGTATTTATAAAGCATATGATTAAAAGTTCTATTGAAAGTAGAATATAGGAGTTCGAATTTATAGAGATAAGATTTCAAATTTATAGAAAAAACATATAAATAAAAGTTTCTATTGGAAGTAGAATAAGTATTTATAAAGCATACGATTAAAAGTTCTATTGGAAGTAGAATAGGAGTTTGAATTTATAGAGAATAAGAGTTCGAATTTATAGAAAAACATATAAATAAAAGTTCTATTACAAGTAGAATATGTGTTTGAATATATAGAGCATCCATATAACTAAATATTTTATAGAAAGTACGATTTTCTTAAATTATATATTTTTTATATAAGTTAATTATACTTCTATTAGGAAAATTTATTCATAAATCCAATACTATTATCATAAAAAAGTCATCGTATTTAAAAGAAAAGAATTGATGTATTAACATTATAAAAAAACATTCTCATGCAGGAATCCTAAATAAAAATAGGAGTATCTATAATATAAAGAGAAAATAAGATGTGCTTTCATTTTCTAAAACTCCATAAATTTTAGAAAGTCTAGATAAAGTATAAATTGGAATTCACTCTATTTTTTAGGTTTTAATTTTAAGGAAAAAAGTTGTTGTGTAAGATAAGTATCAATAATAATATGTAATGAATTTGGAATTTCAACCCAAACGAGAGCGGCTCGAAACGTGTTTAACAGGAAGACGGCTCACTATAAAAGATTGTATTAGCTATTAAAATATCATTTTGATGTTATAAATTTTATTTTATTTCTAGGATTTGATTTTTATGTAAAAGTTAGGTTTTTGGTCTTAACTAGGAAGCAGATAAATAGTAATAACCGTGTTTAACGAGAAAGCGATTCATTAGAGAAGACCGTATAAAAATGTTTGAATATATAAGGAATACATAAAATAGAAATGTTTTATTAATAGAAGTAGAATACGAGGACGGTGGAGACGTCTTACACGATTTTTAAAATTATATATCTTTTTTCATAGAAATCCTTTATTTTATCTTTTTTATACAAGTTAATTATACTTGCATTAGAAAAATATATCCATAAATTTAATATTATTCCCGTAACGAAAAGTCTTCGAATTTAATTTTTTTATATGTTAACATAACAGAAAGACATTCTCATGCAGAAGTTGTAAATAAGTACATGAATATCTATAATATACAGAAAAAATAAGATGTATTTTCATTTTTAAAACTCTATAAATATTAGAAAGTTTAAAGAATATAAAAATTGGAATTTACTTTCTTTATATAATTAGTTAGAATTTCGGTTCCAAATAATAGCGACTCAAAACGTATTTAACGAGAAGACGACTCACTAGAAAAGATTGTACTGGCTATTAGAATTTGATATTGATGTCATAATTTTTTTTATTGTTCGGTTTTATGGATAAAAAATATTATATAAGTCTTTATAATATATGTTAAAGTTGAGATTTTGATTTTAATGAAAGAGCGGCTCAATCGAAAGAATCGTGTTTAACAAGAAATCGATTCATTAGAAAAGGATATTTAATTATTAAAATTTAAAATTAATATTACAATATAACGTAAATGTATTTATTTTTTTTTAAAAAAATTATAACGCCGCCGCGAAGCGCGGCTTTATCGACTAGTTTACTTGAAAAGAAAAGATATGGGCAAAGGCATTTAAATCCTTTTTGCAACCACATTTTTAATTTACAAACAATTGAAAATCCACATTATAAAAATAAGTAATAATTGGGAAAAATCTTAAATTAATTAATTTTAAATAATTTTTTTTTAAAAAAATTTTAGAATATGAAATTATCTATCTTCCCATATTTTTAAAATATTTTTAGGATAAAAAAATGAATTAAATGTGATTTTTACAAGTTTGACCCTTTAAATGTAATAAAACTCTTAAAATCATTTAAAAATACTTGATTGCCCAAATAATTCTCCCCAGAAATTTTAAAACTAAAAAAAATTACCACAAAGATGATAGTGCAATAGATTTCATGATTTTAAAAGACTCCAATGATTTTATAAAAATCTCAGAAGATTAATAAGGCATGATTTAAACATATTTAGATCCTTAAAAATAAAATAAAAATACACGGACTTACACGGCACACAAAAATCATCATATACCCACATGAACACAATGTCACATATATTGACCTCCACGCAAATAATCACATCATCTAATCCACATTTAATATTAAATAAGAATTTTTAAATACGCGATTTTCTAGGTCGTTATATCCTTCCCCCTTAAAAGGATTCTGTCCACAGAATCAATCCTAAGAACACAAGTAACGGTTCTTCTCAAACATTCGTTCCAATTTCCCAAGTTGTATTCTCAATTCTAGGACTACTCTATATCAACTCATACCTCAATAGGCTTATCCTGTAATCCCTCAAACTCCAAGATAAACTTAAACCTTTCCCTTACGAATTTCGTTAATTCGAAACATTTATTTCTCTTAAACGAATGCCTAATCTATAGAAAATCGGGCATGACCTTTTCGTATGATGGACTAAGCTCTGCGTAATTACCTTAATTACCAACCCAATCATCCACACACAACTCATTTCCATTTATTCATCATCTTAATTTAATCATATCTAGTGCTAACATGCATGAAATCTGCCTTGACTTGTAGTAAATAGGCGATTGAACAATCCATGATACCTTGATTCAATCTGTCAACCAAACCTCATGTCATCCATTCTCGATCGTGCCTTTGGAATCGAATACTACAATCAAATACATACGTCATTAGATACACGTCAAACGTGATTCAATTAACAGCTCAATTCTCACTCTTATAAAAACTTTTTTTTTTTGAAAACTAATAAACTAATAAACTTCATAACCATAACCCAATGCAAGAACGAAATCTTGATTAACTGGTTTGTAATATCAATTATTTCGGGGTCACAGCCCCTTCAATACCAATCATAAAACGCTTTCATTCCAACAATTTTCAACAAACTCTCACTTTAATTAATCATGAGATTTTACTTAAGATACGTCAACTCAATTACACATCTTCAACAAATAACTCACGGTCATAGAAATTTCTCTAAACTGTACTTATTCTGCGTCTTCAAAAATCAATTTCTGAGATACAACTCTACTCACTCAACAAATTCTCGAACTTGACTCTACGCATTACAACTCCAATGCTTTACATTACTTACTTAACCATATCAATCACGTCATCCATTCATCACTTATCCTTCTGACTGTTCGATTCCTCTCCCGTCAACTCATTCACACTCTGGTTCATCGCCTCATCTTGGTACCTATAATAATTTAGGCTGAAATGCCACAGTATCAATCACCTTCGTTGTAGACTAGGCATTCAAACTTCCACATCTAATTTCTTAATTCTAGCCGAAAATCATCACAGTAATTCACAAGTTCTCCTTGCTCATGCATCTAGTTTCACTATCACTGGAGTGATTATTAATTCTCCATAGCTATTAAAAGCTCTCTTCACACCTATTTGTTTACTGGTGAACTCACCTAATGCTGAGGCTATCTGGATAAAAGCCTTCAAAAAGTTTATTAGTTCCTGGTTCATCCTTTAGGACTTTCGTTCTCTACTAGCATTATGGCCTTTCTCAATTCATTTGCTCCATCTTCACAAAATTCACTTTGATTCTTTCATTACTAACCACATGTCTTAAAATTTTATTCCTTTCCATCTAAAACTCATATTCAAAAATCTTATGCATAATCTTCCTCTTGAGATACGGTGAGTACTACTACTCCTCTTACGAAGATCCTTTAATCAAATTGTTAACTCCAACCTTTACATTGATGTTATTCAATATTGAACTCCTTGCAACTAGTTTCATTTTTGGAAATGAATAACAAACAAACTCTTCATCTTTACCTGGTGACAATCCCGGTAATCCATCAAATTATACTTTTCGAAAATAAAAATATTTACTCACTGAAATCTCTTCGATTTTAACTATTTTCTTTTGGATATGTCTTTTTGTGCAAAATAACTCCATAATCTTGGTATAACAATCTTCTGGTCTGCATACTCGTTAAGACCTCTTTATATGCTCTCGACCTCCGAACACCACTTTACATCCCTTGAACATCATAATCTCACTTTCTTGCTCTCACAATGTGTTTATACTTCGTAGTTAGCTACTCAATCAAATCTTGAATCGCACTTAACTCTTTTCACTTCCATCACATTCAAATTCTTGATAACATCATTCATAATCGTAATGAATTTCTAGCTTCCTAGTAATTTATAGAAACAGTTCTGTGACTTTCATCATAGGATCCACTAGTACTGGTATGATAAAATCCCTGGCAACACGTCTTATCTTTCCCCGCGTACGGCACACAACTTATGATCTCTGATTCCGTCACTTATTACCACGCTATTCTATCTGATTACCTCTACAACTTTCTGCATTTATTTCCAACAAAATCTCAATATGATTTTCTCTCGAAATACTATCTTCTGACCATGGGGTCTCCTTAATCTCTGCTAATTCTCATCCTGTAGGCATCTACTGTGCCCTCTCTCCTCCAACTCCGAATTTTCGGAATTCCACATTCTTCCCTAATTGAATCACACATCTTCCATTAAAATGTTTCTAAAACTTCCTGGTTCACTGTCTTAATTTCCTATTCAAATTTCATTTCTTTCTAATAGTTCTCACAAACAAATCCGTTCCGCTTCATTCTGCTTTACTCAAGTAAATCTCATCCTCAACAATGAGTTTCAAATCATTCAAAATCTTATGATAATCCATTTACTACCCTCAAAATTAAACAGGTGTCCAAAAACAATCTTTTCTCAACAATAACCATCACATATATACCAAGAATCTTCATCATCATTCTCTTTTCAATCTTTAACAAATCCTCAATCTTATGCCCTCGATACATGCTCCTTTCTTGACTCAATTTTCATTAATCTCGAATCTTGTACATGGATTCTCAATCCAATAATTACTCCAATTTGATAGCTTATCTATGTTTTAACATCAACTTCTCAATCTTACTTAATCAATTCTTCGCCACGTAATCGCAGTTTCAACCACTAAGAATGTCGTCGCGTCTATCTTCGCGACTCTTCATCACTAGCAAATCCAAAATCATCAAGATTTTTCCGACATGGAAATTAATAGAATGAATAGGTATCAATATGAATAGGTATCAATGTGAACAGATTTAACCGAGAGATCAATATGATCTTTGAACTGTTATCAGGTTGCATTTGTCATTTAGGTCAACCACCATAGTACATAAAGATGGCCAGTCTTTAGTACTTTCATGACAAACACAATCAGTGGCGTCCCACCAGACTTCTATCACAGAGATAAAATGTCCCTGAATCCCCCATATACATAGGTTGTTCATCTCAGTTTGAATAAAGAAGATTAAATATTCAGGATGAAAACGAAAAGAGTTCAAGAGTCAACTTTTCAAGTATAGAGTTGGATCAAGTGTCCTTTTAAAATAGGGATATTTCCGAAAGAATAAGATTGAATTCAAGTGAATCTGATATACAAATCTCAACATCCATAGAAGTATAGTCGATTTAACAAACGTTCAAGAAATTCCTAATTATTCATAATCTCACTCTTGTCGGCTAAGCATTAATATACTTAGCTGCCAAAACCGGCCTGACAATAATGAGTTGAATAATTAAGAAGATCTCCATTCATTCTCGATTTTAACCGTCACTGCGCAACAAATGCTTCAGCGACAATATAAACCGTGAATTCGTTTACAACAATTCAGAACAAGAACAAAAATCAATTCAACTGCCCCAATGGGGAATTAATTAATAATTCAACCGAGATCAACGGCTAGTAGCGTGCAGCTCTGCCCACACTTCCAACTCATGCCAATAATCGCTTCCCACTTCTTATTTCTCGTCTTCTCGTATTCTCTATAACGTTCACATCGTATCTAAAGTCGTAGAAACATCCAGAAGATACGCAAAAGTCTCGAGACAATGTCCTCCAAACTTGTAGCTTCAACTGCTCACTTAGCCGAGGCGGCTCCGGATTATCTGTCTCGCTCATAACCAAATCTTTGAACGGATCGAACTCCTACTCGTGCAATATGTCGAAAGATCGAACAACGTCGCAATATTCGTCATAATAACCTAAGGCGAACCTTATCCTAAATCGTTCTATCTAACGCCGTCTCACACACGTATACCAACCCATCCTAACCTGTTTCAGTGACCATAACCTGTAGCTTTGATACCAACTTGTAGCATCCCAAAATCCGGGGTACAGATTTGGGGCCACTGACCACAATCCTCATAATATAAACCTGAATATATGCGTAAAATAATAATAAAATACCCCTGATCCAAGATCGCTTACAGGTTATGGTATGAAACAACTATCAAATTTAATTATAACAATCCAACCTCCGAATAAAATTGTTATACAACCTTTTAACAAACTAATTCCATTGTCAAACTAGATTACCAACCTTGACAATTTCCAAAACCACTACCCGGCGAAATCAACAACTCGAACGTCACCTCCCGCTGCTGGATCAAGAAAACTCAGCAACCTCGAGGTCCACTAACCTCCTCTATTAACTGAAGAAAAATAAACAACAAGCAAGAGTGAGCCAACAATGCTCAGCAAGTGTAAATAGTGATAGCAATATCAAGAATAATATAGTTCTGAACCATTTGAATATTCATCATATAGTACGAAAGAAATCAACTGGAGAAATTCAATATCGTGACTCCAAGATGAGCCAACAGGGCTCCACTAGAATAAAAAATTGCATCAACAATGAGAACTGATAATTGTTCTGACAATCAAAGATAATCATCACATGCTTCATGGAATCAGGCTTTAAAGCAACTCAACACCAATGTATGGATTAGAATTGGATTTTTTTTATATATATTTTAAAAAAAACAATAAGGTTAGGCTGCTGATCAGTCACGCACTAACCCCGGACAAACGCACACAGCAATGTCCTTTAATGGATCCACGACACACATTGGCCTTAACATCTGACCACACATCTGGTCTCCCCGAAGGGACATCTGTTGACCATTAATATGGTCTCCCCGAAGGGACATCTGAAAACATTCCAATTCTAAATCCAACGTACTAGGTGTCGGGACAATCGACAACCTCTATCAATCAAACAATCTAGAAAACTCACGTTCCAGCACAACCACTCAAGATCCAAGAATCAATGAAGAATTCAAGATCAACAGGTGTCGACAAGTTCGACACGATAATTGGGTAATAATTAAAGAATAATAACCTCAAAGGGTATCGACGAGTTCGATACAATAAATAGGTGATAATGGAATTAACAATAATAACAAAAAGTATCGACAAGTTCGATACGAATAATTGGGGTCATGACATCATTAAATGAATCAATAAAAGAATTTACTGGCAACAAGATTAACAACAACTGAGAATATACGATGAAACGAGGATATAATCAAGTGCTAAACATTTAATAAGAATTTTCCAACATGTTGTAAAGCTTGGACTAAATCAGGTAAATTAAATGGGTGAAAATGAACATTTATAAAACAATACTAGAATAATTAATTGTAAATCAGTTTGAAGAAAAACATCCCCTAAAAAAAATTCATCGTGAAAATATGTCATAATCAGGGTCCGTGTTAAAAGATTATTATAAGATTTTAAAATCTTGGATTTCCTCTGTTTACAACGTCCCTTAAAACATTTTCGAAGAAAAGGTAAAATAAAATGAAACAAAATAAATGGTACTCTCCCGAGGAATCCAATAATATACCATGTTCCAAAACATTATAACAAAAAAAATATTCGTAAGACCGTTTGAAAAATTTCACTTGAACAATAGGTGGAAAATATAAATATTCGCACGTCATTTGAAGAAGGATGTCAATTTGTAAACAAAATTTGACAGACCCATTTGATATATAAATAGAACAGCATTGCATCACTTGAACAATAAGTGAGGAGCGATAACACTTGCCTCAATACATAGTTCCCATTACCATATCTCGATTCGTCATCAACTCCACGTCGGTCTCTACTTTTCTGCACGTCATACCCTACTTGATCGTACGCCCGTCTACTTCGATAACCATTTCCTTCTTTCTCGACATTCCATCTATACATGCCCTGCTCTTGGCCGGCCTCCTACTCGTACCTATACGTAGAAAAAAATAATATTTTATTACTCTTACAACCTTAACCGTCTAACTCTATTCTACCTAAACGCATCCTACAACGCTTTACAATATAATTCAAATAGCACATAGCAATTATTGATCCCATACGCACTGAACACGTATATCATACCAACTTACAAATAATTCTTATTAATTACTGAAAGAATTACAATTTTTTCTAACGAAAATCAAACACCACCTCTTTGTATTATTGCACTCCCAGTTGGCTTCAAACCGACACAATCAATCATTCGAACAAGTATAAACTCCGTCTAATACTCCAGTGGAGCCAATCATATTTATCGACAAGTTTGACTATTTACAAGCATCCGTTTACAACTTGACAACTCAAAATCATTTTCGAATTTAAAGCCAAACTCGATCAGGCCACCAAGACCCTCAAGAATTTTATCAAGCTATCCATAATCCTTCTTAACATGTCACGACATAAATAATCCGAACAACATTAGTGCACAAACATTTTAATCAATCCAGAACTTCGACATTCGCTAAAACTCAAGACAAAATTTGAATTATTCTTCTATAGGATCAATAATCCCTTTTATAAGTCAGTTATCCTCAAAACTAGCATCTATTATCAATCATTAACATTATAATCCATGACTAAAACTCGACCACAATTTACACAACATCAACATCAGTACCTGCATATTACCACATTCCGAAAACCGGATTCAACCTGACAAACTACTGGCAGACTACTGCCTTACCCTTTTCCTCCTTAACTTTTAATTTCTCTCCATTTTCACTCCTTATACATCTCTTAGCTCTCGGCCTCCCCTGCTTCAACACATCAATCAATTGCAAATATGAACGCTACACACACATACTAAAACCATACCATCATTCTTGTGACATCCACCTATCGACCATCACTTCCCAGCCTCACACCTCCCCTTACCTTCGACAACACTGCCCCAAGAACACACGAATGACACCCCAGGCAAACACACACCTGCACCAACTGTCATTCACTCTACATCATCTTCATCCCCGAATTACAGTCCCAAGGCACACACAATATTCACTCCCATTTGGTTTTACTCTACCCACCCCTTCAATCTCCATCTCCCTCTCTGTCTTTCCCCTGATCCCCCTCTAAATCACCATAGCAGCAACACAATCATATATATACACCCACACGAACTGTAATTAACACCCCCACACTCACCCTCTTCGACAAGAACACACCCACACCCCACATATATACTCGCAACATTTAACCACACCCGAATTAGTGTAAAACCCCAAAGTTTGTCTCCCTACACCGACTACTCACATCCACACGACTGGGTACGCACATCAAAGCACAAGCACACACCGAACTGCTTAACAATTATTAACATTTAAACTCACATAAACAAGCAGTAAAACCGAAAGGGGACACTAATTTGGACCTCTATCAACACCACCACAACTCCATAAACAACAAACAAAGCTTCCCCAACCTTGAGTAACAAGAACCGGTCAACACCCACAAAACCGAGACAAAAGAAATCGACGTCATATCAAAACACTACTGCAGGTCAGTAGGATGAACAGAGGAAAGACACACACGGACAGCTGCCCCGTACAAATACACACCTAAGTCAGCAAATTCCATAATTTCGAAGGCAGGAACAGGGGTAAACAGAGGCACACAACAACGAATTCATCACAGCAAGGAAAGCATAAACATGAAAGAAACATCGAGGGGAGGAAGAGAGACCAACCTAAGCCGAGGGAGATATTTCGAGAGAAAATGAGGGAGAGTGGGAGGAGTTTCTAGAGAGCTCGAGAGATTGCTGTGAAACAGAAATGAAGAACCCAATTTACTTTAAAAGAAAAGATATGGGCAAAGGCATTTAAATCCTTTTTGCAACCACATTTCTAATTTACAAACAATTGAAAATCCACATTATAAAAATAAGTAATAATTGGGAAAAATCTTCAATTAAATAATTTTAATTTTTTTTAAAAATTTAGAATATGAAATTATCTATCTTCCTATATTTTTAAAATATTTTTAGGATAAAAAAATGAATTAAATGTGATTTTTACAAGTTTGACCCTTTAAATGTAATAAAACTCTTAAAATCATTTAAAAATACTTGATTGCCCAAATAATTCTCCCCATAAATTTTAAAACAAAAAAAAAATACCACAAAAGTGATAGTGCAAAAGATTTCATGATTTTAAAAGACTCCAATGATTTTATAAAAATCTCAGAAGATTAATAAGGCATGATTTAAACATATTTAGATCCTCAAAAATAAAATAAAAATACACGGACTTACACGGCACACACAAATCATCATATACCCACATGAACACAATGTCACATATATTGACCTCGACGCAAATAATCACATCATCTAATCCACATTTAATATTAAATAAGAATTTTTAAATACGCGATTTTCTAGGTCGTTATATCCTTCCCCCCTTAAAAGGATTCTGTCCACAAAATCAATCCTAAGAACACAAGTAACGGTTCTTCTCAAACATTCGTTCCAATTTCCCAAGTTGTATTCTCAATTCTAGGACTACTCTATATCAACTCATACCTCAATAGGCTTATCCTGTAATCCCTCAAACTCCAAGATAAACTTAAACCTTTCCCTTACGAATTTCGTTAATTCGAAACATTTATTTCTCTTAAACGAATGCCTAATCTATAGAAAATCGGGCATGACCTTTTCGTATGATGGACTAAGCCCTGCGTAATTACCTTAATTACCAACCCAATCATCCACACACAACTCATTTCCATTTATTCATCATCTTAATTTAATCATATCCAGTGCTAACATGAAATCTGCCTTGACTTGTAGTAAATAGGCGATTGAACAATCCATGATACCTTGATTCAATCTGTCAACCAAACCTCATGTCATCCATTCTCGATCGTGCCTTTGGAATCGAATACTACAATCAAATACATACGTCATTAGATACACGCCAAACGTGATTCAATTAACAGCTCAATTCTCACTCTTATAAAAACTTTTTTTTTTTGAAAACTAATAAACTAATAAACTTCATAACCATAACCCAATGCAAGAACGAAATCTTGATTAACTGGTTTGTAATATCAATTATTTCGGGGTCACAGGCCCTTCAATTCCAATCATAAAACGCTTTCATTCCAACAATTTTCAACAAACTCTCACTTTAATTAATCATGAGATTTTACTTAAGATACGTCAACTCAATTACACATCTTCAACAAATAACTCACGGTCATAGAAATTTCTCTAAACTATACTTATTCAAAAATCAATTTCTGAGATACAACTCTACTCACTCAACAAATTCTCGAAATTGACTCTACGCATTACAACTCCAACGCTTTACATTACTTACTTAACCATATCAATCACGTCATTCATTCATCACTTATCCTTCTGACTGTTCGATTCCTTTCCCGTCAACTCATTCACACTCTGGTTCATCGCCTCATCTTGGTACCTATAATAATTCAGGCTGAAATGCCATAGTATCAATCACCTTCGTTGTAGACTAGGCATTCAAACTTCCACATCTGATTTCTTAATTCTAGGCGAAAATCATCACAGTAATTCACAAGTTCTCCTTGCTCATGCATCTAGTTTCACTATCACTGGAGTGATTATTAATTCTCCATAGTTATTAAAAGCTCTCTTCACACCTATTTGTTTACTGGTGAACTCACCTAATGCTGAGGCTATCTGGATAAAAGCCTTCAAAAAGTTTATTAGTTCCTGGTTCATCATTTAGGACTTTCGTTCTCTACTAGCATTATGGCCTTTCTCAATTCATTTGCTCCATCTTCACAAAATTCACTTTGATTCTTTCATTACTAACCACATGTCTTAAAATTTTATTCCTTTCCATCTAAAACTCATATTCAAAAATCTTATGCATAATCTTCCTCTTGAGATACGGTGAGTACTACTACTCCTCTTACGAAGATCCTTTAATCAAATTGTTAACTCCAACCTTTACATTGATGTTATTCAATATTGAACTCCTTGCAACTAGTTTCATTTTTGGAAATGAATAGCAAACAAACTCTTCATCTTTACCTGGTGACAATCCCGGTAATCCATCAAATTATACTTTTCGAAAATAAAAATATTTACTCACTAAAATTTCTTCGATTTTAACTATTTTCTTTTGGATATGTCTTTCTGTGCAAAACAACTCCATAATCTTGGTATAACAATCTTCTGGTCTGCATACTCGTTAAGACCTCTTTATCTGCTCTCGGCCTCCGAACACCACTTTACATCCCTTGAACATCATAATCTCACTTTCTTGCTCTCACAATTTGTTTATACTTCGTAGTTAGCTACTCAATCAAATCTTGAATCGCACTTAACTCTTTTCACTTCCATCACATTCAAATTCTTGATAACATCATTCATAATCGTAATGAATTTCTAGCTTCCTAGTAATTTATAGAAACAGTTCTGTGACTTTCATCATAGGATCCACTAGTACTGGTATGATAAAATCCCTGGCAACACGTCTTATCTTTCCCTACGTACGGCACACAACTTATGATCTCTGATTTCGTCACTTATTACCACGCTATTCTATCTGATTACCTCTACAACTTTCTGCATTTATTTCCAACAAAATCTCAATATGCTTTTCTCTCAAAATACTATCTTCTGACCATGGGGTCTCCTTAATCTCTGCTAATTCTCATCCTGTAGGCATCTACTGTGCCCTCGCTCCTCCAACTCTGAATTTTCGGAATTCCACATTCTTCCCTAATTGAATCACACATCTTCCATTAAAATGTTTCTAAAACTTCCTGGTTCACTGTCTTAATTTCCTATTCAAATTTCATTTCTTTCTAATAGTTCTCACAAACAAATCCGTTCCACTTCATTCTGCTTTACTCAAGTAAATCTCATCCTCAACAATGAGTTTCAAATCATTCAAAATCTTATGATAATCCATTTACTACCCTCAAAATTAAACAGGTGTCCAAAAACAATCTTTTCTCAACAATAACCATCACATATATACCAAGAATCTTCATCATCATTCTCTTTTCAATCTTTAACAAATCCTCAATCTTATGCCCTCGATACATGCTCCTTTCTTGACTCAATTTTCATTAATCTCGAATCTTGTACATGGATTCTCAATCCAATAATTACTCCAATTTGATAGCTTATCTATGTTTTAACATCAACTTCTCAATCTTACTTAATCAATTCTTCGCCACGTAATCGCAGTTTCAGCCACTAAGAATGTCATCGCGTCTATCTTCGCGGCTCTTCATCACTAGCAAATCCAAAATCATCAAGATTTTTCCGACATGGAAATTAATAGAATGAATAGGTATCAATATGAATAGGTATCAATGTGAAAAGATTTAACCGAGAGATCAATATGATCTTTGAACTATTATCAGGTTGCATTTGTCATTTAGGTCAACCACCATAGTACATAAAGATGGCCAGTCTTTAGTACTTTCATGACAAACACAATCAGTGGCGTCCCACCAGACTTCTATCACAGAGATAAAATGTCCCTGAATCCCCCATATACATAGGTTGTTCATCTCAGTTTGAATAAAGAAGATTAAATATTCAGGATGAAAACGAAAAGAGTTCAAGAGTCAAATTTTCAAGTATAGAGTTGGATCAAGTGTCCTTTTAAAATAGGGATATTTCCGAAAGAATAAGATTGAATTCAAGTGAATCTGATATACAAATCTCAACATCCATAGAAGTATAGTCGATTTAACAAACGTTCAAGAAATTCCTAATTATTCATAATCTCACTCTTGTCGGCTAAGCATTAATATACTTAGCTGCCAAAACCGGCCTGACAATAATGAGTTGAATAATTAAGAAGATCTCCATTCATTCTCGATTTTAACCGTCACTGCGCAACAAATGCTTCAGCGACAATATAAACCGTGAATTCGTTTACAACAATTCAGAACAAGAAAAAAAATCAATTCAACTGCCCCAATGGGGAATCAATTAATTATTCAACCGGGAATAAAATATCTACTTTTTTTGAGAATCCTTCTTCGTTTCTTTGGCTTTGCCGTCTCCTTAGGAACAACTGCGATTGGTTCCTTCAGCTTCAATGAAACTGGCAAAGGTACTTTGTCATCATTTGAATCATAATCAGATTCAGAATCCAGCTTCCTCTTTTCTCTTGTTTCTTTATGCACTCCAGATTCAAGTAAGACTTTGTCAACCTCAGGTGCAGATTTCTACAGAACCAGGACCCCTTGTGACTTCTGTTTAAAGTGGGTTGGAATAGAGAAATTCATTGATCCTGATTGCCTTCCAGACACATCAGATCTACCTAATTTCTTTGATTTTACAACTGATGCATTTTATGAGACACCAGAGGTGGTTGACTGTTTAGTGGAGTGTTTGGGTTGTGTGCTTTGGTCAGAAACAGAATGGGTAATTTCCTGTCTCATACCACCAGTTGCTGGTCCATTGACAGGGCCGTCGCGTGCCTATCAAATAATAAATTCTAACAAATCCTTCTAACTATGTAGTTGGGTAAGTCAGAGTCGAACCCACAGAGACAAACGTGTCAAACACTAGTTATTTTTGAATTAATTCGGCTAAGCAAGTAACACAATAAATTTTTAGAATTTATTAAACTAAATTATACTAAGAGAATTGCGTTTGTAATAAATCAAATATTAAAACATCCAGAGTTAAGTATCCCCACTAGCATGAATTAATGCAATTGTGAATTCCCTCCCCAATTAATCGTACAGTGCTCAACAGGAAAAATGCGCCCTAAAAATACCAATAACCTCTCTCGAGTATTAACGGCTTCTCTAAAATTCAATCAATCCTATTCTCATGGTATCATGAAATTTAGAGACATTAAACACGGCATCCTAATTTCCTAACAATCCGTTCTACCTATTCTCATGGAGAAGTTCATGTTCTTATTGGATAAATCACAACCATCTAAATCCAACTCTCGTTGATAATTAAATATTGGTTCAAACAATAAACAAAATCACGTCTGATTTGTAATTGTTAATTAAAACAACTCAATAAGCAAGAGCAAATAAACAATTAAATTGGGGGTATTGGGAAATTCATACATTAATCATCACTAGGGGTCTACTTAACCCTAGATTAATTATCTACTCGCTCATGATTGGATTAAAACTAACGATAATAATAATAATCAAAGCCATAATAAACATATAATTAATTAAAGTAAGAAAATAAGAACCTGAAATAGCTTCCAGTGAAAGAAAAATAGCACTCCAAAATAATCCCCGCAAAATAAGCGTCTAGAAAATAGAACCGAAAATAACTTCCAACGATAAAAGAGCACTCCAAAATAATTGCATTAAAATCTTCAACCGAAATTACCTTTGAACTAAATTTACAGAAAATTTAAGTGTATAAAATGAAACTAAAATTTACAAGAGAATTGCTAAAATTTGGAGAGAACAAATTGAATTGCTCCCGAATTGGTTGCCTGTTCTGCTGTGTTGAAGTCTCAATTTATAGAAGAAGCTTAGCACATCATCTGAGAAAAAACGAACCCTCCAATCAATTTAAAACGTTTAAACACCGTCCCATTCTGTTTCACATTTCTGCTGATTAAAATAAATAGCACGCCAGAAGAAGCCCAGTCGCAGGAGCCGGGAGTGAACTGCACGCGCGGAATTTTCCGTTGGACTGCAGCCGCGTGAGGGCCACGCGCTCGTGGGAGAGTCGGCCGACATTTCACCCGACATGAACAGTGCCTTGTCTCCTGTGAAAAAAAACGTGTTGACAGTTGCTTTGCTTGATTGAAACGTGAGCCACCCATACAGATTTGTTCTTTCACGTTTAATTCAACAAATTTTCATACCAACAGCTCTGCAAAATACTTTTTAAGGATTTAGCTATAATTAATAAATAATTAATTTAATCCAAAAATTATAAAAATAAATATCTAATATTATTAGATATTTATAAATGTAATTTTCTAATTAAATAAAATATTTATTAATATAAATGAATCCTTAATTTCTACAATGCGGTCTTTTGAGGGTCGGAAATCGGACTCCTTTTTCTTCCCTTTTTAGCTCCAAAATAACTTTTTAATTCCAAATTCAGGAATTCTTGCCTTCTGAAATAAAACATTAAGATTTATTAAATAAATACCCAAATAAATGCAAAATGCAATTAAACACGGGAATAAAATCATCTAAAATATATATAAAAATATATCTTATCATCCATAATGAGTAGACATTCTCTTTGTCAAAAGAAGCCTGACCTCATTAGGTATGAAAGCATTCATGCTTTCAAATCCATTTGCCTTATCACTTTTAAGCAGAGAACTGATATTGTTAGCAGAAATCTTAAAGATAGGCAAGACAGTTGATATGGGCTAAAAGTAAGCCCTAAAGACACATTTAATGTGGCATTAATTAGACCTAGAATGGTCCAAACGTGGGGCCCACCAGATGGGCCCAAACTCCAATTATAATATTAATTTCGTAATTAATATTTAGGGGTAATTAACAGCTGGGAGATACAAGTCGGATAAGGACGATTATCTCTACAAAGAGTAACCTCCAAGCCACACAGTCATACAAGGAAACAGACTCCTACAAGGAAGGAGTCTAGAACCTTCCTCAAGGCTGACTTGCCCACCAAGTCTCCTAACCCTACCCTAATTCTGAGGCTTCTCAGCCTATATAAAGGGTCAGACCCCTCAACTTAGAACTACGTTTTCTTGGCTTGATTCTCTAATACAGAGATACGTAGGCATTCTGTGAGGACCGTTAGTCTCGAACGCAGAAGCAGCCATAAAAGCACGAAGCTCACGAACCCTAGCATTAAATACATTAAACCTTAGCCGCAATCTAATAACCTAGTTTTTATTCCACAACATTTGGCGCCGTCTGTGGGAAGAAGACATCAACCATGGTTCAAACACGAAGAACTCCACCAAGCACTACAGAGCCAATCGCTACCGAGGCTCTACCTCTTAGCTCTGCTCCGCCCCGTACTGAACAAGTGCTACCGACATCTGAGCAAGTACCTCCAACATCTGGGACTATCGTTCCATATCAAGTTTCTCAACCCCTAGGGACGACTACCCATGTTGAGAGTACGCTACCTCCGATCGTCCACACAATTCCAGGGACTGACCCGGGGATTTCTTCCCTGATTGTAGACCCCAACAACCTTACACGAGGGGTTCAGATCCACACTACGGATCTCCCCATAAGCACCAATCCAATGTATGGGATGACCAATTACGGAGCTGGACCGAGTGGGCATGCCCTGTATATTCGAGATCGAGATTATCGCGATTTTTCTGGTCCTTATACGGATGAATCATCTTCTGGCGATGATTACGAGCGTGATGAAGCCCCGAGGAGGCGACGTGCAAGTAAAGAGCCTATGGGGAGAACTCGAACTATCCATGATGGACTCCCTTCAACAGCTGCTGAGAGGATTAAGGCTTATGAAGCCGAGATCTTAAAGTTAAAGGAAGATATGGCCAGGGAGCAAGCCAGATCAAAACAGACTTTGCCACCTCCCACGTCAGGACCGATTCCCTTCATAGATCTGGAGAGGCCTCTAAGGAGGCAAAGAAGGACTACCGTCCCACCTGAAAGAACTACAAGGGTGGAAACCCCTAAAAGCAACCCCAAGGATCTGATGCCGCTTGGGGACCCTGATGATCCCACACCTCCGTTTACTGAGGACGTGATGAATGCTCGTATCTCAAAGAAGTTTAAGATGCCAACAATCAAAGCCTATGATGGAATGGGTGATCCTGCCAACCACGTTAGAACGTTCTCAAACGCACTGCTGTTGCAGCCTGCAAGCGACGCTTTGAAGTGTAGGGCTTTCCCTCAAACTTTGTCAGGCATGGCTCAAAGATGGTATAGTCGGCTTCCTGCAAACTCGATTGGTTCCTTTAAGGAATTGAGTGCTGCCTTCATTAGTCAGTTTATCAGCGGAAGAACGCATGAGAAAAGCTCTGCATCTCTTATGTATATAGTACAAGGGAAGAACGAAAGTCTGAGAGACTATCTTAAGAGGTTCACCAAGGAGACTCTGAACATCACTGATCTGGACAATAAAGTTGCAATGGTAGCCTTGGAGCATGGTACCACCGACCTGTACTTTAAGAGATCATTGGCAAAGCATCCCCCGGAGAATATGGCTGATCTCCAACGAAGGGCTTCTAAATACATCAAGGCCGAGGATAACACGAAGAAGGAAGTCACATTAGGCAATGGCCAGGGGAACAATGATACAAAAAAGCGTAAGCAAGGGCAGGAGTACGATGCTAGGGACAAGTATCCCCGAACTAGCAAAGACTCTGATTCGCCACCAAAAAAGAACTTGGGACCAAGGTTCTCTGACTATGCAAGGTTGAATGCCCCTAGAAGTCAAATCTTGTTGGAAATTGAGAAGGATAAAGACTTCCGATGGCCGAAGCCACTCAGGGGAGACCCCGCAAAGAGGAATAAGGATCAGTACTGTAGGTTCCACCGAGATGTAGGACATGACACGGATGATTGCAGACAGTTGAAGGACGAGATTGAATTCTTGATCTGTAAAGGAAAGCTGAACAATTTCACAAAGGGTGGAGATCAAGGAACCCAAAGAGGGGATTACAACAGGAGAAACAATGACAGAAGGGATAATGATCGTGACCGTAGCACGCAGCCCCGAGGGCCAGTTATCAACATGATCTGGGGAGGTCCTACAGCGGCCGGTACAACTCGAAACTCTCGAAAGGCATACGCAAGAGAAGTAATGCACATTGTGGGAGAAGCCCCGAAGCGTGCCAAAACTGAGATGGTAATTGGTTTCGATGATTCAGACTTGGAAGGGGTGAAGTTCCCCCATGATGACCCACTGGTCATAACTCCTGTGATTGGAAATTCAGAAGTAAAACGAGTCTTGATAGACAATGGAGCTTCTGTGGATATTTTGTTTCATGATGCGTTTGTGAAGATGGGATACAACGACTCTCAGTTGACCCCTGCAAACATGCCTATATACGGATTTAATGGAGTGGAGTCCAACGTTGAAGGGACTATTCAGTTGCCCATGACTATTGGGCAGGAGCCTAAGGAGGCGACTCAGATGCTGAATTTCTTGGTGATTAAGGCAGCTTCAACATACAACGCAATCCTTGGAAGGACTGGATTACATGCGTTTAAGGCTGTGGCCTCTTCCTATCATATGAAGGTTAAGTTTCCGACACGGAATGGTGTCGGAGAACAAAAGGGTGATCAGAAGATGGCAAGAAGTTGCTATGTAGCCGCCTTGAGGGCCGATGGAGTCGGGGGGCAGGTCCTTCCAATTGAAGACATGGATGTTCGTGACGATGAAGAGCATAGAGGGAAGCCAGCAGAGGATTTGATTCCCATACCCCTAGAGCCGAATGATCCTGAAAAAGTTACTTATGTTGGAGCATCTCTGAAAGAACCCTTGAAGGGCAAGTTGATAGAATTCTTACAAAAGAATAGCGACGTGTTCGCTTGGACAGCAGCTGATATGCCAGGGATTGACCCCCAACTTATAACTCATAAGTTGAATGTTGACCCCAAGAGGAAGACAATAAAGCAGAAGAAGAGAAACTTTGCTCCGGAGAGGCAAGAGGCCATTAAGCAAGAAGTGGATAAGCTCTTGGAAGCTGGTTTTATTGAAGAGATTCAGTTTCCCGAATGGTTAGCAAACCCTGTGATGGTCAAAAAGGCGAATGGGAAGTGGAGGATGTGTATAGACTTCACTGACCTGAATGATGCATGTCCAAAAGATTGTTTCCCCCTTCCGAGGATTGACATGTTAATAGATGCCACAGCTGGACATGAGATGTTAAGCTTCATGGATGGATTCAGCGGTTATAATCAGATCAAGATGCACAAAGATGACATCCCTAAGGTATCTTTCATAACTGACTTTGGTGTCTTCTGTTATCTTGTTATGGCGTTTGGTCTAAAGAATGCAGGAGCTACTTACCAGCGCTTGGTGAACAAGATATTTGCTCATTTGATTGGAAAAACCATGGAGGTGTATGTTGATGACATGTTAGTCAAGAGCCTACTCAAGGCTGATCATATTAAGCACCTCGAAGAGGCATTTGAAGTGCTGAGGCACCATAAGATGATGTTGAATCCCGCTAAGTGTGCCTTTGGTGTTGGATCGGGAAAGTTTTTAGGGCTGATGGTTTCAAAGAGAGGCATTGAGGCCAATCCTGACAAAATCAAGGCGATTTTAGACATGGAGCCACCACGTTTTATAAGAGATGTGCAGAAGTTGACAGGCCGGGTAGCAGCCTTAGGGAGGTTCATCTCCAAGTCTGGTGATAAGTGTTTGCCTTTCTTTCAAACATTAAAGAAGGTAAAGAATTTTGAATGGACACCTGAAAGCCAAGAGGCCTTTGAACAATTAAAGAAATACATGGCTGAAGCCCCGTTGTTGGCCAAGCCTAGCATCGGAGAGACTCTTTACCTATACCTGGCGGTATCTGAGCAAGCATTGAGTGCCGTCCTCATACGGGAAGAGAACAAGGTTCAGAAACCTATCTACTACGTGAGTAAGGTGTTGCATGGAGCTGAGTTGAACTATTCTACCATTGAGAAGTTTGCTTTGGCATTGGTAACGGCTTCAAGGAAACTGCGACCTTATTTTCAGTCACACAAGATTGAAGTCCTGACGGACCAGCAATTGAGAAGTATCCTGCATAGCCCGAAGGTCAGTGGAAGGCTAATTAAGTGGGTAATCGAACTCGGAGAATTTGACATTGCATATAAGCCTCGGACAGCCATCAAGGCTCAGGCATTAGCTGACTTCGTGGTTGAATGTACCATTGGCAACCAAGAAGTCGGGGGGCAGGAGATAGTAACCACCCCTGGAGTTGAGAGTAAGGATGAAGAACTGGTACCTGATCAGAAAGAGTATTGGGTGCTCTATTTTGATGGAGCATCAAAAACAAAATCTAGTGGTGCAGGTTTGGTTTTGCAAAGCCCCGATGGGTTCACGGTTGAATACGCTTTGAAGTTGGACTTTCCTACAACCAACAATGAAGCTGAATATGAAGCATTAATAGCTGGATTGGGATTGGCCAGAGTCATGAGGGTCAAGAACCTCAAGGTGTGTGGAGATTCAAGACTGGTAGTCTCGCAAGTGAATGGTGAGTTTGAGGCCAAGGATGAAACTATGGCAAAATACCTCAGAGTCGTGAAAGCTGTTATGACTCAGTTTGAGGAGTGCTACCTGGAGCACATTCCTAGGGAAGAGAACGTTAAGGCCGATGCCCTCTCTAAGTTCGCTTCTTCTGAAATAGAGAATTATGCAGGTAGTGTTTACTTCCAGGTCTTGAAGGCCCCGACCATCAATTCTAAGTTGGTAGCACCTATCGATGTTGGAGGCTGTTGGATGGATCCTATTAAGGCTCATCTAGAAACCGGATGGCTCCCTAATGATGCCTTGGAGGCACAAAAATTGTCAGTGAGAGCATTGAGATATGCCTTGATTGAAGGCATCTTATACAAGAGATCGTTTGTCATCCCGTATTTGAAGTGCCTAAGGCCCCAAGAGGCAAGAGAAGCACTGGAAGAAGTTCATGAAGGGATCTGTGGGCAGCACTTGGGGGGCAGAGCCTTAGCTCACAAGATTACCCGCCTGGGATTCTATTGGCCGGAGATGTTAGCAGATGCCCAGGATTATGTCAAGAAGTGTGATAGATGTCAGAAACATGCCCCTGTTGTAAGGCAGCCGCCTGAAAGGTTAACCTCAATCAGCTCTCCCATTCCGTTTGCAATGTGGGGGATGGACATTCTTGGTCCTTTCCCCATGGCTTCAGCACAAAGGAAGTTTCTGATTGTCGCCATTGATTACTTCACTAAGTGGATTGAGGCTAAGCCTTTAGCCAAGATAACCACCAAACAAGTTTCCCAGTTCTTTTGGGAGAACGTAATCTGCAGGTATGGAATTCCCCGAATCCTTGTGACAGATAATGGGACACAATTCAACAATGAAGAGTTCAGAAAGTACTGTGAGGAAAATGCTATCGAGCTTCGTTTTACTTCGGTAGCTCACCCGCAAGCTAATGGACAGGCTGAGGTAGCCAATCGGATTATTCTTGATGGACTTAAGAAGAGGGTCGAACGATCGAGAAATACTTGGGTGGATGAATTACTACCTATACTTTGGGCATATCGTACTACTCGCAAAGTAACAACTGGGGAAACTCCTTTCTTACTAGCTTATGGAGCCGAGGCAGTCGTACCACTAGAAGTCATGCATGCATCACCTAGAATTGAGGCATTCGAACCAGAGACTAATGAAGAAGGCATGAGGCTCGCCTTAGATTTGATTGATGAAGTCAGGGACGAGGCAAATGCCAGAAATGCGGAGCATCAAAAGAAAGCATCTTTCTACTACAACCACAGGGTTAAGGAGAGGTTCTTTCAACAAGGTGACTTGGTTCTTAGGAAGATCGAGGCTTCTGGAGTTGGTCAGAAGGGAAAGCTAGCCCCAAACTGGGAAGGGCCGTATCGAGTCAAGAAGACGCTAGGCCGAGGATCTTACAAACTGGAAACCTTGGACGGGGTTGAGGTGCCCCGGACTTGGCATGCAATGAACCTCAAGGTTTACTATGTTTAAGCTCTCCTGAAAAGGACCTAGCTTTTTGCCTATGTAATAGAAGTAGAAATAAGGTTGATGAAACCATTCCAAGTTTTTAAAACTTGAGATATTGGAAGTAGAGTATCTATGTAAGGGCTGTGCCCGTTTCTTCATATTAATAAGACTATCCTACATTTTCGCATAAGATATGAACCCTACTCATTGATATATATGCACAAAATGCTAGACTACACATGCGAATATGAATAAGTTGAGAAGCATTAAGGACAAGGGATTACGAATTTAAAAGTTATGCCCGAAGGCAGACTACATAATCAACTAGCTCAAAATAAGTTAATGAAAATACAAAGTCATGCCCGAAGGCAGAGTGCATAAATAGAAAGATAAAGATGTCAGCTACTAAGCATCTCCAGTATGCTCATCCTCTCCGGCTGCACCAGGGTGAGCAGAGGAATCTGGCTCTAGGATCCTCTCATCATCCTCCGGGTCCTCCTCCCGTGTGTCCTGCACTGCCAAGGCCATAGGAGCATGAGGGCTAGGGAAGTCTGAAACACTAAGGGTGCCAGGAAATCTCCTAGTAACCTCAGCAAGAGCTTCATCCCATCCCTGAGTAAACTGATAAGGGAATAGAGAGTCATCATGCTTCTCCATGAAGCCCATATACTCCTGGGAGGCAAGGTATTCATCAATCAGGTCGTCCTTGTCCTTCCTGAGAGAGACATTTTCAGCCTGAGACTCTAAAAGCTCTTTCTCCCTCCTCGCTAAAGTGGCCTTGACAGAGCCCAGTTCATCCTGGGAGTCATCAAACTTGGCCTTGTAAGTCTCGTAGTTGGAACGCCAAGTCTTAGCTTGGAATACGACTCCCTGGAAGTTGGCATTAGCCTACAAAAGACAAAGTTAAAACCACGGTTCAGGTGACAAAACAAGTACATAAAAGAGTGGATAGAAAGGAGCTTACAGCTGCGAAGGCCTGAGCTCCAGCACTCTCAGCTCCTTCAAGAGTGGAGCCAGATACATAGTCCTTGAAGTCACCAGGGGTGATGGAGTGATAGGACCAATCCATAGCATGCCTGCAGTCTCCAACAATGGAGTCCTTCTTCCTAATACCCCAGTTGGGGCGCCAAGCACTCTTGGAGGAGCCATCTACCTCCTCAACATCAGCCACATGGGGCCTCAAGTAGGCATCCGAGGCTGTTGGGGCTCGAGGATCTTTCCCTGAACGAGCCCTTTTCAGCCTAGCAGTGTCCCCATCTTCTGGCTCGTTAGTCTTGTTGATAAAAGCTGCAGCTGCAATTACAAAACAAAAAACAAATAATGGGTATGAGACAATCATATTCAAATAAAGGAATGCAAAAAGAAAGGAAATTACCCTTATTGCCCACTCGGGAAAGTCCCAAAGTCTTAAGTTGGAACTCATTCAGGAGATCCCAAGCCATAGTAGAATAATTATCTTTGATGAGCTCCTGGTAGGCAAGGGTCTCTTCCTCATTCAGCTCAATGTCACTGGCACTTCCATCTACTACCTTACCAAAGGTACTACGAAAAACATTGCCCCAATCTCCACCTTCCCATATCAAGTACATGAACTCCTTCTTCCACTTTGGGTTGGAGTCAGGAATAGATTGGGGGTGAAAGATTGGAGGAGTAGAAGAACGGTGACTAATGTAAACCCAACCCGGGGTAGATTCAGCAGAATTTTTAAATTGAAATATTTTCCTAAAAAGAGCTACAGAAGGAGGGAATTTGTTTTTAAGGCAAAGGACCAGAAAACAGTTGATCACCCTCCAAGAATTGGGAGGAAGTTGACAAGGGTTAATTCCTACATCTGCTAAAAGCCTAGGGATAAACTCATGAAAAGGGAATCGAACCCCTGCAACAATGGCACCCCTGTAAATACAAAGTGCATTGGGGCGCCAATGGCAAGATCGATCCCCAGGTTCAGCTGGGATAAGCCTATAGGGATATTCTATTTTATACATCCTATTATAGTCAGTGATTTTTTCTATGTCATGGAAAATGTTGCTATGATTATAGGAATCAAGATGTGACAGGGATGGAAAATCTTCTCTACGATTTAAAATCATATCCTGTAAACTCATGAGGGAGGAACGAATGATGATACCTCTTTTTGAGGCCACTTGCAGTTTCTGGAAACGTTGAGTAGCACGATCTTTAGCCATTTCTTCAAATCTTCAAAGAAAAATTTTGATGATCAAAGAAAATCTGCAAAGAACGAAGAAATTTTTAGAACAATCTTCAAATCTTCAAAGGAATTGAAGGAAAAACCCAGAAAAATGGTAATCTTCAAACTATAAAACTAGAAATTCTGGAAAGTACCTCAAGTGTTCTTCAAATCTTCAACAACAACTGGAAAATTTCTGGAAAAATTCCCAGAAATTCTTGAGCAATCTTCAAATCTTCAAAGATTGGAAGAAAAATCGCCAGAAAACTTGAAGGATGCCTTTGAATCTTCAAAGAAAAAGGATCAAACTCAGAGAAAATTTCTTAAAGAAATTAGGAACTTTTGAGTGAGTTTTTGTTTTGGAAACTTTTGTGGTGAAGTGAAAGTGAAAACTTTGGCCTTTATATAAGCAAAAAGTTAGGGGATTTCAACCGGTTAAAATGAATATCAACCGGTTGTAGCCTGTTCAAAACTCTTATGGGCTGTCAACACAAAGTGGACTTTAAAAAGGCCCAACAACACTAGGCTTGTTAAGGCCCAAGCAATTAAAGGCCTGTCATGGCCCAACCCATATTGATGAACCTAATTAAGGTTTTAATTTAAGGTCATATTGACCAAAAGTTGAGGCCCAAGTCAAAGTCAATTAAGAGCCCACAAGGGGAGGCCCAGAATTAAGGCCCAAAAGCAAAAAGCAAAAGTTGTCTGAGGTCGTGACCGACGACCTCATTTGGTAATACAATTTCGAGCTCGATCAAACGACCTGGAAAGTCAAGTAAAGACCCATTTTGAGGTCGAAAATATACTGGGGCTAGCTCGTAATTTTGAGGTCGAAAAGGAATAGAAAGTCACCAAAAATCTATACGACTTGAAACCCATTTTGAGGTCGACATTCTTTGGAATTGAGATCGAAAGTCTAAGCTCGAAAATGAACTAGAAAATTTGGAAATTCCTAACGACCTAGGATTAAGTTTGAGGTCGTTTAAACATTATTTAAGCTCGTAAGTTTGAGGTCGTTTTTTCTTCAGTTGAGATCGTTAATTCCAAGTCGAAATTGAACTGGGAAAATGGGAAATCCATGCGACCTGGGACTTATTCGAGGACAAATCGAGGTCGTGAATCTCAGGTCGGAAAAGAACTAAAAAACGTGTAAAAAATACACGACCAGGACCCATTTTGAAATTATTTTTTCTTAAAAATGAGGTCGCAGGGCTGAGGTCGAAAAAGAGCTGTAAACTGAGCTCGAAGCTCACGACCTGGGGCCTATTTGAGATCGTTTTAGACTTATTTGAGGTCAAAAGAACGAGCTCGAAAATGGCTTAGAATTCGAGGTCGTTCTGCACGACCTGGAAGCTGTTTTCAGCTCGAAAATGGCTCAAAAATCTGAGAAAAATAAAAACCCCGAATCCCGATTGTGATCCACGTAATTTCTGGAAAATTTGAAAGATTTTCTATGGGATCTGGATCAAAAATACATTAATTTCTTCTCAAAATTTCCAGGTCAAAAATGATTTAGGAGACATGAAAAATAATTTTACGCTCGAAGCGCAATCCAATATTTTTAAACCAGCACCATTTAGTGCCGTTAAGCACCGTTTAGTGCCATTAAACACCGTTTAGTGTCGTTTTATGCCAGTTAACATTTTTTAATATTGTTTAAACATTGTTTAAGGCTGATTAGCGCTGTATAGTGCCGTTTAACACCATCGTAAATGCGTCGGTCGCTCCACGCTTTGCATTAAGATGATATTGTTGAAAATACTCGCGTACGAGCAATAAACCCTGACCCAAGTCTCGAAAAAGACCATTATAACTTCAAGGAAAACCTGATCAGTTTCCCTAGAAGTTGGGGGGCAAATGATATGGGCTAAAAGTAAGCCCTAAAGACACATTTAATGTGGCATTAATTAGACCTAGAATGGTCCAAACGTGGGGCCCACCAGATGGGCCCAAACTCCAATTATAATATTAATTTCGTAATTAATATTTAGGGGTAATTAACAGCTGGGAGATACAAGTCGGATAAGGACGATTATCTCTACAAAGAGTAACCTCCAAGCCACACAGTCATACAAGGAAACAGACTCCTACAAGGAAGGAGTCTAGAACCTTCCTCAAGGCTGACTTGCCCACCAAGTCTCCTAACCCTACCCTAATTCTGAGGCTTCTCAGCCTATATAAAGGGTCAGACCCCTCAACTTAGAACTACGTTTTCTTGGCTTGATTCTCTAATACAGAGATACGTAGGCATTCTGTGAGGACCGTTAGTCTCGAACGCAGAAGCAGCCATAAAAGCACGAAGCTCACGAACCCTAGCATTAAATACATTAAACCCTAGCCGCAATCTAATAACCTAGTTTTTATTCCAAAACAACAGTATCATTCTCAAATTCAACATTAGGACACATAAGTGAGAGAATATTAATTGAAGAAATCTAACAAAACAGACATAACCACATTTATATGTTTTTCTATCTTTCAATGCCCTTAAAATAAAAGACCCATAGTCAAATGAAAGATCATGAATTAAAGAGTACCCAATCTTTACTGATGGAATTGGTAGTGCATCAAAGTTTGAAACTTTGTTGAGAAAGCATCTACTGATTGTATCAAAGAAATAATTCCATTCTTGCTTTAGCTTTGTTCTGTACAACTCTGCAAACTTCTTTGGCTTCCCATTGTATCCCATTCTTGTGGCAAACTCAAGAAGTTCAGAATCGGAGATATCAGCAGGAGTGTCCTTCAGAGATGGTAGTTCAAGAGCTTCTACGACTACACTATGAGTTACACGATGTGTCACATCATTGTACTCAAAGGTTAAATTTGGAGACCCTGAAGTTGCACATACACCAAAGACAGCAGTATTCCAAACCTGCATAACACACTTAAAAGAAACTTTTGAAGGTTGGGTTAAAGCATTCTTAATTGGGCTTGTGGCCAGGAAATCTTGAATGATGTGAAAATCATTTGGCAGTTCCTGATGGTCAAGAACAACAACAAAATTGTTAGGAGAAAAAGTGACACCATTAACCATGGTCTTGCTGTTCGAGACTGGTGAAGGATCCATTATTGATGTGGAGAGTATGGATTTAAAAAGTAGGGTTTATGTTCGCACAATGATAGAAGAGATGAAATACTGATTGTTTGAGAATAATGAATCAATTTAGAAAACTAAATTGATTTTAGACAAAACTAATGATTTCTCAAGGACAGATGTCAGTAATCAACTCGTGCAAATATAATTAGTGGACTAAATTACGTGTGAGAGTGGAGATAACTGCACGTGACACGATTTACAAGGTGTATGTATACATTACTTGTGAGTGCAGCACACGCGCCAGTTTTATTCGAGAAATAAGATCGTGGTATTAAAATAAGAAAGTATGTTTTAATTAAAGAAATTAAACATTACAATCTAAAAATACCTGGTACCATAAACCAGAATAAGAAACGTTTCATGTTCTCGTTCCATTCCCATCTCTATTTAACACTTTGAGACTTGTCCATTGTGACTTTAACCCTTCTTCTCTCCTGAAAATCAAAAATCTTCACAGAAAACACCTTTAGCGAAAAGATGTCTAACCTCACCATTGGAGAAAAGAATCTCCATCTCGTAGAGAAGAGAGATATCTTTAGTTATACTCGTGAAGAGTTTGATGCCTTCGACTAGGGAAGACAAATTGAGACTTTGTGGTTATAGATGGATGCCGGTCTCGTAGAAATCGAGAAAGAAAGACATGCAAAAGTGATTGACATCGATGCTGCCCTCCAAGCAACATTAGCATGGATTTCTTCTTAGACATCCACATCCAACTCCACCCACCATTATTAATGAATATGTCACCAAAAATAACCTTATCCCTATCAACTTCCACCCAAACAAAGTGGCAAAGATGGGATCTGGGATGGCTGCTAACAATGGAGTGATATGGACTTCACTTTTATTTCCTGTTGAATAGATTAGTAGATAGAGAAAACAAGAAGATGTATTGTTTGCATGTAATCTCTCTCTTATTATCAATGAAAACTTTTGTTTATCTAATCTTATTCATAAGTGATCTGCATCTTTTTATGTTTATTGAACTGTTCTTCATAGATTTGAATCAGATAAATAATCATGAAACTAATTAAAGTAATCACATTATTAACAAGTTCATATAACACATTCCACAAATAAATCAGGAAAACAGAACAATAATGAGTACTTAGATTCTTAAAATTTTATTGATAAACGAACCGTCGCATCAGGATTCGATGTTTGACTAGAGTCAGGATTGACTTTTCATCAGTATTCGATATGCATCAGGATCATGACTATCAGTATTTTGATCTTCATTTGTTTTCAGAGACTTTCCTAGTTCATTCACCAACTTTTTAAATGTAGCTTCAGGTAGTGGTTTGGTGAATATATCAGCTATGTTGATCAGTAGGAACAAAGTGTAGCTCAATTATCCCTTCCATTACTTGCTCTCTTATAAAATGATATCTGATACTGATATGCTTAGTAAGAGAATGTTGTGCTGGATTTCCTGTCATAGGAATAGCACTTTGGTTATCACAATAAATAGATATTTTTGAATATGACAAACCATAGTCCATTAGCTGATTTCTCATCCACATAATCTGAGCATAATATCTTCCAGCAGCAATGTACTCAGCTTCTACAGTTGATGTAGAGATAGACTTTTGCTTTTTACTAAACCAAGAAACAAGTCTTCCTTCAAGAAATTGACAACTGCCTGAAGTACTTTTTCTGTCTATTTTGCAATGTGCAAAATCAGCATCTGAGTAACCACATAAATTAAAATTAGATTCTCTAGCATACCAAAGGCCAAGAGATGGGGTGCCTTTCAAGTATCTGAAAATCCTTTTCACTGCAATGAGATGTGATTCTCTGGGATTTGCCTGAAATCTTGCACATAGACAGGTTGCATACATGAAATCTGGTCTACTAGCAGTTAGATACAAGAGTGAGCCAATCCTTCCTCTGTAGTTGGTTACATCTACCTCAGTACCTTGATCAGGATCATGCTTGGTAGTTGTAGCTATGGGAGTTGATGCAGTAGAGAGCTGTCTTTTACTCTTTGTGTATTTTGACTGATTGATAAAAATTCCATCATCAGTCTGTTTAACTTGCAGACCTAAGAAATAGCTCATTTCTCCCATCATGCTCATTTGATATCTAGACTGCATTAGCTTTGAAAACTTCTCACACAATTTGGAGTTAGTTGACCCAAAAATGATATCATCAACATAAATTTGAACTAACAGCAACTCCTTACCATGATTCAAATAAAACAAGGTTTTATCAATTGTACCTCTTTTGAATCCACTTTCTAGTTAGAATTGAGCCAATGTTTCATACCATGCTCTTGGAGCTTGCTTTAGTCCATAAAGTGCTTTATCCATTCTGTAGACATAATTTGGATGTTTTGAATCAAGGAAGCCAGGAGGTTGTTCAACATAAACCTCCTCTTTTAATTCTCCATTGAGAAAAGCACTTTTCACATCCATCTGGAAAACCTTGAATTTCTTATGGGCTGCATATGCTAGAAAGATTCTGATAGCTTCTAACCTTGCAACAGGAGCAAAAGTCTCATCATAGTCTATTTCTGCCTGTTGAGAATACCCATTTGCAACTAGTCTTGCTTTATTCCTGATAATTGTGCCATCTGTATCTGTCTTGTTTCTGAACACCCACTTTGTACCTACACCTCCCTTTTGGCCTTGGTACAAGTTTCCAGACTTCATTTATTTCAAACTCATTTAGTTCTTCTTGCATAGCCATAACCCAATCAGCATCCTTGAGTGCATCTTCAACTTTCTTAGGTTCCTCTTTTGACAGAAAGTTATGATAAAGACATTCATTCTGAGTTGCACTTCTGGTTCTAACACCTGCTTCAGGATTCCCAATAATTAAATCAGGAGTATGGCTTTTAGTCCATTTTCTTGCTGGTGGTAAATCATTCCTTGAATTTGATGCTCCCCCTGGATTGGTGTTATCTTCAAAAGAACTAGTATTGCTAGAAGCTCCCCTTGAGATATTGCTATCTCTTTCTGATCAACTGTCAGAATTATCACTTGAATCTGTTTCTGATGAATCTCCTCCTGATGTTTGAGTTGTTTCATTGTTGATGGTCTCTTGCTGTTGCTCCCCCTCAACATTTACATTACCATTAATGATTTGAGTTTCATCAGGAATATTTGGATCATCAGGATTTGATGAAGTATCAGTATCTGACAGAATTTCATCAGAATTCTTGGTAGCTTCATTTGCAAAAATCAATCCATCATGTAAGTCTTCAGCAATTCCTGTAATCTTCTTATCATCGAAAGATACATTTATAGACTCCATGACTGTCTTTGTTCTTAGATTATAGACTTTAAAGGCTCTTGACGATGTATAGCCAATAAAGATGCCCTCATCAGCTTTAGTCTTAAATTTTCCAAGCTGTTCAAGATGAGATCTTAGAACAAAGCACTTGCAGCCAAACACATGTAAATGCTTCAGACTTGGCTTCTTTTCCTTGATCATCTGATAAGGAGTCATACCATGTTTGTTGATCAGTGTAATGTTCTGAGTGTAGCATGCTGTGTTGATTGCTTCTGCCCATAAATATGTAGGTAGTTTAGCTTCCTCCAACATAGTTCTGCCAGCTTCAATGAGAGTTCTGTTCTTTCTTTCAACTACTCCATTTTGCTGGGGTGTTCTTGGAGCAATAAATTGTTGAACTATTCCTTTGTATTTGCAGAACTCTTCCATTGCTGAATTCTTGAATTCAGTTCCATTATCACTTCTTAAAATCTTGACTTTATACTTTGTGCCAGTCTCAATGAGTCTTACATGGTCCAAAAGTATTTCAGTAGTTTCATCTTTTCTGTGTAGAAAATACACCCAAGTAAATCTAGTATACTCATCAACAATAACTAGAGTGTACCTTTTCTTACTGATGGACATTATATTGACTGGTCCAAATAAGTCAAGGTGAAGCATGTGATATGGTTCATCAATCGAGGATTCTGTTTTACTCTTAAATAATGTCCTTCTCTGCTTAGCCTTCTGACAAGCATCATAGAGTCCATCTGGAGTATACAGTGCCTTTGGTAATCCTCTTACCAAATCTTTCTTTACCAACTCATTGATATTGTTGAAGTTGAGATGAGAAAGCTTCTTGTGCCAATTCCAACTCTCATCTACAGAAGCTTTACTGATGAGACATGTAGAGAGTCCATCAGTATTGGTATAGATGTTGGCTTCATAAATGTTATATACCATGCCTTTGACCAGTTAATGCAACCTTCCCTGATGTTTTGCTGATCACTTAAAAATGAGAATCATAGAAGTTGACATGATAACCTCTGTCTGTGATTTGAGTCCTTTCACCAGAGCTACTTTTTCAACGATGACATTTCCAATGATTATATTGGCATATCCCAAAAGTTTGTCCAATGTTGCCATCTCCATAAGACACAGTTGGGTCATCCTTCTCCTCAAATTCTGATAGCAAGGTTTTGTCTCCAGTCATGTGCACAGAACATCCACTATCCATGACTAACACATTTATCTTTTTACCCTGCAATCAGAACCACAAAAAACTCAGTTAGAATTTTTAAGAACCCACACTTGTTGGGTTCTATTTGCATGCAATTTAATACTTTTTGCAACAGCAGAAGACTTCTTAACAAATGCAGTTCCTTCAGGATTGACTCCATCAGAGTTTGCTTTGCTTGTATCAGATTTTTTAAATGCATGCCTAGAGTTCACATTCTTTGATTTACCAAAATTTGCACTTTAATTGAATTTAGGCAATGGCTCATAATAATTGTATTACAAATTATGGTATTCTTCACATGTATAAATAGAATGCCATTTACTACCACAATGAAAACAAGAATTCTGTGGTTTATAAAATACTGATCTATTCCTAATGTTAGACTTAGGAATTACAGTTGCCTTCTTTTTACTCCTACTGCAATCAATAACAAGATGATTAGAGTTACCATAGTTAAAACATGTTTTCCTTAGTGCATTTGGAATATATTTATAATTGGTCTCTTTGTTTATTCCAACTTTACCATTCCTATTTCTTTTAGCAGTAGATGAATTCTTTCTATCTGTCACTTCACCGATTTTATCCCTCAGTTGTTTCTTAGACAGTAGACCTACATTTTTTTTATTCAAGATCTTGACAGTTCTAGACTCAGAATTTTGTGTAGAAGTGGATCCCTTTTCATAAGTGGATTTGGGATTCTCTGCAAACACATAATTCACAGGTTTTAGATCAGTTTTTGTTTTATCTAAAACATGTCTGTAGGTTATTGGATTTGTTGACTCATCAACAACAATACTTCCTGGTTCTATTGTCTCATCCATAATAACTTCCTCTTTATTCTTCACATTCTCTAGATTGTAACCTAGACATTCTTTCCAGTTTTTATCAGTGATAAATCCATGAGTTTTCCTTCCAGAGTATGTCCAGATTCTGAGTTTCTCAGTGGCAATTCTAAGTTCTTTTTCTAGTTCAGTACATCTAAATTCCATTTCAAGTTTCATGTGCTTAGCATTATCACATTTTGTTTGTACTTCCTGTAAAAAGAGTAACTCAACTTCTAGATGATCATTTCTCTTTGCCACCTCTGCCATTTCAGATTTTATTCTAGCATTTTTAAGAGACTGACTCTTAAAACTAATATGCAGAGATTTTAGAAAAGATCTTAACTTAGAGACCCTATTAGTATCAAAATCAAACAAAGTTTCAGATACCTTAATTTCAGCAACAGCAGTCTCATCAGTATTGGCCATCAAAGCATAATTCACATTCTCTTCTTCAGAGTCAGAGGATGAGTCCATCCAATCCTTGCTTGATGAGATGAGAGCTTTAGTTTTGGTCTTCTTGCACTCAGTTGCAAAGTGACCCATTCCATCACAATTGTAGCATCTGACTTTTGAATTGTCAAATTTATTGGTTTTGTCTTCTTTCTTCTTGTACCTATTTTTGTCAACATTGAAGGTTTTCTTCTGGAACTTTCCTTGCTTCCTAGCCTTTCTGAACTTCATCTTCTTGAAGCCCTTGACAATCATAGCAACCATCTCCATCATGTCGGAATCAATAGAGTCATCATCAGTATCAGATTCAGACTTTGCATCAGTATCTGATGATGAGTCATCAGGAATTGACTCTACAACTCTACTCTTTCTGATAGAAACCTCCTCAGATTTTCCCTTTGATTTTGATTCCACATTCAAAGCAACATATTTTTCCTTGACACTCTTTTTATTCTTCCTTTGTTGAACCTCAAGATCATAGGTTCTCAACATCCCATAAAATTCATCAAGAGACAGCATCTTCAGATCATACTGATGCCTTATGATTGAAGCTTGAGTATCTCATTCCTCAGACAGAGCTCTTAGAAACTTGGTATTTGAATCCTCTGGATCATACTCTTTGCCAAAAAGAGATAGATTGTTCAGTAGTGTTAGAAATCTATCATACATATCAGTAAGACTTTCATCAGATTTAGCATCAAACTGTTCATATTCCTGAATCAATAGAGCCCTTATGTTTCTTTTGATAGATTCAGTGCCTTGACATTGATTCCAAGGTATCCCAAATTTCCTTTGCAGTCTTGCATGCTATTACCCTGTTTGACATGACATTATCAAGAGTGTTATGCAAAATATTCTTTACCTTTGCATCTTTGAGCACTTGAGCCTTTTCCTCTGGAGTCCATTCAGTTTTTGCCTTGATGACATAGTGCTCAGGAACAGTCTCTGTTCTTCAAACTAATCTCGTTGGGAGAAATGGTCCATCATTAATCCTATCGAGATAGTCTGGATCTGTTGCCTCCAGATACATCAACATCTTCACTTTCCAAGTAAGATACTCAGTTCTCTTGAGAATAGGAATCTTAATACTTTCATAGTTGCTTGTCGATATCTTCAGATCATTTCTGATTGTAATTAATCAGTTAGCTCTGATACCAATTGTTGCCCATTAATTAACAATTGTAGAAGGGGGGTTGAATACAATTGTATAAGATTTTCGACTTAAACGGAAATAACACAAGTATGAATCAATAACAGCCTTATTAACTCTGATATAAAACTGTTACAAACTCTCTTAAGAGCTGCTAGGTTACAAGATAACTCGTGTAAGCAATTACAATTTATGTAAGACCTAAACTGTGTTTATATAACATACACAGCTACACTATCAATTACAAATATTCTAAATCAATTATATACAACTCTGAATGCATATCTTGCATGACAGCTGCTTTCCTATAATCTAGGAACCGACATATCAATATTCTACGATCTCTGGACTAAATAAGAATCTTCATGAAATCCTGACCAGCTTCCAATCCTGATGACAGTCTAACACTGACATCATATTACTGATGACGTTAGCATCAGTACCTGATCAGTAATAGTCCAGATCCTGATCATCACTTGAATCAATATCTAACAAATTCCAAGATCACTAAGAACCGTTTCAAGCTTGCTAAAGAGTTCAAATCCTTTTGTATCCTTAACTATCACAAATTATGTATAAAATTCTTCAACTTTTATTTGAAATTTCCATGAAATGCTAAATTATTGCAAGAAAGAGTTTACAATTGCAATTACTATGACGAGGACTTTTACCAACTTTTATTTCTTATTTTATCCGTTGTTCAGTCTAATTAATTATTTCATTCTTCTTCATATGCACTTCTAACTGAAACCAAACACTCACAGTACTTACAAAATGATCATTAATACTTTTCTTGAGATTTCATGGAAATATATATATATATATATATATATATATATATATATATATATATATATATATATGTTTGCATAAAAATTTTGGTGCCACTCGTTCCGGTGGTGCCCTAGGCGTTCGCCTTGGCCGCCTTACCCTAGGATCGGCCCTACTTATTATTTAATGCATTTTCTAAGCATGTTGTAGTTGTATATGTTGTAGTTATTTTCTTTTTTATATTTGTTGTAGACATATATATAGGGCTAGTAATCCTCCCAATTTTTTACATTTTCCTTTTTAGGATATCACTTTCAATTATTTACATTCCAAAACTTATTAAAGTTTTATAATATATAAAGTAACTACACCCACTACTTTCCTTTATTACATTCATTTTATACATTAAATATTGATTGGTCCCACCACTTTACTCACTTTTTTTACTCTACTTTACTTACTTTTTTTACTTTTTTTCTACGGAGGGAGTAACTTATTTTCGTGGCATGTATGAATTATTTATAATTAGGAAATAAAGTTGCGCTCGCGCGACACGAAAATAATTTTAAAAATTGTGTTTTTTAAAATATTATCAATTGAAATTAAATTTTCTGGTAGAGATTAATTATTTGATAATTGATATGGTAAACCGAATATCTTGTATCATAAAATTTATAATGTTGTGTTTTTATATATGCTAAAAATTAACATATAAGAATATGATTGTCGGTGGTATGATGAGAGCCTGCTCAGTGATTTTCTTAACTTTTTATGAAGAGGGCTTGGATCGTGACACTTCTATATATCATTGGTTCTGATGCTGTCATTTTTTGTGTTTGTATTGATGCCTCTATTGACAGTTCTGACGATGATGAACCCGCGCGGCATGCAACCAATGAGCAAACTAATATATATCTTTTGAACCCTGCAACTAAATGCTCCAAACTCATTCCTCCACATTGTTTACTCGGAAATGGTAGCACAAAAGTAACTTTAGGTTTCAGATTGGATCACATAGATTATGATTTAAAGGCTGTTAGGGTTGTATCGGGCTCTGTTCCTCCCGAGGTCTATTATGTAACCGGGAATTCTTGGAGAAGCATTAAGCATAACCCTACTGATCTTCCTACTTACCTGTGATCTATGTCTCCACGGATTTTTGTTTACCTTTGGAACTAATGGTAATATGGTATGATGGCTTTTGAGCTAAACAAGGAGGTATTTATATGTGATACTAAGCTCCCTGTCAGCTCCAATGATGCTCGCATTAAAAAAGATCTTATAATTAACTTTAAAGGTTTTGTTGCTATTTGCAAAGGATTTAACAGTAAGGTTGACTAGCTTGTGACCATTATATGATGAGGCATGCTTCGTCGAATTAATGCATCATGGACTATGATGTTCAGTATCAATTTAAGCGGGCACCTAGTGTTGGGTAAATTACACTAAACACAACAATGAGGCAGTGATATATATATTAAACAAGAACAGGCAATTAACCAAATAACGAAACAAATCACGAAGGCATAAACAAGAGTCTAATCAGTAACTGTAATTAACAAGAAAAGTAAGAACACTTATCTCTCACAATAGCTTAAGCCAAGACAACAAGAGAGAAAGAACACAGCTGAGTCACCAAGCCCTTCAAGAAGACTTGGTTGTTCTTGAAGAGAATATTGCCCCACTTACGTTGTGATTGGGTTGCAGCAATATCACTTCCAGGATAAAACAGCACCGATCAAAGGGTTCATAAATACACCAGTGATCAACAGCGACCAGCACCTCAGTTCGCCTAAGAACTATGTATTTCTCCTATATGTATCGTGAGAGAACAGAGAAAGAAGAAAAACTGAATCGTGTTACAATCCTTAGGATGTATCTCTTCACATAACGTTTATTTTCTTCTGTATTGTATATATAATACCAAAAATAAACGTAACTGATACTCCATAAAAGGAAAGTAAATATTCTGATTTAATTGCATTAACTGCATCAGGATTTATTTTCAGTTACATAAGCATCAGGATTTGGTCATCAGTAACATCAGGATTTGATGTCCATCAGGATCAGGATTCAGTGCTTTGTCAGGAACTGATATCCATCAGGATTTAGCCCATCAGTATCTGATGTCTGACCAAGTCCATCAGGATTTTACTCCAAGTACTGATCCAAATTCCCATCAGGATTTCATCCAAATACTGACCCAAATTTCTAGTACTATTGTAACAAATAAATCTGAAACCTGTTAAAATAAATCAATATCTAATTTAAAATCAGTTGCAGATCATGGGCATGAAAACTTTCTCATGGGCATGAAACGTTTCTGACCAACCAAGTATACATTCATGGACATGAAAAATTTCTGAATATCCCATCTCTTTTGATGCCTCTTCATGATCATGAAATATATATCATGGCCATGATTTCCATCTGCAACCTGAATTCAAATCTCCTTCTTCCAACTCAATTTATCTATGGATTCCACTAAGAAAATGTCTTAGATCCAATCATGAAAGTTTAAGTCCTCATTACAAGGAACAACCTCCACTTGTTAGTTTCTGGAAATTACATCAAGAACATATTATAAATATGCCTCAAACTTTCCATTTTCTAACACCTAGATTACGAGGAGGGCTTTTTCAACAGTGTTGTGTTATTGATATTACTTGAAGGTGATTTTGAATTTTTCTCACATAACTTCGAGAAGAAAGTGGGCAAAGAGGTCTAGGATCAAAACTAATTACTTGCTCTGTTTCTAATGATGATTCGGATAGTGTAACAAATTACCACTTCTCTCTTTGAGCGGTTCAAAACGATTATCGTAGAGGTACTGATAAATAATAGTGTTTTTGTGTTGGCTAACTTAAAAAGTGCGTTTGTGTATAGTGAAATGCGAAACATGTGTTAAGAGTTAAATTAGGATTAGTGTTCTAAAAATCGTGACTCGGATCGACTCGGTAACCTACCGAGTCATGAGTACTCGGATAAAAAATCGGATGCATTAAAAAAATAATTTTATAAATTAAAATTATTAGTATAAATATATATCATAGAACAAATCACATATTATAGCAAAATTGAAATTAATTGAATAATGCATATTATTTCTATTTTTATCAATGTATATTTCCATAAATAACAAAAAAAAAATATCAATTCCAATTCATACCGGATGATTTAAACTTGAAAGTAAGATGAGTTTCGGACTCAGAGAGGTAAACATTATCAATTTTGTACACAAATTGGTTATAAATATACTATATAGTGAGATGAATGAAGGAATTTTGGAAGATTTTTTAATAAATAATTAGGTTATTATGTTCAATCCGAGATTGACCGAATTTGATCCGAGTTAGACCGAGTTGATCCGAGTTATGCCGAGTTGATCCGAGTTATGCTCAAAACCGAGTTATCATCCGAGTAATGCAAAATTAGCTCGGAAATGAGTCCGAGTACTCGACCGAGTTGGCCGATTTTTAGAACACTGATTAGGATTAATGATGTTACTTGGAATTGTTAATAATACAAGCTCTTTTGTTATATATTAGGGAAACCAAGTAATATGAAGGCATAAAGCCTTAATTCGTTTACAATACAATGATCGTTTATATAGCCAATACCTAATCGTAATAAAAGAAACTATCATTTATAGATATCCTAAAACCTTAATGTGTTCGGAATTGGGCTTAACAGGATCATATAGTTATCTTAACACACACATATTAAACTTGCTAAATTGCTGATAAGCATATCCTTATTTGAATATGTCACAGCTCAATTGTATTATCCTGGGATATTTTAGAATTCACAATTATAACAGTAGTTATAATTACTATTATATTATCCTGGGATATTGGAATAAAGTAGAAGTTTTTTTTTTTATCGAATGCATTTATTGCTAGTCTGCAGGCCTCTGTTCCTGCCAATATTTTTTTCTTTTTAATTTTATTTCCAAGCCCCCTTCCCCTACATGACACTTTAAGTTACTTGATATTCAGGTTATGTGGTGGTACTCTGAAAAGATCATATATATAGATTTCGATGGCGTGCTGGTTTATGTTGCTCTGTTTATAAGAAATTTTTCGGGCTAAAAACTCACTGACAATTATATACATATTGTTGCAGGGTACCAGGCCAGAGAGAGTTCCCGATGGACACCCTAACGAGGTTGATGACTACAAGAATTTCTTCCTTCTCGACCCGTAGTTCCTGTTTTCTTTTGTTTCAGAACCTTTACCTCTGTTTCAGAACCTCCTGTTGGTTTGTTTTGTTTTAGAACCTTTTAATTACTTCCTTTTGTTATAGTAATGCTCTATGTTTCAGAATCCATTTTTGGATACATTTATGTTTTGTGGAGGAATGTAGCCTTGATCATCAACATATAAGTTATATTAGTACTCAATAAATAAATAACCGGGATAAAAATCAGAGGAAGACGTGTGAGATCTCAAGAGCTACCCCTGCCCTTATACTAAAAAGAATTTTGCTGTGATAAATTAATGCCGAAAACTTGGCCAGGTAAGTTATACTGTCATGCACACCGTGAGCATTGTTAACAATGGTCTTCACACCTTCCGAACCATGGTTTCTAATGATAAGTACTACAGTATACATGGTGGAAAACAGAATCTAATAAAAGCGTCAATTCGATCATAGTATCATACCCACACTTGCAGATAAAATATAGTACTCGGCAGATACCAGGTTCAGAGGGGGAGTGGAACTAGCTAATAATTTTGAGTGTTTCAATTTAGCAAAAAAAATAATTATTAAAACGTCACCTGAAGATAATTTTATGAGTTTCGCATAGATTATAAAATCATCCACATCTAATTAATAGATTTCAAGATAGAGCCCAAATAGTAAATTTTAATTTTCTTTAATATTAATAAATAAATAAATAAAATTTAATTCTAATACAACCTTTTTGAATTAAATCCTTTTTAGATGATAATTTTTTTATAATATAATTTTCTTTTTAAAATTCAATTCTATACAACATTTTTAAATTATATCCTTTTTAGATTAGAATTTTCTTTTTAATTAATATAATATAATCTTGATCGTCTATTTTTGATGGTTGAGATTATTATGAATAAGATCTCTCTTACGCTTATTATATATACTAGCTTATAACCCGTGCAACGCACGACTCCTTTTCTAATATCTATAATTATATTATTAATATTTTAATATTCATATGTTATTAATTTATATACAAATTGTTGTTAAAAAAATAATACATATAAGATTACCCGTTCAATTTAATGTTTGTGCTCTATTTTGAATTATTTAAATTTGATTTGGATAATTTTACATCCCACATGAAATTAGCAAAATAATCTTTAATTTAGTGATGATTTAATAATTATTTTCCAATTAAAACTACGCAGAAACAAAAAAGAGAAGAAATTAACCATTTCTTAAGTATGTTGAAAATTCTATTCGATTTATAAAATCTACTTATATTTCGTTTTGATTATCAAAATACTCTTCTTATTATTTGAAGATAGTTCTACTAACAACCAATACAGTTTTAATAATAAATAAGAACCGTTAGATCATAAAATAAATAGATGAAAAACGATGGATCTAGCATAATTTTTTATATATTTTAACATGTCAACTAAAAAGTGTATTTACATCCTTAACATGTCAATGATTTAAATCATATATAATTTGGTGATTTACATTGAATAGGATTATCAATGTAGGTCTTATACATTGAATAGAATAGGATTAATGTAAAAATTCGTAATTATATTTTCTCTCGAGATTTTGAGTGTTTCCATTTCGATAATAATTGTTGAATCATTACTAAATTAAAGATAATTTTATAAGCTTCGCATGGGCCGTAAAATCATCCAAATATGATTTCTAAATCTCGAGATAGCGCCAAATATTAAATTTAAACTTTTTTTAATATTAATAAAAAATTAATTCAAATTTAGTTATACTTTTTTAAATATATCCTTTTCATATTATAATTTTCTTTTTAAAATTCAATTCCAATATAACTTTTTTAATTATATCCTTTTCAGATTATAATTTTCTTTTTAATATGATATAATCATGATCGTCCATTTTCAAAAATATCATATTCGACGGTTGAGATTATTTTGTAAGTACAGCCGACCAAACCAAAATTATGGATAACATCCCTCTAATATATGCATATTATATATACTAGCTTATAACCCGTGCAACGCACGGCTCTTTTTCTTATATCTATTATTATATTAATTTCTTAGTATTTATTTATTAATAGTTTACATATCTAATTATTGTTAAAAAATTGATATATATATATATATATATATATATATATAATTTTACACTTTCAATTTATTACATGTTTTATCTCTAATTTTTATAACTTAATTTGGACGATTTTACAGCCCACGTGAAATTTAAAAAATAATCTTTAATTTTGTGATGATTTAACAAATTTTCTCCAATTAACTTGGATTATTAAAACTTGATTTGAACGATTTTACAGAAGTGAGATGAAATTGATTATTTTTTACATTTAAAATTCTATTCGATTTAGGAAATCTACTTATATTTCATTTTAATTATCAAAATAACCTTCTTATTATTTGAAGATATTTGTATAAACAATAAAATACAGTTTTAGTGATAAGTGTAAAAGAGATTTTGTCCAAAACTTTGGTAGTCCGTAGTCTGGTCCTCAGTATGGAAAATAAATAAGAATAGTTATCTCTTATTTAAAATAAATAGATGAAATACGTCGGACATAAATTTTCTTTTATACTTTAGCATGTAAACTAAAAAGTGTATTTATATTGAAATACGAAAAAGTCCATGTTAATGATTTAAATTATATATAATTAAGTTTTCTATATTGAATAAGATTATCAATGTTGGTCTTCTACACTAAATAGCATTAATGTAAAAATTCGTAATTATATTTTCTCTTGAGATTCTAAATGTTTCTATTTGAATAATAATTGTTAAATTATCACTAAATTAAAGATAATTTTATGAGTTTCGCGTGGGCCGTAAAATCATCTAAATCTGATTTCTAGATATTGAGATAGAGCATAAATAATAAATGTGAACTTTTTTTTATTATTAATAATTAAATAAATAAAATTCAGTTATAATACACCTTTTACATCCTTTTTAGATTGTAATTTCTTTTTAAAATTCAATTATAATACAATCTTTAAACTTATATTCTTTTTAGATTACAATTTTCTTTTTAATATGATATAATCTTGATCGTCTATTTTTAAAAATATTAGATTTGGCGTGTGATTAATTTGGCGGTACATGGACCAAAATTATGGATAAAATCCCTCTTACACTTATTATATAATATCTTATAACTCGAGCAATGCACGGTTTTTTTTTAATATTTATAATTATAATTCATAACTCGTGCAACGCATGACTCCTTTTTTAATATCTACAATTATATTAATTTTTAAAAACTTTAAATGTTATTAATTTACATATAAAATTATATATATATATATATATATATAAGATTTTACACGCTCGATTTAATATTCATACTCTATCTTGAATTCTTAAAATTTGATTTGGACGATTACAGCTCACGTGAAATTAACAAAATAACTTTAATTTAGTGATGGTTCAATAATTTTTTTCTAATTAAATCTACGCAGAAACAAAAAAAAAGGAAATTGACAATTTTTTACGCTGAAAATTCTATTTGATTTATGAATTCTACTTATAATTCGTTTTGATTATCAAAATATTCTTATAATTATTTGAAGGTAATTCTACTAACAACTAAATACAATTTTAATAATAAGTGTAGGAGGAATTTTGTCCAAAATTTTGATAATTGGTAATCTGGTCCTCCTTACGACAAAAATCTTAAAATAAATAGATGAAAATCGTTGGATCTAGCATTAAAAAATATTTTAAATTTTAATATGTTATAAATAAAAAGTGTATTTATATTGAAGTACGAAAATGTATATGTCAATTATTTAAATCATATATAATTAGGTTTTCTACATTGAATAGCATTATCAATTTGGGACTTCTACATTAAATAGGATTAATGTAAAAATGCGTAATTATATTTTCGTTTGTTTGAGATTCTGTGTATTTCCATTTAAATAGTAATTATTAAATCATTACTAAATGAAAGATAATTTTATGTATTTTGCGTGGATTATAAAATCATCCAAATTTGATTTATAGATCTCAAAATATAACATGTTGGGATTTATGGGTGATAGCATAGAGACAACTTAACTATATTTCCCTGTAACTTAACTATATTTCCTTCGACAGCAGACTCTGCGGTTAAGGTTACTGTCACATTGAATTATTTGAATTGGTGATTTTTCTTAGTCAAAGTCCGTGACAGTTTATATGTTCAAGAAACAGATTTACTGCAACACTCTATATATTGTAGCAGACCTGCAAAGACTACGACAGGAGCTCAAGAGATTCACAAGACAAGGCTGGTCAATTCGAGGAGTATGTCATATCCACATCTACTAGAATTGTATTAACTAGAAATTGAAAGAATCTAGGTTGCTTTACTTATAAGGTTTAACCTGTTTGTATATCAATTTAGGAAAGTCACATGGGTGTGCAAATTGTAATGAGCCGCCACTTGAAAATGACAGCAGCTCAACCACCCATATGATAGAGACAACTGAGTATCTTAGTCTACTTAGATACATGTTTTAATTCTTTCATTGTAACAAGGACCAACAACACGAAGAAACCTTGTATCTCTCTTGAGACATCGAAGCTGGAGAAAAACTTTTCTCTAGGTTGTAGCAACACTTCGCACAAGATAAATAAAACAATTATTTTGTGAGAAATCTTGTTTCACTTGTCGATTGCATACATACACTGATAAACTTTAATCTTTATTATTGTTGTTGTTTTAAAGATTCGAATTCATCAGTATTGCATTCAACCCCCCCTTCTGCAATACTCCGGGACAAACAACTGGTATCAGAGCTGCCAGATTGATATACAAATCTGAAGATCATGACGAGTGTTCAGAAGTCGAGTGGAATCAAGATTCCGATCTTTGATAAAGAAAACTATAATTTCTGGAAAAGAAAGATATTGTTGTTTATCAAAGCCGCCCATCCACTATACATCGGAATCCTTGAGAACGGCCCCTTCATACCCCAAAAGGAAGTAGTTGCTGCTACTGTGAATGATGAACTCATTCCAGCCCATTGGGTCGCAAAGAAGCCTTCAGAATACACAGAGACCGAAAAGGAGAAAGTAGCCTTGGATGACTACTTACAACTTATCTTGCTCGACTCACTCACTCTAGATAAAGCCATGTGTGGTAATGTCATGGGGTGTTCATCTGCTAAAGAAATGTGGAGCAAGATAGAGCTACTGTGTGAAGGAAGTGAAGAGGTTCGTGAAAATAAAAGGCAAATACTTGTATCACAATATGAAGCTTTTATGGCCAAACCAAGTGAAGATCTAACCAACATGTTTGAGAGATTCAGTAATCTGATAGCTGAGTTACATGTCCATGGGAAGTTCTACGAGAAGAAGGAGATTAACATCAAGTTCTTGCTCACACTCCCTGAGCATCTTCAGCACAAGGTCACAGCCATCCGAGAAGGAAGAAATCTAAACGAAGTTTCTCTTGAAACTTTATATGGTGTGCTCAAGTCGTATGAACTCGAATTCTTTCAAAAGAGAGCTATTCAGACAGGTACCAAAGGAAAAGTAGCAAACATGTCAGGAGCCCTTGTAGCTCAAGAACCACAAGTAGCTTGTCCAAGTGAATCATCTAAAGATTGAAGAGGTGTTGGACGACGAGGAGAAGGTGGTCTTGTAGCTAAAAGATGTTGAAGATGAAGACTTCTACACGGTAGAAGAGATTGAAAGCATGGATAATCCAACCATGTCTTATATGGCTAAGAGATTCAAGAATATCAAGTTCAGAAGAGACAAGTCATACAAGCCACAGGGTCAATCTTCAAAGTTCAACAAGGGTGGTTTTTCTAAGAACACTGATGGAGCCACAAGAGGTGGATACAAGACCGGATTGGTGGATAGGTCGAAGTTCAGGTGTTACAACTGTAATGAGCTAGGTCATTTTGCTACTGAGTGCAGAAGACCAAGACAGAATCAAGGGAAAGGATCTGGTAATCAGTTTAAGAGGAATCAAGGCAAAGCCTATGTGGCTGAAGGAAAGTGCTGGGATGAGTCAGAAGATGAGGAAGAAGAAGAGTTTGTAAACTTGGCCCTCATTGCTAAATCTGATGATGAAGCTTCTAGCTCCTCAACTCAGGTACCATATCTAGTCCTACTTGATATGTCTAAAACTGAATACAAGCATACCATTGAGGATTTAAGTGCTGAGATGTTTAACATTCATGTTAGTTTATCTCCTGCTCATGAAGATATTGCTAAGTTGACTAAACAGAATGAAACTCTCAAATCTGAAAATGAAATGTTGTTGTTTAAGACCAGTTCCATAGATTCATTAGCTCAAGAGAATGCTAGGTTGAAAAATGATATTAACTGTGCTAAGAAAATAGAAGACTATCTCAGGAATCAAATTGCAGAAAATGAGTTTAAACTCAAGGATTTAGAAACTCTTCTAACTTAGTCCAGGAATATCATGAGAAGCACACTAAGAATCAAAAGGTAGGAATAGGATTTGAATATGGTAGGACGCCTGGTAAGGCAATTATGCTTGATGATTGTTCAGATGGTGATGCTTCAAACCTCATATCCTCAAAAGAGTTTAGAAAACCAATTTTGAAAAATATTCAAGCTGATTTTTATGAGACTTCCCTACTCATCAAACAAGAGCTTCTTGATGAGGATGAGTGCATTGACAACACACTAGAAGCCAGGAAAGATACTATCAACTCCCCCATGACAGAAACTTTGCCAAGTCATCAGACAGAATGTTCTAAAGTAGCTGACAACAAGGATAAGACAGAAACTTCCAAAGATACTATCAAGAGAGAACCTAAGACAACAACTTTCAAACTTGCTGTCAAGACAGAGGTAAAGAAAGGTACTGTCAAAGGTGGCTCGACATCAACTATAGAACATACTGTCAAAGCAAATGTCTACAAGCCTAAGAACAGAAATGGCAAGTTAGGAATTGACAAGAAGAATGGATATAGTTATGTTCAAGATGCCCCTATGAAGCTTTGCAATAATTGTGGATCATCTCAACATTTAACATTTGTTTGTAAGAAACCCAAACAGGACAAGGTTAACGTGACCAATGTTAGTGGTAACTTACATAGAACCCCCATTATGCAAAGAAATATGGATGTCTGTAATAACATTGACTGTATGCCATGCAAGATTGTTGTTATGAGTACTTGCTTTAATCTGCCTATCTTATCTACCGAAAGATGTTCCTATATTGAAACTGCTGAGACTTCTACGCCTGCCAATGTTGGTAAGAAGGCTCCATCCACTAAGAGAAAGACCAAGTCTAACTCTAAACCAAAGTGGGCTGTGAAAGAAGTCAAACAGGAGGATTCTAGTATTGATACAAATGTGAGACAGAATGATATGGATAACAATTCTGTAACTGCAGGACCCAACCGAGTTTGGGTACCAGATGCAAATTAAAATCATCTGTTTTGCAGGGCAAGAAACAGAAGCAAGTCATGTGGATCATTGACATTGGATGTTCCAGGCACATGACAGGTGATATAGCCCTGCTATCACATTTTGTGGAAAAAGCCGGCCCAATCATAACTTTTAGAGACAACATCAAAGGTTACATTGTGGGATATGGCTGTTTGAAAATTGGAAATGTTGTCATTGAAGATATTGCTCTTGTTGATGGATTGAAGCACAACCTACTCAGTGTCAGCCAATTCAGTGACAGAGGATTCAAGGTTGATTTTGATACAATGGTTTGCAATATCTATCACAAGAAGGATGGAAGCCTCTCCTTGAAAGGAGTTAGGAAAGGAAGCTTGTTTGTTGCAGACTTAAACTCTGTAAAGAAAGACAAGGCTTACTTTTTTTACAGTAAAACATCAGTTGGTGAAAGCATGCTTTGGCACAGGAAGCTCTCCCATCTCAATTTCAAGAACATGAATATTCTAATGAAGAAAGAATTGGTGAGAGGACTACCTCAACAAGAATTCTGTCAAGAAGGATTGTGCGAGGACTATCAAATGGGTAAACTGAGAAGATCTGTGCACAAGTCAAAGCAAGTGAATACCAACACTGAGCCACTCAAATTAATTCATATGGATTTGTTTGGGCCAGTGAATGTTCAATCTCTTACAAGAAAGAGATATGCCCTGGTAATGGTGGATGATTACTCGAGATACACTTGGGTAAAGTTTCTAGAGACCAAGGACGAAGCTGCTCAAGAAATCATTGATCACATAAGAGTTCTTGATAGAACCCCAGATGCAAAAGTTCAATATCTGAGAAGTGACAATGGTACTGAGTTCAGAAATGTCACATTGGGAAACTTCTGCAAGGAAGAAGGCATTGTCCAACAATTCTCCACTGCCAGGACACCACAACAAAATGGAGTTGTAGAAAGGAAAAACAGAACTCTCATCGAAACTGCGAGAACTACGTTGAATGACTCTAAGTTACCAACATATTTCTGGGCAGAAGCTATTAATATAGTTTGCTATACACAGAACAGAACCTTGATTAACAAGACTCATGGAAACACACCTTACTACCTGTTAACAGGAAAGAAACCTATTGTCAAATATTTTCATGTATTTGGAAGCAAATGTTTCTTGATGATTGACAACCATGAAAGGAAAGGAAAGTTTGATGCTAAAGCTTATGAAGGCATTTTCATGGGATATGGGTTAGAAAGGACTACATACAGAGTTTATGTCATTGATCACAAAATCATTGAAGAAAGTGTGAATGTCACATTTGATGAAACCAAGTTTCCAGGATTACAAGAGGATGGTCAGATGGAGCCTCTTAGATTCAAAAATCAGGGTTACTTGGAAGAAGAGGTTGTTACTCAAGAACCTACTTACACTCAGACCATTGAGTTTGAAAGAGATGCTGTCAACACCAATGATGTTTCTCAAACTCCAGCTCAATCTCAGACCATAACAACTAATCATCAGAATTGGAATGATTATGGAGATGTTGAAGAACATGAAGGAGAAAACATCAATGGTGAAGATTCAGCTCCTTATAGAGGAAATGATCAAGCAGATCAAGAAAGAAGCTTGCCTAGAACCACTAAGTGGAATAGAGATCACACCAGCAATCTAATCATTGGTGATCCCACTACTGGTATAAGGACAAGGAGAAATGTCTCTACTGACAATATGTTTTCCTGCTTTCTATCTCAAACTGAGCCAAAGTCAATTGATGAAGCATTGTTGGATTCAGATTGGTGATAGCTATGCAAGAAGAGCTCAACCAATTTGAGAGAAATAATGTATGGAAGCTGGTTCCGAGACCTAAAGGGAAGTCAGTAGTTGACACAAAGTGGGTTTTCAGAAACAAACTTGATGAAAGTGGAAATGTGACAAGAAACAAGGCAAGGCTGGTAGCAAAAGGTTACTGTCAACAGGAAGGAATCGATTATGATGAGACATTTGCACCTGTTGCCAGACTTGAAGCTATTCGGATATTCCTAGCCTATGCAGCACACTGTAACTTCAAGGTGTTCCAAATGGATGTCAAAAGTGCCTTTCTTAATGGAGAATTAGAAGAGAAAGTGTATGTTGAATAGCCACCTGGATTTGAGGATGCTGAGTTGTATAACTTTGTCTACAAGCTGTTCAAAGCACTTTATGGATTGAAGCAAGCCCCTAGAGCTTGGTATGAAACTCTTTCTACTTTTCTCATTGAGAACCAATTTACAAGAGGTGTAGTAGACAAGACATTGTTTTACAAGCATCATGGCAAGGACATCATTTTGGTTCAGATCTATGTTGATGACATAATCTTTGGTTCAACTAACGAGAAGCTGAGTGAAAAGTTTTCATCTCTTATGAAGAGCAAATATGAGATGAGCATGATGGGAGAACTATCATTTTTCCTAGGACTACAAATTCATCAAAAGGATGATGGCATCTTCATTTGTCAAGAAAAATATGTCAAGGAACTTCTCAAGAAGTTTAACTTAGAAGATGCATCACCTGCCAAGACACCTATCTCCACTACAACCAAGTTGGATTTGGATCTTAAAGGAAAGAAAGTGGACTCTAGTACCAACAGAGGCATGGTGGGATCATTGCTATGTCTAACTGCTAGCAGACCAGACATTATGTTTCTACATGTTTCTGTGCAAGGTTTCAAGCTGATCCAAAAGAGTCACACTTAGTAGCAATCAAGAGAATCTTCAGGTACCTCAAGGGCACTCCAAGATTAGGCCTTTGGTATCCCAAGGATGCTGGATTTGATTTGATTGGATATTCGGATTCAGATTATGCTGGATGCAAGATTGACAGAAATAGCAGAACAGGAAGCTGTCAATTTCTTGGTGGGAGGTTAGTGGCGTGGTTCAGCAAGAAGCAGCATTCTGTATCTACATCAACCACTACACCATAGATCACATATTGCAACACCACAAATTCATTGCCTTAAGGCCTATTTTCGTTGCAGTAGAGTCTATGGCAACGAATGTGAAAATTTTCAACGTTGCATCCGCTCCTGTTGCAATAGATCGATTTAGCAACGATTTGAGTACCATATTGCAACATTAAAAATCACTACAATAAAGGCATGTAGCAACATTTTATAGTCTTTAGCAACGTTTAAAAATCATTGCAGTAGCAAATGGTTGGCAAACAAATCACTTTAAGGCAACATTTCTGAGACCAATTGCAATGATTTTTTATAGATTAATGCAACATATTTTGGCCCTATTGTAACATTTTTTTTAAAAAAAAAATAGTATGTTCATGCTGGAAATACCATAAATAAGGCAATTTATAGCCAAAATTCCAAGCATCATCATTTCATAAACCAAGGCAACTTTATGCCAAAAATCCAAGTACACATGTTTTGTTCAAAGTTAAATAAAGTTACAATTCTTATACATCAATTTTTTTAACAATAATTACATCGGTAAACCAAAATAAAGTTAAAAACTACAAATTTCTGCTTCGATTTTACATTAAAAGGAGAAATGACTATATGTTATTTGTTATTCTTGACTTGTGTTGTCCTCATGTGGTCTTGCGTTTCTTGGCAGATGATGTGCTCGCCTGAGTCTCTTCCTTATTTGCATCTTCTTCATTTGCGATAGGAGTGTGGTTGCATTCGAGGACTGCGAGGCGTGGCCATCCTCTTTGCCTCCTAGGCGGTGCCATGTTGGACGTCTTGTTTTTATGCGCCTATCAAAATTATTTACCCCTAATGGAAAACATAACCCAAGAATTTACACACTGGAAAAATGATTAAACAATTAAACTGACTGAGCAAAAAAAAAACAGAAAGGAAAGAATTAAAGTCGAGCATGACAAAAAATTCCTGACTGAGGTCAGTTGCAAAAGGGACTTTATTGTTTATTATCTAAATAAAATAATGAATAGCAGTACATCTAAAACATGGTAAAAGATTTACGTGGAAAAATAGGGACTCTCACATATCAAAGGAAAAAGTAAGCATTATCGTAGTTCAAGCAAAGAATTACAAACAGCCTTACCTTGCTTTGGTCTTTGCTCGCTCCACTGGTTTTCATATTAGCATCCTAATGAACATCATAAAGTAAGAATATAATATCTCAGGTCAATATGAGTAAGTTTTGGAAGTAGAAGAAATTAACCAATTCCGCTTCAATGGTTGACAAGACAGAACTTGAATAACAGAAAACATGTCACAATGAAACAATTATAATCATTAGCTGATTAGCATAGTCAAAAATATCGGAACTGTGATGCAGAAGATAATGGCGGCCTAGTTTGCAGGAACAAACCTGTTCATTTGCAGAAGGTGGAAGTCCACCAACATAAACCCGCCGAGCATGTCTAGTAGCCTAAAAATGTAGCATTCAAGTTAATGTTATAGAAGCCAGATACTATGCGCAGATACAAGATTATGATGGCTGTGATTACTACAAAAGGTAGGAGATCTTTATAACAACCTGCTGAGTCATTGCCTGAACTGGCATAATAGGAAGACCTCCGAACTGACCAGAAATTTGTAAGTATAAGGAGTAACTGAAAATTATTTGAAGTTTGCACAAAGGAAGTTTTTTACCTAGAAGAATGCACTTGTACCCACACACCACTATAACTGGTACAAGTACTTGTGTTACTTTCATGATACAATTAATTTGGTCGTAGCAGATTTTCAATATCTGTGAGATTGTCAGGAATGAATGAAGAACTTTGTATAAGTACCTACTTAGTGATTTTCTTGATACAGTTGAAGAATTGGGAATAAAAGAGCTATTGCCACCATACCTTGACCCAAGTCTCAACACTGATGATCTCAAAACATGAGTGAACTTTGCTTCAGGTGGTGCAGGATTTGATCCTTTAACATCCGATCTTGCGGTGCACATTTCAACCCTGCATACAACTTATTATTTTTAGCCTCTTGAAAGGGAATATTCAGATATTTCTAATCATTTTTTTTGTTTTCTCTTACTCTTATCAAAACATTAGTCAGTTATATCTTTATCAGATTAGATAGATTTGTTCAATGAGTACGTTGCAAAGCTGAAAGTGGCAGTGGGAGCTAAGACCACAAACACAATATTAAGCAACAGCCTGTTTGTTGTAGTATCAATAACATTACCAACACTTATTTCAATAATCCTATTAGGAGACTGCATTATGACTACTCTTCATATACTGATCTTCTTATCTATTCAGCATCTGGCTTTGTGCAGGTACACACACAGCACAAAACCACAAATTATGTTACTTAAGAAACATTACAACATTCACAATCTAATAAGAACTGTAGATCTTACAAATTGGGTGCTCGTTGAATCGGTGTATTTGGAATACCACCTATTGGATGTCTTCCATCACAGAGGACATTGCAAGGAGTACAAAGACAGTGCGCAGAAAATTACAATGAACTAGCACAATTATTCAACGTTAAATTGTCAGATGAATTGAAATCTCTTAACAACCGTCTTCCTGACACAAGGATGGTTTACCTGGATGTATACAATTCTTAGAAACAACAAACTTCAATACTTCAATTTTTTTCTACAGAAACATAACAAATTCTGCACAAACCACAGATGTGTCGCAACTATAATAAATTTCAGTTGGTTCAAGCCCATTGTCCTTTGAAATCTTCTTTTTTGAAGTATACATTTACAGCAAAATACAAACACAAGCTAATACAAAACACAAACTAAGAGCAAAATAACAATTTAAAACCCCTAATTAACAAAATTAAATTAGAATCCCTAATTTTAAATTAACAAAATATCAATGTAAAAGCTTGTTTAATATAAACGAACAGAAAAAATCCTATAAATCGATTTAAATACAAGCACAAATTAACATATAAACCCTAATTGATAGATGCAAAATTCATCTGAAAGCAAATTTTAAAATTGATTTAGGGAAAGAAGATACCTTTTTCGAGATTGAGTGTTCGAGCTTGAGTGTTCTTTGAATTCGAATCTTCCAGGTAGAGTCGATTTTGATCTCTCTCTCTCTCTCTCAGTAACCTTGTGTCTCTCTCCCTTGTCTCTCTTGAAATCTCTCTCTCTCTCTCTCTCGCCTTATCGCTCTCTCTCTCGCCTTATCTCTCTCTCTGTAAAGTTTGTGTCTGTGTTGTGTGTGCTTGTATATGCTTAGTCAATTGTTTTTTTTTCAGTCAAAACTCTTTTACAAAGCCCGGCAAAACAAATTGGCAAGCCTGCTTAAGAAGCCCGCCAATTGTCCCCCAAAAATTTCGAAACTTTTTGCAACGTTTATCTATTTTCGTTAAAATTTAATCCGAACTTTGCTTAAAATTTATTCAATTGTAACGATTTTAAAAAACATTGCAATACCTCTAAATTTGTCAAAACTTGTAAGTCAATTGCAACGATTTTTAAACAATTTTTTCAGTTAGTGTTGCAATAGCAATTCTACGGTGTAGTGAACTGCAGAAGCTAAATACAATGCAGCTGGAAGTTGATGTGCTCAAATTCTTTGGATGAAGAATCAACTAATGGATTATGGTTTGGAGTTGTCCAATATTCCTATTTATTGTGATAACACTAGTGCCATAGCCATCTCAGATAATCCAGTTCAACACTCGAGGACGAAGCACATTGATATCAGACATCATTTCATCGGAGAGCATGTTGAAAAGGGTACTGTGAAGTTGATCTATGTTCCAACAGAAAAGCAACTTGTAGACATTTTTACGAAGCCACTAGATGAAGCAACCTTCAACAGGTTGGTAAGTGAATTGGGAATGCTAAATCTTGTATGTTAAACTTACTAGTTTTTACATTTTCAAGGTGGTTAAATTTCGCATCTTGTGACCGTAGCTTTCATTGTTACTGTCATGAGAAGTTACTGTCGTATGTGCTATTTGTTTATTTTACAGCATGTTTGCTATGACTATGCTAAATTCTAATTGCATGCGTGTCTTAATTTAAATAATGAGTGGTCACGTGACATTAACTTGTAACTTAAGCCTGCCTGTGACGAGTAGTCGTGTCATTTGAAATGACCGCGCGTATTTGTCAGTCTTTTTAATTTAGAGTTTAATTACTTTATTAAAAAGAAGTGGTTGGGTAGCTCTAGAGTCACTTAATGTGTTATAAATAAGACCGAGGCCAAACCCTTAGTTCTCACTTAACACACTTAAGAAAACTCAAGAGACAAAAATGAGTAAGAGGAAGGCTGAAAAGTTGTCCACTTCCAAGGCGCCTACCACATAAGAGAAGTAGACCACAGTTGCTGAGCATCCCCTCAAGCCTTTCCATGATGCGCTCAATGCATATCTGGATAAGAAGGGGATCACAGACGAGAAAGAGATCGAGAAGATTGTTGAGAAGCTGACAGTGGAAGCTCTTGAAGAGCTTAATAAGAAATGATTATCAGTTCTTAAGAACTATTTGTATTTTAATTTTTATTTTTTATAAAAAATAATCGTTTCATCTTCTCCTATCTTGCATGCTTCTCATTACATTCTTGATTATTTGCACTGCATGTGACTGTTCGTGTGTATGGATGTTTGTGGATGTGTGCTAAAGTAACGAATATGTGATTAATTCGATTAAAATGTTAATTGGTAATTTTAACTTAAGCAATATGCAAAGTCGTTTAAAATTCATGACACAATTTATTTCCGCACAAGTTGCTGTCCTGAGTAAAGATGCTGTCAAAATGTGTATCGACAGCAAGTTTCTTAGACATCACAGTAAAAAAGACTTTGTCATGAAATTTAAAGGAAATTGTAAAAATTGCTTAATGATGACAGTATGTTTCTGCGACGATATTTCTATCAAGCAAAACTCGCTGTCATCCTCTCAAAATTACTAACGAGTTTGTTACAGCGCACAGGTTATTGTCAAAATTAGTGGACCGATTTAGTTGGGATTTTACCTCCACGATTTACAGCCACTAAAAAGTAACCACCCACGACACCACGTGACTGAGTAATGGGCTAAGACAGTGCTACTTTCCCCTTTCTCAGTAAATACATTTACTACTTTCGTGTAAACAACTGTCAAACACACAAACACACAACTTTCAACAAGAGAACTCTTCTCTCAAAAGCTGAAACTTCTCTTCTAGACTTAAAGCGAAAAAAATGGCACCCAAACAAACCTCTTCTCAAATAAACTATGCCGGTATTCTTACTGCTGAAGATGTTGGTGAAGGTTTTAAAGGACTCGTATCCTTTATCAACAAGTCCTATCTGGGTCATGCTATAACATCTAAACCACCAATAGACCCAGAAAGACTTAAAGAATTCTGGAAAACTGCCAACGTTCCAGGAGGTGCAAGTAATGACACCATAAAATGCACAATCAAAGGTGTTACTCGCACTCTCACAATTAAAGGCATTAATGAAGCTTTGGGAACTGGACTGCAAGCTAAAGAATCATACAAGGAACTTGCAAGTGATGAAACCCTAAAGAAGTTTTTCTTGAAAATTGGGTATTCTAGTCATGTTCTTGAAGAGGGTACATCAAAGTGGTACTCAACTGGTGAAATGGACAGAAAGCATCTGAGAAAAGAATGAAGAATGATTTTTGATGTCATAGTGAAGGTTTTCTCAACCAAAACCACTAGCTGGAATGGTATTCCCTCATACATTAAGAAGCTCACTCACTCTCTAGTCCATGGATACAAAGTGGATGTTGGAAAGCTAATTATGAGCCAACTCAAGTTAGCTCTAAGCATGAAGGTACACATCTGTCCTCGCTTTCTTACAATGTGTTTGAATGAATTGTTTGGTGTTGATAATGATGCATCTCTCACTATGAGTTGCAATGTTTAGAAAAGAAATACACACACAACACTCAATACACTTGATTCTAACTCACATATTCCACTCTGTTTCACCAAGCACATGGCTGATCAAGAGCCTAATCTTGATGTCAAACTACCCTCTGGGTATGTTATTTTCTCTCTTGAGAATGAGGCTGAATTAGACCCAAATTCAGCTAACCCGCATTCTACTGCATTCATACCAATCAGATCTTCCAGACAAACCAAAGCCACCAAATTAGCCCTGCAAGAATCCAAGAAAAGACCCTTGGAAACTGGTGTTTGTGGTAGTTCTGAGAATGTTGAGGGAGAAACTGCACAAGATGCAGCAAATAAGGATGTTAGTGAAAGTGAACCCACAATGGTTCCTCTTGAGCCTAAGAAGAAGAGAGCTAAGAGGAGCACAACCACTGTCAGCCACCCTACAGTCTCACAAAAGGCTGTAGAGGATAAAATGGAATCAAACACATCCCTAGGTGCTTCTTCTCAACAAGAAGTATCTATTGAAACTGGCATGTCTCCCAAGGCATCCTATAAAGAGTCAGCACAACCTCATGTAATCACTCATGAGGAGCCAATACTTGCAGAAATGCACACTGAGTTAGGACACAGTGAGGGTCATGAAACTTTTACTTTTGATGTTCCATAAGTTACCTCTCTGGAACAGCCAAAAATCTCTTCTATACCATCACCTTCTTTATTCTCTAAGCCATCAATTGTTTCTTCACAACAACCTAGAGAAGGGGACAGTTCCAACCCTTTAGGTTTTAATCATCGATCTCAAGTCATGGATGTGCCCCCATCAAGTGGTCCATAAGAACCCATTTCTCAAAGTGAAATGGATACCACTCACTCAAACACTGAGCAAGATCAAGATGGTACTTTGCCAGAAAATGAAACAGCCAACATCTTGGTCGAACTCCAAAAAGCAACTGACCTGTCGGAAGTTGCTGTCACAGCCTCAGCTGCTGTCAAAGACACCACAAAAGTTGCTGTCAACCCTCAAGTAGATAGTAACATTTTGGGTAAAGATGTTGTCACCTCTACTCAACCTGATCATGATACAATAACTGTTGAAGATGCTTCAGATGATGATCAAGAAACTCTCTCAGCTTTTAAGGTAAGATCTAAACTCTCTACTTCTTCAACTAAAATGCATGTAAGTACTGCTCATACTCATGCATCTAGGATGAGTGAGGGAGTGAAAAGAAAAAGAGAGATAAAAGAAAAGAGAGGTGAGCATAAAAATGAGAGGCAGCCAAACGAGCTGGCAAAAGGTGAGGGACTTGAGCATGTCCATAGTGAAACTGAGCGAACCAAAGGCATTAGGCCTTGATAGTCATTATGTGAGGAGTGATGAGATCACTCGGAAAAACAATGAGCGTGTGAGAAACCCTATAGCCTCCTTGCCTCAGTCTTTTCCTTTGTCTCTAAAAAGGTTAAGGTCTGATGGTCCTTCTAAATAAGCTGATTCAAGGTTGAAATCCCTTGAGGGAAGATGTGCATCCATGGAAGCTAAACTTGATACACTGTCCACATTGGTAGCTACTGGTTTTGCTTAGATTCAACAAACTCTTCTATCATTCTCTGTTACCCTTCGTGCTGCCAACTCAAATAAGGGGGAGAAAGTGGTAAAGATGGTAGATCAGAATCAGGAGAAAGATGAAAATCAGAATAAAGCAAATCAGGTAGAGAAGGAGAAACAAGGTGGAGCTACAGGTGAGGGGGAGCTAAGAAGTGAGGGGGAGCAAGTTGTAGAAAAAGATGGAGATGAAAGTGAGGGGGAGCAAGAGAAAGAAGAAAGAAACTTTGGTGAAGAACTAAAGGCAACAGGAAGTGGTGACTTGATTGAAGATGTTTTGAATGGTGAGCCAGTATTGCTAAATAAGGAGATATTGAAGCAATTAAAGAAAAATCAGAAGCCTGAGAGAACAGTATTGCCACCGCTGAAAATCAATGAGCCAAATCCTGAAGAAGTTGAAGCTCCATCCCAGAAGTTGTAGAGGGAATGGAGAGAAAAAGAAAAACAAAATGCTCTGGGTAAAGGCAAAGGCAAAATGCCTGAGTATGTAGACTCTACTACTAGAACTACTTGGTCAAATGGAAGTGAATATGCCCTTGAAGATGCAGAAGCCATGATGGTTGAACACATGGAGAGTACGTTGAGCAATCAAGATGAAGAATTCAGTAGTTTGGTGGATGGTTCAATTAGTGAAGCAAGTGGAGTCTTTACAAAATTGGTACCAATACTGAAGATCAAAATAATAAGTATCTCTGTGCAAATCAACTTGGAAAGAAGATGTGTTGTTCAAATTTATCTGAGTAGCCGTTTGACCATATTCATCACAATGCAACTTTTACAAAGTTTGCAGGCAAGAGTACTCCAGATTCTTGGATGTTAGGAATAATTCATAAGTTGTGATGTTAAGAATAGAATTTACACATTATACTTCTTGTAATCCTGATCTTATAAAGGATTTAGCACTGTATATAGGATTTATGTGTAAGACAGTTATCTGTATAGTTTAGTCAGGAATGAACAGTGTATCAGAGAATACATGTCAGGAACAAAGGGCAAATCCTGATGATGGTCCAATACTGATGGTTGATCAGATACTGATGCAGTGTACAGATCCTGATATCAGTCGTGTTACTGATGATGTCATTATGGATGCTACAGAAACTGGCAAGTGCTATAAAACAGGATCGTTGTTTGAAGAACAAGCAAGAAGATATTATGAAGGAAAGAGTTTTCTATTGAAGGAAACTATCGACTAGAAGGCAGAACATTGTCATGTATAGATTATATCTTTCTGTTATTAGTTGATAGGTAGCATTATAAATACTCTCTCAACATCATTGTAAAGAGTGTAGCTCGTGAGGAAAAAGTTCGAGTGCGTAGCTCTGTATAAGGTTTGTATTCGAGAGTTCGAAACAAACAAGAGAGAGAGATTTGTTTTGTCAGCAGCTGCTAAAGGTATTGTACACCTTTGGTAGAGTTTGTATTTGATCTTATTAATACAAACAAGAGTTTGATTCATTCGTTTATTCTTGTTCATATAATCAAGCAAAAATCAGACACGATTATATAACTTGTATTCAACCCCCCCTTCTACAAGTTATTCGAGTTAACAATTGGTATCAGAGCAGGTTGATTTCGAGTAATCATAAAGATCTGCAATCATGTCTGGTTACAAGGATGGGAATACTAAAATTCCTATGCTCAAGAGAAACGAATATACTCTATGGGAAGTAAAGATGTTGCATCATCTGGAAGCAACAGATCCTGATTATCTTGACAGAATCAGAGATGGACCTTTTGTTCCAACAAAGGTCGTTGGACAAGCAACTGTTGATGGTGTGGTTGTTCCAGAACATACAGCAGAGAAGCCAAAATCTGAATGGTCAGATAAGGACAAGGAGAATGTTCTCAAAGATGCTAAAGTGAGAAACATATTATTCAACAGTCTTGATTCTGTTCTCACTAACTATGTTCTCTCTTGTAAAACTGCTAAGGATATATGGGACAATCTTAAGGTTCACTGTGAAGGAACTAAGCCTGTCAGGAAGAATATGAGGACATTACTTATACAACAGTATGAGTACTTTGAATCCAAGTCTGGTGAGTCACTTACTGATACCTTTGATAGGTTTACAAAACTCATCAATGAGATGGCCATGCATGGTAAATATTATGACTTGGAGGATATGAATACAAAGTTCATGAAAGCTTTGCCTGATTTCTACAATGAGAAGATATCTGCGATCGAGGAAGCTAATGATCTGGATGAGATTTCATTAGAGGCAGTATATGGAAAATTGAGAGCTTATGAACTTGACAAACAGCAGAAGAAGAGCAGGAGTGAAGGAAAGATGAAGACTATTGCACTTACTGCTCAATCTGAAGTTAAGAAGCTTCCTGAAGAACAGCATGAAGAGATTGCTGTAAAGAATTCAAGGAAGAAGAAAAGCAAAGAAAGTTCTGAGTCAGAGACTACTGATATGGACTCTGACAACAATGATTCTGAATCTGATATGCAAGAACTCTTTGCTATGTTTGCTAAAGCTTTCAAGAAAGGAAGATTCAACAGGAGAAGATTTAGCAAAGGACCTTTTCAAAAGAAGGAGGAGAAGAAGAGTGACAAAAGCAAAAGTACAATTGTCAAGCTTGATAAGGCCAAGATCAAGTGCTTTAACTGCAGCGAGCTTGGACACTTTGCTAGTGAGTGTAAGAAGCTTAGGAATTCAGGAAAGGGTAATGCACTTATGGTCACACAGAAGGATTGGGCTGATTCCAGTGACTCTGAAGATGAATTGGATTATGACAACATTGCATTGATGGCCAATAGTTCAGACAAACCTGGATCTCCAAAGAAAACTTCTCCATCCTCTGTTAAGGTATCACTTCACTCTCTTGATTCATTTGATAGCTTAAATTCTGATGAAATTAGATCTATCCATGCTGAGTTTAAGAATCTTATGACTAATTTTAGAATTCTTACTTGTGAAAGAGATGAACTTAAGGTTAAGAATGATAAATTAGTTGATAGAAATAATTTTCTTGAATCTGAATTAATTCAAATGGAAGAATACAAGTTAAGTTCTGATAAAGCTAAGCATGATTATAGTGTAATTCTTGAGGCTTATGACTATGTCAGAAAAGAACTAGAAGAAGAGAGAGATGTGATTAAGATCATTAACAATTCCAGTAAGAAGACAATAGAAATCTTTCAGAGTGGAATTCGTGGTAAGGTTAATGGTTTAGGTTTTGATAAGGCTAGACAAGAAGAAAAAGTAGCTATTGTCAATGATGATAGTAAGGTAGAAGCTAACACATCTAAATCTGAAGGTAAGAAAATTGTTTCTGAAGCTAATCATGTTAAATTTGTTGATTCAAAAGGTACCCCTGTTGTACACAAAAGGATTAACAATAGTTATTCAGATGAGAAAGTGTTAGAGAAACCTAAGAATGTAAACATAGGGTTTCTGTCTAAGTCTCAGTTGAAACAGAGATTAGATGGTCTTTCAGAGTCTAGCAAGATCAAGAGAAATAGGAATGGAAAAGAAGGTATTAACAAAGAGAATAATTACAAGAATGTACCTGATGCACCTAGGAAAAAATGCTACAAGTGTAGAAATCATAATCATTTGGCCCTAGACTGCAATCAAAAACCTTCTTGGAAAACTGAGTCCAGATTCCCCAAGACTCAGAAAATTCAATACCAACCACAAAAAGCTTGTTATCATTGTGGTAGTTTACTTCATTCCATTTACATGTGTAGAGAATATCATGAACTGTATTATGACTATTATTCTTTGAAATCTGAAACTCCTAGTCAAAAACAGTTTGTGAAATCAGAGTCTAAAATTGACTCTGCAACATGTAAAATAAAAGCAAAATCTTCAAAGACTGTTGTCTCTAAATCTAGTAAGAAAGGATCCAATCAAAGTTGGGTCCTAAAAAATTCTAACTAGTTACTTTTTGTTTGCAGGGCACAGGAAAGAAGCATTCAATTATCTTGGACAGTGGATGCTCTGGACATATGACTGGAAAGAAGTCCCTGCTTACAAAGTTTGAGAGGAAAGCTGGCCCAGTAATATCTTTTGGAGATGGCAACAAAGGAGAAACTCTGGGATATGGCTCAATTATTTTGGGGAATGTCATCATAGAAAATGTAGCACTGGTTGAAGGCTTGAAACATACTCTTTTAAGCATAAGTCAACTGGGTGATAAAGGTTACAAATCAATCTTTGACAGAGAAGGATGCAAAATCTTGAATATGCAGAATGAAGACATTATTCTAACTGGTCAAAGACATGGTAACATATATGAAGCCAGCTTAAGTGATACATCTAAAGGAATTGTTAGATGTCTCTACAGCAAAGCAACAAGTGATGAAAGCTGGAATTGGCACAAGATGCTCTCACATCTTAATTTCAAGAAGCTTAATCAACTTGTTAAACATAATTTGGTGAGAGGCCTACCTCAGGCAAATTTTGTGCAGGATGGACTTTGTGATGCATGTCAGCTTGGAAAGCAAAGAAGAACCACTTTCAAGAGCAAGACTGAAAATTCAATTACTGAACCATTTCACATGCTACATCTTGATCTGTTTGGTCCAGTAAACATTATGTCTATCAGCAAGAAAAGATATGCTCTAGTTATGGTGGATAATTTCACAAGGTTCACATGGGTGTTCTTTCTACACAAGAAGGATGAAGCTCCTCATCAAATCATTGAACTCATCAAGAATATTCATAATAACTCTGAGTACAAAGTCAAAGTACTTAGGAGTGACAATGGTACAGAATTCAAGAATTCTACAATGGAGGGGTTTTGTGCAGACAATGGAATCACTCAACAGTTTTCTGCACCTGGTACACCTCAACAAAATGGTGTAGTGGAAAGAAAGAACAGGACTCTCATAGAGGCAGCAAGAATCATGCTTGCAGATGCAAAACTTCCAACCTACTTTTGGGCAGAAGCTATTAACACTGCATGTTTCGCTCAGAACTGTACCTTGGTAAATAGTCATGGAAAAACTCCCTATGAGATGATCAAAGGAAAGAAACCAAGTGTGAAATATTTTCACATCTTTGGATGCAAATGCTATGTCCTAAAAGTTCATCCAGAACAACTTGGAAAATTTGAAGCCAAATCGGATTAAGCAATTTTTCTAGGATATTCAGCATCTAAGGCCTTCAAAGTTTATAATCTCAGAACTCACGTTGTTATGGAATCAATTCATGTTGCATTTGATGATAAGAAATTTGGAATTTTGCAAACTGATGAAAGCCATGACGAATTGGAATTTGAAAATCTGAAGAATTCTGAGATACTCTCAAGTGATGATGAAGGTTCTCCAGAAGGAATTTCTATTGCTTCTCAAAGGAATGCTACTGTTGAGGGGGAGCAAATAAATCAAAGAGAACACAGTGATCATCAGGAGCAGACTAGTCTTTCAGAATCTATTCCATCAGGAATTGACGTTTCAGAGTCTACTCCATCAGGAACTGACCTTTCAGAGTCTACTGAGGAAAGATCAGTAACTAGCAGCAATATGGAATCTACTGATTCTATTGATCAAAGGAGAGTTTTTGAAGGTAGAGAGAATTCTTCTACAAGGGATACCACTAACTTAGGGGGAGAGACTAGCAGAGTTAATTTACCACCTGTTAGAAAATGGACAAAGGATCATACTGAAGATTTGATAATTGGTGATCCAAATAGTGGTGTTCGAACTAGAAGATCAATTCAAAATGAATGCTTGTATAGTTGCTTTCTCTCAAAGAATGAACCTAAGAAGGTTGAAGAAGCCTTACAGGATCCTGATTGGGTAATTGCAATGCAGGAGGAGTTAAATGAGTTTGAGAGAAACAAAGTTTGGAAACTGGTACCAAGACCTAAAGATAGATCTATTGTTGGTGCAAGATGGGTTTTCAGAAACAAGCTAGATGAATCTGGTATGATTGTAAGAAACAAAGCAAGACTGGTGGCCAAGGGTTATTCTCAGGAAGAAGGCATTGATTATGATGAGACCTTTGCACCTGTAGCAAGATTGGAAGCAATCAGAATGTTTCTTGCATTTGCAGCTCATTCAAAATTCAAGGTATACCAGATGGATGTAAAGAGTGCTTTTCTAAATGGCAAACTTGATGAAGAAGTGTATGTAGAACAGCCACCTGGATTTGTTGATCCAAAGTTTCCAAATCATGTCTACAAACTTGACAAGGCACTCTATGGACTAAAGCAGGCACCAAGAGCATGGTATGAGACTTTGTCTAAATTTCTTCTTGAAAATGGCTTCACAAGAGGTACAATTGACAAAACTCTATTCTTTAGAAAGATAAAAGGTGAATTGCTTTTAGTTCAAGTTTATGTTGATGATATTATTTTTGGTTCTGCTAATGAAAAGTTGTGTGCTAAGTTTAGCAAGCTTATGCAGTCTAAGTATCAGATGAGCATGATGGGTGAACTAAATTATTTCTTAGGCTTGCAGGTCAAACAGACTGAGACTGGTATTTTCATTAATCAGTCAAAGTATATCAAAGATCTTTTAAGAAGGTTTGACTTTCAAGACTATGCAGTTGCAAAAACACCCATGGCAACAGCCACTAAACTAGACTCTGATCCTAAAGGAAAGAGTGTGGATAATACTAGTTATAGAGGCATGATAGGCTCATTGTTATATCTAACTACAAGTAGGCCAGATATAATGTTTTCTACCTGTTTATGTGCTAGATTCCAAAGTGATCCTAAGGAATCTCATTTAATTGCTATGAAGAGAATTTTTAGATATCTCAAAGGAACTCCAAATCTTGGTTTGTGGTATCCTAGAGAATCTGATTTCTTTCTAATTGGCTATTCAGACTCTGATTATGCAGGGTGTAAGATAGACAGGAAAAGCACTACAGGTACATGTCAATTCTTGGGAAATAGATTGATTTCTTGGGCAAGCAAGAAGCAACAATCTGTTTCAACCTCAACCGCAGAAGCTGAGTACATAGCAGCAGGCAGTTGTTGTGCACAGCTCCTTTGGATAAGAAATCAGTTGCTGGATTATGGTATGACACTTAGTAATATTCCTATGTTTTGTGATAATATTAGTGCTATTAAAATTGCAGAAAATCCAGTTCAACATTCAAGGACTAAGCACATTGATGTCAGGTATCATTTTATTAGAGAACATATTGAGAATGGTACTGTGGAACTTCATTTTGTTCCTACTGACAAACAGCTTGCAGATATTCTAACTAAACCACTTGATGAGACTACATTCAGTAGACTAGTAAGTGAGTTAGGAATGTTAAATTTTTAGATCTTTAACATCTGCAAAAGTAGCAAGGTATGTTGTTCTTAGCTTATAGACTTGATATTCCTGTCAGGATCTATATTTGATTGTTAAATGCTTTAGCTATAACACTTTGCCTTGATAAATTTCAGTATGATAGACTTGTTAATAATCATCAGGATTAGATTTGTTATCAGGATGCTGACGTCATCAGTATTGTGTCAGTATCAGGATTATGAAAATTGTTTCAGATCCTGACGTTTACTTTGTGTAGTAATCTAATTCTGTGATGTGTTAAGTCTATAGCAGCAAGTTTTAATATTTGCATACTGATAATTTATACATCATTCAAAAATCAAAAGACAAGTAGATAACAAGAAACTGTATTTTCATTAATAGAAATCATTACATGGAAATGAAATACAACATCTTTCTGTCTAAATTTCTATTGATAATTCTATACTTGTCTATTGATATGAACTCTGAGGTACAGGACAAGGAGCATCTCAAGAAATCCATCAGGGGATGAAAGCCTCGTTTGCTCTTGGATTCCTTGTCTGGGCGACTTGAATGAGAGCAGCTAACTTAAATGAATAGCATCTCCATCAAGATCAACCTCAGACTCTCGGCCAAATTCTTCATCCTCAAGTTTTGAGGAGGTTAGGGGAAGATTGTATCCAACAGATGGATGTTCTAGGAGAAACCTCTGGATATTTTCGAAAACCAATCCATTCATGATTAGTTCGATGAGAAGAGTCATTTGTTCAAAGAGATGATCAAGAATAGGATGTTCATTGATCAAGAAAAATCTGGAAAATGGGTTTGAAGGAATTTTTGGTTTGAGAAGCATTGTTGAGAAGAAAAGAAATTGAAAGGTTATGGAGAATGGCATAAGGCGTCTGGTTCTTTTAAAGAAAGACGTGAGAAGCTGAATAGTCACTTGGAAGTTTTAATGAAGTCAAATGCTAATTATTGCGTGTGACTGTATTTCTTGTTTTCAAGAAATATTGAAAATATCTAACCAATTGATTTTTGTTCAGATTAATTGTTTATTTCTTTTTTAGATAAAAGAAAAATGCCACGTGGAAAACTCCATATTAAGTCTCTGATGATATTGGTCAGGATTTCATGTGTGACCATCAGGATTTGAAAATTATATTTTTAAATCACATTGCATTTTGTGATTATTTTGATGAGAGGTCATCAGGAAAAGGAAGCTGATCAGTATTGCTTATTTATACCATGATTTATTTCATGAAAATCAATTTTGGATTTTATTTTCCAAAAATCGTGGGTAACCGCATTTTTCAGGGACTGACACCTGTCAATCTACGTGTCAACGTGGGATAGTGGTCTGAAAGATTTGTGAAATATATTTGTTTTGAAACTCTAATCGTGTAATTGCTTTCTCTAATTTTACATTCTCTAAAGCAAAAATCACTCTTGAGTTTTCAAAATCACTAATCCATTTCAAGAATTTTTCAAGTTTCTTTTCAGATCAAAAATGGCAGCTCAGAGAAGATTACCTAAATCAGTAGCCTTCAAGTTTGGTGACTTTGATTTTATGACAAACAATCATGTTGCAGCTATCACCAACAAGGAAGGAGTATCATCTGATTTTCATCCAATCATGGACTTTCTGGCATATGGACCATTGAGTTATGCATTGACAGCATCTCCACAGATTAATCAAGTAGCTGTTTCACAAGCTTGGAAGAATGCTGAGGTAATTGATTCTACTCAGAGTCAATCAGGTAAGATTGTTCTACATTTAGGACAAGATTCATTTGACATTACTGAATCTGTTGTTAATTCAGTACTTTGCTTACCTGTTACTGATAGTTATGAGAATGTACCATCTGATGATAATATAAGAACTATGTTGTCTGAATTAGGTTATAGTGGACCTCTAGATAACATGAGCCAGTTGAATAGGTCTTTTCTTAGAAAGGAATGGTCTTTTTACTTTGATCAAATTGCTAAATGTTTTATTGGCAAATGTAGTTCTTTTCAGCAAATTACTTCTGTTACATCACATATTGCTTATAGTTTACTTTATGACAGAGTAATCAACATTGGTCATATTATCTTAAGTCAGATGAGTATTAAACTTGGGTTAAGAGATCAAAACAGGAAAATGGTTTATTATCATAGATTTATGCAATTGTTTATTAACCATTTTATTCCTGATGTTGAAACTAGATTTGGTAGAGAACATTGTGTTTCTTCTTATGAACAGCAAAAGAGAATTTTCTCTGACATTACAAAGAAGGACAATGAAAAGAATCTAGATGAAATACCTGCAATTCATTATCCACATCATGTTCAGGTAATTCTTAAAACTCATCTTCCTACTTTCTACAATTCTTCTTTCTTTTGTGGTGAAATGGCTCAGGAATCTCAATTGGAGGAGAACCCACCTGTGTCTACCCAAGTAGCCCAAAACATTATAGTCTCTGAAACAATTCAAGAACCAAATTTTGATCCACAGCCTATTGTTTCAAAGAAACCAACCTCTGGTGTTTCTCAAAAGACATCAGTTGTAAGGAAGAGAAGATTTGTTGTGTCAAGTAGTAGTAGTAATTCTAGTGAAGATGATGATGATTTAACTCTTGCTGAGAGAGCAGAATTGAAGGCTGCAATTCAACTTTCTTTGTTAGCACAAAGAGATGAAAAACCTAGTCACAGCCAGGCTGCAGTCTCTCAAAAGACTGTAGTTCTTAAAAAGGGAAAACAGTTACTAGATACTGACTCTCAAAAGACTGTGTCTATTGAACAAAGATCTCATCCCAAGATCACTTCTGTGTCTACACCTCTTGAGTCTTCTCAGGATAAATATTTTGCTCACTATATCAGGAGAACAAGGAGAAAGATTCAATTGTCACCTACACACACAGAGTCTAGTCCAACTAATATCATGCAGGTTTCTACACATCAAGCTACATCTATGTCAGTATTTGACAAGAGAGATCTGGATATTGATTCTTCATGGGAAACTACATTATCATACAGACTGGCTATGGGACTAATTTCTCTCAAAGTGAAGTTGTCAAGGCCTGTTCTAGACTTTCTGGTTGAAAGAGTACCAAAACTTTTATTTCCAGATGAATATGGACTTCTACATCAAAGACTTGACTTAATGAAGATGTATTTCTATGTGTCTGTCAGAAGACAATTAGTCAAGAAATTTGGACTCTCGAAGCATGGTGCACTTCAATCACTTCATGCATATTTATTTGACAAGGATGTCATTATTGAAGATGCTTCAGCTCAAGGTGAACAACTGGAGGAAGTAGATAGAGGGAAGCAGTCAACAGAAGATACTATTGCACCAGTGGTGAATAGTAGGAAAGATCAGATCACAGTCACTGTAACACAAGAACCATCTAGTCAGAGGAAGGATGACTCAGGAGCTGTGATAGCTGATGTTGAAAGGACTTCTGTGATGACTAAGAATGCAAGTGAGATACCCTATGATATGGGAGGAATGACTTTGGTTGATTTTTCTGAAGATCAAACAAATTTTGTTCAGTCAGAGTCTATCCACCTTGAGGGTGTGTCTCAGCAAACAACACTTAAAGACGGTGATGTACTAACTATGGTGTCTAATGAAGTATTACTGAAGACATCAGAGTCTAGTAAAGAACCTGAAAGTGGTATACTGGAGCCTGTAGTTTCTGAAAGGAAAGAAGATGATTGTAAGGGTTCAGAGACTATAGCAGCTCACTCCTTGGAGAAAACCTCAAGCCACATGCCAAATGAGGAACCCTCTCTCCATGTGAGTTCAGGTATAAAAACTTCTTCTAAACTCTATTTTTCTGTAGGTCATGAGAGCACTTATCTAAATTTGAGTGATACACTTGAAAAGATGGACTTAGATCCACAATTTGAGCGGCTGGCTCCTGACCAGGCAAAAGGTGAGGTAGAAAGAGTGTTGACTTTAGTAAGTCAAAGTGAGAATGAGGGTATGGATGATCAACTCCATAGTGAGGGAGAGAAAATTAGGAAACCATCATTTGATTTCTGGGATCAGGTTTTTCCTGAATCTTGGTCTGAAAATTTGGGTATGGATGCTGGTACTTATTCATTCATCAAAATGTATCAGAAGAATGACCTAGCACATCACAATGCAAAGCCAGAAGTTAAAGCTCAGAAGCAAAAGGAGAGGCTTGCAGGAATCATTAACAGAAGAGGTGCCAGGATAAAGCAATCTCTTGATACATATGTACCAGATGAAGATCCTAATGATCCTAGTGTTCCTTTGTATGTACTTCCAATATCAGCTAGAATTGAGACATCAACAGTCTCTGATCACTCTAAGGAGGAGTCAGGATTTGAAGATGTTAGTACATAGAATACTGGTGAAGGAGATGATGATCATGTTTCAGTTCCAGAACAGAAAGATGAAGATGTTGATATTTCTAATCAGGTTTTATTACTTGAATATCATACAAATCAAGCAACTTCTTCTACAAGACTTGAAGATACAGTTCTATCTGATTCTGATACTAAAGATACTAGAAGCACTTCCAACATTGAAGTTCATTCTGATGTTTTGAAAGATATTCAGAATTCTCAAATTGATATTCAAACAAGACTTCAATCACTTGAAGATAACCAAGTCACAATTATGGAAAATCAAGCAGTTCTTATGAATCTCATTTGTTTTGTTTCTGAATCTCTTGGAATTAATGTTGCTGATGTCAAAAAGGGGGAGATAAAGACAATTCAAAGACAACAACAACAACATCACCAAACTGAGGATGATAAAGCTGGAGGAGATAAAGATCAGACAAAGGGTAGTAAAAAGAAGAACTAGCAGGAGTGACAGTGGTGAATCTCAGCTAGGAAGTGGTAAAGGAAGAGCAGCATTAATAATTAAAATTCTTTCTTCTAAGTACTAGATAAACGTCTACATCTGAGAAGGAGGTACTTAACTTCATAATTCTACATTCATAAATTCTATTCTGGTTGTATTGTTATATGTTTTGACATCCACAACTTAGATTTATGCTTCAGATTTTAAAGCATAAATAGGGGGAGATTGTTAGGAATAATTCATAAGTTGTGATGTTAAGAATAGAATTTACACATTATACTTCTTGTAATCCTGATCTTCTAAAGGATTTAGCACTGTATATAGGATTTATGTGTAAGACAGTTATCTGTATAGTTTAGTCAGGAATGAACAGTGTATCAGAGAATACATGTCAGGAACAAAGGGCAAATCCTGATGATGGTCCAATACTGATGGTTGATCAGATACTGATGCAGTGTACAGATCCTGATATCAGTCGTGTTACTGATGATGTCATTATGGATGCTACAGAAACTGGCAAGTGCTATAAAACAGGATCGTTGTTTGAAGAACAAGCAAGAAGATATTATGAAGGAAAGAGTTTTCTATTGAAGGAAACTATCGACTAGAAGGCAGAACATTGTCATGTATAGATTATATCTTTCTGTTATTAGTTGATAGGTAGCATTATAAATACTCTCTCAACATCATTGTAAAGAGTGTAGCTCATGAGGAAAAAGTTCGAGTGCGTAGCTCTGTATAAGGTTTGTATTCGAGAGTTCGAAACAAACAAGAGAGAGAGATTTGTATTGTCAGCAGCTGCTAAAGGTATTGTACACCTTTGGTAGAGTTTGTATTTGATCTTATTAATACAAACAAGAGTTTGATTCATTCGTTTATTCTTGTTCATATAATCAAGCAAAAATCAGACACGATTATATAACTTGTATTCAACCCCCCCTTCTACAAGTTATTCGAGTTAACATTGGAACCTTGGTACTGAAAAATTCAACAACCTTCAATGATAGTCTTATAGCACAAATCGAAAGGATGGTTGAAGACAAACTCCCTGAGGTGATTCAAAATCTTTATGGTGTGTGTTTCAGAAGGATCACATATGCAGGAGCAAGAAGGGTGGATTTCTTACCATTGGACAAAGGTTCTAGAATGAGCAATGAGACAATTATGACTGTGCTAAGATACTATCAAAGCACGAAGGCTAGTCAAAAACTTCACTTCTAACAGAAGAAATACAAGAGCACAAGCCTGGAGTTCAATCAAAAGAAAAGGAAACACAGTTGCAGCAACAAAGAAAAAGAAGCATGGAGCAGCCTTGACAAAGAAGCCCATTGATAGGAGAAAAGTAAATAGTTTTGAACTATTGAAAAAGTCAATTGATGGGAGCATAACATCCGTCTCTATGGAATTGGACACAGTTAGCAACAAAGTACTCAAGTATAATCTCAAGGACTGTGGAACTACAACCATTATTGTAGAACCAGAATTCACTATGGAGATACAAACTTCGCATATGGTAGATGAACTTGGTAAGCATTTCAGAACTGAAAAGGTAAAGAGAAGAATTGATTTCTTCATTCTGGAAAGGATGATCACTCTCATGGAAACAAACCAAAGTGTTTCCAGCAGTATCTTAGAGCAAATCAAAGAATATTATGCTAAAAGATATGCTGAATTGTATGAGAAGTATGGTGATTGGAGAACACATGATGATGCAGACCTGGAAGTAAGTTCAGATGGTGAACCAATGCCTGTTGTGAACATTACAGAAGCACATCGTCCCTTTACAAGGGCTGGCATGGCTGAATATGAAGCTGAACAAACTGCTCAGGCTGCTAGAGCTAAATCATCCAAACCTGCCAAACCTACCAAACCTGCCACACAAAGTGCTGAAGACCTTGAAGCTCAACTGAAGGAAAGCTATAAGAAGCTGAACAGACTGAACAGTGAGAGAGCAGGTTATCTGCCCTGTGTACTGGATGATCCTCTGAGAATCAAGGATCAAAAGCAAGAAATCTATGTTGATTGTTTTCACAAGCTGAAGACTAGTATACTGAAGGAGCTTTACTGGAAAGTGGTTGGATCATTTCATAAGCTCGAAATGCTAGTTGCATGGGAGCTAGAGGTTATATTTGATCAAAGGAGAGATGAAGATCCATCACTAGACAGAAAGAGGAGAGCATCACTAAATGCTTTTCCTGGAAGGAGATTCAAGATCATCCAAGGAATTCTGAAGTTCAGAACATACATGTATGATTTTGAAACTTGGTTTGATATGAAAGATGCTAAAATGCTTTCTTCTAAAGTGATTCAAGGGCACATTGAAGACATTGAAGATGATGCTAGATCACCAGAAGAAAAGGCTTTAGTTGAAGGCCTCAAGAAGGCAAAAATCGAAGCTCTCAGAAGAGAGGGAAAAATCTGAACTACTGGAGACTGCTAAATCAAGTTAAGTTAAACTCTGATTCGCTCATTTCATAGGAGCAATTGATTTACAATAAACTTTTTAGCTTCATGTTCAAGATTTTCCATAACATTTATCAGATATAGTTTCTTAACTGTTCTGATCTATGTTAGTTAAGTTGTCAGCATGTTTTGATTGTAAATTTGTTGTTATTGTCCATAAAAACAAATTGGGGGAGATTGTTGGGATTTATGGGAGATAACATAGAGACAACTTAACTATATTTCCCTGTAACTTAGCTTTTGCTAAGATGAACATACTGTCACAAGCCAGAGTAGGTCTTTGTAATCAAATAATTGCTGTCGCATAATAATTGTATGCTTTGGAAGAAGTTCATGCATTTGTTCAAGCCTCAAGGAATACATCCAGAAGACAGCAAGAATAAAGTTACTGTCACTCCATTGATAGTAAGGTTACATGAAGACAAGAGTTGCAAAGTCAAAGTTGAAGCCGCATCTGACAACAACATTGGCTGAATCATGGATAGTAACATTCTCACCTTGACAACAAGCCTGGAGTTCCGACAGCAACTTTGGCGGAACCTCGTACTATCGACTACTGAATATTCCTTCGACAGCAGACTCTGCGTTTAAGGTTACTATCACATTGAATTATTTGAATTGGGGATTTTTCTCAGTCAAAGTCCGTGACAGTTTATATGTTCAAGAAACAGATTTGCTACAACACTCTATATATTGTAGCAGACCTTCAAAGACTACGACAGAACCTCAAGAGATTCACAAGACAAGGATGGTCAATTCGAGGAGTATGTCATATCCACATCTATTAGAATTGTATTAGCTAGAAATAGAAAGAATCTAGGTTGCTTTACTTATAAGGTTTAACCTGTCTGTATAGCAATTTAGGAAAGTCACATGGGTGTGCAAATTGTAATGAGCCGCCACTTGAAAATGACAGCAGCTCAACCACCCATATGATAGAGACAACTGAGTATCTTAGTGTTAGGAATAATTCATAAGTTGTGATGTTAAGAATAGAATTTACACATTATACTTCTTGTAATCCTGATCTTATAAAGGATTTAGCACTGTATATAGGATTTATGTGTAAGACAGTTATCTGTATAGTTTAGTCAGGAATGAACAGTGTATCGGAGACTACATGTCAAGAACAAAGGGCAAATCCTGATGACGGTCCAATACTGATGGTTGATCAGATACTGATGCAGTGTGCAAATCCTGATATCAGTCGTGTTACTGATGATGTCATTATGGATGCTACAGAAACTGGCAAGTGCTATAAAACAGGATTGTTGTTTGAAGAACAAGCAAGAAGATATTATGAAGGAAAGAGTTTTCTATGGATGGAAACTATCGACTAGAAGGCAGAACATTGTCATGTATAGATTATATCTTTCTGTTATTAGTTGATAGGTAGCATTATAAATACTCTCTCTATATCATTGTAAAAAGAGCGACGAAGTTGTGAGTTCGTGTGCGTAGCTCTGTATAAGGTTTGTATTCGAGAAGTTCGAAACAAACAGAGAGAGAGATTTGTATTGTCAGCAGCTGCTAAAGGTATTGTACACCTTTGGTAGAGTTTGTATTTGATCTTATTAATACAAACAAGAGTTTGATTCATTCGTTTATTCTTGTTCATATAATCAAGCAAAAATCAGACACGATTATATAACTTGTATTCAACCCCCCCCCTTCTACAAGTTATTCGAGTTAACAATTGGTATCAGAGCGGGTTGATTTCAAATAATCATAAAGATCTGCAATCATGTCTGGTTACAAGGATGGGAATACTAAGATTCCTATGCTCAAGAGAAACGAATATACTCTATGGGAAGTAAAGATGTTGCATCATCTGGAAGCAACAGATCCTGATTATCTTGACAGAATCAGAGATGGACCTTTTGTTCCAACAAAGGTCATTGGACAAGCAACTGTTGATGGTGTGGTTGTTCCAGAACATACAGCAGAGAAGCCAAAATCTGAATGGTCAGATAAGGACAAGGAGAATGTTCTCAAAGATGCTAAAGTGAGAAACATGTTATTCAACAGTCTTGATTCTGTTCTCACTAACTATGTTCTCTCTTGTAAAACTGCTAAGGATATATGGGACAATCTTAAGGTTCACTGTGAAGGAACTAAGCCTGTCAGGAAGAATATGAGGACATTACTTATACAACAGTATGAGTACTTTGAATCCAAGTCTGGTGAGTCACTTACTGATACCTTTGATAGGTTTACAAAACTCATCAATGAGATGGCCATGCATGGTAAATATTATGACTTGGAGGATATGAATACAAAGTTCATGAAAGCTTTGCCTGATTTCTACAATGAGAAGATATCTGCGATTGAGGAAGCTAATGATCTGGATGAAATTTCATTAGAGGCAGTATATGGAAAATTGAGAGCTTATGAACTTGACAAGCAGCAGAAGAAGAGCAGGAGTGAAGGAAAGATGAAGACTATTGTAAGAACCCGAATTTTTGGTAGAATTAAAACTTTTTATTATGTATTGATGTAAGAGTGAACAGTGGTTACAACTACAATGTAATACTGGCTTTAAAGGATGAATAATGGAAGGATATATATTCCAAGGTTATATGGCCTGAAGGATGCTATTGGGTGATAACTTAGATTAGAATAATCTATCTCCTAGAAAGTTAAGATAAGATTCCCTAGAGAGAAATAGATACCCTCATGTCATCCAAATCAATATCTATTATAAGCCCAGCGGTTCCGTAAAAAGGTTAAGGAACACTCGAGGGTGAACCAGGTTCATTTTCCTAATTATAGGAATTAAATAAAAATAAGTGATGAATAGTGATTTTGGTGGAATTTAGAATATTATTATAATAATGCTATAGCCGGTATTCGGAACGGATTTCTGAGTTCGTATTAGTGATCCAGGAGGAAAATAAGTGTATGTAAAAGCTGTCGGATTCAGAAAAAGAGCACTTTTATTTTCTCCGAGATTTCCCTGGACACTGTAAGACATAAGGAAGTATTAAAGGGATTTAAGGAAATTAAATTCGAGAAGTAGTAAGAAAGATGAAGAATAGTATTAGAAATATTAAGAAGGTTTTCGGTAAAACCCTAACTAGAAACGAATGAGTTATTCCCTCGAACGATCAACGAATTAAGCAATAAACGGACAAAGAAACAAGCAGAGGGAGCAAGAGTCTTGTGCAAGCTACTAGAAAATATCTAGTAACCAATATAGTTACAAGAGTAACTAGAATCAAGAGGATCAACTAAGTACTTAGCAATCAAACCATTTGGTTAGCCTTAAACCACCACAAATCCAACACTTGTCTTGCCCTTTCATCATGCTATACATCATCACTTTATTAAAGTGACTTTATGCAAGATATTATCTTGGATATAGATGAGATTGGATGAGTATTAACCAAAGAAAAAAAAACAATTCTCTCCCCCCATCAAGAACAACCCCATTCGGCTATTGCCTTAATTCAAAAACCAAAACCCTACTTCCAACCATCTTTTGATCTTGTAATAATTATGGTGAGTCTTACATTTCATATAAATGATCTCCTCAAAATCCTAGCTTCAATCTCTTCTTTTTCCATTTTCAAAAAAATCATTAAAGAGGAGGATGAATAGTATTCTTCAAGAATTAACTTTGATTTTCATGTTTCTTTGGTTGATCTTAGGTTCATTAAGGCTAGGCAAGGACCACACAAAGCTTTGTAAGTCCATATCACACCCTCAAGAAGGTATAATGATCTTGAAACCCTAGATCTTACTTTGAGGCTATGCATGTTCTTGATGATTTAGTGTAGTTAGGGTGTTAGCATGACTATAAGCATGATTAGTTAGTGATTTGAGTTGATCTATGTAATTTGATGAGTATGTTGTTAAGGTCAGTGGATGTTGGACTTGTAAATGGATAATATGATTATGAGATGTATGGTATGCTCGGTGTGGCTTGGTTTTAGTGTTACGATTAGTAGAACGTTCGATTTATAGCCGTCGTAATGCCCGATTTTCGTTTAATCTTGAAATCCGAATTTGACAGTAGATAAAACTCACTGCATAGCTTCGACTTATGCCATGATTAGCTAGATCATGTTACAAGCTTCGTTTTGATATAAAGATCGCATGAAATGGACTTACGGTTTAGGAGTTATGATTAAATTCGTAAAAGTGGTTCGAAATCGTAACGAAAGTTCGTAATTGAAATTGATTCCCTTAAATGTCGTTTAATCAGTGGCGAATCTTATTAATTAAATATTAGAGGTAAAAAGGAAGGTGTGGGAGAAAACCACATGTCGATTGGATCGTTTTCCGATTTTATAAAAATGTTTGAATCGAGGTTAAACGCGAACGAACCCCTTAAAGGTATGACTTTGGTTATAACTTAGAAAACGGGCGATAACGCTCGAGGTATAATCTTGATTCGTAAACGACCAACCTTAGAACTCATACGACTTAAGTATATACCAAGTATAAGCATGATGACATGTCTTGATAACGAACGAATGTCGGATCGTATCGGTGATAAAGAGAGTTACACTAAAAGAGACGTAACGAGATATCTCGAAAACATGTTTCGATTTAAGTGGAGTTTATACTTAGCCTTTTAAGAAGCGTTAAGTGATTAATCTTAAAAATTCTGATTGTTTATAGATTGTCGAGCTGACCCGGGACACATTACCCCTACCCGCACTCGATTCTCAGGCAAGTTTCCAATACTTGGAACTGTTGTTGTGATAATATATATATGATGATTGTTGTATACATATGCCATAGCATGCATGTCTACTTTCAAGTATATTGGAATACTTGTTCCCTGAATTAATATTCGCTTATAGACTAGATATGGATTATCAGATATAAGCATGATTGTTTTGGTAGGACCCTTAGTGAAGGGCATATGATATGTATTCTTTAAATATAGACCGGGAGTCGGTATTTTGAGATATAGATGTAGTCGTGGAAACCCGGAGGGATTCCAGCGACAGATTAGTATTCCTTTTGAGGAATGTTATTATTAAACCTTATTTATATTTCCATAAAAGTATTAAATACTTGGAAATCTTTCGAGAAACGTTAGTTGAGTATTATCTCAGTCGAGAAATATTAAATGAATATTATTTTTGAATATTCATTAGATTTGATTATTAATGAATAATTACTTTGATATTCATTGGAATTTTATTCATTAAATGAATATCACTTTCGGATATTGATTTAAGTTTTATGTAATTGATAAATATTATTTCAAAAGTATTCTTTGGAAGTTCTAATTACTCAAGGAATATTATTTCGAATATTAAGGTTTCGATTACTAAACGAATATCATTTGGATATTTTTCTAGAATATTATTTGTTTATTGAATATCAATTGAATATTCATTTGGAATTTATTTATTAAATGAATATTATTTCGAATATTCATTTAAGATATTATGTACTTGATGAATATTATTTTGAATATTCATCTAAGATATTATGTACTTGATGAATATTATTTTGAATATTCATTTAAGATATTATGTACTTGATGAATATTATTTTGAATATTCATTTAAGATATTATGTACTTGATGAATATTATGTTAAAATATTCATTTGAAGTTCTATTTACTTAAGGAATATTGCTCCGAATATTCCTTTAAAGTTTTGATTACTAAGAATATTATTTGGGTATTCATTTAGAATATTATTTATTAAATGAATATTATTTTCAAATATTCATTTAAGGTTTGATTTATTTAGTGAATATTATTTTAAATATTTACTTGAGTTTTATTTAAGTAATGAATATTATATTGAATATTCATTTAAAGAAGAGAATTATTTAGTAAACGATTCTATATATTCATTTGAGGATTACTTACGAGAAATATTATGATTTAACCATATCCCTTATTTATTATTGATAAAATAAATATTCTTGGAATATTTATTTAAATTCTTTTAAGTCCTTTCTATAATAATTCATATTACTCAAAGATTATTTTTCACCTTCAGATATGGTGTAAAATATTTCGGAATATCTTATGACTATTTATATCAAGGGGAGGTTCCTAAACTTTAATTTCATTTAAATCTATCTTAAAGAAGATTTAAATACTCGCTCAACTTCCAAACGCATATAAGGGGACCTCACTTGAGCGATGTTATTTATTGGACTGCCCGGTCCTATACTTGCTAAAACTATCTTATCACTCACATCTTGATTCTTTCAAGCATCGATATGAGTCTTTTGGTTACCTCCTCAACGCTAGAGGGGTATGATTGATGTAACAAGTTTATATCCATTAACAAGCATCAGCTTGGGAAATATTGGCGAATTTTCCTTTCCAATTAGATACGACTACTTTGTGGAGTCCTATCAACAAGTGTTACACTTGGGGAAAAGGGGAACGAACTTTACGTTTCAGAGTCATGGATGATATTCGAACTAGGAGACGCGTAAGTGGCCGAGTGGCGCCGGTCCAGCAATAGCCCAACCATTGGCTGAGGAGTTCCAGAGGGCGGTAGATAAGTAAATCCGTCGGAGCTACCTTCTACATGTAGAGAACGACTGATGAGATGCATGACATACGACTGATCATCGTAAACGTCAGGGCATCTGGCGCGGCAATGCTCCCGTATTAGTTCATCTTCTAAAAGTGAGGAATTCCTGCAACACTGTTGGTGTTGGCAAGGTGAAAAAGTGTTGAAACCGGAATTGCAATATTTTTCCTGCAAGTTCCTCTTTTATGATAATTGAGAATATCTTGCTTATCTTTTGCATAGCAGATATTTATTCAAAACAAATATATTTTGAGTTACCTTGTAACTTCATCTCATACCTTATATTGGTACTACATCGTTAATGCATGGCATATGGTTTCAAAGATATTTTGAACTGTCATATATTATTGTCGTTCAATTATATTTTCGGTGGGCTATTGCTCACCCTTGCTTTATTTATTTATATTACAACAACAGCTAGATCAGATGGCCGCGCAAGGCGCACACAGCGTAAGCAGGTGTCAACCGTCAGAGGTTTACCGCTAAGGTCTTGGCTACCATTGTTGAGGATGCAACTACTGGTAGGCTAGTTGTTGGCAATTGAGCCTCAAATGTAATTATATTATGGTATCTATTAATGGATGGCAAAGAGTATGTAATTGTATAATTGTAATTCTTTGGGTTGTAAGAACTCAAACTTGTGATTAATAATATTGTTGGTTACTCTGATTTCATCTCTGGGACTATAACGGGTGTGTTTTATGTTGTTGTTTTGGGTCACAAGGTTGTAATTTTAATTATGTTGGTTTTATGGTTGGATATTGAGACCGTAACGACCAGATCCCTGACCCTGGATCTGGGGGTGTTACAGAAATGGTATCAGAGAGAGCGTTATATATCCCAGAGATGATGCGACGTTAAAACAATAAATTCATTAAGATAATAAGAACTCTTGCCAAGTTCATAGTCAGACTACATAATGTAGTATTGACATATAAAACCCTTATGGGAACCCTAAAGTATCATGATATTAACTTAGCTCGTTCTTGTATCGACTAGTAAGGCGACAGACCTTGAGGCATACGAGCAGGAGCACGATGATGCCTGATCATATACTGACGATCGGATGGTGGATTCGATAGAGTACCCTACTGAGGACCCGGAAGAGGTTCCAGCAGAGGGGGAGAATCCTGTTAGAGACAGGGAAGTTTACCTTGAGGAGATGAGGACTGCAGCCAGAGAGACTGTAAGAATCTAGATATAGTGCTCAGAGAAGTGAGCGTAAAGAACTGATATATTATGAAGAGAATTGAAGAGGCATATTGGATTCATAGCCGGACTACCGGATGAAGTGCCAGCAAGTAAGATGGATTTGAGGAATTACTCAAGATCTTATGTAAGGATAGATAAGAATCCTTGGAGACTTTCAAATTAATGAGAAAGGAATTAGAATGATGCATGATTATCAAAGACATTGATATAGGACGGGGAGCATAGTCCCTAGGAACAGTTAAGACATAGGTGGCAAGTGCCATATTTTCAGATAAATGGATTAGTGTGAATATTGTCAACGGTAATTCGCAGTGAGGAGACAGATTTCATAGGTTTTAATTTATGAAACCAAATTGAGATTGTTAAGGTGATTTTATTCAGGGAAATGCTCATCTTATAAATGGATCAACTTAGAAAGAAAAGACATTGGAAAGTGATGGCCTGAACGGATAAAGTATATAAGGAAATAGTAAGCAAGGCAATGATCTCAGAACCTACAAGACTAAAAGACCAGTGAGTCTATGATAAACTAGTAATGAGGCTATCGTCAAGAAACCAAGTATAAGTTCAGTTCAATTCAGTGAAATGATGAACCAGAAACATTAGTTGCATGTGATTCAGAAGAATATTAAATTCTTTCTTTTCCTTAAATGGATTATGGTAGTTACCTTAAGTTTATTCTGACACTGAATCATAAATGGATTAGGCAAGGCGGGCAGTGGTCGAGATGTAATTGAGAATGCTTCTAGGTGCAACCTAATAGGACAGGTGTAGGACATGTTCTCGAAATAAGAGTTTTGGCAAAATGAAGTCCAGCAATAGGACACATGATCAATAAGAGTAGTGTTGGTCGGCCCTACCAAGTTAAAGACAGTTTCAAATGAAGATTGGCCAACCACACTGGCAAAGGTGAGAAATTTCATAAAATTCACAAGGTATTACCAAAGATTTGCTCAGGACTTTACAGAAAGTGTAGTCCCGTAACCCGACTTATTATAAGAATAAAAGTTTGAATGGACAAGATAAACGTGAGAAGATCTTCCTGGAGCTAAAGGTAAAGTTGGTGATGACCAGGATTGGCGTTGCCTAATGGAAGAAGGAAACTTTGGGAGATATTATGATGCAACTCATACAGGTATAGGTCTGCGTTTATGCAGCACGACAGCGTAATTTCGAATACATTTAGACAGCGCAGTTCATCGGATTCGGATGGCCTTGGTAGTGCCAATGTTGAGGAACGACTAACCCCGACGGTAGTGTTCCTTCTGAGACTAGTTGTTAAGAAGACTGGTATTTGGTAGTATCGACTAATAGGACGAATATGTAGCGGGAAGATGTGGCATGTTACTAGTGGGTGAATAGATTAACTAAAATTTTCCCAAATTCTGGAAAGGAATTCAACGAATTTTGGCAAACCTTGTCTTTCTGATTATCAAAAGACGTCATTGAAGAAAGTGGAAACTGGAGCGAACCCTGTGGATTGGGTAAAGTAGCCGCTATACAGGTGGGTAGACATACCCCGATTATTACAGTTGAATGTAGGGATAAAATTATGAAGTTGAATGTAATTAAGAAACAAGCCGGACTGAGAAATTCTGGGATTGACTTAAATGAAAAGGTTGTTATGCCAGAAGTGTTAAGCTTTTGTGGTACGTGGAATTGATAAGGGAAGTTGAAATGATAAAAATAAAGGAAAGGTGACCGGAGACGGTACCGAGAAGTCAAGTGAGACTTATATGGAGTAAAATTTTGAAAAGATAAAAAGGTATCAAAGTAGAAGGCACTATGCCAGCAATTGCTAGAAAAGTAATGCTATTAGCCGACCCCTAAACTCACATATTTTAGCATGGCCATTGGGGCCAAGTCACTAAGGATTATCAAGTGACTGAATCAACAATGTAAGGACAAAGCGGGGTGCTTCTAACAAAGTACCAACCGCAAGAACTTTTGATGAAGAATGAATTGAGATACATGATGATGGATTTTATAAATACCATGGATGTGTTGGGAATGAGGATGGTGACCAGTAAAGGTTATGAGGATTGTCAGAGATGGTGCAGTACGATGCATAAATGTTATCTGAAGCTTAGTGTCCTCAAAAAGAGCATTAGGCATTAAGAGATTCACGTTGAACGCGACCAATATCTTCCAGAACATCCTTGCTACCATTACCAAGTTCTGTAAGAAAGAGCAGATAGACATGTGTTGTCTTTTGGAAGGTCATATAGACTATCAAGATGAGAATGATTAAAAGAGACCCTTATTAAGGATATATGATTGAATTGCCAAGTACAGGATATAAGTATTCCTTGAAACTAGAATTGAGCATAGAATGTCCATATATTAAGACGAACCCTGGGGGATGCACAAAGAATAGCATCACCCCTAACAATAGACATTGTGAAATCAGATGATATAAATGAATAGACCAAGGTGTCAATAACCTATAAGGAATTGTGGAAAGGAGTCTCAAAAAAAAAAAGTATATAGACAGAATTGTTATAGAATTGATTGATGATGTTTGATATACCCTGTACCCGGAAGATACAGGAGGAATGATGAGGATGACCTAAGAAACCTTATAAGGGAAGAGGTAATACTCTGAGTTAAAAAGGGAAGTTTGGTAGAGAATGTATGATATAATAATAATGAGGTTGGATGAGGCATGTAAGAAACCATGAGAAGGTATGGATTGAACCAATAAGGTTGAGATTATCCTAAAAACAAGAAGGGAGTTAAGTAAGGAAATATCCTAGGTATGATTTGGAGTACCTGTAGTCAAGATCGCACTAGAAAGGTGGGAGCAATGACTTTTGGAAAAGACTGATAGATGCTTTCTCTCGTTCAGCAGAATTTAAGGGAGAATGCTTCCACCCTGAGTCGGAATAGATCCAGAAAACATGGGTCTCAAGAAATTATTATAATCAGGAAAGGCCAACGAGGTGGCCGACACTTTAAGTATAGGGGAGTAAGTATAAATGCTCATACCAAAGAAATAGAATGATAATGTAAGGACCTCGATGGTCATAATGTGGTAGAGGAAGTTACATCCCGTCTAATGATTGTGTTAGGATCAACTATAGGAATAGTTTAAGTAAAGATTCGATTCCTGATGTTGCCAGTAGCACATCATCGACATTATGAGGCTCTACGACAGGCCAGACCAAATTCCCCAAGAGACTCGCCTTTCCTTTGGAATGAGTGGGGGAAAGTTAAGTAGCAAGGAATTGGTAATAGATGACCAAAAACAGAGATGGTACAAATACTGATAAGCCAAATGGCAGGATGATGAATGACAAGCAAGTTTATGTTGGTGTATTTCTGTGCAAACAAGATAGAGAATTATGAGATTGGCAAGCGATTAAGCAAACCGCTAAGCTTTTAGTCTTCTACCGGAGATATATGATTAATAATCTCACCAGCCTGTTCCAGCTGCAATGCTGGAAGCTTTCCTGCAATTTTATCTGCTTCATGTAATATCTACGTCAAGTTCAGGAAGCATTCCTTATGGATAGGAAATAGTGATTATTTTGTTTTCCTAGAGGATCTTGAATTGATGCTTAGTTGTTAAAGCACTAAGTAAACGATAAACGATGGTGATCCTTCTGAGAAATTAGGTGGTAACGACTGTGGAAATGTCGAAGTGAATCTAAGTTAGAGAAATCATCCAGGTTTATTTCGGATGGTGTAATTTCTGGATCGACGGGATATTTGAAATGAAGAATTAGGTTATGATGGTTCATAAAATGATTATAGTAGAAATAAAGACAATAGACTGATAGAGATGGAAATAGAATTGGGAATTAATAAGAGAGTCAGATAGGCAAACTCATGAGAAGCTCCAGTAATGAAGCTAGAAGAGTATGGAATTGGCAAGGTAAGGGTATTGGCCAAAGCGGAAAGTTGGAATTAGGAGCAGGAATGACATACAAATTGACTCCTTTTAAGTTTAGAAAATCCGAGGAAATATGGAATAGTTTGATTGAGTAATAAAAGAGACTCATGGAATGAGAAAGTGAAATCTAGATGGTTGAACAAAGGAAAAGTTTGACCACAAACGTGCCACGTATATTGAATAAAGGTAACACGCGTTCCCCTAATAAGGTGACGGTGGAGTTCAATAACAGAAGTGAATGAGAACTAGATGATAAGATGGATGTGATTGATAAAGAAAAGAATGGGAAATAATTATGGAATGTGAAGCAAGAAATGTTATGAATGGATTGATGAATGGGTTTTTCCTAACGAGCACTCGGAATGACAACCTGATAGTGTTAGAATTATGAGTATGAAAGAGCCAGTGTCGGGGCGTGAAATGTGAGTAATAATAATGTCAAGCGGGAAATCCAAGATTTAACCTGAGAGGTTAGAGGATTTTCCAAAAAGTAAGTGGTGCTAATATCAAGCAAGAGTATAGGTCCATAGACTGATGGACAGAATAGCAGGGTCATGTGATATGTGAGATTACGAAAAAGTGGAATTTGATACGAATACGATTATTTCTCTTCTCTAATAAACCTTTATAGTTCAGAGGTAAATTCTAAGTATGATATTTTGACAATCATGAAAACTTTCATATATGATTCTTTGAAATTCGTTCTTTTCTTCTCCCTTATTTATCTTCTTCTAAATTGAGAAGAACAACCCTTTAAGGAGGGGAGGTAGTACTACGTGACTCTCTGTCTGTGTGATAGGAGTCTAAGTGAAATGCCATTAATTGTTTAATTGCTTGTCAAGTACTAAAGGCTGGCCCCCTTTTGTACTAACTATGCAATATAACAAATGTTCATTGATCATAGTGATCTCTCAACAAATTCCTCTAATTCTATATATTGATCTAGATTGCGAAGATTAAAAGCGATCAAGAACGTAGTACGAGTAAGATTATCTCCAAATTCGTAGCACGTTAGTGATACCGAAGTCACTGCACGTACCAATAAGATTAATAGTATAAGAACGGACAAGAGCGTATACCGGATGATGTGTTATGCGAAAGTATCAAAGAATTGGTAGAACGGATAAAGGGTGTGTTGTAACACCAGTATGATGTGCTTTAGAAAGACTGGAATGTGTAAGGGTCGACCAGAGAATTGGAAAGCGAAATAATCAACAAGTACCCATTTGTCTTCTACCTGATTCCGGGACGGAATCCTTTTAAGGAGGGGAGACTGTAAGAACCCGAATTTTCGGTAGAATTAAAACTTTTTATTATGTATTGATGTAAGAGTGAACAGTGGTTACAACTACAATGTAATACTGACTTTAAAGGATGAATAATGGAAGGATATATATTCCAAGGTTATATGGCCTGAAGGATGCTATTGGGTGATAACTTAGATTAGAATAATCTATCTTCTAGAAAGTTAAGATAAGATTCCCTAGAGAGAAATAGATACCCTCATGTCATCCAAATCAATATCTATTATAAGCCCAGCGGTTCCGTAAAAAGGTTAAGGAACACTCGAGGGTGAACCAGGTTCATTTTCCTAATTATAGGAATTAAATAAAAATAAGTGATGAATAGTGATTTTGGTGGAATTTAGAATATTATTATAATAATGCTATAGCCGGTATTCGGAACGGATTTCTGAGTTCGTATTAGTGATCCAGGAGGAAAATAAGTGTATGTAAAAGCTGTCGGATTCAGAAAAAGAGCACTTTTATTTTCTCCGAGATTTCCCTGGACACTGTAAGACATAAGGAAGTATTAAAGGGATTTAAGGAAATTAAATTCGAGAAGTAGTAAGAAAGATGAAGAATAGTATTAGAAATATTAAGAAGGTTTTCGGTAAAACCCTAACTAGAAACGAATGAGTTATTCCCTCGAACGATCAACGAATTAAGCAATAAACGGACAAAGAAACAAGCAGAGGGAGCAAGAGTCTTGTGCAAGCTACTAGAAAATATCTAGTAACCAATATAGTTACAAGAGTAACTAGAATCAAGAGGATCAACTAAGTACTTAGCAATCAAACCATTTGGTTAGCCTTAAACCACCACAAATCCAACACTTGTCTTGCCCTTTCATCATGCTATACATCATCACTTTATTAAAGTGACTTTATGCAAGATATTATCTTGGATATAGATGAGATTGGATGAGTATTAACCAAAGAAAAAAAAACAATTCTCTCCCCCCATCAAGAACAACCCCATTCGGCTATTGCCTTAATTCAAAAACCAAAACCCTACTTCCAACCATCTTTTGATCTTGTAATAATTATGGTGAGTCTTACATTTCATATAAATGATCTCCTCAAAATCCTAGCTTCAATCTCTTCTTTTTCCATTTTCAAAAAAATCATTAAAGAGGAGGATGAATAGTATTCTTCAAGAATTAACTTTGATTTTCATGTTTCTTTGGTTGATCTTAGGTTCATTAAGGCTAGGCAAGGACCACACAAAGCTTTGTAAGTCCATATCACACCCTCAAGAAGGTATAATGATCTTGAAACCCTAGATCTTACTTTGAGGCTATGCATGTTCTTGATGATTTAGTGTAGTTAGGGTGTTAGCATGACTATAAGCATGATTAGTTAGTGATTTGAGTTGATCTATGTAATTTGATGAGTATGTTGTTAAGGTCAGTGGATGTTGGACTTGTAAATGGATAATATGATTATGAGATGTATGGTATGCTCGGTGTGGCTTGGTTTTAGTGTTACGATTAGTAGAACGTTCGATTTATAGCCGTCGTAATGCCCGATTTTCGTTTAATCTTGAAATCCGAATTTGACAGTAGATAAAACTCACTGCATAGCTTCGACTTATGCCATGATTAGCTAGATCATGTTACAAGCTTCGTTTTGATATAAAGATCGCATGAAATGGACTTACGGTTTAGGAGTTATGATTAAATTCGTAAAAGTGGTTCGAAATCGTAACGAAAGTTCGTAATTGAAATTGATTCCCTTAAATGTCGTTTAATCAGTGGCGAATCTTATTAATTAAATATTAGAGGTAAAAAGGAAGGTGTGGGAGAAAACCACATGTCGATTGGATCGTTTTCCGATTTTATAAAAATGTTTGAATCGAGGTTAAACGCGAACGAACCCCTTAAAGGTATGACTTTGGTTATAACTTAGAAAACGGGCGATAACGCTCGAGGTATAATCTTGATTCGTAAACGACCAACCTTAGAACTCATACGACTTAAGTATATACCAAGTATAAGCATGATGACATGTCTTGATAACGAACGAATGTCGGATCGTATCGGTGATAAAGAGAGTTACACTAAAAGAGACGTAACGAGATATCTCGAAAACATGTTTCGATTTAAGTGGAGTTTATACTTAGCCTTTTAAGAAGCGTTAAGTGATTAATCTTAAAAATTCTGATTGTTTATAGATTGTCGAGCTGACTCGGGACACATTACCCCTACCCGCACTCGATTCTCAGGCAAGTTTCCAATACTTGGAACTGTTGTTATGATAATATATATATGATGATTGTTGTATACATATGCCATAGCATGCATGTCTACTTTCAAGTATATTGGAATACTTGTTCCCTGAATTAATATTCGCTTATAGACTAGATATGGATTATCAGATATAAGCATGATTGTTTTGGTAGGACCCTTAGTGAAGGGCATATGATATGTATTCTTTAAATATAGACCGGGAGTCGGTATTTTGAGATATAGATGTAGTCGTGGAAACCCGGAGGGATTCCAGCGACAGATTAGTATTCCTTTTGAGGAATGCTATTATTAAACCTTATTTATATTTCCATAAAAGTATTAAATACTTGGAAATCTTTCGAGAAACGTTAGTTGAGTATTATCTCAGTCGAGAAATATTAAATGAATATTATTTTTGAATATTCATTAGATTTGATTATTAATGAATAATTACTTTGATATTCATTGGAATTTTATTCATTAAATGAATATCACTTTCGGATATTCATTTAAGTTTTATGTAATTGATAAATATTATTTCAAAAGTATTCTTTGGAAGTTCTAATTACTCAAGGAATATTATTTCGAATATTAAGGTTTCGATTACTAAACGAATATCATTTGGATATTTTTCTAGAATATTATTTGTTTATTGAATATCAATTGAATATTCATTTGGAATTTATTTATTAAATGAATATTATTTCGAATATTCATTTAAGATATTATGTACTTGATGAATATTATTTTGAATATTCATCTAAGATATTATGTACTTGATGAATATTATTTTGAATATTCATTTAAGATATTATGTACTTGATGAATATTATTTTGAATATTCATTTAAGATATTATGTACTTGATGAATATTATGTTAAAATATTCATTTGAAGTTCTATTTACTTAAGGAATATTGCTACGAATATTCCTTTAAAGTTTTGATTACTAAGAATATTATTTGGGTATTCATTTAGAATATTATTTATTAAATGAATATTATTTTCAAATATTCATTTAAGGTTTGATTTATTTAGTGAATATTATTTTAAATATTTACTTGAGTTTTATTTAAGTAATGAATATTATATTGAATATTCATTTAAAGAAGAGAATTATTTAGTAAACGATTCTATATATTCATTTGAGGATTACTTACGAGAAATATTATGGTTTAACCATATCCCTTATTTATTATTGATAAAATAAATATTCTTGGAATATTTATTTAAATTCTTTTAAGTCCTTTCTATAATAATTCATATTACTCAAAGATTATCTTTCACCTTCAGATATGGTGTAAAATATTTCGGAATATCTTATGACTATTTATATCAAGGGGAGGTTCCTAAACTTTAATTTCATTTAAATCTATCTTAAAGAAGATTTAAATACTCGCTCAACTTCCAAACGCATATAAGGGGACCTCACTTGAGCGATGTTATTTATTGGACTGCCCGGTCCTATACTTGCTAAAACTATCTTATCACTCACATCTTGATTCTTTCAAGCATCGATATGAGTCTTTTGGTTACCTCCTCAACGCTAGAGGGGTATGATTGATGTAACAAGTTTATATCCATTAACAAGCATCAGCTTGGGAAATATTGGCGAATTTTCCTTTCCAATTAGATACGACTACTTTGTGGAGTCCTATCAACAAGTGTTACACTTGGGGAAAAGGGGAACGAACTTTACGTTTCAGAGTCATGGATGATATTCGAACTAGGAGACGCGTAAGTGGCCGAGTGGCGCCGGTCCAGCAATAGCCCAACCATTGGCTGAGGAGTTCCAGAGGGCGGTAGATAAGTAAATCCGTCGGAGCTACCTTCTACATGTAGAGAACGACTGATGAGATGCATGACATACGACTAATCATCGTAAACGTCAGGGCATCTGGCGCGGCAATGCTCCCGTATTAGTTCATCTTCTAAAAGTGAGGAATTCCTGCAACACTGTTGGTGTTGGCAAGGTGAAAAAGTGTTGAAACCGGAATTGCAATATTTTTCCTGCAAGTTCCTCTTTTATGATAATTGAGAATATCTTGCTTATCTTTTGCATAGCAGATATTTATTCAAAACAAATATATTTTGAGTTACCTTGTAACTTCATCTCATACCTTATATTGGTACTACATCGTTAATGCATGGCATATGGTTTCAAAGATATTTTGAACTGTCATATATTATTGTCGTTCAATTATATTTTCGGTGGGCTATTGCTCACCCTTGCTTTATTTATTTATATTACAACAACAGCTAGATCAGATGGCCGCGCAAGGCGCACACAGCGTAAGCAGGTGTCAACCGTCAGAGGTTTACCGCTAAGGTCTTGGCTACCATTGTTGAGGATGCAACTACTGGTAGGCTAGTTGTTGGCAATTGAGCCTCAAATGTAATTATATTATGGTATCTATTAATGGATGGCAAAGAGTATGTAATTGTACAATTGTAATTCTTTGGGTTGTAAGAACTCAAACTTGTGATTAATAATATTGTTGGTTACTCTAATTTCATCTCTGGGACTATAACGGGTGTGTTTTATGTTGTTGTTTTGGGTCACAAGGTTGTAATTTTAATTATGTTGGTTTTATGGTTGGATATTGAGACCGTAACGACCAGATCCCTGACCCTGGATCTGGGGGTGTTACAACTATTGCACTTACTGCTCAATCTGAAGCTAAGAAGCTTCCAGAAGAACAACATGAAGAGATTGCTGTAAAGAATTCAAGGAAGAAGAAAAGCAAAGAAAGTTCTGAGTCAGAGACTACTGATATGGACTCTGACAACAATGATTCTGAATCTGAGATGCAAGAACTCTTTGCTATGTTTGCTAAAGCTTTCAAGAAAGGAAGATTCAACAGGAGAAGATTTAGCAAAGGACCTTTTCAAAAGAAGGAGGAGAAGAAGAGTGACAAAAGCAAAAGTACAATTGTCAAGCTTGATAAGGCCAAGATCAAGTGCTTTAACTGCAAAGAGCTTGGACACTTTGCTAGTGAGTGTAAGAAGCCTAGGAATTCAGGAAAGGGTAATGCACTTATGGTCACACAGAAGGATTGGGCTGATTCCAGTGATTCTGAAGATGAATTGGATTATGACAACATTGCATTGATGGCCAATAGTTCAGACAAACCTGGATCTCCAAAGAAAACTTCTCCATCCTCTGTTAAGGTATCACTTCACTCTCTTGATTCATTTGATAGCTTAAATTCTGATGGAATTAGATCTATCCATGCTGAGTTTAAGAATCTTATGACTAATTTTAGAATTCTTACTTGTGAAAGAGATGAACTTAAGGTTAAGAATGATAAATTAGTTGATAGAAATAATTTTCTTGAATCTGAATTAATTCAAATGGAAGAATACAAGTTAAGTTCTGATAAAGCTAAGCATGATTATAGTGTTATTCTTGAGGCTTATGACTATGTCAGAAAAGAACTAGAAGAAGAGAGAGATGTGATTAAGACCATTAACAATTCCAGTAAGAAGACAATAGAAATCTTTGAAAGTGGAATTCGTGGTAAGGTTAATGGTTTAGGTTTTGATAAGGCTAGACAAGAAGAAAAGGTAGCCATTGTCAATGATGATAGTAAGGTAGAAGCTAACACATCTAAATCTGAAGGTAAGAAAATTGTTTCTGAACCTAATCATGTTAAATTTGTTGATTCAAAAGGTACCCTTGTTGTACACAAAAGGATTAACAATAGTAATTCAGATGAGAAAGTGTTAGAGAAACCTAAGAATGTAAACATAGGGTTTCTGTCTAAGTCTCAGTTGAAACAGAGATTAGATGGTCTTTCAGAGTCTAGCAAGATCAAAAGAAATAGGAATGGAAAAGAAGGTATTAACAAAGAGAATAATTACAAGAATGTACCTGATGCACCTAGGAAAAAATGCTATAAGTGTGGAAATCATAATCATTTGGCCCTAGACTGCAATCAAAAACCTTCTTGGAAAACTGAGTCCAAATTCCCCAAGACTCAGAAAATTCAATACCAACCACAAAAAGCTTGTTATCATTGTGGTAGTTTACTTCATTCCATTTACATGTGTAGAGAATATCATGAACTGTATTATGACTATTATTCTTTGAAATCTGAAACTCCTAGTCACAAACAGTTTGTGAAATCAGAGTCTAAAATTGACTCTGCAACATGTAAAATAAAAGCAAAATCTTCAAAGACTGTTGTCTCTAAATCTAGTAAGAAAGGATCCAATCAAAGTTGGGTCCTAAAAAATTCTAACTAGTTACTTTTTGTTTGCAGGGCACAGGAAAGAAGCATTCAATTATCTTGGACAGTGGATGCTCTGGACATATGACTGGAAAGAAGTCCCTGCTTACAAAGTTTGAGAGGAAAGCTGGCCCAGTAATATCTTTTGGAGATGGCAACAAAGGAGAAACTCTGGGATATGGCTCAATTGTTTTGGGGAATGTCATCATAGAAAATGTAGCACTGGTTGAAGGCTTGAAACATACTCTTTTAAGCATAAGTCAACTGGGTGATAAAGGTTACAAATCAATCTTTGACAGAGAAGGATGCAAAATCTTGAATATGCAGAATGGAGACATTGTTCTAACTGGTCAAAGACATGGTAACATATATGAAGCCAGCTTAAGTAATACATCTAAAGGAATTGTTAGATGTCTCTACAGCAAAGCAACAAGTGATGAAAGCTGGAATTGACACAAGAAGCTCTCACATCTTAATTTCAAGAAGCTTAATCAACTTGTTAAACACAATTTAGTGAGAGGCCTACCACAGGCAAATTTTGTGCAAGATGGACTTTGTGATGCATGTCAGCTTGGAAAGCAAAGAAGAACCACTTTCAAGAGCAAGACTGAAAATTCAATTACTGAACCATTTCACATGCTACATCTTGATCTGTTTGGTCCAGTAAACATTATGTCTATCAGCAAGAAAAGATATGCTCTAGTTATGGTGGATGATTTCACAAGGTTCACATGGGTGTTCTTTCTACACAAGAAGGATGAAGCTCCTCAGCAAATCATTGAACTCATCAAGAATATTCATAATAACTCTGAGTACAAAGTCAAAGTACTTAGGAGTGACAATGGTACAGAATTCAAGAATTCTACAATGGAGGGGTTTTGTGCAGACAATGGAATCACTCAACAGTTTTCTGCACCTGGTACACCTCAACAGAATGGTGTAGTGGAAAGAAAGAACAGGACTCTCATAGAGGCAGCAAGAACCATGCTTGCAGATGCAAAACTTCCAACCTACTTTTGGGCAGAAGCTATTAACACTGCATGTTTCACTCAAAATTGTACCTTGGTAAATAGTCATGGAAAAACTCCCTATGAGATGATCAAAGGAAAGAAACCAAGTGTGAAATATTTTCACATCTTTGGATGCAAATGCTATGTCCTAAAAGTTCATCCAGAACAACTTGGAAAATTTGAAGCCAAATCGGATGAAGCAATTTTTCTAGGATATTCATCATCTAAGGCCTTCAAAGTTTATAATCTCAGAACTCACATTGTTATGGAATCAATTCATGTTGCATTTGATGATAAGAAATTTGGAATTTTGCAAACTAATGAAAGCCATGACAAATTGGAATTTGAAAATCTGAAGAATTCTGAGATACTCTCAAGTGATGATGAAGGTTTTTCTGAAGAAATTTCTATTGCTTCTCAAAGGAATGCTACTGTTGAGGGGGAGCAAATAAATCAAAGAGAACACAGTAATCATCAGGAGCAGACTAGTCTTTCAGAATCTATTCCATCAGGAATTGACGTTTTAGAGTCTACTCCATCAGGAACTGACCTTTCAGAGTCTACTGAGGAAAGATCAGTAACTAGCAGCAATATGGAATCTACTGATTCTATTGATCAAAGGAGAGTTTTTGAAGGTAGAGAGATTTCTTCTACAAGAGATACCACTAACTTAGGGGGAGAGACTAGCAGAGTTAATCTACCACCTGTTAGAAAATGGACAAAGGATCATACTGAAGATTTGATAATTGGTGATCCAAATAGTGGTGTTCGAACTAGAAGATCAATTCAAAATGAATGCTTGTATAGTTGCTTTCTCTCAAAGAATGAACCTAAGAAGGTTGAAGAAGCCTTACAGGATCCTGATTGGGTAATTGCAATGCAGGAGGAGTTAAATGAGTTTGAGAGAAACAAAGTCTGGAAACTGGTACCAAGACCTAAAGATAGATCTATTGTTGGTGCAAGATGGGTTTTCAGAAACAAGCTAGATGAATCTGGTATGATTGTAAGAAACAAAGCAAGACTGGTGCCCAAGGGTTATTCTCAGGAAGAAGGCATTGATTATGATGAGACCTTTGCACCTGTAGCAAGATTGGAAGCAATCAGAATGTTTCTTGCATTTGCAGCTCATTCAAAATTCAAGGTATACCAGATGGATATAAAGAGTGCTTTTCTAAATGGCAAACTTGATGAAGAAGTGTATGTGGAACAGCCGCCTGGATTTGTTGATCCAAAGTTTCCAAATCATGTCTACAAACTTGACAAGGCACTCTATGGACTAAAGCAGGCACCAAGAGCATGACAGGAAAAGCACTACAGGTACATGTCAATTCTTGGGAAATAGATTGATTTCTTGGGCAAGCAAGAAGCAACAATCTGTTTCAACCTCAACTGCAGAAGCTGAGTACATAGCAGCAGGCAGTTGTTGTGCACAGCTCCTTTGGATAAGAAATCAGTTGCTGGATTATGGTATGACACTTAGTAATATTCCTATGTTTTGTGATAATACTAGTGCTATTAAAATTGCAGAAAATCCAGTTCAACATTCAAGGACTAAGCACATTGATGTCAGGTATCATTTTATTAGAGAACATATTGAGAATGGTACTGTGGAACTTCATTTTGTTCCTACTGACAAACAGCTTGCAGATATTCTAACTAAACCACTTGATGAGACTACATTCAGTAGATTAGTAAGTGAGTTAGGAATGTTAAATTTTTATATCTTTAACATCTGCAAAAGTAGCAAGGTATGTTGTTCTTAGCTTATAGACTTGATATTCCTGTCAGGGTCTATATTTGATTGTTAAATGCTTTAGCTATAACACTTTGCCTTGATAAATTTCAGTATGATAGACTTGTTAATAATTATCAGGATTAGATTTGTTATCAGGATGTTGACGTCATCAGTATTGTGTCAGTATCAGGATTATGGAAATTGTTTCAGATCCTGACGTTTACTTTGTGTAGTAATCTGATTTTGTGATGTGTTAAGTCTATACCAGCATGTTTTGATATTTGCATACTGATAATTTATACATCATTCAGTAATTAAAAGACAAGCAGATAACAAGAAATTGTATTTTCATTAATAGAAATCATTACATGGAAATGAAATACAACATCTTTTTGTCTAAATTTCTATTGATAATTCTATACTTGTCTATTGATATGAACTCTGAGGTACAGGACAAGGAGCATCTAAAGAAATCCATCAAGGGATGAACAGCCTCGCTCTTGGATTCCTTGTCTGGGCGACTTGAATGAGAGCAGCTAACTTAAATGTATAGCATCCCCATCAAGATCAACCTCAGACTCTCGGCCAAATTCTTCATCCTCAAGTTTTGAGGAGATTAGGGAAAGATTGTATCCAACAGATGGATGTTCTAGGAGAAACCTCTGGATATTATCGAAAACCAATCCATTCATGATTAGTTCGATGAGAAGAGTCATTTGTTCAAAGAGATGATCAAGAACAGGATGTTCATCGATCGAGAAAAATCTGAAAAATGGGTTTGAAGGGAATTTTGGTTTGAGAAGCATTGTTGAGAAGAAAAGAAATTGAAAGGTTATGGAGAATGGCATAAGGCGTCTGGTTCTTTTAAAGAAAGACGTGAGAAGCTGAGCAGTCACTTGGAAGTTTTAATGAAGTCAAATGCTAATTATTGCATGTGAATGTGTTTCTTATTTCAAGAAATATTGAAAATATCTAACCAATTGATTTTCTGTTCAGATTAATTGTTTATTTTCTTTTTCAGATAAAAGAAAAATGCCACGTGGAAAACTCCATATTAAGTCTCTGGAATCAGGATGATATTGATCAGGATTTCATGTGTGACTATCAGGATTTGAAAATTATATTTTTAAATCACATTGCATTTTGTGATTATTTTGATGAGAGGTCATCAGGAAAAGGGAGCTGATCAGTATTGCTTATTTATACCCTGATTTATTTCATAAAAATCAATTTTGGATTTTTTTTTCCAAAAATCGTGGGTAACCGCATTTTTCAGGGACTGACACCTGTCAATCTACGTGTCAACGTGGGATAGTGGTCTGAAAGATTTGTGAAATATATTTGTTTTGAAACTCTAATCGTGTAATTGCTTTCTCTAATTTTACATTCTCTAAAGCAAAAATCACTCTTGAGTTTTCAAAATCACTAATCCATTTCAAGAATTTTTCAAGTTCTTTTCAGATCAAAAATGGCAGCTCAGAGAAGATTACCTAAATCAGTAGCCTTCAAGTTTGGTGACTTTGATTTTATGACAAACAATCATGTAGCAGCTATCACCAACAAGGAAGGAGTGTCATCTGATTTTCATCCAATCATGGACTTTCTGGCGTATGGACCATTAAGTTATGCATTGACAGCATCTCCACAGATTAATCAAGTAGCTGTTTCACAAGCTTGGGAGAATGCTGAGGTAATTGATTCTACTCAGAGTCAATCAGGTAAGATTGTTCTACATTTAGGACAAGATTCATTTGACATTACTGAATCTGTTGTTAATTCAGTACTTTGCTTACTTGTTACTGATAGTTATGTAAGTGAACCATCTGATGATAATGTAAGAACTATGTTGTATGAATTAGGTTATAGTGGACCTCTAGATAACATGAGCCAGTTGAATAGGTCTTTTCTTAGAAAGGAATGGTCTTTTTACTTTGATCAAATTGCTAAATGTTTTACTGGCAAATGTAGTTCTTTTCAGCAAATTACTTCTGTTACATCACATATTGCTTATAGTTTGCTTTATGACAGAGTAATCAACATTGGTCATATTATCTTAAGTCAGATGAGTATTAAACTTGGGTCAAGAGATCAAAACAGGAAAATGGTTTATTATCATAGATTTATGCAAATGTTTATTAACCATTTTATTCCTGATGTTGAAACTAGATTTGGTAGAGAACATTGTGTTTCTTCTTATGAACAGCAAAAGAGAATTTTCTCTGACATTACAAAGAAGGATAATGAAAAGAATCTAGATGAAATACCTGCAATTCATTATCCACATCATTTTCAGGTAATTCTTAAAACTCATCTTCCTACTTTCTACAATTCTTCTTTCTTTTGTGGTGAAATGGACCAGGAATCTCAATTGGAGGAGAACCCACCTGTGTCTACCCAAGTAGCCCAAAACATTATAGTCTCTGAAACAATTCAAGAACCAAATTTTGATCCACAACCTATTGTTTCACAAAAACCAACCTCTGGTATTTCTCAAAAGACATCAGTTGTAAGGAAGATAAGATTTGTTGTGTCAAGTAGTAGTAGTAATTCTAGTGAAGATGATGATGATTTAACTCTTGCTGAGAGAGCAGAATTGAAGGCTGCAATTCAACTTTCTCTGTTAGCACAAAGAGATGAAAAACCTAGTCACAGCCAGGCTGCAGTCTCCCAAAAGACTGTAGTTCTTAAAAATGGAAAACAGTTACTGGATACTGTCTCTCAAAAGACTGTGTCTATTGAACAAAGATCCCATCCCAAGATCACTTCTGTGTCTACACCTCTTGAGTCTTCTCAAGATAAATCTTTTGCTCACTATACCAGAAGAACAAGGAGAAAGATTCAATTGTCACCTACACACACAGAGTCTAGTCCAACTAACATTATGCAGGTTTCTACACATCAAGCTACATCTATGTCAGTATTTGACAAGAGAGATCTGGATATTGATTCTTCATGGGAAACTACATTATCATACAGACTGGCTATGGGACTAATTTCTCTAAAAGTGAAGTTGTCAAGGCCTGTTCTAGATTTTTTGGTTGAAAGAGTACCAAAACTTTTATTTCCAGATGAATATGGACTTCTACATCAAAGACTTGACTTAATGAAGATGTATTTCTATGTGTCTGTCAGAAGACAATTAGTCAAGAAATTTGGACTCTCGAAGCATGGTGCACTTCAATCACTTCATGCATATTTATTTGACAAGGATGTCATTATTGAAGATGCTTCAGCTCAAGGTGAACAACTGGAGGAAGTAGATAGAGGAATGCAGTCAACAGAAGATACTATTGCACCAGTGGTGAATAGTAGAAAAGATCAGATCACAGTCACTGTAACACAAGAACCATCTAGTCAGAGGAAGGATGACTCAGGAGCTGTGATAGCTGATGTTGAAAGGACTTCTGTGATGACTGAGAATGCAAGTGAGATACCCTATGATATGGGAGGAATGACTTTGGTTGATTTTTCTGAAGATCAAACAAATTTTGTTCAGTCAGAGTCTATCCACCTTGAGGGTGTGTCTCAGCAAACAACACTTAAAGACGGTGATGTACTAACTATGGTGTCTAATGAAGAATTACTGAAGACATCAGAGTCTATTAAAGAACCTGAAAGTGGAATACTGGAGCCTGTAGTCTCTGGAAGGAAAGAAGATGATTGTAAGGGTTCAGAGACTATAGCAGCTCACTCCTTGGAGAAAACCTCAAGCCACATGCCAAATGAGGAACCCTCTCTCCATGAGAGTTCAGGTATAAAAACTCCTTCTAAACTCTATTTTTCTGTAGGTCATGAGAGCACTTATCTAAATTTGAGTGATACACTTGAAAAGATGGACTTAGATCCACAATTTGAGCGGCTGGCTCCTGACCAGGCAAAAGGTGAGGTAGAAAGAGTGTTGACTTTAGTAAGTCAAAGTGAGAATGAGGGTATGGATGATCAACTCCATAGTGAGGGAGTGAAAATTAGGAAACCATCATTTGATTTCTGGGATCAGGTTTTTCCTGAATCTTGGTCTGAAAATTTGGATATGGATGCTGGTACTTATTCATTCATCAAAATGTATCAGAAGAATGACCTAGCACATCACAATGCAAAGCCAGAAGTTAAAGCTCAGAAGCAAAAGGAGAGGCTTGCAGGAATCATTAACAGAAGAGGTGCAAGGATAAAGCAATCTCTTGATACATATGTACCAGATGAAGTTCCTAATGATCCTAGTGTTCCTTTGTATGTACTTCCAATATCAGCTAGAATTGAGACATCAACAGTCTCTGATCACTCTAAGGAGGAGTCAGGATTTGAAGATGTCAGTACACAAAATACTGGTGAAGGAGATGGTGATCATGTTTCAGTTCCAGAACAGAAAGATAAAGATGTTGATACTTCTAATCAGGTTTTATTACTTGAATATCATACAACTCAAGCAACTTCTTCTACAAGACTTGAAGATACAATTCTTTCTGATTCTGATACTGGAGATACTAGAAGCACTTCCAACATTGAAGTTCATTATGATGTTTTGAAAGATATTCAGAATTCTCAAATTGCTATTCAAACAAGACTTCAATCACTTGAAGATAACCAAGTCACAATTATGGAAAATCAAGCAGTTCTTATGAATCTCATTTGTTCTGTTTCTGAATCTCTTGGAATTAATATTGCTGATGTCAAAAAAGGGGAGATAAAGACAATTCAAAGACAACAACAACAACACCACCAGACTGAGGATGATAAAGCTGGGGGAGATAAAGAGCAGACAAAGGGTAGTAAAAAGAAGAACCAGCAGGAGTGACAGTGGTGAATCTCAGCTAGGAAGTGGTAAAGGAAGAGCAGCATTAATAGTTAAAATTCTTTCTTCTAAGTACTAGATAAATGTCTACATCTGAGAAGAAGGTACTTAACTTCATAATTCTACATTCATAAATTCTATTCTGGTTGTATTGTTATATGTTTTGACATCTACAACTTAGATTTATGCTTCAGATTTTAAAGCATAAATAGGGGGAGATTGTTAGGAATAATTCATAAGTTGTGATGTTAAGAATAGAATTTACACATTATACTTCTTGTAATCCTGATCTTATTAAGGATTTAGGACTGTATATAGGATTTATGTGTAAGACAGTTATCTGTATAGTTTAGTCAGGAATGAACAGTGTATCGGAGACTACATGTCAGGAACAAAGGGCAAATCCTGATAACGGTCCAATACTGATGGTTGATCAGATACTGATGCAGTGTGCAAATCCTGATATCAGTCGTGTTACTGATGATGTCATTATGGATGCTACAGAAACTGGCAAGTGCTATAAAACAGGATTGTTGTTTGAAGAACAAGCAAGAAGATATTATGAAAGAAAGAGTTTTCTATGGATGGAAACTATCGACTAGAAGGCAGAACATTGTCATGTATAGATTATATCTTTCTGTTATTAGTTGATAGGTAGCATTATAAATACTCTCTCTATATCATTGTAAAAAGAGCGACGAAGTTGTGAGTTCGTGTGCGTAGCTCTGTATAAGGTTTGTATTCGAGAAGTTCGAAACAAACAGAGAGAGAGATTTGTATTGTCAGCAGCTGCTAAAGGTATTGTACACCTTTGGTAGAGTTTGTATTTGATCTTATTAATACAAACAAGAGTTTGATTCATTCGTTTATTCTTGTTCATATAATCAAGCAAAAATCAGACACGATTATATAACTTGTATTCAACCCCCCCCCCCCCCCTTCTACAAGTTATTCGAGTTAACACTTAGTCTACTTAGATACATGTCTTAATTCTTTCATTGTAACAAGGACCAACAACACGAAGCAACCTTGTATCTCTCTTGAGACATCGAAGCTGGAAAAAAACTTGTCTCTAGGTTGTAGTAACACTTCGCACAAGATAAATAAAACATTTATTTTGTGAGAAATCTTGTTTCACTTGTCGATTGCATACATACACTGATAAACTTTAATCTTTATTACTGTTGTTGTTTTAAAGATTCGAATTTATCAGTATTGCATTCAACCCCCCCTTCTGCAATACTCCGGGACAAACATAACTCAAATAATAAATATGAATTTTTTTAATACTAATTGTTAACGGAGGAATTTGGGAAAACAAATTCGGGGAGGGTTGCTGGAATTATGGTGGTGAACGTTTAGGGTTAGGTTTTGTGATTTAGGGATGGCTGAGATTGTATGAGGTGATTATTGCAATATAGATCGAATATTGTATTCTCTCTTTTTCGCAAGGGTTTGCATCGTACCATACAATGTGCCTACGTACCCTATTTATAGGGATCAAGCCAAACGTAGTTCTTGGGGAGCAAGTAATCGTAATGGGCTAGGTTTCCTTATTTAGGAAGCCCATTGGATCAGGGCCACCGCCTTTGGTAATCATCATTTTGGACTTAAAGCCCAGCTATTTTCTCGGAACATAATGGTAAAGCTATTGACCCGGTATTTTCGGGGTCAACGCCTTCCCTGATTCACGGAGAAAAACAACTATATGGCAGTCCGGAGGCCAAAGGGCGACATCCTTTGTAAAGGGGCGAGATTCTTTCGTAAGGGCGAGATCTAGACTGTGATGTATTAATCTAAGGACCTAGCAAACGGTCCATCACCTTCCATATCCATGATTGTTGCTACTAGGGCGAGGTATCAGAGTAATTGGGCCAGCCGTTTTCAAAGGGCGAGATTCCTATAATGAGTCCATATACAAAATCTAAAGGGCGAGTCCTCAAAGAAAAGAGTCCAAAAATATTAAGTTATTTTTCGGGTATAACAACTACCCCCCAGTTTTTTGTAATGATTTTATTCATAAAAGAAACTAATTCTCTCTTTTCTTTTCTTTTCTTTTTTTTTTTTCCGGTAGTCACGCCTCGTTTTCTGTTCCTTCATCACCCAATCACATGATGCCACGTGTATTTACTTTTTCTCTTCTCTCAACTACTATAAATGCCTTCAAATTTCTTTTCTATTTTCCTAACTTATCTAACGATCTTCACGAAGTGCTGATAAAATTCTTATCAAGGCGGGCGAGTTTATTCTGAGTGGCAGGCGAGGTTCTTAATTTCGTGGGCGCCCCTTTAATATCTAAAGGCGATTCCTTCAACAATCTAAACATTGAAGTCAACCCAAACAACGTAATATCTTTATCAGATAGCATCCAATTGGGCGACGCTGAAGATGTTGCTAGTATATACCTCGCCCAAGATCTTGGTGAAAATGCAGAAGATGAGGAAGATCTTTATGATTTATTTACCGTCTTAGACCCAGATCAACCCGGCCCATCGAGATTAGGTAAAGGCCCAGGGAAAGATCTTGCAAAATATAAAGCCATGTTAGAGAACAATTCTAATTTTCCCAATTCCGAAGATGAAGTCGAGGTTGAGGATGAAAATGAAGACGAAAGTGAAGCTCCTGGGATGAGTTTTGATGCAGAAGGCGAGGATGAGGAAGAGGTTTTATCAATCTCGCCTGTTCGTTATGCCATGGAAGTTCCTTCTCCGCCGAATAACCCATACCGGCAACCTGTTCGTCTTTATACAGACCTAATTTTTGAGGACGATGTCAGTGAACCCCTTAGAATGAGACATAGATTTGATCGAGGAGTCATCTCCTGTGCAGGACTCGCCTCAACAATCTCTTCAGAAGAGATTATGTTCCTGATGGAATACTACAATCTTGAGGGGAGATGGTTACGACCTCGCTCTCGTATGAGGATGCACATTTTTAATATTGCTGGGCTACCAACACCAAGAATGGTTCTCACCAACAAGTTAATTGAACTTGGATTCGGGTCACCAATGCATCACTTCCTTCATCAAATCATTACGTACTTTAATATCGCCCCTGTTCAATTATCTCCTAATAGCTATAGAGCGGCGATTGGTCTATATATGATGTATAGAATCAAGGGATATGATTCCCCTACTATGGCCGAACTAAGTCATTTCCTTGACTTGAGACGCTGTGGGAAGGATGTCGGATTCTACTACCTCGCCTACTGGTCAACTCATAACAAGAAAGGCTTCATTACTGGTAACCCAAGTAACATGAAGATATGGAAAGAAGACTTTCTTTACTTGTTCGATGTTCCTAGGGTTAGAACTCAATTCAACTTGCATCCTTGTAAGTATCTTGCATTTTTCCTTGAAGTCTCGCATTATTTTAAGAATGTCGCCCTCCTTTTTTTTTATATATTTTTATTTTTGCTTCTAGACAAACCTTCCCAAACAAAATTAACGGGCGATGCCGCAGCTAGAGCTCTTACCATTTCTCAACTCCCCAGATCAGAAAAAGACCTAGATATCTTAGTAACGCGTGATAATCTCAGAGCCTACGGCTTTTATAACGAAGGCTATGGTCAAATTCCATACATTAAATTTAAAAGAGGAACTAAGAGGAGTACACGTAAAAAACAAATTGAAGGACTTACTGGTAAAGGTACCTCGCCTCCTTAATGCATCTCGCCTCTAAATGAACCGTTATTCTCTTGTTTTACATTTCCTTAAAGTGTACATAAATAACCCATTTGCTTTAAGTGCAGGTCAAATGTCGAGACTCCCTTTTGGAAACAATCCTTTCGCAGATCCAACTCCCTCCGTTGTAGCCAACACATCTCGCCCTGCTCCTTCCACTATGGTGAATCAGACTCGTCCTACTATCCCTCCTTCAAACAAAAGGCGAGATCTTCTTGATACTTCAAAAAATGCTCAAAATAAAAAACACAAGTCAACCCTAGTTGAAGACTCGCCCTCAGACTTTGTGGCTACCACCTTTGGCTCAATTGCTGCTGAACATTTCTCTGAACAGGATGTTAAAATTTTGAAGGGGCGGAAAGAAACCGATGAAGAATTTCACTTCAAGGCAGGCCTGGGCGATGCCTTCTTTCACGATCTTAATGTTCTCGCCCAGAAGAACACCACCATCAGGGATTTAGAACGTGCGAATAAAAGGCTCAAGGGCGAGGTCTCCACTCACAACACAAAATTGGGCGAAGTTCAGAAAAAAGCAGCTGAAGAACTGAAGGCCAGTAAAGAAGAAATGACCAAGCTGCAAGCTTCTTTTGAGAATTTCAAACTAGAATCAGCGAAGGCAAGTGAAACACTCTCAGGCGAAAACTCAAAACTGAAAGACGAGGTGGAAGGACTTAAAGCTGGGGTATGGAAGGCCCAAACCGAAGCCTATACCGTTGGTTTTCTAGATTATCTTCGCAACTTCCTCGCAGCTGATCCTGATTATGATTGGTCTGCATATTTCGCCCCTTCAACCCCTGCCTATATGCTGAAATTCAAAACTGATAATGCCGAGAATATCGCCGCAGCCCGGGAAGAACTTCGTAAGAAAATCGAAGCTGAAACAAAAGCTATGGCTGAGAAGGAGGCCCAGAAAAATGAGAAGAAGAATAGTGGGAACCCAGATGGAGCATCGCCCTCTGAGAATGTTGCTAGCTGACTCCATGATTTATATATAATTGTCCGCACAATAGGAGTGCGGACCCTCCTATAACGGTCTCGCCCATGTAACTGTTATTCTGCTTTTCAATACTAAATTTGTTGGAGTGCACGCCCTCCCAGTAATGGCGTAGCCCTTATATTTTTACTTGGTTTAATTATTCTGCCTAATTATGTCGTCCTTCAATATCTGCATATATCTCGCCCCTTAGTGGGAATCTCGTCCTCTTCTAACTTGGTTAATTCATAAATCTCAATAGATATTTAACTTCAAAGGTAATAATAACTACCATGTCTTCTCGAGAATATCCCCCTCTAACGAGGTACTTTATCTTGATATGATTTTATGATATGCGAGATGTAATTATTCCACAAAGTCATCCAAAGTATTTTGAGAAATATTATCATCTAGTCGAAGGTCATATCTACCATATCCTCTAGAGGGTATCCCCCTCAAAGGGGGTCATTTTCCTCAGAATCTTATAAATTTTATGATACCCTCCTCAAAGGAGATCATTATTTGTTCAGAAATACCCTCCTCACAGGAGGTGGATTTTCCGAAGCTCGAACCCTGATGAGGCGCCGGAAGTACGGACATCCCCCCCGGAAGTACGATTTTTGCAAGGATTTGGTAATTTGGGATACCCTCCTCAAAGGAGGCCATTCCCCATTCCAGAAATATCCCTCCTCACAGGAGGTGGATTTCCCGAAGTTCGTGCCTTGATGAGGCGCCGGAAGTACGGACATCCCCCCCGGAAGTACGGTTTTTGCAAGGACTTTGATAATTCGAGATACCCTCCTCAAAGGAGGTCGTTCTCCATTCCAGAAATACCATCCTCACAGGAGGTGGATTTTACGAAGTTAATTATTATTTTTTTTAAACTCTCCTCACAGGAGACCATCGTTTTATACATCTATGAAGATCCTCCTTAAAGGAGGTCATCTATCAAAGAATTTAACCAAAAAAAACAATCAAGAAAAAACAAGCATGTTTTATTCATAAATATATAAATCATGGCTAAGGAAGAGTACATGCACTACCCCCCTAGACTTTCATGAAAATAATAATTAAAGGAAAGTATAACAAAAGTAGAAAATACATTACTGATAGTATTTCTTCAAGTGTTCCATGTTCCAAGCTCTCGGAATATGCTTCCCCTCCATATCGGCAAGATAATAAGTTCCTTCCCATAAGACTGCTCTCACCCTATAGGGACCTTCCCAACTGGCGCCAAATACTCCATGATTCTGGATTTTTGTGTTAGGCATCACCCGTCGGAGAACATAATCGCCCACCTTTAAAGGCCTCGCCCTAACTTTTGAATTGTAAAACCTTGCCACTCTTTGCTGGTAAGACACCAACCTAGCTTGAGAAGTTGTTCTGAATTCCTCTGCCAAATCCAAATAGAGACGATGATTAACCTCATTCACTTCCGGATGATAATTATCTCTTCTAAAAGACCCTGCGCCCAACTCCACTGGAACCATGGCCTCACATCCATATGTCAAAGAGAAAGGAGTTTCTCCCGTGGTAGACCTAGGTGTCGTGTTGTAACTCCATAAGACATTAGGCAATTCTTCGGGCCAACTCCCCTTACTATCGTCTAACTTTGCCTTGAGCGTGTGCTTGATTATCTTGTTCACTGCCTCCGTTTGGCCGTTTGTTTGAGGATGGCTAACAGCAGAAAAACTTTTCTTAATTCCCAAATTGTCACACAGCTGCCTCATTTCTTTACTGTCAAATTGCTTCCCATTGTCGAATATCAACTTGTAAGGTATCCCGAAGCGACAAATGATGGACCGGTACACAAAGTCCACCAACTTTTTTGCTGTAATTGAAGCAAGAGGCTCTGCTTCTGCCCACTTAGTAAAATAATCAACCGCCACGACAGCATACTTCACCCCTCCTTTCCCCTTAGGGAGCTCTCCTATCAAATCAATCCCCCACATAGCAAAGGGCCAAGGACTCGTCAAAGAAGTGAGAGGGGCTGCAGGACTGTTCACGTAATTGGCATACCTCTGACATTTATCACAGGATCTAGCAAAAACCATCGAATCCTCCCGAAGAGTAGGCCAGAAATATCCTTGACGTAATATCTTTTGCGCAAGAGAACCACCCCCCGAGTGATTTCCACAAATTCCCTCATGAACCTCCCGTAGGACATAATTGCATTCCTCCCCCTCTATGCATTTCAATAGTGGCTGATTAAAACCTCGTCTGTAAAGAGAACCTCCAAAATCCACATAGCGAGCTGCTTTATATCTGAGTCTTCTAGCCTCAATTCTATCATCTGGTAGAATTCCTTCCTTCAGATATTTCCAGATTGGGGTCATCCAGGTATCATGCATAGTTACATCGACCTGCATTAATTCAACCTCCGGGACACTAGGTTGCTTCTGGACTTCCAAGGGGATAACCCCTAAAAGAGTGGCTTCCTTTTGAGACCCTAACTTAGCCAGAGCGTCTGCCTCCTCATTACCGTTTCTAGGAAGTTGCTCCAATCTCGCCTCCCGAAACAAACTCATCAACCTCTGGGTACACTTCATGTATAGCTCGGTACGGGGTCCCCTAGCCTGAAACCCCCCATTAACCTGATAAACGACCAGCATTGAGTCGCTCATGATGTTTACATTTTCTACCTTCATCTCGAGGGCGAGCTTCAAGCCCGAAATCAAAGCCTCATACTCGGCATCGTTATTTGTTGCATGAAAAGCAAAATGAATCGCACTCCTCAGATGATGTCCCTCTGGACTGATCAAGACAATCCCCGCACCTACACCTTCATTATTTGATGCACCATCCACATACAAAGTCCACCACGGCGCCGAAGTAGGTCCTTCCTGAATCATCTCAGGCGGAGGGCTAGGTATCACGGCCAAGGCATCGCCCTCTTGTGCCAGAAGGAATTCCAAAATGAAATCAGCAAGAGCCTGTCCCTTTATAGCACTTCTCGGCTTATACTCTACATCAAATTGCCCCAATTCCACAGCCCATTTCAACATTCGCCCGGAAGTCTCAGGTTTATGCAATATCTGCCTCAAAGGATACGCTGTTCGGACCTCTATTCTATGTGCCTGAAAATAAGGTCGCAACTTCCTGGAAGCCAAAATCAGAGCATACACCAACTTCTCCATATTCGAATACCTTGTCTCTGCCTCCAACAACCTCTTGCTAACGTAATAAATAGGATACTGGACATCATTTTCCTCTCGTACGAGAACCCCACTAACGGAGTATTCCGAAATAGCTAAGTACAAAATGAGAACCTCGCCCTCGAGAGGTTTTGACAGCAGTGGAGGAGACCCCAAGTGATTTTTCAATGCCTGAAAAGCTTCCTCGCACTCAGTAGTCCATTCGAAATTCTTCCCAACACCTTTGATAGCTTTGAAAAATTCTCTGCACTTGTCAGAAGACTTGGACACAAAACGGTTCAATGCAGCAATCCTCCCGGTCAAACTTTGAACCTCCTTCACTGTTCGTGGAGATCTCATATCAAGAAGAAATTGTATCTTTGCAGGATTCGCTTCTATCCCCCTGTGATTCACCATAAATCCCAAAAACTTCCCAGATTCCACCCCAAACACACACTTCTGTGGATTAAGCTTCATACGAAATTTTCTAAGGATTTGAAACATCTCTTCCAAATGCCGGATATGATCTTCCGCTTCCTTTGACTTTACCAGCATGTCATCCACGTAAACCTCCATTGTTTTCCCGATCTGGTCTTTGAACATCATGTTTACTAACCTCTGATAAGTCGCCCCTGCATTGAGTAACCCGAAAGGCATTCCGATATAGCAATACAACCCCCTATCTGTGATAAAGGAAGTGTTTTCCTGATCAGGTGCATACATTGGTATCTGATTATATCCTGAATAGGCGTCCATAAAACTTAGCAAAGCATGCCCCGCAATAGCATCCACCAACTGATCGATCCTAGGTAAAGGAAAGCTATCCTTCTTGCATGCTTTATTCAAGTCGGTGAAATCAACGCAGACTCTCCACTTTCCATTGGATTTCTTTACCAAAACCGGATTCGCCAACCAATCCGGGTAAAAGGACTCTTTAACTAACCCGACATTTAGCAGCCGATCAACCTCCTCCTTCAAGGCAGTAGCCCGTTCACCACTGACCACCCTTCGCTTTTGCCGAACACTCTTCCTAGAAGGGTCAATGTTGAGATGATGGCACATTACCTCAGGATCAATTCCTACCATGTCAGCATGACTCCAAGCGAAAACATCCAGATTTTTCTTTAAAAAGCTAACTAGCCTCTCCCTTAAGCCTGACTCTAACCTCGCCCCAATGTACAGTACCTTGGACGAGTCTCTCTCGTCCACCAGAATCGGCACAGTGTCTTCCGCTGGTCCCATATTCTTCTTGGCTTCAGGCAACCGAGGATCCAATTCAAACTCCACTTCCTTTGTTCCGCTGGACTCACCCACTTCTCGAATAGAAACAATCTCATCCCCTGGCGATTTAAGTCCTTCTCTCCCAGTTGTTGGATCATCTGGAAATTCAACCATCGGAGTGTCTCCATACTCCATAACGAATTTTCCCTTTTTTGCCCTAAGACTTCTTTGTTCCTCTTCTTCGTCAGTGACATCCTCAACAACCCCTTCCCGAAACTGATTTTGATCGACTAGAGGAGGAGCCCCAATCATCAACACCCTATACCTTGTTCTGTCAGTTGTGACTTCTTCCCCAAATGCAGTCTCCGCTTCTGAATTTTCCATAGTAACTTCCACAGTCTCCCCCAGAGTAGGTGGCGCCTCTAACAAAAAGAGCGGGGTACTCTGCCTGACTAATGTCTCATAACTAGCCAAGTCATCCTCGCCGGGAAACTCCACTGTATAAACCATATTGGTAACTGGCCTAGGTTCGAATGATTTCAAGGTTTCCTGAGCACTTTCCTCTTTGAAGTCCAGCATCTCCTCTCGTTGTTTACCCTTTGAGGAAGACTTCATCATCTTGTTGTAACACTCCCTGGAGTCGTATTGACATCCCTTCACACATCCGATCCCCGCCGGAGTAGGAAACTTCATTGCTAAATGATATATTGATGTCACCACCCTCATTTCTTTCAAGACCGGTCTTCCAAGCAATGCATTATAGCATGTAGGTTGATCAACTACCAGAGACTCAAACACTTGAGTAGCTGAATAAGGGTCTTCCCCTAAGGTGAGCGACAACCTCACAGTACCCTTGACCCGTATAGAATCTCCTGTAAAGCCGTAAATGTGGGTCGTTCCATGAGTCATTTCTTTATCAAGAAGCCTCATCTTCTTATAAGTTCCGTAGTAAAGAATATTCACTGAACTCCCATTATCAATAAACACCCGATGAACACTCCTTGCACCGATTCTTACATTTACTACCAAGGCATCGCTGTGTGGATGATGAACCCATTTAGCATCTTCTTCTGAAAAAATTATCTGTGTATCATCCCCCTTAAACAGCTTAGGAGGTCGTTCTGATAAGTGATTTACATTTGTCAGAGGAGGGTCCCTTGCCTCGCGAGCATATCTTTCCATAGCATTTCTTCCATTCCCGCCAACATGAGGCCCGCCAAAAATAGTGTGAATGCTCGCCTCTTTCACGAACGTTGTCTTCTGATTATCCGGCCTATCTTTGTCTTCGGGACCATCCCTCTTAGTCTCCTCCCGAGGAGGGACGTCTGCTTTTACTTTTCTAACCCATTCGGTCAACTTCCCATTCCTAATAAGCAATTCGATCTCCTCCCTCAATTGTCGACATTGATGAGTGTCATGGCCATGAGATTCGTGATAAGCACGGTATCTCTTTTTATCTCTTTGGGCATTCTTCGAAAGGGGGAGGGGTGTCTTATACAATCCCTCCTTTTTTGTTACCTAAAAAATATGTCCAATAGACGCCACCAGAGGTGTGAAGATACTGTTATGGGGATGACCCTAATCTTTCAGAGAATATAGGGGTGGTGGAGGATACCGTGGCATTGGGCTAGGTGACCTTGATCGGTCTGACTCCCAAGTATCAACAACATTGACATCCACTCTGCCATTCCTCCTCGCATCCCCCTTTGGGCTTGGAGACCTATCCTTGTGTTTGCCCCTACGACTAGTTTCAGGATAATCACTTCTCTTCAAGGCTTCCTCCTCCCTCTTAAAGGGTTCAGCTTGCGCATAAAGATCTGCAAGGGTCAATGGCTCTTTCCGTTGAAGCTCTTTCCAAAAATCCGAGTTTACTCTGACTCCAGCTATAAGAAAGTTCTTGATTGTCTCATCTGAAGCTCCTCGAACAGTGGGGACTTCAGCATTAAATCGTCTGAAATAAGATTGAAGAGTCTCCCCTTCCCTCTGCTTTATATTGGCTAGAGTCGTGACAGGGGGAGCGTAGACAATAGAAGATTGAAACTGAATTAAAAACATTCTCCGCATTTGATCCCAAGAGGTGATAGAGCCTGGTCCCAATTTTTGAAACCACTGATGAGCATTTCCCCGCAGTGTTGAGGCTAGCAACCTACACTTCGTCAAGTCCTCCACCTGGTAAAGCTCCATTTCTGTATTAAACCTCGCAATATACTCAGCCGGGTCAGAGCTTCCCGTGAACCTCAGATCTCCCACCCCCCTAAAAGATGGTGGAAGGGGTGCTTCTCGCACTGCCAAAGAGAAGGGAGACGGGGCCGGCTCAAACATAGCCCCTGCCTGTCCCTCCGATTGTGCCAACAACCTGCGCAAAGCATTCAAGTCAAAATCTTCAAACCCAGGAATTCTACGAGACGCCTCCTCGCGTCGTTGTTGACTCATTAATTCTTCGAATCGATATCGATCTCCGATTGTGGAATTCTCCGGGCGGGAAAAATTATAACCGCGAGAGGCCATCAGATCTCTCTATAAGTTAGATTCTATGGGTCCCCTCTGGTTCCCCTCTGGATTGAAAAGATTGGCCTAGGACCTTCTCTCCCCATACCCCAGGCTGTAATGGTTTTGGGTTCCCATTTGGGGGATTGTGGTTTCTAGCTCGAACCATTGGGAATGCCGCATGATCAGAGCCTCCCAAAATTTCATTCGCATGATGTGAACGGCGCCTTTCTTGCTCCAAGACCCTCTTACTGCCAGCTCGAACCCCTTCTGTTTGGCCTGACTGTCGGGGGTCCTCCCTATCCGGAGGGAGTTCAACATACGGATCACCAAAAGTTGAAGCTCTGGGAGTGACAGCCCGGAACCTTTGATTCCCTCCAATCTCCCCAACAACTCGAACATCCCCTTCAAAAGGAATCTCCCTGAATAGACTACGCTGGTGATTCATGTCAGATTCTCCACCAACGCGTCGATCTCCGGCTGGTGTTTGATAACTCGCCCCCCATCCATGGTTAGGGCGTCGCCCCTCCATATTCAGGCGAGATTCTTCAAAAAACTGTCTTTCCCTCTCCATTGCATCCATTCTTGCCCCCATTCGATTGATCGTATTTCCCATGTAAGTAATCTGGTCAAAAAGCTAAGTATTACTCATCAGAACGGGGGGGGTCTCCTCCTATCCGTGGACTCAGTCGTCTATTAGGCATTATGGGCGTTACCGATCTTCGGTGCGAACCCCCTGAACGATCGGGATTCCCCATCCCAGCGCTCCTTGCGACAGAATTATTCCTTGGCGGCGGCGGCGGCGGAGGCAGATTTTCTCTGGTCCTAACCTCTTCCATACGTCGATTATCAACACGTTCACGGTTTGACTGGGACATCTTTCCTCCTGAGATGTCAAAAGCCCCTCCTTCTAGCGCCACTTGTTAACGGAGGAATTTGGGAAAACAAATTCGGGGAGGGTTGCTGGAATTATGGTGGTGAACGTTTAGGGTTAGGTTTTGTGATTTAGGGATGGCTGAGATTGTATGAGGTGATTATTGCAATATAGATCGAATATTGTATTCTCTCTTTTTCGCAAGGGTTTGCATCGTACCATACAATGTGCCTACGTACCCTATTTATAGGGATCAAGCCAAACGTAGTTCTTGGGGAGCAAGCAATCGTAATGGGCTAGGTTTCCTTATTTAGGAAGCCCATTGGATCAGGGCCACCGCCTTTGGTAATCATCATTTTGGACTTAAAGCCCAGCTATTTTCTCGGAACGTAATGGTAAAGCTATTGACCCGGTATTTTCGGGGTCAACGCCTTCCCTGATTCACGGAGAAAAACAACTATATGGCAGTCCGGAGGCCAAAGGGCGACATCCTTTGTAAAGGGGCGAGATTCTTTTGTAAGGGCGAGATCTAGACTGTGATGTATTAATCTAAGGACCTAGCAAACGGTCCATCACCTTCCATATCCATGATTGTTGCTACTAGGGCGAGGTATCAGAGTAATTGGGCCAGCCGTTTTAAAAGGGCGAGATTCCTATAATGAGTCCATATACAAAATCTAAAGGGCGAGTCCTCAAAGAAAAGAGTCCAAAAATATTAAGTTATTTTTCGGGTATAACACTAATAAAATAAATAAAATTTAATTCTAATGCAAGTTATTTTAATTATATCCTTTTCAGATTATAATTTTATTTTTAAAATTCAATCCTAATGCAAACTTTTTAAATTATATCCTTTTTAGATTATAATTTTCTTTTTAAAATTCAATTCTAATGCAACCTTTTCTAATAATATCCTTTTTAGATTATATATATATATTTTTTAATATGATCTAATCTTGATCGTCTATTTTTAATTCAACGGATCATTTGCTTTTGGTAGTACAACGGCGACCAAAAATTTGGATAAGATCTCCATTATGCTTATTATATATAAGGTATTAATAATATTATATATACTAGCTTATAACCCGTGCAATGCACGGTTCCTTTTTTAAATTTTAAAATAATTTTACTTTTTTTAATTTTATATGTTATTAATTTACATATAAAATTATTGTTAAAAAGTTGATAATATATAAGATTTTACACTTTCAATTTAATATTTGTACTCTACCTTGAATTATTAAAATTTGATTTGAAAGATTTTACAGCACACGTGAAATTAACAAAAAAATCTTTAATTTAGTGATAGTTTAACAATTATTTTCCGATTAAACCTACTCAGAAACAAATAAGAAAAGAAATTGACGCTTTTTTACATTAAAAATTCTATTCGATTTATGAATTATACTTATAATTCGTTTTGATTTTCAAAATACCCCTGTTATTATTTGAAGATAGTTCTACTAATAATAAAATACAATTTTAATAATAAGTGTATGAGAGATTTTGTCAAAAACTTTGATAATTGGTAGTATGGTCAAAATAAATAAGAACCGTTGAATCTTAAAATAAATAGATGAAAACCGTTGGTATTTCCATTTGAATAATAATTATTAAATCATCAATAAATTAAAGATAATTCTATAAGTTTCGCGTGAAATGTAAAATCATCCAAATCTGATTTATAGATCTCAAGATAGAGCCCAAATAGTAAATATGAATATTTTTTAATAATAAAAAATAAATAAAATTTAATTCTAATGCAACTTTTTTTAATTATATCCTTTTTCAAATTATAATTTTTTTTTAAAATTCAGTTCCAGTGCAACCTTTTCTAATTATATCATTTTTAATTATAATTTAATTTTTAAAATTCACTTATAAGGCAACATTTTCTAATCATATCCTTTTTAGATTTTAATTTTCTCTTTTAATATGATATAATCTTGATCGTCTATTTTTTAAAAATATATTCCACGGTTGAGATTATTTTGGTAGTATAGTGACGAAAATTGTGGATAAGATCTCTATTATGCTTATTATATATAAATAGCTTATAACCCGTGCAACGCACGACACCTTTTTTAATATCTTTATATAAGTTATTAATTTAAATAACAAATTTTTATTAAAAATTGATATATATAAGTTTTACAAGCTCGATTTAATATTTGTACTCTATCTTGAATTCTTAAAATTTAATTTGGACAATTACGGCCCACGTGAAATTAACAAAATAATCTTTAATTTGGTGATGGTTTAATAAATATTTTCTAATTAAATCTACGTAGAAGGAAAAAAGAGAAAAAATTGACGTTTTTTTACCCTGAAAATTTTATTTGATTTATGAATTGTACTTATAATTCGTTTTGATTATCAAAATACCCTTATAATTATTTGAAGATGGTTCTACTAACAACCAAATACAATTTTAATAATAAGTGTAAGAGGGATTTTGTCCAAAACTTTGATAATCGGTAGTCTGGACCTCTATACGACAAATATCTTAAAATAAATAGATGAAAACCGTTGGATCTAGTATAAAAAATATTTAAATTTTAATATGTTATAAACTAAAAAGTGTATTTATATTGTAATACGAAAATATATATGAAAATATATATGTCAATGATTTAAATCATATATAATTAAGTTTTCTACATTGAATAGCATTATCAATGTAGGAATTTTACGTTAAATAGGATTAATGTAAAAACTCGTAATCATATTTTCGCTTGAGATTCTTAGTTTTTCCATTTGAATAATAATTATTATATTATTATTAAATTAAAAATAATTTTATGAGTTTCGCGTGGATTGTAAAATCACCAAAATCTAATTTCTAGATCTCAAGATAAAACCCAAAGAGTAGTAGATATGATTTTTTTTTAATACTAACAAAAAATAAATAAAATATAATTCTAATTTAACTTATTTTAATTATATCCTTTTCAGATTATAATTTTCTTTTAAAAATTCAATTTTAATACAACCCTTTCTAATTATATCCTTTTTAGAATGTAATTTTTCTTTTTAAAATTCACTTCAAATGCAACATTTTCTAATTATATCCTTTTTAGATTATAATTTTCTTTTTAATGCGATCTAGTTTTGATTCCTTTTTAGATTATAATTTTCTTTTTAAGCGATCTAATCTTGATCGTTTATTTTTAATCCAACGGATCATATGATTTTGATAGTATAGTGACGACGACCAGACGACCAAAAATTTGGATAAGATCCCTTATGCTTATTATATATGAGGTATTAACTAGCCTTTACACCGCGCAAAGCACGGGCTATTACATATTATTATTATAAATTAATATATTAATTATTTAATTTAATATTAAAATTTAATTCATTTTAATAATTATTACCTTTAAAAATTTAAATATGTTCCATTCTTAATTTCAGGACATAAATAAAAATTGTTAATTTAAAGTTATTTTTAAATTTATTATTAAATATTTAATAATTTCATTGATATTTTTAAAAAATTATTTAGTGTAAATTAAAATCATGGAAGAAAGAGTCGTAGAAAGTAGTGTGTGTGCGGGTGATGATTCTAATCGGGATATAATTGAAAACAATATATAATTTAAGTGAATTTGGAAAATTTAACAAGTTTTATTAATTTTTAAAAAATATATTTGTGTGCCTTATTGAGAATTTGAAGTGTAATATAATAATTTAATAACTAAATAGAAAATTTGTATATTTTTTTGGAACCAACGACCAATTGTAGCCTATTTCGTTTATATAATAGTATATTATAGAAGCATATAATTAAAATATTTTCATTGGATATATCAATTAATCAAACGTTATTTGATATTGGATTCAATAAACAACATTCAAATATTAACTTGAATTTTGATATCTTACCAAGATTTTATTATATATACTATAAGATCATTATGATCGTTAGAGAGATCAGATCTTAACTTCGCCTAATATTATGTGAGTCTCTAGACCCCTTCATCATCTTGTTTTGCATGCTTCTACTTTATCAGTTTAATTAGCTTTATTACAGCGGTTATTGTGCAGTCGTTTTTTTTGTCTGAAGAAGTCTGTTTGTCTGTTATTTATTCCAGAACTGTGCACAACAACGCACCATTGATCTATGAACTATTGTACTGTTAGTTTATATATATGTTGTACGAAAGCAAACCTTGTTAATTTATTTAATTTTTTGCTGATTATCTACCATCCTACGTACCTTGTTATTTTGCATGCTAGTAATTTGTCTAGAACTGCATGTAGTACTGTATACATAAATCATACTACGAGTATTATTTACAGAGGATGATGGCAACATTATTTAACCAACAACAGTGTAATTCTTTTAAGTACTCATGAACAAAGTCAACCGGCCATATAACGTCAATATATACTATTATAATATGAACTGAATAATATTTTGTGAACTCTTGGTATATGTTTTAATAGCCAGGCCATGCTTAATCAAAGCTACTATATATCTCGATTTGTTTGCACTAGAGAGTTACAATTACTCAATCATTAACTACATTATTTTTATAGTTTTTACATAATAATTATTTGAGCTAATACATGACCATGTGAAGGTCAATTATGCCCGTTTTCATCCCAGTCATTATCAATCTCTTGTAGCATTAATATTAGTACACAATCGTGTTTTACTTAGCTACAATTCTTTCAGAATAACACATGTATACATGCATCTTAAATTCCTGCTTGTGCTTAATATATACTTATGCATCTTGTTCTTTCGGTGCATGCAGTCGTACATTAATACTATTCACAATTGTCAGCTTTGGAGCACATAACAATGCCACTATTTACGGTGTTTACCAGCATCGAGTTGACAGGTGATGATCGTGACACATTAATAAACAAAGCAACCACACAAATTGCTCAAATGATTAAGAAGGATGTTACGGTATAATTAATATCTCTCTCTTTATCTCATTTATATTTTGTATGCAAAGATTATTTCTTTAAGGAGTATAATGAATGTTATTCTATTAATATTTGTTGTGCCCAGTACGTGACGATAACCTTCGGTGACAAAGGAAAAGAAAATATAGTCGATGATTTTGGCGAAAAAGTTGATGATGATGTAAGTGTATGTCATGTCACTTATTTCGACGAGTATAACAAAGAGCTGAAGAAAACTCTTACTAGAGCTGCCAAAGTAATAGGATGCCTACTCCTAAACTGTCGGTCAAACCAGTTAAACAAACATAACTTCAAGACAATGTTTCGTCATTACAAGGTAAATGCAATTTTCATTAGTATAAAAATTCTGATGTTAGACTCCAGAGAGAACATCCTTTAAAAAAAGAACAAGAGAACACATCATCTAACCATTGAATTTATTAGATCTAATGGTCCCGCCAACAACACCCAATACAAAAAAGTCTTATAATTTTACCCTCTATCCATTCATTAAAAAAATATAAATTTTTTTTTAAAAAAAATAATGATGATGATGATGTCACTGTGACGTCACAACAGGTTTTTAAAGTTTTTTTTTTAAAATTTTTTTATTTTTTTTTTAATAAATGGATAGAGACTTTTTTGTATTGGGTGCCCCTGGCGGACCATTAGATTTAATAGATTCAATGGTTAGATGATGTGTTCTCTCGTTCTCTTTTTAAGGATGTTCTCTCTAGAACCTTGGCGTTATATAGGAGTATATATATACATGCAGCCACATTTTCTTTGTTGCTAGCTAGTTTAATTAATATGCAGCCACACATTACTTTACTCTATTAAATCGATATGCATAGTACATTCTCCCTATTTTCTTAATCATAATATCTAGTAATAACACCTATTTGTATTTACAAACTTTTTTTTGGCACAGGATCAAGTTTTAGTGGACTGGACAAAGACGCACAAAGCTATTGCTGAAACACCTGTACTATCACAAGGAAAGAGGAAATGTTGTTGGGCTTTTACGGGTGCTGGTGTTGTAAGCAATAACCACTCCATTGATAATCCATCAATAACAGATCAAGGAGAACTTCAGACTTCACCTCAAGATTTATCAGATTGGGTATATTCTTATAGTAAATTTAAACGCCGCAAAGTGGGGATAGAGGACAATGGCACCTATGGCGGTCACCCCAAGGCTGCATATACTTACATTAAGAACAAAGGTATTTCATTGTTAAAAAATTATGAGCTTGCACCGGCCTCTGATGATAAGAATATAGCAAGAACTTTTAATGACCGTATGTTTAACGCGATGATGAGAAATAGAGGAGAACGTATCTTTATTAAGGAATTCAAGCTCATACCTCGTTCAGAAAACTCTATGTATGATTTAGAGCTGCTGATGCAAGTTCTTCATAAAGGAGTCGTACATGCTTCTATGTACTATTGTAAGGGGTGTGAAATTTGTAGTGGATTTGACAAGTTCGACGGCAAAGGTGTTTATGATGAGGACCCTCATCCTCCCGGTCATAAATACGTCAAACATGGAGTAGTTGGTGTAGGTGCTGGTAACAGGTACAACAAAGATTATTTAAAGGTACGTAACTCACGGGGGCCTAAATGGGCAAAAAAAGGATATGCAAAAGTGCACCTTAAATTCTTTACTCGTATCTATCAGGTATTAGGGACAGAGAAAAAGAAGTGGATCAAAAGTGGTGAAGATTGGATTTTGACAGCAACAACTTGAGAACAAATTGTCCATCTTCATTCTCATCATATATCTATTCTTCACTTTTCTGGTGCTTTTTCAATATATATAGACATTATTAATCCGGCTGTTATAGTCGGGTTGATATATTAAGTAGTATCTGTGTCCAGTTTTGTTAAAGAAAAACAACATATATAGAAGCTGATACCTTCGTTTGTTTTCTGTTTTAGAGATTAACTCAAGAAATTTATCTATGAAGTTACCTTATTTTATGCATGCATTCATGTATATATTTTCAATTAAAAAATTATTCACTTTCCTTATATATAATACATGCACAAATCTAATATTTATATCTAGATATAAATGCCATGTGTGTCATATTATTATTGGTTCTTTTTAATTTTTTCAAATAAAAGTATGGCTTTCATTCACTACAAGAGGAAAGACCTATTGGGACAGAAAGTTAGTTGTTATTCTGTCATAAAGTTCAGAAATGACGGAATTATACGTTTTTGTCACAAACATACTTACGACGGACATATTTAGTCGTAAGTTTAATTTTATATTAATATATTTCACGTCCAACAATTTTTTTATTATTATATTTCGCGCCTCATCAATAATTTAGTATTTATTTTTCCCGCCCTTTTAATTTACGACGAACTTCATATCTAATCTGTCGTACTTTATTAAACGACGGACTATGCTTTCCAAAGTTTGAAAATAATTTATATTTTCTCTTTAAATTTATTTTCATTAAGTAATAATTTGTTTTTTCGTTTAAATTTTAATGAAAAATTCAAATTTTGGTATGAATTTTGCGACGGAGTTTTAGTTGTTTGTCAAAAGTTGTAATATTCGACAGATTCACTGAATTATTTTTTTAAATGATTTCATCGACGATCCAACCGTACGGATGTCACTATGCCATAAGTGAGCATACGCAACCCTTTTTACAAAGCGTTGCACAGAAAGCGTTTCGTTAGATAGAAGTTTTGGGTCTTTTGCAACTGAGCTGAATTGGTGTTGCGTTAGATATAGATTAGCGTTGCGTATTACCCACAGTGTTTCACATTATGCAACACTAACTGATGGCGTTGCGTTAGATAATTTTTTATTTTTATAAATGGTGACGTGGCAGGAGTGGGACCCACATGTGATGACGTGGCATTTGCTGACGTGGCACATGTGGGACCCAGATTTGCTGACGTGGCAGAAGTGGGGCCCACCTTTGCTGATGTGGCATTTGCTGACGTGGCAAAAAACGTTGCATTAGATACCAATAGTGTTGCGTTTGCTCTTTGAAGTGTTGCATTAGATATATTCATATTTTTAAAAATAAATACGACGTGGCAGATGTGGGCCCCACAACTGCTGACGTGACAGTGTGGGACCCACAAGGATGACGTGGCAGGAGGCCCATCATGCTGACGTGGCAATTGTGGGACCCACAATTGCTGACGTGGCAGAAGTGGGGCCCACCTTTGTTGCCGTGGCATTTGCTGCCGTGGCAGAAAGCGTTGCATTAGATACCTGTAGTGTTGCATTTGTTGTTTGAAGTGTTGCATTAGATAAATTTATATTTTTTTTAAAAAAATGACGTGGCAGATGTGGGACCCACCACTGCTGACGTGGCAGTGTGGGACCCGCAAGGGTGACGTGTAATATCATTATATTAGATATATATTGACATCCGTACGGTTGGATCGTTCAAAAGTATTTTTTAAAAAATAGAAATAATAATCCGTAACAAAACACTAGTTACGAGTCATATTGAAAATAGTAGTGATCTACTAAGATCTCCAATCAAATTAATTTTTTATTTTCTGAAACTTGGGGAATATCATTATATTAGATATATATTGCCATCCGTAAGGTTGGATCGTTCAAAAATATTTTTCAAAAAATAGAAACAATAATCCGTAACAAAGCACTAGTTACGAGTCATATTGAAAATAGTAGTGATCTACTAAGATCTCCAATCAAATTAATTTTTTATTTTCTGAAACTTGGGGAATATCATTATATTAGATATATATTGACATCCGTACGGTTGGATCGTTCAAAAATATTTTTAAAAAAATAGAAATAATAATCCGTAACAAAGCACTAGTTACGAGTCATATTGAAAATAGTAGTGATCTACTAAGATCTCCAATCAAATTAATTTTTTATTTTCTGAAACTTGGGGAATATCATTATATTAGATATATATTGCCATCCATACAGTTGGATCGTTCAAAAATATTTTTTAAAAAATAGAAATAATAATCCGTAACAAAGCACTAGTTACGAGTCATATTGAAAATAGTAGTGATCTACTAAGATCTCCAATCAAATTAATTTTTTATTTTCTGACACTTGGGGAATATCATTATATTAGATATATATTGACATCCGTACGGTTGGATCGTTCAAAAATATTTTTTTAAAAATAGAAATAATAATCCGTAACAAAGCACTAGTTACGAGTCATATTGAAAATAGTAGTGATCTACTAAGATCTCCAATCAAATTAATTTTTTATTTTCTGAAACTTGGGGAATATCATTATATTAGATATATATTGCCATCCATACAGTTGGATCGTTCAAAAATATTTTTTAAAAAATAGAAATAATAATCCGTAACAAAGCACTAGTTACGAGTCATATTGAAAATAGTAGTGATCTACTAAGATCTCCAATCAAATTAATTTTTTATTTTCTGAAACTTGGGGAATATCATTATATTAGATATATATTGCCATCCGTAAGGTTGGATCGTTCAAAAATATTTTTCAAAAAATAGAAACAATAATCCGTAACAAAGCACTAGTTACGAGTCATATTGAAAATAGTAGTGATCTACTAAGATCTCCAATCAAATTAATTTTTTATTTTCTGAAACTTGGGGAATATCATTATATTAGATATATATTGACATCCGTACGGTTGGATCGTTCAAAAATATTTTTAAAAAAATAGAAATAATAATCCGTAACAAAGCACTAGTTACGAGTCATATTGAAAATAGTAGTGATCTACTAAGATCTCCAATCAAATTAATTTTTTATTTTCTGAAACTTGGGGAATATCATTATATTAGATATATATTGCCATCCATACAGTTGGATCGTTCAAAAATATTTTTTAAAAAATAGAAATAATAATCCGTAACAAAGCACTAGTTACGAGTCATATTGAAAATAGTAGTGATCTACTAAGATCTCCAATCAAATTAATTTTTTATTTTCTGAAACTTGGGGAATATCATTATATTAGATATATATTGACATCCGTACGGTTGGATCGTTCAAAAATATTTTTTTAAAAATAGAAATAATAATCCGTAACAAAGCACTAGTTACGAGTCATATTGAAAATAGTAGTGATCTACTAAGATCTCCAATCAAATTAATTTTTTATTTTCTGAAACTTGGGGAATATCATTATATTAGATATATATTGACATCCGTACGGTTGGATCGTTCAAAAATATTTTTTAAAAAATAGAAATAATAATCCGTAACAAAGCACTAGTTACGAGTCATATTGAAAATAGTAGTTATCTACTAAGATCTACAATCAAATTAATTTTTTATTTTCTGAAACTTGGGGAATATCATTATATTAGATATATTGCCATCCGTACGGTTGGATCATTCAAAAATATTTTTTAAAAAATAGAAACAATAATCCGTAACAAAGCACTAGTTACGAGTCATATTGAAAATAGTAGTGATCTACTAAGATCTCCAATCAAATTAATTTTTTATTTTCTGAAACTTGGGGAATATCATTATATTAGATATATATTGTCATCCGTACTGTTGGATCGTTCAAAAATATTTTTTAAAAAATAGAAATAATAATCCGTAACAAAGCACTAGTTACGAGTCATATTGAAAATAGTAGTGATCTACTAAGATCTCCAATCAAATTAATTTTTTATTTTCTGAAACTTGGGGAATATCATTATATTAGATATATATTGACATCCGTACGGTTGGATCATTCAAAAATATTTTTTAAAAAATAGAAATAATAATCCGTAACAAAGCACTAGTTACGAGTCATATTGAAAATAGTAGTGATCTACTAAGATCTCCAATCAAATTAATTTTTTATTTTCTGAAACTTCGGGAATATCATTATATTAGATATATATTGACATCCGTACGGTTGGATCGTTCAAAAATATTTTTTAAAAAATAGAAATAATAATCCGTAACAAAGCACTAGTTACGAGTCATATTGAAAATAGTAGTGATCTACTAAGATCTCCAATCAAATTAATTTTTTATTTTCTGAAACTTGGGGAATATCATTATATTAGATATATATTGTCATCCGTACGGTTGGATCGTTCAAAAATATTTTTTAAAAAATAGAAATAATAATCCGTAACAAAGCACTAGTTACGAGTCATATTGAAAATAGTAGTTATCTACTAAGATCTCCAATCAAATTAATTTTTTATTTTCTGAAACTTGGGGAATATCATTATATTAGATATATATTGCCATCCTTACGGTTGGATCGTTCAAAAATAATTTTTAAAAAATAGAAACAATAATCCGTAACAAAGCACTAGTTACGAGTCATATTGAAAATAGTAGTGATCTACTAAGATCTCCAATCAAATTAATTTTTTATTTTCTGAAACTTGGGGAATATCATTATATTAGATATATATTGACATCCGTACGGTTGGATCGTTCAAAAATATTTTTTAAAAAATAGAAACAATAATCCGTAACAAAGCACTAGTTACGAGTCATATTGAAAATAGTAGTGATCTACTAAGATCTCCAATCAAATTAATTTTTTATTTTCTGAAACTTGGGGAATATCATTATATTAGATATATATTGCCATCCATACAGTTGGATCGTTCAAAAATATTTTTTTAAAAATAGAAATAATAATACGTAACAAAGCACTAGTTACGAGTCAGATTGAAAATAGTAGTGATCTACTAAGATCTCCAATCAAATTAATTTTTTATTTTCTGAAACTTGGGGAATATCATTATATTAGATATATATTGACATCCGTACGGTTGGATCGTTCAAAAATATTTTTTTAAAAATAGAAATAATAATCCGTAACAAAGCACTAGTTACGAGTCATATTGAAAATAGTAGTGATCTACTAAGATCTCCAATCAAATTAATTTTTTATTTTCTGAAACTTGGGGAATATCATTATATTAGATATATATTGACATCCGTACGGTTGGATCGTTCAAAAATATTTTTTAAAAAATAGAAATAATAATCCGTAACAAAGCACTAGTTACGAGTCATATTGAAAATAGTAGTTATCTACTAAGATCTACAATCAAATTAATTTTTTATTTTCTGAAACTTGGGGAATATCATTATATTAGATATATTGCCATCCGTACGGTTGGATCATTCAAAAATATTTTTTAAAAAATAGAAACAATAATCCGTAACAAAGCACTAGTTACGAGTCATATTGAAAATAGTAGTGATCTACTAAGATCTCCAATCAAATTAATTTTTTATTTTCTGAAACTTGGGGAATATCATTATATTAGATATATATTGTCATCCGTACTGTTGGATCGTTCAAAAATATTTTTTAAAAAATAGAAATAATAATCCGTAACAAAGCACTAGTTACGAGTCATATTGAAAATAGTAGTGATCTACTAAGATCTCCAATCAAATTAATTTTTTATTTTCTGAAACTTGGGGAATATCATTATATTAGATATATATTGACATCCGTACGGTTGGATCATTCAAAAATATTTTTTAAAAAATAGAAATAATAATCCGTAACAAAGCACTAGTTACGAGTCATATTGAAAATAGTAGTGATCTACTAAGATCTCCAATCAAATTAATTTTTTATTTTCTGAAACTTCGGGAATATCATTATATTAGATATATATTGACATCCGTACGGTTGGATCGTTCAAAAATATTTTTTAAAAAATAGAAATAATAATCCGTAACAAAGCACTAGTTACGAGTCATATTGAAAATAGTAGTGATCTACTAAGATCTCCAATCAAATTAATTTTTTATTTTCTGAAACTTGGGGAATATCATTATATTAGATATATATTGACATCCGTACGGTTGGATCGTTCAAAAATATTTTTTAAAAAATAGAAATAATAATCCGTAACAAAGCACTAGTTACGAGTCATATTGAAAATAGTAGTTATCTACTAAGATCTCCAATCAAATTAATTTTTTATTTTCTGAAACTTGGGGAATATCATTATATTAGATATATATTGCCATCCTTACGGTTGGATCGTTCAAAAATAATTTTTAAAAAATAGAAACAATAATCCGTAACAAAGCACTAGTTACGAGTCATATTGAAAATAGTAGTGATCTACTAAGATCTCCAATCAAATTAATTTTTTATTTTCTGAAACTTGGGGAATATCATTATATTAGATATATATTGACATCCGTACGGTTGGATCGTTCAAAAATAATTTTTAAAAAATAGAAACAATAATCCGTAACAAAGCACTAGTTACGAGTCATATTGAAAATAGTAGTGATCTACTAAGATCTCCAATCAAATTAATTTTTTATTTTCTGAAACTTGGGGAATATCATTATATTAGATATATATTGCCATCCATACAGTTGGATCGTTCAAAAATATTTTTTTAAAAATAGAAATAATAATACGTAACAAAGCACTAGTTACGAGTCAGATTGAAAATAGTAGTGATCTACTAAGATCTCCAATCAAATTAATTTTTTATTTTCTGAAACTTGGGGAATATCATTATATTAGATATATATTGACATCCGTACGGTTGGATCGTTCAAAAATATTTTTTTAAAAATAGAAATAATAATCCGTAACAAAGCACTAGTTACGAGTCATATTGAAAATAGTAGTGATCTACTAAGATCTCCATTCAAATTAATTTTTTATTTTCTGAAACTTGGGGAATATCATTATATTTGATATATATTGACATCGGTACGGTTGGATCGTTCAAAAATATTTTTAAAAAAATAGAAATAATAATCCGTAACAAAGCACTAGTTACGAGTCATATTGAAAATAGTAGTTATCTACTAAGATCTCCAATCAAATTAATTTTTTATTTTCTGAAACTTGGGGAATATCATTATATTAGATATATTGCCATCCGTACGGTTGGATCATTCAAAAATATTTTTTAAAAAATAGAAACAATAATCCGTAACAAAGCACTAGTTACGAGTCATATTGAAAATAGTAGTGATCTACTAAGATCTCCAATCAAATTAATTTTTTATTTTCTGAAACTTGGGGAATATCATTATATTAGATATATATTGCCATCCGTACGGTTGGATCGTTCAAAAATATTTTTTAAAAAATAGAAATAATAATCCGTAACAAAGCACTAGTTACGAGTCATATTGAAAATAGTAGTGATCTACTAAGATTTCCAATCAAATTAATTTTTTATTTTCTGAAACTTGGGGAATATCATTATATTAGATATATATTGACATCCGTACGGTTGGATCATTCAAAAATATTTTTTAAAAAATAGAAATAATAATCCGTAACAAAGCACTAGTTACGAGTCATATTGAAAATAGTAGTGATCTACTAAGATCTCCAATCAAATTAATTTTTTATTTTCTGAAACTTCGGGAATATCATTATATTAGATATATATTGACATCCGTACGGTTGGATCGTTCAAAAATATTTTTTTAAAAATAGAAATAATAATCCGTAACAAAGCACTAGTTACGAGTCATATTGAAAATAGTAGTGATCTACTAAGATCTCCAATCAAATTAATTTTTTATTTTCTGAAACTTGGGGAATATCATTATATTAGATATATATTGACATCCGTACGGTTGGATCGTTCAAAAATATTTTTAAAAAAATAGAAATAATAATCCGTAACAAAGCACTAGTTACGAGTCATATTGAAAATAGTAGTTATCTACTAAGATCTCCAATCAAATTAATTTTTTATTTTCTGAAACTTGGGGAATATCATTATATTAGATATATATTGCCATCCTTACGGTTGGATCGTTCAAAAATAATTTTTAAAAAATAGAAACAATAATCCGTAACAAAGCACTAGTTACGAGTCATATTGAAAATAGTAGTGATCTACTAAGATCTCCAATCAAATTAATTTTTTATTTTCTGAAACTTGGGGAATATCATTATATTAGATATATATTGACATCCGTACGGTTGGATCGTTAAAAAATATTTTTTAAAAAATAGAAACAATAATCCGTAACAAAGCACTAGTTACGAGTCATATTGAAAATAGTAGTGATCTACTAAGATCTCCAATCAAATTAATTTTTTATTTTATGAAACTTTGGGAATATCATTATATTAGATATATTTTGACATCCGAACGGTTGGATCGTTCAAAAATATTTTTTAAAAAATAGAAATAATAATCCGTTACAAAGCACTAGTTACGAGTCGTATTGAAAATAGTAGTGATCTACTAAGATCTCCAATCAAATTAATTTTTTATTTTATGAAACTTGGGGAATATCATTATATTAGATATATATTGTCATCCGTACGGTTGGATCGTTCAAAAATATTTTTTAAAAAATAGAAATAATAATCCGTAACAAAGCACTAGTTACGAGTCATATTGAAAATAGTAGTGATCTACTAAGATCTCCAATCAAATTAATTTTTTATTTTCTGAAACTTGGGGAATATCATTATATTAGATATATATTAACATCCGTATGGTTGGATCGTTCAAAAATATTTTTTAAAAAATAGAAATAATAATCCGTTACAAAGCACTAGTTACGAGTCGTATTGAAAATAGTAGTGATCTACTAAGATCTCCAATCAAATTAATTTTTTATTTTATGAAACTTGGGGAATATCATTATATTAGATATATATTGTCATCCGTACGGTTGGATCGTTCAAAAATATTTTTAAAAAAATAGAAACAATAATCCGTAAGCACTAGTTACGAGTCATATTGAAAATAGTAGTGATCTACTAAGATCTCCAATCAAATTAATTTTTTATTTTCTGAAACTTGGGGAATATCATTATATTAGATATATATTGCCATCCGTACGGTTGGATCGTTCAAAAATATTTTTTAAAAAATAGAAACAATAATCCGTAACAAAGCACTAGTTACGAGTCATATTGAAAATAGTAGTGATCTACTAAGATCTCCAATCAAATTAATTTTTTATTTTCTGAAACTTGGGGAATATCATTATATTAGATATATATTGACATCCTTACGGTTGGATCGTTCAAAAATATTTTTTTAAAAATACAAATAATAATCCGTAACAAAGCACTAGTTATGAGTCGTATTGAAAATAGTAGTGATCTACTAACTAGTATTGATTTGGTTTTATAACGGTCAAAGTCGACCTTCATTTTAACTAGTCCTGTCCCGAATGATGAATCTATTTTTTTAAATTATTTTTTCGACGTTTCAATCGCACGGATGTCAAGATGTAACGATTTTAGTGTCACGGTAATTTTTCAAAAAAATTCCTACACGTACTTGGTTTGGTTTTATAACGTTCAAACCGGTCAAAGTCGACCTTCATTTTAACTAGTTTTGTTCCGAATGATGAATCTATTTTTTAAATTATTTTTTCGACGTTCTAATCGCACGGATGTCAAGATATAACGATTTTAGTGATGTGGTAATTTTTCAAAAAATTTCCTATATTTATTTGGTTTGGTTTTATAACGGTCAAAGCAGTCAAAGTTGACATTCCTTTTAACTAGTATTGTCCCGAATGATGAATCTATTTTTTAATTATTTTTTCGACGTTCAAATCGCACGGATATCAAGATATAACGATTTTAGTGATGTGGTAATTTTTTTAAAATTTCCTAGATTTTTTACAAGTATCCAATCATGTTCTTCATTTTGTAAAATTTTGTAAATTTAAAATAAAAAAATTAAAATCACATTATACAAAAAAATATAAGAAGCAATTTTTTTTTGATAAAAAGGCAGTGAGTATACGTGGTCTTGCACATGTCCCCAGGTGAAAATTTTGGGCGGATATTTTTCCCCCCAAACGAAATAATTCACACAAACTTAAACTCTCCGCCTCCATCTCTCTCTTTCTCTCATCTCCCAATCTCTGTGTCATACACACACTCACAAACTTTCACACAACTCTCCTCCCTCCTTTCCTCATCTCACACACAACTCTCCTCCCTCTTTTCCTCATCTCCGCTGCTACAACACAACCACCACCGCCGACAACCTATCGACTACGGTGGTGCCTCCCTTCTCCGACCAACCAACACCCATAATCCATACATAATAATACTCCTCAAATCCTCCTTAATTTGTTCATACCATCAATTTCGACAACATCATCCTAAATCTAAATCCCCCAAATTATATATAAGCCCTAATTATACATATAATCTTCTCACAAGAATCCATAAACCCACCAATAAAAACCCATTAATTTCATCAATCTTGATAAATTTTAGTTTAAGGAAAAAAGGGTATATTTATATTGTAATAAAGATCAAATTTTTAATCTTCTTGGGTCAATTTTGTATCAGATTATTTACAGATCTAGAGCTGTAATGGCTTGGAAAGTATTTAAATTCGGTACAGCTCTAAGGGGTCTTAGCTCAATTATGATCTTGTTGGTTCTTGGAGTTGTGGGTGTTTCTTATTATGCTGTGGTTTTGTCTAATTACTTCCCAGCTTTGACTAATGGTGGTCTTGATTCCCTTGTTGCACTTGTTGTTTTGCTCTTGTTTCATGCTCTGGTGAGTCTTTTTTCTTGTAAGGTTTTGTTTTTTATGTTTCTTTGATGAAATAAATTTGTGGGTTTATGATCTTTTAGGTTATTTTTTCTTACTTGATCTTTACTGATTAATCACTTCTATGATTAATTTGTTTTTTCGAATGAAATCAAGTTAGAATTTTGTTGATGCTATGGAGTATCTTGTAAAATAATTTTTCAGTTGCTGCTTCTTCCAGGGGTTTATACTTTAGGAATATATCTATAGGGTCATGCTCTTATTATTAATATGATAACTACAAACTCATCGTATATTCGGTTATTGATGATTCAGTGGTTCTGTTCAATTGCAGTCGAATGGCCAGTGATTTGTAGAGTTGTGTTTTGCTGTACGTAGTGGTAATTTGTGTAGTTTTTATAATTTCTATGAATATATTGGACCAGGATCGCTTTTTGGTTTTGGTTTTAACTTTTGTTAAGACAGTTGTGTAGCTGGATTAGTTTGCTAGTTTCGATTTTGTTTAATATTCAATTTTCCGATAGTTATTTTGCCATTATAAGTTGTCGATTAACCTTCAATGCATATGGTTTTTGAATACTTGTAAAGAAGCATTTTTATAAAAGTTTCCAACTTTACAATGTGAATAACAGACAGATATATCAAAAAAATTTGGTGCCATTTGGGTGTAATCTTTAATTTAAAATCCAATATCCTGAGTTTTTTTTTTTTGCTAAGCAATATCATGAGTTGTTGAATAATTTAAAGCTAGGTTTATTAATACGGTTTTTTTTGTCAGTTGGTGATGCTATTATGGAGTCACTTTTCTGTTGTTTTCACGGATCCGGGTGGTGTGCCTCCGAATTGGAAGCCAGCTGTAGATGAGGAGAACGGTGATGCCGACTTATTGGCAGGATCTGAATTTAGTCAGTTAGCAGGTGAGCCAGCAAACTCGAGGATTCGATATTGTCGGAAGTGCAACCAATTAAAACCGCCTTGCTGCCATCACTGTTCTGTTTGTAAGTTGCTTTGTTAGAATATTACCGGTTACGTCGGAATTTGATGTGCTGCATGATCAGAATTTTTGTGATGGTTTGTGAAAACCATGTTCCTGCTGTACTTGTATTTTTAAATTTATAGAATTCTAATATGCTATTGACATCTTATATGAAATTCGACAGACATTGTGCACAGGCAAATGGCCTGTGAGAAGGTGCTGGCTGCAATGCCGTAATTAATTAAATCTGAAAATGGATCAAAATAGAATGTTAAAAATGGGGGTTCCAGTACAGGACCAGGTTTTTCAAGAAGTTCAATCAGAACAAGATCATCACCAGATCGGACAACTTCTGTGTATGCAGCTTCTGTGACTGCCAGAAATTATCTCGTGAGGCCTGTGATCATGCTGCTCAGAGTGATAGGTTCCTGTTCAAACTGTTGTACAAGTCCTTTACCATGAGCAGCAACGCCTTCGAGAGGTCATGGATAGCAGTCTTTTAGAATTAGTATCAGTTACTTGGTTTTTAGTATATGTTGGTAAGATTTGTAATTTTTGGGATTAATGTATAAACAAAGTAGTCATTTCACTTTTTTTTGTAAAAAGTGTTGCATTTGACTCTGTTTGGTGTTACAATATTGTAGATTTAGTGTTGCAATAAAAAAATGATGTTGCATTTAAAATGAATGGTGTTGCCTAAAAGAAAAAATTATTGTTGCATTAGCCTCAACTAGTGTTGCATTAGATAGTGGTCCCGACTGCTGACGTGGCATGTGGGCCCTATTGCTGACGTGGCATGTGGGCCCAGTACTGACGTGGCACCTTGGTGGGCCCCACTGATTACGTGGCATGCCCCTTAATTTTTGACGTGCCACTTGTGGGCCCCACTAATGACATGTCAGCATGATGACGTGGCACCTTGCTTACATGTCAACATGCTGATGTGGCACCTTGCTTCCATGTCAGCATGCTGACATGGCTGAAACATCTTATGCAACCCCATGTAGTGTTGCGTTTGCATGCTTTTGGTGTTGCATAAGGCCTCTTATGTAATGCTTTTCGAAGTGTTGCAATAGCTTGGAAAAGCGTTGCATTAGGGGTCTTACGCAACGCCAGTATTGGTAACGCCTACGCAACTGAAAATGGGGGTTGCGTATGTGCTTTTATGGCGTAGTGTGTTAATGGATACTCTTTCTAGTGTTGGGAAAAAATAATCAAAAAATTAAAAGGCTCGGTTGTGCCGCGTCTTACCAGAAACGTTGTAATTATGGTATAGCTTCTGGTAACGGGGCGCGTGTCAAATTCACTGAATAATATTTTAAAGTGATTTATTCGACGATCCAACCATACGGATGTTAATAGGTAATCATTATAGTGTTGGGAAAAAATAATCAAAAAATAAAATGGCTCGGTTGTGCCTCATCTTAAGAGAAACGATGTAATGGTACAGATTCCTTTTACGGGGCGCGTGCCAGATTCACTAAATGATTTTTTAAATGATTTTTTCGACGATCCAACCGTACGGATGTCAATAGGTACTCATTCTAGTGTTGGGAAAAAATCAAAAAAAATAAAAAGGCTTTGTTGTGCCACATCTTAATAGAAATGTTGTGATGGTAAAGCTTCTAGAAACAAGGCGCGTTCCAAATTCAACGAATGATTTTTTAAAATTATTTCTTTATTGATCCAACCGTACGGATGTTAATAGGTACTCATTCTAGTGTTGTGAAAAAATAATCAAAAAATAAAAAGGCTCGGTTGTGCCGCATCTTAACAGAAACGTTGTAATGGTAGAGATTCTAGTAATGAGGCACGTGTCAGATTCACTGATTGATTTTTTGAAATGATTTTTTCGATGATACTGCTGCATGAATAGTACTGCTGCATCACTCCGGGATACACCGAGTATTACTACACCTTTCTTATGAAAATACTTTAATTAATTTGTTAGCTCCAACATGTCCCTTGATGTCATTCAATATTGAATTCTTTGAACCAATTCTATGTTTGGAAAAATAAATAACAAGCTCTCCATTTTTACCATGTGACAATCCCGGTAATCCACCAAAACATACATTCAAAATTTTTTTAATCATTGAAATCTATTTCGACTTAACCGTTTCTTTTCCAATATCTTCTTCTTGTGCAAAACAACTTCATACCTTTTGATATGCCTGATCGTTAAGACTTCTTCGTCTGCTTCCAGCCTCGAAACATCGCTTTTACATCTCTTGAGAAGCAAAGCCTCACTTGTCCTCACAATTTGCTCGTACTTCGTTGTTAGGAATCAATCCAATCCTGAATCATACTTAACTCTATACTATCATCACAATCAACTTCTTGCTAACTTCATTCCTAATCATGTTGAATTTCTAGTTTCCTAGTAATTAAAAAAAACAGTCTTGTTACTTTCATCATAGTGTCTATTGAGACTGATATGATACAATCTCTGATAAAATGTCCTACCTTTCCAAGCTCGTGGCACATAACTTTAACTTCTAACTCTGCCACTTGTTACCACACTATTCTTTCGGATTACAACCACAACTCTCTGCATTTATTTCAACAAAATCTCTATATGTTTCTCTCTTGAAATCTTATCTTTTGACCATAAGGTCTCGTTAATCTCTACTAATTCTCATCCTGTAGGCAACTGCTGTGTCTTCACCCCTCCAACTCCAAATCCTCGGAATATCACATTCCTCCCTTAATTGAATCACATGTCTTCCATTAAAATGCTTCTGAAACTTTCCTACTTCTCTGTCTTCCTCTTCTTATCATCTTGGTCAATTCTCTTCTACTCTTAATAATCACGACTCTTCAAATGGAGTTCACACAAGTCATTAACTCCAACACATTCATCTTACTTATTCAAATTTCATTTCCTTCTGATAGTTCTCACGAACACTTGTCCCGCTTCATTCTGTTTTATTTAATTTATCCTTCTATGGTTCTAAAATCTTATCCTCAAACATTAAAAATCTTATAATAATCCATTTACCATCATCAAAATTAAATAGGTGTCCAAAACAATCTTTCATCATCATCCTCTTTTCAATCTTTAACAAAAAATTTAATCTTGTGCCCTTGATACATGCTCCTTTCTTGGCTCAATTTCATTAATCTCGAATCTTGTACATGTGTTCTCAATCCAATAATTAATCCAATTTGATATGACATCTTTGTCTTAACACTTCTCAAACTTACTCAACTAATTCTTCGTCAACGTAATTGTAGTTTCAACCACTTAAGATATCGTCGTGTCTATCCTCGCATTTATTCCTCGTTAGTCATTCTGAAATCATTAGGGTTTCTGACAAAGGAAGTCAATAGAATGAATAGGTATCGGGTATGAATATACACTGAATTTTGTCTGATAAAACTTTTTGTGAAAGGATTTAACCGAGAGATCAATATGATCATTGAACTATTATCAGGTTGTATTTGTCACTTAGGTCAACCACCCTAGTACATAAAGATGGCCATTCTTTAGTACTTTCATGACAAACACAATCAGTGGCGTCCCACCAGACTTCTATCACAGAGATAAAATGTCCCTGAATCCCCTATATACATAGGTTGTTCATCTCAGTTCAGATAAAGAAGATTAAATATTCAGGGAAAATGGAAAGAGTTCAAGAGTCTCAAAATTTTCAAGTATAGAGTTGGATCAAATGTCCTAAAAAAAATTGGGATATTTCTGAAAGAATAGGATTAAATTCAAGTGAATCTGATATACAAACTCATCATCAATGGAAGTATAGTCGATAAAAAAAAACGTTCAAGAAATTCATAATTATTCATAATCTCACTCTTGTCGGCTAAGCATTAATATACCTAGCTGCCAAAACCGGCCTGACAATAATGAGTTGAATAAATAAGAAGATCTCCATTCATTCTCGATTTTAACTGTCACTACGCAACAAATGCTTCAGCAACGATATAAACCGTGAATTCGTTTACAACAATTCAGAGCAAGAACAAGAATCAATTCAACTGCCCAAATGGGGAATCAATTAAGAATTCAAACGAGAGCAACGGCTAGTAGCGTGCAGCTATGCCCACATTTCCAACTCATGCCAATAATCGCTTCCCACATCTTATTTCTAGTCTTCTCGTATTCTCTCTATAACGTTCACATCGTAACTAAAGTCGTAGAAACATTCTAGAAGGTACACGAAAGTCTCGAGATAATGTCCTCCAAACTGGTAGCTTCAATTGCTCACTTAGCCCAGGCAGCTCTAGATTATCTGTCTCGCTCATAACCAAATCTTTGAACGAATCGAACTCCTACTCGTGCGATATGTCGAAAGATCGTACAACGTCGTGATATTCGTCATAATAACCTAAGGCGAACCTTATTCTAAATCGTTCTAACGCCCATCTCACACACGTATACCAACCCATCCTAACCTGTTTCAGTGACCATAACCTGTAGCTCTGATACCAACTGTGACATCCCAAAATCCGGGGTACAGATTTGGGGCCACTAACCACAATCACATAATATATACCTGTATATATACATAAAATGATAATAAAATACCCCTGATCCAAGACCGCTTACAGGTTATGGTATGAAACCAACTATCAAATTTAATTATTACAATACAACCTCAGAATAAAATTGTTATGAAATCTTTTATCAAATTAAGTCCACTATCAAACTAGTTTACCAACCTTGACAAATTTCCAAAACCACTACCCAACGAAATCAACAACTCGAACGCCACCTCTCGCTGCTGGATCAAGAAAACTCATCAACCACAAGGTCCACTAATCTCCTCTATTAACTGAAGAAAACAAACAACAAGCAAGAGTGAGCCAACAATGCTCAGCAAGTGTAAACAGTGATAGCAATATCAAGAACAATATGGTTCTGATCAATAAGAATATTCATCATATGGTACAAAAGAAATCAGCTGGAGGAATTAAATATCATAACTCCAAGATGAAACAACAGGCTCCGCTGGAACAAAATGCATCAACAATGAGAACTGATAAAAGTTCTGGTAATCAAAATAATCATCATAGGCTTCAAAGGAATCAAGCTTTAAAGCAATTCAACCTCAATGTATGGAATAGAATTGGACTTTTATATATATTTTAGAAACAACAAGGTTAGGCTGCTGATCAGTCACGCACTAACCCCGGACAAACGCACACAGCAATGTCCTTTAATGGATCCACGGCACACATTGGCCTTAACATCTGACCATTAAGCTGGTCTCCCCGAAGGGACATCTGTTGACCATTAAAATGGTCTCCCCGAAGGGACATCTGAAAAACATTCCAATTCTAAATCCAACGAACTAGGTGTCGGTACAATCGACTACCCTTAATACAACAACTAACTGAAAACTCACGATCCAGGGAACAACCCAAAAGTAGAGCATCAAGACAACAATGTCAACAGGTGTCGACAAATTCGACACAATAAATTGGAAATAAATGAAGAACAATAATCTCAAAAGGTATTGACAAGTTTGATATGATAAATGGGTTTAAATGATTAATTATTAACAACATGTATTATCAAATTCAACAGAAATAATTGGGGTGATAAATTCTCATCATCAAAATAATTGAAAAACGGCTTCACTTGAACGACAAGGGAAAGGAAATACGTGCAATATGATTAGCAACAATTGAGAATATACAATAAAACAAGGATATAGACAAGAGCTAAACATTTAAATAAATTCTCGAACATCTTGTAAAGTTTGGACTAAATGAGGTAGGTTAAGTAATTCAAAATGAACATTCGTAAGACAATTCCATGATGATTACTTGAGAATCAGTTTGAAGAAAACATCCCTTAAATAGGATCCATCCGGTAAAAATATGTCAAATCGGAAATTATGTTAAAATACTTTTATGAGGATTTAAAATCTTGGATTTCCTCTATTTAGAAAGTTCTTTAATATTTTCGAAGAAAATAAAAGAAATGGCAATTACTGAGGAATCCATATCATACCATAATTTAAAATACTAGAAGGGGCTTTGCGAAATGATTTAAAAGGATCCACTCTTAAATGATAGACGAAGAAGTAAACTATTGCCCAAGACTTCAATTTGTAAACATGACTTGACAGAATCATTTTATAAATGCTCGATGTAGATTTATATCACTTGAACGATAAGTGAGGAGTAATGACACTTGCCTCAATATACGAAGTTCCAGTTTTAACATCTCGATTCTTCGCTCTCCTTACATCAGTCTCTACTTCTTATTCATTGGCCTTTACTTGGCCTACTTCCGCATTTCCTTGATCACTTGCCAGCTTCTTCACCAACACCCTCGTCAACTCTGATAATTATCTTCACGCCCAAAATTCCATCTACATGTGCACTAGTTCTTAGTCGGCCTCCTACTCGTACCTATATAAAAGTAAAGTACTACTTCAGTACATGTACATCCTTAATTATCTAACTATATTCTACCCAAATGCGTCCAATTACGCTTTACTTATAACACAACATTTTCACACTTAATTATTACGAGCAACCGCATAAGCACTTAGTATGTATGCACAGACCGAATAGATATTCATAGTTGGCATATACTCACATATACTATCAACTCAATTAAACAAACATTTAGCACGTTCAAGTTCACATCGAGTACCACTATGGCCTGAGCTGTTTCACATCTGCATTCATCACTCGTTATAAAATCATCTATCACAGATTTGCCAAGTACCCGACCTATCAACATTCGAATCAAAACATGCACGTAAATTCTAAGATTCAAGTATACTCCTTTCAAAAACCGATCACAAGATTCTATAATCATATGACGACTTACCAATCACCACCCGATCTACCGTAAGACATAGTACTCGAACCTTAATAAGGGTAATTAAACTAAGAATTCGAACCTAACGAATTTAGAATCATACACTCGAACCCAATACATAATTTAGTATCACAATTACACTTGAAGTCAAACAATGCTAACCACAATTCACCTTAACTATACTCTCCATTAATAAAACCCAAGGCCATAACTCAAACCCATTTACTTTCCATTTACTCCATTCTCTTTTTCCCTCATGGACAACCACGATCACATATATGGTCCAACCCCTTGCCAGCCTCCCGAACAACTCCCTTGCTTTCACTGAATCACCACAGTCCGAGAGACCCCAACACGCACACACTCGCTTCACCATCGTCACATCTTTCTCCCTCCATCTCCCCTGCTTCTGTCCCACCTTCGACTGCCTTAACACCCTCAGCAAGACACACTTTTGAACATAACATACCCACAAGTAACCCTCTTTTCCTCCCTCAAAATCTCAGCCTTAACACCAAAGCACACCCCCAGGGAATGAAAACAGAGTCCTCGGTTGAACCGAGACCTTCACCCCTGCCTACTCGACTACTATTACCTCTACACCTATACCCAACTTCACTTAGCTCTTTTACTTACCATAGCTGGTATACACACATCACTCCTTACCACTATAACCCCATTTCAGCTAATAATTCAGCCGTAATTCCAAACCCCCACATATAGTTGAACACAAACACACCCATTGCAATACATACTATCACGCCTCTGCACCTATATTCGTTTATACAGCCTCAGCCTCCCTTTTCTTCCTCCTCTTGTCCTTACAATCTATACTATTACTATTCGACCAACACGCCAACTGACCCTGTTAAACTTCAGCAACAGCAACACAGCAACCTCCGCACCACCCAAACTTCACCTATACTGCGATTTACTTACTCACACTGTAATTCGAATCCATAACCAGCCAATCCCCCAATTCGACACAACATAACAACACCACTCACCCAAGCCCAGTTGAACAACAATAACCATTGAACTTTAGCACAAGAACCCCCATAATTCCAACCAGTAAGTTTAGGCGTACACTCCCACGCACATACAGCTGGACACGAACAAACCCACAAAATATCGTCACATATACATACAGTTCGACACACACACCTAATCACTGCACACCCATACCCATATATAATGTTTACAATCACTAGAGAGAAGAGGGGAAAGAGAGATTCGTGGGTTAGATTTTAGGGAGAGAACGAGAGTTGAAAGAGAGATTGAGGAGAAGAATCGAGAGAACTCGAGAGAGTGTTCTGGAGAGAAAATGAAGAAAAAAAACCTAGACTGAATTTGGGAAAAAAGAACAGTATTTGCTTATTAATGTAGACATGGAAAATTGGTCCTGCTGGAAAACAAAACAAAAGTTCAATTAATCACTTCTAAAATCAAATTAAATAGAATTATTGAAAAATTAAATTTTAAGATTTTAAAATCAAAATCGTGAAATTACAAACCCCACATATTTTTAAAATATTTTTAGGACCAAAAATGAATTAGATATGAATTTTACAAGTTTTAATGCTTTAAATGCAATATAACTCGAAAAATCAATTTAAAATACTGAAACACTCAAAATAATTCACTTAATGATTTTAAAAACTAACTAATATCATAACGATAATATCATAAAAATTTCGTGATTTTTAATAACTCCAATGATTTTATAAAATTTTTAGAAGATCAATAATGCATGATTTAAATACACTTTAATCATCAAGATACAATTAAAAATACACGGATTTACACGACACACATAAATCATCATATAATCACATGAACACAATATCACATATATTGACCTTCTAAAAAAAAATATTCACACCATATAATTCACATTTAATATTAATTAAACACTTATAAATACGCGATTTTCTAAGGCGTTACATCCTTCCCCCCTTAATAGGATTCTGTCCTCAGAATCAATCCTAAGAAACAAGAGACAGTACTTTTCGAACATTTGCTCCGATTTCCTCAATTTGGGTCCTCAACTTTTGGACTCCTCCATATCAACTCAAACATTAGTAGGCTCATCTTGTAAGCCCTTAACTTCAAGATAAACTTAAACCTTATCCTTACAAATTTCGTCAATTCGAAACATTTATTACTCTTAAACGAATGCTTGATCTACAAAAAAAAAAAAAAAAAAAATCGGGCATGACCTTTCGTATAATGGACTATGCCCTGCATAATCATTTCAAATACTAATCCAATCACTCATAACCAATTCATCTCTATTTATTCACCATCGTAATTTAATCATATACAATGCTAATATGAAATCTGCCTGGACTCATAACAACTTAGTAAATAAACAAAGCTGCCTTGACTTCGACATAATCCACCACATGAATAAAATTTTAAAATAACTCGTTTGTAACGTCATCATCCCGGGGTCACAGCCCCCTCAATACCGACCACAAAGCAACTTTCAATTCAATACTTCCCAATAAATTCTACCGTTTACAATCATGAAATTCGATTTAAGATACGTTAAGTCAATCGTACGTCTTCAATATATAGCTCACGATCATCTAAATCATCTAAACATCACTATCCCGCATCCTCTGAAATCAATTCTCAAATCATAAGTCTGCATACTCAACAAGGTTTCGAATTTGACTCTGCGCTCTATAACTTCAATGTTTAACACTATTCCAATTAATTACAGAAATCACTACATCCATTCGTCACTTGCATTTTGACTATTCTAAAACAATTACATGTTCACTACTTGTCCTTCTGGCTATTCACCATCTGGTTCATCACCTCATCACAGTACCTCTTAATTTTTGGATAACTCTCGCTGAAGCATCACAATATGAAAACACTGTGGGCTAGGCGTCTAAACTTCCACATCTGACTTCTCAACTTTTTAGAAATTCTCTTCACATTTCACTGTCCATTCAAAACCCTTTTATTCTTTCTCTGGTAACATTGATTACTACTGCAGCTATTTGGATAAAGTCTTCAATAATCTTCAGAAGTCCCTAGTTACTCTCATAACTTCCGACCTCTGCTGGCCTTTTGGGTTCTTCCCATTTCATTGCTGTTTCATCTTCACAAAATTCACTTTGATCCTTTTCATTTCTAACCACATGTCTTGAAATTAGGTTCCTTCTCATCCAAAATTCATAGTAAAAATTCTTGTGCAAAATCTTCTTCCTTTTCTTGAAATTTCTTAAACTCATTCTCGATTGATCTACATACGCTTCACAAGTCTTCGAATATCTTGAAATGTCACCTATGAACATAATTACATTTCTTCGTCCGAATACTGTTTGAGATCTTATTCATAGTGCCTATAAAGCGGTAAATGCTCTCGTTCAATCAAACACCATCACCAACAATTCATTTTGTCCATATCAATTCCATGCAAATACTTCTAATATCTTAGGATTTCTATCTCCAAATGGTCTTAATCTATTCATAATTAATAAACATCCACCTTTCAATTGGTTAAACACCTCATGCAACCTTGATAAAAACAAAGTTCCTCATGACTGTTGGTCCACTTATTCTATTTTTAAAGATCAAGGCACCATTCAATTTATCTTATTCCTCTTCATGAATAGTACTGCTGCATCACTCCGGGATACACCGAGTATTACTACACCTTTCTTATGAAAATACTTTAATTAATTTGTTAGCTCCAACATGTCCCTTGATGTCATTCAATATTGAATTCTTTGAACCAATTCTATGTTTGGAAAAATAAATAACAAGCTCTCCATTTTTACCATGTGACAATCCCGGTAATCCACCAAAACATACATTCAAAATTTTTTTAATCATTGAAATCTATTTCGACTTAACCGTTTCTTTTCCAATATCTTCTTCTTGTGCAAAACAACTTCATACCTTTTGATATGCCTGATCGTTAAGACTTCTTCGTCTGCTTCCAGCCTCGAAACATCGCTTTTACATCTCTTGAGAAGCAAAGCCTCACTTGTCCTCACAATTTGCTCGTACTTCGTTGTTAGGAATCAATCCAATCCTGAATCATACTTAACTCTATACTATCATCACAATCAACTTCTTGCTAACTTCATTCCTAATCATGTTGAATTTCTAGTTTCCTAGTAATTAAAAAAAACAGTCTTGTTACTTTCATCATAGTGTCTATTGAGACTGATATGATACAATCTCTGATAAAATGTCCTACCTTTCCAAGCTCATGGCACATAACTTTAACTTCTAACTCTGCCACTTGTTACCACACTATTCTTTCGGATTACAACCACAACTCTCTGCATTTATTTCAACAAAATCTCTATATGTTTCTCTCTTGAAATCTTATCTTTTGACCATAAGGTCTCGTTAATCTCTACTAATTCTCATCCTGTAGGCAACTGCTGTGTCTTCACCCCTCCAACTCCAAATCCTCGGAATATCACATTCCTCCCTTAACTGAATCACATGTCTTCCATTAAAATGCTTCTGAAACTTTCCTACTTCTCTGTCTTCCTCTTCTTATCATCTTGGTCAATTCTCTTCTACTCTTAATAATCACGACTCTTCAAATGGAGTTCACACAAGTCATTAACTCCAACACATTCATCTTACTTATTCAAATTTCATTTCCTTCTGATAGTTCTCACGAACACTTGTCCCGCTTCATTCTGTTTTATTTAATTTATCCTTCTATGGTTCTAAAATCTTATCCTCAAACATTAAAAATCTTATAATAATCCATTTACCATCCTCAAAATTAAATAGGTGTCCAAATCAATCTTTCATCATCATCCTCTTTTCAATCTTTAACAAAAAATTCAATCTTGTGCCCTTGATACATGCTCCTTTCTTGGCTCAATTTCATTAATCTCGAATCTTGTACATGTGTTCTCAATCCAATAATTAATCCAATTTGATATGCCATCTTTGTCTTAACACTTCTCAAACTTACTCAACTAATTCTTCGTCAACGTAATTGTAGTTTCAACCACTTAAGATATCGTCGCGTCTATCCTCGCATTTATTCCTCGTTAGTCATTCTGAAATCATTAGGGTTTCTGACAAAGGAAGTCAATAGAATGAATAGGTATCGGGTATGAATATACACTGAATTTTGTCTGATAAAACTTTTTGTGAAAGGATTTAACCGAGAGATCAATATGATCATTGAACTATTATCAGGTTGTATTTGTCACTTAGGTCAACCACCCTAGTACATAAAGATGGCCAGTCTTTAGTACTTTCATGACAAACACAATCAGTGGCGTCCCACCAGACTTCTATCACAGAGATAAAATGTCCCTGAATCCCCTATATACATAGGTTGTTCATCTCAGTTCAGATAAAGAAGATTAAATATTCAGGGAAAATGGAAAGAGTTCAAGAGTCTCAAAATTTTCAAGTATAGAGTTGGATCAAGTGTCCTAAAAAAAATTGGGATATTTCTGAAAGAATAGGATTAAATTCAAGTGAATCTGATATACAAACTCATCATCAATGGAAGTATAGTCGATAAAAAAAAACGTTCAAGAAATTCATAATTATTCATAATCTCACTCTTGTCGGCTAAGCATTAATATACCTAGCTGCCAAAACCGGCCTGACAATTATGAGTTGAATAAATAAGAAGATCTCCATTCATTCTCGATTTTAACTATCACTACGCAACAAATGCTTCAGCAACGATATAAACCGTGAATTCGTTTACAACAATTCAGAGCAAGAACAAGAATCAATTCAACTGCCCAAATGGGGAATCAATTAAGAATTCAAACGAGAGCAACGGCTAGTAGCGTGCAGCTATGCCCACATTTCCAACTCATGCCAATAATCGCTTCCCACATCTTATTTCTAGTCTTCTCGTATTCTCTCTATAACGTTCACATCGTAACTAAAGTCGTAGAAACATTCTAGAAGGTACACGAAAGTCTCGAGATAATGTCCTCCAAACTGGTAGCTTCAATTGCTCACTTAGCCCAGGCAGCTCTAGATTATCTGTCTCGCTCATAACCAAATCTTTGAACGAATCGAACTCCTACTCGTGCGATATGTCGAAAGATCGTACAACGTCGTGATATTCGTCATAATAACCTAAGGCGAACCTTATTCTAAATCGTTCTAACGCCCATCTCACACACGTATACCAACCCATCCTAACCTGTTTCAGTGACCATAACCTGTAGCTCTGATACCAACTGTGACATCCCAAAATCCGGGGTACAGATTTGGGGCCACTAACCACAATCACATAATATATACCTGTATATATACATAAAATGATAATAAAATACCCCTGATCCAAGACCGCTTACAGGTTATGGTATGAAACCAACTATCAAATTTAATTATTACAATACAACCTCAGAATAAAATTGTTATGAAATCTTTTATCAAATTAAGTCCACTATCAAACTAGTTTACCAACCTTGACAAATTTCCAAAACCACTACCCAACGAAATCAACAACTCGAACGCCACCTCTCGCCGCTGGATCAAGAAAACTCATCAACCACAAGGTCCACTAATCTCCTCTATTAACTGAAGAAAACAAACAACAAGCAAGAGTGAGCCAACAATGCTCAGCAAGTGTAAACAGTGATAGCAATATCAAGAACAATATGGTTCTGATCAATAAGAATATTCATCATATGGTACAAAAGAAATCAGCTGGAGGAATTAAATATCATAACTCCAAGATGAAACAACAGGCTCCGCTAGAACAAAATGCATCAACAATGAGAACTGATAAAAGTTCTGGTAATCAAAATAATCATCATAGGCTTCAAAGGAATCAAGCTTTAAAGCAATTCAACCTCAATGTATGGAATAGAATTGGACTTTTATATATATTTTAGAAACAAAAAGGTTAGGCTGCTGATCAGTCACGCACTAACCCCGGACAAACGCACACAGCAATGTCCTTTAATGGATCCACGGCACACATTGGCCTTAACATCTGACCATTAAGCTGGTCTCCCCGAAGGGACATCTGTTGACCATTAAAATGGTCTCCCCGAAGGGACATCTGAAAAACATTCCAATTCTAAATCCAACGAACTAGGTGTCGGTACAATCGACTACCCTTAATACAACAACTAACTGAAAACTCACGATCCAGGGAACAACCCAAAAGTAGAGCATCAAGACAACAATGTCAACAGGTGTCGACAAATTCGACACAATAAATGGGAAATAAATGAAGAACAATAATCTCAAAAGGTATTGACAAGTTCGATATGATAAATGGGTTTAAATGATTAATTATTAACAACATGTATAAATCATCAATAAATTAAAGATAATTCTATAAGTTTCGCGTGAAATGTAAAATCATCCAAATCTGATTTATAGATCTCAAGATAGAGCCCAAATAGTAAATATGAATATTTTTTAATAATAAAAAATAAATAAAATTTAATTCTAATGCAACTTTTTTTAATTATATCCTTTTTCAAATTATAATTTTTTTTTAAAATTCAGTTCCAGTGCAACCTTTTCTAATTATATCATTTTTAATTATAATTTAATTTTTAAAATTCACTTATAAGGCAACATTTTCTAATCATATCCTTTTTAGATTTTAATTTTCTCTTTTAATATGATATAATCTTGATCGTCTATTTTTTAAAAATATATTCCATGGTTGAGATTATTTTGGTAGTATAGTGACGAAAATTGTGGATAAGATCTCTATTATGCTTATTATATATAAATAGCTTATAACCCGTGCAACGCACGACACCTTTTTTAATATCTTTATATAAGTTATTAATTTAAATAACAAATTTTTATTAAAAATTGATATATATAAGTTTTACACGCTCGATTTAATATTTGTACTCTATCTTGAATTCTTAAAATTTAATTTGGACAATTACGGCCCACGTGAAATTAACAAAATAATCTTTAATTTGGTGATGGTTTAATAAATATTTTCTAATTAAATCTACGTAGAAGGAAAAAAGAGAAAAAATTGACGTTTTTTTACGCTGAAAATTTTATTTGATTTATGAATTGTACTTATAATTCGTTTTGATTATCAAAATACCCTTATAATTATTTGAAGATGGTTCTACTAACAACCAAATACAATTTTAATAATAAGTGTAAGAGGGATTTTGTCCAAAACTTTGATAATCGGTAGTCTGGACCTCTATACGACAAATATCTTAAAATAAATAGATGAAAACCGTTGGATCTAGCATAAAAAATATTTAAATTTTAATATGTTATAAACTAAAAAGTGTATTTATATTGTAATACGAAAATATATATGAAAATATATATGTCAATGATTTAAATCATATATAATTAAGTTTTCTACATTGAATAGCATTATCAATGTAGGAATTTTACGTTAAATAGGATTAATGTAAAAACTCGTAATCATATTTTCGCTTGAGATTCTTAGTTTTTCCATTTGAATAATAATTATTATATCATTACTAAATTAAAAATAATTTTATGAGTTTCGCGTGGATTGTAAAATCACCAAAATCTAATTTCTAGATCTCAAGATAAAACCCAAAGAGTAGTAGATATGATTTTTTTTTAATACTAACAAAAAATAAATAAAATATAATTCTAATTTAACCTATTTTAATTATATCCTTTTCAGATTATAATTTTCTTTTAAAAATTCAATTTTAATACAACCCTTTCTAATTATATCCTTTTTAGAATGTAATTTTTCTTTTTAAAATTCACTTCAAATGCAACATTTTCTAATTATATCCTTTTTAGATTATAATTTTCTTTTTAATGCGATCTAGTTTTGATTCCTTTTTAGATTATAATTTTCTTTTTAAGCGATCTAATCTTGATCGTTTATTTTTAATCCAACGGATCATATGATTTTGATAGTATAGTGACGACGACCAGACGACCAAAAATTTGGATAAGATCCCTTATGCTTATTATATATGAGGTATTAACTAGCCTTTACACCGCGCAAAGCACGGGCTATTACATATTATTATTATAAATTAATATATTAATTATTTAATTTAATATTAAAATTTAATTCATTTTAATAATTATTACCTTTAAAAATTTAAATATGTTCCATTCTTAATTTCAGGACATAAATAAAAATTGTTAATTTAAAGTTATTTTTAAATTTATTATTAAATATTTAATAATTTCATTGATATTTTTAAAAAATTATTTAGTGTAAATTAAAATCATGGAAGAAAGAGTCGTAGAAAGTAGTGTGTGTGCGGGTGATGATTCTAATCGGGATATAATTGAAAACAATATATAATTTAAGTGAATTTGGAAAATTTAACAAGTTTTATTAATTTTTAAAAAATATATTTGTGTGCCTTATTGAGAATTTGAAGTGTAATATAATAATTTAATAACTAAATAGAAAATTTGTATATTTTTTTGGAACCAACGACCAATTGTAGCCTATTTCGTTTATATAATAGTATATTATAGAAGCATATAATTAAAATATTTTCATTGGATATATCAATTAATCAAACGTTATTTGATATTGGATTCAATAAACAACATTCAAATATTAACTTGAATTTTGATATCTTACCAAGATTTTATTATATATACTATAAGATCATTATGATCGTTAGAGAGATCAGATCTTAACTTCGCCTAATATTATGTGAGTCTCTAACCCCTTCATCATCTTGTTTTGCATGCTTCTACTTTATCAGTTTAATTAGCTTTATTACAGCGGTTATTGTGCAGTCGTTTTTTTTGTCTGAAGAAGTCTGTTTGTCTGTTATTTATTCCAGAACTGTGCACAACAACGCACCATTGATCTATGAACTATTGTACTGTTAGTTTATATATATGTTGTACGAAAGCAAACCTTGTTAATTTATTTAATTTTTTGCTGATTATCTACCATCCTACGTACCTTGTTATTTTGCATGCTAGTAATTTGTCTAGAACTGCATGTAGTACTGTATACATAAATCATACTACGAGTATTATTTACAGAGGATGATGGCAACATTATTTAACCAACAACAGTGTAATTCTTTTAAGTACTCATGAACAAAGTCAACCGGCCATATAACGTCAATATATACTATTATAATATGAACTGAATAATATTTTGTGAACTCTTGGTATATGTTTTAATAGCCAGGCCATGCTTAATCAATGCTACTATATATCTCGATTTGTTTGCACTAGAGAGTTACAATTACTCAATCATTAACTACATTATTTTTATAGTTTTTACATAATAATTATTTGAGCTAATACATGACCATGTGAAGGTCAATTATGCCCGTTTTCATCCCAGTCATTATCAATCTCTTGTAGCATTAATATTAGTACACAATCGTGTTTTACTTAGCTACAATTCTTTCAGAATAACACATGTATACATGCATCTTAAATTCCTGCTTGTGCTTAATATATACTTATGCATCTTGTTCTTTCGGTGCATGCAGTCGTACATTAATACTATTCACAATTGTCAGCTTTGGAGCACATAACAATGCCACTATTTACGGTGTTTACCAGCATCGAGTTGACAGGTGATGATCGTGACACATTAATAAACAAAGCAACCACACAAATTGCTCAAATGATTAAGAAGGATGTTACGGTATAATTAATATCTCTCTCTTTATCTCATTTATATTTTGTATGCAAAGATTATTTCTTTAAGGAGTATAATGAATGTTATTCTATTAATATTTGTTGTGCCCAGTACGTGACGATAACCTTCGGTGACAAAGGAAAAGAAAATATAGTCGATGATTTTGGCGAAAAAGTTGATGATGATGTAAGTGTATGTCATGTCACTTATTTCGACGAGTATAACAAAGAGCTGAAGAAAACTCTTACTAGAGCTGCCAAAGTAATAGGATGCCTACTCCTAAACTGTCGGTCAAACCAGTTAAACAAACATAACTTCAAGACAATGTTTCGTCATTACAAGGTAAATGCAATTTTCATTAGTATAAAAATTCTGATGTTAGACTCCAGAGAGAACATCCTTTAAAAAAAGAACAAGAGAACACATCATCTAACCATTGAATTTATTAGATCTAATGGTCCCGCCAACAACACCCAATACAAAAAAGTCTTATAATTTTACCCTCTATCCATTCATTAAAAAAATATAAATTTTTTTTTAAAAAAAATAATGATGATGATGATGTCACTGTGACGTCACAACAGGTTTTTAAAGTTTTTTTTTAAAAAATTTTTTTTTTATTTTTTTTTAATAAATGGATAGAGACTTTTTTGTATTGGGTGCCCCTGGCGGGACCATTAGATTTAATAGATTCAATGGTTAGATGATGTGTTCTCTCGTTCTCTTTTTAAGGATGTTCTCTCTAGAACCTTGGCGTTATATAGGAGTATATATATACATGCAGCCACATTTTCTTTGTTGCTAGCTAGTTTAATTAATATGCAGCCACACATTACTTTACTCTATTAAATCGATATGCATAGTACATTCTCCCTATTTTCTTAATCATAATATCTAGTAATAACACCTATTTGTATTTACAAACTTTTTTTTGGCACAGGATCAAGTTTTAGTGGACTGGACAAAGACGCACAAAGCTATTGCTGAAACACCTGTACTATCACAAGGAAAGAGGAAATGTTGTTGGGCTTTTACGGGTGCTGGTGTTGTAAGCAATAACCACTCCATTGATAATCCATCAATAACAGATCAAGGAGAACTTCAGACTTCACCTCAAGATTTATCAGATTGGGTATATTCTTATAGTAAATTTAAACGCCGCAAAGTGGGGATAGAGGACAATGGCACCTATGGCGGTCACCCCAAGGCTGCATATACTTACATTAAGAACAAAGGTATTTCATTGTTAAAAAATTATGAGCTTGCACCGGCCTCTGATGATAAGAATATAGCAAGAACTTTTAATGACCGTATGTTTAACGCGATGATGAGAAATAGAGGAGAACGTATCTTTATTAAGGAATTCAAGCTCATACCTCGTTCAGAAAACTCTATGTATGATTTAGAGCTGCTGATGCAAGTTCTTCATAAAGGAGTCGTACATGCTTCTATGTACTATTGTAAGGGGTGTGAAATTTGTAGTGGATTTGACAAGTTCGACGGCAAAGGTGTTTATGATGAGGACCCTCATCCTCCCGGTCATAAATACGTCAAACATGGAGTAGTTGGTGTAGGTGCTGGTAACAGGTACAACAAAGATTATTTAAAGGTACGTAACTCACGGGGGCCTAAATGGGCAAAAAAAGGATATGCAAAAGTGCACCTTAAATTCTTTACTCGTATCTATCAGGTATTAGGGACAGAGAAAAAGAAGTGGATCAAAAGTGGTGAAGATTGGATTTTGACAGCAACAACTTGAGAACAAATTGTCCATCTTCATTCTCATCATATATCTATTCTTCACTTTTCTGGTGCTTTTTCAATATATATAGACATTATTAATCCGGCTGTTATAGTCGGGTTGATATATTAAGTAGTATCTGTGTCCAGTTTTGTTAAAGAAAAACAACATATATAGAAGCTGATACCTTCGTTTGTTTTCTGTTTTAGAGATTAACTCAAGAAATTTATCTATGAAGTTACCTTATTTTATGCATGCATTCATGTATATATTTTCAATTAAAAAATTATTCACTTTCCTTATATATAATACATGCACAAATCTAATATTTATATCTAGATATAAATGCCATGTGTGTCATATTATTATTGGTTCTTTTTAATTTTTTCAAATAAAAGTATGGCTTTCATTCACTACAAGAGGAAAGACCTATTGGGACAGAAAGTTAGTTGTTATTCTGTCATAAAGTTCAGAAATGACGGAATTATACGTTTTTGTCACAAACATACTTACGACGGACATATTTAGTCGTAAGTTTAATTTTATATTAATATATTTCACGTCCAACAATTTTTTTATTATTATATTTCGCGCCTCATCAATAATTTAGTATTTATTTTTCCCGCCCTTTTAATTTACGACGAACTTCATATCTAATCTGTCGTACTTTATTAAACGACGGACTATGCTTTCCAAAGTTTGAAAATAATTTATATTTTCTCTTTAAATTTATTTTCATTAAGTAATAATTTGTTTTTTCGTTTAAATTTTAATGAAAAATTCAAATTTTGGTATGAATTTTGCGACGGAGTTTTAGTTGTTTGTCAAAAGTTGTAATATTCGACAGATTCACTGAATTATTTTTTTAAATGATTTCATCGACGATCCAACCGTACGGATGTCACTATGCCATAAGTGAGCATACGCAACCCTTTTTACAAAGCGTTGCACAGAAAGCGTTTCGTTAGATAGAAGTTTTGGGTCTTTTGCAACTGAGCTGAATTGGTGTTGCGTTAGATATAGATTAGCGTTGCGTATTACCCACAGTGTTTCACATTATGCAACACTAACTGATGGCGTTGCGTTAGATAATTTTTTATTTTTATAAATGGTGACGTGGCAGGAGTGGGACCCACATGTGATGACGTGGCATTTGCTGACGTGGCACATGTGGGACCCAGATTTGCTGACGTGGCAGAAGTGGGGCCCACCTTTGCTGACGTGGCATTTGCTGACGTGGCAAAAAACGTTGCATTAGATACCAATAGTGTTGCGTTTGCTCTTTGAAGTGTTGCATTAGATATATTCATATTTTTAAAAATAAATATGACGTGGCAGATGTGGGCCCCACAACTGCTGACGTGACAGTGTGGGACCCACAAGGATGACGTGGCAGGAGGCCCATCATGCTGACGTGGCAATTGTGGGACCCACAATTGCTGACGTGGCAGAAGTGGGGCCCACCTTTGTTGCCGTGGCATTTGCTGCAGTGGCAGAAAGCGTTGCATTAGATACCTGTAGTGTTGCATTTGTTGTTTGAAGTGTTGCATTAGATAAATTTATATTTTTTTAAAAAAAATGACGTGGCAGATGTGGGACCCACCACTGCTGACGTGGCAGTGTGGGACCCGCAAGGGTGACGTGTAATATCATTATATTAGATATATATTGACATCCGTACGGTTGGATCGTTCAAAAATATTTTTTAAAAAATAGAAATAATAATCCGTAACAAAACACTAGTTACGAGTCATATTGAAAATAGTAGTGATCTACTAAGATCTCCAATCCAATTAATTTTTTATTTTCTGAAACTTGGGGAATATCATTATATTAGATATATATTGCCATCCGTAAGGTTGGATCGTTCAAAAATATTTTTCAAAAAATAGAAACAATAATCCGTAACAAAGCACTAGTTACGAGTCATATTGAAAATAGTAGTGATCTACTAAGATCTCCAATCAAATTAATTTTTTATTTTCTGAAACTTGGGGAATATCATTATATTAGATATATATTGACATCCGTACGGTTGGATCGTTCAAAAATATTTTTAAAAAAATAGAAATAATAATCCGTAACAAAGCACTAGTTACGAGTCATATTGAAAATAGTAGTGATCTACTAAGATCTCCAATCAAATTAATTTTTTATTTTCTGAAACTTGGGGAATATCATTATATTAGATATATATTGCCATCCATACAGTTGGATCGTTCAAAAATATTTTTTAAAAAATAGAAATAATAATCCGTAACAAAGCACTAGTTACGAGTCATATTGAAAATAGTAGTGATCTACTAAGATCTCCAATCAAATTAATTTTTTATTTTCTGAAACTTGGGGAATATCATTATATTAGATATATATTGACATCCGTACGGTTGGATCGTTCAAAAATATTTTTTTAAAAATAGAAATAATAATCCGTAACAAAGCACTAGTTACGAGTCATACTGAAAATAGTAGTGATCTACTAAGATCTCCAATCAAATTAATTTTTTATTTTCTGAAACTTGGGGAATATCATTATATTAGATATATATTGACATCTGTACGGTTGGATCGTTCAAAAATATTTTTTAAAAAATAGAAATAATAATCCGTAACAAAGCACTAGTTACGAGTCATATTGAAAATAGTAGTTATCTACTAAGATCTCCAATCAAATTAATTTTTTATTTTCTGAAACTTGGGGAATATCATTATATTAGATATATTGCCATCCGTACGGTTGGATCATTCAAAAATATTTTTTAAAAAATAGAAACAATAATCCGTAACAAAGCACTAGTTACGAGTCATATTGAAAATAGTAGTGATCTACTAAGATCTCCAATCAAATTAATTTTTTATTTTCTGAAACTTGGGGAATATCATTATATTAGATATATATTGCCATCCGTACGGTTGGATCGTTCAAAAATATTTTTTAAAAAATAGAAATAATAATCCGTAACAAAGCACTAGTTACGAGTCATATTGAAAATAGTAGTGATCTACTAAGATCTCCAATCAAATTAATTTTTTATTTTCTGAAACTTGGGAATATCATTATATTAGATATATATTGACATCCGTACGGTTGGATCATGCAAAAATATTTTTTAAAAAATAGAAATAATAATCCGTAACAAAGCACTAGTTACGAATCATATTGAAAATAGTAGTGATCTACTAAGATCTCCAATCAAATTAATTTTTTATTTTCTGAAACTTCGGGAATATCATTATATTAGATATATATTGACATCCGTACGGTTGGATCGTTCAAAAATATTTTTTAAAAAATAGAAATAATAATCCGTAACAAAGCACTAGTTACGAGTCATATTGAAAATAGTAGTGATCTACTAAGATCTCCAATCAAATTAATTTTTTATTTTCTGAAACTTGGGGAATATCATTATATTAGATATATATTGCCATCCATACAGTTGGATCGTTCAAAAATATTTTTTAAAAAATAGAAATAATAATCCGTAACAAAGCACTAGTTACGAGTCATATTGAAAATAGTAGTGATCTACTAAGATCTCCAATCAAATTAATTTTTTATTTTCTGAAACTTGGGGAATATCATTATATTAGATATATATTGACATCCGTACGGTTGGATCGTTCAAAAATATTTTTTTAAAAATAGAAATAATAATCCGTAACAAAGCACTAGTTACGAGTCATATTGAAAATAGTAGTGATCTACTAAGATCTCCAATCAAATTAATTTTTTATTTTCTGAAACTTGGGGAATATCATTATATTAGATATATATTGACATCTGTACGGTTGGATCGTTCAAAAATATTTTTTAAAAAATAGAAATAATAATCCGTAACAAAGCACTAGTTACGAGTCATATTGAAAATAGTAGTTATCTACTAAGATCTCCAATCAAATTAATTTTTTATTTTCTGAAACTTGGGGAATATCATTATATTAGATATATTGCCATCCGTACGGTTGGATCATTCAAAAATATTTTTTAAAAAATAGAAACAATAATCCGTAACAAAGCACTAGTTACGAGTCATATTGAAAATAGTAGTGATCTACTAAGATCTCCAATCAAATTAATTTTTTATTTTCTGAAACTTGGGGAATATCATTATATTAGATATATATTGCCATCCGTACGGTTGGATCGTTCAAAAATATTTTTTAAAAAATAGAAATAATAATCCGTAACAAAGCACTAGTTACGAGTCATATTGAAAATAGTAGTGATCTACTAAGATCTCCAATCAAATTAATTTTTTATTTTCTGAAACTTGGGGAATATCATTATATTAGATATATATTGACATCCGTACGGTTGGATCATTCAAAAATATTTTTTAAAAAATAGAAATAATAATCCGTAACAAAGCACTAGTTACGAGTCATATTGAAAATAGTAGTGATCTACTAAGATCTCCAATCAAATTAATTTTTTATTTTCTGAAACTTGGGGAATATCATTATATTAGATATATATTGACATCCGTACGGTTGGATCGTTCAAAAATATTTTTTAAAAAATAGAAATAATAATCCGTAACAAAGCACTAGTTACGAGTCATATTGAAAATAGTAGTGATCTACTAAGATCTCCAATCAAATTAATTTTTTATTTTCTGAAACTTCGGGAATATCATTATATTAGATATATATTGACATCCGTACGGTTGGATCGTTCAAAAATATTTTTTAAAAAATAGAAATAATAATCCGTAACAAAGCACAAGTTACGAGTCATATTGAAAATAGTAGTTATCTACTAAGATCTCCAATCAAATTAATTTTTTATTTTCTGAAACTTGGGGAATATCATTATATTAGATATATATTGCCATCCTTACGGTTGGATCGTTCAAAAATAATTTTTAAAAAATAGAAACAATAATCCGTAACAAAGCACTAGTTACGAGTCATATTGAAAATAGTAGTGATCTACTAAGATCTCCAATCAAATTAATTTTTTATTTTCTGAAACTTGGGAATATCATTATATTAGATATATATTGACATCCGTACGGTTGGATCATTCAAAAATATTTTTTAAAAAATAGAAATAATAATCCGTAACAAAGCACTAGTTACGAGTCATATTGAAAATAGTAGTGATCTACTAAGATCTCCAATCAAATTAATTTTTTATTTTCTCAAACTTCGGGAATATCATTATATTAGATATATATTGACATCCGTACGGTTGGATCGTTCAAAAATATTTTTTAAAAAATAGAAATAATAATCCGTAACAAAGCACTAGTTACGAGTCATATTGAAAATAGTAGTGATCTACTAAGATCTCCAATAAAATTAATTTTTTATTTTCTGAAACTTGGGGAATATCATTATATTAGATATATATTGCCATCCATACAGTTGGATCGTTCAAAAATATTTTTTAAAAAATAGAAATAATAATCCGTAACAAAGCACTAGTTACGAGTCATATTGAAAATAGTAGTGATCTACTAAGATCTCCAATCAAATTAATTTTTTATTTTCTGAAACTTGGGGAATATCATTATATTAGATATATATTGACATCCGTACGGTTGGATCGTTCAAAAATATTTTTTTAAAAATAGAAATAATAATCCGTAACAAAGCACTAGTTACGAGTCATATTGAAAATAGTAGTGATCTACTAAGATCTCCAATCAAATTAATTTTTTATTTTCTGAAACTTGGGGAATATCATTATATTAGATATATATTGACATCTGTACGGTTGGATCCGTAACAAAGCACTAGTTACGAGTCATATTGAAAATAGTAGTTATCTACTAAGATCTCCAATCAAATTAATTTTTTATTTTCTGAAACTTGGGGAATATCATTATATTAGATATATTGCCATCCGTACGGTTGGATCATTCAAAAATATTTTTTAAAAAATAGAAACAATAATCCGTAACAAAGCACTAGTTACGAGTCATATTGAAAATAGTAGTGATCTACTAAGATCTCCAATCAAATTAATTTTTTATTTTCTGAAACTTGGGGAATATCATTATATTAGATATATATTGCCATCCGTACGGTTGGATCGTTCAAAAATATTTTTTAAAAAATAGAAATAATAATCCGTAACAAAGCACTAGTTACGAGTCATATTGAAAATAGTAGTGATCTACTAAGATCTCCAATCAAATTAATTTTTTATTTTCTGAAACTTGGGGAATATCATTATATTAGATATATATTGACATCCGTACGGTTGGATCATTCAAAAATATTTTTTAAAAAATAGAAATAATAATCCGTAACAAAGCACTAGTTACGAGTCATATTGAAAATAGTAGTGATCTACTAAGATCTCCAATCAAATTAATTTTTATTTTCTGAAACTTGGGGAATATCATTATATTAGATATATATTGACATCCGTACGGTTGGATCGTTCAAAAATATTTTTTAAAAAATAGAAATAATAATCCGTAACAAAGCACTAGTTACGAGTCATATTGAAAATAGTAGTTATCTACTAAGATCTCCAATCAAATTAATTTTTTATTTTCTGAAACTTGGGGAATATCATTATATTAGATATATATTGCCATCCTTACGGTTGGATCGTTCAAAAATAATTTTTAAAAAATAGAAACAATAATCCGTAACAAAGCACTAGTTACGAGTCATATTGAAAATAGTAGTTATCTACTAAGATCTCCAATCAAATTAATTTTTTATTTTCTGAAACTTGGGGAATATCATTATATTAGATATATATTGACATCCGTACGGTTGGATCGTTCAAAAATAATTTTTAAAAAATAGAAACAATAATCCGTAACAAAGCACTAGTTACGAGTCAAATTGAAAATAGTAGTGATCTACTAAGATCTCCAATCAAATTAATTTTTTATTTTCTGAAACTTGGGGAATATCATTATATTAGATATATGTTGACATCCGTACGGTTGGATCGTTCAAAAATATTTTTTAAAAAATAGAAACAATAATCCGTAACAAAGCACTAGTTACGAGTCATATTGAAAATAGTAGTGATCTACTAAGATCTCCAATCAAATTAATTTTTTATTTTTTGAAACTTGGGGAATATCATTATATTAGATATATATTGCCATCCATACAGTTGGATCGTTCAAAAATATTTTTTAAAAAATAGAAATAATAATCCGTAACAAAGCACTAGTTACGAGTCAGATTGAAAATAGTAGTGATCTACTAAGATCTCCAATCAAATTAATTTTTTATTTTCTGAAACTTGGGGAATATCATTATATTAGATATATATTGACATCCGTACGGTTGGATCGTTCAAAAATATTTTTTTAAAAATAGAAATAATAATCCGTAACAAAGCACTAGTTACGAGTCATATTGAAAATAGTAGTGATCTACTAAGATCTCCAATCAAATTAATTTTTTATTTTCTGAAACTTGGGGAATATCATTATATTTGATATATATTGACATCTGTACGGTTGGATCGTTCAAAAATATTTTTTAAAAAATAGAAATAATAATCCGTAACAAAGCATTAGTTACGAGTCATATTGAAAATAGTAGTTATCTACTAAGATCTCCAATCAAATTAATTTTTTATTTTCTGAAACTTGGGGAATATCATTATATTAGATATATTGCCATCCGTACGGTTGGATCATTCAAAAATATTTTTTAAAAAATAGAAACAATAATCCGTAACAAAGCACTAGTTACGAGTCATATTGAAAATAGTAGTGATCTACTAAGATCTCCAATCAAATTAATTTTTTATTTTCTGAAACTTGGGGAATATCATTATATTATATATATATTTCCATCCGTACGGTTGGATCGTTCAAAAATATTTTTTAAAAAATAGAAATAATAATCCGTAACAAAGCACTAGTTACGAGTCATATTGAAAATAGTAGTGATCTACTAAGATCTCCAATCAAATTAATTTTTTATTTTCTGAAACTTGGGGAATATCATTATATTAGATATATATTGACATCCGTACGGTTGGATCATTCAAAAATATTTTTTAAAAAATAGAAATAATAATCCGTAACAAATCACTAGTTACGAGTCATATTGAAAATAGTAGTGATCTACTAAGATCTCCAATCAAATTAATTTTTTATTTTCTGAAACTTCGGGAATATCATTATATTAGATATATATTGACATCCGTACGGTTGGATCGTTCAAAAATATTTTTTAAAAAATAGAAATAATAATCCGTAACAAAGCACTAGTTACGAGTCATATTGAAAATAGTAGTGATCTACTAAGATCTCCAATCAAATTAATTTTTTATTTTCTGAAACTTGGGGAATATCATTAAATTAGATATATATTGATATCCGTACGGTTGGACCGTTCAAAAATATTTTTTAAAAAATAGAAATAATAATCCGTAACAAAGCACTAGTTACGAGTCATATTGAAAATAGTAGTTATCTACTAAGATCTCCAATCAAATTAATTTTTTATTTTCTGAAACTTGGGGAATATCATTATATTAGATATATATTGCCATCCTTACGGTTGGATCGTTCAAAAATAATTTTTAAAAAATAGAAACAATAATCCGTAACAAAGCACTAGTTACAAGTCATATTGTAAATAGTAGTTATCTACTAAGATCTCCAATCAAATTAATTTTTTATTTTCTGAAACTTGGGGAATATCATTATATTAGATATATATTGACATCCGTACGGTTGGATCGTTCAAAAATAATTTTTAAAAAATAGAAACAATAATCCGTAACAAAGCACTAGTTACGAGTCATATTGAAAATAGTAGTGATCTACTAAGATCTCCAATCAAATTAATTTTTTATTTTCTGAAACTTGGGGAATATCATTATATTAGATATATATTGACATCCGTACGGTTGGATCGTTCAAAAATATTTTTTTAAAAATAGAAACAATAATCCGTAACAAAGCACTAGTTACGAGTCATATTGAAAATAGTAGTGATCTACTAAGATCTCCAATCAAATTAATTTTTTATTTTCTGAAACTTGGGGATTATCATTATATTAGATATATATTGCCATCCATACAGTTGGATCGTTCAAAAATATTTTTTAAAAAATAGAAATAATATTCCGTAACAAAGCACGAGTCAGATTGAAAATAGTAGTGATCTACTAATATCTCCAATCAAATTAATTTTTTATTTTCTGAAACTTGGGGAATATCATTATATTAGATATATATTGACATCCGTACGGTTGGATCGTTCAAAAATATTTTTTTAAAAATAGAAATAATAATCCGTAACAAAGCACTAGTTACGAGTCATATTGAAAATAGTAGTGATCTACTAAGATCTCCAATCAAATTAATTTTTTATTTTCTGAAACTGGGGGAATATCATTATATTTGATATATATTGACATCTGTACGGTTGGATCGTTCAAAAATATTTTTTAAAAAATAGAAATAATAATCCGTAACAAAGCACTAGTTACGAGTCATATTGAAAATAGTAGTTATCTACTAAGATCTCCAATCAAAATAATTTTTTATTTTCTGAAACTTGGGGAATATCATTATATTAGATATATTGCCATCCATACGGTTGGATCATTCAAAAATATTTTTTAAAAAATAGAAACAATAATCCGTAACAAAGCACTAGTTACGAGTCATATTGAAAATAGTAGTGATCTACTAAGATCTCCAATCAAATTAATTTTTTATTTTCTGAAACTTGGGGAATATCATTATATTAGATATATATTGCCATCCGTACGGTTGGATCGTTCAAAAATATTTTTTAAAAAATAGAAATAATAATCCGTAACAAAGCACTAGTTACGAGTCATATTGAAAATAGTAGTGATCTACTAAGATCTCCAATCAAATTAATTTTTTATTTTCTGAAACTTGGGGAATATCATTATATTAGATATATATTGACATCCGTACGGTTGGATCGTTCAAAAATAATTTTTAAAAAATAGAAACAATAATCCGTAACAAAGCACTAGTTACGAGTCATATTGAAAATAGTAGTGATCTACTAAGATCTCCAATCAAATTAATTTTTTATTTTCTGAAACTTGGGGAATATCATTATATTAGATATATATTGACATCCGTACGGTTGGATCGTTCAAAAATATTTTTTTAAAAATAGAAACAATAATCCGTAACAAAGCACTAGTTACGAGTCATATTGAAAATAGTAGTGATCTACTAAGATCTCCAATCAAATTAATTTTTTATTTTCTGAAACTTGGGGATTATCATTATATTAGATATATATTGTCATCCATACAGTTGGATCGTTCAAAAATATTTTTTAAAAAATAGAAATAATATTCCGTAACAAAGCACGAGTCAGATTGAAAATAGTAGTGATCTACTAATATCTCCAATCAAATTAATTTTTTATTTTCTGAAACTTGGGGAATATCATTATATTAGATATATATTGACATCCGTACGGTTGGATCGTTCAAAAATATTTTTTTAAAAATAGAAATAATAATCCGTAACAAAGCACTAGTTACGAGTCATATTGAAAATAGTAGTGATCTACTAAGATCTCCAATCAAATTAATTTTTTATTTTCTGAAACTTGGGGAATATCATTATATTTGATATATATTGACATCTGTACGGTTGGATCGTTCAAAAATATTTTTTAAAAAATAGAAATAATAATCCGTAACAAAGCACTAGTTACGAGTCATATTGAAAATAGTAGTGATCTACTAAGATCTCCAATCAAATTAATTTTTTATTTTCTGAAACTTGGGGAATATCATTAAATTAGATATATATTGATATCCGTACGGTTGGACCGTTCAAAAATATTTTTTAAAAAATAGAAATAATAATCCGTAACAAAGCACTAGTTACGAGTCATATTGAAAATAGTAGTTATCTACTAAGATCTCCAATCAAATTAATTTTTTATTTTCTGAAACTTGGGGAATATCATTATATTAGATATATATTGCCATCCTTACGGTTGGATCGTTCAAAAATAATTTTTAAAAAATAGAAACAATAATCCGTAACAAAGCACTAGTTACAAGTCATATTGTAAATAGTAGTTATCTACTAAGATCTCCAATCAAATTAATTTTTTATTTTCTGAAACTTGGGGAATATCATTATATTAGATATATATTGACATCCGTACGGTTGGATCGTTCAAAAATAATTTTTAAAAAATAGAAACAATAATCCGTAACAAAGCACTAGTTACGAGTCATATTGAAAATAGTAGTGATCTACTAAGATCTCCAATCAAATTAATTTTTTATTTTCTGAAACTTGGGGAATATCATTATATTAGATATATATTGACATCCGTACGGTTGGATCGTTCAAAAATATTTTTTTAAAAATAGAAACAATAATCCGTAACAAAGCACTAGTTACGAGTCATATTGAAAATAGTAGTGATCTACTAAGATCTCCAATCAAATTAATTTTTTATTTTCTGAAACTTGGGGATTATCATTATATTAGATATATATTGCCATCCATACAGTTGGATCGTTCAAAAATATTTTTTAAAAAATAGAAATAATATTCCGTAACAAAGCACGAGTCAGATTGAAAATAGTAGTGATCTACTAATATCTCCAATCAAATTAATTTTTTATTTTCTGAAACTTGGGGAATATCATTATATTAGATATATATTGACATCCGTACGGTTGGATCGTTCAAAAATATTTTTTTAAAAATAGAAATAATAATCCGTAACAAAGCACTAGTTACGAGTCATATTGAAAATAGTAGTGATCTACTAAGATCTCCAATCAAATTAATTTTTTATTTTCTGAAACTGGGGGAATATCATTATATTTGATATATATTGACATCTGTACGGTTGGATCGTTCAAAAATATTTTTTAAAAAATAGAAATAATAATCCGTAACAAAGCACTAGTTACGAGTCATATTGAAAATAGTAGTTATCTACTAAGATCTCCAATCAAAATAATTTTTTATTTTCTGAAACTTGGGGAATATCATTATATTAGATATATTGCCATCCATACGGTTGGATCATTCAAAAATATTTTTTAAAAAATAGAAACAATAATCCGTAACAAAGCACTAGTTACGAGTCATATTGAAAATAGTAGTGATCTACTAAGATCTCCAATCAAATTAATTTTTTATTTTCTGAAACTTGGGGAATATCATTATATTAGATATATATTGCCATCCGTACGGTTGGATCGTTCAAAAATATTTTTTAAAAAATAGAAATAATAATCCGTAACAAAGCACTAGTTACGAGTCATATTGAAAATAGTAGTGATCTACTAAGATCTCCAATCAAATTAATTTTTTATTTTCTGAAACTTGGGGAATATCATTATATTAGATATATATTGACATCCGTACGGTTGGATCGTTCAAAAATAATTTTTAAAAAATAGAAACAATAATCCGTAACAAAGCACTAGTTACGAGTCATATTGAAAATAGTAGTGATCTACTAAGATCTCCAATCAAATTAATTTTTTATTTTCTGAAACTTGGGGAATATCATTATATTAGATATATATTGACATCCGTACGGTTGGATCGTTCAAAAATATTTTTTTAAAAATAGAAACAATAATCCGTAACAAAGCACTAGTTACGAGTCATATTGAAAATAGTAGTGATCTACTAAGATCTCCAATCAAATTAATTTTTTATTTTCTGAAACTTGGGGATTATCATTATATTAGATATATATTGTCATCCATACAGTTGGATCGTTCAAAAATATTTTTTAAAAAATAGAAATAATATTCCGTAACAAAGCACGAGTCAGATTGAAAATAGTAGTGATCTACTAATATCTCCAATCAAATTAATTTTTTATTTTCTGAAACTTGGGGAATATCATTATATTAGATATATATTGACATCCGTACGGTTGGATCGTTCAAAAATATTTTTTTAAAAATAGAAATAATAATCCGTAACAAAGCACTAGTTACGAGTCATATTGAAAATAGTAGTGATCTACTAAGATCTCCAATCAAATTAATTTTTTATTTTCTGAAACTTGGGGAATATCATTATATTTGATATATATTGACATCTGTACGGTTGGATCGTTCAAAAATATTTTTTAAAAAATAGAAATAATAATCCGTAACAAAGCACTAGTTACGAGTCATATTGAAAATAGTAGTTATCTACTAAGATCTCCAATCAAAATAATTTTTTATTTTCTGAAACTTGGGGAATATCATTATATTAGATATATTGCCATCCATACGGTTGGATCATTCAAAAATATTTTTTAAAAAATAGAAACAATAATCCGTAACAAAGCACTAGTTACGAGTCATATTGAAAATAGTAGTGATCTACTAAGATCTCCAATCAAATTAATTTTTTATTTTCTGAAACTTGGGGAATATCATTATATTAGATATATATTGCCATCCGTACGGTTGGATCGTTCAAAAATATTTTTTTAAAAATAGAAATAATAATCCGTAACAAAGCACTAGTTACGAGTCATATTGAAAATAGTAGTGATCTACTAAGATCTCCAATCAAATTAATTTTTTATTTTATGAAACTTGGGGAATATCATTATATTAGATATATATTGTCATCCGTACGGTTGGATCGTTCAAAAATATTTTTTAAAAAATAGAAATAATAATCCGTAACAAAGCACTAGTTACGAGTCATATTGAAAATAGTAGTTATCTACTAAGATCTCCAATCAAATTAATTTTTTATTTTCTGAAACTTGGGGAATATCATTATATTAGATATATATTGCCATCCTTACGGTTGGATCGTTCAAAAATAATTTTTAAAAAATAGAAACAATAATCCGTAACAAAGCACTAGTTACGAGTCATATTGAAAATAGTAGTGATCTACTAAGATCTCCAATCAAATTAATTTTTTATTTTCTGAAACTTGGGGAATATCATTATATTAGATATATATTGACATCCGTACGGTTGGATCGTTCAAAAATATTTTTTAAAAAATAGAAACAATAATCCGTAACAAAGCACTAGTTACGAGTCATATTGAAAATAATAGTGATCTACTAAGATCTCCAATCAAATTAATTTTTTATTTTCTGAAACTTGGGGAATATCATTATATTAGATATATTGCCATCCATACGGTTGGATCATTCAAAAATATTTTTTAAAAATAGAAACAATAATCCGTAACAAAGCACTAGTTACGAGTCATATTGAAAATAGTAGTGATCTACTAAGATCTCCAATCAAATTAATTTTTTATTTTATGAAACTTGGGGAATATCATTATATTAGATATATATTGTCATCCGTACGGTTGGATCGTTCAAAAATATTTTTTAAAAAATAGAAATAATAATCCGTAACAAAGCACTAGTTACGAGTCATATTGAAAATAGTAGTTATCTACTAAGATCTCCAATCAAATTAATTTTTTATTTTCTGAAACTTGGGGAATATCATTATATTAGATATATATTGCCATCCTTACGGTTGGATCGTTCAAAAATAATTTTTAAAAAATAGAAACAATAATCCGTAACAAAGCACTAGTTACGAGTCATATTGAAAATAGTAGTGATCTACTAAGATCTCCAATCAAATTAATTTTTTATTTTCTGAAACTTGGGGAATATCATTATATTAGATATATATTGACATCCGTACGGTTGGATCGTTCAAAAATATTTTTTAAAAAATAGAAATAATAATCCGTAACAAAGCACTAGTTACGAGTCATATTGAAAATAGTAGTGATCTACTAAGATCTCCAATCAAATTAATTTTTTATTTTCTGAAACTTCGGGAATATCATTATATTAGATATATATTGACATCTGTACGGTTGGATCGTTCAAAAATATTTTTTTAAACATAGAAATAATAATCCGTAACAAAGCACTAGTTACGAGTCATATTGAAAATAGTAGTGATCTACTAAGATCTCCAATCAAATTAATTTTTTATTTTCTGAAACTTGGGGAATATCATTATATTAGATATATATTGACATCCGTTCGGTTGGATCGTTCAAAAATATTTTTTAAAAAATAGAAATAATAATCCGTAACAAAGCACTAGTTACGAGTCATATTGAAAATAGTAGTGATCTACTAAGATCTCCAATCAAATTAATTTTTTATTTTCTGAAACTGGGGGAATATCATTATATTTGATATATATTGACATCTGTACGGTTGGATCGTTCAAAAATATTTTTTAAAAAATAGAAATAATAATCCGTAACAAAGCACTAGTTACGAGTCATATTGAAAATAGTAGTTATCTACTAAGATCTCCAATCAAAATAATTTTTTATTTTCTGAAACTTGGGGAATATCATTATATTAGATATATTGCCATCCATACGGTTGGATCATTCAAAAATATTTTTTAAAAAATAGAAACAATAATCCGTAACAAAGCACTAGTTACGAGTCATATTGAAAATAGTAGTGATCTACTAAGATCTCCAATCAAATTAATTTTTTATTTTCTGAAACTTGGGGAATATCATTATATTAGATATATATTGCCATCCGTACGGTTGGATCGTTCAAAAATATTTTTTAAAAAATAGAAATAATAATCCGTAACAAAGCACTAGTTACGAGTCATATTGAAAATAGTAGTGATCTACTAAGATCTCCAATCAAATTAATTTTTTATTTTCTGAAACTTGGGGAATATCATTATATTAGATATATATTGACATCCGTACGGTTGGATCGTTCAAAAATAATTTTTAAAAAATAGAAACAATAATCCGTAACAAAGCACTAGTTACGAGTCATATTGAAAATAGTAGTGATCTACTAAGATCTCCAATCAAATTAATTTTTTATTTTCTGAAACTTGGGGAATATCATTATATTAGATATATATTGACATCCGTACGGTTGGATCGTTCAAAAATATTTTTTTAAAAATAGAAACAATAATCCGTAACAAAGCACTAGTTACGAGTCATATTGAAAATAGTAGTGATCTACTAAGATCTCCAATCAAATTAATTTTTTATTTTCTGAAACTTGGGGATTATCATTATATTAGATATATATTGTCATCCATACAGTTGGATCGTTCAAAAATATTTTTTAAAAAATAGAAATAATATTCCGTAACAAAGCACGAGTCAGATTGAAAATAGTAGTGATCTACTAATATCTCCAATCAAATTAATTTTTTATTTTCTGAAACTTGGGGAATATCATTATATTAGATATATATTGACATCCGTACGGTTGGATCGTTCAAAAATATTTTTTTAAAAATAGAAATAATAATCCGTAACAAAGCACTAGTTACGAGTCATATTGAAAATAGTAGTGATCTACTAAGATCTCCAATCAAATTAATTTTTTATTTTCTGAAACTTGGGGAATATCATTATATTTGATATATATTGACATCTGTACGGTTGGATCGTTCAAAAATATTTTTTAAAAAATAGAAATAATAATCCGTAACAAAGCACTAGTTACGAGTCATATTGAAAATAGTAGTTATCTACTAAGATCTCCAATCAAAATAATTTTTTATTTTCTGAAACTTGGGGAATATCATTATATTAGATATATTGCCATCCATACGGTTGGATCATTCAAAAATATTTTTTAAAAAATAGAAACAATAATCCGTAACAAAGCACTAGTTACGAGTCATATTGAAAATAGTAGTGATCTACTAAGATCTCCAATCAAATTAATTTTTTATTTTCTGAAACTTGGGGAATATCATTATATTAGATATATATTGCCATCCGTACGGTTGGATCGTTCAAAAATATTTTTTAAAAAATAGAAATAATAATCCGTAACAAAGCACTAGTTACGAGTCATATTGAAAATAGTAGTGATCTACTAAGATCTCCAATCAAATTAATTTTTTATTTTATGAAACTTGGGGAATATCATTATATTAGATATATATTGTCATCCGTACGGTTGGATCGTTCAAAAATATTTTTTAAAAAATAGAAATAATAATCCGTAACAAAGCACTAGTTACGAGTCATATTGAAAATAGTAGTTATCTACTAAGATCTCCAATCAAATTAATTTTTTATTTTCTGAAACTTGGGGAATATCATTATATTAGATATATATTGCCATCCTTACGGTTGGATCGTTCAAAAATAATTTTTAAAAAATAGAAACAATAATCCGTAACAAAGCACTAGTTACGAGTCATATTGAAAATAGTAGTGATCTACTAAGATCTCCAATCAAATTAATTTTTTATTTTCTGAAACTTGGGGAATATCATTATATTAGATATATATTGACATCCGTACGGTTGGATCGTTCAAAAATATTTTTTAAAAAATAGAAACAATAATCCGTAACAAAGCACTAGTTACGAGTCATATTGAAAATAGTAGTGATCTACTAAGATCTCCAATCAAATTAATTTTTTATTTTCTGAAACTTGGGGAATATCATTATATTAGATATATTTTGACATCCGAACGGTTGGATCGTTCAAAAATATTTTTTAAAAAATAAAAATAATAATCCGTTACAAAGCACTAGTTACGAGTCGTATTGAAAATAGTAGTGATCTACTAAGATCTCCAATCAAATTAATTTTTTATTTTATGAAACTTGGGGAATATCATTATATTAGATATATATTGTCATCCGTACGGTTGGATCGTTCAAAAATATTTTTAAAAAATAGAAATAATAATCCGTAACAAAGCACTAGTTACGAGTCATATTGAAAATAGTAGTGATCTACTAAGATCTCCAATCAAATTAATTTTTTATTTTCTGAAACTTGGGGAATATCATTATATTAGATATATATTAACATCCGTATGGTTGGATCGTTCAAAAATCTTTTTTAAAAAATAGAAACAATAATCCGTAACAAAGCACTAGTTACGAGTCATATTGAAAATAGTAGTGATCTACTAAGATCTCCAATCAAATTAATTTTTTATTTTCTGAAATTTGGGAAATATCATTATATTAGATATATATTGCCATCCGTACGGTTGGATCGTTCAAAAATATTTTTTAAAAAATAGAAATAATAATCCGTAACAAAGCACTAGTTACGAGTCATATTGAAAATAGTAGTGATCTACTAAGATCTCCAATCAAATTAATTTTTTATTTTCTGAAACTTGGGGAATATCATTATATTAGATATATATTGCCATCCTTACGGTTGGATCGTTCAAAAATAATTTTTAAAAAATAGAAACAATAATCCGTAACAAAGCACTAGTTACGAGTCATATTGAAAATAGTAGTTATCTACTAAGATCTCCAATCAAATTAATTTTTGATTTTCTGAAACTTGGGGAATATCATTATATTAGATATATATTGACATCCGTACGGTTGGATCGTTCAAAAATATTTTTTAAAAAATAGAAATAATAATCCGTAACAAAGCACTAGTTACGAGTCATATTGAAAATAGTAGTTATCTACTAACTAGTATTGATTTGGTTTTATAACGGTCAAAGTCGACCTTCATTTTAACTAGTCCTGTCCCGAATGATGAATCTATTTTTTTAAATTATTTTTTCGACGTTTCAATCGCACGGATGTCAAGATGTAACGATTTTAGTGTCACGGTAATTTTTCAAAAAAATTCCTACACGTACTTGGTTTGGTTTTATAACGTTCAAACCGGTCAAAGTCGACCTTCATTTTAACTAGTTTTGTTCCGAATGATGAATCTATTTTTTAAATTATTTTTTCGACGTTCTAATCGCACGGATGTCAAGATATAACGATTTTAGTGATGTGGTAATTTTTCAAAAAATTTCCTATATTTATTTGGTTTGGTTTTATAACGGTCAAAGCAGTCAAAGTTGACATTCCTTTTAACTAGTATTGTCCCGAATGATGAATCTATTTTTTAATTATTTTTTCGACGTTCAAATCGCACGGATATCAAGATATAACGATTTTAGTGATGTGGTAATTTTTTTAAAATTTCCTAGATTTTTTACAAGTATCCAATCATGTTCTTCATTTTGTAAAATTTTGTAAATTTAAAATAAAAAAATTAAAATCATATTATACAAAAAAATATAAGAAGCAATTTTTTTTTTGATAAAAAGGCAGTGAGTATACGTGGTCTTGCACATGTCCCCAGGTGAAAATTTTGGGCGGATATTTTTTCCCCCAAACGAAATAATTCACACAAACTTAAACTCTCCGCCTCCATCTCTCTCTTTCTCTCATCTCCCAATCTCTGTGTCATACACACACTCACAAACTTGCACACAACTCTCCTCCCTCCTTTCCTCATCTCACACACAACTCTCCTCCCTCTTTTCCTCATCTCCGCTGCTACAACACAACCACCACCGCCGACAACCTATCGACTACGGTGGTGCCTCCCTTCTCCGACCAACCAACACCCATAATCCATACATAATAATACTCCTCAAATCCTCCTTAATTTGTTCATACCATCAATTTCGACAACATCATCCTAAATCTAAATCCCCCAAATTATATATAAGCCCTAATTATACATATAATCTTCTCACAAGAATCCATAAACCCACCAATAAAAACCCATTAATTTCATCAATCTTGATAAATTTTAGTTTAAGGAAAAAAGGGTATATTTATATTGTAATAAAGATCAAATTTTTAATCTTCTTGGGTCAATTTTGTATCAGATTATTTACAGATCTAGAGCTGTAATGGCTTGGAAAGTATTTAAATTCGGTACAGCTCTAAGGGGTCTTAGCTCAATTATGATCTTGTTGGTTCTTGGAGTTGTGGGTGTTTCTTATTATGCTGTGGTTTTGTCTAATTACTTCCCAGCTTTGACTAATGGTGGTCTTGATTCCCTTGTTGCACTTGTTGTTTTGCTCTTGTTTCATGCTCTGGTGAGTCTTTTTTCTTGTAAGGTTTTGTTTTTTATGTTTCTTTGATGAAATAAATTTGTGGGTTTATGATCTTTTAGGTTATTTTTTCTTACTTGATCTTTACTGATTAATCACTTCTATGATTAATTTGTTTTTTCGAATGAAATCAAGTTAGAATTTTGTTGATGCTATGGAGTATCTTGTAAAATAATTTTTCAGTTGCTGCTTCTTCCAGGGGTTTATACTTTAGGAATATATCTATAGGGTCATGCTCTTATTATTAATATGATAACTACAAACTCATCGTATATTCGGTTATTGATGATTCAGTGGTTCTGTTCAATTGCAGTCGAATGGCCAGTGATTTGTAGAGTTGTGTTTTGCTGTACGTAGTGGTAATTTGTGTAGTTTTTATAATTTCTATGAATATATTGGACCAGGATCGCTTTTTGGTTTTGGTTTTAACTTTTGTTAAGACAGTTGTGTAGCTGGATTAGTTTGCTAGTTTCGATTTTGTTTAATATTCAATTTTCCGATAGTTATTTTGCCATTATAAGTTGTCGATTAACCTTCAATGCATATGGTTTTTGAATACTTGTAAAGAAGCATTTTTATAAAAGTTTCCAACTTTACAATGTGAATAACAGACAGATATATCAAAAAAATTTGGTGCCATTTGGGTGTAATCTTTAATTTAAAATCCAATATCCTGAGTTTTTTTTTTTGCTAAGCAATATCATGAGTTGTTGAATAATTTAAAGCTAAGTTTATTAATACGGTTTTTTTTGTCAGTTGGTGATGCTATTATGGAGTCACTTTTCTGTTGTTTTCACGGATCCGGGTGGTGTGCCTCCGAATTGGAAGCCAGCTGTAGATGAGGAGAACGGTGATGCCGACTTATTGGCAGGATCTGAATTTAGTCAGTTAGCAGGTGAGCCAGCAAACTCGAGGATTCGATATTGTCGGAAGTGCAACCAATTAAAACCGCCTTGCTGCCATCACTGTTCTGTTTGTAAGTTGCTTTGTTAGAATATTACCGGTTACGTCGGAATTTGATGTGCTGCATGATCAGAATTTTTGTGATGGTTTGTGAAAACCATGTTCCTGCTGTACTTGTATTTTTAAATTTATAGAATTCTAATATGCTATTGACATCTTATATGAAATTCGACAGACATTGTGCACAGGCAAATGGCCTGTGAGAAGGTGTTGGCTGCAATGCCGTAATTAATTAAATCTGAAAATGGATCAAAATAGAATGTTAAAAATGGGGGTTCCAGTACAGGACCAGGTTTTTCAAGAAGTTCAATCAGAACAAGATCATCACCAGATCGGACAACTTCTGTGTATGCAGCTTCTGTGACTGCCAGAAATTATCTCGTGAGGCCTGTGATCATGCTGCTCAGAGTGATAGGTTCCTGTTCAAACTGTTGTACAAGTCCTTTACCATGAGCAGCAACGCCTTCGAGAGATCATGGATAGCAGTCTTTTAGAATTAGTATCAGTTACTTGGTTTTTAGTATATGTTGGTAAGATTTGTAATTTTTGGGATTAATGTATAAACAAAGTAGTCATTTCATTTTTTTTTGTAAAAAGTGTTGCATTTGACTCTGTTTGGTGTTGCAATATTGTAGATTTAGTGTTGCAATAAAAAAATGATGTTGCATTTAAAATGAATGGTGTTGCCTAAAAGAAAAAATTATTGTTGCATTAGCCTCAACTAGTGTTGCATTAGATAGTGGTCCCGACTGCTGACGTGGCATGTGGGCCCTATTGCTGACGTGGCATGTGGGCCCAGTACTGACGTGGCACCTTGGTGGGCCCCACTGATTACGTGGCATGCCCCTTAATTTTTGACGTGCCACTTGTGGGCCCCACTAATGACATGTCAGCATGATGACGTGGCACCTTGCTTACATGTCAACATGCTGATGTGGCACCTTGCTTCCATGTCAGCATGCTGACATGGCTGAAACATCTTATGCAACCCCATGTAGTGTTGCGTTTGCATGCTTTTGGTGTTGCATAAGGCCTCTTATGTAATGCTTTTCGAAGTGTTGCAATAGCTTGGAAAAGCGTTGCATTAGGGGTCTTACGCAACGCCAGTATTGGTAACGCCTACGCAACTGAAAATGGGGGTTGCGTATGTGCTTTTATGGCGTAGTGTGTTAATGGATACTCTTTCTAGTGTTGGGAAAAAATAATCAAAAAATTAAAAGGCTCGGTTGTGCCGCGTCTTACCAGAAACGTTGTAATTATGGTATAGCTTCTGGTAACGGGGCGCGTGTCAAATTCACTGAATAATATTTTAAAGTGATTTATTCGACGATCCAACCATACGGATGTTAATAGGTAATCATTATAGTGTTGGGAAAAAATAATCAAAAAATAAAATGGCTCGGTTGTGCCTCATCTTAAGAGAAACGATGTAATGGTTCAGATTCCTTTTACGGGGCGCGTGCCAGATTCACTAAATGATTTTTTAAATGATTTTTTCGACGATCCAACCGTACGGATGTCAATAGGTACTCATTCTAGTGTTGGGAAAAAATCAAAAAAAATAAAAAGGCTTTGTTGTGCCACATCTTAATAGAAATGTTGTGATGGTAAAGCTTCTAGAAACAAGGCGCGTTCCAAATTCAACGAATGATTTTTTAAAATTATTTCTTTATTGATCCAACCGTACGGATGTTAATAGGTACTCATTCTAGTGTTGTGAAAAAATAATCAAAAAATAAAAAGGCTCGGTTGTGCCGCATCTTAACAGAAACGTTGTAATGGTAGAGATTCTAGTAATGAGGCACGTGTCAGATTCACTGATTGATTTTTTGAAATGATTTTTTCGATGATACTGCTGCATGAATAGTACTGCTGCATCACTCCGGGATACACCGAGTATTACTACACCTTTCTTATGAAAATACTTTAATTAATTTGTTAGCTCCAACATGTCCCTTGATGTCATTCAATATTGAATTCTTTGAACCAATTCTATGTTTGGAAAAATAAATAACAAGCTCTCCATTTTTACCATGTGACAATCCCGGTAATCCACCAAAACATACATTCAAAATTTTTTTAATCATTGAAATCTATTTCGACTTAACCGTTTCTTTTCCAATATCTTCTTCTTGTGCAAAACAACTTCATACCTTTTGATATGCCTGATCGTTAAGACTTCTTCGTCTGCTTCCAGCCTCGAAACATCGCTTTTACATCTCTTGAGAAGCAAAGCCTCACTTGTCCTCACAATTTGCTCGTACTTCGTTGTTAGGAATCAATCCAATCCTGAATCATACTTAACTCTATACTATCATCACAATCAACTTCTTGCTAACTTCATTCCTAATCATGTTGAATTTCTAGTTTCCTAGTAATTAAAAAAAACAGTCTTGTTACTTTCATCATAGTGTCTATTGAGACTGATATGATACAATCTCTGATAAAATGTCCTACCTTTCCAAGCTCGTGGCACATAACTTTAACTTCTAACTCTGCCACTTGTTACCAAACTATTCTTTCGGATTACAGCCACAACTCTCTGCATTTATTTCAACAAAATCTCTATATGTTTCTCTCTTGAAATCTTATCTTTTGACCATAAGGTCTCGTTAATCTCTACTAATTCTCATCCTGTAGGCAACTGCTGTGTCTTCACCCCTCCAACTCCAAATCCTCGGAATATCACATTCCTCCCTTAATTGAATCACATGTCTTCCATTAAAATGCTTCTGAAACTTTCCTACTTCTCTGTCTTCCTCTTCTTATCATCTTGGTCAATTCTCTTCTACTCTTAATAATCACGACTCTTCAAATGGAGTTCACACAAGTCATTAACTCCAACACATTCATCTTACTTATTCAAATTTCATTTCCTTCTGATAGTTCTCACGAACACTTGTCCCGCTTCATTCTGTTTTATTTAATTTATCCTTCTATGGTTCTAAAATCTTATCCTCAAACATTAAAAATCTTATAATAATCCATTTACCATCCTCAAAATTAAATAGGTGTCCAAAACAATCTTTCATCATCATCCTCTTTTCAATCTTTAACAAAAAATTTAATCTTGTGCCCTTGATACATGCTCCTTTCTTGGCTCAATTTCATTAATCTCGAATCTTGTACATGTGTTCTCAATCCAATAATTAATCCAATTTGATATGACATCTTTGTCTTAACACTTCTCAAACTTACTCAACTAATTCTTCGTCAACGTAATTGTAGTTTCAACCACTTAAGATATCGTCGTGTCTATCCTCGCATTTATTCCTCGTTAGTCATTCTGAAATCATTAGGGTTTCTGACAAAGGAAGTCAATAGAATGAATAGGTATCGGGTATGAATATACACTGAATTTTGTCTGATAAAACTTTTTGTGAAAGGATTTAACCGAGAGATCAATATGATCATTGAACTATTATCAGGTTGTATTTGTCACTTAGGTCAACCACCCTAGTACATAAAGATGGCCAGTCTTTAGTACTTTCATGACAAACACAATCAGTGGCGTCCCACCAGACTTCTATCACAGAGATAAAATGTCCCTGAATCCCCTATATACATAGGTTGTTCATCTCAGTTCAGATAAAGAAGATTAAATATTCAGGGAAAATGGAAAGAGTTCAAGAGTCTCAAAATTTTCAAGTATAGAGTTGGATCAAGTGTCCTAAAAAAAATTGGATATTTCTGAAAGAATAGGATTAAATTCAAGTGAATCTGATATACAAACTCATCATCAATGGAAGTATAGTCGATAAAAAAAAACGTTCAAGAAATTAATAATTATTCATAATCTCACTCTTGTCGGCTAAGCATTAATATACCTAGCTGCCAAAACCGGCCTGACAATAATGAGTTGAATAAATAAGAAGATCTCCATTCATTCTCGATTTTAACTGTCACTACGCAACAAATGCTTCAGCAACGATATAAACCGTGAATTCGTTTACAACAATTCAGAGCAAGAACAAGAATCAATTCAACTGCCCAAATGGGGAATCAATTAAGAATTCAAACGAGAGCAACGGCTAGTAGCGTGCAGCTATGCCCACATTTCCAACTCATGCCAATAATCGCTTCCCACATCTTATTTCTAGTCTTCTCGTATTCTCTCTATAACGTTCACATCGTAACTAAAGTCGTAGAAACATTCTAGAAGGTACACGAAAGTCTCGAGATAATGTCCTCCAAACTGGTAGCTTCAATTGCTCACTTAGCCCAGGCAGCTCTAGATTATCTGTCTCGCTCATAACCAAATCTTTGAACGAATCGAACTCCTACTCGTGCGATATGTCGAAAGATCGTACAACGTCGTGATATTCGTCATAATAACCTAAGGCGAACCTTATTCTAAATCGTTCTAACGCCCATCTCACACACGTATACCAACCCATCCTAACCTGTTTCAGTGACCATAACCTGTAGCTCTGATACCAACTGTGACATCCCAAAATCCGGGGTACAGATTTGGGGCCACTAACCACAATCACATAATATATACCTGTATATATACATAAAATGATAATAAAATACCCCTGATCCAAGACCGCTTACAGGTTATGGTATGAAACCAACTATCAAATTTAATTATTACAATACAACCTCAGAATAAAATTGTTATGAAATCTTTTATCAAATTAAGTCCACTATCAAACTAGTTTACCAACCTTGACAAATTTCCAAAACCACTACCCAACGAAATCAACAACTCGAACGCCACCTCTCGCTGCTGGATCAAGAAAACTCATCAACCACAAGGTCCACTAATCTCCTCTATTAACTGAAGAAAACAAACAACAAGCAAGAGTGAGCCAACAATGCTCAGCAAGTGTAAACAGTGATAGCAATATCAAGAACAATATGGTTCTGATCAATAAGAATATTCATCATATGGTACAAAAGAAATCAGCTGGAGGAATTAAATATCATAACTCCAAGATGAAACAACAGGCTCCGCTAGAACAAAATGCATCAACAATGAGAACTGATAAAAGTTCTGGTAATCAAAATAATCATCATAGGCTTCAAAGGAATCAAGCTTTAAAGCAATTCAACCTCAATGTATGGAATAGAATTGGACTTTTATATATATTTTAGAAACAACAAGGTTAGGCTGCTGATCAGTCACGCACTAACCCCGGACAAACGCACACAGCAATGTCCTTTAATGGATCCACGGCACACATTGGCCTTAACATCTGACCATTAAGCTGGTCTCCCCGAAGGGACATCTGTTGACCATTAAAATGGTCTCCCCGAAGGGACATCTGAAAAACATTCCAATTCTAAATCCAACGAACTAGGTGTCGGTACAATCGACTACCCTTAATACAACAACTAACTGAAAACTCACGATCCAGGGAACAACCCAAAAGTAGAGCATCAAGACAACAATGTCAACAGGTGTCGACAAATTCGACACAATAAATGGGAAATAAATGAAGAACAATAATCTCAAAAGGTATTGACAAGTTTGATATGATAAATGGGTTTAAATGATTAATTATTAACAACATGTATTATCAAATTCAACAGAAATAATTGGGGTGATAAATTCTCATCATCAAAATAATTGAAGAACGGCTTCACTTGAACGACAAGGGAAAGGAAATACGTGCAATATGATTAGCAACAATTGAGAATATACAATAAAACAAGGATATAGACAAGAGCTAAACATTTAAATAAATTCTCGAACATCTTGTAAAGTTTGGACTAAATGAGGTAGGTTAAGTAATTCAAAATGAACATTCGTAAGACAATTCCATGATGATTACTTGAGAATCAGTTTGAAGAAAACATCCCTTAAATAGGATCCATCCGGTAAAAATATGTCAAATCGGAAATTATGTTAAAATACTTTTATGAGGATTTAAAATCTTGGATTTCCTCTATTTAGAAAGTTCTTTAATATTTTCGAAGAAAATAAAAGAAATGGCAATTACTGAGGAATCCATATCATACCATAATTTAAAATACTAGAAGGGGCTTTGCGAAATGATTTAAAAGGATCCACTCTTAAATGATAGACGAAGAAGTAAACTATTGCCCAAGACTTCAATTTGTAAACATGACTTGACAGAATCATTTTATAAATGCTCGATGTAGATTTATATCACTTGAACGATAAGTGAGGAGTAATGACACTTGCCTCAATATACGAAGTTCCAGTTTTAACATCTCGATTCTTCGCTCTCGTTACATCAGTCTCTACTTCTTATTCATTGGCCTTTACTTGGCCTACTTCCGTCTTTCCTTGATCACTTGCCAGCTTCTTCACCAACACCCTCGTCAACTCTGATAATTATCTTCACGCCCAAAATTCCATCTACATGTGCACTAGTTCTTAGTCGGCCTCCTACTCGTACCTATATAAAAGTAAAGTACTACTTCAGTACATGTACATCCTTAATTATCTAACTTTATTCTACCCAAATGCGTCCAATTACGCTTTACTTATAACACAACATTTTCACACTTAATTATTACGAGCAACCGCATAAGCACTTAGTATGTATGCACAGACCGAATAGATATTCATAGTTGGCATATACTCACATATACTATCAACTCAATTAAACAAACATTTAGCACGTTCAAGTTCACATCGAGTACCACTATGGCCTGAGCTGTTTCACATCTGCATTCATCACTCGTTATAAAATCATCTATCACAGATTTGCCAAGTACCCGACCTATCAACATTCGAATCAAAACATGCACGTAAATTCTAAGATTCAAGTATACTCCTTTCAAAAACCGATCACAAGATTCTATAATCATATGACGACTTACCAATCACCACCCGATCTACCGTAAGACATAGTACTCGAACCTTAATAAGGGTAATTAAACTAAGAATTCGAACCTAACGAATTTAGAATCATACACTCGAACCCAATACATAATTTAGTATCACAATTACACTTGAAGTCAAACAATGCTAACCACAATTCACCTTAACTATACTCTCCATTAATAAAACCCAAGGCCATAACTCAAACCCATTTACTTTCCATTTACTCCATTCTCTTTTTCCCTCATGGACAACCACGATCACATATATGGTCCAACCCCTTGCCAGCCTCCCGAACAACTCCCTTGCTTTCACTGAATCACCACAGTCCGAGAGACCCCAACACGCACACACTCGCTTCACCATCGTCACATCTTTCTCCCTCCATCTCCCCTGCTTCTGTCCCACCTTCGACTGCCTTAACACCCTCAGCAAGACACACTCTTGAACATAACATACCTACAAGTAACCCTCTTTTCCTCCCTCAAAATCTCAGCCTTAACACCAAAGCACACCCCCAGGGAATGAAAACAGAGTCCTCGGTTGAACCGAGACCTTCACCCCTGCCTACTCGACTACTATTACCTCTGCACCTATACCCAACTTCACTTAGCTCTTTTACTTACCATAGCTGGTATACACACATCACTCCTTACCACTATAACCCCATTTCAGCTAATAATTCAGCCGTAATTCCAAACCCCCACATATAGTTGAACACAAACACACCCATTGCAATACATACTATCACGCCTCTGCACCTATATTCGTTTATACAGCCTCAGCCTCCCTTTTCTTCCTCCTCTTGTCCTTACAATCTATACTATTACTATTCGACCAACACGCCAACTGACCCTGTTAAACTTCAGCAACAGCAACACAGCAACCTCCGCACCACCCAAACTTCACCTATACTGCGATTTACTTACTCACACTGTAATTCGAATCCATAACCAGCCAATCCCCCAATTCGACACAACATAACAACACCACTCACCCAAGCCCAGTTGAACAACAACAATAACCATTGAACTTTAGCACAAGAACCCCCATAATTCCAACCAGTAAGTTTAGGCGTACACTCCCACACACATACAGCTGGACACGAACAAACCCACAAAATATCGTCACATATACATACAGTTCGACACACACACCTAATCACTGCACACCCATACCCATATATAATGTTTACAATCACTAGAGAGAAGAGGGGAAAGAGAGATTCGTGGGTTAGATTTTAGGGAGAGAACGAGAGTTGAAAGAGAGATTGAGGAGAAGAATCGAGAGAACTCGAGAGAGTGTTCTGGAGAGAAAATGAAGAAAAAAAACTGAGACTGAATTTGGGGAAAAAGAACAGTATTTGCTTATTAATGTAGACATGGAAAATTGGTCCTGCTGGAAAACAAAACAAAAGTTCAATTAATCACTTCTAAAATCAAATTAAATAGAATTATTGAAAAATTAAATTTTAAGATTTTAAAATCAAAATCGTGAAATTACAAACCCCACATATTTTTAAAATATTTTTATGACCAAAAATGAATTAGATATGAATTTTACAAGTTTTAATGCTTTAAATGCAATATAACTCGAAAAATAAATTTAAAATACTGAAACACTAAAAATAATTCACTTAATGATTTTAAAAACTAACTAATATCATAACGATAATATCATAAAAATTTCGTGATTTTTAATAACTCCAATGATTTTATAAAATTTTTAGAAGATCAATAATGCATGATTTAAATACACTTTAATCATCAAGATACAATTAAAAATACACGGATTTACACGACACACATAAATCATCATATAATCACATGAACACAATATCACATATATTGACCTTCTAAAAAAAAATATTCACACCATATAATTCACATTTAATATTAATTAAACACTTATAAATACGCGATTTTCTAAGGCGTTACATCCTTCCCCCCTTAATAGGATTCTGTCCTCAGAATCAATCCTAAGAAACAAGAGACAGTACTTTTCGAACATTTGCTCCGATTTCCTCAATTTGGGTCCTCAACTTTTGGACTCCTCCATATCAACTCAAACATTAGTAGGCTCATCTTGTAAGCCCTTAACTTCAAGATAAACTTAAACCTTACCCTTACAAATTTCGTCAATTCGAAACATTTATTACTCTTAAACGAATGCTTGATCTACAAAAAAAAAAAAAAAAAAAAAATCGGGCATGACCTTTCGTATAATGGACTATGCCCTGCATAATCATTTCAAATACTAATCCAATCACTCATAACCAATTCATCTCTATTTATTCACCATCGTAATTTAATCATATACAATGCTAATATGAAATCTGCCTGGACTCATAACAACTTAGTAAATAAACAAAGCTGCCTTGACTTCGACATAATCCACCACATGAATAAAATTTTAAAATAACTCGTTTGTAACGTCATCATCCCGGGGTCACAGCCCCCTCAATACCGACCACAAAGCAACTTTCAATTCAATACTTCCCCATAAATTCTACCGTTTACAATCATGAAATTCGATTTAAGATACGTTAAGTCAATCGTACGTCTTCAATATATAGCTCACGATCATCTAAATCATCTAAACATCACTATCCCGCATCCTCTGAAATCAATTCTCAAATCATAAGTCTGCATACTCAACAAGGTTTCGAATTTGACTCTGCGCTCTATAACTTCAATGTTTAACACTATTCCAATTAATTACAGAAATCACTACATCCATTCGTCACTTGCATTTTGACTATTCTAAAACAATTACATGTTCACTACTTGTCCTTCTGGCTATTCACCATCTGGTTCATCACCTCATCACAGTACCTCTTAATTTTTGGATAACTCTCGCTGAAGCATCACAATATGAAAACACTGTGGGCTAGGCGTCTAAACTTCCACATCTGACTTCTCAACTTTTTAGAAATTCTCTTCACATTTCACTGTCCATTCAAAACCCTTTTATTCTTTCTCTGGTAACATTGATTACTACTGCAGCTATTTGGATAAAGTCTTCAATAATCTTCAGAAGTCCCTAGTTACTCTCATAACTTCCGACCTCTGCTGGCCTTTTGGGTTCTTCCCATTTCATTGCTGTTTCATCTTCACAAAATTCACTTTGATCCTTTTCATTTCTAACCACATGTCTTGAAATTAGGTTCCTTCTCATCCAAAATTCATAGTAAAAATTCTTGTGCAAAATCTTCTTCCTTTTCTTGAAATTTCTTAAACTCATTCTCGATTGATCTACATACGCTTCACAAGTCTTCGAATATCTTGAAATGTCACCTATGAACATAATTACATTTCTTCGTCCGAATACTGTTTGAGATCTTATTCATAGTGCCTATAAAGCGGTAAATGCTCTCGTTCAATCAAACACCATCACCAACAATTCATTTTGTCCATATTAATTCCATGCAAATACTTCTAATATCTTAGGATTTCTATCTCCAAATGGTCTTAATCTATTCATAATTAATAAACATCCACCTTTCAATTGGTTAAACACCTCATGCAACCTTGATAAAAACAAAGTTCCTCATGACTGTTGGTCCACTTATTCTATTTTTAAAGATCAAGGCACCATTCAATTTATCTTATTCCTCTTCATGAATAGTACTGCTGCATCACTCCGGGATACACCGAGTATTACTACACCTTTCTTATGAAAATACTTTAATTAATTTGTTAGCTCCAACATGTCCCTTGATGTCATTCAATATTGAATTCTTTGAACCAATTCTATGTTTGGAAAAATAAATAACAAGCTCTCCATTTTTACCATGTGACAATCCCGGTAATCCACCAAAACATACATTCAAATTTTTTTTAATCATTGAAATCTATTTCGACTTAACCGTTTCTTTTCCAATATCTTCTTCTTGTGCAAAACAACTTCATACCTTTTGATATGCCTGATCGTTAAGACTTCTTCGTCTGCTTCCAGCCTCGAAACATCGCTTTTACATCTCTTGAGAAGCAAAGCCTCACTTGTCCTCACAATTTGCTCGTACTTCGTTGTTAGGAATCAATCCAATCCTGAATCATACTTAACTCTATACTATCATCACAATCAACTTCTTGCTAACTTCATTCCTAATCATGTTGAATTTCTAGTTTCCTAGTAATTAAAAAAAACAGTCTTGTTACTTTCATCATAGTGTCTATTGAGACTGATATGATACAATCTCTGATAAAATGTCCTACCTTTCCAAGCTCATGGCACATAACTTTAACTTCTAACTCTGCCACTTGTTACCACACTATTCTTTCGGATTACAACCACAACTCTCTGCATTTATTTCAACAAAATCTCTATATGTTTCTCTCTTGAAATCTTATCTTTTGACCATAAGGTCTCGTTAATCTCTACTAATTCTCATCCTGTAGGCAACTGCTGTGTCTTCACCCCTCCAACTCCAAATCCTCGGAATATCACATTCCTCCCTTAACTGAATCACATGTCTTCCATTAAAATGCTTCTGAAACTTTCCTACTTCTCTGTCTTCCTCTTCTTATCATCTTGGTCAATTCTCTTCTACTCTTAATAATCACGACTCTTCAAATGGAGTTCACACAAGTCATTAACTCCAACACATTCATCTTACTTATTCAAATTTCATTTCCTTCTGATAGTTCTCACGAACACTTGTCCCGCTTCATTCTGTTTTATTTAATTTATCCTTCTATGGTTCTAAAATCTTATCCTCAAACATTAAAAATCTTATAATAATCCATTTACCATCCTCAAAATTAAATAGGTGTCCAAAACAATCTTTCATCATCATCCTCTTTTCAATCTTTAACAAAAAATTTAATCTTGTGCCCTTGATACATGCTCCTTTCTTGGCTCAATTTCATTAATCTCGAATCTTGTACATGTGTTCTCAATCCAATAATTAATCCAATTTGATATGCCATCTTTGTCTTAACACTTCTCAAACTTACTCAACTAATTCTTCGTCAACGTAATTGTAGTTTCAACCACTTAAGATATCGTCGCGTCTATCCTCGCATTTATTCCTCGTTAGTCATTCTGAAATCATTAGGGTTTCTGACAAAGGAAGTCAATAGAATGAATAGGTATCGGGTATGAATATACACTGAATTTTGTCTGATAAAACTTTTTGTGAAAGGATTTAACCGAGAGATCAATATGATCATTGAACTATTATCAGGTTGTATTTGTCACTTAGGTCAACCACCCTAGTACATAAAGATGGCCAGTCTTTAGTACTTTCATGACAAACACAATCAGTGGCGTCCCACCAGACTTCTATCACAGAGATAAAATGTCCCTGAATCCCCTATATACATAGGTTGTTCATCTCAGTTCAGATAAAGAAGATTAAATATTCAGGGAAAATGGAAAGAGTTCAAGAGTCTCAAAATTTTCAAGTATAGAGTTGGATCAAGTGTCCTAAAAAAAATTGGGATATTTCTGAAAGAATAGGATTAAATTCAAGTGAATCTGATATACAAACTCATCATCAATGGAAGTATAGTCGATAAAAAAAAACGTTCAAGAAATTCATAATTATTCATAATCTCACTCTTGTCGGCTAAGCATTAATATACCTAGCTGCCAAAACCGGCCTGACAATAATGAGTTGAATAAATAAGAAGATCTCCATTCATTCTCGATTTTAACTGTCACTACGCAACAAATGCTTCAGCAACGATATAAACCGTGAATTCGTTTACAACAATTCAGAGCAAGAACAAGAATCAATTCAACTGCCCAAATGGGGAATCAATTAAGAATTCAAACGAGAGCAACGGCTAGTAGCGTGCAGCTATGCCCACATTTCCAACTCATGCCAATAATCGCTTCCCACATCTTATTTCTAGTCTTCTCGTATTCTCTCTATAACGTTCACATCGTAACTAAAGTCGTAGAAACATTCTAGAAGGTACACGAAAGTCTCGAGATAATGTCCTCCAAACTGGTAGCTTCAATTGCTCACTTAGCCCAGACAGCTCTAGATTATCTGTCTCGCTCATAACCAAATCTTTGAACGAATCGAACTCCTACTCGTGCGATATGTCGAAAGATCGTACAACGTCGTGATATTCGTCATAATAACCTAAGGCGAACCTTATTCTAAATCGTTCTAACGCCCATCTCACACACGTATACCAACCCATCCTAACCTGTTTCAGTGACCATAACCTGTAGCTCTGATACCAACTGTGACATCCCAAAATCCGGGGTACAGATTTGGGGCCACTAACCACAATCACATAATATATACCTGTATATATACATAAAATGATAATAAAATACCCCTGATCCAAGACCGCTTACAGCTTATGGTATGAAACCAACTATCAAATTTAATTATTACAATACAACCTCAGAATAAAATTGTTATGAAATCTTTTATCAAATTAAGTCCACTATCAAACTAGTTTACCAACCTTGACAAATTTCCAAAACCACTACCCAACGAAATCAACAACTCGAACGCCACCTCTTGCTGCTGGATCAAGAAAACTCATCAACCACAAGGTCCACTAATCTCCTCTATTAACTGAAGAAAACAAACAACAAGCAAGAGTGAGCCAACAATGCTCAGCAAGTGTAAACAGTGATAGCAATATCAAGAACAATATGGTTCTGATCAATAAGAATATTCATCATATGTGTTGTGCCCAAAATCTCCATGGGCTAGATTTAGGCCCATTAATCGATAGGGTCCGATCCATACAAGCTAGAGGAATGATCCAGTACGAGTTATGAAGATCAAATAGAAGAAATGAATAAGGAAGTATGAGTATTAGGAGGTTCCCAATGGTCAGGAAGCTGAGTTGAGCACTCGAAGACCAGGTTCCTCCCAGCAGAAGAGTTCGAGTTAGCATAGCAACAGCCATAGAGGTGACAAAAGCATATAAAGAGTTATCCAATCTAACTAGTTTGTTATTTGTGCAGGTACTAACACCTAAAGGGAGGTCCCTAAGCGATATGTCCCGAAATAAGGAGGTTCCTGAGAAACAGGCTCCTGAAATGTAGGTTCCTGAGCACCAGGTTCCTACGAGTTGCCAACAGAAAGTTCTAGAAGTCATCTAGAACAGATAAACGAATTGGTATCTGAGTATAATTCTAGGGCGCAGATGATCCTAGAATAACTCTAACCAATGAGAGAATCGTAAGTGGGGTACGAACTCGAGTTCTACTCCACTTAGCCAAACTAGTTCGTGAAAGGCTCTAAAGGAACCTGAGTCCAACACGAACTAGGTGACCGAATACAGCTATTCCAGTAAGAGACAGAATCATATCAGAACTACGTGAGCTTGATCCCTATAAATACAAGGGTACGTAGGCACCTCAGGGTATGACGCATTAAGTTCTCTAATTTTCTCTAAAGGCACCTGAGATTATTGGAGATACCCTCGAGCTCAGCTCAACCCCCACAAACACAACCCAAACCTTTTTTCATAGAACAGTTGATCGCTAGCCTATACAACTACCCGTAGACCTCACATAAGTTGATTACGAAATCCACTCATCAACATTGGCGCTAGAAGGAGGGGATAGTTAATATCTTAAGAGTGGAAAAGATGTCAGGCAACACGGATAGCGAAGCAACCGGTTCTGAACGACAGATTCATGAGGGGAACACATCTCCTCCCAGAGCACCGAAGGTTACTAAAGCAGCCATGATGGAAATCTTAAAGACTGTGGGAGAACGTTTGTCGACTTTGGAGCAGGCTTCAAGCAAAAAGAAGAAAAAGAAGGCAAGGAAAAGCAAGAAGTCGAAGGTTACTCCGAAGCAGTTGAATTTTGAAGAATCTGAGAATGGAGAGGAGGTTCCAGACGATGGTGGAGAACCGAAGCAAGATAATGGTGAGGAAGATATGGAGAACCCTGAGAAGAGTAAAACTGGTAGCAAGGGCCATACAGGGTCCAAGGAAAAGAAGAAAACCAAGACTGGAGGTTCCTCAAAGAAAAAGAAGAAAGATAAAGACCCGTCTGTCGAGGTAATCGAACAAGAAAACACGGATTCAGATGAGGATACTGAAGAATCAAGCGCTGCAGAGTCGCAAGAGGAAGAAGGAACGAGTAAGAAGACAAAGGCGGAAGCTACTGGGGAGGTGACAGCAGAGGATGTCAAGAAAATTTTGGCTCAACTCAAGGACGAGAAGAATCTTGCTGTAAACCCTATAACAGCTTCTCCTTTCACCAAGAAGGTTCGAAAGTCGGCTCTGCCTAGGTCTTATAGGCCTTCGAATGAATTGAAATTCGATGGGACTACTGATCCCATTGAATATCTTAGTCGTTTTGACACAGAGATGGATGTTTATCAAGTGAAGGAAGCCACCAGGTGCAGGTTACTGGCTGCAACTCTACAGGGCGGAGCCCATCAATGGTTCAAAAGGTTACCTGCAGATTCGATTGGTTCCTGGGCAAGTATGGGGAAGCTCTTTGTCACTCAATTTAGAGCATCTGTTGCATTCGCACCACCAACCAATACCTTAGCCAATATCAAACAAAGACCTAGTGAAACGTTGACGGAATATTTCAAGAGGTTTAATGCGGAGGTTCCTAAAGTTAGGAAAGCATCTGAGGAAACAATAAAGAACTTCTTAATTGCTGGAGTCAAAGGAGGCTCGGATTTTTGGAAAGCACTGCAAGGAAAAGAACCAGAGACATTGGCCGATTTTTATGCCCAGGCAGAACCCTTTCGTCTGGTGGAGGAGTCTCTAGCTGAGTTAAGGAAGGATCCAGATTTTGTAAGGCAAAGTGGAAGCAAGAGGTCGAGACAAAGGAGCCCCAATGGTCGTGACAATAAGAAGGTGGTTAGTCGCACATCCCAGGTGAAGCATGAAGCTGTGAATCCTACTAAACCTGTCATGAGTCAGGTACCGCCACCAGCTTCCTATAACAACAATAAACATGAGAAACCTGTCTATGAAACTTTCACCCCTTTGGTAGCTCCGATTGATCATATTTACGCAGTGAATGAGAAGTCCTCATGGTTTAAGAAGCCTTTCAGAACCGGTCCCCCAGGGAATAAGAATGAACGCCCCTACTGTGACTTCCATGATAATAATGGGCATAATACTGCAGATTGTCGTCACCTCAGAGATCTAATTGAAACCCTAATCAGACAAGGGCAATTGAGTGAATGGGTGGCTCAGGAAGGAAAGAAGTATAGAGATGAGAAGACTCAGAAGACACAGACACAGGAACCTGTCGTGTTGGAGGGACCACCTAAGGCTGGGTGCATACGCACAATTATAGGAGGTCCCCACATTGGAGGAAGCAGCAGGAATGCCATGGAGAGGTATACCCGTGAGGCTAAAGAACGTCCTCTGACCAGTATTTACAATCTGTCCCAGAGGTCCCCAAAGTTGTTCGAAGGAGAGGATGCAGATATTACTTTCACTGAAGAAGATGCTTCCTGGGTACATCATCCCCATACTGATGCTTTGGTTGTTGAGGCAGGAATGGGGTCGTATGAGGTTCATCGAGTGTTAGTTGATAATGGAAGCTCTGTAAACTTGTTATCTTACACAGCCTTCAAGAAGATGCATTTTCTGGATAAAGATTTAACTCCAACAAACGATACCTTGTACGGATTTACCAATAATCAGGTTCCTATCAAAGGTAAGATTCGTTTGCCAGTAACTTTAGGTGATAAACCATGTTGCATTACACAGTTGGCAGAATTCATCGTTATAGAAGAGAATATGAATTACAATGCTATTTTGGGAAGACCCATTTTGAAGGAGATGAGGGTAATAACCTCCATTTACCACCTCACTATGAAGTTCCCGACACCAAATGGAGTTGGTATAGTTCGAGGATGTCAGTATGAGTCTAGAGAGTGTTACACCAAAGCTTTGCAACATGCTGCTAGAGCTGCAAAATTGCCTGAACCTATGGACGAGGTTCCTGATAGTTTTCCAGGAAAGAACCCAGATAAAATAACACTCGACCTGCGTAGTACGCCCTTGGAAGGTTTTGTGTCAGCATCCTGTAGAGCTATAAGAATTGAAGAGATCATAGAAGAGGAACCTCATAATGAGATTCCCGTTTTTCGGGGACCAGATACCCCCTACTTACTGATAGAAAGTGCACCCCCTACGGACAAGGATGGTGATGTGTGTATGGTAGAAGGGTTGGATGAAGAAAAATCCCGGAAACTGAAACATAATGGATGCAATGAAGACAGTCAGCCAGCATCAAAGAGAAGGAATGTCATGCACGAAGTGCAGGAACCGTCCACCGTCCAGGAACCTCAAGAGGACTCAACCACAGAGATGGAGGTAGACTTAGATCCTCGAATGCCAGAAACCATGGTTAAGGCTGGACCAGCTGGTGAAACTCTGGATGTGAAGATCAATGACAAAGATGGTATAAAGGTGTTGAAGATTGGAGCTCAACTCGATCCAGCCTTAAAGGAATCTCTCATTACTTTTTTGGGCAAGAACCTGGATGTGTTTGCATGGTGTCATGCAGATATGGAAGGGATAGATCCAAGGGTCATGTGTCATAAGTTGAATATTGATCCAGAAAAGAAAGGAGTGAGACAGAAGCGAAGACCAGTTAGTGGAGAAAGAGCCCAGGCATTGAAAGAAGAGGTCGACAGATTATTGGATGCAGGATTAGTTAAAGAATCTTTTTACCCAGTATGGTTGGCAAATCCTGTTTTGGTAAAGAAACCTAATGGAAAATGGAGAACCTGTGTGGACTTCACAGATCTCAACAAAGCATGCCCGAAGGACAGTTTCCCACTGCCACGGATTGATCAGTTAGTGGATGCAACAGCTGGACATGCCCTCCTTAGCTTCATGGATGCATATTCAGGTTACAATCAAATCCCTATGTATGAACCTGACCAAGAGCATACTTCTTTTATTACGGACAGAGGTCTTTATTGCTATGTATGCATGCCATTTGGGTTGATTAATGCTGGAGCTACATATCAACGGTTAGTGAATATGATGTTTAAAGACCAAATTGGCCATACTATGGAGGTATATGTGGATGATATGCTAGTTAAGTCTAAGGAAGCTGTTGACCATGTAAAGCACTTAGAAGAAATGTTTGGAATCTTGCGGAAGTACAGAATGAAGCTGAACCCTCAAAAATGTGTGTTTGGGGTAGAATCAGGAAAGTTTCTGGGTTTCATGGTAAACCACAGAGGTATCGAAGCCAACCCAGCCAAGATTAAAGCATTGATCGATATGAGGTCTCCGAGAACTGTGAGAGAGGTTCAGTCTCTTACAGGAAGAGTTGCAGCTTTGAATAGATTCATTTCGAGGTCCACTGATAAGTGTCAGGAGTTCTTTAAAGCTATAAAGAAAGGAAACAAATTTGAGTGGACCGCAGAATGTGAGATAGCGTTTGGAAAGCTAAAGGAGCATTTGGGGAGCCCCCCACTGTTAGCCAAACCTGTGGATGGAGAAACATTGATACTTTATTTGGCTGTGTCAGAGTATTCCATTAGTGCAGTTCTGGTTCGAGAAGAGAATGGACAGCAGAGCCCAGTTTACTATGTTAGTAAAAGGTTACTTGATGCAGAAACGAGGTACACAGGAATGGAGAAGTTGGTTTTCGCGTTGATTCTGGCTTCCAGGAAGCTGCGACCTTATTTCCAAGCTCACAAGATTGAAGTAAGAACCTCATATCCACTTAAGCAAGTGATGCATAGGCCAGAAACTTCTGGAAGAATGTTAAAGTGGGCTGTGGAGCTAGGTCAGTTCGACATAGAATATAAGCCAAAGACAGCAATCAAAGCTCAAGCTTTAGCAGATTTCTTAATCGAGTTTCCACCTCATGTAGAGGTTACTGGCCAAGAGGGGCCAAAAGAGGTGGTGGAAAAACAGGCAGACAATGACAACTGTGCACCTTGGTGGACACTGTATGTAGATGGAGCTGCTAACAGTGGTGGAGCAGGTGCAGGCATAGAACTAGTTAGTCCAGAAGGGCACCAACTCTATAGCTCGATTCATTTTGCTTTTAAAGCCACGAACAATGATGCAGAATATGAGGCATTGATTGCAGGCCTTAAATTGGCTTTGGAGATGAAAGTAGAGAATATCAGGGTGTTTAGTGATTCGATGTTAGTAGTTTGGCAGATTCGTGGTGGTTTTCAGGCGAGAGGGCCGAGAACAGACTTATATTTGAGATACTCCCAGGAGTTGATCGCAAGGTTCAGAGAGGTGAAGCTGGATCAAGTACCTCGAGGAAAGAATACCAAAGCGGATGCATTGGCCAAGCTAGGGTCACAGAGAGAATCCACGTTATTGGGAGTAATTCCACTTCAAATCCAGGAGCAACCAAGTGTTTTCAAGGAAGAGGTAATGGACATTGAATTTCCAGTTGAAGATTCCTGGATGACCCCAATATATCGTTACCTGGACAAAGGGGAGCTACCTCCCAATCAAAGTGATATCAGGAAGCTGAGGTATCGGGCAGCCAGGTATGTAATTTATGATGGAGTTCTGTATAAACGAGGATTCAATCAGCCTTTGCTCAAATGTGTAGCTGGAGAACAATGCAAGTATATCCTCGAGGAAATTCATGAAGGAGTATGTGGAAATCACTCGGGGGGTAATTCTTTAGCCATGAAAGTCTTTCGACAAGGATATTATTGGCCAACCATCAAAGCAGATGCTACAAAGTTCGTGCAGGCATGCAGTAATTGTCAGAGGTTTGCCAATTTTGATAGTCGTCCAGTAGCACCTATCAAACCGATTGTTAGCCCTTGGCCATTCGCTGTTTGGGGAATAGACCTCATTGGTGAGCTCCCGAAAGGAAAAGGAGGAGTGAAATACGCAGTGGTCGCAGTCGATTACTTTACAAAGTGGGCAGAAGCAGAACCACTTGCTAAGATTACAGCGTCAAAATTGACTGAATTTGTGTTTCGAGCTATTGTATGCAGGTTTGGCATTCCACAGAAGCTGATTTCTGACAATGGGAAGCAGTTCGATAGTAGAGAGCTTAGAGGATTGTGTGAGCAGTTTGGAATCCAAAAAGCATTTTCAGCAGTGTATTATCCACAGAGTAATGGACAGACTGAAGCAGTGAATAAGATTATCAAGCACACTTTGAAGACAAGGCTTGAAGATAAGAAGGGAAGCTGGCCAGAGGAGCTTACTGGAGTCTTGTGGTCGTATAATACCACGCCTAGAACTACAACTGGTGAGTCTCCTTTTACCCTCACTTATGGTTGTGAAGCTATGGTACCTGTGGAAGTTGGAACAGGTTCCTTGAGAAGAAAGTATTTTGATCCCGAGAGCAATGAGGTCAATCATAGACTGTATTTGGACATGGTCGAAGAGTTGAGAGCAGATTCGCAAGTGAAGTTAGCAGCTTATCAACAGAGAGTTCGAAGGTATTACGACAAAAAGGTGAAGGCAAGACCTTTCAAGGTTGGAGACCTAGTTTTGAGGAAAGTCATGCCAAATACCAGGGTTCTGGCACATGGAGCTTTTGGAGCAAATTGGGAAGGGCCTTACCAGATAAAGTCAGCCATTTGGGAAGGAACCTACCACTTGATGGATATGGATGGGAACCTCATTCCGAGAGCTTGGAATGCAGAGCATCTCAAGAAGTATTATCAGTAACTCTTTTATGTGTTTTTCTTAGGAAAAGTAAGGCTCTTTCAGCCCAAGAATAAAGGCAGCTTATTAGTTATAGCTGACCAGTATTTTGATTCCAGTATTCAATTATGCATGTACTCGGGGGGTACTTAATGTGAACCTCTCTACTTGCAAGACGATTTTTTTATTGAGCGATGTATAGCTCTACGTTGAATATTTTGGGTGCATTATTTGCAGCTATAGCTCCTTAATAGTTCTTTTACGTAATAATCATTACCCAAAAGAACTGGGGGGTAGTATTCCTACTTAGACAGTATTGCACATGCTATTTGATATTTCATATGCTAGTTTGAAATTTTTGAAACAGGTTACCTAGATTAACAGGTTCCTGTAGCATTGTGTTGCATTTTGCAGGTTACCTAAGCTGACAGGTTCCTGTAGCATTGACAGTATGTGTGAAGTATGAATATGAATTGACAGAATGTGCAGACTACGATTGATTGATCAGAATTAACTTGTGGACAGATTGTTGAGAAAAGTATAAAGTCCCAGGTAGCTTCCTGGGCATCGAGAAAAGTCCCAGGTAGCTTCCTGGGCATCGAGAAAAGTCCCAGGTAGCTTCCTGGGCATCGAGCAAAGTCCCAGGTAGCTTCCTGGGCATCGAGCAAAGTCCCAGGTAGCTTCCTGGGCATTGAGAAAAGTCCCAGGTAGCTTCCTGGGCATCGAGCAAAGTCCCAGGTAGCTTCCTGGGCATTGAGCAAAGTCCCAGGTAGCTTCCTGGGCATCGAGCAAAGTCCCAGGTAGCTTCCTGGGCATTGAGAAAAGTCCCAGGTAGCTTCCTGGGCATCGAGCAAAGTCCCAGGTAGCTTCCTGGGCATTGAGAGAAGTCCCAGGTAGCTTCCTGGGCATTGAGAAAAGTCCCAGGTAGCTTCCTGGGCATCGAGCAAAGTCCCAGGTAGCTTCCTGGGCATCGAGCAAAGTCCCAGGTAGCTTCCTGGGCATCGAGAAAAAGTCCCAGGTAGCTTCCTGGGCACGAGAAAAGCTTCAGGTAGCTTCCTGAGCAAATGTGATTGAAAAGCCTCAGTTGACTGAGCACGACATTGTTGCCAAAAGCCTCAAGTTTCTTGAGCATGTGAATTAAAGTCCTGACAAAAGGCATCTAAAGTCCTGACAAAAGGCACCTTAAAGAGAAGCCTAATAAGCTCTCCCTCGTGTGGAACCGCCTTTGGCACATGGGAAGAAGGGATAAAATCCTTAGCATTTACCTTCATAAGATGTCTAGACTGACACATGGAGAAGAGGAATCTGTGTGGACTCCCAGAACGGCACACAGGTTCCTAGAATCGCCCCGAGGCATAAAAAGGAACCAACATGCCTCGAGGCATGTTGGGACCTAGAGAATAGGATTGGGAACCAAGCAGGTTACCTTTCCAGGAGAAAAAAGTAACCAACAGGCCTCGAGGCATGTTGGGACCTAGAGATTAGGATTGGGAGCCAAGCAGGCAACCTTTCCAAGAGGTGACCCGAATTAAACAAAAGAAATTTTACTAACTTTAACTAGCTTTTGTTTTATGTTTATTTTGCAGGTTTAATGGTCGAGGAACCTGGTCAAATTATTTAGGATCTAAGGTTATCAGAAAGGGTTTTTAGTTCAAAAGGCGACTCTGATAATGTTGAGTGAAGCATAGGAAAAGACGTGTTTAGGCTTACAAAGTTGATCAGGTATTTTGTAGGGAACCTGGTTTAGACCTGGGAGGAATCTCTAAGGAAAACTACAGTTCAGATTACGGTGGTGAATACATGTCTCGAAGTATAAACAAAAAAAGGGTTCCAAGTCTGCAAGTAAGCTATATTTAGTTACATGTTATTTTGAGAAAATTATAAGTGAAAGTATGGATGCATCCTGTTTCTTACAACGGGTTATCCCACGTAAGCTTGGGTGTATAAGTATGGACACTAATTAATTTTTAAGATGCGTGATGATAAAGTATTCTACGAAGTTTTGGAAAAAAAGGTGTGTAGTATTAAGTACAGATGCAAGTTAAGAAACTAGGCGTGAGCAAGCAAGAGCAAGAGATATAGCAAAAGTAGATAATAGTCATTAGAAACATAAAGAGTTATAGGGTACAAGGACCCTAGGCAAACCAAAGTTAAAGGCACGAAGGCCATTGAAACCAAGTTAAATTACATCCCGCGAGGCACTACGAGGGGCCCGCAACCTCAAGAAAAGTTATGGAGAGTTCAAAAAATTTATGAAACTTTAAGTAGGAGATACTTTATTAGATTCTTCGATGGCTGAGGAAGGTGGAAGAGTGGTTGGAGTAACGTCAGGAGCAGGAATCTCTGCAGTCTCAAGGGTGGCACCCGGAGACCTCTCAACCGTTTTCACGGGAGGTACAGAGATTGCAACAGCAGCTTCATTTTCAAAATCCTTAATCATCCCAACTACATCCTCGCCTAGGAGAGACCAGTTCAACTCGGGCATTTTTTCCCACATGGATCTCATGTAGTCACGAACGCCTTCATCATAACCTTCATCGTACCTAGCTTTTTCCTGGATGAGCAGAGATGATTTGACAGTCACGGCTGCAGCATTTAGAGCATCAACCTGAGCTTTCAGTTCATTGACTTTCTCTAGCATGGATAATTTCTCATCCTGCAAACTCTTCACCTGTTCTTGAAGTTCATCCTTGCTATTCTTCAATGAGGTTTCAACAGCTTTAGCCCTCCTTACCGCAGCAGTGGCGACATTCACACTCTCCTCTTTAGCAGCCAGCTCCTCTTTGAGCTTCGAGATCTCCCCTTGTAGCCTGAGGTCATATTGGATCTTCAAGGCAAAATCATCACAGAACCTAAGAGTAAAGAAGGTGTTCTGGGCCGCAGAGAACCTCATAGCTTCCAGAGCTTCAGTAGAGTCCATTTTCGACCAGCCGGTAATAGTCTCAGCAGGAACATGAGTGTCAATCAAGTCCTTAAACTGGTTCTGAGCAGCGGTAGGTTCAGTCTTCACAGCTTTGTTTTTCCTCATGGATCTGGTTTGAGAGCTCCCTGATAAGTCAAGTGTGGTCTGAGCCAATTTACGTTTTGAGGAACCCGATGGTTGAGTCTGGACAGATACAGGGGTTGGAACTTGGTTAATTGGAGTTGCATCAAGCGGAACTTCCTTTACATTGTCTTCAACCTTGAAAATTTCTTCCACATTTTTAGATCTTTTCACAAATGAAGGAACTTTTGGAGCCATGTCTGCATAAGTCAGAAGATTAAGGTTAGAGGTATATATATGAAGTGAGCAAATGAAATTGCACAAATATAAAGAAAGGCATCACTATAAAAAACTCCTACCAGAAGTTGAAGGAATAAAGCCTAAAGTCATCAGGTTATCAGGGGTCATTAAGACCAGACAATCTCTAGTGGAGGCTGATAGTTTCAAAATCACAGTTGCTCTTTCCAAGCAGACTCCCGTAAGAACGGTTTGCTTAGGGATATTGGGACGACGATTAAACTCATATCTAACGTAGGGGCAGTCATAGCAGTAAAGAAACTGTTCCGACCATTGTTCAAAGTTTTGCTTAACATTTTTTATGCACTGACCCTGGTGACAAGGCCAGGCTGAAAGGTAAAAGCAACCAGAATTTCTTCCAGTGTCTTTCAGTCTGAAGAAATAGCCCAATTCAGGGGCTGTCAAAGGAACTGTAAACTTGCTGGAATATAGTATAAAAGTGCTGATGGCTAACCGATAAGAATTAGGGGTGAGTTGCATTGGTGCTAATTGGTAAAAGTCAAGAACCTCTCGTAAGAAAGGATGAAGAGGTATGGAAACACCTACCCTCAGGAAAGCGGCAGATATGACAGCATGGGGGATACCTTGTTTTGGGATTTTCAAATCAAACCTGTGAGCTCTCTCACCAGGTTCTGGGACTGTTATCTTACAGACAGGGCGGTGACATTCCTCGAATAGTCTTTCCAGTTTAACTAAGGTCATGATGGAATCAGATTTTTCACAAAAAGGGACAATCTCTTGTTTGAATGGTTCTCTTTCTACAGATATCTCACTTTGAAAGTCGGGTTCTAGGAAGGACTCAGGTTCAAATTCAGGTTTTGATACCTCTTCATTATCAGACCAGTCATCTCCTAAATCAATTAAGCTTAAAGGCCTTGAGGGATCGATAGCATTTGGAGGTTTCATCAGAATATCTTGAGGATCACTAGTGTCGGGAATCAAGACCCTAGACCTAGTTCTATTACCTACAGATGCGACAAAAACAGGTTTTACGGAAGAGAGGTGGTCAGAATGTGTTGAATCAGAAGACATCTGCAAGAAACAGACGAAGAAAGGTCAGACTTTGGAATTCTTAAAGGGAGACCTGTGGTCTAGAGACGATTGAACTACTTTGATTATGTCAAGTAAGTTTCTTTTTAAGAGTTATATGGAGGTTGTACATTCACAGAGATAAGTATGAAATATGATATGAATACGAAACAAATTGAGAAGACAAACAGACAGTCAAAAGTTTTCAGTAAAATCATAGTGATGAAACCACAAATCGGTGATGGAACTACCAGTAGAGAAGGTATTATGGATGGTTATGTGTGTGAGAGATGAAAACCATATACAAACATTTGTCAGATAAAAGACAGCATGCAAGATCGAAGTAATCAGATAGTTAAAAATGCAATCGAGATTATGAGAAAACAGAAAGAAAGGATTCAGAATCATACCTTGGATTGAAGAAAACGGCGACAGAGGGTTTGGATTAAGCAGATGACCGTCGGACTTCTTCTCTTTTTCTCTCCAAGGGTTTTTAAAAAATAATAATATTTGGTAAAGGTAAAAATGAAGATGAAGCCATTCATGTGTTTATATAATCGAGGTGAATAGGAGGCAGCAGTGAACACGTGGCAGCAATCTACTGGGCAGTAATTAAAGAGATACACGCATTAGAGGCGTGTGAACCTTGGGAACTCATACATTAACTGCGGCTTTGGTAAGTGATAAGTTTAACTCGAACTTTGAGTTATCTCCAGCTGCCAACCATTATCTCTTCCTATCGATTCTTAAATTATTAAATTTAAAGAGACGTGGAGTTGAGTGACGAATTAGATTTCCAGAGGAGCTAAATGCAAGCATCGAGTTGACTTCGAGAGCAGCTATCTGAAGAAGAAAATAGCAAGATAACAGGTTCCTTAATACAAAGGAAGCTTACTCAAGATTATATTAAGCTGAAAATATTTTATGTCCTGTTTCCTACGCCGAGTTAACTCATGCAGGCTTGGATATAAAATGTTGAAGCGAAGTATTGTTACTAGAATGGTTTAGCATTGAACTTTTGATCGTAGAATTAGAATAGGTTCCTTTCACATTTACATGATTTCAAGGAACCGGGGGGTACTTGTTGTGCCCAAAATCTCCATGGGCTAGATTTAGGCCCATTAATCGATAGGGTCCGATCCATACAAGCTAGAGGAATGATCCAGTACGAGTTATGAAGATCAAATAGAAGAAATGAATAAGGAAGTATGAGTATTAGGAGGTTCCCAATGGTCAGGAAGCTGAGTTGAGCACTCGAAGACCAGGTTCCTCCCAGCAGAAGAGTTCGAGTTAGCATAGCAACAGCCATAGAGGTGACAAAAGCATATAAAGAGTTATCCAATCTAACTAGTTTGTTATTTGTGCAGGTACTAACACCTAAAGGGAGGTCCCTAAGCGATATGTCCCGAAATAAGGAGGTTCCTGAGAAACAGGCTCCTGAAATGTAGGTTCCTGAGCACCAGGTTCCTACGAGTTGCCAACAGAAAGTTCTAGAAGTCATCTAGAACAGATAAACGAATTGGTATCTGAGTATAATTCTAGGGCGCAGATGATCCTAGAATAACTCTAACCAATGAGAGAATCGTAAGTGGGGTACGAACTCGAGTTCTACTCCACTTAGCCAAACTAGTTCGTGAAAGGCTCTAAAGGAACCTGAGTCCAACACGAACTAGGTGACCGAATACAGCTATTCCAGTAAGAGACAGAATCATATCAGAACTACGTGAGCTTGATCCCTATAAATACAAGGGTACGTAGGCACCTCAGGGTACGACGCATTAAGTTCTCTAATTTTATCTAAAGGCACCTGAGATTATTGGAGATACCCTCGAGCTCAGCTCAACCCCCACAAACACAACCCAAACCTTTTTTCATAGAACAGTTGATCGCTAGCCTATACAACTACCCGTAGACCTCACATAAGTTGATTACGAAATCCACTCATCAACAATATGGTACAAAAGAAATCAGCTGGAGGAATTAAATATCATAACTCCAAGATGAAACAACAGGCTCCGCTGGAACAAAATGCATCAACAATGAGAACTGATAAAAGTTCTGGTAATCAAAATAATCATCATAGGCTTCAAAGGAATCAAGCTTTAAAGCAATTCAACCTCAATGTATGGAATAGAATTGGACTTTTATATATATTTTAGAAACAACAAGGTTAGGCTGCTGATCAGTCACGCACTAACCCCGGACAAACGCACACAGCAATGTCCTTTAATGGATCCACGGCACACATTGGCCTTAACATCTGACCATTAAGCTGGTCTCCCCGAAGGGACATCTGTTGACCATTAAAATGGTCTCCCCGAAGGGACATCTGAAAAACATTCCAATTCTAAATCCAACGAACTAGGTGTCGGTACAATCGACTACCCTTAATACAACAACTAACTGAAAACTCACGATCCAGGGAACAACCCAAAAGTAGAGCATCAAGACAACAATGTCAACAGGTGTCGACAAATTCGACACAATAAATGGGAAATAAATGAAGAACAATAATCTCAAAAGGTATTGACAAGTTCGATATGATAAATGGGTTTAAATGATTAATTATTAACATGTATAAATCATCAATAAATTAAAGATAATTCTATAAGTTTCGCGTGAAATGTAAAATCATCAAAATCTGATTTATAGATCTCAAGATAGAGCCCAAATAGTAAATATGAATATTTTTTAATAATAAAAAATAAATAAAATTTAATTCTAATGCAACTTTTTTTAATTATATCCTTTTTCAAATTATAATTTTTTTTTAAAATTCAGTTCCAGTGCAACCTTTTCTAATTATATCATTTTTAATTATAATTTAATTTTTAAAATTCACTTATAAGGCAACATTTTCTAATCATATCCTTTTTAGATTTTAATTTTCTCTTTTAATATGATATAATCTTGATCGTCTATTTTTTAAAAATATATTCCACGGTTGAGATTATTTTGGTAGTATAGTGACGAAAATTGTGGATAAGATCTCTATTATGCTTATTATATATAAATAGCTTATAACCCGTGCAACGCACGACACCTTTTTTAATATCTTTATATAAGTTATTAATTTAAATAACAAATTTTTATTAAAAATTGATATATATAAGTTTTACACGCTCGATTTAATATTTGTACTCTATCTTGAATTCTTAAAATTTAATTTGGACAATTACGGCCCACGTGAAATTAACAAAATAATCTTTAATTTGGTGATGGTTTAATAAATATTTTCTAATTAAATCTACGTAGAAGGAAAAAAGAGAAAAAATTGACGTTTTTTTACGCTGAAAATTTTATTTGATTTATGAATTGTACTTATAATTCGTTTTGATTATCAAAATACCCTTATAATTATTTGAAGATGGTTCTACTAACAACCAAATACAATTTTAATAATAAGTTTAAGAGGGATTTTGTCCAAAACTTTGATAATCGGTAGTCTGGACCTCTATACGACAAATATCTTAAAATAAATAGATGAAAACCGTTGGATCTAGCATAAAAAATATTTAAATTTTAATATGTTATAAACTAAAAAGTGTATTTATATTGTAATACGAAAATATATATGAAAATATATATGTCAATGATTTAAATCATATATAATTAAGTTTTCTACATTGAATAGCATTATCAATGTAGGAATTTTACGTTAAATAGGATTAATGTAAAAAATCGTAATCATATTTTCGCTTGAGATTCTTAGTTTTTCCATTTGAATAATAATTATTATATCATTACTAAATTAAAAATAATTTTATGAGTTTCGCGTGGATTGTAAAATCACCAAAATCTAATTTCTAGATCTCAAGATAAAACCCAAAGAGTAGTAGATATGATTTTTTTTAATACTAACAAAAAATAAATAAAATATAATTCTAATTTAACCTATTTTAATTATATCCTTTTCAGATTATAATTTTCTTTTAAAAATTCAATTTTAATACAACCCTTTCTAATTATATCCTTTTTAGAATGTAATTTTTCTTTTTAAAATTCACTTCAAATGCAACATTTTCTAATTATATCCTTTTTAGATTATAATTTTCTTTTTAATGCGATCTAGTTTTGATTCCTTTTTAGATTATAATTTTCTTTTTAAGCGATCTAATCTTGATCGTTTATTTTTAATCCAACGGATCATATGATTTTGATAGTATAGTGACGACGACCAGACGACCAAAAATTTGGATAAGATCCCTTATGCTTATTATATATAAGGTATTAACTAGCATTTACCCCGCGCAAAGCACGGGCTATTACATATTATTATTATAAATTAATATATTAATTATTTAATTTAATATTAAAATTTAATTCATTTTAATAATTATTACCTTTAAAAATTTAAATATGTTCCATTCTTAATTTCAGGACATAAATAAAAATTGTTAATTTAAAGTTATTTTTAAATTTATTATTAAATATTTAATAATTTCATTGATATTTTTAAAAAATTATTTAGTGTAAATTAAAATCATGGAAGAAAGAGTCGTAGAAAGTAGTGTGTGTGCGGGTGATGATTCTAATCGGGATATAATTGAAAACAATATATAATTTAAGTGAATTTGGAAAATTTAACAAGTTTTATTAATTTTTAAAAAATATATTTGTGTGCCTTATTGAGAATTTGAAGTGTAATATAATAATTTAATAACTAAATAGAAAATTTGTATATTTTTTTGGAACCAACGACCAATTATAGCCTATTTCGTTTATATAATAGTATATTATAGAAGCATATAATTAAAATATTTTCATTGGATATATCAATTAATCAAACGTTATTTGATATTGGATTCAATAAACAACATTCAAATATTAACTTGAATTTTGATATCTTACCAAGATTTTATTATATATACTATAAGATCATTATGATCGTTAGAGAGATCAGATCTTAACTTCGCCTAATATTATGTGAGTCTCTAGACCCCTTCATCATCTTGTTTTGCATGCTTCTACTTTATCAGTTTAATTAGCTTTATTACAGCGGTTATTGTGCAGTCGTTTTTTTTGTCTGAAGAAGTCTGTTTGTCTGTTATTTATTCCAGAACTGTGCACAACAACGCACCATTGATCTATGAACTATTGTACTGTTAGTTTATATATATGTTGTACGAAAGCAAACCTTGTTAATTTATTTAATTTTTTGCTGATTATCTACCATCCTACGTACCTTGTTATTTTGCATGCTAGTAATTTGTCTAGAACTGCATGTAGTACTGTATACATAAATCATACTACGAGTATTATTTACAGAGGATGATGGCAACATTATTTAACCAACAACAGTGTAATTCTTTTAAGTACTCATGAACAAAGTCAACCGGCCATATAACGTCAATATATACTATTATAATATGAACTGAATAATATTTTGTGAACTCTTGGTATATGTTTTAATAGCCAGGCCATGCTTAATCAAAGCTACTATATATCTCGATTTGTTTGCACTAGAGAGTTACAATTACTCAATCATTAACTACATTATTTTTATAGTTTTTACATAATAATTATTTGAGCTAATACATGACCATGTGAAGGTCAATTATGCCCGTTTTCATCCCAGTCATTATCAATCTCTTGTAGCATTAATATTAGTACACAATCGTGTTTTACTTAGCTACAATTCTTTCAGAATAACACATGTATACATGCATCTTAAATTCCTGCTTGTGCTTAATATATACTTATGCATCTTGTTCTTTCGGTGCATGCAGTCGTACATTAATACTATTCACAATTGTCAGCTTTGGAGCACATAACAATGCCACTATTTACGGTGTTTACCAGCATCGAGTTGACAGGTGATGATCGTGACACATTAATAAACAAAGCAACCACACAAATTGCTCAAATGATTAAGAAGGATGTTACGGTATAATTAATATCTCTCTCTTTATCTCATTTATATTTTGTATGCAAAGATTATTTCTTTAAGGAGTATAATGAATGTTATTCTATTAATATTTGTTGTGCCCAGTACGTGACGATAACCTTCGGTGACAAAGGAAAAGAAAATATAGTCGATGATTTTGGCGAAAAAGTTGATGATGATGTAAGTGTATGTCATGTCACTTATTTCGACGAGTATAACAAAGAGCTGAAGAAAACTCTTACTAGAGCTGCCAAAGTAATAGGATGCCTACTCCTAAACTGTCGGTCAAACCAGTTAAACAAACATAACTTCAAGACAATGTTTCGTCATTACAAGGTAAATGCAATTTTCATTAGTATAAAAATTCTGATGTTAGACTCCAGAGAGAACATCCTTTAAAAAAAGAACAAGAGAACACATCATCTAACCATTGAATTTATTAGATCTAATGGTCCCGCCAACAACACCCAATACAAAAAAGTCTTATAATTTTACCCTCTATCCATTCATTAAAAAAATATAAATTTTTTTTTAAAAAAAATAATGATGATGATGATGTCACTGTGACGTCACAACAGGTTTTTAAAGTTTTTTTTTAAAAAATTTTTTTTTTATTTTTTTTTAATAAATGGATAGAGACTTTTTTGTATTGGGTGCCCCTGGCGGGACCATTAGATTTAATAGATTCAATGGTTAGATGATGTGTTCTCTCGTTCTCTTTTTAAGGATGTTCTCTCTAGAACCTTGGCGTTATATTGGAGTATATATATACATGCAGCCACATTTTCTTTGTTGCTAGCTAGTTTAATTAATATGCAGCCACACATTACTTTACTCTATTAAATCGATATGCATAGTACATTCTCCCTATTTTCTTAATCATAATATCTAGTAATAACACCTATTTGTATTTACAAACTTTTTTTTGGCACAGGATCAAGTTTTAGTGGACTGGACAAAGACGCACAAAGCTATTGCTGAAACACCTGTACTATCACAAGGAAAGAGGAAATGTTGTTGGGCTTTTACGGGTGCTGGTGTTGTAAGCAATAACCACTCCATTGATAATCCATCAATAACAGATCAAGGAGAACTTCAGACTTCACCTCAAGATTTATCAGATTGGGTATATTCTTATAGTAAATTTAAACGCCGCAAAGTGGGGATAGAGGACAATGGCACCTATGGCGGTCACCCCAAGGCTGCATATACTTACATTAAGAACAAAGGTATTTCATTGTTAAAAAATTATGAGCTTGCACCGGCCTCTGATGATAAGAATATAGCAAGAACTTTTAATGACCGTATGTTTAACGCGATGATGAGAAATAGAGGAGAACGTATCTTTATTAAGGAATTCAAGCTCATACCTCGTTCAGAAAACTCTATGTATGATTTAGAGCTGCTGATGCAAGTTCTTCATAAAGGAGTCGTACATGCTTCTATGTACTATTGTAAGGGGTGTGAAATTTGTAGTGGATTTGACAAGTTCGACGGCAAAGGTGTTTATGATGAGGACCCTCATCCTCCCGGTCATAAATACGTCAAACATGGAGTAGTTGGTGTAGGTGCTGGTAACAGGTACAACAAAGATTATTTAAAGGTACGTAACTCACGGGGGCCTAAATGGGCAAAAAAAGGATATGCAAAAGTGCACCTTAAATTCTTTACTCGTATCTATCAGGTATTAGGGACAGAGAAAAAGAAGTGGATCAAAAGTGGTGAAGATTGGATTTTGACAGCAACAACTTGAGAACAAATTGTCCATCTTCATTCTCATCATATATCTATTCTTCACTTTTCTGGTGCTTTTTCAATATATATAGACATTATTAATCCGGCTGTTATAGTCGGGTTGATATATTAAGTAGTATCTGTGTCCAGTTTTGTTAAAGAAAAACAACATATATAGAAGCTGATACCTTCGTTTGTTTTCTGTTTTAGAGATTAACTCAAGAAATTTATCTATGAAGTTACCTTATTTTATGCATGCATTCATGTATATATTTTCAATTAAAAAATTATTCACTTTCCTTATATATAATACATGCACAAATCTAATATTTATATCTAGATATAAATGCCATGTGTGTCATATTATTATTGGTTCTTTTTAATTTTTTCAAATAAAAGTATGGCTTTCATTCACTACAAGAGGAAAGACCTATTGGGACAGAAAGTTAGTTGTTATTCTGTCATAAAGTTCAGAAATGACGGAATTATACGTTTTTGTCACAAACATACTTACGACGGACATATTTAGTCGTAAGTTTAATTTTATATTAATATATTTCACGTCCAACAATTTTTTTATTATTATATTTCGCGCCTCATCAATAATTTAGTATTTATTTTTCCCGCCCTTTTAATTTACGACGAACTTCATATCTAATCTGTCGTACTTTATTAAACGACGGACTATGCTTTCCAAAGTTTGAAAATAATTTATATTTTCTCTTTAAATTTATTTTCATTAAGTAATAATTTGTTTTTTCGTTTAAATTTTAATGAAAAATTCAAATTTTGGTATGAATTTTGCGACGGAGTTTTAGTTGTTTGTCAAAAGTTGTAATATTCGACAGATTCACTGAATTATTTTTTTAAATGATTTCATCGACGATCCAACCGTACGGATGTCACTATGCCATAAGTGAGCATACGCAACCCTTTTTACAAAGAGTTGCACAGAAAGCGTTTCGTTAGATAGAAGTTTTGGGTCTTTTGCAACGGAGCTGAATTGGTGTTGCGTTAGATATAGATTAGCGTTGCGTATTACCCACAGTGTTTCACATTATGCAACACTAACTGATGGCGTTGCGTTAGATAATTTTTTATTTTTATAAATGGTGACGTGGCAGGAGTGGGACCCACATGTGATGACGTGGCATTTGCTGACGTGGCACATGTGGGACCCAGATTTGCTGACGTGGCAGAAGTGGGGCCCACCTTTGCTGACATGGCATTTGCTGACGTGGCAAAAAACGTTGCATTAGATACCAATAGTGTTGCGTTTGCTCTTTGAAGTGTTGCATTAGATATATTCATATTTTTAAAAATAAATATGACGTGGCAGATGTGGGCCCCACAACTGCTGACGTGACAGTGTGGGACCCACAAGGATGACGTGGCAGGAGGCCCATCATGCTGACGTGGCAATTCTGGGACCCACAATTGCTGACGTGGCAGAAGTGGGGCCCACCTTTGTTGCCGTGGCATTTGCTGCCGTGGCAGAAAGCGTTGCATTAGATACCTGTAGTGTTGCATTTGTTGTTTGAAGTGTTGCATTAGATAAATTTATATTTTTTTTAAAAAAATGACGTGGCAGATGTGGGACCCACCACTGCTGACGTGGCAGTGTGGGACCCGCAAGGGTGACGTGTAATATCATTATATTAGATATATATTGACATCCGTACGGTTGGATCGTTCAATAATATTTTTTAAAAAATAGAAATAATAATCCGTAACAAAACACTAGTTACGAGTCATATTGAAAATAGTAGTGATCTACTAAGATCTCCAATCAAATTAATTTTTTATTTTCTGAAACTTGGGGAATATCATTATATTAGATATATATTGCCATCCGTAAGGTTGGATCGTTCAAAAATATTTTTCAAAAAATAGAAACAATAATCCGTAACAAAGCACTAGTTACGAGTCATATTGAAAATAGTAGTGATCTACTAAGATCTCCAATCAAATTAATTTTTTATTTTCTGAAACTTGGGGAATATCATTATATTAGATATATATTGACATCCGTACGGTTGGATCGTTCAAAAATATTTTTAAAAAAATAGAAATAATAATCCGTAACAAAGCACTAGTTACGAGTCATATTGAAAATAGTAGTGATCTACTAAGATCTCCAATCAAATTAATTTTTTATTTTCTGAAACTTGGGGAATATCATTATATTAGATATATATTGTCATCCAAACAGTTGGATCGTTCAAAAATATTTTTTAAAAAATAGAAATAATAATCCGTAACAAAGCACTAGTTACGAGTCATATTGAAAATAGTAGTGATCTACTAAGATCTCCAATCAAATTAATTTTTTATTTTCTGAAACTTGGGGAATATCATTATATTAGATATATATTGACATCAGTACGGTTGGATCGTTCAAAAATATTTTTTTAAAAATAGAAATAGTAATCCGTAACAAAGCACTAGTTACGAGTCATATTGAAAATAGCAGTGATCTACTAAGATCTCCAATCAAATTAATTTTTTATTTTCTGAAACTTGGGGAATATCATTATATTAGATATATATTGACATCTGTACGGTTGGATCGTTCAAAAATATTTTTTAAAAAATAGAAATAATAATCCGTAACAAAGCACTAGTTACGAGTCATATTGAAAATAGTAGTTATCTACTAAGATCTCCAATCAAATTAATTTTTTATTTTCTGAAACTTGGGGAATATCATTATATTAGATATATTGCCATCCGTACGGTTGGATCATTCAAAAATATTTTTTAAAAAATAGAAACAATAATCCGTAACAAAGCACTAGTTACGAGTCATATTGAAAATAGTAGTGATCTACTAAGATCTCCAATCAAATTAATTTTTTATTTTCTGAAACTTGGGGAATATCATTATATTAGATATATATTGCCATCCGTACGGTTGGATCGTTCAAAAATATTTTTTAAAAAATAGAAACAATAATCCGTAACAAAGCACTAGTTATGAGTCATATTGAAAATAGTAGTGATCTACTAAGATCTCCAATCAAATTAATTTTTTATTTTCTGAAACTTGGGGAATATCATTATATTAGATATATATTGCCATCCATACAGTTGGATCGTTCAAAAATATTTTTTTAAAAATAGAAATAATAATCCGTAACAAAGCACTAGTTACGAGTCAGATTGAAAATAGTAGTGATCTACTAAGATCTCCAATCAAATTAATTTTTTATTTTCTGAAACTTGGGGAATATCATTATATTAGATATATATTGACATCCGTACGGTTGGATCGTTCAAAAATATTTTTTAAAAAATAGAAACAATAATCCGTAACAAAGCACTAGTTACGAGTCATATTGAAAATAGTAGTGATCTACTTAGATCTCCAATCAAATTAATTTTTTATTTTATGAAACTTGGGGAATATCATTATATTAGATATATTTTGACATCCGAACGGTTGGATCGTTCAAAAATATTTTTTAAAAAATAGAAATAATAATCCGTTACAAAGCACTAGTTACGAGTCGTATTGAAAATAGTAGTGATCTACTAAGATCTCCAATCAAATTAATTTTTTATTTTATGAAACTTGGGGAATATCATTATATTAGATATATATTGTCATCCGTACGGTTGGATCGTTCAAAAATATTTTTTAAAAAATAGAAATAATAATCCGTAACAAAGCACTAGTTACGAGTCATATTGAAAATAGTAGTGATCTACTAAGATCTCCAATCAAATTAATTTTTTATTTTCTGAAACTTGGGGAATATCATTATATTAGATATATATTGCCATCCGTACGGTTGGATCGTTCAAAAATATTTTTTAAAAAATAGAAATAATAATCCGTAACAAAGCACTAGTTACGAGTCATATTGAAAATAGTAGTGATCTACTAAGATCTCCAATCAAATTAATTTTTTATTTTCTGAAACTTGGGGAATATCATTATATTAGATATATATTGACATCCGTACGGTTGGATCGTTCAAAAATATTTTTTAAAAAATAGAAACAATAATCCGTAACAAAGCACTAGTTACGAGTCATATTGAAAATAGTAGTGATCTACTAAGATCTCCAATCAAATTAATTTTTTATTTTATGAAACTTGGGGAATATCATTATATTAGATATATTTTGACATCCGAACGGTTGGATCGTTCAAAAATATTTTTTAAAAAATAGAAATAATAATCCGTTACAAAGCACTAGTTACGAGTCGTATTGAAAATAGTAGTGATCTACTAAGATCTCCAATCAAATTAATTTTTTATTTTATGAAACTTGGGGAATATCATTATATTAGATATATATTGTCATCCGTACGGTTGGATCGTTCAAAAATATTTTTTAAAAAATAGAAATAATAATCCGTAACAAAGCACTAGTTACGAGTCATATTGAAAATAGTAGTGATCTACTAAGATCTCCAATCAAATTAATTTTTTATTTTCTGAAACTTGGGGAATATCATTATATTAGATATATATTGCCATCCGTACGGTTGGATCGTTCAAAAATAATTTTTAAAAAATAGAAACAATAATCCGTAACAAAGCACTAGTTACGAGTCATATTGAAAATAGTAGTGATCTACTAAGATCTCCAATCAAATTAATTTTTTATTTTCTGAAACTTGGGGAATATCATTATATTAGATATATATTGACATCCGTACGGTTGGATCGTTCAAAAATATTTTTTAAAAAATAGAAACAATAATCCGTAACAAAGCACTAGTTACGAGTCATATTGAAAATAGTAGTGATCTACTAAGATCTCCAATCAAATTAATTTTTTATTTTATGAAACTTGGGGAATATCATTATATTAGATATATTTTGACATCCGAACGGTTGGATCGTTCAAAAATATTTTTTAAAAAATAGAAATAATAATCCGTTACAAAGCACTAGTTACGAGTCGTATTGAAAATAGTAGTGATCTACTAAGATCTCCAATCAAATTAATTTTTTATTTTATGAAACTTGGGGAATATCATTATATTAGATATATATTGTCATCCGTACGGTTGGATCGTTCAAAAATATTTTTTAAAAAATAGAAATAATAATCCGTAACAAAGCACTAGTTACGAGTCATATTGAAAATAGTAGTGATCTACTAAGATCTCCAATCAAATTAATTTTTTATTTTCTGAAACTTGGGGAATATCATTATATTAGATATATATTGCCATCCGTACGGTTGGATCGTTCAAAAATAATTTTTAAAAAATAGAAACAATAATCCGTAACAAAGCACTAGTTACGAGTCATATTGAAAATAGTAGTGATCTACTAAGATCTCCAATCAAATTAATTTTTTATTTTCTGAAACTTGGGGAATATCATTATATTAGATATATATTGACATCCGTACGGTTGGATCGTTCAAAAATATTTTTTAAAAAATAGAAACAATAATCCGTAACAAAGCACTAGTTACGAGTCATATTGAAAATAGTAGTGATCTACTAAGATCTCCAATCAAATTAATTTTTTATTTTATGAAACTTGGGGAATATCATTATATTAGATATATTTTGACATCCGAACGGTTGGATCGTTCAAAAATATTTTTTAAAAAATAGAAATAATAATCCGTTACAAAGCACTAGTTACGAGTCGTATTGAAAATAGTAGTGATCTACTAAGATCTCCAATCAAATTAATTTGTTATTTTATGAAACTTGGGGAATATCATTATATTAGATATATATTGTCATCCGTACGGTTGGATCGTTCAAAAATATTTTTTAAAAAATAGAAATAATAATCCGTAACAAAGCACTAGTTACGAGTCATATTGAAAATAGTAGTGATCTACTAAGATCTTCAATCAAATTAATTTTTTATTTTCTGAAACTTGGGGAATATCATTATATTAGATATATATTGACATCCGTACGGTTGGATCGTTCAAAAATATTTTTTAAAAAATAGAAACAATAATCCGTAACAAAGCACTAGTTACGAGTCATATTGAAAATAGTAGTTATCTACTAAGATCTCCAATCAAATTAATTTTTTATTTTCTGAAACTTGGGGAATATCATTATATTAGATATATATTGACATCCGTACGGTTGGATCGTTCAAAAATATTTTTTAAAAAATAGAAACAATAATCCGTAACAAAGCACTAGTTACGAGTCATATTGAAAATAGTAGTGATCTACTAAGATCTCCAATCAAATTAATTTTTTATTTTATGAAACTTGGGGAATATCATTATATTAGATATATTTTGACATCCGAACGGTTGGATCGTTCAAAAATATTTTTTAAAAAATAGAAATAATAATCCGTTACAAAGCACTAGTTACGAGTCGTATTGAAAATAGTAGTGATCTACTAAGATCTCCAATCAAATTAATTTTTTATTTTATGAAACTTGGGGAATATCATTATATTAGATATATATTGTCATCCGTACGGTTGGATCGTTCAAAAATATTTTTTAAAAAATAGAAATAATAATCCGTAACAAAGCACTAGTTACGAGTCATATTGAAAATAGTAGTGATCTACTAAGATCTCCAATCAAATTAATTTTTTATTTTCTGAAACTTGGGGAATATCATTATATTAGATATATATTGCCATCCGTACGGTTGGATCGTTCAAAAATATTTTTTAAAAAATAGAAATAATAATCCGTAACAAAGCACTAGTTACGAGTCATATTGAAAATAGTAGTGATCTACTAAGATCTCCAATCAAATTAATTTTTTATTTTCTGAAACTTGGGGAATATCATTATATTAGATATATATTGACATCCGTACGGTTGGATCATTCAAAAATATTTTTTAAAAAATAGAAATAATAATCCGTAACAAAGCACTAGTTACGAGTCATATTGAAAATAGTAGTGATCTACTAAGATCTCCAATCAAATTAATTTTTTATTTTCTGAAACTTGGGGAATATCATTATATTAGATATATATTGACATCCGTACGGTTGGATCGTTCAAAAATATTTTTTAAAAAATAGAAATAATAATCCGTAACAAAGCACTAGTTACGAGTCATATTGAAAATAGTAGTGATCTACTAAGATCTCCAATCAAATTAATTTTTTATTTTCTGAAACTTGGGGAATATCATTATATTAGATATATATTGACATCCGTACGGTTGGATCGTTCAAAAATATTTTTTAAAAAATAGAAATAATAATCCGTAACAAAGCACTAGTTACGAGTCATATTGAAAATAGTAGTTATCTACTAAGATCTCCAATCAAATTAATTTTTTATTTTCTGAAACTTGGGGAATATCATTATATTAGATATATATTGCCATCCTTACGGTTGGATCGTTCAAAAATAATTTTTAAAAAATAGAAACAATAATCCGTAACAAAGCACTAGTTACGAGTCATATTGAAAATAGTAGTGATCTACTAAGATCTCCAATCAAATTAATTTTTTATTTTCTGAAACTTGGGGAATATCATTATATTAGATATATATTGACATCCGTACGGTTGGATCGTTCAAAAATATTTTTTAAAAAATAGAAACAATAATCCGTAACAAAGCACTAGTTACGAGTCATATTGAAAATAGTAGTGATCTACTAAATTCTCCAATCAAATTAATTTTTTATTTTATGAAACTTGGGGAATATCATTATATTAGATATATTTTGACATCCGAACGGTTGGATCGTTCAAAAATATTTTTTAAAAAATAGAAATAATAATCCGTTACAAAGCACTAGTTACGAGTCGTATTGAAAATAGTAGTGATCTACTAAGATCTCCAATCAAATTAATTTTTTATTTTATGAAACTTGGGGAATATCATTATATTAGATATATATTGTCATCCGTACGGTTGGATCGTTCAAAAATATTTTTTAAAAAATAGAAATAATAATCCGTAACAAAGCACTAGTTACGAGTCATATTGAAAATAGTAGTGATCTACTAAGATCTTCAATCAAATTAATTTTTTATTTTCTGAAACTTGGGGAATATCATTATATTATATATATATTGACATCCGTACGGTTGGATCGTTCAAAAATATTTTTTAAAAAATAGAAACAATAATCCGTAACAAAGCACTAGTTACGAGTCATATTGAAAATAGTAGTTATCTACTTTGATCTCCAATCAAATTAATTTTTTATTTTATGAAACTTGGGGAATATCATTATATTAGATATATTTTGACATCCGAACGGTTGGATCGTTCAAAAATATTTTTTAAAAAATAGAAATAATAATCCGTTACAAAGCACTAGTTACGAGTCATATTGAAAATAGTAGTGATCTACTAAGATCTCCAATCAAATTAATTTTTTATTTTCTGAAACTTGGGGAATATCATTATATTAGATATATATTGACATCCGTACGGTTGGATCGTTCAAAAATATTTTTTAAAAAATAGAAACAATAATCCGTAACAAAGCACTAGTTACGAGTCATATTGAAAATAGTAGTGATCTACTAAGATCTCCAATCAAATTAATTTTTTATTTTATGAAACTTGGGGAATATCATTATATTAGATATATATTGACATCCGAACGGTTGGATCGTTCAAAAATATTTTTTAAAAAATAGAAATAATAATCCGTTACAAAGCACTAGTTACGAGTCGTTTTGAAAATAGTAGTTATCTACTAAGATCTCCAATCAAATTAATTTTTTATTTTATGAAACTTGGGGAATATCATTATATTAGATATATATTGCCATCCTTACGGTTGGATCGTTCAAAAATAATTTTTAAAAAATAGAAACAATAATCCGTAACAAAGCACTAGTTACGAGTCATATTGAAAATAGTAGTGATCTACTAAGATCTCCAATCAAATTAATTTTTTATTTTCTGAAACTTGGGGAATATCATTATATTAGATATATATTGACATCCGTACGGTTGGATCGTTCAAAAATATTTTTTAAAAAATAGAAACAATAATCCGTAACAAAGCACTAGTTACGAGTCATATTGAAAATAGTAGTGATCTACTAAGATCTCCAATCAAATTAATTTTTTATTTTATGAAACTTGGGGAATATCATTATATTAGATATATATTGACATCCGAACGGTTGGATCGTTCAAAAATATTTTTTAAAAAATAGAAACAATAATCCGTTACAAAGCACTAGTTACGAGTCATATTGAAAATAGTAGTGATCTACTAAGATCTCCAATCAAATTAATTTTTTATTTTATGAAACTTGGGGAATATCATTATATTAGATATATATTGTCATCCGTACGGTTGGATCGTTCAAAAATATTTTTAAAAAAATAGAAATAATAATCCGTAACAAAGCACTAGTTACGAGTCATATTGAAAATAGTAGTGATCTACTAAGATCTTCAATCAAATTAATTTTTTATTTTCTGAAACTTGGGGAATATCATTATATTATATATATATTGACATCCGTACGGTTGGATCGTTCAAAAATATTTTTTAAAAAATAGAAACATTAATCCGTAACAAAGCACTAGTTACGAGTCATATTGAAAATAGTAGTTATCTACTTTGATCTCCAATCAAATTAATTTTTTATTTTATGAAACTTGGGGAATATCATTATATTAGATATATTTTGACATCCGAACGGTTGGATCGTTCAAAAATATTTTTTAAAAAATAGAAATAATAATCCGTTACAAAGCACTAGTTACGAGTCATATTGAAAATAGTAGTGATCTACTAAGATCTCCAATCAAATTAATTTTTTATTTTCTGAAACTTGGGGAATATCATTATATTAGATATATATTGACATCCGTACGGTTGGATCGTTCAAAAATATTTTTTAAAAAATAGAAACAATAATCCGTAACAAAGCACTAGTTACGAGTCATATTGAAAATAGTAGTGATCTACTAAGATCTCCAATCAAATTAATTTTTTATTTTATGAAACTTGGGGAATATCATTATATTAGATATATATTGACATCCGAACGGTTGGATCGTTCAAAAATATTTTTAAAAAAATAGAAATAATAATCCGTTACAAAGCACTAGTTACGAGTCGTTTTGAAAATAGTAGTTATCTACTAAGATCTCCAATCAAATTAATTTTTTATTTTATGAAACTTGGGGAATATCATTATATTAGATATATATTGCCATCCTTACGGTTGGATCGTTCAAAAATAATTTTTAAAAAATAGAAACAATAATCCGTAACAAAGCACTAGTTACGAGTCATATTGAAAATAGTAGTGATCTACTAAGATCTCCAATCAAATTAATTTTTTATTTTCTGAAACTTGGGGAATATCATTATATTAGATATATATTGACATCCGTACGGTTGGATCGTTCAAAAATATTTTTTAAAAAATAGAAACAATAATCCGTAACAAAGCACTAGTTACGAGTCATATTGAAAATAGTAGTGATCTACTAAGATCTCCAATCAAATTAATTTTTTATTTTATGAAACTTGGGGAATATCATTATATTAGATATATATTGACATCCGAACGGTTGGATCGTTCAAAAATATTTTTTAAAAAATAGAAACAATAATCCGTTACAAAGCACTAGTTACGAGTCATATTGAAAATAGTAGTGATCTACTAAGATCTCCAATCAAATTAATTTTTTATTTTATGAAACTTGGGGAATATCATTATATTAGATATATATTGTCATCCGTACGGTTGGATCGTTCAAAAATATTTTTAAAAAAATAGAAACAATAATCCGTAACAAAGCACTAGTTACGAGTCATATTGAAAATAGTAGTGATCTACTATGATCTCCAATCAAATTAATTTTTTATTTTCTGAAACTTGGGGAATATCATTATATTAGATATATATTGACATCCGTACGGTTGGATCGTTCAAAAATATTTTTTAAAAAATAGAAACAATAATCCGTAACAAAGCACTAGTTACGAGTCATATTGAAAATAGTAGTGATCTACTAAGATCTCCAATCAAATTAATTTTTTATTTTCTGAAACTTGGGGAATATCATTATATTAGATATATATTGCCATCCGTACGGTTGGATCGTTCAAAAATATTTTTTAAAAAATAGAAACAATAATCCGTAACAAAGCACTAGTTACGAGTCATATTGAAAATAGTAGTGATCTACTAAGATCTCCAATCAAATTAATTTTTTATTTTCTGAAACTTGGGGAATATCATTATATTAGATATATATTGACATCCTTACGGTTGGATCGTTCAAAAATAATTTTTAAAAAATAGAAACAATAATCCGTAACAAAGCACTAGTTACGAGTCATATTGAAAATAGTAGTGATCTACTAAGATCTTCAATCAAATTAATTTTTTATTTTCTGAAACTTGGGGAATATCATTATATTATATATATATTGACATCCGTACGGTTGGATCGTTCAAAAATATTTTTTAAAAAATAGAAACATTAATCCGTAACAAAGCACTAGTTACGAGTCATATTGAAAATAGTAGTTATCTACTTTGATCTCCAATCAAATTAATTTTTTATTTTATGAAACTTGGGGAATATCATTATATTAGATATATTTTGACATCCGAACGGTTGGATCGTTCAAAAATATTTTTTAAAAAATAGAAATAATAATCCGTTACAAAGCACTAGTTACGAGTCATATTGAAAATAGTAGTGATCTACTAAGATCTCCAATCAAATTAATTTTTTATTTTCTGAAACTTGGGGAATATCATTATATTAGATATATATTGACATCCGTACGGTTGGATCGTTCAAAAATATTTTTTAAAAAATAGAAACAATAATCCGTAACAAAGCACTAGTTACGAGTCATATTGAAAATAGTAGTGATCTACTAAGATCTCCAATCAAATTAATTTTTTATTTTATGAAACTTGGGGAATATCATTATATTAGATATATATTGACATCCGAACGGTTGGATCGTTCAAAAATATTTTTTAAAAAATAGAAATAATAATCCGTTACAAAGCACTAGTTACGAGTCGTTTTGAAAATAGTAGTTATCTACTAAGATCTCCAATCAAATTAATTTTTTATTTTATGAAACTTGGGGAATATCATTATATTAGATATATATTGCCATCCTTACGATTGGATCGTTCAAAAATAATTTTTAAAAAATAGAAACAATAATCCGTAACAAAGCACTAGTTACGAGTCATATTGAAAATAGTAGTGATCTACTAAGATCTCCAATCAAATTAATTTTTTATTTTCTGAAACTTGGGGAATATCATTATATTAGATATATATTGACATCCGTACGGTTGGATCGTTCAAAAATATTTTTTAAAAAATAGAAACAATAATCCGTAACAAAGCACTAGTTACGAGTCATATTGAAAATAGTAGTGATCTACTAAGATCTCCAATCAAATTAATTTTTTATTTTATGAAACTTGGGGAATATCATTATATTAGATATATATTGACATCCGAACGGTTGGATCGTTCAAAAATATTTTTTAAAAAATAGAAACAATAATCCGTTACAAAGCACTAGTTACGAGTCATATTGAAAATAGTAGTGATCTACTAAGATCTCCAATCAAATTAATTTTTAATTTTATGAAACTTGGGGAATATCATTATATTAGATATATATTGTCATCCGTACGGTTGGATCGTTCAAAAATATTTTTAAAAAAATAGAAACAATAATCCGTAACAAAGCACTAGTTACGAGTCATATTGAAAATAGTAGTGATCTACTATGATCTCCAATCAAATTAATTTTTTATTTTCTGAAACTTGGGGAATATCATTATATTAGATATATATTGACATCCGTACGGTTGGATCGTTCAAAAATATTTTTTAAAAAATAGAAACAATAATCCGTAACAAAGCACTAGTTACGAGTCATATTGAAAATAGTAGTGATCTACTAAGATCTCCAATCAAATTAATTTTTTATTTTCTGAAACTTGGGGAATATCATTATATTAGATATATATTGCCATCCGTACGGTTGGATCGTTCAAAAATATTTTTTAAAAAATAGAAACAATAATCCGTAACAAAGCACTAGTTACGAGTCATATTGAAAATAGTAGTGATCTACTAAGATCTCCAATCAAATTAATTTTTTATTTTCTGAAACTTGGGGAATATCATTATATTAGATATATATTGACATCCTTACGGTTGGATCGTTCAAAAATATTTATTAAAAAATAGAAATAATAATCCGTAACAAAGCACTAGTTACGAGTCATATTGAAAATAGTAGTGATCTACTAAGATCTTCAATCAAATTAATTTTTTATTTTCTGAAACTTGGGGAATATCATTATATTAGATATATATTGACATCCGTACGGTTGGATCGTTCAAAAATATTTTTTAAAAAATAGAAACAATAATCCGTAACAAAGCACTAGTTACGAGTCATATTGAAAATAGTAGTGATCTACTAAGATCTCCAATCAAATTAATTTTTTATTTTATGAAACTTGGGGAATATCATTATATTAGATATATATTGACATCCGAATGGTTGGATCGTTCAAAAATATTTTTAAAAAAATAGAAATAATAATCCGTTACAAAGCACTAGTTACGAGTCGTATTGAAAATAGTAGTGATCTACTATGATCTCCAATCAAATTAATTTTTTATTTTCTGAAACTTGGGGAATATCATTATATTAGATATATATTGACATCCGTACGGTTGGATCGTTCAAAAATATTTTTTTAAAAATAAAAATAATAATCCGTAACAAAGCACTAGTTATGAGTCGTATTGAAAATAGTAGTGATCTACTAACTAGTATTGATTTGGTTTTATAACGGTCAAAGTCGACCTTCATTTTAACTAGTCCTGTCCCGAATGATGAATCTATTTTTTTAAATTATTTTTTCGACGTTTCAATCGCACGGATGTCAAGATGTAACGATTTTAGTGTCACGGTAATTTTTCAAAAAAATTCCTACACGTACTTGGTTTGGTTTTATAACGTTCAAACCGGTCAAAGTCGACCTTCATTTTAACTAGTTTTGTTCCGAATGATGAATCTATTTTTTAAATTATTTTTTCGACGTTCTAATCGCACGGATGTCAAGATATAACGATTTTAGTGATGTGGTAATTTTTCAAAAAATTTCCTATATTTATTTGGTTTGGTTTTATAACGGTCAAAGCAGTCAAAGTTGACATTCCTTTTAACTAGTATTGTCCCGAATGATGAATCTATTTTTTATTTATTTTTTCGACGTTCAAATCGCACGGATATCAAGATATAACGATTTTAGTGATGTGGTAATTTTTTTAAAATTTCCTAGATTTTTTACAAGTATCCAATCATGTTCTTCATTTTGTAAAATTTTGTAAATTTAAAATAAAAAAATTAAAATCATATTATACAAAAAAATATAAGAAGCAATTTTTTTTTTGATAAAAAGGCAGTGAGTATACGTGGTCTTGCACATGTCCCCAGGTGAAAATTTTGGGCGGATATTTTTCCCCCCAAACGAAATAATTCACACAAACTTAAACTCTCCGCCTCCATCTCTCTCTTTCTCTCATCTCCCAATCTCTGTGTCATACACACACTCACAAACTTGCACACAACTCTCCTCCCTCCTTTCCTCATCTCACACACAACTCTCCTCCCTCTTTTCCTCATCTCCGCTGCTACAACACAACCACCACCGCCGACAACCTATCGACTACGGTGGTGCCTCCCTTCTCCGACCAACCAACACCCATAATCCATACATAATAATACTCCTCAAATCCTCCTTAATTTGTTCATACCATCAATTTCGACAACATCATCCTAAATCTAAATCCCCCAAATTATATATAAGCCCTAATTATACATATAATCTTCTCACAAGAATCCATAAACCCACCAATAAAAACCCATTAATTTCATCAATCTTGATAAATTTTAGTTTAAGGAAAAAAGGGTATATTTATATTGTAATAAAGATCAAATTTTTAATCTTCTTGGGTCAATTTTGTATCAGATTATTTACAGATCTAGAGCTGTAATGGCTTGGAAAGTATTTAAATTCGGTACAGCTCTAAGGGGTCTTAGCTCAATTATGATCTTGTTGGTTCTTGGAGTTGTGGGTGTTTCTTATTATGCTGTGGTTTTGTCTAATTACTTCCCAGCTTTGACTAATGGTGGTCTTGATTCCCTTGTTGCACTTGTTGTTTTGCTCTTGTTTCATGCTCTGGTGAGTCTTTTTTCTTGTAAGGTTTTGTTTTTTATGTTTCTTTGATGAAATAAATTTGTGGGTTTATGATCTTTTAGGTTATTTTTTCTTACTTGATCTTTACTGATTAATCACTTCTATGATTAATTTGTTTTTTCGAATGAAATCAAGTTAGAATTTTGTTGATGCTATGGAGTATCTTGTAAAATAATTTTTCAGTTGCTGCTTCTTCCAGGGGTTTATACTTTAGGAATATATCTATAGGGTCATGCTCTTATTATTAATATGATAACTACAAACTCATCGTATATTCGGTTATTAATGATTCAGTGGTTTTGTTCAATTGCAGTCGAATGGCCAGTGATTTGTAGAGTTGTGTTTTGCTGTACGTAGTGGTAATTTGTGTAGTTTTTATAATTTCTATGAATATATTGGACCAGGATCGCTTTTTGGTTTTGGTTTTAACTTTTGTTAAGACAGTTGTGTAGCTGGATTAGTTTGCTAGTTTCGATTTTGTTTAATATTCAATTTTCCGATAGTTATTTTGCCATTATAAGTTGTCGATTAACCTTCAATGCATATGGTTTTTGAATACTTGTAAAGAAGCATTTTTATAAAAGTTTCCAACTTTACAATGTGAATAACAGACAGATATATCAAAAAAATTTGGTGCCATTTGGGTGTAATCTTTAATTTAAAATCCAATATCCTGAGTTTTTTTTTTGCTAAGCAATATCATGAGTTGTTGAATAATTTAAAGCTAGGTTTATTAATACGGTTTTTTTTGTCAGTTGGTGATGCTATTATGGAGTCACTTTTCTGTTGTTTTCACGGATCCGGGTGGTGTGCCTCCGAATTGGAAGCCAGCTGTAGATGAGGAGAACGGTGATGCCGACTTATTGGCAGGATCTGAATTTAGTCAGTTAGCAGGTGAGCCAGCAAACTCGAGGATTCGATATTGTCGGAAGTGCAACCAATTAAAACCGCCTTGCTGCCATCACTGTTCTGTTTGTAAGTTGCTTTGTTAGAATATTACCGGTTACGTCAGAATTTGATGTGCTGCATGATCAGAATTTTTGTGATGGTTTGTGAAAACCATGTTCCTGCTGTACTTGTATTTTTAAATTTATAGAATTCTAATATGCTATTGACATCTTATATGAAATTCGACAGACATTGTGCACAGGCAAATGGCCTGTGAGAAGGTGCTGGCTGCAATGCCGTAATTAATTAAATCTGAAAATGGATCAAAATAGAATGTTAAAAATGGGGGTTCCAGTACAGGACCAGGTTTTTCAAGAAGTTCAATCAGAACAAGATCATCACCAGATCGGACAACTTCTGTGTATGCAGCTTCTGTGACTGCCAGAAATTATCTCGTGAGGCCTGTGATCATGCTGCTCAGAGTGATAGGTTCCTGTTCAAACTGTTGTACAAGTCCTTTACCATGAGCAGCAACGCCTTCGAGAGGTCATGGATAGCAGTCTTTTAGAATTAGTATCAGTTACTTGGTTTTTAGTATATGTTGGTAAGATTTGTAATTTTTGGGATTAATGTATAAACAAAGTAGTCATTTCACTTTTTTTTGTAAAAAGTGTTGCATTTGACTCTGTTTGGTGTTGCAATATTGTAGATTTAGTGTTGCAATAAAAAAATGATGTTGCATTTAAAATGAATGGTGTTGCCTAAAAGAAAAAATTATTGTTGCATTAGCCTCAACTAGTGTTGCATTAGATAGTGGTCCCGACTGCTGACGTGGCATGTGGGCCCTATTGCTGACGTGGCATGTGGGCCCAGTACTGACGTGGCACCTTGGTGGGCCCCACTGATTACGTGGCATGCCCCTTAATTTTTGACGTGCCACTTGTGGGCCCCACTAATGACATGTCAGCATGATGACGTGGCACCTTGCTTACATGTCAACATGCTGATGTGGCACCTTGCTTCCATGTCAGCATGCTGACATGGCTGAAACATCTTATGCAACCCCATGTAGTGTTGCGTTTGCATGCTTTTGGTGTTGCATAAGGCCTCTTATGTAATGCTTTTCGAAGTGTTGCAATAGCTTGGAAAAGCGTTGCATTAGGGGTCTTACGCAACGCCAGTATTGGTAACGCCTACGCAACTGAAAATGGGGGTTGCGTATGTGCTTTTATGGCGTAGTGTGTTAATGGATACTCTTTCTAGTGTTGGGAAAAAATAATCAAAAAATTAAAAGGCTCGGTTGTGCCGCGTCTTACCAGAAACGTTGAAATTATGGTATAGCTTCTGGTAACGGGGCGCGTGTCAAATTCACTGAATAATATTTTAAAGTGATTTATTCGACGATCCAACCATACGGATGTTAATAGGTAATCATTATAGTGTTGGGAAAAAATAATCAAAAAATAAAATGGCTCGGTTGTGCCTCATCTTAAGAGAAACGATGTAATGGTACAGATTCCTTTTACGGGGCGCGTGCCAGATTCACTAAATGATTTTTTAAATGATTTTTTCGACGATCCAACCGTACGGATGTCAATAGGTACTCATTCTAGTGTTGGGAAAAAATCAAAAAAAATAAAAAGGCTTTGTTGTGCCACATCTTAATAGAAATGTTGTGATGGTAAAGCTTCTAGAAACAAGGCGCGTTCCAAATTCAACGAATGATTTTTTAAAATTATTTCTTTATTGATCCAACCGTACGGATGTTAATAGGTACTCATTCTAGTGTTGTGAAAAAATAATCAAAAAATAAAAAGGCTCGGTTGTGCCGCATCTTAACAGAAACGTTGTAATGGTAGAGATTCTAGTAATGAGGCACGTGTCAGATTCACTGATTGATTTTTTGAAATGATTTTTTCGATGATACTGCTGCATGAATAGTACTGCTGCATCACTCCGGGATACACCGAGTATTACTACACCTTTCTTATGAAAATACTTTAATTAATTTGTTAGCTCCAACATGTCCCTTGATGTCATTCAATATTGAATTCTTTGAACCAATTCTATGTTTGGAAAAATAAATAACAAGCTCTCCATTTTTACCATGTGACAATCCCGGTAATCCACCAAAACATACATTCAAAATTTTTTTAATCATTGAAATCTATTTCGACTTAACCGTTTCTTTTCCAATATCTTCTTCTTGTGCAAAACAACTTCATACCTTTTGATATGCCTGATCGTTAAGACTTCTTCGTCTGCTTCCAGCCTCGAAACATCGCTTTTACATCTCTTGAGAAGCAAAGCCTCACTTGTCCTCACAATTTGCTCGTACTTCGTTGTTAGGAATCAATCCAATCCTGAATCATACTTAACTCTATACTATCATCACAATCAACTTCTTGCTAACTTCATTCCTAATCATGTTGAATTTCTAGTTTCCTAGTAATTAAAAAAAACAGTCTTGTTACTTTCATCATAGTGTCTATTGAGACTGATATGATACAATCTCTGATAAAATGTCCTACCTTTCCAAGCTCGTGGCACATAACTTTAACTTCTAACTCTGCCACTTGTTACCACACTATTCTTTCGGATTACAACCACAACTCTCTGCATTTATTTCAACAAAATCTCTATATGTTTCTCTCTTGAAATCTTATCTTTTGACCATAAGGTCTCGTTAATCTCTACTAATTCTCATCCTGTAGGCAACTGCTGTGTCTTCACCCCTCCAACTCCAAATCCTCGGAATATCACATTCCTCCCTTAATTGAATCACATGTCTTCCATTAAAATGCTTCTGAAACTTTCCTACTTCTCTGTCTTCCTCTTCTTATCATCTTGGTCAATTCTCTTCTACTCTTAATAATCACGACTCTTCAAATGGAGTTCACACAAGTCATTAACTCCAACACATTCATCTTACTTATTCAAATTTCATTTCCTTCTGATAGTTCTCACGAACACTTGTCCCGCTTCATTCTGTTTTATTTAATTTATCCTTCTATGGTTCTAAAATCTTATCCTCAAACATTAAAAATCTTATAATAATCCATTTACCATCCTCAAAATTAAATAGGTGTCCAAAACAATCTTTCATCATCATCCTCTTTTCAATCTTTAACAAAAAATTTAATCTTGTGCCCTTGATACATGCTCCTTTCTTGGCTCAATTTCATTAATCTCGAATCTTGTACATGTGTTCTCAATCCAATAATTAATCCAATTTGATATGCCATCTTTGTCTTAACACTTCTCAAACTTACTCAACTAATTCTTCGTCAACGTAATTGTAGTTTCAACCACTTAAGATATCGTCGCGTCTATCCTCGCATTTATTCCTCGTTAGTCATTCTGAAATCATTAGGGTTTCTGACAAAGGAAGTCAATAGAATGAATAGGTATCGGGTATGAATATACACTGAATTTTGTCTGATAAAACTTTTTGTGAAAGGATTTAACCGAGAGATCAATATGATCATTGAACTATTATCAGGTTGTATTTGTCACTTAGGTCAACCACCCTAGTACATAAAGATGGCCAGTCTTTAGTACTTTCATGACAAACACAATCAGTGGCGTCCCACCAGACTTCTATCACAGAGATAAAATGTCCCTGAATCCCCTATATACATAGGTTGTTCATCTCAGTTCAGATAAAGAAGATTAAATATTCAGGGAAAATGGAAAGAGTTCAAGAGTCTCAAAATTTTCAAGTATAGAGTTGGATCAAGTGTCCTAAAAAAAATTGGGATATTTCTGAAAGAATAGGATTAAATTCAAGTGAATCTGATATACAAACTCATCATCAATGGAAGTATAGTCGATAAAAAAAACGTTCAAGAAATTCATAATTATTCATAATCTCACTCTTGTCGGCTAAGCATTAATATACCTAGCTGCCAAAACCGGCCTGACAATAATGAGTTGAATAAATAAGAAGATCTCCATTCATTCTCGATTTTAACTGTCACTACGCAACAAATGCTTCAGCAACGATATAAACCGTGAATTCGTTTACAACAATTCAGAGCAAGAACAAGAATCAATTCAACTGCCCAAATGGGGAATCAATTAAGAATTCAAACGAGAGCAACGGCTAGTAGCGTGCAGCTATGCCCACATTTCCAACTCATGCCAATAATCGCTTCCCACATCTTATTTCTAGTCTTCTCGTATTCTCTCTATAACGTTCACATCGTAACTAAAGTCGTAGAAACATTCTAGAAGGTACACGAAAGTCTCGAGATAATGTCCTCCAAACTGGTAGCTTCAATTGCTCACTTAGCCCAGGCAGCTCTAGATTATCTGTCTCGCTCATAACCAAATCTTTGAACGAATCGAACTCCTACTCGTGCGATATGTCGAAAGATCGTACAACGTCGTGATATTCGTCATAATAACCTAAGGCGAACCTTATTCTAAATCGTTCTAACGCCCATCTCACACACGTATACCAACCCATCCTAACCTGTTTCAGTGACCATAACCTGTAGCTCTGATACCAACTGTGACATCCCAAAATCCGGGGTACAGATTTGGGGCCACTAACCACAATCACATAATATATACCTGTATATATACATAAAATGATAATAAAATACCCCTGATCCAAGACCGCTTACAGGTTATGGTATGAAACCAACTATCAAATTTAATTATTACAATACAACCTCAGAATAAAATTGTTATGAAATCTTTTATCAAATTAAGTCCACTATCAAACTAGTTTACCAACCTTGACAAATTTCCAAAACCACTACCCAACGAAATCAACAACTCGAACGCCACCTCTCGCTGCTGGATCAAGAAAACTCATCAACCACAAGGTCCACTAATCTCCTCTATTAACTGAAGAAAACAAACAACAAGCAAGAGTGAGCCAACAATGCTCAGCAAGTGTAAACAGTGATAGCAATATCAAGAACAATATGGTTCTGATCAATAAGAATATTCATCATATGGTACAAAAGAAATCAGCTGGAGGAATTAAATATCATAACTCCAAGATGAAACAACAGGCTCCGCTGGAACAAAATGCATCAACAATGAGAACTGATAAAAGTTCTGGTAATCAAAATAATCATCATAGGCTTCAAAGGAATCAAGCTTTAAAGCAATTCAACCTCAATGTATGGAATAGAATTGGACTTTTATATATATTTTAGAAACAACAAGGTTAGGCTGCTGATCAGTCACGCACTAACCCCGGACAAACGCACACAGCAATGTCCTTTAATGGATCCACGGCACACATTGGCCTTAACATCTGACCATTAAGCTGGTCTCCCCGAAGGGACATCTGTTGACCATTAAAATGGTCTCCCCGAAGGGACATCTGAAAAACATTCCAATTCTAAATCCAACGAACTAGGTGTCGGTACAATCGACTACCCTTAATACAACAACTAACTGAAAACTCACGATCCAGGGAACAACCCAAAAGTAGAGCATCAAGACAACAATGTCAACAGGTGTCGACAAATTCGACACAATAAATGGGAAATAAATGAAGAACAATAATCTCAAGAGGTATTGACAAGTTCGATATGATAAATGGGTTTAAATGATTAATTATTAACAACATGTATAAATCATCAATAAATTAAAGATAATTCTATAAGTTTCGCGTGAAATGTAAAATCATCCAAATCTGATTTATAGATCTCAAGATAGAGCCCAAATAGTAAATATGAATATTTTTTAATGATAAAAAATAAATAAAATTTAATTCTAATGCAACTTTTTTTAATTATATCCTTTTTCAAATTATAATTTTTTTTTAAAATTCAGTTCCAGTGCAACCTTTTCTAATTATATCATTTTTAATTATAATTTAATTTTTAAAATTCACTTATAAGGCAACATTTTCTAATCATATCCTTTTTAGATTTTAATTTTCTCTTTTAATATGATATAATCTTGATCGTCTATTTTTTAAAAATATATTCCACGGTTGAGATTATTTTGGTAGTATAGTGACGAAAATTGTGGATAAGATCTCTATTATGCTTATTATATATAAATAGCTTATAACCCGTGCAACGCACGACACCTTTTTTAATATCTTTATATAAGTTATTAATTTAAATAACAAATTTTTATTAAAAATTGATATATATAAGTTTTACACGCTCGATTTAATATTTGTACTCTATCTTGAATTCTTAAAATTTAATTTGGACAATTACGGCCCACGTGAAATTAACAAAATAATCTTTAATTTGGTGATGGTTTAATAAATATTTTCTAATTAAATCTACGTAGAAGGAAAAAAGAGAAAAAATTGACGTTTTTTTACGCTGAAAATTTTATTTGATTTATGAATTGTACTTATAATTCGTTTTGATTATCAAAATACCCTTATAATTATTTGAAGATGGTTCTACTAACAACCAAATACAATTTTAATAATAAGTGTAAGAGGGATTTTGTCCAAAACTTTGATAATCGGTAGTCTGGACCTCTATACGACAAATATCTTAAAATAAATAGATGAAAACCGTTGGATCTAGCATAAAAAATATTTAAATTTTAATATGTTATAAACTAAAAAGTGTATTTATATTGTAATACGAAAATATATATGAAAATATATATGTCAATGATTTAAATCATATATAATTAAGTTTTCTACATTGAATAGCATTATCAATGTAGGAATTTTACGTTAAATAGGATTAATGTAAAAACTCGTAATCATATTTTCGCTTGAGATTCTTAGTTTTTCCATTTGAATAATAATTATTATATCATTACTAAATTAAAAATAATTTTATGAGTTTCGCGTGGATTGTAAAATCACCAAAATCTAATTTATTATATATAAGGTATTAACTAGCCTTTACCCCGCGCAAAGCACGGGCTATTACATATTATTATTATAAATTAATATATTAATTATTTAATTTAATATTAAAATTTAATTCATTTTAATAATTATTACCTTTAAAAATTTAAATATGTTCCATTCTTAATTTCAGGACATAAATAAAAATTGTTAATTTAAAGTTATTTTTAAATTTATTATTAAATATTTAATAATTTCATTGATATTTTTAAAAAATTATTTAGTGTAAATTAAAATCATGGAAGAAAGAGTCGTAGAAAGTAGTGTGTGTGCGGGTGATGATTCTAATCGGGATATAATTGAAAACAATATATAATTTAAGTGAATTTGGAAAATTTAACAAGTTTTATTAATTTTTAAAAAATATATTTGTGTGCCTTATTGAGAATTTGAAGTGTAATATAATAATTTAATAACTAAATAGAAAATTTGTATATTTTTTTGGAACCAACGACCAATTATAGCCTATTTCGTTTATATAATAGTATATTATAGAAGCATATAATTAAAATATTTTCATTGGATATATCAATTAATCAAACGTTATTTGATATTGGATTCAATAAACAACATTCAAATATTAACTTGAATTTTGATATCTTACCAAGATTTTATTATATATACTATAAGATCATTATGATCGTTAGAGAGATCAGATCTTAACTTCGCCTAATATTATGTGAGTCTCTAGACCCCTTCATCATCTTGTTTTGCATGCTTCTACTTTATCAGTTTAATTAGCTTTATTACAGCGGTTATTGTGCAGTCGTTTTTTTTGTCTGAAGAAGTCTGTTTGTCTGTTATTTATTCCAGAACTGTGCACAACAACGCACCATTGATCTATGAACTATTGTACTGTTAGTTTATATATATGTTGTACGAAAGCAAACCTTGTTAATTTATTTAATTTTTTGCTGATTATCTACCATCCTACGTACCTTGTTATTTTGCATGCTAGTAATTTGTCTAGAACTGCATGTAGTACTGTATACATAAATCATACTACGAGTATTATTTACAGAGGATGATGGCAACATTATTTAACCAACAACAGTGTAATTCTTTTAAGTACTCATGAACAAAGTCAACCGGCCATATAACGTCAATATATACTATTATAATATGAACTGAATAATATTTTGTGAACTCTTGGTATATGTTTTAATAGCCAGGCCATGCTTAATCAAAGCTACTATATATCTCGATTTGTTTGCACTAGAGAGTTACAATTACTCAATCATTAACTACATTATTTTTATAGTTTTTACATAATAATTATTTGAGCTAATACATGACCATGTGAAGGTCAATTATGCCCGTTTTCATCCCAGTCATTATCAATCTCTTGTAGCATTAATATTAGTACACAATCGTGTTTTACTTAGCTACAATTCTTTCAGAATAACACATGTATACATGCATCTTAAATTCCTGCTTGTGCTTAATATATACTTATGCATCTTGTTCTTTCGGTGCATGCAGTCGTACATTAATACTATTCACAATTGTCAGCTTTGGAGCACATAACAATGCCACTATTTACGGTGTTTACCAGCATCGAGTTGACAGGTGATGATCGTGACACATTAATAAACAAAGCAACCACACAAATTGCTCAAATGATTAAGAAGGATGTTACGGTATAATTAATATCTCTCTCTTTATCTCATTTATATTTTGTATGCAAAGATTATTTCTTTAAGGAGTATAATGAATGTTATTCTATTAATATTTGTTGTGCCCAGTACGTGACGATAACCTTCGGTGACAAAGGAAAAGAAAATATAGTCGATGATTTTGGCGAAAAAGTTGATGATGATGTAAGTGTATGTCATGTCACTTATTTCGACGAGTATAACAAAGAGCTGAAGAAAACTCTTACTAGAGCTGCCAAAGTAATAGGATGCCTACTCCTAAACTGTCGGTCAAACCAGTTAAACAAACATAACTTCAAGACAATGTTTCGTCATTACAAGGTAAATGCAATTTTCATTAGTATAAAAATTCTGATGTTAGACTCCAGAGAGAACATCCTTTAAAAAAAGAACAAGAGAACACATCATCTAACCATTGAATTTATTAGATCTAATGGTCCCGCCAACAACACCCAATACAAAAAAGTCTTATAATTTTACCCTCTATCCATTCATTAAAAAAATATAAATTTTTTTTTAAAAAAAATAATGATGATGATGATGTCACTGTGACGTCACAACAGGTTTTTAAAGTTTTTTTTTAAAAAAAATTTTTTTTATTTTTTTTTAATAAATGGATAGAGACTTTTTTGTATTGGGTGCCCCTGGCGGGACCATTAGATTTAATAGATTCAATGGTTAGATGATGTGTTCTCTCGTTCTCTTTTTAAGGATGTTCTCTCTAGAACCTTGGCGTTATATAGGAGTATATATATACATGCAGCCACATTTTCTTTGTTGCTAGCTAGTTTAATTAATATGCAGCCACACATTACTTTACTCTATTAAATCGATATGCATAGTACATTCTCCCTATTTTCTTAATCATAATATCTAGTAATAACACCTATTTGTATTTACAAACTTTTTTTTGGCACAGGATCAAGTTTTAGTGGACTGGACAAAGACGCACAAAGCTATTGCTGAAACACCTGTACTATCACAAGGAAAGAGGAAATGTTGTTGGGCTTTTACGGGTGCTGGTGTTGTAAGCAATAACCACTCCATTGATAATCCATCAATAACAGATCAAGGAGAACTTCAGACTTCACCTCAAGATTTATCAGATTGGGTATATTCTTATAGTAAATTTAAACGCCGCAAAGTGGGGATAGAGGACAATGGCACCTATGGCGGTCACCCCAAGGCTGCATATACTTACATTAAGAACAAAGGTATTTCATTGTTAAAAAATTATGAGCTTGCACCGGCCTCTGATGATAAGAATATAGCAAGAACTTTTAATGACCGTATGTTTAACGCGATGATGAGAAATAGAGGAGAACGTATCTTTATTAAGGAATTCAAGCTCATACCTCGTTCAGAAAACTCTATGTATGATTTAGAGCTGCTGATGCAAGTTCTTCATAAAGGAGTCGTACATGCTTCTATGTACTATTGTAAGGGGTGTGAAATTTGTAGTGGATTTGACAAGTTCGACGGCAAAGGTGTTTATGATGAGGACCCTCATCCTCCCGGTCATAAATACGTCAAACATGGAGTAGTTGGTGTAGGTGCTGGTAACAGGTACAACAAAGATTATTTAAAGGTACGTAACTCACGGGGGCCTAAATGGGCAAAAAAAGGATATGCAAAAGTGCACCTTAAATTCTTTACTCGTATCTATCAGGTATTAGGGACAGAGAAAAAGAAGTGGATCAAAAGTGGTGAAGATTGGATTTTGACAGCAACAACTTGAGAACAAATTGTCCATCTTCATTCTCATCATATATCTATTCTTCACTTTTCTGGTGCTTTTTCAATATATATAGACATTATTAATCCGGCTGTTATAGTCGGGTTGATATATTAAGTAGTATCTGTGTCCAGTTTTGTTAAAGAAAAACAACATATATAGAAGCTGATACCTTCGTTTGTTTTCTGTTTTAGAGATTAACTCAAGAAATTTATCTATGAAGTTACCTTATTTTATGCATGCATTCATGTATATATTTTCAATTAAAAAATTATTCACTTTCCTTATATATAATACATGCACAAATCTAATATTTATATCTAGATATAAATGCCATGTGTGTCATATTATTATTGGTTCTTTTTAATTTTTTCAAATAAAAGTATGGCTTTCATTCACTACAAGAGGAAAGACCTATTGGGACAGAAAGTTAGTTGTTATTCTGTCATAAAGTTCAGAAATGACGGAATTATACGTTTTTGTCACAAACATACTTACGACGGACATATTTAGTCGTAAGTTTAATTTTATATTAATATATTTCACGTCCAACAATTTTTTTATTATTATATTTCGCGCCTCATCAATAATTTAGTATTTATTTTTCCCGCCCTTTTAATTTACGACGAACTTCATATCTAATCTGTCGTACTTTATTAAACGACGGACTATGCTTTCCAAAGTTTGAAAATAATTTATATTTTCTCTTTAAATTTATTTTCATTAAGTAATAATTTGTTTTTTCGTTTAAATTTTAATGAAAAATTCAAATTTTGGTATGAATTTTGCGACGGAGTTTTAGTTGTTTGTCAAAAGTTGTAATATTCGACAGATTCACTGAATTATTTTTTTAAATGATTTCATCGACGATCCAACCGTACGGATGTCACTATGCCATAAGTGAGCATACGCAACCCTTTTTACAAAGCGTTGCACAGAAAGCGTTTCGTTAGATAGAAGTTTTGGGTTTTTTGCAACTGAGCTGAATTGGTGTTGCGTTAGATATAGATTAGCGTTGCGTATTACCCACAGTGTTTCACATTATGCAACACTAACTGATGGCGTTGCGTTAGATAATTTTTTATTTTTATAAATGGTGACGTGGCAGGAGTGGGACCCACATGTGATGACGTGGCATTTGCTGACGTGGCACATGTGGGACCCAGATTTGCTGACGTGGCAGAAGTGGGGCCCACCTTTGCTGACGTGGCATTTGCTGACGTGGCAAAAAACGTTGCATTAGATACCAATAGTGTTGCGTTTGCTCTTTGAAGTGTTGCATTAGATATATTCATATTTTTAAAAATAAATATGACGTGGCAGATGTGGGCCCCACAACTGCTGACGTGACAGTGTGGGACCCACAAGGATGACGTGGCAGGAGGCCCATCATGCTGACGTGGCAATTGTGGGACCCACAATTGCTGACGTGGCAGAAGTGGGGCCCACCTTTGTTGCCGTGGCATTTGCTGCCGTGGCAGAAAGCGTTGCATTAGATACCTGTAGTGTTGCATTTGTTGTTTGAAGTGTTGCATTAGATAAATTTATATTTTTTTAAAAAAAATGACGTGGCAGATGTGGGACCCACCACTGCTGACGTGGCAGTGTGGGACCCGCAAGGGTGACGTGTAATATCATTATATTAGATATATATTGACATCCGTACGGTTGGATCGTTCAAAAATATTTTTTAAAAAATAGAAATAATAATCCGTAACAAAACACTAGTTACGAGTCATATTGAAAATAGTAGTGATCTACTAAGATCTCCAATCAAATTAATTTTTTATTTTCTGAAACTTGGGGAATATCATTATATTAGATATATATTGCCATCCGTAAGGTTGGATCGTTCAAAAATATTTTTCAAAAAATAGAAACAATAATCCGTAACAAAGCACTAGTTACGAGTCATATTGAAAATAGTAGTGATCTACTAAGATCTCCAATCAAATTAATTTTTTATTTTCTGAAACTTGGGGAATATCATTATATTAGATATATATTAACATCCGTACGGTTGGATCGTTCAAAAATATTTTTAAAAAAATAGAAATAATAATCCGTAACAAAGCACTAGTTACGAGTCATATTGAAAATAGTAGTGATCTACTAAGATCTCCAATCAAATTAATTTTTTATTTTCTGAAACTTGGGGAATATCATTATATTAGATATATATTGCCATCCATACAGTTGGATCGTTCAAAAATATTTTTTTAAAAATAGAATTAATAATCCGTAACAAAGCACTAGTTACGAGTCATATTGAAAATAGTAGTGATCTACTAAGATCTCCAATCAAATTAATTTTTTATTTTCTGAAACTTGGGGAATATCATTATATTAGATATATATTGACATCCGTACGGTTGGATCGTTCAAAAATATTTTTTTAAAAATAGAAATAATAATCCGTAACAAAGCACTAGTTACGAGTCATATTGAAAATAGCAGTGATCTACTAAGATCTCCAATCAAATTAATTTTTTATTTTCTGAAACTTGGGGAATATCATTATATTAGATATATATTGACATCTGTACGGTTGGATCGTTCAAAAATATTTTTTAAAAAATAGAAATAATAATCCGTAACAAAGCACTAGTTACGAGTCATATTGAAAATAGTAGTTATCTACTAAGATCTCCAATCAAATTAATTTTTTATTTTCTGAAACTTGGGGAATATCATTATATTAGATATATTGCCATCCGTACGGTTGGATCATTCAAAAATATTTTTTAAAAAATAGAAACAATAATCCGTAACAAAGCACTAGTTACGAGTCATATTGAAAATAGTAGTGATCTACTAAGATCTCCAATCAAATTAATTTTTTATTTTCTGAAACTTGGGGAATATCATTATATTAGATATATATTGCCATCCGTACGGTTGGATCGTTCAAAAATATTTTTTTAAAAATAGAAATAATAATCCGTAACAAAGCACTAGTTACGAGTCATATTGAAAATAGTAGTGATCTACTAAGATCTCCAATCAAATTAATTTTTTATTTTCTGAAACTTGGGGAATATCATTATATTAGATATATATTGATATCCGTACGGTTGGATCATTCAAAAATATTTTTTAAAAAATAGAAATAATAATCCGTAACAAAGCACTAGTTACGAGTCATATTGAAAATAGTAGTGATCTACTAAGATCTCCAATCAAATTAATTTTTTATTTTCTGAAACTTCGGGAATATCATTATATTAGATATATATTGACATCCGTACGGTTGGATCGTTCAAAAATATTTTTTAAAAAATAGAAATAATAATCCGTAACAAAGCACTAGTTACGAGTCATATTGAAAATAGTAGTGATCTACTAAGATCTCCAATCAAATTAATTTTTTATTTTCTGAAACTTGGGGAATATCATTATATTAGATATATATTGACATCCGTACGGTTGGATCGTTCAAAAATATTTTTTAAAAAATAGAAATAATAATCCGTAACAAAGCACTAGTTACGAGTCATATTGAAAATAGTAGTTATCTACTAAGATCTCCAATCAAATTAATTTTTTATTTTCTGAAACTTGGGGAATATCATTATATTAGATATATATTGCCATCCTTACGGTTGGATCGTCCAAAAATAATTTTTTAAAAATAGAAACAATAATCCGTAACAAAGCACTAGTTACGAGTCATATTGAAAATAGTAGTGATCTACTAAGATCTCCAATCAAATTAATTTTTTATTTTCTGAAACTTGGGGAATATCATTATATTAGATATATATTGACATCCGTACGGTTGGATCGTTCAAAAATATTTTTTAAAAAATAGAAATAATAATCCGTAACAAAGCACTAGTTACGAGTCATATTGAAAATAGTAGTGATCTACTAAGATCTCCAATCAAATTAATTTTTTATTTTCTGAAACTTGGGGAATATCATTATATTAGATATATATTGACATCCGTATGGTTGGATCGTTCAAAAATATTTTTTAAAAAATAGAAACAATAATCCGTAACAAAGCACTAGTTACGAGTCATATTGAAAATAGTAGTGATCTACTAAGATCTCCAATCAAATTAATTTTTTATTTTCTGAAACTTGGGGAATATCATTATATTAGATATATATTGCCATCCGTACGGTTGGATCGTTCAAAAATATTTTTTAAAAAATAGAAATAATAATCCGTAACAAAGCACTAGTTACGAGTCATATTGAAAATAGTAGTTATCTACTAAGATCTCCAATCAAATTAATTTTTTATTTTCTGAAACTTGGGGAATATCATTATATTAGATATATATTGCCATCCTTACGGTTGGATCGTTCAAAAATAATTTTTAAAAAATAGAAACAATAATCCGTAACAAAGCACTAGTTACGAGTCATATTGAAAATAGTAGTGATCTACTAAGATCTCCAATCAAATTAATTTTTTATTTTATGAAACTTGGGGAATATCATTATATTAGATATATTTTGACATCCGAACGGTTGGATCGTTCAAAAATATTTTTTAAAAAATAGAAATAATAATCCGTTACAAAGCACTAGTTACGAGTCGTATTGAAAATAGTAGTGATCTACTAAGATCTCCAATCAAATTAATTTTTTATTTTATGAAACTTCGGGAATATCATTATATTAGATATATATTGACATCCGTACGGTTGGATCGTTCAAAAATATTTTTTAAAAAATAGAAATAATAATCCGTAACAAAGCACTAGTTACGAGTCATATTGAAAATAGTAGTTATCTACTAAGATCTCCAATCAAATTAATTTTTTATTTTCTGAAACTTGGGGAATATCATTATATTAGATATATATTGCCATCCTTACGGTTGGATCGTTCAAAAATAATTTTTAAAAAATAGAAACAATAATCCGTAACAAAGCACTAGTTACGAGTCATATTGAAAATAGTAGTGATCTACTAAGATCTCCAATCAAATTAATTTTTTATTTTCTGAAACTTGGGGAATATCATTATATTAGATATATATTGACATCCGTACGGTTGGATCGTTCAAAAATATTTTTTAAAAAATAGAAACAATAATCCGTAACAAAGCACTAGTTACGAGTCATATTGAAAATAGTAGTTATCTACTAAGATCTCCAATCAAATTAATTTTTTATTTTCTGAAACTTGGGGAATATCATTATATTAGATATATATTGCCATCCTTACGGTTGGATCGTTCAAAAATAATTTTTAAAAAATAGAAACAATAATCCGTAACAAAGCACTAGTTAGAGTCATATTGAAAATAGTAGTGATCTACTAAGATCTCCAATCAAATTAATTTTTTATTTTATGAAACTTGGGGAATATCATTATATTAGATATATTTTGACATCCGAACGGTTGGATCGTTCAAAAATATTTTTTAAAAAATAGAAATAATAATCCGTTACAAAGCACTAGTTACGAGTCGTATTGAAAATAGTAGTGATCTACTAAGATCTCCAATCAAATTAATTTTTTATTTTATGAAACTTCGGGAATATCATTATATTAGATATATATTGACATCCGTACGGTTGGATCGTTCAAAAATATTTTTTAAAAAATAGAAATAATAATCCGTAACAAAGCACTAGTTACGAGTCATATTGAAAATAGTAGTTATCTACTAAGATCTCCAATCAAATTAATTTTTTATTTTCTGAAACTTGGGGAATATCATTATATTAGATATATATTGCCATCCTTACGGTTGGATCGTTCAAAAATAATTTTTAAAAAATAGAAACAATAATCCGTAACAAAGCACTAGTTACGAGTCATATTGAAAATAGTAGTGATCTACTAAGATCTCCAATCAAATTAATTTTTTATTTTCTGAAACTTGGGGAATATCATTATATTAGATATATATTGACATCCGTACGGTTGGATCGTTCAAAAATATTTTTTAAAAAATAGAAACAATAATCCGTAACAAAGCACTAGTTACGAGTCATATTGAAAATAGTAGTGATCTACTAAGATCTCCAATCAAATTAATTTTTTATTTTATGAAACTTGGGGAATATCATTATATTAGATATATTTTGACATCCGAACGGTTGGATCGTTCAAAAATATTTTTTAAAAAATAGAAATAATAATCCGTTACAAAGCACTAGTTACGAGTCGTATTGAAAATAGTAGTGATCTACTAAGATCTCCAATCAAATTAATTTTTTATTTTATGAAACTTGGGGAATATCATTATATTAGATATATATTGTCATCCGTACGGTTGGATCGTTCAAAAATATTTTTTAAAAAATAGAAATAATAATCCGTAACAAAGCACTAGTTACGAGTCATATTGAAAATAGTAGTGATCTACTAAGATCTCCAATCAAATTAATTTTTTATTTTCTGAAACTTGGGGAATATCATTATATTAGATATATATTGACATCCGTACGGTTGGATCGTTCAAAAATATTTTTTAAAAAATAGAAATAATAATCCTTAACAAAGCACTAGTTACGAGTCATATTGAAAATAGTAGTTATCTACTAAGATCTCCAATCAAATTAATTTTTTATTTTCTGAAACTTGGGGAATATCATTATATTAGATATATATTGCCATCCTTACGGTTGGATCGTTCAAAAATAATTTTTAAAAAATAGAAACAATAATCCGTAACAAAGCACTAGTTACGAGTCATATTGAAAATAGTAGTGATCTACTAAGATCTCCAATCAAATTAATTTTTTATTTTCTGAAACTTGGGGAATATCATTATATTAGATATATATTGACATCCGTATGGTTGGATCGTTCAAAAATATTTTTTAAAAAATAGAAACAATAATCCGTAACAAAGGACTAGTTACGAGTCATATTGAAAATAGTAGTGATCTACTAAGATCTCCAATCAAATTAATTTTTTATTTTATGAAACTTGGGGAATATCATTATATTAGATATATATTGACATCCGAACGGTTGGATCGTTCAAAAATATTTTTTAAAAAATAGAAATAATAATCCGTTACAAAGCACTAGTTACGAGTCGTATTGAAAATAGTAGTGATCTACTAAGATCTCCAATCAAATTAATTTTTTATTTTATGAAACTTGGGGAATATCATTATATTAGATATATATTGTCATCCGTACGGTTGGATCGTTCAAAAATATTTTTAAAAAAATAGAAACAATAATCCGTAACAAAGCACTAGTTACGAGTCATATTGAAAATAGTAGTGATCTACTATGATCTCCAATCAAATTAATTTTTTATTTTCTGAAACTTGGGGAATATCATTATATTAGATATATATTGCCATCCGTACGGTTGGATCGTTCAAAAATATTTTTTAAAAAATAGAAACAATAATCCGTAACAAAGCACTAGTTACGAGTCATATTGAAAATAGTAGTGATCTACTAAGATCTCCAATCAAATTAATTTTTTATTTTCTGAAACTTGGGGAATATCATTATATTAGATATATATTGCCATCCGTACGGTTGGATCGTTCAAAAATATTTTTTAAAAAATAGAAACAATAATCCGTAACAAAGCACTAGTTACGAGTCATATTGAAAATAGTAGTGATCTACTAAATGTTGGAACCAGATTTATCCGAAGGCCTACTTCGGTTTTGACCTGCAAGACAAAAGAATGCGAGGGTGTTGACCCTCGATTCACCTCCGGTGTAAGAGTAAGTATTCTGGTTCTTTAAGATAATAAACGTAAAGAGTTTGTGTTTAGAATTACTTGAGGTGGATATGAATTAGATGCCCCTGCTTATTTGGTTTCTTCCTCACTTTATAGTGTTCGGCCGGGGCCTACTGGAGGTGGAAAAGAGGGCATAATATTACCTTCATCATCGACACTTAAGTACTTTGACTGACTTTTGAGAAGGTGCTGAGGGTATCCAATGAACAGTACAAAGAATCCAATGCCGAAGGATCTCTATGTCTTGGATTCTTTAAGTTGTACAGTGATGGGCTTTCCTGTAGGCCCATTGGGTCGATGGCCTTCCAACATGTCCCTGGTCTTCGGTAGGAGGTATCCTCAGGGTGAAGACCAAAATCTACAGCCCTTCTTCGGAGGGTACATCCTTTCTTTGATGTTTTCGGAACAAACATATTCTTCGGAGTATATACATCTTTGGAGAGCTCATGTCTTCGGAATATACATGCCTTCGGAAAACATATATCTTCGGAATATATATGATGACAGCTATTTTTCGGATAAGGATGACAGCTATTTGTGAAGAGATTCCGCACGGGGAGTCGTGTCCTTTAATGATGACAGCTGTCTTTCTCGAGATTTGCGCAGAAATCCCAACCGTTGAATTTGTAAAATATTTATTAAAAAATAGAAATAATAATCCGTAACAAAGCACTAGTTACGAGTCATATTGAAAATAGTAGTGATCTACTAAGATCTTCAATCAAATTAATTTTTTATTTTCTGAAACTTGGGGAATATCATTATATTAGATATATATTGACATCCGTACGGTTGGATCGTTCAAAAATATTTTTTAAAAAATAGAAACAATAATCCGTAACAAAGCACTAGTTACGAGTCATATTGAAAATAGTAGTGATCTACTAAGATCTCCAATCAAATTAATTTTTTATTTTATGAAACTTGGGGAATATCATTATATTAGATATATATTGACATCCGAATGGTTGGATCGTTCAAAAATATTTTTAAAAAAATAGAAATAATAATCCGTTACAAAGCACTAGTTACGAGTCGTATTGAAAATAGTAGTGATCTACTATGATCTCCAATCAAATTAATTTTTTATTTTCTGAAACTTGGGGAATATCATTATATTAGATATATATTGACATCCGTACGGTTGGATCGTTCAAAAATATTTTTTTAAAAATAAAAATAATAATCCGTAACAAAGCACTAGTTATGAGTCGTATTGAAAATAGTAGTGATCTACTAACTAGTATTGATTTGGTTTTATAACGGTCAAAGTCGACCTTCATTTTAACTAGTCCTGTCCCGAATGATGAATCTATTTTTTTAAATTATTTTTTCGACGTTTCAATCGCACGGATGTCAAGATGTAACGATTTTAGTGTCACGGTAATTTTTCAAAAAAATTCCTACACGTACTTGGTTTGGTTTTATAACGTTCAAACCGGTCAAAGTCGACCTTCATTTTAACTAGTTTTGTTCCGAATGATGAATCTATTTTTTAAATTATTTTTTCGACGTTCTAATCGCACGGATGTCAAGATATAACGATTTTAGTGATGTGGTAATTTTTCAAAAAATTTCCTATATTTATTTGGTTTGGTTTTATAACGGTCAAAGCAGTCAAAGTTGACATTCCTTTTAACTAGTATTGTCCCGAATGATGAATCTATTTTTTAATTATTTTTTCGACGTTCAAATCGCACGGATATCAAGATATAACGATTTTAGTGATGTGGTAATTTTTTTAAAATTTCCTAGATTTTTTACAAGTATCCAATCATGTTCTTCATTTTGTAAAATTTTGTAAATTTAAAATAAAAAAATTAAAATCATATTATACAAAAAAATATAAGAAGCAATTTTTTTTTTTGATAAAAAGGCAGTGAGTATACGTGGTCTTGCACATGTCCCCAGGTGAAAATTTTGGGCGGATATTTTTCCCCCCAAACGAAATAATTCACACAAACTTAAACTCTCCGCCTCCATCTCTCTCTTTCTCTCATCTCCCAATCTCTGTGTCATACACACACTCACAAACTTGCACACAACTCTCATCCCTCCTTTCCTCATCTCACACACAACTCTCCTCCCTCTTTTCCTCATCTCCGCTGCTACAACACAACCACCACCGCCGACAACCTATCGACTACGGTGGTGCCTCCCTTCTCCGACCAACCAACACCCATAATCCATACATAATAATACTCCTCAAATCCTCAATTTGTTCATACCATCAATTTCGACAACATCATCCTAAATCTAAATCCCCCAAATTATATATAAGCCCTAATTATACATATAATCTTCTCACAAGAATCCATAAACCCACCAATAAAAACCCATTAATTTCATCAATCTTGATAAATTTTAGTTTAAGGAAAAAAGGGTATATTTATATTGTAATAAAGATCAAATTTTTAATCTTCTTGGGTCAATTTTGTATCAGATTATTTACAGATCTAGAGCTGTAATGGCTTGGAAAGTATTTAAATTCGGTACAGCTCTAAGGGGTCTTAGCTCAATTATGATCTTGTTGGTTCTTGGAGTTGTGGGTGTTTCTTATTATGCTGTGGTTTTGTCTAATTACTTCCCAGCTTTGACTAATGGTGGTCTTGATTCCCTTGTTGCACTTGTTGTTTTGCTCTTGTTTCATGCTCTGGTGAGTCTTTTTTCTTGTAAGGTTTTGTTTTTTATGTTTCTTTGATGAAATAAATTTGTGGGTTTATGATCTTTTAGGTTATTTTTTCTTACTTGATCTTTACTGATTAATCACTTCTATGATTAATTTGTTTTTTCGAATGAAATCAAGTTAGAATTTTGTTGATGCTATGGAGTATCTTGTAAAATAATTTTTCAGTTGCTGCTTCTTCCAGGGGTTTATACTTTAGGAATATATCTATAGGGTCATGCTCTTATTATTAATATGATAACTACAAACTCATCGTATATTCGGTTATTGATGATTCAGTGGTTCTGTTCAATTGCAGTCGAATGGCCAGTGATTTGTAGAGTTGTGTTTTGCTGTACGTAGTGGTAATTTGTGTAGTTTTTATAATTTCTATGAATATATTGGACCAGGATCGCTTTTTGGTTTTGGTTTTAACTTTTGTTAAGACAGTTGTGTAGCTGGATTAGTTTGCTAGTTTCGATTTTGTTTAATATTCAATTTTCCGATAGTTATTTTGCCATTATAAGTTGTCGATTAACCTTCAATGCATATGGTTTTTGAATACTTGTAAAGAAGCATTTTTATAAAAGTTTCCAACTTTACAATGTGAATAACAGACAGATATATCAAAAAAATTTGGTGCCATTTGGGTGTAATCTTTAATTTAAAATCCAATATCCTGAGTTTTTTTTTTTGCTAAGCAATATCATGAGTTGTTGAATAATTTAAAGCTAGTTTTATTAAAACGGTTTTTTTTGTCAGTTGGTGATGCTATTATGGAGTCACTTTTCTGTTGTTTTCACGGATCCGGGTGGTGTGCCTCCGAATTGGAAGCCAGCTGTAGATGAGGAGAACGGTGATGCCGACTTATTGGCAGGATCTGAATTTAGTCAGTTAGCAGGTGAGCCAGCAAACTCGAGGATTCGATATTGTCGGAAGTGCAACCAATTAAAACCGCCTTGCTGCCATCACTGTTCTGTTTGTAAGTTGCTTTGTTAGAATATTACCGGTTACGTCGGAATTTGATGTGCTGCATGATCAGAATTTTTGTGATGGTTTGTGAAAACCATGTTCCTGCTGTACTTGTATTTTTAAATTTATAGAATTCTAATATGCTATTGACATCTTATATGAAATTCGACAGACATTGTGCACAGGCAAATGGCCTGTGAGAAGGTGCTGGCTGCAATGCCGTAATTAATTAAATCTGAAAATGGATCAAAATAGAATGTTAAAAATGGGGGTTCCAGTACAGGACCAGGTTTTTCAAGAAGTTCAATCAGAACAAGATCATCACCAGATCGGACAACTTCTGTGTATGCAGCTTCTGTGACTGCCAGAAATTATCTCGTGAGGCCTGTGATCATGCTGCTCAGAGTGATAGGTTCCTGTTCAAACTGTTGTACAAGTCCTTTACCATGAGCAGCAACGCCTTCGAGAGGTCATGGATAGCAGTCTTTTAGAATTAGTATCAGTTACTTGGTTTTTAGTATATGTTGGTAAGATTTGTAATTTTTGGGATTAATGTATAAACAAAGTAGTCATTTCACTTTTTTTTGTAAAAAGTGTTGCATTTGACTCTGTTTGGTGTTGCAATATTGTAGATTTAGTGTTGCAATAAAAAAATGATGTTGCATTTAAAATGAATGGTGTTGCCTAAAAGAAAAAATTATTGTTGCATTAGCCTCAACTAGTGTTGCATTAGATAGTGGTCCCGACTGCTGACGTGGCATGTGGGCCCTATTGCTGACGTGGCATGTGGGCCCAGTACTGACGTGGCACCTTGGTGGGCCCCACTGATTACGTGGCATGCCCCTTAATTTTTGACGTGCCACTTGTGGGCCCCACTAATGACATGTCAGCATGATGACGTGGCACCTTGCTTACATGTCAACATGCTGATGTGGCACCTTGCTTCCATGTCAGCATGCTGACATGGCTGAAACATCTTATGCAACCCCATGTAGTGTTGCGTTTGCATGCTTTTGGTGTTGCATAAGGCCTCTTATGTAATGCTTTTCGAAGTGTTGCAATAGCTTGGAAAAGCGTTGCATTAGGGGTCTTACGCAACGCCAGTATTGGTAACGCCTACGCAACTGAAAATGGGGGTTGCGTATGTGCTTTTATGGCGTAGTGTGTTAATGGATACTCTTTCTAGTGTTGGGAAAAAATAATCAAAAAATTAAAAGGCTCGGTTGTGCCGCGTCTTACCAGAAACGTTGTAATTATGGTATAGCTTCTGGTAACGGGGCGCGTGTCAAATTCACTGAATAATATTTTAAAGTGATTTATTCGACGATCCAACCATACGGATGTTAATAGGTAATCATTATAGTGTTGGGAAAAAATAATAAAAAAATAAAATGGCTCGGTTGTGCCTCATCTTAAGAGAAACGATGTAATGGTACAGATTCCTTTTACGGGGCGCGTGCCAGATTCACTAAATGATTTTTTAAATGATTTTTTCGACGATCCAACCGTACGGATGTCAATAGGTACTCATTCTAGTGTTGGGAAAAAATCAAAAAAAATAAAAAGGCTTTGTTGTGCCACATCTTAATAGAAATGTTGTGATGGTAAAGCTTCTAGAAACAAGGCGCGTTCCAAATTCAACGAATGATTTTTTAAAATTATTTCTTTATTGATCCAACCGTACGGATGTTAATAGGTACTCATTCTAGTGTTGTGAAAAAATAATCAAAAAATAAAAAGGCTCGGTTGTGCCGCATCTTAACAGAAACGTTGTAATGGTAGAGATTCTAGTAATGAGGCACGTGTCAGATTCACTGATTGATTTTTTGAAATGATTTTTTCGATGATACTGCTGCATGAATAGTACTGCTGCATCACTCCGGGATACACCGAGTATTACTACACCTTTCTTATGAAAATACTTTAATTAATTTGTTAGCTCCAACATGTCCCTTGATGTCATTCAATATTGAATTCTTTGAACCAATTCTATGTTTGGAAAAATAAATAACAAGCTCTCCATTTTTACCATGTGACAATCCCGGTAATCCACCAAAACATACATTCAAAATTTTTTTAATCATTGAAATCTATTTCGACTTAACCGTTTCTTTTCCAATATCTTCTTCTTGTGCAAAACAACTTCATACCTTTTGATATGCCTGATCGTTAAGACTTCTTCGTCTGCTTCTAGCCTCGAAACATCGCTTTTACATCTCTTGAGAAGCAAAGCCTCACTTGTCCTCACAATTTGCTCGTACTTCGTTGTTAGGAATCAATCCAATCCTGAATCATACTTAACTCTATACTATCATCACAATCAACTTCTTGCTAACTTCATTCCTAATCATGTTGAATTTCTAGTTTCCTAGTAATTAAAAAAAACAGTCTTGTTACTTTCATCATAGTGTCTATTGAGACTGATATGATACAATCTCTGATAAAATGTCCTACCTTTCCAAGCTCGTGGCACATAACTTTAACTTCTAACTCTGCCACTTGTTACCACACTATTCTTTCGGATTACAACCACAACTCTCTGCATTTATTTCAACAAAATCTCTATATGTTTCTCTCTTGAAATCTTATCTTTTGACCATAAGGTCTCGTTAATCTCTACTAATTCTCATCCTGTAGGCAACTGCTGTGTCTTCACCCCTCCAACTCCAAATCCTCGGAATATCACATTCCTCCCTTAACTGAATCACATGTCTTCCATTAAAATGCTTCTGAAACTTTCCTACTTCTCTGTCTTCCTCTTCTTATCATCTTGGTCAATTCTCTTCTACTCTTAATAATCACGACTCTTCAAATGGAGTTCACACAAGTCATTAACTCCAACACATTCATCTTACTTATTCAAATTTCATTTCCTTCTGATAGTTCTCACGAACACTTGTCCCGCTTCATTCTGTTTTATTTAATTTATCCTTCTATGGTTCTAAAATCTTATCCTCAAACATTAAAAATCTTATAATAATCCATTTACCATCCTCAAAATTAAATAGGTGTCCAAAACAATCTTTCATCATCATCCTCTTTTCAATCTTTAACAAAAAATTTAATCTTGTGCCCTTGATACATGCTCCTTTCTTGGCTCAATTTCATTAATCTCGAATCTTGTACATGTGTTCTCAATCCAATAATTAATCCAATTTGATATGCCATCTTTGTCTTAACACTTCTCAAACTTACTCAACTAATTCTTCGTCAACGTAATTGTAGTTTCAACCACTTAAGATATCGTCGCGTCTATCCTCGCATTTATTCCTCGTTAGTCATTCTGAAATCATTAGGGTTTCTGACAAAGGAAGTCAATAGAATGGATAGGTATCGGGTATGAATATACACTGAATTTTGTCTGATAAAACTTTTTGTGAAAGGATTTAACCGAGAGATCAATATGATCATTGAACTATTATCAGGTTGTATTTGTCACTTAGGTCAACCACCCTAGTACATAAAGATGGCCAGTCTTTAGTACTTTCATGACAAACACAATCAGTGGCGTCCCACCAGACTTCTATCACAGAGATAAAATGTCCCTGAATCCCCTATATACATAGGTTGTTCATCTCAATTCAGATAAAGAAGATTAAATATTCAGGGAAAATGGAAAGAGTTCAAGAGTCTCAAAATTTTCAAGTATAGAGTTGGATCAAGTGTCCTAAAAAAAATTGGGATATTTCTGAAAGAATAGGATTAAATTCAAGTGAATCTGATATACAAACTCATCATCAATGGAAGTATAGTCGATAAAAAAAAACGTTCAAGAAATTCATAATTATTCATAATCTCACTCTTGTCGGCTAAGCATTAATATACCTAGCTGCCAAAACCGGCCTGACAATAATGAGTTGAATAAATAAGAAGATCTCCATTCATTCTCGATTTTAACTGTCACTACGCAACAAATGCTTCAGCAACGATATAAACCGTGAATTCGTTTACAACAATTCAGAGCAAGAACAAGAATCAATTCAACTGCCCAAATGGGGAATCAATTAAGAATTCAAACGAGAGCAACGGCTAGTAGCGTGCAGCTATGCCCACATTTCCAACTCATGCCAATAATCGCTTCCCACATCTTATTTCTAGTCTTCTCGTATTCTCTCTATAACGTTCACATCGTAACTAAAGTCGTAGAAACATTCTAGAAGGTACACGAAAGTCTCGAGATAATGTCCTCCAAACTGGTAGCTTCAATTGCTCACTTAGCCCAGGCAGCTCTAGATTATCTGTCTCGCTCATAACCAAATCTTTGAACGAATCGAACTCCTACTCGTGCGATATGTCGAAAGATCGTACAACGTCGCGATATTCGTCATAATAACCTAAGGCGAACCTTATTCTAAATCGTTCTAACGCCCATCTCACACACGTATACCAACCCATCCTAACCTGTTTCAGTGACCATAACCTGTAGCTCTGATACCAACTGTGACATCCCAAAATCCGGGGTACAGATTTGGGGCCACTAACCACTATCACATAATATATACCTGTATATATACATAAAATGATAATAAAATACCCCTGATCCAAGACCGCTTACAGGTTATGGTATGAAACCAACTATCAAATTTAATTATTACAATACAACCTCAGAATAAAATTGTTATGAAATCTTTTATCAAATTAAGTCCACTATCAAACTAGTTTACCAACCTTGACAAATTTCCAAAACCACTACCCAACGAAATCAACAACTCGAACGCCACCTCTCGCTGCTGGATCAAGAAAACTCATCAACCACAAGGTCCACTAATCTCCTCTATTAACTGAAGAAAACAAACAACAAGCAAGAGTGAGCCAACAATGCTCAGCAAGTGTAAACAGTGATAGCAATATCAAGAACAATATGGTTCTGATCAATAAGAATATTCATCATATGGTACAAAAGAAATCAGCTGGAGGAATTAAATATCATAACTCCAAGATGAAACAACAGGCTCCGCTAGAACAAAATGCATCAACAATGAGAACTGATAAAAGTTCTGGTAATCAAAATAATCATCATAGGCTTCAAAGGAATCAAGCTTTAAAGCAATTCAACCTCAATGTATGGAATAGAATTGGACTTTTATATATATTTTAGAAACAACAAGGTTAGGCTGCTGATCAGTCACGCACTAACCCCGGACAAACGCACACAGCAATGTCCTTTAATGGAACCACGGCACACATTGGCCTTAACATCTGACCATTAAGCTGGTCTCCCCGAAGGGACATCTGTTGACCATTAAAATGGTCTCCCCGAAGGGACATCTGAAAAACATTCCAATTCTAAATCCAACGAACTAGGTGTCGGTACAATCGACTACCCTTAATACAACAACTAACTGAAAACTCACGATCCAGGGAACAACCCAAAAGTAGAGCATCAAGACAACAATGTCAACAGGTGTCGACAAATTCGACACAATAAATGGGAAATAAATGAAGAACAATAATCTCAAAAGGTATTGACAAGTTCGATATGATAAATGGGTTTAAATGATTAATTATTAACAACATGTATAAATCATCAATAAATTAAAGATAATTCTATAAGTTTCGCGTGAAATGTAAAATCATCCAAATCTGATTTATAGATCTCAAGATAGAGCCCAAATAGTAAATATGAATATTTTTTAATAATAAAAAATAAATAAAATTTAATTCTAATGCAACTTTTTTTAATTATATCCTTTTTCAAATTATAATTTTTTTTTAAAATTCAGTTCCAGTGCAACCTTTTCTAATTATATCATTTTTAATTATAATTTAATTTTTAAAATTCACTTATAAGGCAACATTTTCTAATCATATCCTTTTTAGATTTTAATTTTCTCTTTTAATATGATATAATCTTGATCGTCTATTTTTAAAAATATATTCCACGGTTGAGATTATTTTGGTAGTATAGTGACGAAAATTGTGGATAAGATCTCTATTATGCTTATTATATATAAATAGCTTATAACCCGTGCAACGCACGACACCTTTTTTAATATCTTTATATAAGTTATTAATTTAAATAACAAATTTTTATTAAAAATTGATATATATAAGTTTTACACGCTCGATTTAATATTTGTACTCTATCTTGAATTCTTAAAATTTAATTTGGACAATTACGGCCCACGTGAAATTAACAAAATAATCTTTAATTTGGTGATAGTTTAATAAATATTTTCTAATTAAATCTACGTAGAAGGAAAAAAGAGAAAAAATTGACGTTTTTTTACGCTGAAAATTTTATTTGATTTATGAATTGTACTTATAATTCGTTTTGATTATCAAAATACCCTTATAATTATTTGAAGATGGTTCTACTAACAACCAAATACAATTTTAATAATAAGTGTAAGAGGGATTTTGTCCAAAACTTTGATAATCGGTAGTCTGGACCTCTATACGACAAATATCTTAAAATAAATAGATGAAAACCGTTGGATCTAGCATAAAAAATATTTAAATTTTAATATGTTATAAACTAAAAAGTGTATTTATATTGTAATACGAAAATATATATGAAAATATATATGTCAATGATTTAAATCATATATAATTAAGTTTTCTACATTGAATAGCATTATCAATGTAGGAATTTTACGTTAAATAGGATTAATGTAAAAACTCGTAATCATATTTTCGCTTGAGATTCTTAGTTTTTCCATTTGAATAATAATTATTATATCATTACTAAATTAAAAATAATTTTATGAGTTTCGCGTGGATTGTAAAATCACCAAAATCTAATTTCTAGATCTCAAGATAAAACCCAAAGAGTAGTAGATATGATTTTTTTTTAATACTAACAAAAAATAAATAAAATATAATTCTAATTTAACCTATTTTAATTATATCCTTTTCAGATTATAATTTTCTTTTAAAAATTCAATTTTAATACAACCCTTTCTAATTATATCCTTTTTAGAATGTAATTTTTCTTTTTAAAATTCACTTCAAATGCAACATTTTCTAATTATATCCTTTTTAGATTATAATTTTCTTTTTAATGCGATCTAGTTTTGATTCCTTTTTAGATTATAATTTTCTTTTTAAGCGATCTAATCTTGATCGTTTATTTTTAATCCAACGGATCATATGATTTTGATAGTATAGTGACGACGACCAGACGACCAAAAATTTGGATAAGATCCCTTATGCTTATTATATATAAGGTATTAACTAGCCTTTACCCCGCGCAAAGCACGGGCTATTACATATTATTATTATAAATTAATATATTAATTATTTAATTTAATATTAAAATTTAATTCATTTTAATAATTATTACCTTTAAAAATTTAAATATGTTCCATTCTTAATTTCAGGACATAAATAAAAATTGTTAATTTAAAGTTATTTTTAAATTTATTATTAAATATTTAATAATTTCATTGATATTTTTAAAAAATTATTTAGTGTAAATTAAAATCATGGAAGAAAGAGTCGTAGAAAGTAGTGTGTGTGCGGGTGATGATTCTAATCGGGATATAATTGAAAACAATATATAATTTAAGTGAATTTGGAAAATTTAACAAGTTTTATTAATTTTTAAAAAATATATTTGTGTGCCTTATTGAGAATTTGAAGTGTAATATAATAATTTAATAACTAAATAGAAAATTTGTATATTTTTTTGGAACCAACGACCAATTGTAGCCTATTTCGTTTATATAATAGTATATTATAGAAGCATATAATTAAAATATTTTCATTGGATATATCAATTAATCAAACGTTATTTGATATTGGATTCAATAAACAACATTCAAATATTAACTTGAATTTTGATATCTTACCAAGATTTTATTATATATACTATAAGATCATTATGATCGTTAGAGAGATCAGATCTTAACTTCGCCTAATATTATGTGAGTCTCTAACCCCTTCATCATCTTGTTTTGCATGCTTCTACTTTATCAGTTTAATTAGCTTTATTACAGCGGTTATTGTGCAGTCGTTTTTTTTGTCTGAAGAAGTCTGTTTGTCTGTTATTTATTCCAGAACTGTGCACAACAACGCACCATTGATCTATGAACTATTGTACTGTTAGTTTATATATATGTTGTACGAAAGCAAACCTTGTTAATTTATTTAATTTTTTGCTGATTATCTACCATCCTACGTACCTTGTTATTTTGCATGCTAGTAATTTGTCTAGAACTGCATGTAGTACTGTATACATAAATCATACTACGAGTATTATTTACAGAGGATGATGGCAACATTATTTAACCAACAACAGTGTAATTCTTTTAAGTACTCATGAACAAAGTCAACCGGCCATATAACGTCAATATATACTATTATAATATGAACTGAATAATATTTTGTGAACTCTTGGTATATGTTTTAATAGCCAGGCCATGCTTAATCAAAGCTACTATATATCTCGATTTGTTTGCACTAGAGAGTTACAATTACTCAATCATTAACTACATTATTTTTATAGTTTTTACATAATAATTATTTGAGCTAATACATGACCATGTGAAGGTCAATTATGCCCGTTTTCATCCCAGTCATTATCAATCTCTTGTAGCATTAATATTAGTACACAATCGTGTTTTACTTAGCTACAATTCTTTCAGAATAACACATGTATACATGCATCTTAAATTCCTGCTTGTGCTTAATATATACTTATGCATCTTGTTCTTTCGGTGCATGCAGTCGTACATTAATACTATTCACAATTGTCAGCTTTGGAGCACATAACAATGCCACTATTTACGGTGTTTACCAGCATCGAGTTGACAGGTGATGATCGTGACACATTAATAAACAAAGCAACCACACAAATTGCTCAAATGATTAAGAAGGATGTTACGGTATAATTAATATCTCTCTCTTTATCTCATTTATATTTTGTATGCAAAGATTATTTCTTTAAGGAGTATAATGAATGTTATTCTATTAATATTTGTTGTGCCCAGTACGTGACGATAACCTTCGGTGACAAAGGAAAAGAAAATATAGTCGATGATTTTGGCGAAAAAGTTGATGATGATGTAAGTGTATGTCATGTCACTTATTTCGACGAGTATAACAAAGAGCTGAAGAAAACTCTTACTAGAGCTGCCAAAGTAATAGGATGCCTACTCCTAAACTGTCGGTCAAACCAGTTAAACAAACATAACTTCAAGACAATGTTTCGTCATTACAAGGTAAATGCAATTTTCATTAGTATAAAAATTCTGATGTTAGACTCCAGAGAGAACATCCTTTAAAAAAAGAACAAGAGAACACATCATCTAACCATTGAATTTATTAGATCTAATGGTCCCGCCAACAACACCCAATACAAAAAAGTCTTATAATTTTACCCTCTATCCATTCATTAAAAAAATATAAATTTTTTTTTAAAAAAAATAATGATGATGATGATGTCACTGTGACGTCACAACAGGTTTTTAAAGTTTTTTTTTAAAAAATTTTTTTTTTATTTTTTTTTAATAAATGGATAGAGACTTTTTTGTATTGGGTGCCCCTGGCGGGACCATTAGATTTAATAGATTCAATGGTTAGATGATGTGTTCTCTCGTTCTCTTTTTAAGGATGTTCTCTCTAGAACCTTGGCGTTATATAGGAGTATATATATACATGCAGCCACATTTTCTTTGTTGCTAGCTAGTTTAATTAATATGCAGCCACACATTACTTTACTCTATTAAATCGATATGCATAGTACATTCTCCCTATTTTCTTAATCATAATATCTAGTAATAACACCTATTTGTATTTACAAACTTTTTTTTGGCACAGGATCAAGTTTTAGTGGACTGGACAAAGACGCACAAAGCTATTGCTGAAACACCTGTACTATCACAAGGAAAGAGGAAATGTTGTTGGGCTTTTACGGGTGCTGGTGTTGTAAGCAATAACCACTCCATTGATAATCCATCAATAACAGATCAAGGAGAACTTCAGACTTCACCTCAAGATTTATCAGATTGGGTATATTCTTATAGTAAATTTAAACGCCGCAAAGTGGGGATAGAGGACAATGGCACCTATGGCGGTCACCCCAAGGCTGCATATACTTACATTAAGAACAAAGGTATTTCATTGTTAAAAAATTATGAGCTTGCACCGGCCTCTGATGATAAGAATATAGCAAGAACTTTTAATGACCGTATGTTTAACGCGATGATGAGAAATAGAGGAGAACGTATCTTTATTAAGGAATTCAAGCTCATACCTCGTTCAGAAAACTCTATGTATGATTTAGAGCTGCTGATGCAAGTTCTTCATAAAGGAGTCGTACATGCTTCTATGTACTATTGTAAGGGGTGTGAAATTTGTAGTGGATTTGACAAGTTCGACGGCAAAGGTGTTTATGATGAGGACCCTCATCCTCCCGGTCATAAATACGTCAAACATGGAGTAGTTGGTGTAGGTGCTGGTAACAGGTACAACAAAGATTATTTAAAGGTACGTAACTCACGGGGGCCTAAATGGGCAAAAAAAGGATATGCAAAAGTGCACCTTAAATTCTTTACTCGTATCTATCAGGTATTAGGGACAGAGAAAAAGAAGTGGATCAAAAGTGGTGAAGATTGGATTTTGACAGCAACAACTTGAGAACAAATTGTCCATCTTCATTCTCATCATATATCTATTCTTCACTTTTCTGGTGCTTTTTCAATATATATAGACATTATTAATCCGGCTGTTATAGTCGGGTTGATATATTAAGTAGTATCTGTGTCCAGTTTTGTTAAAGAAAAACAACATATATAGAAGCTGATACCTTCGTTTGTTTTCTGTTTTAGAGATTAACTCAAGAAATTTATCTATGAAGTTACCTTATTTTATGCATGCATTCATGTATATATTTTCAATTAAAAAATTATTCACTTTCCTTATATATAATACATGCACAAATCTAATATTTATATCTAGATATAAATGCCATGTGTGTCATATTATTATTGGTTCTTTTTAATTTTTTCAAATAAAAGTATGGCTTTCATTCACTACAAGAGGAAAGACCTATTGGGACAGAAAGTGAGTTGTTATTCTGTCATAAAGTTCAGAAATGACGGAATTATACGTTTTTGTCACAAACATACTTACGACGGACATATTTAGTCGTAAGTTTAATTTTATATTAATATATTTCACGTCCAACAATTTTTTTATTATTATATTTCGCGCCTCATCAATAATTTAGTATTTATTTTTCCCGCCCTTTTAATTTACGACGAACTTCATATCTAATCTGTCGTACTTTATTAAACGACGGACTATGCTTTCCAAAGTTTGAAAATAATTTATATTTTCTCTTTAAATTTATTTTCATTAAGTAATAATTTGTTTTTTCGTTTAAATTTTAATGAAAAATTCAAATTTTGGTATGAATTTTGCGACGGAGTTTTAGTTGTTTGTCAAAAGTTGTAATATTCGACAGATTCACTGAATTATTTTTTTAAATGATTTCATCGACGATCCAACCGTACGGATGTCACTATGCCACAAGTGAGCATACGCAACCCTTTTTACAAAGAGTTGCACAGAAAGCGTTTCGTTAGATAGAAGTTTTGGGTCTTTTGCAACTGAGCTGAATTGGTGTTGCGTTAGATATAGATTAGCGTTGCGTATTACCCACAGTGTTTCACATTATGCAACACTAACTGATGGCGTTGCGTTAGATAATTTTTTTATTTTTATAAATGGTGACGTGGCAGGAGTGGGACCCACATGTGATGACGTGGCATTTGCTTACGTGGCACATGTGGGACCCAGATTTGCTGACGTGGCAGAAGTGGGGCCCACCTTTGCTGACGTGGCATTTGCTGACGTGGCAAAAAACGTTGCATTAGATACCAATAGTGTTGCGTTTGCTCTTTGAAGTGTTGCATTAGATATATTCATATTTTTAAAAATAAATATGACGTGGCAGATGTGGGCCCCACAACTGCTGACGTGGCAGTGTGGGACCCACAAGGATGACGTGGCAGGAGGCCCATCATGCTGACGTGGCAATTGTGGGACCCACAATTGCTGACGTGGCAGAAGTGGGGCCCACCTTTGCTGACGTGGCATTTGCTGCCGTGGCAGAAAGCGTTGCAATAGATACCTGTAGTGTTGCATTTGTTGTTTGAAGTGTTGCATTAGATAAATTTATATTTTTTTTAAAAAAATGACGTGGCAGATGTGGGACCCACCACTGCTGAAGTGGCAGTGTGGGACCCACAAGGGTGACGTGTAATATCATTATATTAGATATATATTGACATCCGTACGGTTGGATCGTTCAAAAATATTTTTTTAAAAACAGAAATAATAATCTGTAACAAAACACTAGTTACGAGTCATATTGAAAATAGTAGTGATCTACTAAGATCTCCAATCAAATTAATTTTTTATTTTCTGAAACTTGGGGAATATCATTATATTAGATATATATTGCCATCCGTACGGTTGGATCGTTCAAAAATATTTTTTAAAAAATAGAAACAATAATCCGTAACAAAGCACTAGTTACGAGTCATATTGAAAATAGTAGTGATCTACTAAGATCTCCAATCAAATTAATTTTTCATTTTCTGAAACTTGGGGAATATCATTATATTAGATATATATTGCCATCCGTACGGTTGGATGGTTCAAAAATATTTTTTTAAAAATAGAAACAATAATCCGTAACAAAGCACTAGTTACGAGTCATATTGAAAATAGTAGTGATCTACTAAGATCTCCAATCAAATTAATTTTTTATTTTCTGAAACTTGGGGAATATCATTATATTGGATATATATCGACATCCGTACGGTTGGATCGTTCAAAAATATTTTTTTAAAATAGAAATAATAAATCGTAACAAAGCACTAGTTACGAGTCATATTGAAAATAGTAGTGATCTACTAAGATCTCCAATCAAATTATTTTTTTATTTTCTGAAACTTGGGGAATATCATTATATTAGATATATATTGCCATCCGTACGGTTGGATCGTTCAAAAATATTTTTGAAAAAATAGAAACAATAATCCGTAACAAAGCACTAGTTACGAGTCATATTGAAAATAGTAGTGATCTACTAAGATCTCCAATCAAATTAATTTTTTATTTTCTGAAACTTGGGGAATATCATTATATTAGATATATATTGACATCCGTACGGTTGGATCGTTCAAAAATATTTTTTAAAAAATAGAAATAATAATCCGTAACAAAGCACTAGTTACGAGTCATATTGAAAATAGTAGTGATCTACTAAGATCTCCAATCAAATTAGTTTTTTATTTTCTGAAACTTGGGGAATATCATTATATTAGATATATATTGCCATCCGTACGGTTGGATCGTTCAAAATTATTTTTAAAAAAAATAGAAACAATAATCTGTAACGAAGCACTAGTTACGAGTCATATTGAAAATAGTAGTGATCTACTAAGATCTCCAATCAAATTAATTTTTTATTTTATGAAACTTGGGGAATATCATTATATTAGATATATATTTACATCCGTACGGTTGGATCGTTCAAAAATATTTTTTAAAAAATAGAAATAATAATTCGTAACAAAGCACTAGTTACGAGTCGTATTGAAAATAGTAGTGATCTACTAATATCTCCAATCAAATTAATTTTTTATTTTATGAAACTTGGGGAATATCATTATATTAGATATATATTGCCATCCGTACGGTTGGATCGTTCAAATTTTTTTTAAAAAAAATAGAAACAATAATCCGTAACAAAGCACTAGTTACGAGTCATATTGAAAATAGTAGTGATCTACTAAGATCTCCAATCAAATTAATTTTTTATTTTCTGAAACTTGGGGAATATCATTATATTAGATATATATTACCATCCGTACGGTTGGATCGTTCAAAAATATTTTTTAAAAAATAGAAACAATAATCCGTAACAAAGCACTAGTTACGAGTCATATTGAAAATAGTAGTGATCTACTAAGATCTCCAATCAAATTAATTTTTTATTTTCTGAAACTTGGGGAATATCATTATATTAGATATATATTGACATCCGTACGGTTGGATCGTTCAAAAATATTTTTTAAAAAATAGAAATAATAATCCGTAATAAAGCACTAGTTACGAGTCGTATTGAAAATAGTAGTGATCTACTAACTAGTATTGATTTTGTTTTATAACGGTCAAAGTCGACCTTCATTTTAACTAGTCCTGTCCCGAATGATGAATCTATTTTTTTAAATTATTTTTTCGACGTTTCAATCGCATGGATGTCAAGATGTAACGATTTTAGTGTCACGGTAATTTTTCAAAAAAATTCCTACACGTACTTGGTTTGGTTTTATAACGTTCAAACCGGTCAAAGTCGACCTTCATTTTAACTAGTTTTGTCCCGAATGATGAATCTATTTTTTTAAATTATTTTTTCGACGTTCTAATCGCACGGATGTCAAGATATAACGATTTTAGTGATGTGGTAATTTTTCAAAAAATTTCTTATATTTATTTGGTTTGGTTTTTTAACGGTCAAAGCAGTCAAAGTCGACATTCCTTTTAACTAGTATTGTCCCGAAAGATGAATCTATTTTTTTAATTATTTTTTCGACGTTCAAATCGCACGGATATCAAGATATAACGATTTTAGTGATGTGGTAATTTTTTTAAAATTTCCTAGATTTTTTACAAGTATCCAATCATGTTCTTCATTTTGTAAAATTTTGTAAATTTAAAATAAAAAAATTAAAATCATATTATACAAAAAAATATAAGAAGCAATTTTTTTTTTGATAAAAAGGCAGTGAGTATACGTGGTCTTGCACATGTCCCCAGGTGAAAATTTTGGGCGGATATTGTTAAATATATATGAGTATAAGATCCTTGAAAGGACCTATCAGAGCTCTGGTGTTTGTGGAGGTCTCAAGTTCGAACCCCACCACCCCCAATATTCTCAATTTAATTTGGCACTATGGTATTGCTCCAAATATGGGCTCTTAGTGACCACTCTTACCTCATAGTGGGCTTGCGAGTGAGGGGGAATGTTAAATATATATGAGTGTAAGATCCTTGAAAGGACCTTCCCCAACACCTTAAGGTTTTAGATGAGTTGGTTACTTAACATATATTTTCCCCCCAAACGAAATAATTCACACAAACTTAAACTCTCCGCCTCCATCTCTCTCTTTCTCTCATCTCCCAATCTCTGTGTCATACACACACTCACAAACTTGCACACAACTCTCCTCCCTCCTTTCCTCATCTCACACACAACTCTCCTCCCTCTTTTCCTCATCTCCGTTGCTACAACACAACCACCACCGCCGACAACCTATCGACTACGGTAGTGCCTCCCTTCTCCGACCAACCAACACCCATAATCCATACATAATAATACTCCTCAAATCCTCCTTAATTTGTTCATACCATCAATTTCGACAACATCATCCTAAATCTAAATCCCCCAAATTATATATAAGCCCTAATTATACATATAATCTTCTCACAAGAATCCATAAACCCACCAATAAAAACCCATTAATTTCATCAATCTTGATAAATTTTAGTTTAAGGAAAAAAGGGTATATTTATATTGTAATAAAGATCAAATTTTTAATCTTCTTGGGACAATTTTGTATCAGATTATGTACAGATCTAGAGCTGTAATGGCTTGGATTGTATTTAAATTCGGTACAGCTCTAAGGGGTCTTGGCTCAATTATGATCTTGTTGGTTCTTGGAGTTGTGGGTGTTTCTTATTATGCTGTGGTTTTGTCTAATTACTTCCCAGCTTTGACTAATGGTGGTCTTGATTCCCTTGTTGCACTTGTTGTTTTGCTCTTGTTTCATGCTCTAGTGAGTCTTTTTTCTTGTAAGGTTTTGTTTTTTATGTTTCTTTGATGAAATAAATTTGTGGGTTTATGATCTTTTAGGTTATTTTTTCTTACTTGATCTTTACTGATTAATCACTTCTATGATTAAGTTTGTTTTTTCGAATGAAATCAAGTTAGAATTTTGTTGATGCTATGGAGTATCTTGTAAAATAATTTTTCAGTTGCTGCTTCTTCCAGGGGTTTATACTTTAGGAGTATATCTATAGGGTCATGCTCTTATTATTAATATGATAACTACAAACTCATCGTATATTCGGTTATTGATGATTCAGTGGTTCTGTTCAATTGCAGTCGAATGGCCAGTGATTTGTAGAGTAGTGTTTGTGTTTTGCTGTACGTAGTGGTAATTTGTGTAGTTTTTATAATTTCTATGAATATATTGGACCATGATCGCTTTTTGGTGTTGGTTTTAACTTTTGTTAAGACAGTTGTGTAGCTGGATTAGTTTGCTAGTTTCGATTTTTTTTAATATTCAATTTTCCGACTGTTATTTTGCCATTATAAGTTGTCGATTAACCTTCAATGCATATGGTTTTTGAATACTTGTAAAGAAGCATTTTTATAAAAGTTTCCAACTTTACAATGTGAATAACAAACAGATATATCAAAAAAATTTGGTGCCATTTGGGTGTAATCTTTAATTTAAAATCTAATATCCTGAGGTTTTTTTTTTGCTAAGCAATATCATGAGTTGTTGAATAATTTAAAGCTAGGTTTATTAATACGGTTTTTTTTGTCAGTTGGTGATGCTATTATGGAGTCACTTTTCTGTTGTTTTCACGGATCCGGGTGGTGTGCCTCCGAATTGGAAGCCAGCTGTAGATGAGGAGAACGGTGATGCCGACTTTATTGGCAGGATCTAAATTTAGTCAGTTAGCAGGTGAGCCATCAAACTCGAGGATTCGATATTGTCGGAAGTGCAAACAATTAAAACCGCCTCGCTGCCATCACTGTTCTGTTTGTAAGTTTGCTTTGTTAGAATATTACCGGTTACGTCGGAATTTGATGTGCTGCATGATCAGAATTTTTGTGATGGTTTGTGAAAACCATGTTCCTGATGTACTTGTATTTTTAAATTTATAGAATTCTAATATGCTATTGACATCTTATATGAAATTCGACAGACATTGTGCATAGGCAAATGGCCTGTGAGAAGGTGCTGGCTGCAATGCCGTAATTAATTAAATCTGAAAATGGATCAAAATAGAATGTTAAAAATGGGGGTTCCAGTACAGGACCAGGTTTTTCAAGAAGTTCAATCAGAACAAGATCATCACCAGATCGGACAGCTTCTATGTATGCAGCTTCTGTGACTGCCAGAAATTATCTCGTGAGGCCTGTGATCATGCTGCTCAGAGTGATAGGTTCCTGTTCAAACTGTTGTACAAGTCCTTTACCATGAGCAGCAACGCCTTCGAGAGGTCATGGATAGCAGTGTTTTAGAATTAGTATCAGTTACTTGGTTTTTAGTATATGTTGGTAAGATTTGTAATTTTTGGGATTAATGTATAAACAAAGTAGTCATTTCAATTTTTTTGTAAAAAAGTGTTGCATTTGACTCTATTTAGTGTTGCAATATTGTAGATTTAGCGTTGCAATAAAAAAAATGATGTTGCATTTAAAATGAATGGTGTTGCCTAAAAGAAAAATTATTGTTGCATTAGCCTCAACTAGTGTTGCATTAGATAGTGGTCCCGACTGCTGACGTGGCATGTGGGCCCTATCGCTGACGTGGTATGTGGGCCCAGTGCTGATGTGGCACCTTGGTGGGCCCCACTGATGACGTGGCATGCCCCTCAATTTTTGACGTGGCACTTGTAGGCCCCACTAATGACATGTCAGCATGATGACGTGGCACCTTGCTTACATGTCAACATGCTGATGTGGCACCTTGCTTCCATGTCAGCATGCTGACATGGCTGAAACATCTTATGCAACCCCATGTAGTGTTGCGTTTGCATGCTTTTGGTGTTGCATAAGGCCTCTTATGTAATGCTTTTCGAAGTGTTGCAATAGCTTGGAAAAGCGTTGCATTAGGGGTCTTACGCAACGCCAGTATTGGTAACGCCCCAAAAGCGTTGCGTAAGACCTTACGCAACGCTTTTCAGTCCTTACGCAACTGAAAATGGGGGTTGCGTATGTGCTTTTATGGCGTAGTGTGTTAATGGATACTCATTCTAGTGTTGGGAAAAAAATAATCAAAAAATTAAAAGGCTCGGTTGTGCCGCATCTTACCAGAAACGTTTTAATTATGGTATAGCTTCTGGTAACGGGGCGCGTGTCAAATTCAATGAATAATATTTTAAAGTGATTTATTCGACGATCCAACCATACGGATGTTAATAGGTACTCATTATAGTGTTGAGAAAAAATAATCAAAAAATAAAATGGCTCGGTTGTGCCTCATCTTAAGAGAAACGATGTAATGGTACAGATTCCTTTTACGGGGCGCGTGCCAGATTCACTAAATGATTTTTTCGACGATCCAACCGTACGGATGTCAATAGGTACTCATTCTAGTGTTGGTGAAAAATCAAAAAAAAATAAAAAGGCTCGGTTGTGCCACATCTTAATAGAAATGTTGTGATGGTAAAGCTTCTAGAAACAAGGCGCGTTCCAAATTCAACGAATGATTTTTAAAATTATTTCTTTATTGATCCAACCGTACGGATGTTAATAGGTACTCATTCTAGTGTTGTGAAAAAATAATCAAAAAATAAAAAGGCTCGGTTGTGCCGCATCTTAACAGAAACGTTGTAATGGTAGAGTTTCTAGTAATGAGGCACGTGTCAGATTCACTGATTGATTTTTTGAAATGATTTTTTCGATGATCCTACCGTACGGATGTTATAGGTACTCATTCTAGCTTTGGGAAAAAATAATCAAAAATATAAAGGCTCGGTTATGCCGCATCTTAATAGAAACGTTGTAATGGTATAGATTCTGGTAACGGCGCACGTGCCAGATTCACTAAATGATTTTTTTTAATTATTTCTTTGATGATCCAACCGTACGGATGTTAAAAGGTACTCATTGTAGTGTTGGGAAAAAAATAATCAAAAAATAAAAAGGCTCGGTTGTGCCGCATCTTAACAGAAACGTTATAATGGTATAGATTCCTATAACGGGGCACATGCCAGATTCACTGAATGATTTTTTTAAAAATGATTTTTTGATGATCCAATCGTACGAATGTTAATAGGTACTCATTCTAGTGTTGGAAAAAAATAATCAAAAAATAAAAGGCTCGTTTGTGCCGCATCTTAACAGAAACGTTTTGATGGTAAATCTTCTGGTAACGGGGCGCGTGCCAAATTCACTGAATGATTTTTTAAAATTATTTTTTCGACGATTCAACCGTACGGATATTAAAAGGTACTCATTCTAGTGTTGTGAAAAAATAATCAAAAAATAAAAAGACTCGGTTGTGCTGCATCTTAACAGAAACGTTGTAATAGTACTGATTTCGGTAACGGGGCGCGTGCCAGATTTACTTATTGATTTTTCTAAATTAAATTATTTCTTCAACGATCCAACCATACGGATGTTGATAGGTACTCATTCTAGTGTTGGGAAAAAATAAGCAAAAAATAAAAGGTTGGGTTATAAAAATCGGGGTTCCCTCATTAGATTTAATTAGTTGGTAAACACTCTCTCGATTTTTGATTTTGATTATGTTCCATAAGAATAATACAAGTAAAATTTTAAAATCAATACAAATAAATATTAATCCTATAATGTAAATAGTGATTGGTGCGATATTTTATAATAATTACAAATTATTAGTAGTACTAATTATCTTAGGCTATTTCTTTGAAAAAAAAATCTTAAGTAAAGCCGAAAGGTTACTTGGCAATTTCATTAATTGTAATTGTGGGAAATTCAAAATTTTCAGAAAAATTGAATTGCCGGGCTATTTTTGTTCCTTTTTCGCTAAAACCTTGTACTAAGTTACTAACCTTATCTTCATTTCCAAACACACTCTCTCTCTATCTTTGTGCCGCTCTTCCATATGAAACTAGATCTATGTGTATAACCAACTATACATAACCAAATCGTTGCCAGGATTCGTTGGTTATGGCTTCTCTTCAATTCGTCTGCGATTTCAGTTTGGGTTTCATCAGGTAAATTGCTTATTCTCGATTTGAGCGTATATATATGTAAACACATTATATAGATACATACATTTTTTGTGTTTTTGTGTGAGATTGTTTAATTTGTTCCTTTTCTTTCCCCGAATTTGAGCATATATAACTTAACCTAACATAAATCAATGATGTAGATTAACCCAACAGTTGTTTTATGTGCCACTTCTAAAACAATTCTAGCTGTATCAGGTGAGATGAACACAAAAAGGCTTATCTGTAAAATCTGTTTATCCAAATGTATTAAGATATTATGATATTTATTGGACCTGAATTTCTGTAATATGTGCCCCTCTTTAGGCCCTGACTAACAGAGGGAATAAAGTTATAGAACCGGAAAAAGAAGCAGCAATGCTAGATGCATTTGCAAGTGAGTGTATTAACTTATATCTTTTCGAAGTTAATCTTCCAATTTAATTTTCTTTTTCAGAATTTGTATATTCTTAACAGTCATTTACCTTAATTGACCGATAACTTATGACTGAGACCAAATACGATTTTCATATGTGGGAACTTGAAGATATATACTGGATAACAACCGAACATCTAGCTAGTGAAGAGCATATGTAATCACCCTTTTCAGTTTCAGGGGCATCTTGTTCAGACACAACAGTAGTTGTATTTGTTCTAAACTTCGTGTTGCGTAATGAGGTATAAGAAATTGTCATGGTACACTGAGTTTATAACATCTATCTTTCTCTGTTACTCAAGTTCTTTCGAAACTTATGAGTAATGAGAGTATATATTGCATATCAGGTTTGTGGAGAAGATGCAGTACATACAGTTGCTGGGATAAGCAATGAAGGCCGTGAAACAGCATGGACATGGCTAAGGTATGTCACTCTAAGATTCATACGAGTTCAAAATTATCAGTATAAGCTCTTAAAATGTTATTAGGATTTGCATCTGGAATATGAACTGGTTAAATATGAATGATTAAGTATGGTACATTGGCACTCTCTTGTGTAGGTAAGAGTCTTATTGGCAAGTGCATTAGTAAGCTCTGTTTTTCCACTGTAACATATTGCATAATATCTTTCATAAATAAGAGAATTTGCATTATGCTGTGGCACTTAGGTATTTTGTTCTATTTATCTACTGATCAACTTTTGTAATCTGTAGCATGACAAAAAATTTATTGTTCGCATTTATAATTAATGATTTCAAGATAGGTATATTTTTTAGTAATACATTTTCATCTTTATTCTCATGTATGGGGTTTATTTTTCCTTGAACATTGACTATTTTGTTACATGAGGGAGTTTGTCTCCAAGGTACATTGCACCAGATGAAAATGCATTGTAGGGATGTGGCTTTGTCCGTATGCCATGCTCCTGATTATTTTCTTTAGCTAACAAAATCAATGCTTTCTTCTCAATGATCTACAGAGTTCATACCTAATCTCATGGTCAAAAGAAACTTGTACCAGAGTAGACAAAAGAGAAACTGCACCAAAGGATGTGCTATAGCTTTGGTCAATGCCGATGCTGGTGTATACATGAGGAGGATTGCACTAGTTAAATTAAAGTTTTAATTTGTTTTATGTATTGTAAACTTAAGATGAATTTCTATTGTAAATATGTGACATTTTTGGATCTCGTTTCATATATATCCTTGGTTCTATGTTCAATAAGGATTGTTTACTTTGATTGTTTATTTAGGATTAAAATTGTGTGTTTTAATGAAGCCTTAACCTTGAGCCTTTTGAGGTCCGGAATGATAAAAACAGTTGTGACATTTGTGTTACAATTTCTGAAAAATTAGTCACTTTGTGACAGATTTTGTCGTAATTTATGGGGATTATATGATATCTTGTGACAACTTATCTGTCATATATGCTAGAAAAATTTGCGACTGAAATGTTGGTCGTAAAAATTCTTGATTTTTCCTTTTTAATTATTTAATTCAAAATTTGGACCCACTTGCAACTAGCGACAGAATAAGAAAATGTAACATAATAAGAACTTTTGACGAGGGCATTTTCGAATGATTGTGTTTGTCATTGAAGGCAATTGTGACAGATTCTTTGTATGTGTGACATAGAACAACGGGCCACTCTAGCTAACGTATGAGCTACACCATTCACAACCTATGAATTACTCAATTAATTTGCACATCATCAAAGTGCTTACATAAATCACTACAATCTCAAACTATACTATGAAAATATGATACTCCTCGATTTCCTTTGAAAGTATCCACAAGAAGCTTCACATCAGTTTCAAAGATATACCGTTTGTAACCCAGATTTTTAACCCAAGAAAGTGCTTCTTTTAGCCCCACTGCTTTTACCTCTCTCGGTTGTAAACTTGCTTCAACCTCATGATTTCGTGCCCATACAAATCCTCCCTGCTCGTCCCTAATCACACTGCCTATCCCAATGGAATCAGTCCCCGGAAAGACAGCTGCATTATTGTTAACTTTTATCCATCCCTGTGGAGGAGGCTTACAGTGTCTAGCATTAGAACTGACAGACACCTTACTCTTTTGATACTCCTGTTGAGCTCTTTTCCATTCAGTAAATAACGCCATCGTTGTTGCTTGCACTCCATAAAGCTGATACATTGACCTTATCCCATACCCACTAGTTCCTAGGGTCCCACAGACTCCAACATACACTACAACAGAAATCAAGTCAAGCACCATTTTTCAACCGATGTCTATCAGAGAAATTTCCCGTTGTCTATTGAACCACCGTCTTTAGTACTATCACACACCAGTTTTTCACCGTTGTATAGATACTATCACTACAACGGGTAATAAAATCTTTGTATGAGATACTTCACTCAACGGAAACATCCCGTTAAAAAAAATTGACACACGATTTTCTAAATCGTTGTTGGATCGAGAAGATACAACACCTAACACACAACTATTTCTAAAATTTCTAGTGTTTCTTTATTCGAATAATTTATTGTACAACAGTTCACTAAGATGATAATGTTGTTCGAATGGGTTTGAACAACGGTTTTGTTTCTTTTAATGTGTTGTATTTGTTTTATTTACATAACTAGGACATGATGAAATACTTTATAGTGTGTGTTGTGTTTCCCTGTATTAGACAATGGTTTATGTACAAAAAAAATGATTTTAAATAATGGCCCCAACCAATTAATTAATGAATCAATAAATTTATCAATACAAAATTTTTTAATTGATCTACAATTAACTACACCATAGATTGCATATTGCAACGACAGGAAAACATTGCCTTAAGGCCTATATTCGTTGTTGCAGTAGAGTCTATGGCAATGAATTTGCAAAATTTGGTCGTTGCATCCGCTTGCCTTGCAATATGTCGATTTAGCAAAGTTTTTGATACCATACAACAACATATTTAAATCATTGCAATAAAATTCAGTAGCAACATTTTAGGCTCTATATATAGCAACAATTAAAAACTATTGCAGTAGCATAAGAAGGTAGTTAATTGACAGTTTAAGGCAATATTTCTGAGACGAATTGCAATGATTTTTTATAGATTAATGCAACATATTTTGACCCTATTGTAACATTTTTTCAAAAAAAAAAAATAGCAGGATCATGTTGAAAATACACTAAACCAGGCCATTTATAGCCACAATCCATACATCATTAATAAATATTTCATAAACCAGGGCAACTTAATGCCAAATATCCAACTACATATGTTTGTTCAAAGTCCAATAAAGTTACAATTCTTATACATCAAATTTCTCAACAATTATATTGGAAAACCAAAATAAAGTTAAAAACTATATATGCCGATTGCCTTTTCCATATATTTGTGCTTGGTGTTATTCCCAGATTACACACTTGTATAATTGTAGAGGGGGGGGGGGGGGGTTGAATACAATTCTTGATAGTTATAAATTTCTGATAAAAACCACAGAAATCTATAAGGAGATAATTGCTAAATGAGAAATAATTCACAAACACATAAAAAATCAGGTGGTTGAATGTACCACCTGAGACTTTTATTCGAAGAAAACTCTGTGATACAAATGTAGTACAACTTCTGTTTTTATAACTCTTTGCTTCTAAGGATATTCAAGAACCCTAAGCAAATATGTCTGTTTTCTTAGTTTCTAAAGAGTTGCTACACTTGGTTATATATCCCAAGTTTACAAGTACTACAGGAATAAGATAATATTAATCTAATCCAAGTTGACTTGCTACTCCACTCCAAATCCCCATGTAGCCGAAAGGTTGTCCTTGTGAACAGATATGTCCCCTGCACCTTTTTTGTATGTACTGTGTAAATGGAATGTTTCTTTCTTCTGTGTTTCCAAAGTATGGCTGCCATACTGCTTTTTATACCTACTATCAACCCATGTGATCTGTCAATCAAACATGTCCTTATCAACTGCTAATTTCCAGCTAGCATAGGAGAAAGTGTTAATGATTATCCGTTGATGTTGTGCACAATCATCCATTGATGGTAGTTTGAGCTGTATCCGTTGATAGAGTAGATTTGAGTTGTATCCGTTGATAGAGTCCAGTTCTCATCCGTTGATACACTTTCACTTAGACAGAATTACATAGCATAGCTTATTTACAATTGGCTACCCTATTCTGCCTATCCATTGATGGTCAACATGACTCTGAATAAAAACACTATCAACTGATAAATAGAGATATTGCAGTATGCTACAAAACCTCATCCGTTGATGAGCTACCTGTCAACGGATTGAATTATAATGTCTCATCCGTTGACAGTTACAAAACTTGACTTATACAATTTGATTGATTGTGAAGTTATCATCAAGTACAACATATTTCTAACAATCTCCCTCAATTTATACTTGATGGCAACAAAGCATAAATTTAGGACCTTGATGATAACAAAACATTTCTAAGAATATATATAGAACTGTGCAAAAATTGTATTAAGCTACAAAAATTAAAATACAGAAAGCTTTAAGAAACTTATCAGAGAGGTGCTCCTTTAGATTGAGCAAATTAATGATGTTTCCTCTCTCTTGTTGGCTGCACCCTTGACTTTCCTTCCTTGGCAGAGTTGGACTCAATTTGCACTTGGAGTTGCCTATAGAAGGCATCTTCTTCAACAACTTTTGGATTTAGCTTTAGTTGTAACCATCTTAGGTATTCAGAACTAGCCTTTGACAGTTGGTCTTCTAACCTGAAGAATCTCCTAGTGCCCTCTTCATCCCTGAACTCCATCATCCAAAAGGGTTGAATGTGGATTTTCTGTCCATTGTATGGGATCTTCATTTTCTTTGGTAGACTTGGGGGTGAGTTCCATTCTCACCTTATTTCTTCTATTCTGCTAATTATCTCCCTTCTAGCTGTCTCAGAGAACCCTGTGTATCTCTTGAATGCTGAGAACACTTTGGTCAATGTGTGATAATTCTCTCCAAGAACCTTCTGTAATGGCCATGTCCTCTGATTTCCTCCCTTGTAGACAAACACTAATCTCTCATGCAGATTCTTGTACTTGTCAATTCCTCTTACTTCTGACAGTTCATCCAAATATAGATTCATGCCAGAGTATTCTTCAATTTCTGCTGGATAGATAAAGTCTTCTTTGTTTTCCAAGATTGGCTGTTTGACAATAGCAGGTACCCTAGCAACTTGAAATGGTCCCTTTGAAAGTTGCTTCCTTGGAGCCCTTTTCTTCTGTTTTGGATTCAGCAAGAATGAAGGAACTTCAATTGAATCAAAATTCTTTGGTTCTTCTTTAGGCATTATGGGGTCACCATGAAAGTTCACAGATGGGTTGATTACTGTTGCAGATATAGATACTGATGAGCCAGTGGTTTCTTTTTCTAGAGAGGGTTCCGGAGAAAGAACCCTTTTGGTTTTAGCTTTCCTTCTTTTAGGTTTGGATTTGGGGACTTCCTCAGGTTCCCTCATCTCATCCTCTACCTCATCCATTAACTCCTGAGCCAGCCTGACCCTCTTTTCATCTGAGTTTTCATGTTGATTTTCTGTACTTGGATGAGCTTCCCTTTGGATTCTGGAGACTTCTTCTCTTTTAGCTTCCACAAATCTAGGATGGCTGTTGGATATATTTAGTACTTTTTCATTCCTTATAATTACAGCCATCCAATCTCTTACACTCTTATTTGTTTGCTTTTTGAACTCTATGATTGTTTTTCCCATTAGCTTTTCTTCATCATTCTTGGGAAATGGGTAGTCCAATTGAAGCTTGTTCTTCCCATTTTCCTTTGGTGGTGAGTAGGCTCTGGTTTTGATGGCTGGTTCAAATTCTTTGACATATGATGGCTCAGCATCATAGAATGTAGGAGCCACAATCTCTGGAGTGAGCACCTTCATGATTGTGGTTGATATTGTTGGAGCAGAAGATTGAGCATTAAGAAACAGAGATGATGCAATTGATTCATTGATCATCCTCTCTGTCCTTAGAATTCTTTCATTAGTCTCCTTGTTGATCTTTTCCAAAGCTTCTATTCTGGCTTGCCTTTCACCATTTGAGATTTCTTCTAAACTTTGAATCTCAGGCAAAGCCACTTGTTTCTTCACAGGGGAAGCCTTTATTTCAAAATTTGTTGGATTGACCACTACAATTGGCTGTTGTTCCCCCTCAATCTATGCTATCTTACTACTGGTAGCTTGAATTTGACCAGAAGATGTTGCAGCCTCTTCTTTGCTTGTTCCCATTTTCTCCCCCTTTTTGTTAACATCAAGGGTTGGTGGTGAAGCTGCAAGTAGCATTTCTAGTAGTTGAGTTTGTTGTGATTGGTTGGCAATGATAGTTCTCATTTGAGATTCCATACTATCCACTCTTGAGGAGAGAAACTGAACAGACTTAGCCAGGCTATCTTCTTTGAGAAGTTTGCTAGTAAGCACCTTCTGAGTGGTAGTAGGAGTTAGTGCCTCAATCCTGGCATCTAGTGCTATCTTCATATCTCTAATTGCATATTTGACCTCCTCCTGTTGTGTTCTTTGAATAATAGATTGCATCTTTTGTAATTTCAATGAGACCATAGCTTGCTCAAGAATAGTCTTTCTCTATGGTTCTGCAGTTTGGTGCTCAGCCTTAGCAGATTGATATAGCTTCATGATTTCCACATTGAGATCCCCAAGTTCAGTGGCATTGGAAAACATCCATTATGGAGTCTCCTCCTTATTGATTTCTTCACCATCTGAACTTTGACTGTCATCACTGCCAAACTATTCACTGTCAGCTTCTGAAGGCAGAGCTGTTAAAGCTTCTTTTGCTCTTTGTAGAGATTCTGAGGTGTGCACTAGTTTCATTGCCTCCCCTGCCTCCACATTGCCCTATTGTGCCATGACTTGAAAGGCAGAAACAGGATGAGTAAAGGTTTCAGGATCCAAAGGGATGGAGTCAATAATTGACTGATATTCTTGTCGAAATTCCATCTCTTTGGAAGCTTCATTAACCTCCATTAACTCACTTGCAATGGCTGAATCATCCTGCCTTATTTCTCCTGTAGTCTCTTCTCTCCTCTCATCTCTCTTTTCTTGCATCAGGGGCTCCCCCTGGCTCACACCTCTCACACCCTCACCTTCACCTACTAAGGTGGAACTCTCTTGCTCTCCTTTTGCCTTACCGGAAGAAATGGTCAGCCTCTCATTATTTTTCTCTCCTTTTGCCTGCTCACAAGGCAGCCTCTCACTCCCTTCCCTCATTCCTAAGAGTGTTTCAACTACTACAAACTCCTCTACAGTTGACATGGGAATGTCACATTTTGCAGTGGTAGAGAGAGTTGTCAACGGATAAAGTGTATCCGTTGATGTAGTAGTCATTGCTATCAACGGATGATTAGTTTTAGACACATCCGTTGATGGAGAATGTTAGGTCGAATACACAATAATCAATTAAATACTGTATGAGTAACTTAATAAGAACACACTGTTTAACACTTAAAAACTGTTTGGAATTAACAATTCCTCTCTCAGTGATGTAAATATCACAGAGAGCTGCTTAGGTTACAATCAATGAATTTCTCAATGTTCGATACCCTTCTAGGGTTAACCTAACTGTATTTATAAAACATACAGCTTCGTACAATCAGTAATTGATTCTCCTACAATTAAGCTATACAATTGATATCAATCACGATTGCTCCAGTCTTCCAAGTCAACTCAATCTCTTTGACAGCTTTCCAATCTTCAAAGATATTGCTTCCATATTTATCTTGTATCAATCTTCAAACACTGTTGACTCTTCAGACAATACCGCTACAGAGTTTAACAACCTCTGTTGCGCTTCCAGTCAGTGTTTAACTAAACTCTGACTTCTTCCAGCTAAACTCTGTTTTGTCACTTTAGCTTCCAAACACTGTTCTCATCAATCATTTCTAACAATCTCCCCCAACTTGTCCATTAGCAAAAATGTACAAGTTATACAGTAAATGATGATGTCAAAACAAATACAAAGTTTACAGTGTTTAACATACAAACAGAGTTTAAGCTATTACTTAACAATTTCTACAGAAAATAAGAAAATTCTTACAGACTTTAATTTCTAATCTCTTGAAGATCAGGCATTGTTCTGAGATAGTCTATAAGCAATCTTCTTTCAGTATTTTCAAGCTCTATCTGCATGGCTTCCTTGATTTCTCTCAACTGAGGATCATTCTCATCAGTTTGATAGATAGCAGCTCTAAGATCGTAGATTTTGTTTCTTCTCATTTCATTTCCCAGCCTGATGTATTTCACTTCCTCAGACTTCACATTAAAATCCAGAACAGTGACTCCAAGATCAGTCTTCAGCTTTGTAGTCCCCTTCTCCATTTCTATCAGATTTCCATTCCAATCTTTGTACTTAGGAACATACTTACTGTTGATTTTCATTTGTCTTCTTGCAAGGTTCTGAATCATCCTTTGTCTGAGCACATTTGCAACTGACTGAGCTCTTTGATTTCTCACTCTGAAAATATACAGGACATATTCAAGTTCTTCCCCGTATTTTAATTCAATATCCTTTTCAGAAACTTTAAATACTGTTCCATCAGCCATGAAATATAGCAAGAAATCCTTCTCCAAACTCTTCTGATATACAAGCTGTACTGACTCCAGTCTGTCTAAACTCTCTTGAGTGACACCACGACCTGGAACAGACAGTGAAGAAGAATCTCTAGGACCAACATATTGCCTTTTGTCTCTGTGTGAGCCTATGCCTTCTTTGTTGTATCCAACTTTACCAGATAAAGCTCTACCATCAGTAAAATCCATTGGAACTGTAGCTTCTAGCCTTGAATCATGAAGAACACCTTTTCCAAATGTTGATTTCAACTGAGAAGACAATAATGGTGTGGTCACAACTTGTGCAGCAACAGAGGTTGTGTCTTCATTTTTCTGTACAACATGTGTATCAACAGAGGTTGTAACAATACTTTTCAGCTTTTGCTTAGCTTCTGCATCTATTGGTTTTCTGAACACTTGCATCCTTTGATTTGTACCAACTGGTTCTTTGATTTGAATGCCTTTAAGAACAGGCTTTGCAACTTTAACAACTTTCACATTCTTCTTGACTTTTTCAGACTTTAGAGCCTTCAAACGCTTTTCTTGCAGACTCCTCTCTTCAGCTTTAGCATCTTCTATAGTAACTCCTTCTGCATTCTCTTCCATGAAAAGCTTAACAGCTAACTCCTCATCAGTCTTTGGATTTGAAATTAATTCCAAACTCTTGGTTTTTGAAGTACCTTGAGTTTCAGTGTTTATGCCAACAGACTGTGACTTAAGAGATTTGCCAGATCTCAGAGTTAGTGTCTCAGAGTTTAAAACCTTACTCTTATCACTTGCCCCTCCTTCTCCAGCATCATCCTTTTGAGACAGAGTTTGAGAAACTTTGCATTTAGACTTAGCAACTCTCTCCCCCTTTTTGACATCATCAGAAATAAGTATAGATGTAATAAGCTCCAAAGAATTAGCAATAGAATCAACCTTAGCAAACAAGGCAGTTTGATTCTCTTCAACCTTTCCTAGCCTGGCAAAGAGAGTATCTTGAACTTTAGACAGCTGTGCAGCTTTGATTTTAGACTCTCTTTCCATCTTCAGTTCTCTTGACTGTATCTCAGTCTTTAACAAAGCAATTTCTTGTTTTGTTTCAGCAAAATTTCCATCCAGAGTTTTGACTTGTACCACAGTTGCCTTTAAACATGATAAAATATCTGGATTTGAAATTTGCTTTGCAGTCTGATTAACAAAATCAGCTGCTCTCCCTTTTGGAAAAATACAGTCTTGTTTATACCAATTTACAGCAGATTTAGCAAGGTGTTCTACTTCAATTGCATGAGATGGACAAGGCTGATCAAAAGGTTTATGCTTATTATCTGTCTGTGCTGGTGCACTCAGAAAAGAATCAGAGTTTGCACTACTGTCAGATTCATCTTCAGCACTTGCATCTTTAGCTTGAGCATCTTTTAAAGAACCACTGTGCTGAGCAGTGTCAGCCACAATTTCTACAACAACTTCTGCAATCTTTTCAACATTCTCCTCATGTTGCACAGGCTCTGCAACAGAGTTTGCCTTTGTAGCCTCAACAGGCATAGATTCAGAATTTTCCTTAGTTGCCTGATCAACTTCATCACCTTTGTCTGGAATTGGAGAAGCAGTAGATATCAGTTCTGTGTGTGATGCTGCAGCTTCAGGAACATTAACTGCAGGCTCATCAGCTACACAAGGAGCTTCAGTATTAACAATAGGTGAGATAGGATCAAGAATTGACTCAAGAACATCATTCACTGGTGAAAAACCATCTCTGTGATCCTCTTCTACAGGCATATTATCCTCTGTAGGTACTTTAACATTGACAGCATCCTCTGCAGGTATTTCAACCTCTGCAGGTATTTCAACATTGACAGCCACAATATCCTCTGCAGGCATTTTAACCTCTGCAGGTATTTCAACATTCTCTGCAACCTCAACAGTAGGTGTTTGCTGTGAAACCACCTCTGGAGCTTCAACAACATTCTCATCATCTGATTCTGAAAGAATTAATCTTCTCTTCTTGACTTGAGGCACTACAATGTCCTCTTCTTCTTCACTAGAGCTCTCTTTAGGTGGTGAAAGTGAAGGTCTGTTTGCCTTTTGTTTCCTTCTTCTAGTATAAACAGCTCCAGGTAATGTCTGTTTAGCCTTTGAATGTTTAGTGTTTTGGGCGGTGTGTTTTTTTCTTTTTGGTTTGGATTTGGCTGTTTCAGTAGGTGCTGGCTCAGAGTTTAAGGTTTCAGTGTTTAAGGTTTCAGTGTTTAATGTTTCAGAGTTTAGTGGTGGAGAGTTTATTGTTGGAGAGTTTATTGGTGAAGAGTTTATGTGTTCTGATTGTGGTTGATGAGATGTAGTAGGTACAGTGGTTGTGGGTGTTGTAGGTGTTGGTTCAGAATGTATGGTTTCTAATGGTTCAGGCATTTGTTGTGGTGATTGAGAATCTTGAGGTTGGTTTACATAGTTCTGTAAGGCTAGTGGCATAAACATATCAGGTATGTGCTGTTTAGTAACATCTTTGTTTGTCAAATCAGAAAACATTCTTTTAGCAACTTGAAAAGCCTGAATCACATCAGCTTCATCAATTGGAATGTTAGGCACACAAGCAGTAAATAGCAGTTGACAAAAACGAGCAAAATAAACAGAAGTAGGCTCAGACAAACGCTCTCCCAAATTCATTAGCACTAGTCTACCAAAATCAAAATTACCTCCATACAGTAGAGCATGACCAATTTGGAGAGTGTCAAGTGGAAGTGCATCCCAGTTTGTTGTCTTCTTTCCAAAAGCCCTTGTAATGCAATCGAAAAAGAAGCTCCATTCCTTTCTCAAAAGTGGCCTTCTCAAAGACCCCAGCTTATTCAAATTGCCTGCACATCCAATTTGCTCCAACATTGTCCTTAAGCGATCATGACCAACAACACTATAAGAAGTGTGAGTCTCAAAATCCAGAACATCCCTAACCGTAGTTGGAGTAATGATATACTCTGATTCATCATGAGTGAAAGTGATTGTGGGAGTGCCAGACTCTTCTCCATCATCATATACAGAGTTTGTCCAGAAAGTAGCAATTTGTGAAGCATAGAGTGTTGCTGGTGCAGTTAAAGCTTTCCCTATTTCAGAATCTTTCAAGAAATTTTGGAACAAATGAAACGCCTCTGGAGCATTTGCATTCTCCAGTGGTGCTGCATAGTTGCTAGGAAGAAAAACTAATCCTGCTGCATCAAACGCTTTAGTTGCCATTAGTAAGATATGATACTAAGATATTCAGAGAAAAGATGTATGGTAAGTGTTTATCAAAATGTGAAGGAGAGTGTATGAGAATTTTGAAAGTGAATGAGTATGCAAGTAACTGTGAGTGGGTGAATATGAATCGATATGGAGTGAGAGAACGAGGACGATTAGAGTAAAATTAAAACTCAATCGTTTATTTAGTAAAAGCGCGTAACTGATTGTAGAGTAATGTGTGAGTGGGACACTATCATGGGACACGTGTCAAACAACCAATGGATCACTTAATAATTACCGCTGTCATTCCTATAATCACGACACTTTGACATATTGACACTAATTAACAGTTGTCAACTACCCCAATTACTCCAAAATAGTCAAATCATCTCAATGAAACTTTACCTTAGAGTACTTAACACAACTCAACAGAGTTTATCAATTTTCCAACTTTATCACTAACAATCCTTTCAAAAATTGCACATTTGTGAATATGAATGTGTGTGAAGCAGAGTTTATCAAAATCAATTTTTAGAGCATCTAATATTTCATAAAATCCATAACAAAAATCAATAAACACTGAATGCACAAACTCTCATATTAAACACTGATTGTTTGATGAATGCTAAACTCTGTAGTTACTGTAATACAGAAATCTGAAAACTTCTATTCCCTTTGATGTCCATGATTATCCAAGTAAGCACACAGTCTTTGAAGACAAAAAGATCAAGAGATAGAAATCAGAGCATCATTCAGTGAATAACAGTCATGAACTTGATAACCTCACAAACTCTCAAAGCACACAAGTGTTTAGGTGAAGTGTTTACACTCACATTCAATCAGAAATAGCAGATTCTACCATATGCTTGAATGTCCACCAATTCTACACTACTTTGAGTACATGTATTCACAAATCAAAAGGACTTTATTCAGGGTTGTAATGAGGTAAGATCAAACAGATGAAAAGAGATGATTTATTCATGAGTGAATTCAAGCTGAACATTTTAATAGACCAAAGTGTTCAGTCACAATATTAGTACATCTTTGTACAAGAACAGTATATATGCCCTTTTTTTATTATTATTATTTTATTTATTTATTTATTTATTTATTTTATTTAGCATATATACTGAGTGAACTTTTCTTTTCTTGAGAAACACTCATCTGCTTGATTTACAAAAGAAAATAACTGCTCTTAATACTTCAGAGTATAAGAAAAATAAGCAGTTAATTAGGCTCAAAGGGGTTTACTAAGGGTGGAATTTATGAACAGTGTTTATACAGTGTTTGAACAATGTTCAAAAGAATTTTGAACAGTGTTTAAAGAAATGGTAAATCCTATTGCCTTTATCATTTTCATGCACACACATATCATGTAGTCTCAAAATGGTTTAATACAAGTTCTAGAGAAACATACTTCCTGATGAATATCACACAACAATAAATACTGATTGATAGAAAATGTATCAATCACTGATTTGGCTCAAACTCTCACAGGGTGTAGACATGAATCTGAACTCACCAAACTAATCAATGACACATCTCAAGTTTTATGATTTTCACAAGTACAAACAAGGAATCATCAGGAACCATACTTTTGGAAACAGAATGTCACTTATCAGAGTTTAGAGTTCATCAATAACAAAAATTATTTATGAGAGGCAATGTACACAGTATTCATAAATTCAGAGTTTAGGACTAAATAAACTAAGAGATGCTATAAATATGAAATAGTATCATGCTGTGTTGATTTACTGCACAAAGTCTGATTAGATTACAGTAACTCAGAAAGAATCATGATTTAATTACTGAGAATCATGCTTCATACATTTTTCTTCATTGGTGTTTTCATTCAGACAAAAATCAATTCTGAATTTACTGAGTGTATCTAACATGTTAACAGTGTTTAACAGACAGACATGCTGACAGAGTTTAACAAGATTTAAACATAAGCATGCATAACAGAGTTTAATACTAAGGTTCACATAGCACTTAACAATTTGTATAACATGAGCAATAAGTTTTTGAGTCTAACCAACATCTCTAGTCAAAACTATAGACCATTCCTAGTTCATTTACCAGTCTTGTAAATGTAGCTTCACTCAATGGCTTGGTGAAGATATCTGCAAGTTGTTGTTCTGTAGACACAAAGTGAAGCTCAATGTTGCCTTCCTCTACATGCTCTCTGATGAAGTGATACCTTATGCTGATGTGCTTTGTCATTGAATGTTGCACTGGATTACCTGTCATTGCAATAGCACTTTGATTATCACAGTAAATAGGTATCTTGGTATACCTTAATCCATAATCCAGCAGTTGATTCTTCATCCATAAAATCTGTGCACAACAGCTACCAGCAGCAATATACTTTGCTTCAGCTGTAGATGTAGATATTGACTTCTGTTTCTTGCTGTACCAGGAAACAAGTCTGTCACCCAGAAATTGACAACTTCCACTGGTGCTTTTTCTGTCTATCTTACATCCTGCAAAGTCTGCATCTGAATAACCAAGCAGTTTAAACTCTGATTCTCTTGGATACCACAGCCCCAAAGTTATAGTGCCCTTGAGATACTTAAAAATCCTCTTTACTGCTGTTAAATGTGATTCTCTTGGATCTGCCTGGAACCTTGCACATAAACAAGTTGCATACATGATATCAGGTCTGCTAGCTGTTAAATAGAGTAGAGAACCAATCATTCCTCTGTAACATGTCATATCTACTGATGACCCTGCATCTTTGTCCAATTTTGTTGCAGTTGCCATGGGAGTTATTGCAGATGAACAGTCAAGCATACCAAATTTCTTGAGAAGGTTTCTGGTATATTTTGCTTGATTTATAAAAATTCCATTATCTGTTTGCTTCACCTGTAGGCCTAGAAAATAACTAAGCTCTCCCATCATACTCATTTGATATCTTGACTGCATGAGTTTGGCAAACTTCTTACAGAGTTTATCATTAGTAGATCCAAAAATGATGTCATCCACATATATCTGAACTAAAAGCAAATCACTACCAGATTGAAAGTAAAACAGAGTTTTGTCAATTGTACCTCTGTGAAACCCACTTTCTAGTAAAAATTTGGCAAGGGTTTCATACCATGCCCTTGGTGCCTGCTTAAGTCCATAGAGTGCCTTGTCTAACCTGTAGACATAGTCTGGATATTTTGGATCTACAAAACCTGGTGGTTGTTCCACAAACACTTCTTCTTCAAGTTTTCCATTCAAAAATGCACTTTTTACATCCATCTGAAACACTTTGAATTTCTTATGAGAGGCATATGCTAGAAAGATTCTGATTGCCTCCAATCTCGCCACTGGAGCAAATGTTTCATCATAGTCTATTCCTTCCTGTTGTGAATAGCCTTTTGCAACCAGTCTTGCCTTGTTCCTTGTGATAACACCCTCACTGTCAGTTTTATTTCTGAAAACCCATTTAGTACCAACAATGGATCTGTTCTTGGGCCTTGGTACAAGTGTCCACACTTCATTTCTCTCAAATTCATTTAGCTCTTCTTGCATTGCTGTTATCCAGTCAGCATCTTTAAGAGCTTCTTCCACTTTCTTTGGCTCGGATTGTGACAAGAATGCATGAAACAGACATTCATTTGTTGTTGCACTTCTTGTCCTTACTTTTGCATCTGGATCACCAATAATCAAATCAGGTGTGTGAGATTTAGTCCATTTTCTTACAGAAGGCAGATTGCTTCTTTCATCATGTGATCCTCCCCCTTGATCCATGCTCTCCTGATTTTCTTGGTGTCTCTCTTCAGTTTCTGATGCTCCCCCTGAATGTGACTGCTCAGAATTATCAACAGAGTTTGAATCAACAGAGTTTGATTCAGAATTATCAACTGAGTCACTTTCAGTGTTTGAATTATCACTTTGATGTGATTCTTCATGCTCCCCCTCAACTGGTTCTTCCCTTGTTTCTGATTGAAGAGTTTCTTCAGTATTTACCAGTAGAGGTTCAGAGTTTAGATCAACAGAGTTTGTCAGATCAGTCTGATCAGAGTTTACTTTTTCAGAGAATAAATCTTCATTTTCAAAGTGCAGTTGATCATGTTCATTTACATCTTCAAGTCCAGTTATTTTCTTGTCATCAAATGACACATGAATTGATTCCATGATCACTCTGGTTCTCAGATTATAAACTCTGAATGCCTTTGTTGACAGTGGATAGCCAACAAAAATTTCTTCATCTGCCTTTAGGTCAAACTTGGTCAACTGTTCAGGATGAGTCTTCAACACAAAGCATTTGCATCCAAAAATATGAAAATATTTTAGATTTGGCTTTTTCTTCTTCACCATTTCATATGGTGTTTTACCATGCTTGTTGATCAGTGTTGCATTTTGAGTAAAACAAGCAGTTTGAACTGCTTCTGCCCAGAAATATGTTGGTAATTTTGCTTCATCTAGCATGGTTCTGGCAGCTTCTATCAAGGTTCTGTTCTTCCTCTCCACTACACCATTTTGTTGTGGAGTGCCAGGTGCAGAAAACTCTTGTTTGATTCCTTTACTCTTGCAAAATTCTTCCATTGATGAATTCCTGAACTCAGTTCCATTGTCACTTCTGATTATCTTTACTTGATTTTCTGACCCTTTGTCCAGTTGTAATATATGTTCTGTCAGTGTTAATGCAGTTTCATCCTTCTTTGCAAGAAAATATACCCATGTGTACCTGGTATATTCATCAACAATGACTAGAGCATATTTCTTCTTTCCAAAAGACATCACATTCACTGGACCAAAAAGATCAACATGTAGGAGATGATAAGGATCAGCAATTGAAGACTCAGATTTGCTTTTGAAGGAGGCTTTTCTCTGTTTGGCCTTTTGAAAAGAATCACACAGGCCTTCTACATTCAACAAAGACTTTGGTAGACCTCTTACAAGATCATTCTTTATTAGCTCATTGATGTTGTTCAGGTTCAAATGTGAGAGTTTCTTGTGCCACTTCCAACTCTCTTCACTGGACATTCTTGTTGACAGACACACTGCTTTGCCATCAGTGTTTGTTGACAATTTTATTTCATAGATGTTATTGTGTCTGTTACCAACTAGAGCAACTTTCCCTGTAGATTTACTGATCACTTGACAATATTCAGGCTGAAAATCTACATGATATCCTCTGTCACAGATTTGACTCACAGATAGCAGATCATGCTTGAGTCCTGGAACCAGAGCTACATTTGTGATGATGACACTTCCAAGATTAATATTGCCATATCCCAGAGTATGTCCTATGTTGCCATCTCCATAGGAAACTTTTGGGCCAGCCTTCTCCTCAAACTCTGATAGCAGGGCTTTATTTCCTGTCATGTGTCCTGAACATCCACTGTCCACGACTAGGGTACTAACCCTGTTGCCCTGCAATCACAAACAATCACTGATTATTAGTTTTAAGGATCCAGACTTGCTTGGATCCTTTGGCTTTCTTAATTCTGTTAGCTTTTGCAGCGGAATTCACATTAACAGAGTTTAAGCTAACTTTTTCAGAGTTTACATTTGCAGAGTTTACTTTAACCCATTTCAAATTTGGCTTGGGTTCATAGTAATTATAGTAAACAGCATGATAATCTCTGCAAGTGTAAATCGAATGCCATGTACTACCACAGTGTTTACACAAAGTTTGTGGTCTAGTTCTCACATAATCATTATTTACTGCAGTTTTAGAGGGCAAAGAATTAATGTTCTTATTCTTACTGCAGAAACTAGCAAGATGATTAGCGCTACCATAATTAAAGCATGTTTTTCTAGGAGCTAATGAAGCAAGCATTGGCTTAATTCCTGATGTTATGCCTACCTTTCCATTTTTGTTTTTCCTAGGCATTCTCTGTTTGTTGACAGATTTTATCTCTTTAAGCTTATGCTTGAGTTGTTTATCTGTCATTGAACCAATGTTAACCTCTTTAACAAAAGTCTTAGCATATGATTCTTTAACAGCCTTTTTCTCAGCTTCAGTCTTAGGTCCACCTGTTCCCATAACATTACCTTCAGATGAACGATGTGGTCTAACTTTTACCAAATTTTCAAATCTAAGTTCATCTCCTTCAGAGTAACCTAGACCTACTGTATCTGACTGAAACACTTCTTGAGTATCTTTACCAGAGTGTGTCCAAGTTTTAATGATGTGTTTAGTATCCTCCAATTCAGATTCCAGTTGCTTATACTTACCTAGCAACTCCTGTTCAATAAACACTGCATCATCTCTCTATTTCTGAACTTTATTCATGTTCTCTAGCTGTTCCTCAACAAGTTTATTTCTATCTTTGAGTTGAGAACACTCATTTTTTATCCTCTCATTTTCTAAAGTCTGATCCCTATAACTGATATGCAAAACTTTAAGATAAATTCTCAATTCAGTTATATTATCAGTATTATAAGCATAGGTAGTTGGGGGTACCTTGAAATCATCATCTTCATTTTGAGTAGTAGCCATGAGTGCATAGTTGACTTCCTCATCTGAGTCTGAAGTGTCTGCCCAATCTCTGCCTTTGGTGTAGAGTGCTTTTTCAGTTTTACCCTTCTTGCACTCAGGAGCATAGTGACCCATCTCCTTACACTTGTAGCATTGAATCTCAGACTTATCTTTCTTACCAGATTTGAAGTCTTTTCCCTCAGATTTCTTGAAATTCTTCTTGTCAAACTTTGAGTAGTCCTTGGAGAATCTTTTTCCCTTCTTGAAGTTTTTGTATCCCATCTTCTTGAAGGTCTTTACCATCAATGCAGCCATTTGCATCATCTCTTCATCATCTTCAGAATCAGATGTTCCATCTGTGTTTGAGTCAACATCAGTGTTTGATGACTCACTCTCTGAGTGTATGACTAAAGCTTTTCCTTTTGCCTTTCTCCTTGATGCTTCCTTCTTTGATGGTTTCTCCTCAACCTTAAGAGCAACAGACTTTGACTTTCTACCTGATCTTTTGTTTCTCTGCTCCAATTCCAATTCATGGGTTTTGAGCATTCCATAAATTTCATCAATCTCTGTTTCACCAAGTTCATAATTATCTCTTATAGTGGTTGTTTTCACATCCCACTTTTCAGGTAGAGAAAGAAGAAACTTGAGATTTGAGTCTTCTAAATCATACTCTTTATTAACCAATGACAAATCATTGAGCAATTTACAGAATCTGTCAAATGTTTCTGTCATGGTTTCTTCAGACTTTGCCTCAAAATACTCATACTCCTGAGTGAGTATGTTTCTTCTGTTTTTCTTGATTGCAGGAGTTCCTTGACACCTAACCTCAAGTGCATCCCATATTTCCTTTGCAGTTGTGCAATTAATCACTTTATTAGACATAACATTGTCTAATGCACTATGAAGTAAATGCCTCACTTTTGCATCCTTTGCAATAGATGAAAGATCCTCAGCAGTTAGATCTTTCTTTTCTTTTGGAATGACCTTTGATTCCTCACCAGCAGCAGCAGCAGATAACTTTGTAGGTTTGTGAGGACCTTCATATATTCTATCAAGATATTCTGGATCTGTGGCTTCCAGAAACATGGTCATTTTTACCTTCCAGATTGCATACTCTGATGGCCTAAGTATAGGAACCCTTATTGTTTCATACCTACTAACAGTAGTAGGGACTTTCTCAGTTGGTGGAGGTATCTCTGCCATTGATTACTATTGTGTTTGGATCTTTAACTGTAATAAAGTAACAGATTAGGCTCTGATACCACTTGTTAGGTCGAATACACAATAATCAATTAAATACTGTATGAGTAACTTAATAAGAACACACTGTTTAACACTTAAAAACTGTTTGGAATTAACAATTCCTCTCTCAGTGATGTAAATATCACAGAGAGCTGCTTAGGTTACAATCAATGAATTTCTCAATGTTCGATACCCTTCTAGGGTTAACCTAACTGTATTTATAAAACATACAGCTTCGTACAATCAGTAATTGATTCTCCTACAATTAAGCTATACAATTGATATCAATCACGATTGCTCCAGTCTTCCAAGTCAACTCAATCTCTTTGACAGCTTTCCAATCTTCAAAGATATTGCTTCCATATTTATCTTGTATCAATCTTCAAACACTGTTGACTCTTCAGACAATACCGCTACAGAGTTTAACAACCTCTGTTGCGCTTCCAGTCAGTGTTTAACTAAACTCTGACTTCTTCCAGCTAAACTCTGTTTTGTCACTTTAGCTTCCAAACACTGTTCTCATCAATCATTTCTAACAGAGAAACACTTATCAACGGATGAAGGATATTCGTTGATGAAGGAGAAAGAGTATCCATTGAGGTGAAAACCAACACTGAATCTGTGGTGATTGATTTTAAGGAAGAGGCCACAGATAGTGTTGTGAATTCAGGAATGGAAGATTGATGGCCCAACAAATCATCTAAAAGATGATGACCACCAATTGTTGAGTGGGGCTTCTCCAAGAATTTTAAAGATGGAGAATCAGGAATTGATGTAGATATCATATCCACATCCAGAGATGGAGTTGGTGATGGTGGATCAAAATGTGTATCGATTTGAAGGTTAAGATCAAGGGGCTGTGATTCCACATTTATTGAAGTCACATCAAACTGAATTTGAGAAGGTACAGTTTGCTGTAATGTGTCTACACCCTGTGATTCCCCAATGGTTTTGGATTTTACTCTTCTACAATAGGTTTTTGAGTGAGAGCTAGCTGTGTCTCTTGCCCTTTTGTGCAGTGTTCCTGGAGTGGAACTTAAATCAGTAGTCACACCCTGTTGAGAGGATGTAACTAGAATTTGGCTTGAAGGTTCATTAACAGTCTTTTGAGAGACTGAAATGTTGGTTGCACCTGCCTCACCTTCCTTATCCTTAGGGCTTCTTTGATGTTCACCCTGTCCCTCACCACTCACTACCACCTTCACACTCCCCTCAAGAGTTTTGGTAGTTTTTGCAACAGGTGCTTTTTGAGAAACACCTAAGGTTTGTCTTTTAGATTGTGATTTTGAGACTTTGGATTTAGTCACTTGGGTAGGAGCCTGTTTGGTCACAGCCACAGACTCCATTGTGACACTAGAAGGAAAAGAAATTTGGCGGTTGGAGATAGGGGTTTCAGGGTTGGAAACAGTTACATGAACAATTGGTAGATATACCAATTGTACTTCTGCATTTAGATTCATTCGAATCAAGTCAATGATGACTCTCTTCTCCTGTACAAAACAACTGAACTTGCTATCCGGGTTAGAGAGGGATAGCTTATCCTCTGACACATGCAGGCCTAAGAGCATCAAAAATCTAGCAAAGTAGATATTTTTGCCCCTAGTTTCTTTCTTACCTAACTTAGCTGCTATTTCATACATTACTAGTGAGCCATAGTTAAAGTATTTATCAGTTAAAAGCATACAAAGCATCACTAGCATGGATTTAGTAACAGCATCAAAATTACTAATTTTACCAGAAAAAGTTTTAATGAAAGCATCACACAGATAACTCCATTCTTTAACCATACCCTTCCTAACAATCTTGCCTAAATTGTCTAAACTAGAAGCATATCCAATTGAGTTTAGTATGGTAACTATTTCAGCATCGGTTGGTAATGATGAACAATTATTTTCAGGTAATTTTAAGCATGCAGTAAGGACATCAGAATTAGCCACATAATTTTTACCCTTAAGAGAAAAAGAGATAGTTTCATCAGTACCATTAAATTCAGCCGATGTCCACATTTCCTCAATTACTTCATGGATGAGGGGTGTGGTGGTAGTCATAGCATATGACATCCTACAGTTCGTCACAAAATTCATCATGGTGTGATATACTTCTGGAGCGTTCACTGTATCAACAAAGGCCGCAAAATTGTTCTTCTCATAGGTAAACCCAGTGGAAGACATCATCTTAACAATAGGCGCCATTGAAGTGTTTGAACTTTTGTTGCAGAGAGTTTTAGTGAAGAGGATGCAGTTAACTTATGAGATTCTTGAAAATGAATAAAAGTGAGATGTGAGAGCACAAGATAGCCTTTTATATTTTCCAGGAATTAAAAATGAAATAATTAAAAGTAATTACTCCATTGGGCAAAAGTAACTGTCAGATACTAAATGAAAAGAAAAGACGTACAGCCGTGACTAAATATACACGTTTAACAACGGCTATAAAAAAAATATGTATATCAACGGATAAAGAATGGACGGTTGAGAAAACAGTTTATCCATCGACGACGTGGACAACCTGTTATCCGTTGACATACGAAAATCTAGTAATGTGTTTATACTACCAACGGATAAAAGGATATCCGTTGATAAGCAAATTTTGCCTTAAACAAAATTTCTGATAAAAATTTTCTGAGAATTTTTTAATTCTCAAGGAAATCAAAACACATTTCTAGCTGCAATACAGTATGACTAGATATCACTAGGAATTATGAAAAATTGAGGATACCTAGTTCACCTACCAACCTTGTGAATGAAGATTCATCAAGAGGCTTGGTGAAGATATCTGCAAGCTGCATTTCACTTGGAACAAAGTGCATTTCTACTGTACCATTCATCACATGCTCTCTAATGAAGTGGTATTTGATGTCAATATGCTTGGTTCTCGAATGTTGCACTGGATTCTCTGTGATGGCAATAGCACTAGTGTTGTCACAGAAAATTGGAATCTTCTCAACTTTTACACCATAGTCAATAAGTTGATTTTTCATCCAAAGAATCTGTGCACAACAACTTCCAGCTGCAATGTACTCAGCTTCAGCTGTAGAAGTGGAGACTGAGTTCTGTTTCTTACTAAACCATGACACAAGCCTGTTCCCTAGTAATTGACAGGAGCCTGTAGTACTTTTCCTATCAATTCTGCAACCTGCATAGTCTGCATCTGAATAGCCAATTAGATCAAAGCCAGAATCTCTTAGGTACCAAATGCCAAGGTTTGGTGTTCCCTTGAGATACCTGAAAATTCTCTTAATAGCAATCAAGTGAGACTCTCTAGGGTCAGCTTGAAATCTAGCACAAAGACAAGTGGAAAACATCATATGAGGTCTACTAGCTGTTAGATATAGAAGTGAGCCTACCATGCCTCTATAGCTTGAGATGTCCACAGATTTTTCCTTAGTATTCTGTTCAAGCTTAGTTGCAGTGGCCATAGGTGTTTTTGCAGAGGCACAATCCATTAAGTCAAATTTCTTTAAGAGATCATAAATATATTTTGTTTGACTTATGAAAATTCCCTCATTAACTTGCTTTACTTGTAAACCAAGAAAGTAAGTTACATAAGTTTGCATAAGTTTGGCAAACCTTTTGCAAAGCTTGGCAAACCTTTTGCAAAGCTTCTCATCTGTAGACCTAAAAATAATATCATCTACATAGATTTGAACAAGTATTGAAGAACCATTGACATTTCTATGAAATAAGGTTTTATCTACTGTACATCTAGTGAAGTGATTCTCCAAAAGAAATTGAGATAAAGTGTCATACCAGGCTCTTGGTGCTTGCTTCAAACCATAAGTGCTTTCAAGAGAAGATATACATATTCTGGAAATTCTGGATCTTCAAAGCCAGGAGGTTGATGGACATATACCTCTTCTTCCAGTTCCCCATTTAGAAAGGCACTTTGACATCCATCTGATAGACTTTGAAATTGGCATGTGCTGCATAGGCTAGGAAAATTCTAATTGCCTCAAGTCTTGCCACTGGAGCAAAAGTTTCATCAAAATCTATCCCTTCTTCACTACGCCATAAGTGAGCATACGCAACCCTTTTTACAAAGCGTTGCACAGAAAGCGTTTCGTTAGATAGAAGTTTTGGGTCTTTTGCAACTGAGCTGAATTGGTGTTGCGTTAGATATAGATTAGCGTTGCGTATTACCCACAGTGTTTCACATTATGCAACACTAACTGATGGCGTTGCGTTAGATAATTTTTTATTTTTATAAATGGTGACGTGGCAGGAGTGGGACCCACATGTGCTGACGTGGCATTTGCTGACGTGGCACATGTGGGACCCACATTTGCTGACGTGGTAGAAGTGAGGCCCACCTTTGCTGACGTGGCAAAAAACGTTGCATTAGATACCAGTAGTGTTGCGTTTACTCTTTGAAGTGTTGCGTTAGATATATTCATATTTTTTTTAAAAAATATGACGTGGCAGATGTGGGCCCCAAAACTGCTGACGTGGCAGTGTGGGACCCACAAGGGTGACGTGGCAGGTGGCCCATCATGCTGACGTGGCAATTGTGGGAACCACAATTGCTGACGTGGCAGAAGTGGGGCCCACCTTTGCTGACGTGGCATTTGCTGACGTGGCAGAAAGCGTTGCATTAGATACCTGTAGTGTTGCATTTGCTGTTTGAAGTGTTGCATTAGATAAATTTATATTTTTTTAAAAAAAATATGACGTGGTAGATGTGGGACCCACCACTGCTGACGTGGCAGTGTGGGACCCACAAGGGTGACGTGGCAAGAGGCCCATCATGCTGACGTGTCAATTGTGGGACCCACAATTGCTGACGTGGCAGAAGTGGGACCCACTAATGCTGGTGTGGTATTTGCTGACGTGGCAGAAGTGTTGCATTTGGTATCAGTAGTGTTGCATTTGCTGTTTGAAGTGTTGCATTAGAAACAATAATCCTTAACAAAGCACTAGTTACGAGTCATATTGAAAATAGTAGTGATCTACTAAGATATCCAATCAAATTAATTTTTTATTTTCTGAAACTTGGGGAATATCATAATATTACATATATATTGATATCCGTACGGTTGGATCGTTCAAAAATCTTTTTTAAAAAATAGAAACAATAATCCGTAACAAAGCACTAGTTACGAGTCATATTGAAAATAGTAGTGATCTACTAAGATCTCCAATCAAATTAATTTTTTATTTTCTGAAACTTGGGGAATATCATTATATTAGATATATATTGACATCCGTACGGTTGGATCGTTCAAAAATATTTTTTAAAAAATAGAAACAATAATCCGTAACAAAGCACTAGTTACGAGTCATATTGAAAATAGTAGTGATCTACTAAGATCTCCAATCAAATTAATTTTTTATTTTCTGAAACTTGGGGAATATCATTATATTAGATAGATATTGACATCCGTACGGTTGGATCGTTCAAAAATATTTTTTAAAAAATAGAAACAATAATCAGTAACAAAGCACTAGTTACGAGTCATATTGAAAATAGTAGTGATCTACTAAGATCTCCAATCAAATTAATTTTTTATTTTCTGAAACATGGGGAATATCATTATATTAGATATATATTGACATCCGTACGGTTGGATCATTCAAAAATATTTTTTTAAAAATAGAAACAATAATCCGTAACAAAGCACTAGTTACGAGTCAAATTGAAAATAGTAGTGATCTATTAAGATCTCCAATCAAATTAATTTTTTATTTTCTGAAACTTGGGGAATATCATTATATTAGATATATATTGACATCCGTACGGTTGGATCGTTCAGAAATATTTTTTAAAAAATAGAAACAATAATCCGTAACAAAGCACTAGTTACGAGTCAAATTGAAAATAGTAGTGATCTACTAAGATCTCCAATCAAATTAATTTTTTATTTTCTGAAACTTGGGGAATATCATTATATTAGATATATATTGACATCCGTACGGTTGGATCGTTCAAAAATAATTTTAAAAAATAGAAATAATAATTCGTAACAAAGCACTAGTTACGAGTCATATTGAAAATAGTAGTGATATACTAAGATCTCCAATCAAATTAATTTTTTATTTTATGAAACTTGGGGAATATCATTATATTAGATATATATTGACATCCGTACGGTTGGATCGTTCAAAAATATTTTTTAAAAAATAGAAACAATAATCCGTAACAAAGCACTAGTTACGAGTCAAATTGAAAATAGTTGTGATCTACTATGCTCTCCAATCAAATTAATTTTTTATTTTCTGAAACTTGGGGAATATCATTATATTAGATATATATTGACATCCGTACGGTTGGAGCGTTCAAAAATATTTTTTAAAAAATAGAAACAATAATCCGTAACAAAGCACTAGTTACGAGTCATATTGAAAATAGTAGTGATCTACTAAGATCTCCAATTAAATTAATTTTTTATTTTCTGAAACATGGGGAATATCATTATATTAGATATATATTGACATCCGTACGGTTGGATCGTTCAAAAATATTTTTTAAAAAATAGAAAAAATAATCCGTAACAAAGCACTAGTTACGAGTCATATTGAAAATAGTAGTGATTTACTAAGATCTCCAATCAAATTAATTTTTTATTTTATGAAACTTGGGGAATATCATTATATTAGATATATATTGACATCCGTACGGTTGGATTGTTCAAAAATATTTTTTAAAAAATAGAAACAATAATCCGTAACAAAGCACTATTTACAAGTCAAATTGAAAATAGTAATGATCTACTAAGATCTCCAATCAAATTAATTTTTTATTTTCTAAAACTTGGGGAATATCATTATATTAGATATATATTAACATCCGTATGGTTGTGATAAGTGGATTTTATATCCACTTGGAGCGTTCTATATCGGCTTAAATTGATTGTCTTGGACTCAAGTTTGTTGTAGTTTTGATGTGTTTTTGTTTAGTTGTGCAGGTTCATGAAATATCGATTAAGGTTGATGTTTTCGTCAATTTTGGAGTTGAATTCGAGCATAGGAATTAAGGATGGTGTATTTCCCTAAGCTACCATGAGGATTCATAAGTCAAGAATTGAAGAACGGGAAGTGGTAAAAGAATCAGAAGAGAAAACGGAGGAGAAATGAGCAAATTGTGGAAAATTCGGATTTCCGGGTAGGTTGCGCAGTCTTCACTGTTTTGGCCATATCTGGAGTTCTACAAGTCCGTTTGAGGCCCATAAGCTGTCCACGCGAAGCCTGGGAAATTTCTATAATTCTGAACAGGAGCTAGCCGCGCAGACTGCGCTGCTACCGCGCAGGGTGCGCCCGAACTCGCTGGAAATTGCTGAATTCTATCCTGTTTCCAATTAAATTGTATTTTTAGGTCTTTTCTTGTTGAAAAAGTATTCTAGGACCTATATAAACACATCAAACCCTTGTAACCACAATAGACACACGTTACGTAATATAACCTAGTTTTTGGAAGAGAGAAAAGGAGAAGGAATTCCTCCAAGCTAGTGACAAGCAAGGATTATTCTTGAACCTTTGTATTCTTCTATTGTGGGGATTTAATTCTAAACCTTATTACTTCTTCTCTATTTTTACTTGTTTATTTTAGAGTTATGTTTTCAATAGAACCCATGATGACAATTAGGTCAATTATGGGCTAATTCGTTATCATGGGGTTTTAATGGATTTTGCTATGGATTCTAGAAATTGAGTGTTTTTATGCCTTGGTGTGTGATTGAATGTATTGATTGCCTAGTATGTTTATGCTTATTCGTTATAAGTGCGTCGCGAACACTTGTAATTGTTTGTTTAATCCTAGTGAATGCGAAAGTGGATCTAGGGTTTAGAACAATTCATGCTAGCATAGGTTTTTGCATGTGAAGAACATGTATTAATTTGTGATGTAATTCTAACCGTCTTGCATCGACTATGTGGTTTAATGGGTGCTTGATTTTCAACCGGTATGTGTTCAATTGCTATAGACATATAGGGACTACACATATTTGGTGACTACTTGACTTCTATCATTTGTGGATGATCAGTAGGATGGTATATGCACAACGAAAGTTGGTGTGTATCAGTTTAGTGCATCTAATCAGTAATCAACTCTGTCACATGCTAGGCTAAAGGGCATAAGATTCTAGATGAAGTAGTAAATGAAATTGAAATCCCATGTTTGTTTATTATAAGTTAAAGTTAAGTTATTTCTTCGTAATTGGCTTAGTTGGTAATTAATCATTAGTTAAATCAAACCAATATTGTGATTGTCTTAGCAGTGAGTGTAAATCATAAGCTGGTGCATAAGTGAACATAACGAACAATTTGAGTCTCTGTGGGAACGAATCCTATTTACTCTATATTACTTGTTGACCACGTTCTCTTGCGTGAATAAGTGCGAACAAGTTTTTGGCGCCGCTGCCGGGGACTCGGTTCATTGTTTGTTTAGTTTATGATCTTGTCATCAGTTTGGGTTAAATTCACTGACTCGGACGTTTTTTTTTCTTTTTATTTGATGGATTATTGGGAGCAGGAATTCGTAATTGTTTGTGAGCTGTGTGCAGGTGGACATTACACTCATCAATGTGAGTATAACAGAAACCGGCCAAATTTCAGCTGGGACTACAATCAGAGTGGTATGGAGCAATTCCAATATCCATCCTACCCGCTCCAAAATCAGCAGTTTGAAGATGAGCCATACAATCCAGGGGGAATTCAGCAGCAACAGGGGCAACAATTTCAGCATCAGTATGCCCAAGTGCATCAACACTTTCAACCTCCTGAATTTCAGCAGCAGCAATTTCAGACTTGGTCTATCCAACAGTCGACCGAAGAAGCTGAATTAGAAGAATTGAGGTTGATGGCGAAAAGCAATGCATTGTCTCTCCAGAGAATAGGAGATCAGATTGGTCAAATTGCAAATGCATTACAAACATTGAATCATATTGCAAGTGACACAGAAGGCCTAGCTGTTGAGGAGGAGGACAAGAACCTTCTTATCAGTCTTGACTGGCCTTTCTTAGCCACGGGTGTGACCATGATCAAAGTTTAGGAAGGAGAGTCTGAGGGCAAAGATGGGGAAGAAGCAGAACATGAAGCTGATAAGGAAGCAGAGTCGGAGGCAAACCAATCAGAAAATTCAGAATGTCCAGAAAATTCGATTCTGAATAATCAGCCGCAACCACTTCCTTTGCAATCTCAAAATTTTGAAGAATCAGCCCAAGATCAAGAAAATTCCAAGGCTCAAGTGGCTATGCTATTTCCTTCGAAGGATGAAGAGTGTCTCAGTGTGGAAGATGATGAATTAGAAGAGCATGTTCAGTTGTTGAATGCCGCTCCGTTGCAATCTGACTTCGACCAGTTGGAGGCCAAAGAGGAAAAGAGCATCACTCCTGTTGACAAATCTACTCCGGAGAAGACTATAGAGATCGTCCAAATCGATTTTCCTCCTCCTTATCCACAAGGGCTTCAGAAGCAAACTCTAGCCATGAATTTACCGGCGGAGGATGAGGAGTGTTTTAGCTTGAAATTGGTTGATGCAGGGCAGAGTAAAAAGTATGACATGGAGAAGGAGAAGGCAAAGCATGGCCAACTGAGGATTACAGTGCCTTGGTTAATGGGGCTACGTATTCCACATAAGTTGCTTGGAGTGGAAGATCTCTGGAATTCTCAGGTGCGCCTTAAGCCATAAATTGAAGGAGCTCCCGAACTCGAGCTCAAAACATTGCTAGTTCACCTGGGGTATGTTTCTTGTAATTCAAATCCTTTGCTTGCTATTGTTATTGCTGCTAACTTTTCAGGTAGGCGGGAGAATGTTGTTAAGGGATCTTGTGAGGAGCGAAAACGGGTAAAGCTTGTCGTCAATGACGTTGCTCCGAAGAAGATCATTAAATGGCCTTGTAGAGATACGGTGTAGAAATTTTTCAAGAGGAAAATCGTGGCCAAGTCTAGCTAAAGACGTTAAAGAAAGGCGCTTCGTGGGAGGCAACCCATGATTTCTTGCTTTTGAATAAAACAACAGTTGTGTTGGAGCCTCCACGTCTATCCACCACCAGACACACCACCCGAGGAGGGTGGAGATGCCGGCGTGTAGGGGAGTATCTCTTGTACCCTTTTAATTTTACCTTCAATGAGGGCATTGAATATTTTAAGTTTGGGGATGATTTTGGGGATAGTAGTTGTATGTATTTGTGTATTTTGTGTTCATATAGGATATCATGTTGCATAGTAGTGATAGTTCATGCATGATTGTTATGTTCGTATTATCTACGTTTGTTCATATAGGACATTTTGTTTTATTTTCGTATACCATGTGAGTTTTCATTTAGTTGCATTTTCATGGCATGCATATTTCATGATCCCTTAGGACGAGCTGATTCTGATTGATAGGTGGATGTTGATTTGGGTGTGATGATGATGAGTAGAGGGTTGATTTATAGTTTCTATGAAATTGACTTGCATGTTACGGGAACAAAATTTATTACACAGTCTCATTGGGGTGCTTTTGGGCTAGGTTAGGGTCATGCCTGTGGGATGTTTTGAGATTTAATCACTTGTTTATATTTAGAATTTTCGTTATTCCCTTTATAGCGTAGGAACATTAAAGTCTAAGTTTGGGGGAAACCAGGAATTTTCATGCTAGTTGTTAATATGTGTCAATAAAGGCTAGGCGTCAAATGGCTAGTAGCCAGCTCATATTTATATGAGTAGTCTAGGGTTGGAAATGAGAAAGGCTCATTCCAGATTGCGGAAAAAAAAAAGAAAAAAAAAAGAAAAAAAAAAAGAAAAAAAAAAGAGTCATATAAATAATTTAAATGCAAAATTAACCAGAGTGAGCTCTTTAATACTCGAGTAATTAAGTCTGAGGGGACTTAGTCCTAGTGACCTAAGGCTTTATAGTCTGGGATCCACTGACCCAACACTCGCTACATGGGTATTATTGTATAAGCCTTTTGGGGTCTCATTCATTGCACGGTTAAATAAGCATGCGTATTGTATATGTAGTGTCGTAGTATAGTAATAAAGCATGAGTTTCTGTCTACCTTGGATGAGGGTGGAGGTGTTCCTCGGTTATGGAGTGTCTACAGTCTATTCTAGTTATAAACCTGTGATTGTCTTGACGGAAAGCATGTATGATTTTTGACCTAGTTCTGGGGGTATTTCTGATGAGCATTGCACACACGCACGTTTCTGTTCATGTATTGTTAGTATACGGGGACTTAGTCGAGCTCTGCTTGGATGTGTTACGTTCATTGAGATATTTGCTTGTTAGTTGGTTTTGGTGAGTTTGAAGGGGATCTTGCATTTTCATAGTAGTTGCATTCATGCATTGCATTGCATTGGATTTTGTGGGTACATTCGCTATAGGCCCTCACGAGACCTTACTCGTCCACTAGGGCTGCCTAGGGGTTTAAAGGGCTTGTTGCATATGCCAAATGCAACCGTGATCACCTACGGAAGTGGTACTAGTTAGTTAGTTAGTTTTTAATTGTTATGCTTGAGGACAAGCATCGGTTTAAGTTTGGGGGTGTGATAAGTGGATTTTATATCCACTTGGAGCGTTCTATATCGGCTTAAATTGATTGTCTTGGACTCAAGTTTGTTGTAGTTTTGATGTGTTTTTGTTTAGTTGTGCAGGTTCATGAAATATCGATTAAGGTTGATGTTTTCGTCAATTTTGGAGTTGAATTCGAGCATAGGAATTAAGGATGGTGTATTTCCCTAAGCTACCATGAGGATTCATAAGTCAAGAATTGAAGAACGGGAAGTGGTAAAAGAATCAGAAGAGAAAACGGAGGAGAAATGAGCAAATTGTGGAAAATTCGGATTTCCGGGTAGGTTGCGCAGTCTTCACTGTTTTGGCCATATCTGGAGTTCTACAAGTCCGTTTGAGGCCCATAAGCTGTCCACGCGAAGCCTGGGAAATTTTCTATAATTCTGAACAGGAGCTAGCCGCGCAGACTGCGCTGCTACCGCGCAGGGTGCGCCCGAACTCGCTGGAAATTGCTGAATTCTATCCTGTTTCGAATTAAATTGTATTTTTAGGTCTTTTCTTGTTGAAAAAGTATTCTAGGACCTATATAAACACATCAAACCCTTGTAACCACAATAGACACACGTTACGTAATATAACCTAGTTTTTGGAAGAGAGAAAAGGAGAAGGAATTCCTCCAAGCTAGTGACAAGCAAGGATTATTCTTGAACCTTTGTATTCTTCTATTGTGGGGATTTAATTCTAAACCTTATTACTTCTTCTCTATTTTTACTTGTTTATTTTAGAGTTATGTTTTCAATAGAACCCATGATGACAATTAGGTCAATTATGGGCTAATTCGTTATCATGGGGTTTTAATGGATTTTGCTATGGATTCTAGAAATTGAGTGTTTTTATGCCTTGGTGTGTGATTGAATGTATTGATTGCCTAGTATGTTTATGCTTATTCGTTATAAGTGCGTCGCGAACACTTGTAATTGTTTGTTTAATCCTAGTGAATGCGAAAGTGGATCTAGGGTTTAGAACAATTCATGCTAGCATAGGTTTTTGCATGTGAAGAACATGTATTAATTTGTGATGTAATTCTAACCGTCTTGCATCGACTATGTGGTTTAATGGGTGCTTGATTTTCAACCGGTATGTGTTCAATTGCTATAGACATATAGGGACTACACATATTTGGTGACTACTTGACTTCTATCATTTGTGGATGATCAGTAGGATGGTATATGCACAACGAAAGTTGGTGTGTATCAGTTTAGTGCATCTAATCAGTAATCAACTCTGTCACATGCTAGGCTAAAGGGCATAAGATTCTAGATGAAGTAGTAAATGAAATTGAAATCCCATGTTTGTTTATTATAAGTTAAAGTTAAGTTATTTCTTCGTAATTGGCTTAGTTGGTAATTAATCATTAGTTAAATCAAACCAATATTGTGATTGTCTTAGCAGTGAGTGTAAATCATAAGCTGGTGCATAAGTGAACATAACGAACAATTTGAGTCTCTGTGGGAACGAATCCTATTTACTCTATATTACTTGTTGACCACGTTCTCTTGCGTGAATAAGTGCGAACAAGTTTTTGGCGCCGCTGCCGGGGACTCGGTTCATTGTTTGTTTAGTTTATGATCTTGTCATCAGTTTGGGTTAAATTCACTGACTCGGACGTTTTTTTTTCTTTTTATTTGATGGATTATTGGGAGCAGGAATTCGTAATTGTTTGTGAGCTGTGTGCAGGTGGACATTACACTCATCAATGTGAGTATAACAGAAACCGGCCAAATTTCAGCTGGGACTACAATCAGAGTGGTATGGAGCAATTCCAATATCCATCCTACCCGCTTGTTACGACCAAACTCAACACGCAAGTGCACGTGATCTCAAGTAATACAGATAGCAAATAAGGTTCGTTCCTACAGGGACTCGTTGTATTGTTTAGCTAATTCACTCACTGTTGTATGATTATTATTCGATGCTAAGACAAATAACAAATTGGATTTGGTTTATCACTAAAATTATTCTAAGATTTAAAGCCAATTATCAACTACTTGAACTAAGAATTATATCGAATTACTTATGCAAATAAAACATGGGATTTTAACTTCATTAAACAATCCATCTATAGTCTCCAATTCTCTAGCCTTTTCATGTGATTTATTAATACCTGATTGAACACACAAAACTGATATAAACCAACTTTCGTTGCGCAAATACCATCCTAAGTCATATCCACAATCAAGATAGAAATCACTTAGTCTCCCAATTATGCTTAGTCCCTATATGTCTATAAAGATTGAAAACATAATGGTTGAAGTACAAGCATTCAATTGATCACATAGTCGTCATAAAACGGTTAGAGTTATGACACTAATTACGAATGATATTATCACGCATAAACCTATGCTAGCATGGCAAGTTCTAAACTCTTATATTCACTTTCGCTTCAACAAGAATTAACCCACAATTACAGGAGTTAGCTACTCTCCTATAACGAATTTAAACAACCATGATAGGATATCACATCAATCACACTATAGGCATCGAGAAAATTCAACAAATAAACTTCATGAATAAATCCGCTAAAACCCCATGACAACGAATTAGTTCATAATCAAACTAATCGTCACCATGGGTTCCACTGTAAACATGATAGTAATAAGTTCTAGAATACTAATAACGATAATAGAGTAATAAGGTTTAGAAACAAAGCCCAAAACGAGCATCCAAAGTATCGCCTAAAAAAAAGAACACATAGATAAGATGAAACTAGGTCTTCTTCGTAGCCGTCTCGTTGCTCTCCACAAGTGGTTAGGTCTTTTCTCCAATATCTCTGATGTCTCTCCTTGTTGTTATGTCTATTAGAAGTATATATAAGCCTCCGGTGGACTGGGCCTCAGAAATTAGCCAAAACCCAATCAGAAACACAACAGGAATGCTTCTCCAAAACTTAATCAAAAATAATCTGGAATGTTGCCCTTGAAACCACTTTAAAAAGATAGGAAATTTCGTTAGCTTCGCGTGGACTGTAAGAACGTCGAAAACGGACTCCTGGATCAAAAGTTATGGCCAAAACAAAAATCAGCTTTTTTTTCCCGAAATACCGGCGCCGCAGCGCCGGCTGATAGTACAAAAACGGCGCCGCCGCGCCAAGGTTACTGTTCATTTGCTGATTTTGCTCTATTTTCTTCGTTTTAACTCCGATTTTCATTCCGTTTCTTCCGGCACTCTCACAAATTGATGTACTATCATTCTTTAAGCTCAAAACCCACCAATTAAACATGGAAAACATCATCCCACATCCGACTCTTATTCCTGCACAAATTCACTACAAACACATCAAAAATACAACAAACTTGAGAATAAGGCAATCAATTTAAGCCGAATTAGAATGTTCCAAGTGGATATAAATCCACTTATCACACCCCCAAACTTAAACCGATGCTTGTCCTCAAGCATAAACACTTACAACTAACTAACTAACTAGTACCACTTCCGTAGGTGATCACGGTTGCATTTGGCATATGCAACAAGCCCTTTAAACCCCTAGGTAGCCCTAGTGGACGAGTAAGGTCTCGTGAGGGCCTATAGTGAATGTACCCACAAAATCCATCTAATAATGCAACTAACAATGCAACTAACTATATGAATGCAACTATATGAAAATGCAACAATCCCCTTTAAACTGACCAAAACCAACTAGCAACCAGCTGCCTCAAAGAATGCAACTAAATCCGAATAGAGCTCGACTAAGCCCCCGTATACTAACAATACATGAACAGAAACGTGTGTGTGTGTGCAATGCTCATCAGAAATGCTCCCAACACTAGGTCAAAAACCATACCTATCCTTTGCCAAGACAATCACAGGTTTATAAACAGAATAGACTGTAGACACTTCATAACCTAGGAACACCACCATCCTTATTCAAGTTAACCAAGAATTCATGCTTTATTACTACGACACTAAATACTATATATACTACGCATGCTTATTTAACCGTGCAATGAGTGAGACCCCAAAAGGCTTATACAATAATACCCATGTAGCGAGTGTTAGGTCAGCAGGATCCCAGACTATAAAAGCCTTAGGTCACTAGGACTAAGTCCCCTCAGACTTAATAACTCGAGTATTAAAGAGCTCACTCTGGTTAATTTTGCATTTAACTTATTTACATGACTCTTTTTTTTTTTTCTTTTTCTTTCATTTTTTTTTTTCACTTTTTTTTCTTTTTTTTCATTTTTTTTTTTAATGTATGCAATCTGGAACGAGAATTCTCAATTCCAACCCTAGACTACTCATATAAAAATGAGCCGGCTACTAGCCGTTTGACGCCTAGCCATTATTGACACATATTAACAACTAGCATGAAATCCTTGGTTTCCCCCAAACTTAGACTTTAGAGTCCCTACGTTATCAAGGGAATAACGAAAATTCTAAATATAATCAAGTGATTAAATCTCAAAACAACCAAACAAGCATGACCTCAACCTAGCCCAAAAGCAAACAATGAGACTGTGTAAAGATTTTGTTTCTGAAGCATGTAAGTCAATTTCATAGAAACTATAAATCAGCCATCTACTCATCATCATCACACCCAAATCAACATCCACCTATCAATCAGAATCAGCTCGTCCTAAGGGATCATGAAATATGCATGCCATGAAAATGCAACTAAATGAAAACTCACATGGTATACGAAAATAAAACAAAATGTCCTATATGAACAAACGTAGATAATACGAACATAACAATCATGCATGAACTATCACTACTATGCAACATGATATCCTATATGACCACAAAATACAACAATACATACAACTACTATCCCCCAAATCACCCCCAAACTTAACATATTCAATGCCCTCATTGAATGGAAAATAAAGGGTACAAGAGATACTCCCCTACTCGCCGGCATCTCCACCCTCCTCGGGTGGTGTGTCTGGTGGTGGATAGACGTGGAGGCTCCAACACAACTGTTGTTTTATTCGAAAGCAAGAAATCATGGGTTGCCTCCCACGAAGCGCCTTTCTTTAACGTCTTTAGCTAGACTTGGCCACAATTTTCCTCTTGAAAATTTCTGCACCGTATCTCTATAAGGCCATTTAATGATCTTTTCTGGAGCGACATCTTCAACGACAAGCTTTACCCGTTTTCGCTCCTCACAAGATCTCTTAACAACATTCTCCCGCCTACCTGAAAAGTTAGCAGCAATAACAATAGCAAGCAAAGGATTTGAATTACAAGAAACATACCCCAGGTGAACTAGCAATGTTTTGAGCTCGAGTTCGGGAGCTCTTTCAATTGATGGCTTAAGGCGCACCTGAGAATTCCAGAGATCTTCCACTCCAAGCAACTTATGTGGAATACGTAGCCCCATTAACCAAGGCACTGAAATCCTCAGTTGGCCATGCTTTGCCTTCTCCTTCTCCGTGTCATACTTTTTACTCTGCCCTGCATCAACCAATTTCAAGCTAAAACACTCCTCATCCTCCACCGGCAAATTCATGGCTAGAGTTTGCTTCTGAAGCCCTTGTGGATATGGATGAGGAAAATCGATTTGGATGATCTCTGTAGTCTTCTCCGGAGTATATTTGTCAACAGGAGTGATACTCTTTTCCTCTTCGGCCTCCAGCTGGTCGAAGTCAGATTGCAACGGAGCGGCATTCAACAACTGAACATGCTCTTCTAATTCAACATCTTCCACACTGAGACACTCTTCATCCTTCGAAGGAAATAACATAGCCGCTTGAGCCTTGGAATTTTCTTGATCTTGGGCTGATTCTTCAAAATTTTCAGATTGCAAAGGAAGTGGTTGCGGCTGATTATTCAGAATCGAGTTTTCTGGACATTCTAAATTTTCTGATTGGTTTGCCTCCGACTCTGCTTCCTTATCAGCTTCATGTTCTGCTTCTTCCCCATCTTTGCCCTCAGACTCTCCTTCATGAACTACGATCATGGTCTCACCCGTGGCTAAGAAAGGCCAGTCAAGACTGATAGGAAGGTTCTTGTCCTCCTCTTCTATAGCTAGGCCTTCTGTGTCACTTGCAATATGATTCAATGTTTGTAATGCATTTGCAATTTGACCAATCTGATCTCCTATTCTCTGGAGAGACAATGCATTGCTTTTAGCCATCAACCTCAATTCTTCTAATTCAGCTTCTTCGGTCGACTGTTGGATAGACCAAGTCTGAAATTGCTGCTGCTGAAATTCAGGAGGTTGAAAGTGTTGATGCACTGGGGCATACTGATGCTGAAATTGTTGCCCCTGTTGCTGCTGAATTCCCCATGGATTGTATGGCTCATCTTCAAACTGCTGATTTTGGAGTGGGTAGGATGGATATTGGAATTGCTCCATACCACTCTGATTGTAGTCCCAGCTGAAATTTGGCCGGTTTCTGTTATACTCACATTGATGAGTGTAATGTCCACCTGCACACAGCTCACAAACAATTACGAATTCCTGCTCCCAATAATCCATCAAATAAAAAAAACGTCCGAGTCAGTGAATTTAACCCAATTGATGACAAGATCATAAACTAAACAAACAATGAACCGAGTCCCCGGCAGCGGCGCCAAAAACTTGTTACGACCAAACTCAACACGCAAGTGCACGTGATCTCAAGTAATACAGATAGCAAATAAGGTTCGTTCCTACAGGGACTCGTTGTATTGTTTAGCTAATTCACTCACTGTTGTATGATTATTATTCGATGCTAAGACAAATAACAAATTGGATTTGGTTTATCACTAAAATTATTCTAAGATTTAAAGCCAATTATCAACTACTTGAACTAAGAATTATATCGAATTACTTATGCAAATAAAACATGGGATTTTAACTTCATTAAACAATCCATCTATAGTCTCCAATTCTCTAGCCTTTTCATGTGATTTATTAATACCTGATTGAACACACAAAACTGATATAAACCAACTTTCGTTGCGCAAATACCATCCTAAGTCATATCCACAATCAAGATAGAAATCACTTAGTCTCCCAATTATGCTTAGTCCCTATATGTCTATAAAGATTGAAAACATAATGGTTGAAGTACAAGCATTCAATTGATCACATAGTCGTCATAAAACGGTTAGAGTTATGACACTAATTACGAATGATATTATCACGCATAAACCTATGCTAGCATGGCAAGTTCTAAACTCTTATATTCACTTTCGCTTCAACAAGAATTAACCCACAATTACAGGAGTTAGCTACTCTCCTATAACGAATTTAAACAACCATGATAGGATATCACATCAATCACACTATAGGCATCGAGAAAATTCAACAAATAAACTTCATGAATAAATCCGCTAAAACCCCATGACAACGAATTAGTTCATAATCAAACTAATCGTCACCATGGGTTCCACTGTAAACATGATAGTAATAAGTTCTAGAATACTAATAACGATAATAGAGTAATAAGGTTTAGAAACAAAGCCCAAAACGAGCATCCAAAGTATCGCCTAAAAAAAAGAACACATAGATAAGATGAAACTAGGTCTTCTTCGTAGCCGTCTCGTTGCTCTCCACAAGTGGTTAGGTCTTTTCTCCAATATCTCTGATGTCTCTCCTTGTTGTTATGTCTATTAGAAGTATATATAAGCCTCCGGTGGACTGGGCCTCAGAAATTAGCCAAAACCCAATCAGAAACACAACAGGAATGCTTCTCCAAAACTTAATCAAAAATAATCTGGAATGTTGCCCTTGAAACCACTTTAAAAAGATAGGAAATTTCGTTAGCTTCGCGTGGACTGTAAGAACGTCGAAAACGGACTCCTGGATCAAAAGTTATGGCCAAAACAAAAATCAGCTTTTTTTTCCCGAAATACCGGCGCCGCAGCGCCGGCTGATAGTACAAAAACGGCGCCGCCGCGCCAAGGTTACTGTTCATTTGCTGATTTTGCTCTATTTTCTTCGTTTTAACTCCGATTTTCATTCCGTTTCTTCCGGCACTCTCACAAATTGATGTACTATCATTCTTTAAGCTCAAAACCCACCAATTAAACATGGAAAACATCATCCCACATCCGACTCTTATTCCTGCACAAATTCACTACAAACACATCAAAAATACAACAAACTTGAGAATAAGGCAATCAATTTAAGCCGAATTAGAATGTTCCAAGTGGATATAAATCCACTTATCACCGCTCCAAAATCAGCAGTTTGAAGATGAGCCATACAATCCAGGGGGAATTCAGCAGCAACAGGGGCAACAATTTCAGCATCAGTATGCCCAAGTGCATCAACACTTTCAACCTCCTGAATTTCAGCAGCAGCAATTTCAGACTTGGTCTATCCAACAGTCGACCGAAGAAGCTGAATTAGAAGAATTGAGGTTGATGGCGAAAAGCAATGCATTGTCTCTCCAGAGAATAGGAGATCAGATTGGTCAAATTGCAAATGCATTACAAACATTGAATCATATTGCAAGTGACACAGAAGGCCTAGCTGTTGAGGAGGAGGACAAGAACCTTCTTATCAGTCTTGACTGGCCTTTCTTAGCCACGGGTGTGACCATGATCAAAGTTCAGGAAGGAGAGTCTGAGGGCAAAGATGGGGAAGAAGCAGAACATGAAGCTGATAAGGAAGCAGAGTCGGAGGCAAACCAATCAGAAAATTCAGAATGTCCAGAAAATTCGATTCTGAATAATCAGCCGCAACCACTTCCTTTGCAATCTCAAAATTTTGAAGAATCAGCCCAAGATCAAGAAAATTCCAAGGCTCAAGTGGCTATGCTATTTCCTTCGAAGGATGAAGAGTGTCTCAGTGTGGAAGATGATGAATTAGAAGAGCATGTTCAGTTGTTGAATGCCGCTCCGTTGCAATCTGACTTCGACCAGTTGGAGGCCAAAGAGGAAAAGAGCATCACTCCTGTTGACAAATCTACTCCGGAGAAGACTATAGAGATCGTCCAAATCGATTTTCCTCCTCCTTATCCACAAGGGCTTTAGAAGCAAACTCTAGCCATGAATTTACCGGCGGAGGATGAGGAGTGTTTTAGCTTGAAATTGGTTGATGCAGGGCAGAGTAAAAAGTATGACATGGAGAAGGAGAAGGCAAAGCATGGCCAACTGAGGATTACAGTGCCTTGGTTAATGGGGCTACGTATTCCACATAAGTTGCTTGGAGTGGAAGATCTCTGGAATTCTCAGGTGCGCCTTAAGCCATCAATTGAAGGAGCTCCCGAACTCGAGCTCAAAACATTGCTAGTTCACCTGGGGTATGTTTCTTGTAATTCAAATCCTTTGCTTGCTATTGTTATTGCTGCTAACTTTTCAGGTAGGCGGGAGAATGTTGTTAAGGGATCTTGTGAGGAGCGAAAACGGGTAAAGCTTGTCGTCAATGACGTTGCTCCGAAGAAGATCATTAAATGGCCTTTTAGAGATACGGTGCAGAAATTTTTCAAGAGGAAAATCGTGGCCAAGTCTAGCTAAAGACGTTAAAGAAAGGCGCTTCGTGGGAGGCAACCCATGATTTCTTGCTTTTGAATAAAACAACAGTTGTGTTGGAGCCTCCACGTCTATCCACCACCAGACACACCACCCGAGGAGGGTGGAGATGCCGGCGTGTAGGGGAGTATCTCTTGTACCCTTTTAATTTTACCTTCAATGAGGGCATTGAATATTTTAAGTTTGGGGGTGATTTTGGGGATAGTAGTTGTATGTATTTGTGTATTTTGTGTTCATATAGGATATCATGTTGCATAGTAGTGATAGTTCATGCATGATTGTTATGTTCGTATTATCTACGTTTGTTCATATAGGACATTTTGTTTTATTTTCGTATACCATGTGAGTTTTCATTTAGTTGCATTTTCATGGCATGCATATTTCATGATCCCTTAGGACGAGCTGATTCTGATTGATAGGTGGATGTTGATTTGGGTGTGATGATGATGAGTAGAGGGTTGATTTATAGTTTCTATGAAATTGACTTGCATGTTACGGGAACAAAATTTATTACACAGTCTCATTGGGGTGCTTTTGGGCTAGGTTAGGGTCATGCCTGTGGGATGTTTTGAGATTTAATCACTTGTTTATATTTAGAATTTTCGTTATTCCCTTTATAGCGTAGGAACATTAAAGTCTAAGTTTGGGGGAAACCAGGAATTTTCATGCTAGTTGTTAATATGTGTCAATAAAGGCTAGGCGTCAAATGGCTAGTAGCCAGCTCATATTTATATGAGTAGTCTAGGGTTGGAAATGAGAAAGGCTCATTTCAGATTGCGGGAAAAAAAAAAGAAAAAAAAAAGAAAAAAAAAAAAGAAAAAAAAAAGAGTCATATAAATAATTTAAATGCAAAATTAACCAGAGTGAGCTCTTTAATACTCGAGTAATTAAGTCTGAGGGGACTTAGTCCTAGTGACCTAAGGCTTTATAGTCTGGGATCCACTGACCCAACACTCGCTACATGGGTATTATTGTATAAGCCTTTTGGGGTCTCATTCATTGCACGGTTAAATAAGCATGCGTATTGTATATGTAGTGTCGTAGTATAGTAATAAAGCATGAGTTTCTGTCTACCTTGGATGAGGGTGGAGGTGTTCCTCGGTTATGGAGTGTCTACAGTCTATTCTAGTTATAAACCTGTGATTGTCTTGACGGAAAGCATGTATGATTTTTGACCTAGTTCTGGGGGTATTTCTGATGAGCATTGCACACACGCACGTTTCTGTTCATGTATTGTTAGTATACGGGGACTTAGTCGAGCTCTGCTTGGATGTGTTACGTTCATTGAGATATTTGCTTGTTAGTTGGTTTTGGTGAGTTTGAAGGGGATCTTGCATTTTCATAGTAGTTGCATTCATGCATTGCATTGCATTGGATTTTGTGGGTACATTCGCTATAGGCCCTCACGAGACCTTACTCGTCCACTAGGGCTGCCTAGGGGTTTAAAGGGCTTGTTGCATATGCCAAATGCAACCGTGATCACCTACGGAAGTGGTACTAGTTAGTTAGTTAGTTTTTAATTGTTATGCTTGAGGACAAGCATCGGTTTAAGTTTGGGGGTGTGATAAGTGGATTTTATATCCACTTGGAGCGTTCTATATCGGCTTAAATTGATTGTCTTGGACTCAAGTTTGTTGTAGTTTTGATGTGTTTTTGTTTAGTTGTGCAGGTTCATGAAATATCGATTAAGGTTGATGTTTTCGTCAATTTTGGAGTTGAATTCGAGCATAGGAATTAAGGATGGTGTATTTCCCTAAGCTACCATGAGGATTCATAAGTCAAGAATTGAAGAACGGGAAGTGGTAAAAGAATCAGAAGAGAAAACGGAGGAGAAATGAGCAAATTGTGGAAAATTCGGATTTCCGGGTAGGTTGCGCAGTCTTCACTGTTTTGGCCATATCTGGAGTTCTACAAGTCCGTTTGAGGCCCATAAGCTGTCCACGCGAAGCCTGGGAAATTTTCTATAATTCTGAACAGGAGCTAGCCGCGCAGACTGCGCTGCTACCGCGCAGGGTGCGCCCGAACTCGCTGGAAATTGCTGAATTCTATCCTGTTTCGAATTAAATTGTATTTTTAGGTCTTTTCTTGTTGAAAAAGTATTCTAGGACCTATATAAACACATCAAACCCTTGTAACCACAATAGACACACGTTACGTAATATAACCTAGTTTTTGGAAGAGAGAAAAGGAGAAGGAATTCCTCCAAGCTAGTGACAAGCAAGGATTATTCTTGAACCTTTGTATTCTTCTATTGTGGGGATTTAATTCTAAACCTTATTACTTCTTCTCTATTTTTACTTGTTTATTTTAGAGTTATGTTTTCAATAGAACCCATGATGACAATTAGGTCAATTATGGGCTAATTCGTTATCATGGGGTTTTAATGGATTTTGCTATGGATTCTAGAAATTGAGTGTTTTTATGCCTTGGTGTGTGATTGAATGTATTGATTGCCTAGTATGTTTATGCTTATTCGTTATAAGTGCGTCGCGAACACTTGTAATTGTTTGTTTAATCCTAGTGAATGCGAAAGTGGATCTAGGGTTTAGAACAATTCATGCTAGCATAGGTTTTTGCATGTGAAGAACATGTATTAATTTGTGATGTAATTCTAACCGTCTTGCATCGACTATGTGGTTTAATGGGTGCTTGATTTTCAACCGGTATGTGTTCAATTGCTATAGACATATAGGGACTACACATATTTGGTGACTACTTGACTTCTATCATTTGTGGATGATCAGTAGGATGGTATATGCACAACGAAAGTTGGTGTGTATCAGTTTAGTGCATCTAATCAGTAATCAACTCTGTCACATGCTAGGCTAAAGGGCATAAGATTCTAGATGAAGTAGTAAATGAAATTGAAATCCCATGTTTGTTTATTATAAGTTAAAGTTAAGTTATTTCTTCGTAATTGGCTTAGTTGGTAATTAATCATTAGTTAAATCAAACCAATATTGTGATTGTCTTAGCAGTGAGTGTAAATCATAAGCTGGTGCATAAGTGAACATAACGAACAATTTGAGTCTCTGTGGGAACGAATCCTATTTACTCTATATTACTTGTTGACCACGTTCTCTTGCGTGAATAAGTGCGAACAGGTTGGATCGTTCAAAAATCTTTTTTAAAAAATAGAAACAATAATCCGTAACAAAACACTAGTTACGAGTCATATTGAAAATAGTAGTGATCTACTAAGATCTCCAATCAAATTAATTTTTTATTTTCTCAAACTTGGGGAATATCATTATATTAGATATATATTGACATCCGTACGGTTGGATCGTTCAAAAATATTTTTAAAAAAATAGAAATAATAATCCGTAACAAAGCACTAGTTACGAGTCATATTGAAAATAGTAGTGATCTACTAAGATGAATCTATTTTTTTAAATTATTTTTTCGACGTTCCAATCACTCGAATGTCAAGATATATCGATTTTAGTGATGTGGTAATTTTTTAAAAAATTTCCTATATTTTTTTTGGTTTGGTTTAATAACGGTCAAACCGGTCAAAGTCGACATTCCTTTTTACTAATCTTGTCCCGAACGATGAATCTATTTTTTTAAATTATTTTTTCCACGTTCCAATCACACGGGTGTCAAGATATAACGATTTGTGTGATGTGGTAATTTTTTTAAAAAAATTCCCTATATTTATTTGGTTTGGTTTGGTTACGGTCAAACCGGTCAAAGTTGACCTTCCTTTTAACTAGTGTTTTCCCGAATGATGATTCCATTTTTTAAAATTATTTTTACGACGTTCAAATCGCACGGGTGTCAAGATATAACTAAATGTACATTTTTTCAATTTAAAATTTGATAAATAATAAATTTTAATTATGGAAAAAAATTGTATTTTACAATAAAAAAATGCAGTAAAAATACAACACACGTGACACACACAAGCAGTCCAGAATGAAAAACTGGGCGGGAAATTTCCCCCCTTAATTTCCCCTAAAAATTTCTAACTTCCCCCCAAACTTTACTCTCTACTCATTCCCTGCTCCACAATAGACTCGATTAATAAACTTTACTCTTTAGCCTTTACAGACCCTTATCTCTCCCACCTTTCACCTTTCATCCTTCACCCACCTTCTCTTCCTCTTTCGGGTTTTCTATTATAAAATTCCTTATTAGTATAAATCGATTCTATCAATATTAGATCGATTGATGTTTGAATTCGTTGGGTGGAATTAGAGGTTGGTTAAATCGTCTCTCTCGTTTCTGGCAAAGTCGATTAGAGGTAAAATAACTCATATCTCTCCTCTCTCACTCATCTCTCTGCACTCTCTTATCTCCCATTATATGTATCTATCATATGTACATATGTATTAATTTTCAATTAGGGCTCACAAGTTTATTCGATTATGTATGTATATGAAGTTAAAGGTTGTTATTCTCCCATTTTATGTATCTATCATTCTTATGTTGTTAATTTAGTTTTTATTTGTGTTACTTAGGACGTTACAATTGGATACTGGTAATCTTGTGGTCAGGTATGAGAACAAACAAACAGGCACTTATGTAAACTTCAATTTCACAACTAACGAGTACTGCTAATTATAGTATAATTGATATAACCGAGACCTTCATCTATAATGTTCCAGTTACAAACTTGTTATTTTGTTACATGCTTTGTGATGGCGGAACATTAAGTTGAAAGAAGTGGTCGCCATGTGAAGTAGATGTATCTAACATCGAAAGCTTGCATCTTACTGATTTTTTTTTAATATATGCAGGATATCTTTCTGAGGTGTCTTTAACCAGCCATCTTTCATCACTTATGATGGCAGAAAATGAACCATCTAAAAACCCTGCTGAGGTCGAAGCAGAAAGAACTTCAGATATTATCTCGAACACAAATCTCACCGCAGTCGACCATCAGCTTCCCCTTAAACAGACTTTAGCTGCAGTTCGTAATGCTTCTCAGGCTGCTGCACGCATACAATCCACTTTTCGTGCTCATTCTTTTAGAATGCGGGCAAGCAGCTTCTACTTCTGCTACTGATATTGGCGATGCATACAATTTCCTTTCACATGATGTTTATGGGCTTTCAGCTGCTTCAAAGCTGGCCTTTCGGAATACACGGGACAACAATGCTGCTGATTTATCGATCCAGAAGAAATATCGTGATTGGAAAGGTCGTAAAGACTTCCTGGCATATCGCAAAAAAGTAGTGAAGATACAGGTAACCTACTGTACTTCTAAATTCATAAATGTTTTCGTATGGGACAAATTTATTTTTTTCAGAAGGAGTTGAAATAAAACCTGATAACAATTGATTTGATAATTGATGATGAAGTATGATTCTTTTTAAGCTGTGGCTCTAACTAAGATGCAAGTTCTTTTGTCCTCACAATCACACAAGCTTTAACTAAGATGCAAATTCTTCTGTCCTCGCAATCACACATTACTACTACAGATAGGCTTCTAATAAGAATAATTGTATATTCATAGTGATGTCCCTGATGTAATCACCTTCAAAGTGCTCTTGCATACATTAAACAAAGCTATTCTGATTTTTAAGCTTTTGTTAATTTCTTATTTTCTCCCCAGTCCCCGCCTACCCCTTTTATACATTAACTTTCATCTAAAGCGTACTATAAGATCTGTACTGATCATACTTTGATTTTATGAAAGTATACTTTAATTTTTAACTTTTATACTTTTATTGTTTTGTTATTTTATGTATCTAAGTGATGAAAGCTTACCAATCAGAGGGGTAATATATTTATCTCTACATAGTCGTGCATTTCACAAGGGGAGAATGGGTGATTACCTTGGAAAAACTGTACAGGTCCAGCTGATGTTTGTGTCATTGAGCTTGGTGGCACAATTGGTTTGTCAATTCTTTAGAACATTTTATTTTTTTCTGATTTACTTGTCTAAAACCTGAAGTTCATGTATGCATGGGATATCAAATCAGTGCCATTTATAGAGGCCCTTGGACAGTTTTCTTACCGTGTTGGTAATTTACACCCAAGTTAATCATGCAGTCTGGGAAATTAGCGGCCACATGGTGTTAAAAAGGAAGGATGAGGCATCCCAGGAGAAGGCTTTGAGACTACTTGCCGAGGTATTCCTATCAGAAGAGAGGTTCAAAGAAGTGAAAGATATTGCAAAGAATATTGCAATGACTCAAGGCGGCTACACTTAGTATTTTTTTTTGTAGTTTTAACTTGCTAGTAGTAGAACTTGGTATATTTGTAAAACTGTTATGTAGTTTTTTTGGCTGCATTATTTATGACTTTTGAAGTTGTTGGCTTGTTGGAAAAGATGGTTTTATGTATAAACAAAGTAGTCATTTTCAAATTTTTTTGTAAAAAAGTGTTGCATTTTACTATATATGATGTTGCATTATGGTATATTTAGTGTTGCTAAAAATATTTTTGATGTTGCTTAAAAAAAAATTTAGTGTTGCATTAGACTCAAATAGCGTTGCGTTAGATAGTGGACCCCATTGCTGACGTGGCATGTGGGCCCTACTGCTGATGTGGCACGTGGGCCCCAGTGCTGATATGGCACCTTGGTGGGCCCCACTGCTGACGTGGCATGCCCCCAATTTATTACGTGGCACTTGTGGGCCCCACTAATGCCATGTCAGCATGCTGACGTGGCACCTTGCTTACATGTCAGCATGCTGACGTGGCTGAAACATCTTATGCAACCCCATGTAGTGTTGCGTTTGCATGCTTTTGGTGTTGCATAAGGCCTCTTATGCAATGCTTTTCGAAGTGTTGCAATAGCTTGGGAAAGCGTTGCATTAGGGGTCTTATGCAACGCCAGTATTGGCCGGTAACGCCCCTCTAGCATTGCGTAAGACCTTATGCTACGCTTTTCAGGCCTTACGCAACTGTATTTGGGGGTTGCGTATGTACGTTTATGGCGTAGTGCTTCTTGAGAATAGCCCTTTGCCACTAATCTAGCTTTATTCCTCACAATTATGCCATTTTCATCAGTCTTATTCTTGAGAACCCATTTGGTACCTATGACACCTCTATCATCAGGTTTGGGGGCACAAGCTTCCATACTTTATTTCTCTCAAATTGGTTTAGCTCTTCTTGCATTGCTAAGACCCAATCTGGATCTAGAAGGGCATCTTCCACTTTCTTAGGTTCCTCTTGAGACAGGAAACTACTGTATAGACATTCTTCTTGTGTGGCCCTCCTAGTTTGGACTCTTGAGTTTGAGTCACCAATGATTAACTCAAAAGGATGATCTCTGGTCCATTTTATTGAAGGTGGAAGGTTTGATCTAGATGAGGTTGCTTCATCTACATGAACATGATCTTGTTGATTGATTATTGAGTTTTGACTTTGAGAAACTCCCCCTGAGTTTGTTGTCCTTGCGGAATTATGAAGTTGACTGTTAACAGATGCATCATTTTGTCTATCAATGGATGCTCCATTTTGCCTGTCGATGGATGCATGAGAGTGCCTGTCAACGAATGCATCTGATGCTCCAGTATGACTGTCAACGGATGCTTCATTTCCAGTGTTAGCATCACTTCTAGTTGGTCCAACAACTCTAGGTGAATTTCTATGTCCATGATCTTCATTTTCCTCATCATCATTAATGTACATTCTACCTTCTACCTCATTCTCAAATCTCAATTCTTCATGGAAGCCTTCATCATTTAGACCTAGAATCTTTTGATCATCAAACACAACATGTACAGATTCCATAACAATGTTGATTCTTAGATTGTAGACTCTATAGGCTTTCCCTGCTCCATATCCAACAAAGATAGCTTCATCTGCCTTTGCTTCAAATTTGCCCAAGTTATCTCCATGATTTCTTATCACAAAACACTTACATCCAAAGACATGAAGAAAAGCTAACGTTGGTTTCTTGTTGGTGAATAACTGATAAGGAGTCATTCCTCTAGCTTGATTGACCAAGGAAATATTCTGAGTGAAACAAGCAGTGTTGACAGCTTCAGCCCAGAAATATGTTGGCAATCTTGATTCACTTAGCATTGTTCTAGCTGCTTCAATGAGAGTTCTGTTTTTCCTTTCAACAACCCCATTTTGTTGAGGTGTTCTAGTAGCAGAAAACTCATGGACAATTCCATTCTCTTCACAGAAAATCTTCATTGTGGAATTTTTGAATTCAGTACCATTGTCACTCCTGATTCTTTGAACTTTTACTTCAGAACCATTGTTTACTAGTCTGAGTTGATTGATGATGATTTCACTTGCACAATCATTGGAGTGCAGAAAGAAAGTCCATGTAAACTTAGAAAAATCATCTACAATCACCAGACAATATTTCTTCTTTGAAATGGACATGACATTTACTGGACCAAATAAGTCCATATGCAGCAGTTGAAGGGGCTTAACAATGGATGACTCTGTCTTGCTCTTAAAAGATGATTTCTTTTGTTTCCCTAATTGGCAGGCATCACACAATCCATCCTTGATGAACTCCAATTGAGGGATTACTCTAGCAAGATCCTTTCTTACCAAATCATTCATAACTTTAAAATTCAAATGTGACAGATTTTTATGCCATAGCCAACTCTCATCCTTGCTTGCTTTGCTGAAGAGACAAGTAATGGATTCTGAGCATACTGAGTTGAAGTCAGCTATGTAAACATTTCCTTTTCTAAAGCCTGTCAATACCACATTGTTGTTTTCCTTGTCAGAAACAACACAGGCTTCTTTATTAAACTTTACTTCATAGTCTTTGTCACAAATCTGACTGACACTCAGCAGATTGTGCTTCAAACCTTCAACTAAAGCCACTTCTTCAATGATGACATTGTCCTTTGAAATCAAGCCATATCCCTTAGTATATCCTTTGTTGTCATCTCCAAAGGTAATTCTAGGGCCAGCTGCCTCCTTGAACTCTGTGAGCAGGGTTGAATCTCCTGTCATATGCCTAGAACATCCACTGTCTAGGTACCATAGATTCCTTTTATTTCCCTGCACACATTCCAAAATACAAATCAAGTTGATTTTGGTACCCAAGCTTCCTTGGGTCCTTTCTTATTAGCCTTTGGTTTTGCACTCTTAGCAATCTTCACTTTAGATGTGGATGCTTGAGTGACAGGTTTTGACAGATGCTCATTTGCATAAATATTTGATGCATGCATTTGTGAAAAATTGGCATACATATTATCCATGCTAGGAATGCTCCATGACATTTGTGGCATATTCACAGATTGAAAATAGGGATTAGACACATATGGCATGTTCACATAAGGATTTGAAAAACTAGCATTCTGATACAAACCAGGCATTGCAGGCATACTTGGCATAGATTGAGGTACATGAACAGGAGTCCTCTTAACAGACTTGCAATTAGAAGATAGGTGATTGACACTATTGCAATTACCACAAGTTTTCCTAGGAGCAAACTTGTCAGGAGAATAATTATTTTTCTTGTTAATGCCTATATTACCATTTCTATTCTTTTTCTTTTTACCCTCAGTCTCTACCTTTTCATTAACTGATTTACCAACAGCCTTTTTGTCTAGTAAATCACCTGCCTTAGCCTTCTCACTTGATTTGGCTTGGCTACTTTCACCAGAAACAAAGTTCTTGGCTACTGGACCATACTGATTACTCAGTTTCTTGAGTTCCTTCTTACTAACAGACTTTTTGTTAGTCGACGGATACCTCTCATCCGTTGATGGTTCATTTGTCAACGGATGATCACTATCCGTTGATTCACAAATAGTCTCTAGATCCTCAAGGCAAGGTTCTAGCTCCTTTTTCTTTTGAGTCCAAGTATCCTTCACAAATGATTCTATTCCCTGGACTTCTATTATGTTTTGAGAGATATTCCTACAACTTTGAAATTTAACAATTATCCCTTGTTCTTTTTCAAGCTGGTCTCTTAAAATCAGTTCTCTCTTTAACACATCTTTAAGTTCACTTTTAGCATTATTGCAATCAACTCTCATTTTCTCAAATTCTAGAAATTGAGTTTCTAGAGCAGCATTTCTATCACTTAAGAACAGATTAGTCTCTTTAATCCTATTGTTCTCTTTAGTAAGTGATTTAAGAGTAACACTCAAGTGATATAGCTCAGTAGACATATCATCTATAACACTATTGCATTCCTCTTTGGTGAGCTCAGAGAGATTAGTAGAAAATACCTGATTGCTAGCTGAACTTGCTTCCTGCTCAGAATCAGCCATCAATGCAAGGTTGACAAACTCAGCATCATCATCAGAATGATTTCCATCAGCAGCCCAGTCATACTCTTGGGTCATGAATGCCTTTCCTTTCTGTCTGAGAAGATCAAAATATTTCTTCTTGTAGTCAACAATTTCAGTTGGCTTTCCCTTGTTCTCAGATCTAGGCTTCCTGCATTCACTTATCATGTGACCAGCAATTCCACAATTGTAGCATTTAATTTTGGATTTATCCACATAGTTGCTTGTGGAAAAATCCTTGTTAAATGGCTTAGCAACCCCAGAGTTTCTTCTGAATTTTAGCTTGGAGAATCTCCTAGATAGAAAGGCTAAATGCTCATCTATCTCATCCAATTCATCCTGCTGAAGGACACTCATTTCTTCAGACACCTTTTCCTTCCTTTTTCTTGATTCTGCTCTACCTTCACAAACCTCCATGTTTGGTGTAGATTTAGCAGCTTCAGTCCTCTTCTCCTCCTTCTGCTCCAAGTTGGCAATAAGTGCAACTGACCCACTTTTCTTCTGGGCCTTCTCAATTTCTTCATCCTGCTCCATTTCTAGTTCATATGTCTTTAAAGTTCCATAGAGCTTTTCAAGAGTAAATGATTTGTACTCTTGAGTGTTTCTTAAAGAAACAGTCATTGGCTTCCACTCTTTGGGCAGTGATCTCAGAAATTTGAGATTAGAATCTTTCACTTGGTAGATTCTTCCATACAGTTTCAAGCCATTCAGTAGCTTTTGAAATCTACTAAATGTGTCATTCAATGTTTCTCCATTCTTGAAATGGAAGTGCTCATACTGTTGGATCAGTAGTTGCATTTTGTTTTCCCTTACCTGTTCTGTTCCTTCACAAAGGCTTTGAACAATGTCCCATACTTCCTTGGAGGTAGTACAGTTGATAACATTGTCATCCATGTCTATTTCTAATCCATTAAACAGAATATTCATGGTCTTTTTATCTTTGTGTACTTCTGCAACATCCTCAGTCCTCCACTCAGAAACAGGTTTGGGAATGTAAGTGTCTGGTGCATCTGCAGCAAGACCTACTCTTGAAGCCGCCTTCATTGGAACATGAGGACCCTTCTCAATGCAATCTACAAAACCTTCATCAATAGACATGAGATGTAGATGCATTTTTACTTTCCAGTGAAAGTAATTTTCTCTATCAAGAACCGGTATCTTCACTCCATAATCCTTCTTAGACATGTTGGAAGTGTGTTGATCTTTAAACTTCAAATATGTTAGAAGCTTGCTCTGATACCAATTGTTATTCCCAGATTACACACTTGTATAATTGTAGAAGGGGGGGTTGAATACAATTCTTGATAGTTATAAATTTCTGATAAAAACCACAGAAATCTATAAGGAGATAATTGCTGAATGAGAAATAATTCACAAACACATAAAAAATCAGGTGGTTGAATGTACCACCTGAGACTTTTATTCGAAGAAAACTCTGTGATACAAATGTAGTACAACTTCTGTTTTTACAACTCTTTGCTTCTAAGGATATTCAAGAACCCTAAGCAAATATGTCTGTTTTTTTAGTTTCTAAAGAGTTGCTACACTTGGTTATATATCCCAAGTTTACAAGTACTACAGGAATAAGATAATATTAATCTAATCCAAGTTGACTTGCTACTCCACTCCAAATCCACATGTAGCCGAAAAGTTGTCCTTGTGAATAGATATGTCCCCTGCACCTTTTTTGTATGTATTGTGTAAATGGAATGTTTCTTTCTTCTGTGTTTCCAAAGTATGGCTGCCATACTGCTTTTTATACCTACTATCAACCCATGTGATCTGTCAGTCAAACCTGTCCTTATCAACTGCTAATTTCCAGCTAGCTGATAAGTGGAGTTTATATCCACTTGGAGCATTCTAAATCGGCTTAAATTGATTGTCTTGGACTCAAGTTTGTGGTAGTTTTGATGTGTTTTATTTAGTTGTGCAGATTTACAAGAATGTTGATGCTTCTATCGTTTTTGGAGAATAAATTAATTAAAATTCGGATTTCTGAGACGGTTGCGCAGTCTACACTGTTTTGGACATATCTGGAGTTCTAGAAGTCCGTTTTCAGCGATCTTACTGCCCACGCGAAGCCTGGGAGATTTTATACAACTTGAGATAGGATTCCCAGGAGGAAATTGCGCCGGGTAGGAGCAATTTGCGCGAAGAACAGACTGTTGGGCGCAAGTTGCCCCTGAAAAATTACAGTTTTTACTATTTTGGTCATATCTTGAGTTCTACAACTCCGTTTGAGGCCCGTAAGCAGTCCACGCGAAGATAACGGAATTCTCTATCATTCTAAAGTGGTCCAGATGTCCAATTACGTTTGGAACGTTCCAGAATATCTGAAGAAAAGTCAGCTACGAATTTCCCTTTAAATCAGAATCAGTTTAGGAAACGTATTTTGCAGAAATTCTATTATAATTCTGATCTGGTATTTTCTTGCTGGACAAGATGTCTAGAGCCTATATAAACACATCCAACCCTTGTAAATTGTATTAAGATCATTAGGATCATCATTAGGAGTAGAACCATTACATATCAATTACTTAGATTTATTTGTATATTTTCATACTTTGTTTTTATCATGGTTTCATCAGATCCCATGATGACGAGAGGTTCAATTATGAGCTAATCGTTGTCATGGGATTCTAACGGATTTATTTATGGAGTTTAGTATCTTGATGCTTTAAAGATCTGTGTGTGATGTATATCTTGATATCCTCGTATGGTTGTGATTCATGTGTTTAGATGCGTCATGAACATCTAATTTGTTAATCTCTTGTGAAGCGAGAGTGGATCTTGAGATTTAGAACTTGTCATGCTAGCATAGGATAGGTTGATGTTTTAACATCATGATTTGTGGCATAAATAGAGATATTATGCTGCCCTATGTGATCTATGTGGATAACTTGTTCTTCAACCGTTATGTTTTCAAATTCTATGGAGATATAGGGTCTAAGCATAATTGGTGTCTATTCATCTTCTATCTCTTTTGTGGATGTATGTTTAGTTTGGTATACGTATACTGAGAAGTAGCGTGTACTTGTTTCGTGTTATCCGATCAGATATCATAACCATTGCATATAGTGATTAAAGGCGTCAGATCTAAGCAAAGTATTTAATGAAGTTAGGATTCCATGTTTACTCTTGCAGACGTAATTAGATTTTAATTCTTGTTAGTTAGTTAATTCTTAGTTTTGTTAATTTGTGTCTTAGTTAATTTAGTTTAATAAACCCAAAATTGTTATTGTCTTAGCAGTGCATAATAACCATACATTGTTGCATAGGCATATTTACTGAATAGAACCATAACTTGATCCCTGTGGGAACGAATTTGGACTTAACCTTATATATTACTTGTGACCACGTACGCTTGCGTGATTTAGTGCAAACAAGTTTTTGGCGCCGCTGCCGGGGATCATTGGTGTTTTATTTTTGGTTTATGTGCTTGTCAATAGTGGTCGTTAGAGTTCACTAACTCGGATTTCTTTTTCTCACCTATCTTGTTTAGTTCGTTGGTGTTTCAGGTACTTGTTAGAGAGCGTTGACGTTGAAGATGGATTTTCTATCTTACTATGGAGTTCAGCAGGTGGTTAGTGTTTGTAAGCTATGTGCGGGCGCACATGAGACGTATCAGTGCTGGAGCAACCAAGGTGGTATTCAACAACCTCAGCAGCCTTATCAGCAGTATCAAGGTCAACAATATGGAGCACAGCCTTACTATCCTCAGAATATTCTGCAACAGCAGAACCAGAATTTTCTGCAGCAACATGACCCGTGGCAATCTCAACCTCTGAGTTATGAGGAACAACCATATTTTCAGTACCATCCTCAACAGTACCAGCAAGATGTTCCAGATATGTCATATTTCTATGGAAGTGAAGAGTTTCAACATCAGCAACCTACTCCTACTTTTCAGTTAGATGAGGTTGATGCTATGGAGGAGATTAGGATGCTTCTAAAGAGTACTGAGGAGTCTATCAATTCTATGAGGACACTAGCTGCTCAAGTTTTGAGTGCCTTGGAACAAGAGAATCAACAATTCATACTAGAGGCAACACCAGAAAATAATGGTGACTTGGAGCAAGGTACTACATGCGTAATTGAGGAAGACAAATTCCAAGAGGAGGTTAGTGTTCACAAGCCATGTGAGGAATTTGATCATGTTAGGATGGTGGATGATTTGGAAAGGGCACTATTTGGGACAGACACTGATGAACTGCAAAAATTTCAAGAATTGGTATGTGCGTACCAAGAGGTTGATGATCATGAGAAAGATGCAGGTCTTCTACTTGTCTTAAAGTGTGAAGATGGAGGTAGCGCATTAGAGCCAATGGAGGAAGTTTTCTTTGAAGAACCAAAGGCTTCAGAAACTTACATTTACCCTCCTCCATTATATTCAAGCGAAGCCCGTGAATGTGTGTTGTTCTATAAATTGACAGATTTTGGGTCAACAGATGAAGGAATTGGAATAAGACATATTTGTTATACGAATAGGCCAAGCGAGGAGAAGTGGCAGAAAGTGTGTCGCCGTGATGACGATGAAGTCTCACGAAGAGAGGATCAGGCCAACTATTATCATCCTTAATGGAGGCTTGGAAGTAACGTCAAGCTATTGACGTTAAAGAAGCGCTTCTTGGGAGGCAACCCAAGGTATGTTTTCTACTTTCCCTTGTATTTACTTCCATTCAATGAGGACATTGAATATTCTAAGTTTGGGGGTGGTTTGAGGGATAAGTAGTGTATATATATGTGATTGTTAGTCATTGTGTTCATGTAGGATTTCATGCTTTGCATATTAGTAGTAGTAAATTATGCACTTATGTTCGTGTTATCTACGTTTGTTTCATATAGGACATTCTGTTTTTATGTTCGTATATCATGTGAGTTCATAATAGTTGCATTTGCACCCATGCTTGATAGGAATTTTGTGTTGTTGACGCTTTTGATTGAGAAGTGATATGCTTTGTTCTTGTGCACACACATACACTAGTAAGTTGAAGCTAGTAGACTTATTGAATGTTGTGAGTAATTAGAAGGACATGAATATGTGCAAGATGATTTAGTTTGCATGCTTTGAATACAAGTAGGTGCGTTAGAGAGATTTTTGCTTGGGATTGAGTATGTTTTTCCACCAAGTGAGTTTTTGAGCCTTATTGCATATATTTGCAATTTATTCGTTTGCTTGAGTGTCCACGGATTGTTTGCATTGCTAGCAGTTGTTTGAGGTCTTTCTTAAAACGCATGACATTATTTGACGATTAAAATGATAAAGGCAATAGGAATAACCGCATATTTTCCCATATTACCACACCATGTTTACATGATCAATTAGTTAACCCGTTGAGCTTAATCCTATTTTTTCGGTGACATACCACATTACTTGCCTAGACCTTTTTCTTGTATTGGCCTTACATTAATTTGAACCCACATTGTCAAAGGCTAGTAGAGTGCTTAAGGGAGTAATAAGGTGTGTAAGGGGGGTTTATTGTTGGTCTTACTTTTGGGGGAAATATTGAAAATTGGGTTTGTTTATTTGATAGTCGGCATATGTAATAAATTCATGGGATCATTGTTATTGTGTATATTATTGTTTGTGATATATTTAGCTCTCGAAAAAAAAAGAAAAAAAAAGAGAAAAAAAAGAGAAAAAAAAGGAAAAAAAAAAGAAAAAAATTATATATTATGAGAGCATGTTTGTGTTTGTTGTAATCCTACTTTAGTCGACTAGTCGATTGTTTTTGTTGGAAGAAAAATAGAAAAATTATGTGGGGGAAATAGTGTGTTGTGTATGATTCATTATGATACTTACTAGCTTTTGACACTTCACCTGATTTGGCTTATTTGACATACCTTGTCCCTAGCCCCGATACAACCCAAATAAAGACCTTTTGATTATCGTCATTGATGTATGTTGTGTTAAGAGTTAGATTGATACCAAATGTCAAGCATGTTTATGATTTTGTTGGAATTGAGTGATACACTTACCCTTGTTCTTGAGTGAATATTCTTTTGTGAGTGGATTGTGAGTGTTTGCTTGTTTTTGCGTATGAGATCCCGAGTTTTGACTCAAAGATGTACTCTTGTAGGCTTAGCATGTTTACTAACTTATTCTTACACTTGACATGGGTTTGTGAGAACTTATGCATGTTCATTGAGTAGACTATGTGAATACTTGCACTTTCGACACCAAGACATTGCGTATTTACTTTGATTCTTAAGTTGATGTGGCATGAGAGGATTTGAAGGTATGGTAGATTAGATTAATTGCATTTTCATATTAGTTGCATTCATGCAGTGCATTGCATTAGGTTAAATGGATTTTGTGGGTACATTCGCTATAGGCCCTCACGAGACCTTACTCGTCCACTAGGGCTGCCTAGGGGTTTAAAGGGCTTGTTGCATATGCCAAATGCAACCGTGATCACCTACGGAAGTGATACTAGTTAGTTAGTTGTAATTGTTTATGCTTGAGGACAAGCATCGGTTTAAGTTTGGGGGTGTGATAAGTGGAGTTTATATCCACTTGGAGCATTCTAAATCGGCTTAAATTGATTGTCTTGGACTCAAGTTTGTGGTAGTTTTGATGTGTTTTATTTAGTTGTGCAGATTTACAAGAATGTTGATGCTTCTATCGTTTTTGGAGAATAAATTAATTAAAATTCGGATTTCTGAGACGGTTGCGCAGTCTACACTGTTTTGGACATATCTGGAGTTCTAGAAGTCCGTTTTCAGCGATCTTACTGCCCACGCGAAGCCTGGGAGATTTTATACAACTTGAGATAGGATTCCCAGGAGCAAATTGCGCCGGGTAGGAGCAATTTGCGCGAAGAACAGACTGTTGGGCGCAAGTTGCCCCTGAAAAATTACAGTTTTTACTATTTTGGCCATATCTTGAGTTCTACAACTCCGTTTGAGGCCCGTAAGCAGTCCACGCGAAGATAACGGAATTCTCTATCATTCTAAAGTGGTCCAGATGTCCAATTACGTTTGGAACGTTCCAGAATATCTGAAGAAAAGTCAGCTACGAATTTCCCTTTAAATCAGAATCAGTTTAGGAAACGTATTTTGCAGAAATTCTATTATAATTCTGATCTGGTATTTTCTTGCTGGACAAGATGTCTAGAGCCTATATAAACACATCCAACCCTTGTAAATTGTATTAAGATCATTAGGATCATCATTAGGAGTAGAACCATTACATATCAATTACTTAGATTTATTTGTATATTTTCATACTTTGTTTTTATCATGGTTTCATCAGATCCCATGATGACGAGAGGTTCAATTATGAGCTAATCGTTGTCATGGGATTCTAACGGATTTATTTATGGAGTTTAGTATCTTGATGCTTTAAAGATCTGTGTGTGATGTATATCTTGATATCCTCGTATGGTTGTGATTCATGTGTTTAGATGCGTCATGAACATCTAATTTGTTAATCTCTTGTGAAGCGAGAGTGGATCTTGAGATTTAGAACTTGTCATGCTAGCATAGGATAGGTTGATGTTTTAACATCATGATTTGTGGCATAAATAGAGATATTATGCTGCCCTATGTGATCTATGTGGATAACTTGTTCTTCAACCGTTATGTTTTCAAATTCTATGGAGATATAGGGTCTAAGCATAATTGGTGTCTATTCATCTTCTATCTCTTTTGTGGATGTATGTTTAGTTTGGTATACGTATACTGAGAAGTAGCGTGTACTTGTTTCGTGTTATCCGATCAGATATCATAACCATTGCATATAGTGATTAAAGGCGTCAGATCTAAGCAAAGTATTTAATGAAGTTAGGATTCCATGTTTACTCTTGCAGACGTAATTAGATTTTAATTCTTGTTAGTTAGTTAATTCTTAGTTTTGTTAATTTGTGTCTTAGTTAATTTAGTTTAATAAACCCAAAATTGTTATTGTCTTAGCAGTGCATAATAACCATACATTGTTGCATAGGCATATTTACTGAATAGAACCATAACTTGATCCCTGTGGGAACGAATTTGGACTTAACCTTATATATTACTTGTGACCACGTACGCTTGCGTGATTTAGTGCAAACACTAGCATAGGAGAAAGTGTTAATGATTATCCATTGATGTTGTGCACAATCATCCGTTGATGGAAGTTTGAGCTGTATCCGTTGATAGAGTAGATTTGAGTTGTATCCGTTGATAGAGTCCAGTTCTCATCCATTGATACACTTTCACTTAGACAGAATTACATAGCATAGCTTATTTACAATTGGCTACCCTATTCTGCCTATCCATTGATGGTCAACATGACTCTGAATAAAAACACTATCAACTGATAAATAGAGATATTGCAGTATGCTACAAAACCTCATCCGTTGATGAGCTACCTGTCAACGGATAGAATTATAATGTCTCATCCGTTGACAGTTACAAAACTTGACTTATACAATTTGATTGATTGTGAAGTTATCATCAAGTACAACATATTCCTAACACTTGGCTTTTGCCAATCAACAACGAGAAATCCGTGATGAGCCTAGAAAAAGTATTAGACCTTGTGTCCGACAATGCACATGCCTGCAAGTACAAAAAAACTAATTATAATATTGAAGACCAAAGAGTACAGAGTGCAAAAATCAAGAAATGTTTCTATTATTACCCCATTTGCCAAAATATTAATTAACCAAAAAAATTGCAAAGTGAAGGTGTATTATCTGGTCCACCAAATGAAGAACTGATTGTACAAGCTTAACTCCAGAAACTGTTGCTATAATTCCAGAAGAAGTTGAAGCAATCGAGGCAGGAGGTGAAGGAAGGCTGGTGACAGATGAAATCAGACCTATCGTTCAGGAGCTGGTGCCTATAGATCTGATTTCACCTGAGCTAGAAAATGAAACAATATAGTTTCTACCTATTTTTTGTTGGGATAGGGCTTGAATTCAAAGCATAATAAAGGCTAATTCCTACAAATCTGTAATACATAAAATTTGTGTCAATCTTTTCCTACATAATCATCACAACTAATAGTTTGATATTCCACCTGTTCCTAAAGTACTTCCAAAGTATTTCAAGATATCTCAATAATCAGAAACAAGATAAGCTGCACAAGTTTTATATACCTTTTGTCCCGATGAGTCTGACACATTCACTTTGATACCAATTTCTGAAGTCCACAGCTTCTGCAACCGAAAAATTTAAAAAAGATGATCTGATTGAAAAACAAAAAAAGAGAAAAAGAAAATAGTGAACCAAGTTTAGTGTTTCACCTGATTGTTTAGACACTGCATCTTTTTTACCCCTTGAAGAAGAGCGAACAAAAGCAGGTGATGCAAACTCGGATGTTCTATATATTACCCATCGACTTCTGTATGCTAACTGACGAACCACCAAGAACTCCTTTTACTGAAGAATTCTTCCCCCAACTACCCTGACTTGCCAGCTGAGGAAAATCTAACCCTGTATGAGTGAAATTTACAAGAAAATAATCACAAAAACAGTACACACATGACAGATGTACACGAATTATTAGTAAGCAAAACTTATGCTTTAATGTACCTCAAGTACTAAGACTCAGAGTTTCACATCTTCTGCTTCAATAGATGCTTTGCTAAGCCCCTGTAGCTGCTGTGAATTGTACAAGACTGCATGGTATTGACACAGGGAATGACCTTGCCTGGAACTAGATTTGGAAGTTGGAACTTCTTGCAATTTTGCAGTCTTACGAGTGTAGCAATTCTTGAATAAGAATAGTGAAATGATTATTTTTGATCCAGGAGGAATATGATGGAAAGCTGTATGTTTCACAATCAAGTGCCTAAAGATTTATGGATGCAAACTCCTTAGGGACAATAAGATGGCAAGCATGTTTACTTGCAATAACAAAACTCTTTCTTTTTTGGAGATGGAGGGATTAAAATTAACTACATAATACCGCTACATGTAAGAAAAAAGATACACGGATCCCAGGAAAAAGCAAAATAATAACAATATGAGTTAATTGCAAAAAGGTGGCTAGATTTTACACTCATTTTCAAAAAAATGGCCAGACTTTCAATTTTGCAAAATAGTGGCCAAACTTGCCTTTTTCCTTTCAAAAAAGCGGTTGAAGACGATTTTTAGCTTATTTGGCAGGGGTAAAATGGGAAAATATCCAAAAATTATCCAAAAAATTTCCAAATTAATATGTGTCACCATATGATTGGTTATATTCGTAATAATAATAATAATGCCCCCATGCATGCACATAAATTGACTAATTAAATATTGACAACTCATATTTGTGGATTTTTTGGTGAATTGATGTGCATACATGGGGGGCATTATTATTATTATTATTATTACGAATCTAACCAATCATATGGCGACACATATTAATTTGAGAATTTTTTTGGACAATTTTTGGGATTTATAGCATTTTTTCCCATTTTACCACTGCCAAAAAGCTGAAAATTGCATGCAGCCACCTTTTTGAAAGGAAAAAGGCAAGTCTGGCCACCATTTTGCAAAATTGAAAATCTGGCCACTTTTTTTTTGAAAATGAGTGTAAAATCTGGCCACAATTTTGAAGTTTACTCTAACAATATTTTCGTTGTGCATCGGCTAAAGGTATCACACACCTCCTTGTCTTTTTCAGAGAGGGTAGGCATTTCGATACGAACTTGACAGACATGGAGAGTGAACATCTACCCAGCCAACGTCGCTGAATTTTTTATCTTGCAAACCACTTCTTCACCTTTAACACTTTCAACCTGCTCAAGCCAGTTTACACAATTCATGAGGTCAAGCACAGATCACACAGAACAATGTATGAAAATGCGTGACAAAAAAATTGAATATAAATTGTTTAAACTTTAAACAGGAAAATTTGACAGAGAATGTTGTTCAAAAATACGATGGCAATACTTATAATCAACCTATCAAATAACACATATTTTAATCCCAAAAAGGTCATTAATTATGTCTCTCATGGAATTTGTTTCCTATGGTCCTACCTCTAGCCAAACAGAAGTAGTTTTGCTTCCTGTGAACAAATAGTGCCCAACAAATATAGTATCTCCTGTCTTCACAGCCTGCAAAATCATTCCAACACTCTAGTTAGTACATATGTAGGTCAAGAAACGAATCTATGCAACATCATCATGTACTTTAAATGGAACAACTCTATTTTTTCTACATATAAATAAACAGTTATATCTAGATAATTGTATACCCTCAGGACTGGAAAATTTATTAATTTATCGAGGTTAAAAATACTTTGTTCCTATTATGTCAGGACTGAGAGAATAGTTAACAATTTATTGAGGTTATTCAGCTATAGGAAGTTTATTTATTGAGGTTCAACTGTATGAGGATCAGTTTAACCATTTCATGATTATGACCGCTTAGAAATTAGAACGCATCACAAAGTTCACCTGTATTTGCATTTTTATTGGTGAGAAATTATTCCTCGTACATTTCATGTTAAACATCCTATTTTCAACTCCATATGATCCAAATTAAACTCCTAAACGGAATATAGGAGTAAAGTTGTTGGATAGAAAATAATGAATTTGTTTTAGTTAACGAGTACAACAGTACAAGGGTAATATTCAAAGCTGCAAAGACAGGATATATGCCGGGGGAGTATGATGACAATATATATATATATACTACAACGATGACAAGCTTCAACGTATGCAGGGGAAGTATGATGACAATCTATATACTGCAATGACAGCAATACATACACAAGGCATCACATAATAATTTTTTCCTTGCTACATAATATAGAACTTCGTAAGGCTATTTGTGAATTTGTGATGTTTATGGAAATGCAATACATTACCTTCATGTTTCTGGAAATGCAATACATTACCTGATAGGCCGCATCCAATTCGGATCGGACCCCACCCAGAACCACTCGAGAGACTTTAGTCCGGATTGGGCCGGACGTTGCAGACCCATGACCTAAGCCCAGTACACATGAAGGTATGACGGGACATGAGTCATGATTATGATCCTACATGACAGTGACAGGTAAGGGAATCCTAAGATGGGCACAGTCATGTCCCTATCGAGCCACGTGCTGACATGCTAAAGGCACACGCCACCACGAATATCACCTGGATACGTCGGAGTTATCGAAAAGGAACAAGTGTCCCGTTTACCTCGGATTCAACGCTCATGATTGCAGGTACTCACCCCTAAACCATAATCCTTGGCCTATAAATAGACCAGGAGACTAAGGTGTAGGGGTTACATTCTTTTTTACACACACTCATATACACACACCCTCCATAATTAGATACTCTAGTTCTTGTCTTTTATCCTCCAATGTCGTCGCTTGTTCTCACGCCGGAGGTGCCGCGGGTCCAAACCCACCTCCCGGCATTGTTTTGCAGAGTCCCAACCACCAGCTACACCGCTTTCCAGGCTTAATGACGGCGGAGGAAGCACCGGATCGGAATATAGAGTTATTATTGGCGCTAGAAGGAGGGGTGTCCTTTGGTCTCGGTGCCACAGGACTCGACGACATCAACAAACTCTTTAAAAAAAAAAGAGTCCGAGATCAAACTGTAAGATCTACAAAACCACTGTGAAACCTTTTGTAAAAATGTCTGCTATATGTGCGCATATTCGAAGTTATTTAGCTTCCCGAACCCAGATCTGTGATAAAGTTGCAATTTTTAGCTTTTGAACTTAGCTGAAATTTAGATCTGAATCGCTGGTTAAATACTCGTATCTGCCACCGTGTGATTTTATTTGAATATCGAGCCCGTACTCAAACTATCTCATACAGAGCCCAGTTTAGATTTGTTATAATTGTTGCTCTGTGAATCATCTTGCCTTGAAATTTCGAATCATGGTAAGGGGAAGCAAATCTACGCAAAGACCCAACACTCGGGCACGGGATCATGATACAACCCCAAACCCGACCTTAGTTCCGGCTGAGGTACCTCTAGTCGTACAGAGACCAGAGATCGGACCGGGCGATGCCCGAATTGACATTGAGGTCAATCAATCCAAATACACGGATGTGCCTCTAGCTAGAATGCACCTCCAAAATCTAACCCGGGAGGAGTTGGCCGAAGCAATCCGGGCATTTCGAACAACCCGGGCACCGCCACCTCCCGAACCAGAGCAGGCAGAAAACTCTCAGGGCTCCCAGCACTCCCATCGGTCCAGGATGTATGTCTTTGACCGGATTGGGAACAAAGGCAAAGAGAAACAAGCAGCTAATAAAGCTCAGACCAAAAACCAGGAAGCTGAGAAACTCAAAAAGCTAGCCGAACTAAAGGAACAAATCAGACAGGAGGAAGAAGCAAAACTTGAACTCAAAATCCAGAAAAGGATACAGGAAGAAGAGGACCGGGTCTTCAGGAGGTCCGGATCTAAAAGAATTCTGAGAGAAGTTAGTCCGGAGGTAATCTCAGACGAAGACAAACCCGAAGACAATTTGATGCAAATGATTCATGAGCTGCAAAAGAAAGTGGGGCAGGACTCCGGACTTGAAATAGAGGGGACTTTGACTCTATTTATCCGATCTCTAGAAGCTATCCCCAGACAAAAGAACCTGAAGCATTACAACTTCGACTCCTTCGACGGGCTGGGGGACCCAGAAGAGCATGTTAATTACTTTGAGCAGATTGCTCTCATCTACTACTACAACGACATAACCAAATGCAGATTCTTCGCGTCAACCTTAAAAGGAGGGGCTCAGAGGTGGTTCAGCCGAATCCCTTCCCGAAGCATTCACTCATGGAAAGAATTCTGTGAGTCCTTTCTAAAGAGGTTCAGAGCAAACCGGACTCATGAGTTACACATGTGCCATCTGGAGACTATCCGTCAAAATGATAATGAATCACTCGCAGATTATATGAAACGATTCCAGGAAGCGATAAACAAAGTCTCGCGCTTGGATGAGCGTGAAGCTCTTAGCATCTTCCGGAGGAATCTTGACCCAGACCAAAATGAAAGATACGTATATGAGCTGATTAATAAGGAACCTGAAAGTTTGGCTGCAGCATACTCCATGGCTGCCCGATTTATCAAAGAAAGTGATGTTCTACGGGCAATGAGAATGACCCGCCAAGGGAGCTCTTCACACCGAACTACCAGCGATGACCGCTCTCGGGGTGGTTATCAACCTGACAAGAGACTCAAGCTTAATAGACAAACCAATTATATCCAAAATTTGCAACCATCGGTCTTCGAAAGAATCTTAGAACCCGCTGCAGTAATTGTTAGTCCGAACTCCAAGCCCACTAAGCCACCCAAAGATGAACCAAAGCCAGAGCCTGAGTGGACTCCACTCAACCGAACACGGGCTGATATTCTGAAGGAAGTCCAAGAAACGTCCGGCATACAAGCAATGTGATTATCACGGGACTCATGGTCATACAACAGAGAACTATTTGTCTCTTAAGTACTTCATCGAAGATCAAATCAAAAGAGGAAACATGGGGCAATACATAGCTCGGAAAAACACGGAAAAGGAAACGGGAAAGAAACATATGGTAAACGTGGTAATGGGGGGTCCAACTCTCCACCCCCAAGTCCGGACTCAGGTGGAGAGGTAATGATGGTCCAGTCCTTTCCCGAATAAGTGATCACCTTCAGCAATGCCGACTTTGAAGGAATTGATCCCAACCATAACGAAGCCTTGGTGGTTAGCCTAGATGTGGCTGAGAACGAAGTCAAAAGAATCCTGATTGATAATGGATCCTCGGCCAACATTATCTTCAAGCATACATTTGATAGGATGCAGCTGGGCAGCGTAAGAATGAATGAATGCAGAGAAGAACCTCTCTTCGGATTCGGAAACAACCTAGTGCCGATTCAAGGGACACTATACCTGCCTGTTCAGTTTGGAACCTTCCCAAAGCAAGTCACTCACATGGTAAAGTTCTACGTCATCAATACCCCATCTTCTTACAACATGATCCTTGGTCATCCAGCGCTAACAAAACTCCGGGCAATAACCTCTACCCCTCATCTAAAATTTAAATTTCCTACTCCCTCAGGAGTTGGGGAGGTCAAAGGGGACTCCGAAACCGCTAATCGTTGTTACGGCCAGGCACTGGTCATGGCTGAAACTAACCCGGAGAATAAACGAAAAGTGTCCTTGTACCACAAGAACTTAAGCAGAAAGAAGCACAAAGCTTACTTCAAAAGGGAGTTCGGACATGAAGTCCAAAACATTGAAAGTATAGAAGCCCAGACAAAAGAAGAGTTGATTGCAAAAGCCAGAGATTATCTAGAAACAAACACCCAGGCCCGGGTTCAACAATTTATGGCGAAGAAAGATCTTGGTAAGGTCGAATCGGCAGTTGCAATTGAAATGGTCGAGTTGGAAGAGGGTAATCCGGATAAGAAGATAAAGATAGGATCCGAACTGGATCCCGCATTTAGGAAAAACCTTGTGCAACTCCTCAGAAACTATGCGGATGTCTTCGCCTAGGGCCCGGAGGAAATGCCCGGACTCGACAAATCTGTGGCCATGCATAGCCTTGATGTCAATCCAAACAAGAAACCAGTTAAGCAGAAAAGAAGGAACTTTGCGCCGGACCGGCAAAAGGCAATTGACGAAGAAGTCGAAAAACTCCTCAAAGCAGGAATAATTTGTGAAATAAAATATCTGGACTGGCTGGCCAACGTAGTCCTGGTTAAGAAACCCAACGGTAAATGGAGAATGTGCGTCGACTATACCGATCTGAATACCGCGTGCCCCAAAGACCCATATCCTCTTCCAAGCATCGACCAGCTCATTGATGCCACTGCGGGGCATGTAATGTTTAGCTTCATGGACGCATTCTCCGGATACAACCAAATCAAGATGAATCCGGCTGACATAGCCAAAACCACCTTCATAACTCACAGAGCTGTTTATGCATACAAGTACATGCCTTTATGATTAATGAATGCCGGATCAACCTACCAAAGGGCAATGGTGGAGGTGTTTAAGGATCAGTTGGGTCGAAACTTGGAGTCTTATGTGGACGATATGATAGCTAAGTCAAAATCGATTGAGGAACATGTTCAAGACTTGCAGGAGTGTTTCGAGAATTTGAGGAAGCACAAGATGAAATTGAATCCGGAGAAATGCACTTTCGGGGTGGCATCCGGAAAATTCCTGGGATTCATGATCAGTCAAAGGGGAATCGAAGCCAATCCGGAAAAAATTAAAGCAATAATGGAGATGGAGTCACCCCGGACTCAGAAAGAAATCCAGAAGCTGGCAGTCTCTTTAGCGGCCCTGAGGCGCTTCATCCCAAAGTTGGCCGAACGATGCTTGCCCTTCTTCGAGCTGCTAAAAGGGGCGAAAAACAAAAGAGAAATTAACTGGAGTTTGGACTGCCAGGAAGCCTTTGATTCTATAAAACAGTTCCTGTCATCGCCACCAATTCTATCAAAAGCTGAGCCAGGAGAAGCATTATCTCTTTACTTAGCCGCGGGACCACAGGCGGTGGGCGCAACACTGATCAGGGAACATGAAGGACAGCAGAAACCAGTGTATTATGTCAGTCAAGTACTGAAAGATGCGGAGACCAGGTACCCGAACTTGGAAAAATTTGCTTTTAATTTGCTTTTGCTCTGGTCATCGCCTCAAGAAAGCTAAGGCATTATATCCAAGGAAGAGAAATCAAAGTTATAACCGACCAACCTCTGAGAAGGATAATTCATAAACCAGAGGCATCCGGCAGACTAATTAATTGGGCTGTTGAGTTAAGCCAGTTCCAACTCACGTTCGTACCCCGAACGGCAATCAAAGCTCAAGTGTTAGCTAACTTCATTGTGGAGTGTTCTTTTCCCGAACTTCAAACTAATCCCATGATCGCAGATCCGGGAAAAGGAGATGACTCAGATCCGGAGGCTTGGTCCTTGTACGTTGACGGATCCTCTACGAACGAGAGGTCTGGGGCAGGGTTGGTTTTGAAAAGTCCTCAATGGTTTCAGATACAACAAGCCATAGCCTTCAAATTCTTAGCAACAAATAACCAATCAGAGTATGAGGCACTCTTGGCCGGACTCCGGTTGGCTAGATCCCTGAGGGTCCAGAGCTTGAACGTCTATATCGACTCCCAGATTGTGGCGAAGCAGACTAAAGGAGAATATATTGCCAAGGATCCCAAGCTAGCTAAGTACCAAGCCCTGGTTAAAAGTTACCTGACTACGATCCCAAGGTTTGAAATGATTCAGATAAATAGAGAAGAAAATACAGAGGCCGATACTCTGTCGAAACTAGTAAAAAATGATGCCGAATTGGATAGCTCAGTTTACTTTGAAGAAATCGAAAGACCCACCATTGAAAATGTTGAAGTGATGGAAATAGATGATGAACCTAACTGGATGACCCCTATGATTTCATATCTGGATAAGGAAGAATTTCCAGACGACAAGAATAAGGCTCAAAGACTCAAGGCTAAAGCTGCTAAGTTTTTCCTGGAAGAAGGACAACTTTATCGCAGAATGTTTTCCAGTCCGGTCCTGAAATGTATCGGACCGTCCGAAGCCGAATACTGTTTGCAAGAGGTCCATGAAGGGATTTGTGGAGATCATTTATCCGCAAAAGCTCTGGCTTATAAAATAATAAGGCAAGGCTATTACTGGCCGACAATTCACAGTGACGCGATGGAGTTTGTCAAGAAATGCAAGAATTGTCAGCTATTCAGCAACGTGCAAAGACAGAGTCCGGTTCTTCCCTCTTCAGTCTTGTCCCCAGTACCCTTTGTTGTTTGGGGAATTGACATCATTGGCCCATTTCCTCGGGCCAAAGGGGATCTCAGGTACTTATTGGTGGCCATCGATTACATGACTAAATGGGCAGAAGCCAAGGCCATGAGAACAATAAATCAACAAGATTGTATCCGGTTTATGGATAACATACTGATGAGGTTCGGGCTTCCGCAAATCTTGGTCTCGGACAATGGGCCTCAATTTGTCGGTTCAGATTTTGAAAATTACTTGAAGGAGAGGGGCATCAAACATAAGAAGTCATCGGTGGCATACTCCCAAGGTAATGGACAAGTGGAAGTAACAAACCGAATTTTGCTATGGGGAATAGAGAAAAGGCTGCAGGAGTGCAAAAACAAGTGGCCCGAAGAACTGCCAAATGTGCTCTGGGCATACAGGACTAGTCCCCGAACAAGCACATGCGAAACACCCTTCAAGCTGGCGTATGGGACCGAAGCGATGCTCCCGGTAGAAGTGGGCTCGCCCTCTCACAGGGCTATTAACTTTGAAAAGATTGCAAATAAGGAAGGGCTCCGAATCAATCTTGATCTAGTTGACGAAGTCAGGGACGAAGTAGTTGCAAGAATGGAAAAGCATAAGGAGAAAACAAGAGAGTACTTTGGAAAGAGGGCCAGAATCAAAATCTTTCAAGTGGGAGATCTAGTTCTGCGAGATACCAAGGCTTCGGACCCAACCAACACCGGAAAGCTCAAGCCAAAATGGGAGGGTCCGTATAAAGTCAAAGAAGTGCTTCGCCCTGGAACATACAAGCTGGTCAATATGGACGAGTCCGAGGTCCCCAACACTTGGCATGGTCTCCGGTTATGGAAATTCTACCAGTAAAAAGAAGGTCAAGGCCCGAGTAATCAATCAAGGAGCTACTTCTAAGCCCAGAAAAGTCTTCAACAGATAGATTAGTCTCTGTAATGAAGCAAGAATAAGTTATTTGTAGTAGGAATGTTATGATTAATGAAAATAGGCCTTGCCTTGTGCTATTTATATTTCGTTGTACGTTTATTATATCACTCAAAAACACAAGTCCCTGGTCCGGAGCCATAGGCAAAATTGGAACCGGGGCAAAAGCAGTATGCAACAACCACTCTAGTCCGGATTTGTTCCTATGAAACAACCCGGACTGGGGGGGGCGAGAACGAAAAATTTCTCTAAGTAACCCAAAGCTATTAACCTTTAGACTTAGCTAAAAAACAACCACTCTAGTCCGGATTTGTTCCTATGAAACAACCCGGACTAGGGGCGAAAACGAAAAATTTCTCTAAGTAACCCAAAGCTATTAAGCTTTGGACTTAGCTAAAAAACAACCACTCTAGTCCGGATTTGTTCCTATGAAATAACCCAGACTAGGGGCGAAAATGAAAAATTTCTTTAAGTAACCCAAAGCTATTAAGCTTTGGACTTAGCTAAAAAACAACCACTCTAGTCCAGATTTGTTCCTATGAAACAACCCGGACTAGGGGCGAAAACGAAAAATTTCTCTAAGTAACCCAAAGCTATTAAGCTTTGGACTTAGCTAAAAAACAACCACTCTAATCCGGATTTGTTCCTATGAAACAACCCGGACTAGGGGCGAAAATGAAAAATTTCTCTAAGTAACCCAAAGCTATTAAGCTTTGGACTTAGCTAAAAAACAACCACTATAGTCCGGATTTGTTCCTATGAAACAATCCGGACTAGGGGCGAAAACGAAAAATTTCTCTAAGTAACCCAAAGCTATTAAGCTTTGGACTTAGCTAAAAAACAACCACTCTAGTCCGGATTTGTTCCTATGAAACAACCCGGACTAGGGGCGAAAACGAAAAATTTCTCTAAGTAACCCAAAGCTATTAAGCTTTGGACTTAGCTAAAAAACAACCACTCTAGTCCGAATTTGTTCCCATGAAACAACCCGGACTAGGGGCGAAAACGAAAATTTCTCTAAGTAACCCAAAGCTATTAAGCTTTGGACCTAGCTAAAAAAAACAACCACTCTAGTCCGGATCTGTTCCTACAAAACAATCTGGACCGGAGGCAACAACGAAAAATTCCTTAAATGGCTCAAAGCTATAAAGCTTTGGACTTAGCTAAAAACAAACACTCTAGTCTGAATAATTTTCTACAAAACACACCCAGACTAGGAGGCCATATCCAGCCCAGAGTCCGCATACTTTGGACTTAGCTGAACAGCAACTACCCTAGTCCGGATGCCATTCGACAAAGCATTTCCGAACTAGGAGCAAACACAATTAGTCCTAAATAATTCAAAGCCATTAAGCTTTGGACTTAGCTATTACTTTAGTTAAGACAAGCCACTATTACGGATCAAGAGCTAGAGGCAAAAGGAATACAGATTCAGAAAAGACTACGTAAAAATTATTGTCTTGGTCCTATCGAAACAATGAGATCAAGCACAAAGATGCAACAAATTCAAAACAGACGCCAAAAGAAAAGTAAATGATTATGGCTATTTTTCAAGCCATTTTTATTGAGCAGGGGGAAGGGGAGGTACATCGGTTATCAAAACACAAAATATAAAAAGATTATATTTAAACGGCGGCAGTGCCAGAACCACCAGCACCTTCTCCACCGCTGTCAGGTTCGCGGCGCCCCCTCCCAGCTTGATCTGCAACCATCCTATGCAAGGCTAAAGCATCGTCGATCGTCTTCAAGATGACATCGATCTCGGTAATGGTTGTAGGCCCGTCGAAAACTATGCCATCGACGATGATCTTATTGTTGTCGTAGTCATACACCACATTTTTTGGATCCATTGACAAGAAGGTACAAAGGAAGAAAGGAGAAGATGGCCTTGGAAAGAAAAGTGAAGTGCAGAAAATGCATATGAAGGAGTATTTATAGAGAGGAAATGCAAAAGAGGTCAAGCGATTTCAGTCTTCAAGGCCCTCGGGAATCGTTGGAACATTGATGGGGATTGGTGTTGGTTGATACGGAGGCTGATTGACATTGATAGACCACACGAAGGCCAAAGAGTTTGACTGTTGAACTCACAGTCTACGAAGTTTTATGAAAACAAGGGAAAATACAGAAAAGAAAAATATCTGTTTTCTCCATCATCCGGATTCGAGCTTTAAGAGAAAATCCGAAAAGGCAAAAAATTTTCTCTAAGTTACCCAATATCTTTAAAGTGTTGGACTTATGAGAAAAGATTCAACCTTTTACCGCAGTCCGGATTTAATTCTTTCGAATATATCCGGACTGGGGGGCCAAAAAGCTACAAATTTTCCCTAAGTTACCCAATGTCTTCAAAGTGTTGTACTTATGAGAAAAGATTCAACCTTTTACCGCAATCCGGATTTAATTCTTTCGAATACATCCGGACTGGGGGGCTAAAAAGTTACAAATTTCTTCTAAGTTACCCAATGTTTTTAAACGTTTGAATTAGGAGAAAAGATCCAACCTTGTACCACAATCCGGATTCCATTATTTCAAGGAAATCTAGATGGGGGAGCATCACATAAACACCACAATATATTTGTGTAACCAAAAAGAGAAATAAGAATAAGACAAGTCTAGAAATACCATAGACAAGATTAATAAAACAAGTTCACAAAAACTAAATATTCGGATTACAAAACAATGTTTCAGAAAATAGTGAAAAATCAACTTCGGCCCTGATCAGTCGGTTCTGCAGTAGGGGCAATGACCAATCCAGGTCCATCATAGGGCTGAGGTTCAGTTCCGTCAGCATCAAAAGCTCCCTCAGCAGCAACATAGGCTTAGGTAAATTTTTCCCATGAAGACTATGGATCTGTTTTAATCAGCCGTTCGGCAACCAACCAACAACGCAGAAGCTTGGCAGCAACATCTTCGGTGACTGCATCACTAAAAGCCTTTGAGGCCTTGTACTCGGCTATAATTACTTCATCAGACCGGACTGCGAGGAGCTGTGCCTTCAGATCTTCAGCCTGCTTCTTAACCTTTTCGGACTCAGCCTCGGCGATAGTGACACGGTCCGAAGCAACCTTGGCAGCATTCTTTAATTCGGAAACCTACTCTTCCAGCTCGCGAATTCTCACATCTTTTTGGGAACTATCAGCCAATGCCTTCTCGAGCTCTGAAATTTTCAAGTCCTTGTCACAGAGCTCCTTCGTTTTCTCAGAAAGCTTTTTGTTCAACTCTTCGATTTCCCATTCTTCTAGCTCAGCGTTAGCAACAGCCCCGGCCAACGTCAACCCTTGATGCGAAACAAAAAAGAAAAACATAACCATAGTATTAGAGGGTAAACAGGGATAATAGTGAGGAAAGTGCCATAGAAGGTAATCGAGGTCAAGATTACCTGAGCCCAGACGATAAAGCTATTTTTGAGTACATGATAGTTCTTGAGACGTTTCATTGCAACCCAATCAGACTCTTCAGGAATAGAAGTGGCAAATTTGGCAATCTCTTTCAGGGTGCGCTTCCCAACCTGGTAGGGAGGACCTCTCCTGCTAGTACCGGTTCCGGATGGTGTGGCCACAACACCCAACTCCCGGTTAGAATCCGAACTGAAATTCTGATCATCCTGGAGCAACCTCAGACGTTTGGAGGGGGGGCTCATCGACGGAGGGGACTCCACCCCCTCAGTCTGGGCAGCATGCTCCACATCAAGTGGAGGACCTTGAAGCTCAGAGGGAGGTGCCATGGATTCCCCGCCACCCTCCTTCTGAACACTAGAACCGTCACCAAAGCCGATCCCAGTCTCGGATGAATCCGGTACCCGGTTCGCGGCAATCTTAACCTGATGAATGCCCGTAAGCGACTTCATCTTGGAGGCAAGGAGCGCGGTGGCTGAATTCACTACACCACATATAGCCTACGGCTACGCCCAAAAAAATGTGATTATAGGGCAAAAAGTGTTGCTAAAAGAGCCTAAAACCACCTATGGCTACACTTTGACCAAATTTGGGAGTGTTACAAAATTGGGTGCTACCATAGGGGTCTATGCTAACACTTTTTCGATTTTTGGTAACATGGGAGAAAAGTGTAGGCTTAGACCCCTATGCCAAAACCTTTCTGATCTGTGGCTACACCTTATAAGATGTTGGTATAGATCTATGCCTACACCATTATCTTTGTAGTAACACTATTAAAAGTGTTGGTGTAGACCTATGCCAACACCTCTTTAGTCCTACTGTAACATTTAATTGTGAAACACTTTGGTGTTTTTATACTTTTTGCCAACACTTTGTTATTCTTTTGCCAACACATAAAGATTAACACTAAAACCAATGGCTACAATTTTGCAGCTCTTTACCAACATTTTAAATAAATAAAGGCAACATATGACATTAAAAAAAAAAGGTTCCCATTCAACATATTGTCAAACATTCCAATACAATACATAAAGGTTATCCAAAAGTCATTCCAATACATAAAATCCCATCCAATATAACATAATAAATTACAAGAAATATCTATGCTTCCTCTCGTGGTGTCAAACACTTGTTCGGACGGTATGTATGATTTTGCCGCTCTGCTAAAATCCAGTACCGCTGTAATTGAACTGGTACATCAAATTCTCTGGCAACCTCTTCCTGCAAAAGCACAAAGGTTACACAAAAAATTCAATAGAGTGATTTATTCAATAACTAATCCCATTATTCCCTAAGATTTGCAACAGATTACAGATACCACATGAAATTCCAAGTATTCTCTAAGATTTGCAACAGATTACAGATACCACATGCAAAGTAAAGTGTACCTTGAATTTCATAAAAGGAATCTGCTTCTGAATATGAAAATGCCGAACTTTTTCATGATCAACAAGATCAAAATGAATGTCATTTCCAATCTGCTGCAACAGGTCATCATCACGAGCAACCTAAAAGCTCCAGTCAAATGACTCAGTAATTAGCCAAACAAAAAACCTATAAGGTATGCAGATAGAGAATAAGGAAACCCCTGAGATTATCATCACCTTTACAGTTGTATAAAGGTGTGCTTCTGCTTTATATTACCTCTTAAACCTGTTGCTCGCTTTATATTAGTAAGTTACTGAATTAAAAATTTGAGCATCAAAATAAAACTCATGCAAGTGATTTTCCCTTAAAAGCAACAGGAGGAGCCACAGATGCAAAGATAACGAAAGCAACGTGGACTTGTAGGGCAGAAGTAGAATGAGGCATTTTCTTGTACATATATATAGCAGGTACTTGACAAACCCAAGACACTTACCAGGTAAAATAGGAAGAACCACGCAAATTTCATAGCACCTTTACTCCTGTAAGCACAGATTGTGATACGGTGTCAGCTAAAAAATTCCCACCTCTGGTCACCCTGCAACCAAGAGTAATCTGCAGCCCAGACATCGCGTAAAGCATCCCCCAGTTCTAAATATTACAAGTAGTTATTTTAGATTTGTATACTAAGATGTGAAATGAGGTCTAGGAAATCATGTGCTAAATATGTTTTTTCATAGCTAGAAAGTATCGAACTTAAGGAGAATACAAACAAAGACCAAGAAATTTATTAAACGACAAGCATATGGAAGGACCGACAAGATTCCCCAAAAATGCAAACTTACGTGGAACTTCTTTAACAATTAAATTTGGACTTAAGTCTTTAATATGTATTGATAACAATGATTGAAGCAAAATACTGCAAACAATGATTCGGCAAGCGAAATCTTGAGAACAGGTAAACAGATTAAACTGAAAAGTTTCACATTTTACATAAAATAATCAGCATCACTTTTTCCAAAAAAAAAATGTAGCACTTACAAATGACCCCAAAATGAAGCCAATGATTGAAGCCAGTCGGATAAATTAAGACCATCATCTTTTAGTTTCTCTCGTCCAACTAGTGTCAAGCGCTCAATCACAACATATTCAAGAATATCGTACTCCAGCTGTGTCAAGAACACATATAGCATGTATTAGAAAAGCAACTATAACTGAAATTAGTGCAAATTGAAATGAATGGCAAAATGTACATATATTAAGATATATAAAATACATGATGAACAAAACAACCGCAATAGCAGGTCCCATAGCCACTAGCAATTTTCCAAACGGTAGACGTAGTTATATATTAAGTACAACTAATTCACTAGTAATCCCCAAACTAGTCTTCACTTTCAAACAACTTACCATTACACCTCACATTTGAATGATTGAAAAAACAGGGACAAAAAAACTACATAAAACTTGGAAAAAAATTCAAAACTGAATTTTAAATATGGAACTTCGTAAAAATTGTGTAAATCCTTTTAATGATAAACACAAACTCAGAAACCTTACACAGGGACTCACTGTAATATATGCATAATAACAAATTAACAATTGGTTTGGGCCACTTTCCGAACTCCAACAATAAAAAAAGGGGCACTTCACCTCAGCCTTGGGTTTCTTATATTACGCAAAACATATGCAATTTCAGGTTGGTTTAAGTTGGTCCTACAATTTCGGTAAAAATAATGCTCCCTAAATCCTAGTGCAACACTTTCTCTACTCAAATCAAACATTTCTAAATGATTTATAAAAATTTTAAGTGGTAACAGGACACGAGTGATCTCAAATTGTTGAGGACTAATGTAAAAATAGTTGGACGTCTTGCAGACTAGTCATCCAGTCCACCAGTTGGGGGTACAAGGTAATGTCCGTCACAAGGATAGTTATACATAAAATAATAAAATTGACTTAAAACAGTGCAATAAATAGAAACATGCTTCATTTGTCGGACTCAAGAGCAATTAAACTCACCTGTGTCAAGTATTTGAATGCATCTACAACTGGAGTAATCATGTCCCTATAAGCCTCAATCTGTCACATTAACGAATCATCAATATCAATGTGCATCGTATTATAAAAATTTTATCCATTACAACTGTATTTAATTAAAATATAAATTACATTATGGACCCTATTTCAAAGCACCTGATGAACAATGGTTCTTAAAACTGTCATTGGATTGGCATGAGCTAGTTTTGCAACCATTCGGCCTAGCTGCTTAAGATTTTCCTTTGCAAGCCGTTCAAAATCCTTCTAGTATCCAACTGTGGAATACCATGACCTGTTAATTAATACTTGGCAAACAGCAACAGCAATCTCATATTTGAGATTTGGAAATATACCTTTACCGTCTGCTTTGCAGACAAAACCATCGGAGTGCCCTCATCATCCTTTTCCCATTCACCATATAAGCTGTATCGCGCCTGAGTAAGCAGTTTATCAAGGATGTATAAACTTATTTTACAAATCACAAAAAAAATAAAAAAGACTAATTGTGATGACAACCTCATATGGAAGGAGATTCAGCACATCCCAAATTTCTTGCCATACAGCTGGATTTGCAGGTATCATCTGTAAAGAAGTGAGTAGACAACTTCCTAGGGCTTCCTCAATCCTTAACCTGACATCCCTTAAGTGCACGCGATGAGTTTTATTCAAAAACGGCATTATCCGATTTAAAGGCACTATCACCGGACTTGGAAAGCTCAAGAGCAGAGAGATAATAGCCCTTAATACTCTACACACCTATTTAACAATGAACCAGATAAACAACTAACTACAATTTATTATTAATAGTCAAGTTATATATTGATAATAATCAAATTTGGTGGAGAACCTAATACATTGGTCCTCGTACTATAATATTTTATAAATTTGGTAGACACAGCTCAACTCATGGTAGAGGTTAGTGATAAGGAATACCAAACAAAATAATAATAACTGCAGCGCATCTTATAAATCAAACTAGCTACAATTTTCTGTAGGAAAAAAAGAAAGGGGCAAACCCGATGAGTAAACTGACTCCAGCTGTGACAACATGTGTTGCAGGATTATAGCTGTTTGATCCAACAAGTTTTTAGAATTCATTATGTTGCATGCTATCATTTTTTTCATCTACAATAAACAAAGAGATGCATCTCAGATTTACCTAATTAACTAAATACCAGAGGGTGAGAAAGCAAAAGGATACGAGGGTGCATCAAAAAAATTTCAGTAACAAACTTAAATTATTCACAATATTGTCCATCTAACAAAGACAAAAAGATAGTTCTATTTAAAAAATGTTCTGTTTCCATTTCTTTCACCCATTCTATCAAGAAAGTTCTGACTTCCGCTATGTTATAGATGAGTTCAAGTGCAACCGAAGCTCTATCACAATCCTACCTACTTCCTTTTGAACCAGTTACTTTGCTAAGGTCAAGTCTTTATGCTAAGCTAAAGTACTAATATACTTCAAAATGAAATTTTACCCTTCAAATGCTAAAAGATGGTGCCTTCTTCCCTGCCATTCTCTCCTAGATTCGTAGAACCCTGTATTCGAGGAAGCAGTCACATCTTTTCTCTTCTCACCATGCAACATCGATGCAGCCTGCAAACAAGTGGAGAAGTTACCAAGATGCAACTTTTCATTGAACATAATCATTTAAATATTTGGGGATAGTTAATATGCCTCCCCAGTGAACCCTCGATCCAATATGAGCGTAAATAAAAAAGTCGATGCTCCAGAAAATTGATCAACATGGACTTTCTGCAATGAGAATAGAAAATTTTTTATATCACAAATTTTCATGTTAAAAAGTCCAGGCTTGCATTCATGTACACAGAAACATCTAAGATTAACACAGTACAGGTTCATCAGCCAGAAACACATTTCAAAGATTATTTTTAGCATAAAATCACTAATTTCAGAGATAAATACAATTAATATTAAGAAAGACATATAACAGCACTCAAAGTTGAAAAAACAAATTCCGAATCATATTGTTTGATACAAGTGTTCCATGTATGTATCTTTAATACACACAAGAGTTCTAGTTTTCATGAATTAAAAATGCATTTAAATTACCTTAAAAGCACAAAGAACGCTCCTCCTGAATTAACAAATCTTTAAACAAAAAGAATCTTATTCTGCATGCTAATTAATGTCAAGAGATAAAACTAGAGGTAGTTCACGTAGTACTAAATATTGAGGGAACAATGATGTGAACGTTAACAAATTCCTAAACCGGACGTACACAAGGATCTTTGTAACAGAACTTGGAGTAACCTTTTCTCTCTAGCGTACCTGGGACTTAAAGCAACTCTTTCCCCAATTTCCTTATACGAAACTTCACCATAATTCTTATTATTCAGAGTACATGATAAATAATCGACTCAGTTTATTTATAATTTTAAAAAAAATCATCAAGCAAATTTGTTAAAAAAATCGAACTAAAGTAAATCTAAACTAAGAACATACAATAATAAGCATATAAAAATAAGCAGCAACAAACAATAAGCATATAAAAACCCAATAATCAAAAAACAAGCATATAAACAAGAAACATGTAAGCATATAAAAATACAGAACACTAATACATAATGGAAAATACAGGACCCAAAAATCAGCATATAAAATACAAAAGCCATTAAACATATAATCATAATCGAAACATGTAAGCATATATTTGAAGAATGTTATACACGATAATCATGTAAACCCAATAATCGAAACATGTAAGCTTGTTAAACAAGAACCCAATTGAACAAAAAGGAGAAGAAGAAGAAACAGTAAGAAGAAGACAAGAAGAAGGAAGTAAGAATACCTGAAGAAGACAGTTAAACAAGAACCCAATTGAACCCTAATTGAACAGAACTCGCGAAGCCCTAATTGAACCCGTACAAAACCCTAATTGAAGAAATGTGGTGTTTAATTTAGGAGAGAGTTGATAGCGAGATGAGATATAGAGTTGAGCGAGAGAGAGAGAGAGAGAGAGTAGCGAGAGAGTGAGAGAGAGAGTAGCGAGAGAGTAAGAGAGAGAGTAGCGAGAGAGAGAGAGATTAGATAGAGATAGAGAGCTGTGAATAATTGAGATAGTGGGAAATAAATGAAATTGTGCCGCTAAACTGAAAATTTTGGACAAAGATTTCCACTCGCCTATTAATTAAGTGAAATTAATTGAATATTCAGACAAATATTGAGCTACCGTTACACTTTTTTTAAAGACCAACGCCTACACTTGCTTCCGTGTTAGGATAGATACAGTCTAAGTCTACGGTAACACTAATTTAAAGAAATGGTAACACTAAAAAAATGTGTAGGCGTAGACCAATTTTAAGGCATATATGGCTACACTTTTGCTCGTAACACTGAAAAAAGCGTTGCTGAAGCCCATATGTGGTGTAGTGATTCTTCTTCATTCTCTCAACCAAATCCGGGTTATAATGCGGCAAACCTGAAAACAACAACATGACAAATGAGTGTATAGCAGAGTGGGACAAGTGTGCAAGTATTATGAGCAAGACAATGACGACCAACAAATTCAATCTCAAAAATGACAGGAGAAAAGAAAAACTTACACCCAAGTTCATACATTCTCTGATGATCCATAAAAGGTATCCCGAGTAAGTTGAAACCTAACACTCAAACAGAAAGTATGAATCTTTTTTAAAGCTTCACCTTCAAATTTGAAGGTCTCCCATTCCGGAAGATCTTGCATGCGTTTACGAAAAAGGGGCATGAATTCGATGTCCACTCCTTTCAAAAGCATCCAAGATCGATTCCACCCTTTCAGAGAACCTTCCATTACCACCGTTTTCGCATCTCCGGAACCAAACCCTAACTCCTCCCCGCGAAACTTGAGCTCATAAAATGGATCTTTACTGGACTTTATAAAAGCAAAGATTTGGTGAAAAAGCTTAAAGTTTGGAAAAATTTTGGAGCAATTGCAAGCGGCAAGAAACCAGGAGATCCACTTGACTGCGTTAGGAGTCAGTTACATCAAACAAATTTCGTACTCATACTTGTAAAGGTGTTTCACGAAGATGTGACACTTCGGGGTCCACCCGGAACGAAGATGCTCTAACCAAACCCCGACATAGCCATCTACCGGACGATGGTAAATCCTTTCCCCATGACGAGGCCACCGCCACTCGATGTCCGAATCCAGATGAAAAGTAGATCGGACCGCAGCATCCATATCCGAATCATTATAAGACGCAAACTTAGATGCAAGACGATACGGGACTTCGCTCAGCACAGTTTTGGAAAAGGCTGCGTCCAATCTGGCCTGGTCATAAGGAGCAGGGACCCCGCGAGGCTGTCGATGCCTATACTGAAAACTGAGGTTGCCGTAGAAAAAACTTTCGTCGACCTCATACTTCCTAACAAACAAATACTGGCTATCTACCCAAAGTCCGTCCGGGCCCACGACACTCTGACCACCACCCTGGTCCTTGGTAAAGAGTTGAACTACGACTTCCTGAGTATTCTTCTTCTTCTTCTTCCGGGCCATCAAACACCAATCAGAATCTACTATAGAGATGGTTTGATTAACAGATTTAGAGCTACCGGTACTACTGTCGGAGCTAATGACAATACAGTCAGAGGGGGTCTTTTTTCTCCTTGCCCGTTGTTTGGTAACCATAAAACCTGAAGAAATAGACAAGGTTAAGCTCTCTCTCTTTTCAACCCATAATTCGCATTAGTTCATAAAATTCTGATTTGAGAAATCGGAATTCGTATTTTAGTCTAATCCGGGCAAGGATTTTTCCTATATAGTCCGGGTTAGCGTGGCAAGTCAAAATAAGATTACAGTTCCCAGTTGGATAAACCTAAGCTCTGCCTCTTGACCAAGAATCCGGATTAGCGGCTATGTGACCAGGAATCCGGATTAGGTACATCATTCATGGGGATACCGTACCGCTAATCTGGACCATCCATGAACCAAAAACCCAAAAATACAAACACGGAAATTCGAAGCGTCAAAACAAGATCTAGACTATATATACGCCTATACACACAAGCATATAAACCCAGAAATCCCAAAGCAAAGAAATCGTATCAAGGCAAACCCAGAAATAGCCAAAACCTCAAGTATTAAACTTGAAAACGATCAAACTAATTTAATTCCCCATATACGCACAAAAAATAAAAAACCCAAAACAAACGTACTGAAACTTACAAAACAAAATCACTAGAAAATGACGCACATAGATCGAGTCGGAAGTCGAGAATTGAAAATCACTTCTCAAGTCGCATGCAAAAGGAGAGATTAAAGATAGATAAGAAGAGAAACTTACAAAGATGCGTGACCCAAGAAGTATCCCCAAGCAAGATCTGAAAAACCGCCGAACGCTACAAGGAGAAAGAAGCACAGTCTGAAAGAACTTGAAGTGCAGAGAAAGGAGACACGTTTTTGGCTTTTAGAAGACAAAGAATGCGAAAGTACAATTGAAACAAAAAAAGAAGTTATATATAACTTCGGAAAAGAAACGTCTGGGTGAGACACGTGGCAAGTTTTGGTTGGCCGGCAAATAATTAGAGACGTGGAGAGGCAAGAAAAGTAATGGTTGACAGTTGTTGCACGCCTTTTTAGGAGAATTGGAGTAACATGTTTTCAAAATCAATAGAGGGAAAATCCAAAAAATCGAATAGAATTCCATGACGCACCTTTCATGGAATAAAATATCCAACCAAATTTTTTCCGAAACCCTTCAATCCGAATTACCTCCACCTGTCAGCAATTCAGATTAGGAGGAAATATCAAACCAAAATTTTTTCGGAACACTTCAATCCGAATTACCTCCACCTATCAGCAATTCGGATCAGGAGGCAATATCCAACCAAAATTTTTCTGAAACCCTTCAATCCGAATTACCTCCACCTATCAGCAATTCGGATTAGGAGGAAATATCCAACCAAAATTTTTTCGGAACACTTCAATCCGAATTACCTCCACCTATCAGCAATTCGGATCAGGAGGCAATATCCAACCAAAATTTTTCCAAAACCCTTCAATCCGAATTACCTCCACCTATCAGCAATTCGGATTAGAAGGAAATATCCAACCAAAATTTTTCCGAAACCCTTCAATCCAAATTACCTCCACCTGTCAGCAATTCGGATTAGGAGGCAATATCCAACCAAATTTTTTCCTAAACCCTTCAATCCGAATTACCTCCACCTGTCAGCAATTCGGATCAGGAGGCAATATCCAACCAAATTTTTTTCAAGATTTCAAGAGGACTCTTCGGCACCAACCTCTAATCTCTACTCCCCTATCCGGAAAATCCGCATAAGGGAGTGGGGGGCAAATGATTGGCCGCATCCAATCCGGATCGGACCCCACCCAGAACCACTCGGGAGACTTTAGTCCGGATTGGGCCAGACGTTGCAGACCTATGACCCAAGCCCAGTACACATGAAGGTATGACGGGACATGAGTCATGATTATGATCCTACATGACAGTGACAGATAAGGGAATCCTAAGATGGGCACAGTCATGTCCCTATCGAGCCACGTGCTGACATGCTAAAGGCACACGCCACCACGAATATCACATGGATACGTGGGAGCTATCGAAAAGGAACAAGTGTCCCGTTTACCTCGGATTCAATGCTCATGATTGCAGGTACTCACCCCTAAACCCTAATCCTTGGCCTATAAATAGACCAGGAGACTAAGGTGTAGGGGTTACATTCTTTTTTACAAACACTCATATACACACACCCTCCATAATTAGATACTCTAGTTCTTGTCTTTTATCCTCCAACGTCGTCGCTTATTCTCACGCCGGAGGTGCCGCGTGTCCAAACCCACCTCCCGACATTGTTTTGCAGAGTCCCAACCACCAGCTACACCGCTTTCCAGGCTTGAGGACGGCGGAGGAAGCACCGAATCGGAATATAGAGTTATCATTACCAGTCAGTCAGTATCCCAAGAGTAATATAAAGAATCTACGAATTCTTAATTAAAGTATTTCAACAAAGTAACATCTGTAAATCAAGCAACTACCAATATATATTACTGTTAATTGCAAAAAAATGGCCAGATTTTACACTCATTTTCAAAAAAGTGGCCAGATTTTCAATTTTGCAAAATGGTGGTTAGACTTGCCTTTTTCCTTTCAAAAAAGTGGCTGGAAATGATTTTCAGATTATTTGGCAGGGATAAAATGAGAAAATATGTTATTTTACTAAAAAAAAATGCTAAAACCCCCAAATATTATCCAAAAAATCCCCAAATTAATATGTGTCACCATATGATTGGTTATATTCGTAATAATAATAATAATAATGCCCCCCATGCATGTACATAAATTGACTAATTAAATCTTGACAACTCATATTTGTGGACTTTTTGGTGAATTCATGTGCATACATGGGGGCATTATTATTATTATTATTATTATTATTATTATTATTATTATTATTATTATAACCAATCATATGGTGACACATATTAATTTGAGAATTTTTGTGGACAATTTTTGGGATCTCTAGCATTTTTTTCCCATTTTACCCCTGACAAAAAGCTAAAAATCGTCTTCAGCCACCTTTTTGAAAAGAAAAAGGCAAGTCTTGTCACCATTTTGCAAAATTGAAAGTCTGGCCACTTTTTTGAAAATGAGTGTATAATCTGGCCACCACTTTGAAGTTTACTCTATATATTATTTAATTAAAAACCCCAATTCGAAACATAGCATACGAAAAAATGTATGAAAAAATCTTATAAAGAAAAAACCCCAATTTGAAACATACATAAAACCCTAAATTGAAACACAAAAAATGTATCCCCAAATCAACACAATAAAATAACCCCAAATATACATTAACATACATAAATAAACCCCCAATTAAAACTCAAAATACCTAACCCTAAACCAAAACACCAAAATCAATTAAAGAGATTTGTTTGGAGAAGAAGTGTAAACATTGATATAGAGAACAACATACCCTCTTCAAACTTCAATCTTCTTCGAGCTTGAATCGTCGAGTTTGAGTCGATGTCTTCTTCGAGCTTGAATCATCTTTAGTCTTCGATTTACTTCTTATTTCCTCTTTCGCCTCTCATCTTGTTTTTGTTTCGCCTCTCAATTGAGTATTGGAGTTGGAGGATCTGGATATTTCTATGTAAAAATTGTATCTCAATCTAATGGAAAAGGGTTGTGAGAATGGGCTTTGAGCGATACGTTGGTTGTGTTAAATGAATTTTACGGTGTATTCGTATCAGCAACAACCGGTTTGAAATGGTGGTGAAAATCGCATGTGCTCCACTTTCACAAAAAAAAAAAATCACATAACATGAGGCCTCTAAACTTAGAGGGGTGTATTCATTTGAGAATGTTGGATTGTAATGGATTCTCAAAATCAGTAGGTATTCATTTGGGATTTTAAACAATCTTTTAAAATCTGCAGGTATTCAATTCGGATTTCAAATAATCTTTCTAAATTTGTGGGTGTTATAGGGAGAATATTGTATAACAATATTTTGGAGGTTTGCTGGAATCACGGAGCAAAATACGGATATTTTGCTAAGAACACGAAGAACACGGAAGGAGATTGGAGATTGTTTATGGCTGATCTCGTATGGTGTTTTCAGGGGTGAACTGTCAATCATCCTTTACAAGATGCCTACGTACCCTATTTATAGGGATCAAGCCATACGTAGTTCTCTTGGAGAATAAGTTATCTAGACGGGCTAGGGTTTCTATGGGCTCGACTAGGCCCAGATCCACTAGACGTCTTCTTGGGCTGATATATTTTACCCATTTATTCTATCCATGATCCATGGTCCAAAGAAGGAAGCAAATGGTCTCGCACGGCTAGAGTCGGGACCACTTGAGCGAGGCCAATAGAGAAGTAACAAGGGTGTAGCATGCAACCTCGAGGGGTTGAGTCATGCGAAGCGGACCCAAGTGTATTGATACTCATGCGACCTCGAGGGGCTGCGTCATGAGCCTTCTAGCAGAGAATGAGATAGCGATCTCGTGTAGTATGTGGATGTAATAATAGTGCGAAGCGATCCCTTGACGGGAGTCATACGCGAGGCGATCCCTTGACGGGAGTTATAAGAGAGCTGATCCATGTAGATGCGACCTTGAGGCCGTGCTAGTATGATGCTTAAATCAACTGGCCTCGCTGACGAGGCGAATGGAGAAGCTGCATGGCCTCGCATGCGGCCTCGCTGGGCTAGTCATGCGAGGTGGTCCACGCTATACGGAGATAATTATACTCACGCGACCTCGCTGGGCCTGACCGTTAACCTTCATAATGAATATGCCCTTGGCCTCGCTGGACCTTGCAGAGAGAGTATTCTAGGCCACGCTGGACCTCTAGGCCACGTTGGACCTTGTAGAGAGACATGCATGATAGATGCTATCCCATACTAGGGACTTTGTTGGCAAACTCGACCCGCAGTTTGAGGTCACAAACTTCCACATTGTGCTTGATAGTATATTGGACTGACTCCTGGTGGTGGGTTTTGGTGACCCAATCTTCATCTCTAGGCCCATTATAAGTTGTGGACCTCTATTCAAACCACTACACCACAAACAGCCTACGGTAACATCAAAAAAATGTTACAGCAGGTATATTATATGTTACCTTAGGCCCAAAAAGTACCTAAGGTATCATTTTTCTGGTGATAGCTCTCAGCATGTTGCCTTAGGTGTCTAAGATAACATTTTTGATCCCTAAGGTAACATGCAATTTTATGTTACCTCAGCTTGCTATAGCAACAAAAATGTGATCTACGGTAACTTAATATATATGTTACCTTAGAGACCTAGATTTTTTTAAAAAACAGTGGGACCCGCGGTGGGACCCACAATGAGGCCCACTATTTGAACCAGTTTTATTAGCAACATTGTTTGACATAGTGCAACATTTTTTTTGTTACATTAGCTTTTATATAGCAACATTTCCATTAGGTAATGCAACAATTTTTCAAAAAAAATGAAAAAATTGCACATACATATTATGCGTCCGAAATTAAATATCATGTTCATTCCAAATCCAACACATTACACAATTTATAATCTAGACGTAAAAGTGATTACAAAAGACTATGGATATAGTCTTATAAGTAAAAAAAAACAATAAACCACGCCTTAGGGTTACAATGGTGGGGAAGCCTTTGATCTTCATCATTTTCTTCAATAAACCATGCCTGCACCAATAAACACACACACAGGAAAGCGGAAAAAATATAAATAATTCAATATTACAGTAAACAAAAAATCTGAAGTAAGAGGAAAATAATTGTTTAAACCTCAATCAGCATATCTGATTTCCTACTGAGCTTCTCTGATGAAAATTGTGTTGTGTGTGAAAAATGCTAGGCAAGAGATTATATAAGGAATGCAATCAGGGGAGTGGCCGAAGTGTGTTGGGGAATTTGAAAAGAGCACCTTCTAATTTCTTCTTCCATTGTCTATATCTTAGATTTTTTTATCTGATGTTAAGTGGTGTAAAAGTTTCATGGAATAAATATAAGTGTCATATAAAGTCACACATTTTATACAATACAAATTTGTAAGCTACAAATCAACTGACATATACAATTGTACATGTCAAGCTTAGCTGCAAGAATGCACAATGACATATCAAGCTTGAACAAAAATATAGAGAAACAGAACAGGTATCTTATTCATTAAATATATAAACATAAATCTAACCTGCACTTGACCAGTGTCGCCCCAAGATGCACATAAATGGGGGTTCTATCATGGCATGTATCCTATTCACATCTTCATTAGATCTTCCGAAGCTGTATATGCATACCATATTAACCAGAATCATATGCAGAAAATTGTAACACCAGAACAATTGCAATGAAGAGTACGTACAAGAAAAAGAAACAATTACCTGCAAATATGGTGTTTTAGATCCAACTTCCTCCTCGTTGTGTACAAGATAATGAGCGCAAATTGTACAAGGTGCACAAAGGAGGGCATTAAGAGCAACCGCAGAAGGTAGGTACACTGATGTTGACATTCGAGTTTGGCAGAAATTAGTATAAGGAGTGGGAGCATAAATAGCTGATTAAAAGACCAACTACAGTTGGTGATAAGAATACTTACAGATGAGTGCAGATTTCCCCATCACCTGTCCCCGAGCCACTTCCTGTTGGCAGAAAAGATAAAGATGGGTAGCAGTTAAATCCCATTCAGAATTGTTGAATAATATATAAAAATAAATAAAATAGTAGAACATATGTAGAGCTTACAAGGACAACGAACGACGATCCCTGGAGGCTTCCAGACTTAATCCCCCCATCATAATTTATCTTACACACACTCTACATATGTTACTACTTACATATGTTACTACTTAGTACTTACAAATAGCATATGTTACTACTTACATTAAAATTTAAGCAATCTAATAGCACAGCAATACTAAAATATTAAATCTTGGATGTGGAGGGGTGTACTAAGATTGAGATGTGTCTGGTTAATGTTGTAGAGTTCATGCTACCAGACATATGGTACCTACAATCAAATGAATTATAATCTATGTCAATTTAGGCAGCCAACAAGCAAATATATCAGCAGCAGGAAATAAATCTGCTAACCAAGGAATCTGCGTCAACCGAAAGAAAAAGAAAATCACAGTCTGTGAGATATATAAGTTTTGGATCACTGTAATTGATGCATATAAAGGTCATAACATTAGAAGAAGTTAAAGTCTAGATATAAGAACTATAGTTAATAAAGAAGATTATGATACTAATTAAATAAAAAAAATTATAATTATAACACAGTAAGCATATTGGATATAATTTAGCAGATTACATTTTTCACCAATGCAAGTGTTGACAGGTTAATATAATATGCAAAGATCTATCACATTTAGGATCTCATGTTTTTCTGTAACGAGGGCACTACTAATTATATAGCATATACACATGAAATCTACCAATCATAATTAAGCATGTTGAAAGTAGATACAGTGATTAGTAGCAATGAAATGGAGATGGAGCACACAATATTAGCTGTAAGGGAAAAAGACAGTTCAGAATACACTATCATGTTGAAAATAAAATACCTCAGCATTAAGTAGCAGAATTTCTTTCACGGCAAACTCGGCACTATTATTGTTATCTTCTCTTTGAAGCTGCGAAACAATAGCATTGGCTAGTGCCTCCTCAATGCTTGCGAAACTCGGCACTCTTAAATTGCAATAAGCTAACTTTAGCATTTCATCATCAGACCTGGATGATCTTGATATTCCTTTAGTTTCTGGCACTGCCCACATTCTACCAACAACTACAAGTTAATATGTCATGCATAAACAAGCAGCTTGGCATCACAAAAGTTAACACAGAAGCAACAAAATATTCTTATCAAATATCTCAGTCAGAAATCGGAAACAAACCCCTCCTCAATGTCTACTCTTTAAGAACATCAAATTCTTATCAGATTAGTCTAGTGACTCTAGTCATTTAAAATATTTCGAAATAACAGATCAAAGAGCTTAGGTCATCTAGCATGGAGTACAATTACACACTGCAGAAGTTACAATTCAATTACCCAATTTATAACCATTTACGACACCTTTTAAATACTTACAAAAGTATGCAATAATGCCTAACACTTAACAGCTACACAAGAAAAAACTCAAAGATAATAACTAAAAACCCTAAAGAAACAAGAATGTTATATTCAAAATTATACAAGTATATTCCACGTAAAAAGTCAACGAATTAAAAGAAATTCCAACTATCTTTTCTTTCTAATGTTTTTAAGTGCTAGATAAACTTGTTCTGTGTCTCTGGATTTGAGGGTCAGTCTGGTTATACACCTAGTGCAAAGCCTGTGTCTCAACAGAATTATCAGAATTAACAGAATTATTCTCTGAACAAGCATTCAGTGGTCATTAAGATTAACAGAATTATCATAGATAACAAATACTTTCATACGTTAATTTGCAAGAATTAACAGAATTATCATAGATAAAAAATATTGCAAAGGTATATAAGTTATTATCTAGAAGTAACTTCATATGGAAGCTATAAACCTATCAGGCTATCCAAGAAACTGACCTTTTGTAGTTTCTCAAGTACTGGAAGAACATTAGCTTCAACAGTCTTACAAACATCAACTTCCATCATTATTTTACTAGATGCGAACTCAACTTGTTATGGCCAGTAAATTTAAGTGATTAAATTTTGTCCTGCCAAGATACAGAACTATTTATACTTGCCACAATTTTACGAAATTCTTCAAGACTGGTTGCAAGTGTTTCCCATTGAACATCTATCACTGGAAGAAAGCCTTTGCCCTTTTCGTTTTGCTTGGATTCAATCCTGCGTAGTTCTTTATACAATTTATAACCAATGGAAGCATCCCCATCAAGCCTACCACGAATAGCAAAGGGTTTATAAGTTCTCATGTTGATGGGCAGAAACAAACATACTTAAATATTAACACAATAATAAACTTACTTAAATATCTTCAGAATAATAAACACTTACCAGTATAAAGTCCCTTTCTCATCACCGCAGATCTTATCCTTCCGAAATGCAGAAACCTCAGATCCAGTTTTCATGGTATGATTAATATAAGACATTGCATCACCTTGCTGAGAGCTCAAAGAAATGGTGATATCACTAATTAGATAAACAATTAAACTGGATAACACTATTACGTCAAAAGGTCCTTCCTTCAATATAGCAGGACCATAGCAGCAACAAATGTTTCAGACTACATATTGCTAACGACAAGATAAAATATGAAGATGTATGGAAAACTTATTACCCTTTATTTACAGTAAGTGGAAGATCCCCGTCAGCAACCTGCCAAGAAGAAGGCAAATGAAAATTGAAATACCGGCATAACAAGAATAATGTAAATATAGTGAGGAAGGTAATACACAACAATCATACATGTTTAACTTACCCATTTCCTCAAAATTCTCAATAAGCGTTGTTTATCATGCACTCACCACGATGTTCTCATCTAACAAAGTCACTTTAATTTCACCGTAACCAGCAAGCCACACATATATTTCTCACTCAATGCAACGCCATATACCCAAATTTGCATTTCCTAAAGTCTAAAACTACGAAACTGTAACCACCAAAATCTAGCAACAATCTTCAGTCAAATAGTCAATAGCAGCAACTAAAACCCCAAAACCTTTACATCCCCAATACAATTTCCAACTTCAACCACTAGACAAGCAAGAAATTGCAAAATAAAAACATATCATAAAAAAACTAGTAAAGTCATTATAGTTGTGAAATATCTCTGGGATTGAAAGTAGCGCCATCTTTAAGCATAACCACGATCTTCTTAACCTCTTCAACAAAATAAACATAGACATAGAATACATACGATCGAACACTACACACAGACATGCCAAGAACATTATATATACAGAAACACGCATATCGAAATCTCAGTATGACTTAATTTGGACAAATAATATACATCTACAAATCCAAATCGAAAAGAGTGTAATACCTACAAATTGAAAAAAGTCCCAAAATCCAAATTGAAAATCCCTAAATCCAAACTGAACAAGCTCCAAATCCAAACCAAAAGGCCTTAAATGCAAACTGAACAAGCTCCAAATAAAAACCGAGAAAGCCCTACCTGAACAAGTCCTGAAATCGAATAGAGAATCCCTAATTAGTGAAGCTGAAAGAAAGGAGGTAATACTTACGAATTGAAGCCCAAATCCACTAAAGACGCCCCAAATCCACTTAATCGAAGCCCGAATTCACCAAAAATTGAATCAATTAAACTAAAAACAATGAACCCCTAATCTCAAAAAGCCCTAATTTGAAGAAGCCCCAATTTGAAACCTCAAACAGAAGCCATATCCAATTGAGCAGCCTAATTTGTATCAAATTATGAGAGGTTTATTAATTTGATAGAATATTAGAGAAGAATGAGAGGGACAGAGAGGCTTATGAGAGAAAGAGATGAGAGAGCGAGAGAGAGAGTATGAGAGTAAGAGAGCTGAGACGCATATAATTATTTTGTTCAAGTGGCTGTGGCGGGATATTTGGCCGCTAAAATGTTTCACTAGAACCGTGCAATTATTTTATTTTTCAGTTTTTACAATTATTTTTCTATTTTTTTGATTTTGTTTTTTAAAATATCCATTTTATTTTTAATAACTAAATCGAACCTAAAAAATAATACTAATTTGAATCCTCAAACTGAGGGAACCGTGCTGCTTTTACAATTACTTTTCTATTTTTTTAATTTTTTATAATTTGTTTGATTTTGTTTTTTATAATATGCATTTTATATTTAATAAATAAATAGAACCTAAAAAATAATAACAATTAAATACCTTGATATTCGAAAAAAAAAACCTCATTCAATTGGTAAACTCTTACTTTTTTAAAAAATCAAATATCATAGAGGTAATCTGATTTTTAAATAATTAAATAATTTTTTGGTTAAAAAATTCAAAATTGAGTTTATTAATGATCTAAGGTAACATATCATGTATGTTGCTAACATCCAACACTTTAAGGCTAAGGTAACATCACGTTTGTGGCTAAGGTAACACAAAATACAAAATGTTATGTTAGGTCCAAAGTAACATCCTAAGGTAACATATTCTAGCAACATCCATGAAAAAAATGTAACGATAGCCCATATATGGCGTAGTGAACCCATTAGACCTGCTTAGGGCTTATGCCAAGATTTGGGCATAATAACTACCCCCCGAGTCCATATTGTCATTGGAGATGCGATGTGGACTCAAAAACTGCTTTGTCAAAACTTCGATGCGAGGTCTGTGCTTGCTATAGATTGCTATAGATGAAAGCATAGTTATCTCAAGTGCCTTGGAATTGCATCGCGACCCCTATGAATTTGAATAGTTGTAGACAACTGTCGTATTTCGAGATCTTCTCCCAGCTGCTAAGATGATGACATGTGTTGTGTGTCTTTCAATTAATGCGAAGCCAAGTATATGTAAGTAATGGTGACCTCAAAGGATTCTTCCAAGCGTAATGTGATCCTGCAGGGACCTTGAGAGGCGACCCCATAGGGCCTTGCAGTCATAAATTGTTATAATTATATCTCCTGTCCTGCTGATGTGTGAGCTCAGCCTTTCACCTATATCTTCAGGTCTTCTTAAAGTATGATGAGATTGCTCTCCTCTACTCCTTGTTATTATGATGAGAAGCCTCCTCATAAGTTGAGAGGATTGCTTGCAGTCTCATATGCTGCGAGGCCTCCTCGCAGCCTCATACGGTGCGAGGCCTCCTTGCAGCCTCATGTGTTACGATGCTGCCTTGCAGCCTCATATGTTGCGAGGCCTCCTTGCAGCCTCATATATTGTGAGGCCTTCTTGCAGCCTCATACGTTGTGGGGCCGCCCCAATTCTTGTAATGAGTCTGCTTAGAGTTTGTATCAATTTTCAAGCATAGCAACTACCCCCCAGTTCTTCGGTGCACGCAGATGTAGCGGAGAACTATTTTTCCTGGTCTTCAATAAAATCAAAATAATTATTTGATTTGTCGGGAAGCCTCCTCGCTTGACAACTTTCAAAATTTTAATTTAATACGAGCCCATGTCTCCTCGTACTGGCCACCTCGCTACGCTTTATTTTTCTGCCATGCAAGCTGTCTACTTGCTTCGTAAATTTAATTCTCCTTGCAAACCAATTCGTACCAGCTTGAATATTAAGTGTGTATGTTTTGGTTTCCATTTGGCCTTTTATTGAGGTATTTTCTTCTGTATACTTACAGGGATGGCTTCCAAGAAATATTCCGCGATCACTTTCATGAAGAAGGACAAAGCTACGAGTAACTCTCTTAACCCTTCTGGCGATCTGACTCACCATTCCTCCCTTGTTGGAGGTTCAGCTACCAAGTCTGATGTTGTCATGCCTCCTCCTAAGCAGACCACTCTCACAATGCCTCTTCGACAATCATCTTCTTCCCTCCATCCTAGCAGAAAAAAAATCAACTGAGATAACGAGTCTTCATGAAGAACCACCACTAAAGAAGAACAAGGACGACATGAGTCTCTCTCCCCTTCATCATTCTCCTGGACTGGTCCGCCAGACATATGGCAAGTTGGCACATGCCCATGTTTCTGAGATTGATATGTATTCTTGGTCCCTACAATCTCTGGAGGAGTCCAATGCTTCCAAGACTAAAGCTATAGATGAGCTTTTCTTCCATCAATTCCATCACCACAAGGAGGTTCGAGCCTTGGCTTCTTCCAATAGTAAGATGAGCGAAGAGATTGTGAATCTCAAATCCATACTTGCACAGGCTCAGGCTGATGCCGAGGACGCAAAAAATAGTTGGAGGAAAGAATTTGAAGGCACGACTGAGAAGCTTCAGAGATAGCTTCACGAGGAGCAGTCAGCTAGAAAGAAGCTTAAGCTAGATCATCACTACGCCATAAACGCACATACGCAACCCCCATTTTCAGTTGCGTAAGGCTTGAAAAGCGTTGCGTAAGGTCTTACGCAACGCTTTTGGGGCGTTACCAATACTGGCGTTGCGTAAGACCCCTAACGCAACGTTTTTCCAAGCTATTGCAACACTTCGAAAAGCATTGCATAAGAGGCCTTATGCAACACCAAAAGCATGCAAACGCAACACTTCATGGGGTTGCATAAGATGTTTCAGCCATGTCAGCATGCTGACATGGAAGCAAGGCGCCACGTCAGAATGCTGACATGGAAGCAAGGTGCCACGTCAGCATGCTGACATGTCACCTGTGGGGCCCACAAGTGCCACGTCACAAATGGGGGCATGCCACGTCATCAGTGGGGCCCACCAAGGTGCTACGTCAGCACTAGGGCCCACATGCCACGTCAGCAGTAGGGCCCACATGCCACGTCGGCAGTGGGTACCCACATGCCACGTCAGCAGTGGGGCCCACATGCCACGTCAGCAGTGAGGTCCACTATCTAACGCAACGCTCTTTGAGTCTAATGCAACACTATTTTTTTTAAGCAACACTAAATCTACGATACTGCAACATCAAATAGAGTCAAACGCAACACTTTTTTACAAAAAAAATGACATGACTGCTCTGTTTATACATAAAACCATTCTAACTTTGAAAGGACGCAAATTCTAACTTCAAAATTACTAAATTACAAAGTTCTAATACTAGCTAGTTAAAGCTACAAAAAAATTACTAAAAAGTGGAGCCGCCTTGAATCATTGGAATATAATTATCGTCTTAATTGCTTTAAAATGTGGCCTCCTTGATATTGAAGCAATTGTTTTTTGCAAGGCCGCCAATTATTCTCTAGCGTCACATATAAAGGCAGAAGCTGCCTGCCTGAAAGAGTTGCACCTTCCATACTGTCTATATAATCCTGTTAAAACATAAGGAATTCTACATTAATAAATTAAACTTGATAAAGAATCAATGTCTTTACATGGAAAAGCAAGCACCACTGATTGTAAAATGCATTCAATATGACAATTTTAGAGAAAAACCAAAAAGACTTCACATAATGCATAACTATACAATCTACGTATCACCAAAGGGTACTGGTAAATCTCGTAACTCAAGTAGCACTAGTACAAAATAGGCCTTTAGTGTCGCACTTTAGGAGTCGGTTATCTAGAGAGCCGTGGCTTAAACATACTTTAGGCGTCGGTTTTTAGCTTAACCGACGCTTAAAGTCATTTTTTCTGGGTCTTTTGCGTCGGTCATGGAACAACCGACGCCTAAAACTCACCCTTTAGCGTCGGTTTTCATTTAACCGACGCCTATAATAAACCTGTAGCGTCGCATAAACAACCGACGCCTAAAATCCATACCTTTAGCGTCGGTCTTTAGTCAACCGACGCTTAAAAACCAACCCTTTAGCGTCGGCGTTTACTTAACCGACGCCTAAAATCCACAAATAAGCGTCGGTTTTTACTCAACCGACGCCAAAGATAATAATGTTGGACCTGTAGCGTCGGTTCTAGTAATGCCGACGCCTAAAGCTTTAAATAAAAATTATTGAAAAAGAAAATTCTGCTGGTAATTATAAAAGTTAACTAATATGCCTTAATCAGCAAATGGGCCTCTAGTGCAGTTGGCATTTGTGTGTGGTTTCCTGGAAGAATACTCGAGTTCGAGTCCTAGCAGCTGGTGTTCTTTTTCTTTTTTTTTTCCCTTTTGTGTTTTTAAATTGCTTGTTTTTTCCTTTTTCCATAATACTTTATCTTTTATGTATTAAAATACAAACATTTTTATCCATTTTTTTTCCAATCTTTTCAACTCTTTACATCGTCTCTTGCATTTCAATTATAAAAATGTTAGCCATTATTTTAGTGGTGATATGAATAAAATTTAAATTTTACAATTTAAAATTAAAATTAAAATTTACTAAAAAAAGTGCTTTTTTAATAAAAAAAATAGGAAAATCATAGATTATTTTTTAAAATAAATCAACTTTTCTGAAAAATAAGCTCACCCACATAATAATTTTTGATATACTTTTTTTCCCCAAAAGTCCTTTTGTATTTTTAAATTGCTTGTTTTTTCCTTTTTCCATAATACTTTATCTTTTATGTATTAAAATACAAACATTTTTATCCATTTTTTTCCAATCTTTTCAACTCTTTACATCGTCTCTTGCATTTCAATTATAAAAATGTTAGCCATTATTTTAGTGGTGACATGAGTAAAATTTTAATTTTACAATTTAAATTTAAAATTAAAATTAAATTTTACTAAAAAAAGTGCTTTTTTAATAAAAAAAATAGGAAAATCATAGATTATTTTTTAAAATAAATCAACTTTTCTGAAAAATAAGCTCACCCACATAATAATTTTTGATATACTTGAAGGCATCTTATTGCAATTGAAAATTTTCAACATCTAAACTAGTAAGATACTTTTCATTGGGCAAACAACATCGTTAATTTATAATTAGAATTTAAGCGTCTAAATTAGTAAGATATATGTCATTGGGCAAACAACATCGTTCATTAATAAAGAGATGGTAAGGAAAAGGGTGTCGGAAAATTGAAAGCAAATTTTTAATTTTAAATGACTAATAATGACGAGTATTATATAAAAAGGAATTCGGAACTATAGTCGGAGAAGGCACGGAACATGGATTAGTCGACTAATCAGGAATTAATCAAAATGATTAATCGGAGTCAATTTACTATTATTATATATATAATTATTTTAAATATATGAATATAAACATTAAATAAATATTCAAGACAAAAGTCTATTCAGATAAAATAAAATTTATAAAATAAAATTTTAATATTTTCATTACACAAATAATGAATATGTAATAATTCCTACTTAATATTTTGAATCATTATTTATGACAAAATTCTATTCGAATCACACTTCATTATTTGCATTATACTATGACAAAAAACTTTAATCTATTTATTTATTTTGAAATATTAAAATATTACATTAATCAATTACAATATTAATTTTTTATAATATAAAAATAATTTTTTGAACAAGTATGAAAATATTTTTAATCCTTAATTAAACCCCTTTGATTTTTTTTTTTCCTTCTAAATTGCCATACAGATACACACTTAGGAGACTAGGAAGGACCGGCCAATACTTCACTTAAGCACTCGCTCTCACAATTAGCCCTTCAGTTGCCAGGTGGGTTCATCGGCCGGATTCTTCTCTGAACTGCTGAACTGCTGGATTGCTGGGTTCATCGGCCGGGATTCTTCTCTGAACTGCTGGATTGCTGGGTTCAATTGGTCGATTTTCTGGTCTATCAAAATCAGGGTATGTATTTTCTGGTCGATTTTCTGTATCAAAATCAGTACTCATCATACTCGTTTTCGTCCAACAATGTTGCTCAGCCAATTAACTATGGACAAGATATAGAATAGCTACAACAGATTTAGTAATAGTTTGTATTTACCCCAATATCTCAATTGAGTACTAGCCGTCTAATTACCTATCTCTTATTGTAAGAATTTATATGCACTCTTCATATAACATCAAGTTGTGTCCTTTTCTTGCACCACTCCTGATAATCTTGTCTAACACAGCTACGCAACGAGATAGATAGAATGTTGTGCCAATAGGAATCAAAAGTAATGTTCGAAAGCAAGATAGAATTCAGTTCTCAAACTGGATTCATAATATTACTCAGAGTTGTTTCATTTAATATAGTTTTTGGAGATGTTACCGGCTGCCCTGTGCTTCCATATTTTGAAGCTCTAATTGTTCTTCTTTAATATGACTTATCTTTTGACAAATACAGACTTTTGACGCCTAACATATGAAGAACTAGAACAAAAACAGGGAAAAATAAACAAAAACCAAAACTTTATCCCATTATGTAAACTGTCTCTTCTCATCTATATTAGAAATTTTCACTCCAAGTCTATTCTGGAGCAATTTTAAGCTCTGAAATAAGAAGTTGCATTGCCCCCTATACCCTCTTCCATGTCCTAGCTACATCCGTAAAACCCCCATTTTAATCTTACAAAATTCTATTCATAGCGAGACATTCAGATAAAGGAAAATATGTGCATCAGTAGCTTGTGTTTGTGATAGAGTGAGATGGATTAGATTTTGGTTGGAGAAGAAGGGTAGAAAGAGTAAAGAGAGAAGGAGATTGCGTTTGTGAAGTCAGGAGTCTTGCAATTACCTTAAACCATGGTGGAGCTGTATCAATGCACCTAATAATTGCACCCATCAGATTCATAAAACTGCTAACTGTAATTTAAATGAAAAAGGAATGTGCAATTAAGAAGATCAAAAAAAGTTAACAAGCACAATAAAGTTGTATTAAACATATTTCCAATGCAAAATATTGGATATAAGGATAATCTCCAAAATTTTCTGGAAGCACACATCAATTTTTTTTATCTTTTAAAAGGTAAAGAAACACCGTGGCATTAATCTCGCCTCACCTTTTTTTTTTTTATTATGAATAATAAATTAAATCCACTGTAGATGCAATACAGCATTCTTATGACTTGACATCTGATAGTACTCTGTTTCAGCTAAGAAATATTAAAATAAAGAGTTGGAAGGCAATTCATTATTATTTAAATAGTAAATGTCTAAATGAGCTCTGTCTATCGTAGTGACATTTGATAAGAATCTTAGAATCATGTGAATGTATCATAGTTTAATTATCCTTCTGTTTGAAAGATACACCTCATTAGTGTCCGAGTAAGAACCATTTAGGCACTTAGAACCCAACACTATAACCTAAAGATAACCTAGCATGCGGCATGCTTAAATACTTATAGAATTTACTTCTTCTTTTTTAAAACAGAGGCTATTGTCTTATAGTCTAATGTGCTGACCCTAATTTCAACTATACCTAGAACACGCGATTGAAGCTTATGATGCTTGAGCCAGCTCTTGTAGTGCTCTAGATAAAATTTACATCAACAGTAAGGATAGTCTTATCTTATTTTTGGCTGGTTAGAATGGGATGGGAACGAGCTATTATGTTGTCCTTTATTAAGCATAATTAAATTCCTATCGTAATTCCATTTCAACAATTGTCATCACTCTACTCTTCAACTCCACATCATTCACAAACGCAATCTCCTTCAGTTACTCATCAGTCATAGGAATTAAATGGATTAATTACTATTTAACATGCTGCCTTGTTATCCGTATATTTTGTAGAATTATAACATGGATCGTCATACATGGATGTACAAAATACCACGTATAGGAAAGGAATATGTTGATGGAGTTGAAAAGTTCATTGATTTTGCGGAGGAATTTATAAAGAAGAAAAGAAGGGAACTGGGAAAGGAAGACATGATCACATGTCCATGCCGTGATTGTTATAATCTAAAAAAGTATCCTAGTGCTATGACAATACGTGAACTGGGAAAGGAAGACATGATCACATGTCCATGCCGTGATTGTTATAGTAAGTAATTTTGTAGGTACGTTACCACGTTGTGCAAGGATAATATGTTCGCATTCATGTCGCCATCTAGATTGGCAATACCACATATCCGTGACTATCAACGTCAAAGTGAAGCATCTGAGTACTTGAGTGAATTTTTGGTTGCCAATAAACATAAGCGTTTTATTCTAGCACCTTACCACCAAGAGTAAGAAGAAAATAATTTTCTGTTAGTAATTGTATTATTATTATTATAATCCAACATATACATCATACATGTCTATATTATTGTAGCAACCATTGGATGTTGCTCCTTTTTTGTCTCTGTGAAAGTACAATCTACGTCTTTGATCCGTTGAAAAAAGAAAGAAAAATACGCTTGATAACACCTGCACGAACGTAAGTTAAATATGAATTCAGATTTCACGTAGTGTAATTTATATTTTCTAATTTAGTTAGAGTTGTGATTGCATTTACTTATTTTACAGGGCATTTAAATTGTATACATCTCAAGGGGGAGCGAGGAATAATAAAAAAGAATTTCTTTGGCATCATGTTGAGGTTCAAGTATAACTTGGTTTTTACATTCAGTTATTTTGCTCATTCGTTACTTGTATTAAATAAATATTTTTGGTTTATTGTAGTGTCCTCAGCAAGAAGGAGGTACCGAGTGTGGTTATTTTGTTATGAAGTACATGCATGACATTGTCATGCTTTGTCAAAAAAATCCTAACAATAATTGGAAAGTGGTAAGAGAAAAAAGAATTATTTTTACCTTTATCGAACTCGTTATTTTTTTTAATATGTTATCTTTTATATTTGGAAGGGTCTTGCTTCGAAAAGCTATACCAAAAAGGAAATCAATGAGATTCGAGAGCTTTGGGCAAAATTTTTTATTGTAGAATGTCTATAATCAGGTACGACAATTACTTTTAAATGTTATGTCATTTTTTGTTAAATCCGGATGTGCCACAAGTGTTGTCAAATTACTAATGATCATCATTATATATAAACTTAGTTTCTATGCCTTACCAGTTTACCAGCATGCACACTGTAACAAGCTGTTGTTCTTTTGGACCAAATGAACTGACTTAAAAATCAGGAAAATATCATTTTATGGTTGCAATCACTACTCTCCCTATCATAATAATATTAATTGATATGATATTTAAAATTTTAATATTATTTAAATGCTACTAATTTTTTTGAAAAAATGAAGTGGTTAGTGACTTAGGTGACTGCATAAGCAAAAGTATTAGAGGTCATATTGCAGTTTGAAGTTTACTACTAATTAAGAGTAAATATAGCATTGTTTTGTAGCTCTTTTTTAGCTTCCTTGTTCCTTGGTGCTGTAAAATGCTGGAGTGTAGTGAGCCTGATGAGACTGAAGCTCTTTTCTTTTCTTAACTTTTCTGCTTTTGTTAAGGTACATAACAATATTCTGTTGATTTAAGAGAAATGTGCAGCACATCTAAATGGACTCAATTATTGTGTCATCATTTTTGCAGTCTCAACATATGTTGTGCTGGCTATCAATCAAACCATATGTTGAACTAGGAGTGTCTGTGTTTATCATGGTTTTACACTGGTACCCATGTGGCCATGTATATATTTTCAGCATTTTAGTGCTTTTCATAAAATTATTTGGCCTGGTACTGCATTTTGAAAGTTTGTAGGCATCTCTTGTCTTTCGTCATAACTTATTACCCACATATTACCTGCGTCAAGTCAAGGATTTACATTTTATTTCCCCTGGATAGATGTTAATATGTGCAGCCTGTACTCATCTTTCAAATCCGTTAAACAGAGTACACATAGTCACAAAGTGGCTGCGCCAAAAAATTTAGATAATCCTCTTCTCCCCCTAACAAGCATTCAACAATTCGAGTCATAAGTTTGTGACTATCCAAAATTTGTAGTTGAACTTTAAAACTATGTGAAGTCTTCTATGAAGAACAATGTCCGAGTGATGACTTTATCCTTTTCTACAACACAATATTTTGGATTGTGATTAACCTTGGCTTCAAACATTGTGTAGTATCAACCCCTGCATGTTTATCTATAAAATCTTTGTAAAGTTACTCCAATTTCGAATGAATATAGCTGTATGTTTATCTGATTTTACTTGCATGTTCATACATTTTAATAGCCGTATCTCTTTAGTTGCACAAGCATTCTTTTTTCCAGATTGACTACATTTTACTCAAAGTCTCAAGCACATGTATATCAATCATATAGAAGTACATCGTACTAGGACTTTGCATGGCAGGTCATATCTGTCTTCTTTGCATATCTAATGTACATTTTGTTTATTTGTGCCTGCAGGGATGAATTTCTTCCTAGAAGTTTCAAATCAACAACTGATGTGTTTTTACAATGTCTACTACGATGGCTGGCCAGGATTAGAATTGTTTGTCGAGTTTAGGAAACCTTGGTGACACATGCATTTCTTGAACTGTTTGTCAAGTAGAGGCATAATGCTCTTGTAACTCAGTTTAAATCTGTAAGAATAGCTGCCTGTGAGCACCTTTGTAATTAATTAGTATAATAGATTAATAGTTGCAAGTACTAGAAAGATTTGTACATGATTTCCAATGGTAAAATTATGAACATTAAATATTTTAAATTTAATTTAATCAAATTATCAATTAGATTGTGTTCTGATTTATATACTGATATGTATGTAGAGCAGGTAGCATATGCCAAAAAAAAAAAAAAAAAAAAAAAAAAAAAAAAAAGGAAAAGAGCGTCGGTCATTTGTCTGAACCGACGCTAAAAGTGAAGAGAATAGGCGACGGTCATATGATAGAACCGACGCTTAAACTAAAGGAAACAGGCGTCGGTCATTTTATATAACCGACGCTTATGTAAAGAGATTAGGCGTCGGCGTTTTATGAAACCGACGCTATAGGTCATATACTTATGCGTCGGCATTTAAGTTAACCGACGCTTTTGGCTCTCTTCATGTGTCGGTTCTAAGAACAACCGACGCTAAATTTCTAGACTTTATGCCACGGCATTTATGCGAACCGACGCTTTTTCCTAGCCTTATGCGTCGGTTATTAGCCTTTTAGCGTCGGTTCTACCACCGACACAAACATGTTCAAGCGTCGCCTGTTTAACCGACGCTATAGACCTATACCTATAGCGTCGCCTTCATATACTACGCCCAATAACCGACGCCTAAAGCCTATTTTGACCGACGCTAAAAGCCTATTCTTGCACAACGTGGTAACGTACCTACAAAATTACTTACTATAACAATCACGGCATGGACATGTGATCATGTCTTCCTTTCCCAGTTCACGTATTGTCATAGCACTAGGATACTTTTTTAGATTATAACAATCACGGCATGGACATGTGATCATGTCTTCCTTTCCCAGTTCCCTTCTTTTCTTCTTTATAAATTCCTCCGCAAAATCAATGAACTTTTCAACTCCATCAACATATTCCTTTGCTATACGTGGTATTTTGTACATCCATGTATGACGATCCATGTTATAATTCTACAAAATATACGGATAACAAGGCAGCATGTTAAATAGTAATTAATCCATTTAATTCCTATGACTGATGAGTAACTGAAGGAGATTGCGTTTGTGAATGATGTGGAGTTGAAGAGTAGAGTGATGACAATTGTTGAAATGGAATTACGATAGGAATTTAATTATGCTTAATAAAGGACAGCATAATAGCTCGTTCCCATCCCATTCTAACCAGCCAAAAATAAGATAAGACTATCCTTACTGTTGATGTAAATTTTATCTAGAGCACTACAAGAGCTGGCTCAAGCATCATAAGCTTCAATCGCGTGTTCTAGGTATAGTTGAAATTAGGGTCAGCACATTAGACTATAAGACAATAGCCTCTGTTTTAAAAAAGAAGAAGTAAATTCTATAAGTATTTAAGCATGCCGCATGCTAGGTTATCTTTAGGTTATAGTGTTGGGTTCTAAGTGCCTAAATGGTTCTTACTCGGACACTAATGAGGTGTATCTTTCAAACAGAAGGATAATTAAACTATGATACATTCACATGATTCTAAGATTCTTATCAAATGTCACTACGATAGACAGAGCTCATTTAGACATTTACTATTTAAATAATAATGAATTGCCTTCCAACTCTTTATTTTAATATTTCTTAGCTGAAACAGAGTACTATCAGATGTCAAGTCATAAGAATGCTGTATTGCATCTACAGTGGATTTAATTTATTATTCATAATAAAAAAAAAAAGGTGAGGCGAGATTAATGCCACGGTGTTTCTTTACCTTTTAAAAGATAAAAAAAATTGATGTGTGCTTCCAGAAAATTTTGGAGATTATCCTTATATCCAATATTTTGCATTGGAAATATGTTTAATACAACTTTATTGTGCTTGTTAACTTTTTTTGATCTTCTTAATTGCACATTCCTTTTTCATTTAAATTACAGTTAGCAGTTTTATGAATCTGATGGGTGCAATTATTAGGTGCATTGATACAGCTCCACCATGGTTTAAGGTAATTGCAAGACTCCTGACTTCACAAACGCAATCTCCTTCTCTCTTTACTCTTTCTACCCTTCTTCTCCAACCAAAATCTAATCCATCTCACTCTATCACAAACACAAGCTACTGATGCACATATTTTCCTTTATCTGAATGTCTCGCTATGAATAGAATTTTGTAAGATTAAAATGGGGGTTTTACGGATGTAGCTAGGACATGGAAGAGGGTATAGGGGGCAATGCAACTTCTTATTTCAGAGCTTAAAATTGCTCCAGAATAGACTTGGAGTGAAAATTTCTAATATAGATGAGAAGAGACAGTTTACATAATGGGATAAAGTTTTGGTTTTTGTTTATTTTTCCCTGTTTTTGTTCTAGTTCTTCATATGTTAGGCGTCAAAAGTCTGTATTTGTCAAAAGATAAGTCATATTAAAGAAGAACAATTAGAGCTTCAAAATATGGAAGCACAGGGCAGCCGGTAACATCTCCAAAAACTATATTAAATGAAACAACTCTGAGTAATATTATGAATCCAGTTTGAGAACTGAATTCTATCTTGCTTTCGAACATTACTTTTGATTCCTATTGGCACAACATTCTATCTATCTCGTTGCGTAGCTGTGTTAGACAAGATTATCAGGAGTGGTGCAAGAAAAGGACACAACTTGATGTTATATGAAGAGTGCATATAAATTCTTACAATAAGAGATAGGTAATTAGACGGCTAGTACTCAATTGAGATATTGGGGTAAATACAAACTATTACTAAATCTGTTGTAGCTATTCTATATCTTGTCCATAGTTAATTGGCTGAGCAACATTGTTGGACGAAAACGAGTATGATGAGTACTGATTTTGATACAGAAAATCGACCAGAAAATACATACCCTGATTTTGATAGACCAGAAAATCGACCAATTGAACCCAGCAATCCAGCAGTTCAGAGAAGAATCCCGGCCGATGAACCCAGCAATCCAGCAGTTCAGCAGTTCAGAGAAGAATCCGGCCGATGAACCCACCTGGCAACTGAAGGGCTAATTGTGAGAGCGAGTGCTTAAGTGAAGTATTGGCCGGTCCTTCCTAGTCTCCTAAGTGTGTATCTGTATGGCAATTTAGAAGGAAAAAAAAAAATCAAAGGGGTTTAATTAAGGATTAAAAATATTTTCATACTTGTTCAAAAAATTATTTTTATATTATAAAAAATTAATATTGTAATTGATTAATGTAATATTTTAATATTTCAAAATAAATAAATAGATTAAAGTTTTTTGTCATAGTATAATGCAAATAATGAAGTGTGATTCGAATAGAATTTTGTCATAAATAATGATTCAAAATATTAAGTAGGAATTATTACATATTCATTATTTGTGTAATGAAAATATTAAAATTTTATTTTATAAATTTTATTTTATCTGAATAGACTTTTGTCTTGAATATTTATTTAATGTTTATATTCATATATTTAAAATAATTATATATATAATAATAGTAAATTGACTCCGATTAATCATTTTGATTAATTCCTGATTAGTCGACTAATCCATGTTCCGTGCCTTCTCCGACTATAGTTCCGAATTCCTTTTTATATAATACTCGTCATTATTAGTCATTTAAAATTAAAAATTTGCTTTCAATTTTCCGACACCCTTTTCCTTACCATCTCTTTATTAATGAACGATGTTGTTTGCCCAATGACATATATCTTACTAATTTAGACGCTTAAATTCTAATTATAAATTAACGATGTTGTTTGCCCAATGAAAAGTATCTTACTAGTTTAGATGTTGAAAATTTTCAATTGCAATAAGATGCCTTCAAGTATATCAAAAATTATTATGTGGGTGAGCTTATTTTTCAGAAAAGTTGATTTATTTTAAAAAATAATCTATGATTTTCCTATTTTTTTTATTAAAAAAGCACTTTTTTTAGTAAAATTTAATTTTAATTTTAAATTTAAATTGTAAAATTAAAATTTTACTCATGTCACCACTAAAATAATGGCTAACATTTTTATAATTGAAATGCAAGAGACGATGTAAAGAGTTGAAAAGATTGGAAAAAAATGGATAAAAATGTTTGTATTTTAATACATAAAAGATAAAGTATTATGGAAAAAGGAAAAAACAAGCAATTTAAAAATACAAAAGGACTTTTGGGGAAAAAAAGTATATCAAAAATTATTATGTGGGTGAGCTTATTTTTCAGAAAAGTTGATTTATTTTAAAAAATAATCTATGATTTTCCTATTTTTTTTATTAAAAAAGCACTTTTTTTAGTAAATTTTAATTTTAATTTTAAATTGTAAAATTTAAATTTTATTCATATCACCACTAAAATAATGGCTAACATTTTTATAATTGAAATGCAAGAGACGATGTAAAGAGTTGAAAAGATTGGAAAAAAAATGGATAAAAATGTTTGTATTTTAATACATAAAAGATAAAGTATTATGGAAAAAGGAAAAAACAAGCAATTTAAAAACACAAAAGGGAAAAAAAAAAGAAAAAGAACACCAGCTGCTAGGACTCGAACTCGAGTATTCTTCCAGGAAACCACACACAAATGCCAACTGCACTAGAGGCCCATTTGCTGATTAAGGCATATTAGTTAACTTTTATAATTACCAGCAGAATTTTCTTTTTCAATAATTTTTATTTAAAGCTTTAGGCGTCGGCATTACTAGAACCGACGCTACAGGTCCAACATTATTATCTTTGGCGTCGGTTGAGTAAAAACCGACGCTTATTTGTGGATTTTAGGCGTCGGTTAAGTAAACGCCGACGCTAAAGGGTTGGTTTTTAAGCGTCGGTTGACTAAAGACCGACGCTAAAGGTATGGATTTTAGGCGTCGGTTGTTTATGCGACGCTACAGGTTTATTATAGGCGTCGGTTAAATGAAAACCGACGCTAAAGGGTGAGTTTTAGGCGTCGGTTGTTCCATGACCGACGCAAAAGACCCAGAAAAAATGACTTTAAGCGTCGGTTAAGCTAAAAACCGACGCCTAAAGTATGTTTAAGCCACGGCTCTCTAGATAACCGACTCCTAAAGTGCGACACTAAAGGCCTATTTTGTACTAGTGGTACCTGAGGCTCAAGATTTGTTTCTACTAGTGACTAAAACTCAAGTTCGATTCTAAATCTACTCGAACCTTCAGACTTCCTGCCAAAAGAATTAACAACAGCAAACAAACAATAACAATAGTAGTAAGTTTGGGAACATAGTGCATTTTCAATATTTATATTTACTTGATCTGAGGGTTGAAAGCATGACGAAATCAAGAAAGTAATACTACTAAAGAAATACAAATTATTTCTGGGAAGAACAAAAAAAGAAGGAATTTGTCAATAGATCCACATGAAGAGATCGTCATACCAGGGATCACATCTGAAAGCTCGCCCACTGACGCTTTAACTTAGTTAGAACTTCTGGGTATCTTATTAACATATCTTCTTGAAGCTTCTCTATCATGGATACCTTTTGTCAGTCCACATAAAATAGAAACCATCTATAAAATTTACACCTCTTATGCTACAAGGTCATCTTCGATCATATTTGTAATAAGCTAAAACAAAGAAGATATGTAAAAGCTAAGTCATGAACAGGGGGAACACAATTAGACTTTTTTTCTCTAGACAAAGGAATAGGACAGTGGCATATTAACAGTGAACACGCTGAATAATTCAGAGATGGAACTATTGTCATTAATAGATGACTAGATGAGAAAGACCTAGTAGATTTTATGCCACACAAATGCTCAAATATGTATAAAGCGGTATATTTCAAATAATAACAAGCAAACTATTTACACTTTTGAGTTTACCTCAATAGAGTGGCACATTAATAGATGTTTATTTGTGTATGCGTGTCTGTCTGTATTAGGAATTCAAATATTATCAGATTTAGCGGCCCATAAACAATGTAGTAGTTGTGATACATTCTATCAGATTTCATGTCATGATACATACACTGATGAGAAAGAAGATAAAAAATTGTGAATCTTGATCATGAGTTAAAATATGGACAATAGGATAGATTGCATTACTTTTTGAAGTCTGCGTGTTTGTGCACGAGCTTCTTGGAGACAACTCTTTTTTCAGTTCCTGATCAGCTTTCCGGTGTTTCTCTAACTGCCAATCAAATAATTGTCAAGGACCTATATAATCAAGAACAATATAGCTAGTAGTGTAGTTTGGTAAGGCAAGGCCAGGGTAGTGGTAAAGTGAGGTGTGTCAATTATAAAGAAATGACCATACCTGTGACTCCAATTCCTTTGATTTAAACACCAGGGGGTCTTACATTTAAAGATTACATTTTTAAACAATCTGTCATCAAACAACCCAATTTTTTTAACAACCTCAATCACTGCGAGATACAAAAAATGACAAATACTCAATGATTTGCTGAATCTGATATAGCAGTAAACAAATAAAAAATGGGTAACAACAAGAAGAAAAATCATCACTAACTAATTTGCAACAACATAAAATTCATCACAAACTCATTAACTAGGAATTGAGAAGCAGTAATTTTCAGAAAACATGTCAGAAAGAAAGAAATTCCAGAAACAACAGATAAACTCTAGGATTCTTTAAAGAATAAAGTTTCTAACTTGAAAAATAATTTCAAGAAAGATTGGATTTTTAAACATAATATCAACAACCCAATTCACTAAAGGTTCACAAAAAACACACACGTACATAATACATACACATATTAGTTGGGGTGTTGGCTAAAGATAATATAGAACTAAACAAACAAAAATTGATTAATAACAAGAAAAATGATTATTAACTAGTAAACAAGAACAAGAACCTTAATTAAATTTGTCAAGGGAGGAATGAACAAAGAACACTCTGACTCTGCCTTTTTATAAACTGTTGCTTGCCTTTTCTATGTAATAAACACACAAATATACCCTGTTATATACACACAGAAAAATGATTATTAACTAGTAAACAAGAACAAGAACCTTAATTAAATTTGTCAAGGGAGGAATGAACAAAGAACACTCTGTTCTGCCTTTTTATAAACTGCTGCTTGCCTTTTCTATGTAATAAACACACACTGACACACATATACACAATATTATATTTCATATTTGTTCCAAGTTCCAGCCCAACATCACACACACACACACTCAACATTACAGATCTATTTATTCAAAAGGATATTGATTCATCAACGAAGTCATGCCAACCCTGACAAAACAAAATCAAAAATAAATCAAAATTAAAGTAATTAAACACTCTAATTGAATCGGAGTAAAATTGACTTTGTAACTCTGTAACTTTGTAACATCGACATGGAATAAAATTGAATCGGGAGAGAGTGGATGATGAGTGTAGCTTTGTAAGTGTGTAAGACAAACAAACAAACCAGGTGACCACCAAGAAGACAACCCTGTCACACACATGTTTTATCTAATAAAAAGAACTAAACGAAATTCACCTCATCATCACTATCTTTGTCTGAACCTTCAGTGTCATCTGAATCTTCTTTCTTAGGATTCACAAGTGTCACCCTTGACTTTAGCAGGTACGGCTGCTTCGACATCAGCCACAGGTTTACCTGAGTAAGATATGAAAGAAATAACCCCAATTAAAAATCCCCAACCACACAAAACAAAACCCTAATTAAAAATCCCCAACCACACAAAACAAAAACCCTAATTAAAAATTACCAATCGGAGCAATAAGAGTTTGTAAATCGATGTAAGAGCCGTAAAGAGTAAAGTTGATAAATTGAGTTTATTGAGGGGAGGTGTAGTCTGTACATCGAGTTTGTAATCAAGAGTGTAAAGTTTGTAAATCGAGTAGAGTGATTGTCAAGAGAGATAGCGGATTGAGAGACAGAGAGAGAGGGGTAATTGTGGAGATGAGAGAGAGAGAGAGAGAGAGAATGAGTAGAGAGGGAGGCTGGGAGCAGGTTTTGGGAGTGTTTTGGGGGGAAGTTAGAATTTTTTAGGGGAAAGTGGAGGGCACCCAAATTTGTGAAGGGGGAAATCCTTCCAAATTTTTCCGCCCAAATTTTCATTGTGTCATGTGCATTGTACTTTCATTACATTTTTTTATTGCAACATACAAATTTATTTAAAAAATTTTAAAATATATTATTTATCAAATTATAAAATGAAAGAAAAATTAAAATGCATTGTTATTTTATAAATTTTGATAATACATCTATCTTCCATAATTTTAAAAATAATTTAATGTTAAAGGAAATGTTTATTTTGACCGGTTTGACCAGTACAAAATAAAACCAAATATGTCTAGAATTTTTTTAAAAAATTACCTCATCACAAAAATCATTAAATCTTTACATCCGTGCGATTGGAACGTCGAAAAAATAATTTAAAAAAATAGAATCTTCATTCGGAAATAGACTAGTCAGCAAATGCCACGTCATATTTTTGTAAAAAAATATAAATTTATCTAATGCAACGCTTCAAACAGCAAATGCAACACTACATGTATCTAATGCAACGCTTTCCGCCACGTCAGCAAATGCCACGTCAGAAAAGGTGGGCCCCACTTCTGCCACGTCAGCAATTGTGGGTCCCACAATTGCCACGTCAGCATGATGGGCCTCCTGCCACGTCACCCTTGTGGGTCCCACATTGCCACGTCAGCAGTTGTGGGGCCCACATCTGCCACGTCATATTTTTTAAAAAAAATATGAATATATCTAATGCAACACTTCAAAGAGCAAACGCAACACTACTGGTATCTAATGCAACGTTTTTTGCCACGTCAGCAAATGCCACGTCAGCAAAGGTGGGCCCTACTTCTGCAACGTCAGCAAATGTGGGCCCTACATGTGTCACGTCAGCAAATGCCACGTCAGCACATGTGGGTCCCACTCCTGCCACGTCACCATTTATAAAAATAAAAAATTATCTAACGCAACGCCATCAGTTAGTGTTGCATAATATGAAACACTGTGGGTAATACGCAACGCTAATCTATATCTAACGCAACACCAATTCAGCTCAGTTGCAAAAGACCCAAAACTTCTATCTAACGAAACGCTTTCTGTGCAACGCTTTGTAAAAAGGGTTGCGTATGCTCACTTATGGCGTAGTGCATGTTGTTGAGAGGGAGCAATCAGACTCCCAGATCAAGGAGCTTAGACACCGCGTCGCTGAGTTAGAGAAGGAAGCTAAAGATGCTACTAATGCTCTTTCCACTATCATTGAGGAGGCCGAGACCCAAGGATTTGTTGACTTCATGAAAAAATTCCTTGAAAAGGTTGACGACTTTGATTGGTACCGGTTGGGCGAAGAGACTGGGCTGACCGTTAGCCTTCATAATGAATATGCCCTAGGCCTCGATGGACCTTGCAGAGAGATTATTCTAGGCCACGCTGGACCTTGTAGAGACACATGCATGATAGATGCTATCCCATACTAGGGACTTTGTTGGCGAACTCGACCCGCAGCTTGGGGTCGCAAACTTCCACATTGTGCTTGATAATATATTGGACTGATTCCTGGTGATGGGTTTTAGTGACCCAATCTTCATCTCTAGGCCCATTATAAGTTGTGGACCTCTATTAAAACCAATTAGACCTGCTTAGGGCTTATGCCAAGATTTGGGCATAACAGTGGGTATTCAATTCAGATTTTAAAAAATCTTCTAAAATCTGTAGGTATTCAATCCAGATTTTAAACAATCAATCAAAATCTCAAGGTATTCAAATTTCAACAGATTTGCTAAAGTCATGGATTTTGAAATATTTGTGGGAGATTTTGTTAGAATTTCAAACTCTCTGGAAGGTCAAATAAAGAAGCTGGTGAAATATTTGAATGGAAGAAACATGCAATATGAAAAGAAGAAAAGAATAAAAGGCAGGTGAACAACTACTAGACATAATTTAAAGTCAAAGAAGGTAGGCTTAATTAATAGCAGGTGATGTAAAGCATGATCTGTATGTTAGTTTTATAGCCTATAAATAGAAACCAAGCTAGTTCATTTGTATGTACAACCAAAAATTAAGAGAAGAGTTGTAATATATACCAAGAGAAATAAAAGAGAGAAACACAAGAGTTGTTTTCTAAAGATAAACACAAGAGTTGTTTTCCAACAGATTTTATATGTAAAATTTGTTCCTACTACACAAAATTTTGATGAATTTGTGATTTACAACATTTCTAATTAAAAAAATCAAAACAATTAAAGTAAAAGATATGTACAGATACATTATGCATGTATTTATACCTTCTTTTCTTTCACCGCTTCTGCTTTGAGATGCCCTGCCTTATCTTCATAATATAGGAGCTGCTTTGTATCAGGATCAGTAGCCATGATTAGCTCATCAATTCCGAGTCTTGATAGGTGTGTGACTGGATGGCTCTGACTGTTTTATATCCATTGTCATCACTGCATTGCTATCCAGTACATAGTAACACAACATAATATAACACATGGGTTAAATATCAAATTGGTCACTGAATAACTTGACATATCTCAGATTGCACACTGATAAATTTGAGGTCTCATTTCAAATACTTTTAAAGACATAAATATCAAATTGATACCTTCAAAATTTAATCGGAAAGTAAAAGTAATTTTTGATCAAGTTCTACGCATTTTTCTTAAATGCTACTTTAACCAAATAAAATATTATGAATTCTAGTATTTTTCATAATATATTTAAATTTTAAGAAATTTATTTACTATTTAATTTTAATTAAATCAAAGAAAATAACCATAAAATTGAAAATAAATAGTAAATAAATTTCTTAAAATCTAAATATATTATCCAAAATACTAGAATTATTAACCTTTCATTTGGTTATGGCAACATTCAAGAAAAATGTGTAGAACTCAATGAAAAATTATTTTTAGTTCCCGAATACATTTTAAAAGTATCCATTTGATATTTATGTCTTTAAAAGTGTTTTAAATAAGACCCCGAATTTATCAGTGTGCAATCTGAGATATTTCAAGTTATTCAGTGGCCAATTTGATATTTAACCCTATAACACATTCAGTACATAGTAACTTTTTTTTTTTTTTTTGAAACTCAGTACATAGTAACTTTAGTCACAGGTTCATGAGCTGTGCTTATCAAGCATATTGGACTAGAAAGATCAAATTCCTCGAATTGTATTTATCAAGCATACTGGACTGGCATCTGAGATAATTTGCAGCAGTTGTATTTATCAAGCATACTGCACTGAGATCCGAGATTTCCTCGCAAGTGGTGCTCGGTCTAAAACTTTGATCTATGTTATTATTGTTGTGGTCCTTGAGGATTTAGTAAGCTGGTATTTCATTATATATCTACATGTGAGTTTGTCACTGGCATATGTTGTGTATTGGTGTTTTGTAGGCTTCAGCAATATTGGTTTATTATACGATTGGTTTATCAATAGATTTGCTATGTATATATATTTGATTTTTCTTATATATGACCTCACTAAGATAAGAGAAATTTGGTGGGATATATTATTATATGAGGTTGTCTAAGATGTAATTAATCAAGCACTGGAAACCTTTTTAAGAATACTGATTTAGGTTACACTAATTACATCGTGCTTGTTTATTACTGATATTTTGTATTTTGTAGTTGAATAGATTATCAGAGCTCATGCATTCTTGCACGGAAAATCCCCTTGCCTCAACATAGTAACCACTTAGATGGGCTAGAGAAGGATCTGTTTTGTTCAAATACTATGGAGCAGTTCAAGTTGTGAACTCACTTAGAACTAGCATTAATCAGCTCAAGATGGTGATGATCAATATGATGAGAACGAGGAACACATGAATGACGAGAATTAGATAATAAGCAATTTTTTTATTTTGTTCTCGAATCTTTAATTTTTTTTAAATACCATCATTTAGCATTTTAAAATTTTCGGACTATATTCATTTTAGACTATTTATATATAATTATCTTTAATCTGTAGGACTTTGTAATTCTACAAAAATCCATCAAAATCCATCATAGGGAATTATATCCTATATGTATAATTGGCGTATCAGGTGGTCTGGTCATCTGAGTTTAAAATGTAATTTTATTAGAAATTAGAAATGGGCTACTGTATCAGCCCGACTTTTCGGACTATTAATTCTAAATTCGAAACTAACATAAAATAGATTCTTTATTCAAATAAATTAAAATTTCCACAAAAGTCAAAGCAGCAGTCAAACCTAATATTCAAACACATAAAATCGGAGACGCAACTCCATAAATTCAATAAACAAGATCTGGCACTTAACAAAATATATTCTAATAGCGCGATAAATCTTATCCAATAAATTGCATCAAATCACGTAGCACGAAATTCACAAGTTCACATCCACATTCTCAATAAGTTTCCACAATGTACGAACCTGAAATATTAGAAAAGAGTGAGCTACACAGCTCAGCAAGTAACAGATTGACTTACAAATATTCTCAAAATCAGTGGGCGTTTTAATAAAACATATTTTCTCAAAATAATAATAATTTTTCAAAACCTTTGCGAAACTAAATCCAACCCAAAGTTTATATTTTCAAAATCCTGAATTTAAAACAGAAACAAAAGCAGAAACAGAAACAAAACGAAACGAAAATCAAAATACCACAGTCTTGCTCTACGGCCACACTTTGTCAGTGACCGGCATCTTATTCTTATTCTTATTCTTTCGCCACACTTTGCCAGTGACCGGCATCTAAAATTCAATAATTACTCGCCCTTAATAGGTATCTAAAGTTGCACACTTGTGCGCCTACTAAGGATATCTAAGGCTAGTTCCGGAACTATAGCGTAAATTACGAACGGGTTCGAAACGTAGAGACTGAGGATTCTAAAATCAAATACTTATATCTTATAAAGTTCGAAATAGAATTCTTATATCTTATACAAGTCAAAACAATATCTTATATCTTATACGAAATCGAAAACAGAATATTAATATCTTTTCCGAAAATAAAAGTAAATCACAAAGTACTTACCTCAAAATCGACACAAAATACCGAAATAATTGCACTAACAAATCCTAAAATTAAATAGCAAATACCAAAACAATAAATCAATCATTTACAAAGGATCTGTACAACAAATTAACAATTACCACGAGTCATATAAGGACTAGACAGATTTTGTAATATTAACATTATACAAAGAAAACCAAGGAACCAGATACTGTAAGCAAAACAAATTACATAAAACAAAATCTAATTGGCTTTATGCCCAACATGGCATAAACGTACTATTCTAGTTAAAAAGTAAAACTACAAAAAGGCACTTGAACTTTTCAAATCATGCACATAATTATATGAGCCAAACTTAATATGTATTATTTAAATACCTTTCACATTTCCTGACTTGCATGCTTATGATCTAATTTACTGTTGCTGGACATGTTAACAACTAAATCAGCTTATTAAATCAATATTTGCACTAATAAGACGAACTGAAAGCATTCAAAAAAAATAATTATTAACAGAATTTCACACAGTCAACATGCGAATATACAAATCATTTACTATTTATCATGATCGTGCAAAACACCAGATAATTGATTTATAATTAATCTATTAAAGGCCTTAAACAAGATCCGATTTTGGGAACATTAAAACAAAGTTCACAGGTTGTGTAATAACAAATCATGGCCATATTCAACAACTGAAAATGCAACCAAAACATGGCACATTAATCATTTATTAAAATCATGACAATTTGATATTCATTTAATTATATAAAATCTAACTAATCTTAACTAAACAAAAGAAAGTAATTGGACCGAGAGCCCATCATGACATCTAACTAATTTGTCAAAATTAACATGTTAAACAACAAAAGTCACACTATTGTTATTATTTAATTACATGCATGCATATGGATAATCAATTTCATGTTTCATCTTCTAACTTAATAACAAGTTATAAAAACTAACAACGTAATTCATGGCTTATTATGTACCAAAATAATATACAAACATATGCTTACATAGAGTATAAAATATATAATTAAAACCAAAGTGAAGAGAAGAACACACCTGTTGGCGAGTGCTACTGTACGAATTTATTTGTATGGCTAAGGGGTCTTTACATAGGCACAAAAACCATAATCTAATTAAGGTAAATTCTAAAACTTTTGTACCTCTCTCCAAATAATACATAGATTAATAATATCCTAATTCACAAAAATATCTTAAATTAAATGATTCTGATTTTCTAATATTTTTTCACACTTCTTTTCTCTAATAAAAAAAATATAATCCTTATTCAAAATATCTTGCATAAAATAAAGATTTCTAAAAATTTACTAAATAACATAATTATCTAAATAAATAAAAATGACTTAAAAATCTAATATCTAATAATAAAATAAAATAAAAATTAACGAGGTTTTACATTCTTCCCTCCTTAAAAGAATTTGGTCCCCAAATTCACAATAATAAAATATAATAAATCACGAAGAAAATAAATCATACCTTAATAGTTGGTGCGACTTCCACTGAGCTGAAACACACGTCCAATGCCAATCTTCTTATCAGCTTCCTTTCTTGGTGCAGCTTCATTCCTTGGTGGTGGGTTGTGTGGGCACTCAGAAATCTTGTGTCCTACTTCTCCGCAGTGAAAACAGGCACCCGTGTTCCATCGGCAGTCCTTGTCGGGATGGTTCTTACCGCACCTCGAACATTTATCTCGATCACCTTGGCCTCCCATCTGATCGTACACATGTGGCTTCTTGAAGGGTCCCCTTTGAGACGAAAATCCACCAGTTGGAGCGAACCGCTTCTTGTTCCAGTTGCCTGTTGCCTTTTCAGATTCTGCCAGACCTCTCTCGATCACTAAAGCCTTTTTAAGAACAGCCTCGTACGTCTGAAGTTCAAAAGACGCCACCGAATTCCTAATGTCGGTTCGAAGTCCCTCTTCCAATCTCCTTGCTCGGCTGCTTTCATCTGCCACTAAGGTCAGGGCATACTTCGATAGCTTTGCAAATTTCGCTTCATATTTGGTAACGGTCTTTCCTCCTTGCTCAAGCCGAATGCAGACGAATGGTTCTAGGAAAGTACTTGTCTTCTATAGCCTTCTTGAACTTTGCCCAGGTGTATGATTCCGGTTCCCCTTCAGCGGTTATGGACTCGTTCTTCCTTTTCTCCATGAGCCACCAGTCATAAGCACTGCCTTGCAGTTGATACACAGCTAAGGTGACCTTCTGTTCTTCATTGCTCCCTAGCAGTCCGAAAGCTTTCTCCATCTCTTGTATCCACATCTCGACTATAGCTGGATCAGTCGCCCCATCGAAAGTTGGAGGGTTCAAACGCTTGAACTGAGAGACAATATTCTGTTGCCTGGGTTGCTGATTCACGAGCGTAGCTAGAGTCTCAGCTAGTTGGTCGAATACATTTCCTCCATCACCATTATTGTTGCCATTGTTGCCATCTCCCTCCATCTTTTCTAAAAATAACAAACTTTCAAATTTATAGTCAATGATCAAAAAGCACAAAAGTCAAATAGGTCAAACAATGCCCTAAATTCAAAATAATTCACTAACTTAAAGGTCAAAACATATACGATAGTTTATTGGATCGCAGCCTAGGGAATGTACTAGTCCCATACCTAATACACTCCAAAGGAAAACCTAGGCTCTGATACCAACTGTAACAGCCCGACTTTTTGGACTATTAATTCTAAATTCGAAACAAACATAAAATAGATTCTTTATTCAAATAAATTAAAATTTCCACAAACGTCAAAGCAGCAGTCAAACCTAATATTCAAACACATAAAATCGGAGACACAGCTCCATAAATTCAATAAACAAGATCTGGCACTTAACAAAATATATTCTAATATCGCGATAAATCTTATCCAATAAATTGCATCAAATCACGTAGCACGAAATTCACAAGTTCACATCCACATTCTCAATAAGCTTCCACAATGTACGAACCTGAAATATTAGAAAAGGGTGAGCTACACAGCTCAGCAAGTAACAGATTGACTTACAAATATTCTCAAAATCAGTGGGCGTTTTAATAAAACATATTTTCTCAAAATAATAATAATTTTTCAAAACCTTTGCGAAACTAAATCCAACCCAAAGTTTATATTTTCAAAATCCTGAATTTAAAACAGAAACAAAAGCAGAAACAAAAACAAAACGAAACGAAAATCAAAATACCACAGTCTTGCTCTACGGCCACACTTTGCCAGTGACCGGCATCTTATTCTTATTCTTTCGCCACACTTTGCCAGTGACCGGCATCTAAAGTTCAATAATTACGCGCCCTTAATGGGTATCTAAAGTTGCACACTTGTGCGCCTATTAAGGGTATCTAAGGCTAGTTCCGGAACTATAGCGTAAATTACGAACGGGTTCGAAACGTAGAGACTGAGGATTCTAAAATCAAATACTTATATCTTATAAAGTTCGAAATAGAATTCTTATATCTTATACAAGTCAAAACAATATCTTATATCTTATACGAAATCGAAAACAGAATATTAATATCTTTCCGAAAATAAAAGTAAATCACAAAGTACTTACCTCAAAGTCGACACAAAATACCAAAATAATTGCACGAACAAATCCTAAAATTAAATAGCAAATACCAAAACAATAAATCAATCATTTGCAAAGGATATGTACAACAAATTAACAATTACCACGAGTCATATAAGGACTAGACAGATTTTGTAATATTAACATTATACAAAGAAAACCAAGGAACCAGATACGGTAAGCAAAACAAATTACATAAAACAAAATCTAATGGGCTTTAAGCCCAACATGGCATAAACGGACTATTCTAGTTAAAAAGTAAAACTACAAAAAGGCACTTGAACTTTTACAAATCATGCACATAATTATATGAGCCAAACTTAATATGTATAATTTAAATACCTTTCACATTTCCTGACTTAAGCATGCTTATGATCTAATTTACTGTTGCTGGACATGTTAACAACTAAATCAGCTTATTAAATCAATATTTGCACTAATAACAAGAACTGAAAGCATTCAAACGAAATAATTATTAACAGAATTTCACACAGTCAACATGCGAATATACAAATCATTTACTATTTATCATGATCGTGCAAAACACCAGATAATTGATTTATAATTAATCTATTAAAGGCCTTAAACAAGATCCGATTTTGGGAACATTAAAACAAAGTTCACAGGTTGCGTAATAACAAATCATGGCCATATTCAACAACTGAAAAATGCAACCAAAACATGGCACATTAATCATTTATTAAAATCATTACAATTTGATATTCATTTAATTATATAAAATCTAACTAATCTTAACTAAACAAAAGAAAGTAATTGGACCGAGAGCCCATCATGACATCTAACTAATTTGTCAAAATTAACATGTTAAACAGCAAAAGTCACACTATTGTTATTATTTAATTACATGCATGCATATGGATAATCAATTTCATGTTTCATCTTCTAAATTAATAACAAGTTATAAAAACTAACAACTTAATTCATGGCTTGTTATGTACCAAAATAATATACAAACATATGCTTACATAGAGTATAAAATATATAATTAAAACCAAAGAGAAGAGAAGAACACACCTGTTGGCGAGTGCTACTGTACGAATTTATTTGTATGGCTAAGGGGTCTTTACATAGGCACAAAAACCCTAATCTAATTAAGATAAATTCTAAAACTTTTGTACCTCTCTCCAAATAATACGTAGATTAATAATATCCTAATTCACAAAAATATCTTAAATTAAATGATTCTGATTTTCTAATATCTTTTCACACTTCTTTCCTCTAATAAAAAAATATAATCCTTATTTAAAATATCTTGCATAAAATAAAGATTTCTAAAAATTTACTAAATAACATAATTATCTAAATAAATAAAAATGACTTAAAAATCTAATATCTAATAATAAAATAAAATAAAAATTAACGGGGTTTTACCTTAACATTATTAAATTAAAATCATGACAATTTTAATTCACATTTCCTGACTAAACAAAAGAAAGTCGACAAACTAGTTGGGCCAATGATTTAAAAGCTAAAACTACCAACTAACTAATGGAATTTTTAATTTAACAAACAAGTAGATAAAAAAAGAATGCACTAAAATAAATAATACATGATAAAACACAAAAAATTAAAGTTGAGAAAATTGGTGTTAACTAAAACTAATACAAAGATAATTTATATTAAAGTTTAAAATATAATTTTAAAAAAAACCTTATCACAAAAAATAGTTCCAAGAAAACTAATTTTAAAAAAAAATTGTAAAATAAAATTTAATTTTAGATTTGACAACAAACATGTTTTAGATTTGATACTTAAATTGTAAATAAATTAACAAACAATCCAAAAATCAAAAATAAAATAATTAATAGAGAATCTGAATATAATAAGTACAAAAAATCTTGTAACAATTTAATAATTTAAAAGTTAAAAAAATATTTAATTTCTTCAAAAATAAAATTTAAAATAAATTAATAAAGAATAAAAGTAATAAAATATTCATCATCAACTTAATTAATTAAGTTATTATTATTATAGGAAAAAGAGTCGTAATAGCACAATTAACAAATAAGGATAAAATAACAAAAAATCATAATAAAAAAATAAATCACAAATTTATTCTTTATATATAATAAACAAGTATACCAAGCATACCATTAGTATTTCAATTCAAAAAATAAATTTTTAAAAAATAAGAATTTTGATTTAATTACAAAAGATTTTTTTAAAGAAAATATATGGTAACACAAGATATTAAAAAAATAATTAGAAAAACATGTTATAATTGCAAATGACACCAAAATCCAATAAAATATAATTTACAAAACAAACGCTAATTCACTTAAAATAAATATAAATCAACACAAAAATATAAAAGACAGTACAAACTTTTTTTTAAAAAATAGTACAAATGTATGCGCATGTATGTTAGATTACAATAAGTTCTCACATGTCTAAATTATATTATATATATTCTAATAAATAGAAAAAAAATGCCAAAAAACATTAAAATATATGTTAGGCTAAACCTTAAAATGTAATTTTCAAAAAAATTGTTTACAAAATAAAATGTTTAGAGAAAAATATAATTTTAATAAAAATCATTAAATATTCTATTTTTAGGTTTGACAATTAACAAACAAGGATAAAATAGCAAAAAACCATGATTAAAAATAAGTCGCAAATTCAATTTTTATATATAATAAACAAGTAAACAAAACATATCATCATAATTCCAATTCAAAAAATAATTTTTAAGAAAGCAAGAATGTACATTTTACTACAAAACAAAAAAGAAGTCTTTTAGAAAATATATGGTAAAATAATATAATAAATAAATAAACATGTCATAATTGGAAATGACACCAAAATTCACAAAATATAGAATTAAATATAATGTAATTAAAATAAATATATACCAACACAAAAACATAAAAAGATAATATAAACCTTTTTTAAAAAAAGTACAAATATATGTGTGTTCACAATTACATAATCACATATATATATAAATAATAGTTAAACGAAAAAGTCCCCAAATGTAAAAAGGATATTATATATATTCTAATAAAATTAAAGTAAACTCCCCAAAAAATATGAAATATTAAAATTATGTTAGGCTAAACCTTAAAATATAATTTACAAAAAAATTGTTTACCAAATAAAAGTGCTCTAAGAAAAAATCATTTTAATAAAAAAATAAAAATCTTAAAAAAATAATCAATATTCAAACAAATTAAAAAAAATTAATACCACACATATTTCCAAAAAATTTTAAAAAATGCCATTAAAAACTATAGAAACACTATAACAAAAGATCTAAAAATTTTAAGATAACCATTAAATTACATAATTCAAAAGATAAAAAGATAATAATAAATTGTTACACGAATATAGTCCCTATATGTTGCGAGTATTCATATGTAATCTAATAAAATAAAAAAATCAAAAATAATTAGAAAATACAAAAAAATATGTTACCCTAAACTCTGAAAAAAATTATATGTTACCCTAAACTCTGGAAAAAAATTGTAGAAAAAACAAATGTATACTCAGAAGTCAGAACTATATAACTTATGTATTATTATCATTAAAATAAAAACAAAGTGTTCAATATATTATAAGACTAATTTTTCAAGGAAAAAAAATTATAATTAAAACTATATTATAAAATATTAATAAAATTACCCGTGCATTGCACGGGTATAGAGCTAGTTAAAATAATATGTGTAGAGATTTTAAACAATATACATTCCATTAAAATCCATGGATTATTAACAATGCAATAGAATCTCAATTGAATACGCCCTTTTTTTTTTTTTTTTTTTTTTTTTTTTTTTTTTTTTTTTGAAAACAACCAAATTTCATTAATAACGAGAATCCAATACAAGCGTCTCCACCAAATTAACAGGCTCAATTGAATACGCCCTCTTAGTTTTTACAACTAAGTCATCTGACATTGTGAAATTAGTGTGAGGTAGGGGAGATGCAGGTGGATTGCTCGGAAACCATTACTTCATTTTTAATTTTCAGAATATTTGTATTCAATTAGTTAAGCAATATTATATTTGTATTCAGAATATTTTCAGAATACTTTTAATTTATATTTTAATATGTTATAAAATAAATGTGTATTTATATTGTAATACGATAATATAAATATGTCAATGATTTTAATCATATAGTTTTTTTTACATTGAATAGCATTTTCATTGTATGACTTCTATATTGAATAGGATCAATGTAAAAATTCGTAATTATACTTTTTCTTGAGATTTTGAGTATTTTCATTTGAATAATAATTATTAAATCATCATTAAATTAAAGATAATTTCATGAGATTCGCGTTGATTGTTAAATCATCCAAATCTGATTTCTAGATTTCAAGATAAAGCTCAAATAGTAAATACGAATTTTTTCTAATACTAATAAAAAAATTCAATTCTATTACAACCTTTTTTAATTATGTCATTTTCAGATTATAATTTTGCTTTTTAATATTCAATTTCATTACAACCTTTTTTAATTATATCCTTTTTAGATTATAGTTTTTCTTTTAAAATTTACTTCTAATGTAACCTTTTTTAATGCAACCTTTTCTAATTAATCATATCCTTTTTAGATTATAATTTGATTTTTAATGTGATCTAATCTTGATCGTCTTTTTTAATCATACGGATCATATGATTTTGGTAGTACACTGACCAGACCAAAAAATTGTATAAGATCTCTTTCATGCTTATTATATATAACTAGCTTATAACCCGTGCAACGCAAACTATTTTTTTATATCTATAATTATATATTTTTTTAATTTTATATTTTATTAATTTACATAACAAATTGTTGTTAAAAAATGTTATATATAAGATTTTACACGTTAAATTTAATATTTGTAATCTATCTTGAATTCCTAAATTTTGATTTGGACGATTACATCCCACGTGAAATTAACAAAATAATATTTAATTTAGTGATGTTTTTAAAAAAATCTATGTAAATCTCCGCATAAACAAAAAAGAGAAGAAATTGTCGATTTTTTACGTTGAAATTCTATTTGATTTATGAATTTTACTTGTAATTCGTTTTGATTATCAAAATACCCTTGTAATTATTTGAAGATAGTTGTACTAACAACCAAATACAATTTTAATAATAAATGTAAGAGGGATTGTGTACAAAATTTTGATACTAAGTAGTATAGTCCTCCGTACGACAAAGATATTAAAATAAATATATGAAAACCGTTGGATCAAGCATAATTTTTTTTTTTACATTTTAACCAGTTATAACTAAAAAATGTATTTATATTAAAATACGATAATTTACATGTCAATGATTTAAATCATATATAATTAGGTTTTCTACATTGAATAACATTATCAATGTAAGACTTACATTGAATAGGATTGATGTAAAATTCGTAAATATATTTTCTCTTCAAATTATGTGTATTTTCATTGAATAATAATTATTAAATGATCAATAAATTAAAGATAATTTTATGAGGTTCGCGTGGATTATAAAATCATCCAAATACTAACAAAAAAAATTTAATTACAGATCTCAAGATAGAGCCCAAATAGTAAATATGACTTTTTTTTAATATTAACAAAAAAAATTAATTCTAATACAACCTTTTTTAATTATATCATTTTTATATTATAATTTTATTTTTTTAAATGCAATTGTAATAAAACCATTATTAATAAGCATAAGAGGGATTTTGTCCAAAAGTTTGGTAATCGGTAGTCTGGTCCCCGTTACGATAAAGATCTTAAAATTGATAGATGAAACCGTTGGGTCTAGCATAAAAAATATTTTATATTTTAATATGCCATAAACTAAAAAATGTATTCATATTCATATGCGAAAATGTATATATATGTCAATGATTTAAATCATATATAATTAGAATTTTTTACATCGAATAGCAATATCAATGTAGGACTTCTATATTGAAAGGATTAATATAAAAATTCGTAATTTTATTTTCTATTGAGAATTTGAGTATTAACATTTCAATAACAATTATAAAATCGTCACTAAATTAAAGATAATTTTATGAGGTTTGCGTGGATTATGAAATCATCCAAATCTGACTTATAGAACTCAAGATAAAGCCCAAATAGTAAATATTAATTTTTCAATACTAATAAAAAAATCAATTCTAATACAACCTTTTTTAATTATATCCTCTTCAGATTATAATTTTCTTTTAAAAATATGTCAATGATTTAAATCATATATAATTAAGTTTTTTTACATTGAATTTCAATATTAATGTAGGACTTTTACAATGAATATGATTAATGTACAATTTTGTACTTATATCCTCTTTTTAGATTCTGATTATTTACATTTGAATAATAATTATTAAATCATCACTAAATTAAAGATAATTTAATGAGATTTGCGTGGATTTTAAAATCATCCAACTATGATTTCTAGATCTCAAGATAAAGCTCAAATAGTAAATATGAATATTTTTAATACTAATAAAAAAAATAAATAAAATTCAATTATAATACAACCTTTTTAAATCATATCCTTTTCAGATTATAATTTTCTTTTTAAAATTCAATTCTAATACAACCTTTTTTAATTAAATCCTTTTTAGATTATAATTGTCTTTTTAAAATTGACTTCTAATGCAATCTTTTCTAATTATATCCTTTTTAGATTATAATTTTCTTTTTAATGTGATCTACCAACGGATCATATGATTTTGGTAGTACAGCGACCTACAATTTGGATAAGATCCCTCTTATGCTTATTATAAATAAGGATATAACTAGCTTATAACCCGTGCGACGCATGGTTTTTTTAATATCTATTAAATATATATTAATTTTTAATATTTATATGTTATTACATATCAAATTGTTGTTAAAAATTGATATATATTAGGTTTTACACTTTCAATCGTTATTTTATTCATTTCATATTATAATTATATTTTTAAAGTTCAATTCCAGTATAACCTTTTTCCAATATATCCTTTTTAGATTATAATTTTATTTTTAATATGATATAATCTTGATCGTCTTTTTTTAAAAATATTAGATTTGACGGTTGAGATTATTTTGGTTGTACAACGACCAAACCATGGATTAGATCTCTCTTACGCTTATTAATTTATTATATACTAGCTTATAGCCCGTGCGATGCACGGTTCTTTTAAAATTTATTTATTTAATAATTTAATTTTGTATGTTTTATTTTCAAATTTGCTATTTTAAGTATTTGATTGTTAGTACAACTATCTTCAAATAATAAGAAGGTTATTTTGATAATCAAAACAAAATATAAGCAGATTTCCTAAATAGAATAGAATTTTTAATATAAAAAATCGTCAATTTCATCTCTCTTTTGTTTCTTTGTAGTTTTAATTGGAGAAAATTGTTAAATCATCACTAATTTAAAGATTATTTTGTTAATTTCACGTAGGCTGTAAAATCATCAAATTCAAGTTTTAAGAATTCAAGATAAAATACATAATAAATTGAACGTGTAAAATATTATATATAAATATAAATATATATATATATATATATATATATATATAAATCAATAAATAAATAAATAAATATATATATATCAATTTCATAACAAAAATTTGATATGTAAACTAATAATTTGATAATCTACGTATACTTTAATCCTTTAGTTATAATCATTTTCATATTATATTTTTACACTAAAAGATAATATTATAGGCACTGTTAATTTATAGCTGAACACCTTTTGCAGAGCTCCCGGATAGTGTTTGGGCTGTTTGAAAATCTCTGAAATGGTTTTTCCAGTTTCATTATTTGTAGTTATATTTCTGTGATAGCCCCAAATCCGGGGTCAGGAATCCAGGCCGTCACGGTCCAATTTCCATTCAATATCAATATCTCCTTAATTTTTTTCCCCATTTAATATTTATGCAGTTGACCCCGCATTAATACACACACCAGTCATATGCTCAGAGAACAACAACCACGATATTAAAAGTTTAACGTTAAATGAGTTATTACAAACCAGGATCATACTTGAATACATTGTTGAATAATACTTCGACATGAAGCATTTCAACAATCAAAAGTTCATTACAAGCTTACACACTTAATTATACATAAATCTACAAGGACCCGTCAGCCTCTAAGCTACCTCAGGAATCGGTGCCAACGTGCTCTCAAGAGGTCGCCTTTCCCTTACCCTCTTGCGGGGCGTTCTGCGAAGTATTGGCATACCTAGCTGTATATAGATAAGTAGCAAGAGTGAGCTATAATAGCTCAGCAATTATAGACTTTGAGAAAGAATGACATTCTTATTTAATAATACATCATCCACTTTCTATTATAAGAAAAGAAAGATACAACAATATAATATCAATTTCTCTTCTATATTCAGATAATAATCCACACTTCCTCTCAATATATTATCTCAAGATAGCATAGAAATTTGAACTATATCTCTCATTATAATCCTTCCATTTCCCTTTTACACAACAATTTTATACTATAATATAAAATCAGTTTCTCTTCCATTTATAACAACAATTTCATAATTTCATACTATTTTTCCTTTTTCAGTATCTCATTCTGACACCATTTTCCATTCTTTCTTTTAATCTTTTGGGGATATCTACTGGCGCCAGATACGTAGGACGATGATCAGTCGCCTGACCGTATCTGCTCTCTGTTTACTACCGGTAGAAGGAATGAAAGCTCTATCTGCTAACATCATCCCTGGAGGAAGGCTCTAACTGCTACATCCTCCTGGAGGAAGGCTCTAACTGCTACATCCTCCTTCGGCAACTCTTGGGCCGTAATAACATTTTGGAGGAAGGCTCTATCTGCTACATCCTCCTTTTTATAACCATTATTCCACTTATAACATCATTCCACATTTTTCTTTCAATTTACATTTCCGCTTACATTCACATAAGTCATTACTCTTAAAGCTTATGCCATAATACTCTGATTATGACTCAGACATCTTTTCTGTATTCACTGAAATCAAGCTCCCATATATATATATATATATATATATATATATATATATATATATATATATATATTATTCCATCTACTTTTAAAATAGTAGATAATAATCAAATAATACATATTAAATAAAAAATGTTTTAAAAGAATATCTTTAGCAAAATATTATAAATCACATAACCCTAGATAACAACTGATACCATTCTCTCATCTTCTCTTAATCATAAGGCATGTTCACTTCATGCATAATCATCTATATGTATACCCATATCCATCTCATACTCATATTCACATCCATATTCATATACATCTTTGTATCATTTTAATATCAATAATCAAGGAAAACAATTTCTTAACAATATAGTAACAATAGCATCACACACACACACACACACACACACACACACACACACACACACACACACACACACACACATATATATATATATATATATATATATATATATTCCATGAAATCAAGTTTCTTTGAAGATAAATAATTTCCAAGTAGGGACAGAAAAGATCTTGCCTCGGTTTCGGTATCCTGACGGTATGGCTCGTGGCTCTTCCGGAGTTTCTATAAACACAAAAGGACCGTCGTTAGAATACCACATCTCTTACTCACTACACTCTTGTATAACATTACCCTTGACACTTTAATATATGTTTAACGTATCACTATTACCCCAAAGGTTCAAGAACTTAACCATTTATAAACTCAATCGAAGTTTCAGGGGTTTTCACCATTTCCCCTAACGACCATACTTAACTGTAAAAATTCTCAGAAAATATGGATTTCGAATTTTACCATAAGGCCAACTGGTAATGCTTCTTTGACTACCCTACTACCATATTCCAAAATTTTATAATTTTTAAAAATGTCTAAGTATGGAAGTTATAGCCTCAAAGTTAACACAATTATGGTTTCTCGATTTTCGAACGTCTTTCACTAAAACTGACTTTTCTCCTAAACCGTTCATCAGATTTTAACGCACTTTATATCAAAACGATCTATAAACCAAGCTCTATCACGTTGAAAATATCGCTAATTACCTTTCCCGCATAACACCTTTAAATTCTCACATTACTTCCTCCATCTTTTAGTTCTTTCATAAACATCTCTATCTTGTTTGTACAGAAATACACCAACATAAACTTGCTTGTCATTCATCAACATGCCATTTAGCTTATCAATAGCAGTACTTTCACTATCTTTTCCTTGAAAATCCCCTCATATATTCAGTCATTCTATCTGATCTCCTCTCTCCTTCCTCTTTTGCCTAATGGTATCGGCCACCACATTGGCCTTCCTTGAATGGTGGTGTATCTCACTATTTTTTAACTACGTTTTGATCTCTATCACGACATAAAATATTTATACTCCAACATTTGTATATATCACCTCTGTAAAATTTTCCAGAAAATAAGTTATAATAATATTCCTTGAAACAATTGTAAGAAAATATTGGTTATAATATATATTTCCTGTTCGTAACTATACGAGCATGTACTTTTCCTTCATCCTTAAAAATATTCTCACACCTTCTCTCATACTCTTAATCTCCTTTCTATAGAGTTCTCTGACCCTTAACAGATATTGATTTGGATGACACGAGAATAACTCACTTTCTTATATCACCATAGTCTACTTTCTCACAGATAGATTTATCTATTTTATCAGCCCATTTACACCATTCATTGACTTAGTCGATCCCTAACCAAACATTTACACTTAAGAGGTCAAATTAGCGCGTACTTACAATTTTCTCCGGATACCTTATCCCAGATGTCTATTGTTCACTATACGCTCTTTACATCTTACTGATCCACCTTAGTTCCTTCATGATATACCATCTACTCCACCTCTGAAACTTCCTTTTATTATTCTCATTAAAATCTTTACCTCAAGTTTTACTCATTCACACCTTTTGGACTAATCCTTTGAATACTTAACATCTTTAATCTCTCTCTGCTACTTAGGGTATTAGTCATAATATTGGCCTTCCATTACCAATAGTTATTGCACCTCGAATCCTTCATTAATTATCCCCACTTCCTTTGTTTATCCTTATTCTGACTCTATCCTCAAAATACACCTTACTCTCAATAGTAAGTCTCAATTATATATACCTTAAAATTCCTCATATTCTTTTCTCTTACTAATCATCAAATATACCCATTTCTTCTCACGAAATTCCTTCATCTCTTATATTGAAACGCTTCTAGCTTTAATTATCTTTTAACGAAGTTTCCCTTGGAATCTCTAGTTTCCTCGTATAATCACGTATACCCTAAACCTTACTTCCATTATTCCATCCATTAAGGAAATCTTCTATATTCAAAACAATTAATAGAATTTAAGAGTATTTGAATTGAAACACCCAGAAACAAGAAAGGGTCCCACAATAATTTATAAAATAAGAGTTTTAAATAACCTTTATTCGAAACAAAAGAATATTTGAGAAATCAATATGATGGAAGAACCCGTACGTCACACAAGTGAGGGCGTCCCCTCCGACTTTCTATCACACAGACAGATTATCCCCGTGTATACATATAGGGTTATTCCTCTTAGTTGGAGTAAGAAATATAGAGGGTAATTTAAATCACGATGATAAACACCATTTTTCTAAAATAATCTTAGAGAAATATTTTGACTAAGATAGATAAAATACAATTTTGAAACACCTTCCAAAGGTACCAGAAATTTTTGAAAAGATACCGACCCTTAATGAATAAGAGGTGCCAGATCACAACTGGATTTACCCACCAGTAGAGGAAAATTTAGCAGGGCTTTAGAAAATTTAAGAATAGGTACCGTTAATAGCCTCTGCCCAATTTAAAATCCCAAATAATGGAAGGTTTTCCTCAAATACCATATATATCTTAGACTGCGTACTCTCCAAAATTTCTTAAATTTGGCACTTATCCTTTAGCCTTAAACTATCGTCTTATATTCCCAATTATCGTCATTTACCTAGTCTTGACTTGGCTCGATACTTTCTGCCTTTATCCATAATAGAACACAACCCTCTAATCGATATACTTACGTAATATTGATCGTCTTAGCCTGACACTGCTCCGGTATCAAGGACCCTTCAAATTATAATTCTAAATTGTATATTCTAACATACCACACATACTTACAATATTTTCTAACGTACACTTCCTGTTACCTCAAATATTCCCTTTTCTTATATCAGTCCCATGTGCTATATAAACTTAACACTTTTGGCATAATAACCTTTTCATCTAAGTCAATCTCGGAATGTCTCAGTCTGTCTTGGTCCTGTATATCTTGGCTTTAAAGACCAACCTCAGTTTCACCCTTTCATCTCCACAAACAATCAGTGTCTATTCACCAATCTACTTACTCTATTACCTCAAACTCCCTCATTTTCCTTTACATTCACCCTAGTATTACGTTTAGGCGGCATGATTCTATACATAACAATATTCTCCATTATTTACCCAAATTTAGGGTACAGTATACAATATTCCATATTCAATAATTATATCACCGATTAACACATTTATATATATATATATATATATATATATATATATATATATATATATATATATATATATATATATCCCTAGCCACTCACGAACATAACTCGACTCACTCATTTCCTCTCCCTCTATAATAAAACATAAACCTTTATTAGTAATAATCTATAAAATTATAATCACTACTTAGAATAAACGCTTCGTTCGATAAACCACCCTTGAACTAGATGTGAGTTCACAATTTCTATTATTACTAATATATTTATTATTATCACTATTGTTCCTGAGCATTATGACTCTAAGCTCTGATACCAAACTTTGACAACCCCAAATCCGGGGTCAGGAATCCAGGCCGTCACGGTCCAATTTCCATTCAATATCAATATCTCCTTAATTTTTTTTTTCCATTTAATATTTATGCAGCTGATCCCGCATTAAAACACACACACACCAGTCATATGCTCAGAGAACAACAACCACGATATTAAAAGTTTAACGTTAAAGGAGTTATTACAAACCAGGATCATACTTGAATACATTGTTGAATAATACTTCGACATGAAGCATTTCAACAATCAAAAGTTCATTACAAGCTTACACACTTAATTATACATAAATCTACCAGGACCCGTCAGCCTCTAAGCTACCTCAGGAATCGGTGCCAACGTGCTCTCAAGAGGTCGCCTTTCCCTTACCCTCTTGCGGGGCGTTCTGCGAAGTATTGGCATACCTAGCTGTATATAGATAAGTAGCAAGAGTGAGCTATAATAGCTCAGCAAGATAATATTGTCACTAAAAGGCAAAATTTAAACATCTAAATATATATATATATATATATATATATATATATATATATATATATATATATATATATATATATATATATATATATATAACTGGAAACCAATTATAGACTTTAAGAAAGAATGACATTCTTATTTAATAATACATCATCCACATTCTATTATAAGAAAAGAAAGATACAACAATATAATATCAATTTCTCTTCTATATTCAGATAATAATCCACACTTCCTCTCAATATATTATCTCAAGATAGCATAGAAATTTGAACTATATCTCTCATTATAATCCTTCCATTTCCTTTTTACACAACAATTTTATACTATAATATAAAATCAGTTTCTCTTCCATTTATAACAACAATTTCATAATTTCATACTATTTTTCCTTTTTTAGTATCTCATTCTGACACCATTTTCCATTCTTTCTTTTAATCTTTTGGGGATATCTACTGGTGCCAGATACGTAGGACGATGATCAGTCGCCTGACCGTATCTGCTCTCTGTTTACTACCGGTAGAAGGAATGAAGGGTCTATCTGCTAACATCATCCTTGGAGGAAGGCTCTAACTGCTACATCCTCCTGGAGGAAGGCTCTAACTGCTACATCCTCCTTCGGCAACTCTTGGGCCGTAATAACATTCTGGAGGAAGGCTCTATCTGCTACATCCTCCTTTTTATAACCATTATTCCACTTATAACATCATTCCACATTTTTCTTTCAATTTACATTTCCGCTTACATTCACATAAGTCATTACTCTTAAAACTTATGCCATAATACTCTGATTACGACTCAGACATCTTTTCTGTATTCACTGAAATCAAGCTCCCATATATATATATATATATATATATATATATATATATATATATATATATATATATATATATATATATATATATATTATTCCATCTACTTTTAAAATAGTAGATAATAATCAAATAATACTTATCAAATCAAAATGTTTTAAAAGAATATCTTTAGCAAAATATTATAAATCACATAACCCTAGATAACAACTGATACCATTCTCTCATCTTCTCTTAATCATAAGGCATGTTCACTTCATGCATAATCATCTCTATGTATACCCATATCCATCTCATACTCATATTCACATCCATATTCATATACATCTTTGTATACCTCTCCTTTTAATATCAATAATCAAGGAAAACAATTTCTTAACAATATAGTAATAATGGCATCACATATATATATATATATATATATATATATATATATATATATATATATATATTCCATGAAATCAAGTTTCTTTGAAGATAAATAATTTCCAAGTAGGGACAGAAATGATCTTGCCTCGGTTTCGGTATCCTGACGGTATGGCTCGTGGCTCTTCCGGAGTTTCTATAAACACAAAAGGACCGTCGTTAGAATACCACATCTCTTACTCACTACACTCTTGTATAACATTACCCTTGACACTTTAATATATGTTTAATGTATCACTATTACCCCAAAGGTTCAAGAACTTAACCATTTATAAACTCAATCGAAGTTTCAGGGGTTTTCACCATTTCCCCTAACGACCACACTTAACTGTAAAAATTCTCAGAAAATATGGATTTCGAATTTTACCATAAGGCCAACTGGTAATTCTTCTTTGACTACCCTACTACCATATTCCAAAATTTTATAATTTTTAAAAATGTCTAAGTATGGTAGTTATAGCCTCAAAGTTAACACAATTACGGTTTCTCGATTTTCGAACGTCTTTCACTAAAACTGACTTTTCTCCTAAACCGTTCATCATATTTTAACGCACTTTATATCAAAACGATCTATAAACCAAGATCTATCTCCTCATGGTCACATGGGGGTCTGGAAAGTAACCTACCGTACGGGTACAGTGTCCAAAAACAGGGCAGTTTCTTGGTCTAACGAAAATCGGACATTATAACGGCTATATTTTCATACTTTCCAAAATCAAAAGGACCGTCGTTAGAATACCACATCTCTTACTCACTACACTCTTGTATAACATTACCCTTGACACTTTAATATATGTTTAATGTATCACTATTACCCCAAAGGTTCAAGAACTTAACCATTTATAAACTCAATCGAAGTTTCAGGCTTTTCACCATTTCCCCTAACGACCACACTTAACTGTAAAAATTCTCAGAAAATATGGATTTCGAATTTTACCATAAGGCCAACTGGTAATGCTTCTTTGACTACCCTACTACGATATTCCAAAAGTTTATAATTTTTAAAAATGTCTAAGTATGGTAGTTATAGCCTCAAAGTTAACACAATTACGGTTTTTCGATTTTCGAACGTCTTTCACTAAAACTGACTTTTCTCCTAAACCGTTCATCAGATTTTAACGCACTTTATATCAAAACAATCTATAAACCAAGCTCTATCTCCTCGTGGTCACTTGGGGGTCTGGACAGTAACCTACCGTACGGGTACAGTGTCCAAAAGCAGGGCAGTTTCTTGGTCTAACGAAAATCGGACATTATAACGGCTATATTTTCATACTTTCCAAAATCAAACTCCTCCAAATCAATCATCCACCTTATACACCATCACCTACACCATGTGGTCATCTTACCAAACATGGTTACAAGCACATACTCCTTCCATAATCAACTTTAATCACTTACAAACACATATAACATCATAATCTTAACATTTACACCACTAAATCACTAATCAACTCAATATCCATTATAAATAAATAAGGGTAAGGACATTTATACCTTCTTGAAGCCTTGAAAACACTTAAAAATCCTTGGAATATGCTTAATCAACCTTACAATAGCTTGAATCAACTAAAGGAATCATAAAAACAAAGTTAGTTTCTAAGGGTTACTATTCATCATCACTTTTGAAAAATCATAACAAATCGAAAAATAAGACACTACACCAAATATGGGCTGTTGCAACACCAAAAAAGTGTATCATTAGGCTCCAAAAGTGTTACAATAGATGTTTATGCAACACTTTTGCTAAAAATCAGTGTTGCATTTGCCGGCGTTGCAACAGCCTTCTATAGCAACGCTTTTTGTGTTTATTGCAACGCTTTTCAAAGTATTACAAAAAGAGTTTGGTGTAGTTTGTTGTAACACTTTTGCATGTTTTAGCAACATTTTCAATATGTTACAACAGACGAATGCAACACTTTTTTGCAACATTAAATGACTTAAAAATGTTACAAAGTGAGTATATTGCAACATATTTTTGCAACATTTTTATGCATTTTGCAATACTTTCGGGTTTTTTTTGCAACATTTATGTGCAACATTTTGGAATCTTTTGCAATACTTTTTGATATTTTTGCAACATTTTAATTACTATTGTAATACTTTTAAATTTTATTGGCAACACTTTTTTGCAACATTTTTATTAGTTCACATTGCAATGTCCTGTTTGAAATTTCAATATCCATGCATGAAAGCATATACCAAACCAGAAATGACATTTCATTAATGTCCAACCAAACTAGAAATGACATTTCATTAATGTCCAACAAACATGTCAATAATGAAGGCCAAACATTAAACGCATAGTCTAAAGTCGAAACACACAAGTCTAAAGTACACCAAATTTACGTCCAAGTCGAAACACACAAGTCTAAAGTACACCAAAAGTACGTCACTCTGCGTAGTCTAAATAGTTAATGTTACTACACCAAAAGCACGCATATAGAAAGCAATACTTATGCACTGATCGTCAATCATCATTTTCGTCGTCGGCCTCGTGAGCATTGTCATCAGCGCGATCATCCTGCTGCTCCTGATCACTCTGCTCCTGCTCCTGCTCCTGATCACTGCCTTCCTCACTTTCGTCACCAGATGCAAGACATAACTCTTCAACATCAAGGTACTTAAAATCTGGATTGATTTCTCCCAATTTTGCTACTACCTTTGACATTTTCTCACACACCCTTTTATCTACCATCTCCTGCATTTCAGCCATGATTTCCTCCCTTAAAGACTTTTTCAGATCATCAATATCAGGAGTACTACTGGAAGTACAAAGTTTTTCTGTCATCGTTTTTCTGCATTTTCCAGATCTTCCTAAAAGCCAATTTGGTCCATGTTTTGGTTTTTTGACTTGTTCGCCCCCACTGCCAGCTTCAACAGTTGCAGTCTACGAAAAAGCATGATTAAACAAAAATACAAGACATTAAAACTGAAAAGAAAGTCTACCTCTAAAGGAAAAAAATGAATAGATGAAAAGGACTAAAAAAATGAAATACTTGCATCTTACCTTATATACGCGTCCTGGCTTCCGTTTACGAGTTTTGTCATAAATATCGTCTTTCGGAGCTAGCATTTTAGGATCTATCTTCTTTTCTGCTTTCTGCCAAAATTATGCAGAGTGACATAATTAGAAAATTAAAGCAAGTATAGAAGTGGTAATTTCATAAACACATTAGAAAATGAAAGCATCTTTTAAATAAAAGCTGGACATACTATGCCCTCTCCAATCTGCGCAAAACTTTTACGACCAGCAGTGTGCGCTTCTACCAACTGACGATTCTCTGCATTTTTCTTAGCTATATCCTGACCATTAAATAAAGTGCACATAATATAAAATAACTTACAACAATTTTGAAAAAAAAAATTGTGAACAAGTACTAGCTAACGGATTGATATATTAGTCAATATACCTTAACGTCTTCATCCGCCCAATACTTGAGAAGAGCCTTGAATTCTTCGTTCGAAATGACAGGGGGCCTATTTCTTACCCTGTCTTCATCATTATCATATTTGAGATAATGGTCTTTCTTAATCCGGCTCTTGTACAGCCTCCACAAAGCACCAATAGTGCGCAAAGTATAGGTTCTTCCTTCCTCGGGAATATCATATTTTGTCTAATAAAATTAGTTAAAATTATTAGTGGCATTTACATGTGACTGACATACTACTGTCCTATTAATATGATGATACTTGTTACTCGAATTTTAAGAGAATCTCTATTGTATGTTTTTTTTCCTATACAACAACAGTGATATGTTGGTCAGTCTAAAATAAGCTCAAGTTCATATGTATAGTGCAGATTGAGTTTATGTATCTAGTTCAGACTGAAACGCATAATTTAGTTAGTCTGAATTTGTTTTGACAAATTATCAGTGAACAGAAATATTTATGTGTCTTCCTTTATGTTATACTAGTATTGCCTAAAGCAGCTGAAGAATGTGGTAGGCCTCCAAACTGATTACAAAATATTTTGAAGTTACCTTAACAAAATTCCATAGTTCCTCCTTCTGTTGTTTTGGAAATTTGTGCCAATTGACGAGATCAAGTGGGACAGACTGCCTAGCCAATGTCCCCAAAAAGTTTTTATATTCAGACAAGTCTTTGTCAGTGTCAGCCACAGCCTGGAACTCGCAATTCAACTTAATAACCTTCTTCTCATCAGGCCTCCTTGTGTAAACATTATTCATTCGGTTTGGTCCTCTACGCTTGTTGCCTCCTAAAAGTGGTACAAAACACTTAAGTACTAATTCAACACAAAATCTGATTCAAGAATATATCGAGAAAACCTACAATTACCTGTTGAGGTTTCAACTATTTCTACATGAGTTTCTGAATGAGATGTCTGACCACCATCATCAACTTTGTTTTTTTCTTTTTCAAGGGTCTTTTGACGACCTTTCATCAACATGTAAGCTTCCATTGAACCAATTCCTTGATTGTTATATCTTTTTGCAGGCGCCGGTTGCAATAATGGTAAGCCTGGTGGTAAATCTTTAGGCAATGGAGGGGGAGGTGGTAAATTCTCAGAAATGACAGGGGAGGATGAATGTTTAGCTGGTTCAGACTGCATACTCAAGGCCTGCATTTACACAAGAAGTTGTAGTTGGCATAAGCTTTATCATCCTAATGCAACAAAGAATTGCTAAACCAACATATGAATTACTAAACAGTTATTAATATATATCAACTTAAAATCATGTACCTGTGTAGATAAAGGAGCTGTGGTCCTTGAACGTGTGTTCGGCCTAGAGACAGGATTGGTCACCTTCCCCTTTTTTTGCTTTTGAGCAACTTGTTTCGCCACGATCTCTTCGTCTTCTTTTTCAGCCTCGGACAAACTGTCATGTCCAGGAACGTACTCTCTATCAACTTCTGGCTCATCGTCCGCTTGAACCTTTTCCTCAACATTGTTCAAATTTAAACCGGAAGCAAGCTGTTTTAATCCCAACTCATCAACTTTTCTTTTATTTTCTGCAACCTTCAAAATCCTACCCTTTTCATAATTCGTTACCTAAAATTTGTAAAGAAAATGTACAAAAATATCAAATTTGACCCAAGGCATATTTAATTGAGTAACTAAACAGTAGATATTATTTAACCTTTGGAACAACTTGTCCAGCCTCAGTAGCTGCCATTCCACGAGTAGATCGACGATTGCCCCTCTGCTTCTTCAGCCCATCGATTGTCACAAATTTGCGCTTTGCTTGTAAAGCTGTTGGTGAAATTGGATGTAAAAACATATTAACATCACTACCTATATGTTAAGTAATAACAGAAAATAATGGATGCAATGTTACCTTCAAAATATTTTGTTCTTGGTCGCACAATTACATGTGGCTGCATTTATGGCTTTGGCTGGTAATTATTGTCAATTATATGATCAACATAAAAGTCCAACCTCTCTCCTTCAGCCGTGTTTACAAAATCCTGTAAATCACGATCGTTATCAATAAGCTTCCAGCCACTCGCCACGTTCTTCACATAAACACCACCAATTTCTGTGTACTGCAGATCATCTTTCACGTAATCCATCACAACCGTGTACGAGAATCTGTCAGAATCTACATACTCCGGAATCTCAGTACATCGGCCGCCTAGATATTCAGTTTTTGAGAAATGTCCCTTGTCAAAGAACCTCAGAATGTAATCTTTACTTGCCATCCTGAAAACAAGCAAATAAGATAAATAATTAGCAATGGAAATATTCATGTACAGTTCTAAAATGTCAATATGCAGTTTAGGTGAACAGATAATAAAGAAAGGCCCTGATAATGAATTAAATAAAAAAAAAAGCATTAATAATAAAGCAAATATGCAGTTAAAGCATAATGAACTAATTCAAGAAATATGAAATTAAGTACTGAACAGAAAATTACGAAAGCATTAAATATGAACTACAAAAAAACACACTAACAATAATGAACCACAATGAACTAATACAAGAAACTAATTGAATTTCAGTACCAATTACATAAAAGTTTTTTTTTGATAATTAAGGCAATATATTAGAAATAAAAGGCTGAAGCCAGTACTAGACATATTACACTACTTGAAACAACCAAATAAGTTGGCTATCCTTCAGGTGTCATTCTGTTCTTCAGGTGTAACAGGGATTTGTTTCATCGGAACGTCATCTCTGCACCAATTGATGATATCATCATTTATTGGTGCAGGATACACATGACCTGTGTCACTAACATCTTCAACTGTATTCATCTCGTCTTCTACTTCAGAATATTGATCCTTCGGAGATTTCTTGACAACAAAATGCAAATTCTTCTCAACAGGATCTTGAATATAAAAGACCTGTTGTACTTGTGTAGCGAGAACGAAGGGATCCTCCTTTTGACATACCCTGTTGAAGTTCACTCTTGTTAGCCCATAGCAATCCTTATCTTTTTTATACCAACAACATTTAAATACAACAACAGTCAATGCTCCCCAGTAGTCGACTTCAATGATATCCTCAATTGCACCATAGTAACCTACATCTCCAACTACTGGATTTTGGTCTTTTGCACTCGCGAAACTGGTGGTTAATGCAGTGAGAAAGACACCACTATTTTGTGTCGTACACCTACTATCTCTATGCTTGGTGTGAAATCTATATCAATTGACAACATAACCAGAGAATCTCTTTGCTGCACGATGAGGCCCGTTTGCCAAGCTGGACAATTCGTCTGAAACATCATCTCTGTGTTGAACTGCCTCTTTCAGCCACTTGTGAAATTCAGTCATATGTGTTCTTGCCCTTTTAAACTTCTCTGACTTTGCATCTTTTTCAACCAAGGTACGGTGTTCACTACATTTATAATATATATGCATAAATTAGCTTTCTTATAATGCTTCATACACTTCTAAAATTTGAATCAAAATTTTTCGTATATAAAAAAACTTACTCTTTTAACTTCTCAATTTCCAGGTTGTCGCAATTGCATAATATGTAACGATGAGCCTTGGTCCATGTTTTTTCGTCCAGATGCACAGACTTCCCTTCTCTGTTTTTACGAGACCCAATAGGATGTCCAGCATTTTTGTCACAGTCCTTTGGATCACTTCTGTTTCCACATTGCTCATTGAACAATCTGGAACAAAATGTCAAACATTCTTCAACCAAGTAGCCTTCTGCTATGCTCCCTTCTGGCTTACTCCGATTTCGAACATATGATTTCAGTTTGCACAAATACCTTTCAACTCCAAACATCCACCTTAAGTGCACCGGTCCACCGAATTCAATTTCCTTGCACAAGTGAATTGGTAAGTGAACCATGATGTCGAAAAATGCAGGTGGAAAGATCATTTCAAGTTCACAAAGTATCTCGATAATTTCATTTTGCAACTTCTCAACGTCTTCTAATTCAATGACTTTGCCACATATACCCCTAAAGAATGCCCCCAACCTCATCAAAGGTATTGCTACCTCAGGTTTCAGAGTTTTAACCACAGCAAATTGTAAAAGAATTTGAAGAACAAAATGCGCGTCATGACTCTTATAACCCGATAGCTTTCGCTCTTTCATTTGAACGCACCGGCTGATATTAGAAGCAGTTCCGTATGGTAACTTAGCATTCATCAGAACTGAGAGAAACATTTCTTTCTCTTCTTTCGTCATATCAAAACTAGCTGCTCTAATTTCAACATGCTTGTTATCAGCACATTTGACAGGATGAAGACTTTTTCTAATCCCCATTTCTTCCAAATCGTGACGAGCATTAAGATGATCTTTTGTCTTGCCCCCGATATTTAACAAAGTCCCCAATATTTTATCGAAAATGTTCTTCTCAATATGCATAACATCAAGGTTATGCCTAACCATATTACTACTCCAATATGGTAATTCAAAAAAAATGGACTTTTTCTTCCAAGGACAATCTGATGAAGAACCCCTATGCTTCGTCTGTTGCTTCCCAAAATCATTTTCATAACCAGACAACAGTTCCTCAACCTGCATTCCGGTTAACATTTCTGGACACGTTAGCAGTTCCACATCTCCATTAAATCTCCGCGTATCAGACCTCCACTTATGATCAGGAGGAAGAAATTTTCTGTGGTTTAAATAGACAACCTTTTTACTATGTTTCAAATATGTTGATGAGGTCTCGTAGTGGCATGAAGGGCAGGCAAATTTACCTTTCGTGCTCCAACCCGATAAAATTGCATATCCCGGAAAGTCACTTATCGTCCATAAGAGGCTAGCGTGTAGCTTAAATGTGTTGTCCACCCTTGCATCATAAGTTTCTATCCCAACATCCCATAATTCCTTCAACTCCCCAATTAATGGTTGCATATACACGTCGATTTCGTTACCCGGATAAATAGGGCCAGGGATTAAAGTTGAAAGAAGTAGGTTTTCTTGTTTCATGATTAACCAGGGGGGCAGATTGTAATTTACTAACACAACTGGCCAGGTGCTGTGAGAAATATTCATTGCTCGATAAGGATTGAATCCGTCCGCAGCTAAACCTAATCTAACATTTCTAATTTCCCCCGCGAATTCAGGATACTTTGTATCCATTGACTTCCAACCCTGCCCATCAGCCGGATGCCTCAACTTGCCATCCTTCTTTCGTGCTAAAGCATGCCAGGTCATTGACTTCGAGAAATCAGAAGTCAAGAACATTCTTTGCAGCCTTGGCTTTAAAGGAAAATATCTCATCACTTTTGCTGGGATTTTTGTTTCGTTCGACAAATTTGTGTTTGCATTAGGTTTATTCTTATCTTCAACTACTTTCCATCTTGAGGTTCCACACTTTTTACAAGTATCCAGGCCCTCATTTTCAGCCCAAAATAACATGCAGTCATTTGGACATGCATGTATCTTTTGGTAATCTAAACCTAATTCTTTAATCATACCCTTGGCTACATTGAAAGATGACGGGAGATTTACATTGGGAAAAACCTCCTTTATCAACTCAAGCAAATCGGTAAATGCCGACTCGCTAAATCCATGGATGCACTTTAGCTGGTAAAGCCTAACTATGAAACTTAGTCGAGTAAAATTTTTACACTCTGGATATAAAGGCTGCCCACCCCCCTTAACTTTCCCAAAAAAATTCCTTGCATCATCATTCATTCCCTTTCTACCTCCATATTCAGTAGCATCATTACCCCCATATGCATCAGATTTCATCGCCTCGAAATCATCTCCTAAACCCATACCTATATCAGTATCCATCTCATCTACAACGCGGTCTATCTTAAGGTTTGACACCTCGTAAATCCATTCAGCGGAATGGGCACGAGGGCCATTGCATATGAGATGCTCAATTATACCCTTGGCACCACTCCAGAATACGTTACTACATAATTTACAGGGGCACACCAACTCATTGCCTACGGCATATCTAGCGAATGCGTTCGTAACAAAATCTTCCACCCCCTTCCTATATTTATCACTATATTTCGGAAGTGATATCCATTTCTCTCCTTCAAGATCCATTCTCTACATAATTGATTTCAAACAAAAAACACCATACATCAAAAAAGAACATACCTAAGAAATCTCAGTAAATTCGCACTCTCTACTGAACAAAGCACTAATTTTAACCAATTCCACATGTATTTTGACCCCTAAAAAAATAAGCATACTCTGTACTCAATAAGCATTATCTAGTATAAATTACTCTGCTGGTAACAAATTACCTCAAAGAAGATCAGAATCAAACAGCCAAATCAGAAATTATAAGCATATAAAACTAACAAAGGATGCAGCATACAAAAATTGACATAAAATCATGTCAAATTAACAAACAATTAAAAGCATATAAAACTGACAAATCAGAAATTATAAGCATATAAAACTGACAAATCAGATGCAACATACAAAAATTGAACCAAAATCATGTCAAATTAACAAACAATTACCAAAAAATTAACATATAAAAACTGAATGGTGTTAATTAACATATAAAGAAGACGTACTAGCTCACATACACAAATTGAACAAATAATCAACATATAATACTAGTTTTAATCGCACAAAAATTATGAACATATAAAATTAAACATATAATCCAAAGATTTTCACATGCATACACTTATATCCATGTATAATCTAACATAATCGAAAAAATATGGGTACTTTACCTTGAATTAAAGTTGTAACTGATGCTCCACAGTCCACTCCAACTTTTCTAGATCTAATCGATTTGGGGTTTTACGGTTTTGCGGTTTGAATTAGGGGCTTGAGAGAGGTGTAAGAGATTAGTGAGAGAGATGAGAGAGGGAGAGATAGTCGAGAGAGGTGAGGTCGAGAGTGAGGTCGAGAGAGATGAGGGAGATCTGAGAGAGTGAGGGAGAGAGGTCTGAGAGATTAGCGGGAGAGATGAGTGAGAGAGATGCGAGAGGAAGACATGGTCGTGAAGTCGAGAGAGAGATCTGAGAGACTGAGAGAGAGGTCTGTGAGAGAGAGATGAAAGAGTGAGGTTTAGTTATTTTGTGTAATAAAACATTATTACAGAGTTTTGTGTAATAGGAGTAATAGTTTTGGTACGAAAAAATTTTGGCAAGGCCCGGGAATAAAATTTTAGAAAGCCCGCTCATAATTTCGGTAAAGTTGACCCAAAATGTTGCAATATTGTATCTGTATTGTAACGCTTTTTAAAAAGTATAAAAAGCGTTGCAATGTTATAAAAATGCAAAATTATCATTTTGCTTGCAACACTTTTGGTATTTCTTGCAACACTTTATAAACTATTGCAATAGACTACCAAGTTTTGTGTCTATTGTAACACTTTGTGTAACACTTATACATATCGGTGTTGCAATAGGCCATATTTGGTGTAGTGAGATTTTGGCTCTCAAATGTTTACCACATCTTGGCCTCTGTATAAGCTTTGATTTGAGCTATAGATCACCAAAAACAAATCTTCCTAGCTATGGTTTTGAGCTCCATCTTTCCGCTGGACAGAAACTGGACAGATTGGGTTCTCCAACTTTGAGCATGGATTTGACTAGGCTATACTACTTTGTTGGCCATAAAATTTTGTACGAATCTTCCCCATAGAGTGGAGAAGTTATGGTTAAAATTTGGTGATTGTATCATGGATATAGATGGAGATATGAATTTTTCTTTGTGCTTGGTTCTTGCTTGGCAGATTTTTGGAGAATGAGAGAAATGGTGTTTTTCTTGGTGGTGGTGATGCTTTTGTTTTCTTTCTTGAATAATACATGTATCTATCTCTTTATTCATCCTCATCTTCTCTTGGTGTGTTGTCATCTCCTTATTGGTTCATTTAGATGATCTTTATCCATCCATAATTGCAAGATAGTCCTTAGCTTAATGGTTATTGCATCCAAGTCCTTCCTTTCATTTTATTATTGCACCAAGGGCTTCTACTCTTAAATATCTTCACATACACTCCTTGTCTTGTGGTTGGGCCGAATTTGGGCTTCTCCCCATGTCCTTGGGCTTTTGTTTGGGTTTTGTACAAAGTTCTCTCATCATCTGATTCATCGAACAATTTCTGCGATCGTCTCAGTGGTTTTTCTCTTGTAAATCTCTTGAATATATTTTATCATTTCCCATATCATATATTAATGTGTTAGGGTGATTCTAATCCACAAGTAGGTATTAGATCCAATATCCTTGGTATATTCTCTTTTTCTCAGAAGTTGCTCTTCCGGTTATCTCTCGGGTTCTCAAGCATTCTCAGACTCATTTAACAATCTAAATTCCCTTGGTATTTCCTTGACTTGATCACTCCTTGGTTTAACATAATTTCACTATTTCCTCAAGATATAAACCCTTTAACATTTCTATACTCCTTAATATCACATTCAATAGAGTCTCAATCGAAATCGAAAATCCTTAAAGTCCATAGTCAGGAATTTCTGAAATCCATTATCGTTTCGAGTCACTTAATTTCAGTGTACAATACTAATATGGTTTATGTTTATTCATTTTCTGTTTCCATTATAGGGTATCTACATACCATTTCCCTAAATCCTCAAAATTACTATTCATTTAGGCACTGTAGCATTCTAAAAGTTAGGGTTATTACAATTTCTATATTAGCACATTCTTTTTGATGATTTTTCTTTATCTGAGTATTTGATTGAGTATGATAATAAACGTATACTTTAATTTTTTGTGGCGATTTTTTTTAGTTATAATCCTTTTCATATTATATATTTAAAAAAAAATTCAATTCCAATACCACCTTTTTTTAATGATATCCTTTTTGGATAATAATTTCTTTTTTAATATGATATAATCTTGATCGTATATTTTTAAAAATATTAGATTCCACGGTTGAGATTATTTTGGTAGTAGAGTGACATCCTCTTTAGATTATAATTTCCTTTTTAATATGATATAATTTTGATCGTCTATTTTTAAAAATATTAGATTCGACGATTGAGATTATTTTAACGGTACAGTGACCAGACCACAGTGACCAACCCAAAATTTAATGGATAAGATCCCCCTTACGCTTGTTATATATAAGGATATAATAAGGATATAAATTCATAGAATTAAATCAACGCTTTAATATATATTTTTTTAAAATCCTTTTACCTTTATTATGTATAAAATTTTAATGTAATATTGGTTACATTTTAAATTCAATTTTTTTTATTTTGATTATATAAAAGCGAAGCTGATAAATACAATTCTTACAGCACTATCGGTTTTTACTTTCAAAAGAAAATATGATTCCTTCACAAAGGAAAAAACCAAACTATACTCTAATTCGCCGTGCATGGTTTAGATGCACAACTTTTTTTATGCAAACATAATATTATGTTACAATACTGAAAAGTCATTAAATAATAATTTAGTTATTGAGAATCGATCTTGTCATCTTGTTATTCTTGAGGGTATTGTTATAGTATATTTATTTTGTTAATTAAATTTACATTCAATTATATCCTACTAAAAGTAGGCATCGGTTACTCTTAGCACTACTAGAAAAACTGCCTTAGACATCTCTTATTAGCTGATGTCTTTTGAAAATGCAAGCGATGTCTTTGCATGCAATGTTAAAAGTAGGGGCCTTAGACATCCCTTTTTAGCCGATGTCTATAAGCCATTAAGACATCATTTCCTTAGACAATCTGATGTACTTTCCTTCAATTTATATCTTGACTATGATTTCAGTTCTGCTATAATATGACATCTATATCACTTTGAACATATCATATATACAATAAAATGAGACATTAACATCGAGTACTTTTTCAAACTGATGTGCATCTTAACATTTTACATCAGTCACGTAATAGAAGCGATGTGGTATATACTCCCTCCGTCCCTTTTGATTCTTAACACTTTCTATTTTGGGATGTCCCAATAGATTCTTAACATTTCCTAAAATAGTAAGTTTTAACACTATTACACCCACTACTTCACTTATTTTAACAATACTTTACACTATTACACCCACTACTTAACTTATTTTAACAATAAAATCATTATTACACCCACTATTTCATTTATTTTAATAATATTACACCAACTATCTTGGTTTCCGTGCAAAAAGCAAATGTTAAGAACTCATTGGGACGGAGGGAGTATATTTTAACATCGGTTTCTATTAGCTTATGATGTCTATTAGCTACTTTAACATCGGTTCCATTATCTAGCGATGTCTATTATATACTTTAACATCAGTTCTTTATTAGGTGACTGATATGTTTGTTTGCTTTTGACATCAGTCCATTAATTTTTGTCTAAAAACGTTTTCTTTGTTTATATTTTTACATTAGTTCTTTTGTTTGTAAAGTGATGTTAGTTTTGTTTTTGTAATTCATGAATCCCCTGTTTCAATGAAATGCCCAAAAACTAAAATTCATGCATCCAAAAACTAAATTACCATACAAAAACTAAAGAACCAAACCAATGTCGCAAAACCAAACATTCATTAATTTACCAAGCATTCCAACTACATTATCCACCAAACAAACTACATAAATCAAAACCAAAGGTTCCAACTACGTACATCATCCACCAATTACGTACTCCAAACAAACTACATAAATCAAAACCAACTACTACCATATTTCCCCATCATAGTTTACCAAAATTCGCATCAACATCAACCACAAGTCTTACTACTTAAGTCAAATTAAAGCAAAAGAAAAGAGCACATGATCTGGCCAGGCATTTTTTATAAGAAGTAGTGCTCGATATGGCTAAGAGCCTCACATCGAACCTCATCAAGGTCATCCCTGGAATAAGTCACCTTTCGATTGTTGGCAGCCCACTGAAAATTGTAAAACACGAGAATAATTACATTGAATCCTAGGACAATTCATATATATACCAGTTATATATACATTGAAGCAAAGAAAAATACCGTTTTAATAAACGTCATTTCACTATCCATGACAATTTCTTTCATGTAGCGCATAACTACATAGCCACATTCAATCCTACCGGGTTGTTTAGGACATCCCTATTTAACAAAAAAAACTCATATCAATAAGTAAATTAATGCCCTGGTTCTAATGAGCAGTAGCGCAAAGTCTTAGGCACCAACCAGAATTACTAAATTGTAGAAAAAGAAAAAAGAAAACTTACGGGAAGATATCTGATAGTCGGGGCTTTATTTCCCCTTCCAGCCTGAATATTGAAAGCAATCACCGCCCTGTCACAATTGGTAGTGTCAATAATGCAAATTGATCGACATTTCAATAGTGAAAATAATCGATAAAAAATAAATGTTAATACCTTGATATTGCTTTTTCCAACTGGGCATAACTACTTGTACGAGGCAGAGGATTGAGTATGAAAATCTCGTCAGCCCATATCACAACCAATATCCAATGGAAACTGTTTTTAATGAAAAACACAATTACTATAAAAATCTTAAAAATCATTATTTTAAGGCATATAAATAAATAAAGCGACTTATAATAAAAGTGGAAACACTTAATGTACTTACTTGCTATTATGCGGCATTAGAAAAAGACGATCAGGATTACCCTCTTTCAAGCGATTAATCAAATTAGCTTCAAAATCACTGTTTAGGCTAAATGTGGCTCCAGGATCAAAAAAAACAAACTGCTCCAAATTGCCATTTTTACTAAGCACATAATGCAAGTACTTGCATTGGAAATCAAATGAAAATGTAGTAAACAAGAATACATAAGATCGATAAAACAAGAGTCATGACAAGACAAGAATTAAAAAAATAAAAAACTCACGCAATGTATGCAGATATTGCTCCTTGGCCAATCATTTTAAACTCGAGCAAATCGATTATGTTTTCATGCAATATGAATATTGTTTTCAGAGTACCAAACACCTCAACATCACATGGAATTTGAATAGTAGTGTTCATGAATGTTGTTGCATGTTTATACAACAACCGAAAGCGGCTTGGAACATTTTTATTAATCTCCATGTTCTTGAACAGGGACTGTAATTTCTGCAAGTCATTTATAGGATCCTTTCCTTTCCTTTTACTTTTCTGCAAATATTACCAAATATATTTAAAATATAACATAACTCACATAAGATGTAAAAAGAACTAAGAATGTAATAAGGACTACAACATATATGTAAAATACATACCGCGGTAAATGGGGCATCTGGGAATATGATCAAGTCACGGGGCCATGAGACGTAGGATCCAACAGCTTGGTTGACTGTCTCAATTTCACCCACTGCCGGAATAGGAATCTTGGCTTCTCCTTGAATTGGCCCATCCACTGACACACGAGCACAACTAGACTGCATCACTACTCCATGTATAGATTTATTCATGTCATCATCATCAAACAACATGCCAAATGCCACCTTGTTTTCTATGGTGCCTACTGCCAACTCACATTTTCTCGGACCCTACTCACATTTATATTAAACAAATAATTATGTATTAAAAAACTATTCACTAAGTGGAATAAAGAAATAATAGCTGAATTGAAGAAATAAACTAGTTATTTTACCTTGTTCTCTGGTGGAAAAGGTTTAATAGGAACCACTTCATCACCAACCATAAGTGGTTCCAGGTGTTTAGCAACCCCTACCTTAGCAGCTTCATGCACATCTTTTGCTTCACAATTACTTGATTTATCAGAAACCGGAGGAGGAGATGGAATATTCGCTTTATCAAGCAACGACATGAGTTCTGCCATCTTCTGCCTTGTCTTCTCCATTTCCAAGGCCATCTCCTGCTTGGCTTTCTCCAACTCTGCGTCCCTCTCCCGATCACGGGCCAATAACTCAGCTTTTGTTATTCTACTTCTTTTCCCGTTTGGTAAGTTGAAGAAAATTGATGGGCTCACAAAGCCGCCTACTCCTCGAACCCTTCCTAAATGTTCGGGAGTTTGTAAGGCCGTAGTCAACACATCGTCACTTCCAGAAGGAATGAATTCCCCCTTACTTTGCTGCTCCAGTAAGGTTTCCTGTCACGAAAATATTAACGTTAGAATCAGAATTGAATGAGCAATGTGTGTGTATTATTTGCTTGTTAAATACTCACAATTCTTTCAAATTTTTCGGCAAGCTCTGGATCAACCTCCTCATCATTTTTTCCCTTACGAGCCTTGTGCCACATAACAGCCCGATCAGGTTCTTCATCGGCAGCCAAGTTTCCTTTCTTTTGCTGATAAAATCAAGAACTTTCAAAATTACTGAGATAGGTAGAATGAAACTATTTAAGTTCAATGCTTAATTGGTATAACTTACTTCTTCTTCCAGTAATCCAATATAACCCTTTCTAGACGTGCGGTGAGGATATTTTCGATTCCCCACTCTCTCGCTTTGCTTTTCGCTAAGTGACTGCAACAAACATTATAAATAATATTTCCAATTATTATCAATTAATATTTCCAATTAATTCTCAAATATTATCCTAATTAATATTTCCAATTAATCCCCAAATATGTGTACTAATCATAATATTTCTCCAAATATTATCCCAATTAATCTACAAGTTTTACGAGTATACCTTCCACGTTGAGGTAGTCCTCTCAGCAACAAATTTCATCCAAGCCTCTTTACCGATAAAAGCATATTGCTTTGGAGGCTTTCATAATTTCTTCTTTTGTCCGAGATACGGCTGCACATGCTTCTTGTTTAAAGTCGCTTTAAAGTTTCTCCACTTTGCTCCTGCAGACCTAAGCAGCCCCTTCTGAAGTTTCTTGTTCATTTTGAATGTCTCCTGAAACCAATAATATACTCTAAATGAGTACAAGAAAATGTAAACTTAACAAAATGCAGAGAAATGCAATAACTATGCAGAGAAAATAACTGGAAAATACCAATAGATCAAGCCATAATTTCTCTTTCAATTCAACAGGTACACTTGTCCAGTTCGGATAATTGATCGGAATCATCGTCCTAGCTAACATTCCAGTGTAGGACTGTAATATACACCTCGTTGTCCCGATAGGAACTCCATGTGCATTGCATCTAATCTTTGCTCTCTTGCCCTGCGCCTTCTTCACCACCACTTTGTACATAGCGGAAACACCACGTGCAGCTCCAACCCTTTTTTTGGTAGATTCAGATGTAGTAACTATTGCTTGTGTTTCTTCCACAGAATCCTGATTTTCATCTTGTGGTTCTGTTGCCTTATCCGATACTTTATCTAATGCCTCATCTGCCTTCTTGGGATTTTCTTTCAATTGTTTTTTGGATTTTTGCTTTTTAGGTGCCATTTATCTTCTTCAATCTGAAAATAAAACATAAAATTATCAGTTACAAACATATATACAATAAGATAGTAACATCATATAATACATGCATCTAGACAATAAAATTAATCTAATAATTGTGCACATGCATATATACAAGAAAATTAATTCAAACTCGTGTAACAAGTGAATTGAAACTAATGTAAACAGTGAAGTGCAGAATTGGGGAATTTTCCATTACAACTAATACATTACAACTAATACATGACTAAACATATATATCACTTCTTAACCCAAGTGCCCTTAATATTTTCTCTGATGTTTTTATCAACATCATCGCCGACATCACATGTAGGAATTTGGGAGCAGAATGGGGGATTTTCCATGGTTGTGTCTCCTAGATCATCCTCGTTATACACCTCTTGGTAGTCTCGAGTCGTAGAGGTTAATACAACAGACCATCTGGCATCGACCGGATATTCAATATAATAAACTTGCTTTACTTGGTCTACAAATACATATTTATCTCTCTTGTGGCCTTGTCGACTTAGATCGACAAGTGTGAACCCAAGATCATCCACCTATATTCCTTTGTCACTGTCTGCCCAATTACACAAAAACAAAGGGGCTTTGAATGCATGATAATCCAATTCCCATATTTCTAGAATAACACCGTAAAAGGTCATCTCACTCTCCACGGGATTTAAATCTTTGGTACTAGACACTTGGACCGTATTAGCAACTAAAGACACGCCACTGTTTTGAACAACCCTCACATCATCTCGCTCTTTTGTAAAGTATCGGACCCCGTCTACTAGATAACCTTCATAAGTCAAAATGGAAAATGATGGTTTTCCAGCTAGCCATCTTATTGTCTCTGAAACCCCTCGAGGATTCTCCACCATTTCACTACTAACCTACACATTTTCACAAACAAAAATATAAGTAAATTTCAGGTTACTAGAGCCAATAAAGTATGCACAAAGGAAATTATAATTAAACTAACTTTTTCTAGAAACCAATCAGCAAAAAGCCGATTCTGCTCTCTCAAGAGCCAATGAACACTTTTCTTTTACCCTTGGTGGATTCCCTCTAGATACTCCTTATGCATTCTGACAAAAAATATATATTAATTAAACAGCCACTAAATACAAAATTTAGATTTTAATTAAACAACCACAAAAATAATAAATTCTTACAAAATATATGGCTGTACTTCAGGGTTGTTTAGAAGGACATGTAAATGAGCCTCATCTCGCTCTTTTTCTTCGATTGATTTCATTGTCACAACAGATAATGGACCACTCAACTTCCCTGCATCTTTACGAAGACCGGCAGTAGAGCCACTTTGCTTGACAAACTCTTGGCAGAATTCTATTGATTCTTCTCCAAGATAACTTTCTGCTATACAACCTTCGGGGTAATAACGGTTTCGTACGTAACTCTTCAACACCTTATTAAACCTCTCAAATGCATACATCCATCTATAGAACACCAGCAAACATAACCGTAATTCACGAACGAGGTGGACTATGAGATGTACCATTACATCAAAAAATGATGCAGGAAAGATTTTTTCTAGCTCACACAAAGTTATTATCACATCTGCCTGCAATTTATCTAGTTTTGACACGTCCACAATTTTGCTGCACAAAGCATTAAAAAAGAAACACAATCTAATTAATGTTATCCTGACTTTTCTTGGAAGTACCGCGCGAATTGCAACAGGAAGTAGTTGTTGGAGTAGGATGTGGCAGTCGTGGGACTTCATCCCAAACATCTTTAATTCTTCCATGGATACACAGTTTTTAATGTTCGACGCATGTCCATAGGGAAGTTTCATGTGCATTAATGATGACAACATTTTCTTCTTTTCTGCCCTTGACAAATTAAAAACCGAAGGGGGTAAGTAGGTTTTCTTTCCTCCTTTTTGTGGAGCTAGATCAGCCCTAACCCCCATGTCAATCATGTCAAGACGAGAAGCCTCACTATCTTTAGACTTATGTTTCATATTTAATAATGTGCCTATCAAGCTATCACACACGTTCTTCTCGACGTGCATAACATCAAGACAATGACGAACATGGTGTAACTTCCAATATTCTAACTCGAAAAAAACCGACTTCTTTTTCCACGGAAAGTCCACCTTCTTTGACTTCCTTACTTCCTTCCCAAATTGAAATTCAATTTGTTCTTGCCGCGATAACACCTCTTCTCCCGAAAGAGGTTGATGTGCCTGCCCGAATTCTTGTTGTCCATTAAAAGCTACCTTCTGCTTCCTATATGGATGATTTCTAGCCAAGTAATGCCGATGACCTTGGTAACACATCTTCTTACTATGGCTTAAATACTTGGCAACAGTATCATCACCGCATATTGGACAACACATATAACCCTTATTGACGCAACCGGACAGATTTCCATATGTAGGGAAGTCATTTATTGTCCATAATAAAATTGCTCTTAAAGTGAAATATGATTTAGTATAGGCATCATACACATTTCGTTCACCTTCTTCCCATAACTTCTTTAAATCATCAATTAACGGCTGTAAATATACGTCAAGGTCGTTACCAGGCTCATGAGGACCGGAAACTAAAATTGTTAACATCATAAACTTCCTTATCATGCATAACCACGGAGGAAGATTATAAATTACTAATACTACCGGCCAACAAGAGTATCTATTGGTTAGACCATTATCATGCGGGTTTATACCATCGGTAGACAAAGCCAATCGAATATTTCTTGCCTCATTACCGAAGTCAGGCCACCTATAATCAATATTTCTCCAAGAAGGAGAGTCGGCTGGATGACGCATCTTTCCATCTTGTATTCTTTGCTTTGCATGCCAAGTCATTAGGTCAGCGGTAGAAGGAGACTTATACATCCGTTTAAATCTCGAAATAATTGGAAAATACCACATTACTTTTGCAGGAATATTAACCCTTATTTTACCATCCTTTCCCAATTTCCAGCGAGATACATGGCACTTAGGACACTCGGAAGCATCAGCATTTACACCCCGATATAGAATGCAGTTGTTTGGACATGAGTGATATTTTACGTACTCTAGGCCTAAATCGGACAATGTTTTCTTGGCTTCATATGCGTTAGGTGGCAACACACTATCCTTAGGAAGGAGAGAGCCAATGGAAGAGAGCAAGTCTGTAAAGGCACTATCACTAATTCCAAACCTAGCTTTCCAATTATGCAATTTTAGCATCGAATCTAACTTGGTACAGTCACTACCCTCATACAAAGGTTGTTCAGCATCAGCCAAAAACCTCCTAAACTGATATGACTCGTTATCGTAGTCACCCGATTTATATGCAGCATCACAAACATTGACTGTTTTTGATGCTTTGTCAGGGACATGTGTAGGTTCTGCAGGGGCTGGATCGTTGCAATTATTATTAACTGATGACCTAGTCCCAGACACAGACCCTTCTGTATGCCAAATCCAATCCCGGTACCCTAAACTGAAACCATTTTCATATAAATTACCCCTGATAATTTTTACCGAGAATTTTTTGAAGTTAACACATCGTTTACAAGGGCAGGGAATTCTTTTAGGATCACGAGAATTTTCCTCGGCAAATATCAGAAATTGTTCGACCCTGATTTCATATTCTAGTGTATCCCTATCTTTGAAAATCCACGACTTGTCCATGTTAAGAAGAAACAATCCTGATTGTGAAAAAAAATGTCAACTAACATAGTTAAAGACTATAAACTAGTATTCTACAATTGTAATAGACCGCCTAATTAAGATTTATATATACAATTTAGACTATACCGAATATATTTAAGTTCTGATTTCATTATTATCTATAACAATAATATTATGATTTCATTATCTATACCATTAACACTATTATTATTGAATTATGACTATCTTTTTAATGTTGTTAATCATGATATTGTCTTCAAAATATATTTACTAACAGTGAGATATTCATTTTAATTAGGTTATAATATTCACTCATACAACAGCCTACATACAACGATCAAGCCCCAAACATCTACTTCGACTTGAGACACGTACCATTGATTTCGTAATTAAGATAGCAAGAGATAGTTTGAAAAGAAATAAGCATACAACACTTACATATACATAATTTAGACATAAATCAAATTTTAAACAAGCTCCTTTACATTTAATTAAGCATGCACACACTTTATACTAACAGTCTCACATATTTACGTACTAACACAGGGGACCTTAAACAAAAAAATATACAACAAATTGAATAAATAAACACAGATTTTAAGAGGACTATATACAAACAGTTTCATATATTTACAAACTAACTTCATGTTCACAGGGGACCTTAAACATAAAAACATACAACTAATTAATTGAATATACAAACACAAACTTTTAAGAGGACTATATACAAACAATTTCAAGGCCCAATAAGAAAACTATACAAAGAAATAACATGCAGACATACAACTACACACAGACTTACATGCAGCAAAAGAAATATAGATGAACATCTAAATCAAACAAATACATGACCAAGCAAACCCAAAATCAAACCCTAAAATTGAACCCCCAAATCGAAATGAAACTAAGAACAAATACCTAATTAAGCTCAAACTCTACGCTCCAAGCTCCAAATCTTCAAGCTCCAAGCTCGAACAAGCTTCAAGCTCCAAGCCCGAACTGAATAAAAAAACCAATTCAGTAAATCCATCAATTAAAACAAATAAAGAAAGAAAGTAAATGAAGATATTGAAAGGTGTAATCCGAGATTGAAGGTGTAATTGAACAAAACGAACTTCTAGGGTTTGGTTCCAGCAGCGACTTCGATCTAGGGTTTGAAAAAGGGGAAGAATGGGAGAGAGAGTTTTGGGGAAGAAACGGGAGAGAGTAATGTTTTGTTTTTTTTTTGATATTTTGTTTTGTTTTTGTTTTTGTCTTTTATTATTTTTAATTTGGGAAAGGACAGAGCGGGAGTGGAAAATATGTTAAGGGGGGGAAAATTGAACTAAAAGTGAAAATTTTGGCTAAGGGTGGGGAGAAAATGGAGGGGTCGGTGGTTTCATTTTTTTAAAAAAGGGTTTAGACATCGCTTTATATAAGAACTGATGCACAGCTATTAAAAATACAAAGGATAGTGAGTTTCAGTTTTTTTTAAAAAGGGCTTAGACATCGCTTTACCAATGGACTGATGTACAGGTATTCAAAAGACATCACTTTCTAATTCGGTGATGTCCAAAATGCTCGAACCATTGACATATGGTAGTACACCTTTATTATCCCTCTTACTCTTATTATATATAAGGATATAATTTGAGTAAACTACGGCTGTCAAAGTGATACGGGAGCCGAAATGCCGTAATAAGTGGGCATATCGGGCCATCAATCTGGGTATGAGTATTTTGAGCCGGGCAACCTCAAATAGAGTCATTTTGGTAATTCTTTCTTGAATATATGGCGAGATATTTTTGGGTGTATATTAGTGATCGCAAGATTAATTTTAAATAAAAAAGTAACATGTTTTAATTACAAAAATTACTACTAAAAATATTTACGGAAAGATATGGTGTGATATTTTGGATATATATTAATTATTGTAATATTGGTTTTAAATTAAATGGTAAAGTGTTTTAATTAAAAATAAATTTTTTAGAAAAAATGGGTAATTGAGTTGTTATTGGTTTTAAATTAAATGGTAAAGTGTTTTAATTAGAAGTAAAATCTTTAGAAAAAATGGGTAATTGAGTTGTTGGAGCAGAAAAAAGAGTCTCAGTAGAAGCTCAATGTGGATGAAGGAATTTTAATCGGAATATAATTACGTTAACATTAGTAATTAGCTTTTTGAGTTGTTTTTGTAATTTAATTATTTATTTTAATAATTAAGATAACCAAACCAAAAACCAAAACTTTCAAAACTTTCAATGTTTCGACTTTAATATAATAGTATAGATATAGTATAGATTTTTAATTTCTATTTAATCTTATTTAAGAATATTAATATAATATTTTTGAAATGACATATCTAACCCTGACGACCAAACCATACCATAGGAACTCTTTTACGTTAATTATATAACCTATAACTCTTGCGATGCACGGTTGCATGTAAATTGTTTAATTATATTTCGTTAAAATTTTAAGTTGTATATATGTATGTTTTTATTCTTAAAATATTTTTTGAATTTTATAAATTTCATGAATATAAATATTATTCTAATTATGTATTTTAATTATTAGGGAATTTTTGGGAGTAGCTTATAAGATTATATATTTATTAAAAAAATAATATTTTTTTATTATAATATAATATTGACGGGAATAGAACCTGAAATTCTTAAAAATAGTTTATAAAATAATATATATGTTTAATAAAGATATGTTGTTGGTGAAATTTGAACATAACCCATGAGAATATTTTAAATAATAGAAAAAGAATATTTTTTAGTATTAGATCCAACGGTTATCACTAACACTACTAGAATTGGTGGATATAACATCATACCTTTAACATCAGTTAGAAATGTCACTGATGTTAAAAGTATTTGAGACATCGGTTGGTACACTACCGATGTTAAAGCATATTTCAGACATCGCTTCTAATAACAACCGTTGTCTAATCTCTTTTTTAAAAAATAAAAAACTGACGCATGCCTTACTTCCCCCTTTATTACACAAACAATTTCCCCCTTAAACAAAAAATTTATTCCCCCCTTAACAAATTTGTATTCCCCCCTTTTCCACACACGCTGTCAACTCTCATTCTCTCTCTCTGTCCATCTCTAAATCTCCTCTCTCCTCTCTCCCGTCTCTCTCACACTCTATCTAAACCCATCACAAACCCTAATTTATAAACCCATCAAAAATTCAAATCACAAACTTTAATTAAGCTCAAACCAGGTAGTAATTGTTTCGACTCATGTTAATTAGCCTTCAAAGTAGCTTAACCCAGGTTTACAAATTTATATTGTTGGGAAAAAGAGGCTGTAACGGCGAAGTTCTTCCAGCAATTGCTCATAACCCAGGTTTACTCTTCTTCTAATTCTCGAATTTCTCGAATCTTTTTGTTGATGACAATAGTATGACTAGTGCATCAAGTGTTTGATTAAAGTCCCCAAACAAATATTATGTCTTTGCTTTCTCTTTGCTTTCTCTCCTACTGTTCTGTTTCACTTCATCATCACCAGGTCTCTCCTCTCCTCTCCTCTCTCAATTCTCTCTTGCATATTTAAAGCTTGGATCTTACTTAATTTCCTTAATATTTTAATGTAATTACTCTACTTAATAATATATTTCTTTCTTTGCTTTTATTTCCCATATGTGCTTTTTAGGGATGGGAATTATAGGCAAGACTATGTCCATGAATCTTCTCCGTCGTGGCTTTAAAGTTACTATCTGGAACCGCACTCTCTCCAGGGTATCTCTTATCCTCTGTTTTCTCTTTTTAGTTTTTGTATATACATATGCCAAACTGAAACATCAATGCCCGATAAGCTATAATGATAGAATTATAAACATGAATGCTGCTTATTAGTAATTACTAGTATATGTTCACCTACTTATGTTTCATACCACCCCTTTTTTATTATATTTAGATATGTGATTAACAGACCCTGCTCTACTTATTTTCCAATTAGTATTTTACGCATTTTGAATTTCATGGCTACTATCACTCTATCAGTTTACGCATTTTGAATTAGTTGGTTTATTGCTTGTGAATCTCGATTACATGTTCTTTTTTAATTAAGTTGTTTACTTTAGAGTGAAGTTTTAAGAAGACTACAGCTTCCGCTCCAGCTTCTTTGCGGTTGGATCAGCGCCAAACTAATCTGATTATTTCTCTATTTATAAGCCTTTCTTCTATAAAGTTTATTTGACTTAGAAGTTAACATATATTATTTTTTAAACTTTACTATCTCAATTAAATGAAACGACAGTAGTTAAGTAACATAGCTATGTATTCTTGTTTATATATAATAGACTTGAGCATTCAATTTTTTCGACAATCCAATTATAAAGCTACAAACTTAGCATGTTAATGATGTATAATTGAAAATGAAATTTATAAATTATTGATGTATCTTTATCGCAAGTAACTATTTTAAAAATTTATCTTATTTTATTTATTGGCACTTTGGCAGGGGTATATCCGAGATAGTCCTTTTGATCCCCTGAGATGGACTGCTCCTGGACATCGATTTATACAACTTTTTCCAAAAGAATTTCAAGTAACGGGCGTGGGATAAGGAACAACATGGGATGTTTTTTGCATGCAAGAGTGCTTGGCATTTGGGCTCAATATAGTGCAGAGTTTGCAAATCCGACAACATGTTGTCCATCTTTTAAATTATTCAATGTAGTTTCGATATTGGATGGTTTGGATTATGTAATTAGTTTCGATATTGGATGAATTGGATAATGTAGTTCACCGATTGAATGCATATTTGGTTTTGGTATATCGGTTTTTTTTATTTTGGTATATTATTTATCTGGTTTTGGTATATTATTTATCGAGCATTGAGTAATATTAAACATCAATTATGTAACAAGAAAAGATGTTAAAGGAAATATTAAACATCAAGTATGTTACAAAAACCGATGTTAAAGGTTATATTACACATCAGTTTATTTATTGAACTGATGTCTAAGCTGCTATTAAACATCAGTTCTCCTATAAAAACCGATGTTAAACAACAAGAAAGACATCAGTTTTTTAAGAGAACCGATGTCTATAGACATCTTTAACATCGGTCAGAAACCGATGTTAAAGACCCCCCTTTTATCTACACCGACAAAGACATCGGTTCTGACAGATTTTTAACATCAGTCAAAAACCGATGTTGTAGGGGGTATTTCCAGTAGTGTAATCTATCTCAAAATCCAACGGTGTCTCCTTTTTAATATCTACAATTATATTACTTTTATGAAATTTTATAAGTTATTAATTTACATATCAAATTGGTGTTTAAAAATTGATAAACTAAAAAGTACTCCATATATATATTTATATAAGATAGATTTTGTCCAAAATTTTGATAATCGTCTATTCCTCTGTACGACAAAGATCTTAAAATAAATAGATGAAAATCGTTGGATTTAGCATAAAAAATGACTCATATTTTAATATGTTATAAAATAAAAAGTATATTTATATCGAAAAACGAAAATGTATATGTCAATGATTTAAATCATATACAATTAGGTTTTCTACAATTGATAGCATTATCAATGTAGAACTTCTACATAGATTAGGATTAATGTAAAAATTCATAATTATATTTTCTCTTGATATTCTGAGTGTTTCTATTAATAAATTATAGACATCTTTAACATCGGTCAGAAACCGATGTTAAAGACCCCCCTTTTATCTACACCGACAAAGACATCGGTTCTGACAGATTTTTAACATCAGTCAAAAACCGATGTTGTAGGGGGTATTTCCAGTAGTGTAATCTATCTCAAAATCCAACGGTGTCTCCTTTTTAATATCTACAATTATATTACTTTTATGAAATTTTATAAGTTATTAATTTACATATCAAATTGGTGTTTAAAAATTGATAAACTAAAAAGTACTCCATATATATATTTATATAAGATAGATTTTGTCCAAAATTTTGATAATCGTCTATTCCTCTGTACGACAAAGATCTTAAAATAAATAGATGAAAATCGTTGGATTTAGCATAAAAAATGACTCATATTTTAATATGTTATAAAATAAAAAGTATATTTATATCGAAAAACGAAAATGTATATGTCAATGATTTAAATCATATACAATTAGGTTTTCTACAATTGATAGCATTATCAATGTAGAACTTCTACATAGATTAGGATTAATGTAAAAATTCATAATTATATTTTCTCTTGATATTCTGAGTGTTTCTATTAATAAATTATAGACATCTTTAACATCGGTCAGAAACCGATGTTAAAGACCCCCCTTTTATCTACACCGACAAAGACATCGGTTCTGACAGATTTTTAACATCAGTCAAAAACCGATGTTGTAGGGGGTATTTCCAGTAGTGTAATCTATCTCAAAATCCAACGGTGTCTCCTTTTTAATATCTACAATTATATTACTTTTATGAAATTTTATAAGTTATTAATTTACATATCAAATTGGTGTTTAAAAATTGATAAACTAAAAAGTACTCCATATATATATTTATATAAGATAGATTTTGTCCAAAATTTTGATAATCGTCTATTCCTCTGTACGACAAAGATCTTAAAATAAATAGATGAAAATCGTTGGATTTAGCATAAAAAATGACTCATATTTTAATATGTTATAAAATAAAAAGTATATTTATATCGAAAAACGAAAATGTATATGTCAATGATTTAAATCATATACAATTAGGTTTTCTACAATTGATAGCATTATCAATGTAGAACTTCTACATAGATTAGGATTAATGTAAAAATTCATAATTATATTTTCTCTTGATATTCTGAGTGTTTCTATTAATAAATTATAGACATCTTTAACATCGGTCAGAAACCGATGTTAAAGACCCCCCTTTTATCTACACCGACAAAGACATCGGTTCTGACAGATTTTTAACATCAGTCAAAAACCGATGTTGTAGGGGGTATTTCCAGTAGTGTAATCTATCTCAAAATCCAACGGTGTCTCCTTTTTAATATCTACAATTATATTACTTTTATGAAATTTTATAAGTTATTAATTTACATATCAAATTGGTGTTTAAAAATTGATAAACTAAAAAGTACTCCATATATATATTTATATAAGATAGATTTTGTCCAAAATTTTGATAATCGTCTATTCCTCTGTACGACAAAGATCTTAAAATAAATAGATGAAAATCGTTGGATTTAGCATAAAAAATGACTCATATTTTAATATGTTATAAAATAAAAAGTATATTTATATCGAAAAACGAAAATGTATATGTCAATGATTTAAATCATATACAATTAGGTTTTCTACAATTGATAGCATTATCAATGTAGAACTTCTACATAGATTAGGATTAATGTAAAAATTCATAATTATATTTTCTCTTGATATTCTGAGTGTTTCTATTAATAAATTATAGACATCTTTAACATCGGTCAGAAACCGATGTTAAAGACCCCCCTTTTATCTACACCGACAAAGACATCGGTTCTGACAGATTTTTAACATCAGTCAAAAACCGATGTTGTAGGGGGTATTTCCAGTAGTGTAATCTATCTCAAAATCCAACGGTGTCTCCTTTTTAATATCTACAATTATATTACTTTTATGAAATTTTATAAGTTATTAATTTACATATCAAATTGGTGTTTAAAAATTGATAAACTAAAAAGTACTCCATATATATATTTATATAAGATAGATTTTGTCCAAAATTTTGATAATCGTCTATTCCTCTGTACGACAAAGATCTTAAAATAAATAGATGAAAATCGTTGGATTTAGCATAAAAAATGACTCATATTTTAATATGTTATAAAATAAAAAGTATATTTATATCGAAAAACGAAAATGTATATGTCAATGATTTAAATCATATACAATTAGGTTTTCTACAATTGATAGCATTATCAATGTAGAACTTCTACATAGATTAGGATTAATGTAAAAATTCATAATTATATTTTCTCTTGATATTCTGAGTGTTTCTATTAATAAATTATAGACATCTTTAACATCGGTCAGAAACCGATGTTAAAGACCCCCCTTTTATCTACACCGACAAAGACATCGGTTCTGACAGATTTTTAACATCAGTCAAAAACCGATGTTGTAGGGGGTATTTCCAGTAGTGTAATCTATCTCAAAATCCAACGGTGTCTCCTTTTTAATATCTACAATTATATTACTTTTATGAAATTTTATAAGTTATTAATTTACATATCAAATTGGTGTTTAAAAATTGATAAACTAAAAAGTACTCCATATATATATTTATATAAGATAGATTTTGTCCAAAATTTTGATAATCGTCTATTCCTCTGTACGACAAAGATCTTAAAATAAATAGATGAAAATCGTTGGATTTAGCATAAAAAATGACTCATATTTTAATATGTTATAAAATAAAAAGTATATTTATATCGAAAAACGAAAATGTATATGTCAATGATTTAAATCATATACAATTAGGTTTTCTACAATTGATAGCATTATCAATGTAGAACTTCTACATAGATTAGGATTAATGTAAAAATTCATAATTATATTTTCTCTTGATATTCTGAGTGTTTCTATTAATAAATTATAGACATCTTTAACATCGGTCAGAAACCGATGTTAAAGACCCCCCTTTTATCTACACCGACAAAGACATCGGTTCTGACAGATTTTTAACATCAGTCAAAAACCGATGTTGTAGGGGGTATTTCCAGTAGTGTAATCTATCTCAAAATCCAACGGTGTCTCCTTTTTAATATCTACAATTATATTACTTTTATGAAATTTTATAAGTTATTAATTTACATATCAAATTGGTGTTTAAAAATTGATTAACTAAAAAGTACTCCATATATATATTTATATAAGATAGATTTTGTCCAAAATTTTGATAATCGTCTATTCCTCTGTACGACAAAGATCTTAAAATAAATAGATGAAAATCGTTGGATTTAGCATAAAAAATGACTCATATTTTAATATGTTATAAAATAAAAAGTATATTTATATCGAAAAACGAAAATGTATATGTCAATGATTTAAATCATATACAATTAGGTTTTCTACAATTGATAGCATTATCAATGTAGAACTTCTACATAGATTAGGATTAATGTAAAAATTCATAATTATATTTTCTCTTGATATTCTGAGTGTTTCTATTAATAAATTATAGACATCTTTAACATCGGTCAGAAACCGATGTTAAAGACCCCCCTTTTATCTACACCGACAAAGACATCGGTTCTGACAGATTTTTAACATCAGTCAAAAACCGATGTTGTAGGGGGTATTTCCAGTAGTGTAATCTATCTCAAAATCCAACGGTGTCTCCTTTTTAATATCTACAATTATATTACTTTTATGAAATTTTATAAGTTATTAATTTACATATCAAATTGGTGTTTAAAAATTGATAAACTAAAAAGTACTCCATATATATATTTATATAAGATAGATTTTGTCCAAAATTTTGATAATCGTCTATTCCTCTGTACGACAAAGATCTTAAAATAAATAGATGAAAATAGTTGGATTTAGCATAAAAAATGACTCATATTTTAATATGTTATAAAATAAAAAGTATATTTATATCGAAAAACGAAAATGTATATGTCAATGATTTAAATCATATACAATTAGGTTTTCTACAATTGATAGCATTATCAATGTAGAACTTCTACATAGATTAGGATTAATGTAAAAATTCATAATTATATTTTCTCTTGATATTCTGAGTGTTTCTATTTGAATAATAATTATTAAAGCATCAATATTTTAAAGATAATTTTATGAGGTTTGCATGGATTGTAAAATCATTCAAATATGATTTCTAGATCTCAAGATAGAGGCCAAATAGTAAATATGAAATTTTTTAATACTAATAAATAAAAAATAAAATTCAATTCTAATACAACTTTTTTTAATTATATCATTTTTAGAATATAATTTTCTTTTTAAAATTCAATTATAATACAACGTTTTTTAATTATATCCTTTTTAGATTATAATTTTCTTTTAAAATTCACTTCTAATACAAACTTTTCTAATTATATCCTTTTTAGATTATAATTTCTTTTTTATGTGATCTCTAATCTTGATCGTCTAGTTTCAATCCAACGGATCATATAATTTTGGTAGTACAGCGACCAGACCAAAAATTTGGATAAGATCCCTATTATAAAGATATTTTTAAATTAAATTTAGTTCTAATGATGAAGAAAAAAACAAATCGATGAAGAAAGGGTATTATAGTAAATTAACAAAGTGAAAATTATAAATAAATATATAAGGATATAATTTATAATCCAATGGATGACTTTCAATCCAATTTTTTAATCCAACGGATCATATGCTTTTGGTAGTACAATGACGACGACCAAAAATTTGGATAAGATCTCCCTTATGCTTATTATATATAAGGTATTAATAAGGATATAATATAATAACTCTGATTAATCATATCCTTCTTTTTAATGTGATCTAATCTTGATCGTCTATTTTTAATCCAACGGATCATTGATTTTGGTAGTACAGCGACAGACGAAAAATTTGGATAAAATTTCTCTTATGCTTAGGATATAATTATACAGTATCATTTAAAAATTTATTTAGAAAAATTAAAAAATTTGAACCTTCAAAATCTTTATCTTAAAATTATTAATATAAATTAATAAAAAATTATATAATAGTAAAAGAATTCGTACATTCCATGATTTCTATACTAACAAATTCGAAAACAGAAACGGGCCGCCCGGGGTTAAAGAATTTTTATATAAACCCAAACAGAAGCGCTCTCACCAAACCTAACATATTCCTATCCTATTCAATCACAGACAGAAAAATAAAATAAGATGATGATAAGGGCGGTTAAGACATCGGCAGCGAGATCACATCTCTCCGGTTTTATCAACGACGATGTTATGAGAGATATCTCTCGTCAAGTCTATAAAAACAAAGATGTAAGTATCTTATATAAATATATATATATATTATCCGTTTGATTTGATTTTGTTTTGTCTTGTTCAAGTATGAGGAGTTGCATAAAAAAGTGTTGGAGGAGGTTAAGTGCGATAAAGTCTTTGCTGATATGAAACAGGTTGCTGTGAATTAAACTACTCAGGAGGATAAGCAGAAGAGAGAGGTATTTTTTGATTTCGTTTTCGTTTTTTTTCAGAAACATGCATGCAATCAACAAACACAATCAAACAATTAAAAAAGCTACCTGAAGAGCAGAGTCCAAGTTATTGCCATACTAGTTTCGTTTAGGCAAATCAACAAACACAACACCTACACTTCATTCTAGTCCTTTGTTTGTGTCAAAATCCCCAAATCGTAACTCAGTACCTTTGTCCTTAGCATCGATCTCAATACCATTCACCAAATTCAGTGGCACCTATAACTTCATTATTCCCATCTTCATCATTCCCACTCCCTTGTCACTTCCATGCCTAAACTAGTTGTTTTCTTGTTCAAAACTTGAAAACGGATATATGCCCCTGCGGGGCCATATAAGAAAGTGATAAGTGGAGTTTATATCCACTTGGAGCGTTCCATATCGGCTTAAATTGATTGTCTTGTACTCAAGTTTGTGGTGGTTTTGATGTGTTTTGTTTAGTTGTGCAGATTTACGAGAATGTTGATTAAGGTTGATGCTTCTATCATTTTTGGAGAATAAACTGATTAAAATTCGGATTTCTGAGACGGTTGCGCAGTCTACACTGTTTTGGACATATCTGGAGTTCTAGAAGTCCGTTTTCAGCGATCTTACTGCCCACGCGAAGCTTGGGAGATTTTCTATAATATGGGACAGGTGTTGCACGAGCAGGTTGCGCGTGGTGGGCGCAGGTTGCGTGAAGAACAGACTGATGGGCGCAGGTTGCACGCGCGGTGCTGAAAAATTACAGTTTTTACTATTTTGGCCATATCTTGAGTTCTACAACTCCGTTTGAGGCCCGTAAGCAGTCCACACGAAGCTAACGAGATTATCTATCATTCTAAATTGTTCCAGAGGTCCAATTATGATTGGAACGTTACAGAATATCTGAAGAAAAGTCAACCACGAATTTTACTTAAAAACAGAATCAGTTTAGAAAACGTATTTTGTAGAAATTCTATTATAATTCTGTTTTGGTATTTTCTTGCTGGGCAAGACTTCAAGAGGCTATATAAACACATCTTGGGACAAATTATTGAGCATGTAAATTATTAGGGAGGTAATATTAGATCAGATAATATAGTTTAGAGTAGATTAGTATTATTAGTTGGAGATGTAGAAAAACACCATGACTCTTCTTTTGGGTGACAACATTGAAGTTTGAAGGTTTTGTTCTCTTAATCTTTTCTTTGTTCTTATTAGTTTAATTATGTTTTCTTGTTTTACTAGTTGTTTTACTTGTTTAATTATTAGCGAGTAATTATTTCTAGGGCTTAAAGGGAAGCCATGTTTGCACTAATATTGGCATGATTTTCATAGTGGTTTGATTGGTTATGGTTAATTCTGATTGATATGTTTTAATCATTAATTTGTGTAATCGGCCGATATCATGGATTAATTATATGCAAATAGGGGTATGGATCGAGAGATTTACTTCCTAGAGGTACACATACGATTAGCAGAATTGAATTTTAGTGCGGAAGCATCATTGGATTTCTGAGAGCGTTAATTCTTGGAAGAGAACTTGACTCTAATTACCTGATTGATTGAATTACTAAAAGTGGTTAATTGTGTTGAATGTTTCGAGAGTGTTAATGCTTGAAAGAGATTAACGTACTCTAGTTATAGGATCACATTGATTGCTTTAGCTTAAGAGCCAATTGTGTAAGCATGGTGGACTTGATTGCCTTAGGTTTTAAATAATTTGTTTATCATCTGTTTAGTTAGTGTTAATTTAGTTTAATTAGTTAATTAATAATTTCACATATTCGTATGACCCTTGAAACAATTAGAGATAACTGAAAAGGAATTAGTAGAACCTGTCTCCTTGTGGATTCGACCCGCTTGCCATTTGTACTAGTAATAGACACCGTGCGCTTGCGGTTAGGTATAATTTGACACATCAAGTTTTTGGCGCCGCTGCCGGGGAGACGGCGAGTTTCTGTTGATTTTAATTTAGTTGTTTAGATTGTTTCCATTGTCTCGTTGGAACCTTTGTTCCAATTGAGGCAAATTTTACTTCGTTTTCTTGGCTTTGTTGAGTGTCTACAGGTTTGCAATGGGTGAAGTTGATACTTTTGCACTCTTATCTTCCCTAGTAGAGGCACATACTCGAGAGATAGCCATGTCGAAGACTACAAAGCCCACTATGCGTCCAATGAGTATCAATGAGATGTCACAAGTGGCCCCTAAAACTTACAACTTCTGTTAAATTTGCGGTGTGCAGGGTCACTATGGTTTTGAATGCTCTTATAATGTCTATAATTCTCAGAGTGCTCAGTGCGGACAAATGAATTCTTTTGAAGAAGGATATGGGTACAATCAGTATTCAAACACTTTTGATCAAGAATGCGTGAATCAACCAGATTTCTACTACCAGGACAATGGTGCTCAAAATTTTTCATATCATAATCAGCAACAGTTTGAGCAACAATATTATCAGTCATATGAGTAGCCGCCACAGCAAAAATATCAATATCCTCCTCTACAAGAAGATCTACATGTTTCTCAATCCAGTGTAGATGTGCAAGCTGATCAGACAAATGAGATGTGGGATATCTTGAATAAACTGCTAAAGAGTTCTGAAGAACAAGCCGAGGCAATCAAAGAATTAGAAACTCAAAGTTTGGCGATTGAATCTCAAATTGCACAGTTGGCTAACTCTTCTACTACAGTGCAGCTCGACTATTTACCATCATCATCTATCCGATCCGAAGAAGACCTGATTGCTATCAATCTTACAAGCGATCAGGAATATGATAGTTTCTCCATGTATGTTGATGGTGAGTCCATTGATAAAGAGAAGGAGTATGCCACCGATGACAAGATCAATGATGTTGCTGCTACTGAGAACAATGTGACTGATGATGAGGCTACAAAGGAAAGCAATACAGAGATGGTTGTTGTTTCTCTTCCACAACCTGTGCCAAAGCTACCATGTATTGATAAATTTGCTCTCGATCTAGCCTCTACTTACAAGGCTTCTTTGCTGAAGAACACTTATTTCAAGGTTGATGTGATAACAAATATTGTCCAAGATGATATTTCTCAAATTCTGGTTGAGGATCCATACAAAGTGGCTCATACGTTTCAAGCTCGAGAAGAGAGAGAAGATGGAAGTGTCTTATTAGCCAATGTTGTGATAAGCCAAGATGTCCGAATGGATCCAGTGAAAGTGAGGAGTGGAGAAAAGCCACCACCAGAACCTCCACCTTATGTCAAGCGAGTTCAATATTTTTGTGGTTTTGAATTTTATCGTTGTTTTATCACAAAGTTTTCCAAAATTGCACAAGCACTATCTCTATTGCTTATTAATGACATATTTTATTTTACTGATGCTTGTTTGGAGACTTTCTGCAGGATAAAGACAACCACAGATGTTCTTGATACTTTTTGTGGTGGCGAGTTTATGATCGAGAAAGTGGATATTACGCCTTTACCGGAGTATTTTTGAGGAGGTCAAGCTAATGACTCTAAATAATCGCTTTGTGGGAGGCAACCCATGTGTTTCAATGATTAGGTATGTTTCCTACTCTCCCTCCTATTTACTTTCATTCAATGCGGACATTGAATATTTTAAGTTTGGGGATGGTTTGAGGGATTAGTAGTTGTTGTATTATGTATTCATGTAGGATATCATGTTTGCATTTTAGTTGTAATTCATGAATGTTTGTTCGTATTATTATCATGTGAGTCCATAATAGTTGCATTTGCACCCATGCTTGATAGGAATTTTGTGTTGTTGACGCTTTTGATTGAGTAGTGATATGCTTTGTTCTTGTGCACACACATACACTAGTAAGTTGAAGCTAGTAGACTTATTGAATGTTGTAAGTAATTAAAAGGACATGAATATGTGCAAGTTGATTTAGTTTGCATGCTTTGAATACAAGTCGGTGCATTAGAGAGATTTTTGCTTGGGATTGAGTATGTTTTTCCACCAAGTGAGATTTTGAGCCATATTGCAAATTTGCAATTTATTCATTTGCATGAGTGTCCACGGATTGTTTGCATTGCTAGCAGTTGTTTGAGGTCTTTCTTGAAACGCATGACATTATTTGACGATTAAAATGATAAAGGCATTTAGGAATAACCGCATATTTTCCCATATTACCACACCATATTTACATGATCAACTAGTTAACCCATTGAGCTTAATCCTATTTTTTCGGTGACATACCACATTACTTGCCTAGACCTTTTTCTTGTATTGTCCTTACATTAATTTGAACCCACATTGTCAAAGGCTAGTATAGTGCTTAAGGGAGTAATAAGGTGTGCAAGGAGGGGTTTATTGTTGGTTGTACTTTTGGGGGAAATATTGAAATTGGGTTTGTTTACTTGATAGTCGGCATGTGTAATAAAATTGTGGGATCATTGTTATTGTTTATATTATTGTTTATCTAGCTCTCGAAAAAAAAAGAAGAAAAAAAAGAAAAGAAAAAAAGAGAAAAAAAAACAGAAAAAAAATATTATGAGAGCATATTTGTGTTTGTTGTGATCCTACTCTAGTCGACTAATCGAGCGTTTTTGTTGGAGGAAGAATAGTAAAATTATGTGTGGGGGAAAGTAGGGTGTTGTGTATGGTTTATTATAGTAAGAACTAGCTTTTGACACTTCACCTGTTTTGGCTTATTTGACATACCTTGTCCCTAGCCCCGTTACAACCCAAATAAAGACCTTTTGATTATCGTCATTGATGTCTGTTGTGTTAAGAGTAAGATTGATACCAAATGTCAAGCGTGTTTTTGATTTTGTTGGAATTGAGTGATACACTTACCCTTGTTCTTGAGTGAATATTCTTTTGTGAGTGGATTGTGAGTGTTTGCTTATTTTTGCGTATGAGATCCCGAGTTTTGTCTCAAAGATGTACTCTTGTAGGTTTAGCATGTTTACTAACTTATTCTTACACTTGACATGGACTTGTGAGAACTTATGCATGTTCATAGAGTAGACTATGTGAATACTTGCACTTTCGACACCAAGACATTGTGTATTTACTTTGATTCTTAAGTTGATATGACATGAGAGGATGTGAAGGTATGGTAGGATATTAGTACTAGATTATTTGCATTTTCATATTAGTTGCATTCATGCATTGCATTGCATTGGATTTTGTGGGTACATTCGCTATAGACCCTCACGAGACCTTACTCGTCCACTAGGGCTACCTAGGGGTTTAAAGGACTTGTTGCATATGTCAAATGCAACCGTGATCACCTACGGAAGTGGTACTAGTTAGTTAGTTAGTTGTAATTGTTTATGCTTGAGGACAAGCATCGGTTTAAGTTTGGGGGTGTGATAAGTGGAGTTTATATGCACTTGGAGCGTTCCATATCGGCTTAAATTTATTGTCTTGGACTCAAGTTTGTGGTGGTTTTGATGTGTTTTGTTTAGTTGTGCAGATTTATGAAAATGTTGATTAAGGTTGATGCTTCTATCGTTTTTGGAGAATAAATTGATTAAAATTCGGATTTCTGAGACGGTTGCGCAGTCTACACTGTTTTGGACATATCTGGAGTTCTAGAAGTCCGTTTTCAGCGATCTTACTGCCCACGCGAAGCTTGGGAGATTTTTATAATATGGGACAGGTGTTGCATGAGCAGGTTGCGCGTGGTGGGCGCAGGTTGCGTGAAGAACAGACTGATGGGCGCAGGTTGCACGCGCGGTGCTGAAAAATTACAGTTTTTACTATTTTGGCCATATCTTGAGTTCTACAACTCCGTTTGAGGCCTGTAAGCAGTCCACGCAAAGCTAACGAGATTCTCTATCATTCTAAATTGGTCCAGAGGTCCAATTACGATTGGAACATTCCAGAATATCTGAAGAAAAGTCAGCCACGAATTTTCCTTAAAAACAGAATCAGTTTAGGAAACGTATTTTGCAAAAATTCTATTATAATTCTGTTTTGGTATTTTCTTGCTGGGCAAGAATTCAAGAGGCTATATAAACACATCTTGGGACAAATTATTGAGCATGTAAATTATTAGGGAGATAATATTAGATCATATAATATAGTTTAGAGTAGATTAGTATTATTAGTTGGAGATGTAGAAAAACACCATGACTCTTCTTTTGGGTGACAACATTGAAGTTTGAAGGTTTTGTTCTCTTAATCTTTTCTTTGTTCTTATTAGTTTAATTATGTTTTCTTGTTTTACTAGTTGTTTTACTTGTTTAATTATTAGCGAGTAGTTATTTCTAGGGCTTAAAGGGAAGCCATGTTTGCACTAATATTGGCATGATTTTCATAGTGGTTTGATTGGTTATGGTTAATTCTGATTGATATGTTATAATCATTAATTTGTGTAATCAGCCGATATCATGGATTAATTATATGCAAATAGGGGTATGGATCGAGAGATTTACTTCCTAGAGGTACACATACGATTAGCAGAATTGAATTTGAGTGCGGAAGCATCATTGAATTTCTGAGAGCGTTAATTCTTGGAAGAGAACTTGACTCTAATTACCTGATTGATTGAATTACTAAAAGTGGTTAATTGTGTTGAATGTTTCGAGAGTGTTAATGCTTGAAAGAGATTAACGTACTCTAGTTATAGGATCACATTGATTGCTTTAGCTTAAGAGCCAATTGTGTAAGCAGGGTGGACCTGATTGCCTTAGGTTTTAAATAATTTGTTTATCATCTGTTTAATTAGTGTTAATTTAGTTTAATTAGTTAATTAATAATTTCACATATTCGTATGACCCTTGAAACAATTAGCGATAACTGAAAAGGAATTAGTACAACCTGTCTCCTTGTGGATTCGACCTGCTTGCCATTTGTACTAGCAATAGACACCGTGCGCTTGCGGTTAGGTATAATTTGACACATCAGAAAGAAGAGTCAGTATTGGTTGCTTTGAATTGATGTTGTAAAAATAAAGGAGAGAAGGACAGTGGATGAAGGCTATAATGAGAAGAGAGATGACGGAGAGCCAGAAAGCGAAGTGAGAATAGGCATGAGGATAACCGTATTTTTACAAAAAAAAAAAAAGTAATGAACGTAGTTTGGTAATTTTAAAACGTTAGGCTGTGTATTTTGAAAAATCATATAAGTAACGTGTGTAGTTTTGAAAAAAGTCCAAGATATTATGTTTTACGTGAAAAGAGAAAATGACTAGCTATTGAAAAAATAAAAATGTAATATGTCTAACCTGTTAAAGGAAATTGTTTAATTATTAGAAAGGATTTTATCTGTAATAATTAAGTAAATAAGGTTAATTAAATAAACACACGAATACTATACCGACCAACCAAACTTTTAATATAGTGTATATATATATATATATTAAATATTAAAATACATCTTAATTTGACAATCTTATAAACTAGTACATAATAAATTGATGAAATAGCAGGGATCAACAATATAATCAAAATAATTAAATGTCATAGTTCATACGATTAATAATTGGCATTCACATGTTTAGAAATTGCGATTACTTCACAAAAAATAATATATTTTTTGATACTTATATATGATTTTTATAATTATTTAATATTTTTTAGAAATGTACCTTCGGTGCTTAACATGAATAAAATGCTAATTTTATGTTAATTATAGCTAGGTAATCATTTGTTTATTTATCTAAATTATAAACTTGATTGATTCATAAATGTATTAGATTTTTATGAAAAATACTCGAATGAGCATGACTGCATGAGCGCGAGCAAAATTTAATATTAGTTGCAGTTAATAAATAAATAAATCAAAGAAAAACTAGGGCGCGTGACTGATAGGTGTATGCTGTCCTTTAATTTATTAAAATATATTTACATTAGATATATCAATTAATCAAACGTTATTCAATATTGAATTTTACAAACAACATTCAAATATTAACTTGAATTTTGATATCTTACCAAGATTTTATTATGGGTTTTTTTTCTAATATGTCCCATTTTAAAACTTCTTTTATAATTGTGTTCCATATTTATTTGTAATTACAAATCTATCCCAAATTATGAATATGTCCCAATTTAAAATATAACCATGATTAATTTATTAACCACACATTTGTAAAAGACAATTTTGTCCCCTTTCATCAATTAATTTTATTAAATCTGATTTAAATAAAAACACGAGCTGCGTCAAAACTATAGCGTGGCCTATGAGCAGCTCTGGTAACAATGACCCAATGCAAACAAACATAAAAATGTGGGATTTTTATACACTTTCCTGGCCTGTTACTGAATTGTACAGTATATTTCATATTTGCATGCTTCTCGGTAGCATGCATCTCATCAATCAGATTCTCCACTGATTCTTCACGGGTGTCATTCAAGTTGATTCGCATAATTAAGCACAGGTTTTCATCCGCATTCAGAAAATGGCAAATCATGTGCTTTATGCCCCTGCGGGGCCGAGAGTGAGGGAGCGAGAGTGAGGGAGCTGGATGGATGGGTATGATAAAAAAAAGAAGGGATATTATAGTCTTATTAAATATAAATATATGTATAATTATATGTGTATAAGTTATATATGAGTTAAATTTAATCATAGGACATATTTATAATTATTCAATAAAGAGGGATATATTTATAATTGACTTGTTAATTTGGGACATATCAAACTAATACCCTTTTATTATATATACTAAGATATGTGTAGAGATCATTATGATTGTTAGAGAGATCAGATCTTAACTTCGCCTAATATTATGTGAGTCTCTAGACCCCTTCATCATCTTGTTTTGCATGCTTCTACTTTATCGGTGTTAGTTTTATTACGGCGGTAACTGTGCAGTCTTTTTTTGTCTGAAGAAGAAGTCTGTTTGTCTGTTATCTATTCCAGCACTGTGCACAACAACGCACCATTGATCTATGAACTATTGCACTGTTAGTTTATGTTGTACGTACCTGTACGTAGCAAACACATCTACCTTGTTAATTTATTTATTTTTTTGCTGAGTTTCTACCATCCTACGTACCTTGTTATTTTGCATGCTAGTAATTTGTCTAACCATGATTAATGAAGTATGGTGAGAACATCCTACGTACCTTGTTATTTTGCATGCTAGTAATTTGTCTAACCATGATTAATGAAGTATGGTGAGAATGTAATGCCTTTACGTTTATTATATATAAAGATATAATTAATCATGATTAATGAGGTATGGTGAGAATGTAAATAAGGAAAATTCGTAATTTAACATTATTGGTCTAAAATTTAGGAGTTAACTCTGATTGGTTGTTAAATAATTCCTAATTTTCTGATTGGTTAACTATTAGTATAGATAGGTATAGATAGATATTACTCAAAATCTATCTATCTATTCTATTATATTAAAGCCGAAACATTAAAAGTTTGGTTGGTTGGTACCTATTGATTTTACCAATTTATCCTTACTTAATTATAGATAAAAAAAATTATATTTTATCTAACTAAAATTTTTGCTTTACTAATCAATTTCCTTTTTCAGGTTAAAAATGTTACCTTTTCTTTTCTTTTTAATAACTAAGCAGTTTCATTTTTCAGGTAAAATATATTATATTTTATATTTTATCTAACTAAAAAGCATATTATAATTACTATTAACTAATTAATTAATTTTTTCATTCAAATTATCTTTTCTCTTTTCTCTAACTAAAATATCTCTTTTTCCAATTATATCACGGGTTACCTTTTAAAAATTTTCTTTTATATTTTACTTAACCAAAATTTTTACTTTACTAATCAATCTACTTTTTTAGGTTAAACATATTACCTTTTTTTAATAACTAAACAGTTTCCTTTTTCAAGTAAAATATAATATCTTTTATATTTTTTCTAATTAAAAAACAAATTATAATTACTGTTAACTAATAAATTAATTTTTCATCTTTTCTCTTTTCTCTAACTAAAATTAATTAAAAACAAATTATAATTACTGTTAACTAATAAATTAATTTTTTTATCTTTTATCTTTTCTCTAACTAAAAAGTTTTTTTCCCAATTATATCACTATTTAATAAAATATATTAAAAATCCGTATACATTGTTTATAATAAGGAAACATTAGTATAATCCGTAAACATGAGAATATTAAATTATATTAAATTAAAATTAAAAAATATTAAAAATAATGATTATATAAAAACATAATTGTAATATTAAATAAAATTTATATAATATAATAAAAGAAACATGTGCATCACACGGGCCGAAAAATTAAAAGTTTGGTTGGTTGGTACCTGTTGATTTTACTTATTTACTCTTACTTAACTACTAACTAATTACATAATTTCTTTTTTCAGATTAAACATATTACGTTTTCTATTTTTCACTAAAAAAACTAATTAATTTACCTTTTCAGGTAAAGCACAATATCTTTTATATTATATCTAACTAGAATTTCTCCTTTCTTATAAACACTACAAGCAATTTTGTTTAATAAAATCAAATAATTATATTATAATTACTATTAACTAATCGATTAACTTTTTCAGCCAAAACATGTTACCTTTTCTCTATTCCATAACTAAAATATCTCTTTAACTAAAATATCTCTTTTTACAAATATATCACGGATGGTTCTATTTAATAAATAATAATATTATAATACTAATAATTATCAATTACCTTTTCAACTAAAACATATCATCTTTTCCATATTTTATAATTCAAATTCCTTTTTTCTAGAAATATCACGGTCAACATTAATTTCTCACTATCTAAAGACACTACGAACAATTTAATTTAGTGAAATAACATAAATTAAATTATAATTACTATAAATTAATCAATTACCTTTTCCACCTAAAACATGTTTCGTTTTCAATTTTCTCTAACTAACACCTCACTTTTTTCAGTTAAATCACGGCATTCTATTTAATAAAACTAAATTATAATTTTATAAGTACTTATAATTAAACGATTACTTTTTTGAATACCTTTTTCAGCTAAAACGTATCATATTTTCCTTATTTTATAATTCAAATTCCTTTTTTCTAGAAATATCACGGGCAACATTAATTTTTCACTATCTAAAGACATTACGAACAATTTAATTTAGTGAAATAACATAAATTAAATTATAATTATTATAAACTAATCAATTACCTTTTTCACCTAAAACATGTCATCTTTTTAATTTTCACATTACATTTTCTATTTTCCCTAAATAAAATCTATCTTTTTTCAATTATATCACGGGTGATTCTATTTAATAAAACAAAATAACAATATTATAATGTTAAAAATTAACCGATTAATTTTTAGCTAAAATGTATCGTCTTTTCTATATTTTCTAACTAAGATATCTCTTTTCTTTAAAATATCACGGGCAACACTAATTTTTCTTTTTCTTAAAACTTTACGAGCAATTTTATTTAGTAAAATAACATAATTGAATTATAATTATTATAAACTAATCAATTACCTTTTCCACCTAAAATATGTTTCCTTTTTAATTTTCACTAACTAACACCTCACTTTTTTCAGTTAAATCACAGCATTCTATTTAATAAAATTAAATTATAATTTTATAAATACTTATAATTAACCGATTACCTTTTTGAACTAAGATGTATTATCTTTTCAATATTTTCTAACTAAAATCAATCTTTTCATATAAATATAACGGATAACATTTATATAATTATTATCAAATCATCTCATTTAAAAATTTAAACCTCCAAAATTCATATTTTAAAAAAAGTAGATCGAATTAATAAAACATATCATATAATATTAAAAGAAATCCGTGCATCGCACGGGTTTTAAGCTAGTACTATTATATAAAAGCCGAAACATTAAAAGTTTGGTTGATCGGTATGGTACCTATTGATTTTACTTATTTACACTTAGTTAATTACAAATAAAATTCATTCTACTAACTAATCAATTCATATCTTTATATTTATCTAACAAAATTTCTCCTTACTAATCAATTTCCTTTTTCAGGTTAAATATATTACATTTTCAATTTTTAAATAACTAAATAATTTTCTTTATTTATATCATTTATATTTTATCTAACTAAAATTTCTCCTTTACTAGCCAATATAAAAAAGTGATAGAGAATTAAAATAATTTTCCAAAAATGTTCCAAAGATGATGTGGCATGTATGACTTGACAAAATGAGAAGTTTTAATTAGGGGATTCATATGAATACACACGGTGTGCAACATATTAATTATTTTAATCAGCCAACAATAAGAAGATGTGTGTCATTTTGGAAACTTATTTGGATTTTTTGTTTGATTTTCTAGCATTTTTCAATATAATTAACTATATTTTTTGCTAAAGGGAATGATCCAATAGTGCCCATTTTTTACATATTATCTATATTTTCTGTTTATAGCATGCCATCTAGATTTTTTGCTAACGATTTTCTAACGTTGAAAATGCTTTTAATATCATAAAAAATTGATCGAAATTAATAAGAAAATGTTTCAATTTGATTCGATTTAATTTATTTACGATCTCGCAAGATAGTGCACCCTTGAAAAGTTAAGAAATAAATTTCCTTTTTATCATGTACTTGTAAAACTATTTTCTTTTAGCTAAAAAGAAAATATCATTACTTTAAGTTAAGAACTATAATATCATTACTTTATTTTATAAAATAGAATTACATGTTTTTAGCAATAATAAATATTTAAGTAAGAATAATTAAGTAAAAAAAATTAAGTTTGAAAAGGTTATCAATTAGCTATTAGTAATTTTAATATTATTAGTTTATTTCATTAATTAGAACAATCATATTTTTTGGAAAGAAGATTTTAGTTAGAAAAGTTGCAAAAGGTAATAGCTGAAAAAGGTACTCCAATTTGGTTAGTTATTATTTAGGAGAATATAAGATATTTTATTTGTAAAATATATAAGATCTATTACCTTTTAGTTGGAAAAGTTAATCACTTAGTTATTAGTAACTATAATATTATTAGTTTATTTCATTAATTTGAATGTCCATATTTTGGAAAGAAGAGTTTTTAGTTAAAAAAGTTAGAAAAGGTAATAGCTGAAAAAGGTAATTGGTTATTATTAATATTATTAGTTTATTTCATTAATTAGTACGTCCATATTTTTTGAATCAAAATATTTAAGTTAGAAAAATTAGAAAAGGTAATAGGTGAAAAAAATAATCGGTTAGTTATTAATATTATTAGTTTATTTCATTAATTAGAACATCCCTATTTTTAGAAAGAAGATATTTTAGTTAAAAATTTTAGAAAAGATAATAGCTGAAAAAGTTAATTGGTTAATTATTATTTAGGAGAAGTGTTGGGAAGAGCCGCGAAAACAATTGAATAAGGTAAGTACCGTACCGTACCAAAAATTTTAATGTTTCGTCCTTTATAATATAATAACTAGCTTAAAACCCGTGCGATGCACGGATTTTTTTTGATATGTAACAAATTTTATTTTATGTTACAATTACATTTTTATATAATCATTATTTACAATATTTTATTTTAATTTTAATATTAATAATTTAATATAAATTTAATTAATGATATGCATGGTTTAAAAATATATTATAAAATTTTAAAGTAAATATGTCGTTGATAGAATTTGAACCTTGAATATAATATATTTAATTAATAGATCTAACGATTTTGATTTTTTACTAAAAATCTAATAGTCATTATTCGTAGTATACAAATTTTTATTATATTTTGTTAGTGATTATAAGATATGATGTGATATTTTTGGATATATAATTATTATTTCTAGATATGATATGATTGGAAGATATGATTGATGTTTTTAGGTGTTTATAAAAGGTAATATCTTTAAGTAAAAGTAAATGTGAAAAAGACAATCGACTAATTTTCATTAATTATATTATGTTATTTTTTTTAAATGTTTTAATAGCATTGATATTGTATATATATTTCTTTATAATAAAGGTTAAAGGTAACGGGTTTTAATTCGAAAGGAAATATTAATAATGGAAAGATATGATATGATTGATATTTTTAAGTGTTATAGAAGGTAATATCTCGACTAATTACCATTAATTATATTATGTTTTTATATATTTTAGGTGTATTTATTTTTCTTTATAATGATGGGTAAAATAGTAAATTCACGAAGTACCAAAAAAACAGGTACTAAAAAATTGGTACCAAAACTTTTAATGTTTCGGCTATTATATAATAGTATAGATGTATATAGATTTTTATTATATTTTGATTAATGATTGTAAGATGCGGTGTGATATTTTTGGGTTTATATTATTGATTGCAAGATTAGTTTTAAATTTAAAGGTAACATATTTTAGTTAGAAAACAAATATTAGCGTTCGTAAGATATGGTACAATTTTAGGTGTTTATAAAAGGTAATTTCTTCAATTAAAAGTAAATGTTAAAAAGGTAATCGGCTAATAACTATTTATTATATTATTATAAATAATAATTAAGTAAGAATAATTAAGTAAAATAACATGTTTTATTAGTTAAGGGTAAATAAGTAAAATAAAGATGTACCTTTCTTTTTATATGTTATAAATTTTATTTAATAATATAATTAGGTTTTGTATAATTATTATTTTCATTAATTTTTTTACTTTTAATATAATTTAATATACTCTTTTTCAAAAATTATCCTCATGTTTTCTTATTATTAGCAATGTATATAGATTTTTATTATATTTTATTAATGATTGTAAGATGCAATGTGATATTTTTGGGTTTATATTAGTGATTGCAAGATTAGTTTTAAATTTAAAGGTAACATGTTTTCGTTAGAAAACAAATTTTAGCGTGTGATATTTTTGGGTTTATATTAGTTATTGCAAGATTAGTTTTAAATTTAAATGTAACATGTTTTAGTTAGAAAACAAATATTAGCGTTTGTAAGATATGGTACAATTTTAGGTGTTTATAAAAGGTAATTTCTTCAATTAAAAGTAAAAGTTAAAAAGGCAATCGGCTAATAACTATTTTATTAGATTATTATAAATAATAATTAAGTAAGGATAATTAAGTAAAATAACATATTTTATAAGTTAAGGGTAAATAAGTTTATATAAAAGCCGAAACATTAAAAGTTTGGTTGATCGGTATGGTACCTATTGATTTTACTTATTTACACTTAGTTAATTACAAATAAAATTCATTCTACTAACTAATCAATTCATATCTTTATATTTATCTAACAAAATTTCTCCTTACTAATCAATTTCCTTTTTCAGGTTAAATATATTACATTTTCAATTTTTAAATAACTAAATAATTTTCTTTATTTATATCATTTATATTTTATCTAACTAAAATTTCTCCTTTACTAATCAATTTTCTTTTTCAGGTTAAACATATTACCTTTTTTATTTTTCAATAACTAAGTAATTTCCTTTTCATGTAAAATATATAAAAACCAAACTATTAAAAATTTGGTTAGTCAGTATGGTACCTGAAGCATGTCACCTTTTTAATTTTCACGTTACATTTTCTATTTTCTCAAACTAAAATCTATCTTTTTCCAATTATATCACAGACATTTCTATTTAATAAAATAATAATATTATAATACTATTAACTAATTGATTACCTTTTTCAGCTAAAACGTATCATGTTTTCTATATTTTCTAACTAAAATCCCTCTTTTTCTAGAAATATGACAACATTAATTTCTCATTTTCTAAAAACATTACGAGCAATTTTATTTAGTAAACTGACATAAATAAATTATAATTACTATAGATTAATCAATTACCTTTTTCACCTAAAACAAGTTACCTTTTTATTTTTTTCTAACTAAGTTCTCTTTTCTCCCAATTATATCACGGAAAATGTATTTAATAAAATAACAATTTTATAATTATTAATAATTAACCAATTGCCTTTTACAACTAAAATCTATCACCTATTCTATATTTTCTACCTAAAATTTCTCATGTTTTAGAATCACGGATAACATTTATATAATTATTATCATCATTTCAGTTAAAAATTTAAGTCTCCAAAATTTATGTTTTAAAAAAATTAGTTCAAATTAATGAAAAAATTCATATAATATTTTTAAAAAAACCGTGCAATCGCACGGATTTTAAGCTAGTACTATTATATAAATTCCGGAACATTAAAAGTTTGGTACCTGTTTTTTGGTACCATTTTTTTGGTACTTCGTGAATTTACTTATTTACCCTTTATTAAAAAGAAAAATAAATATATGATATTTATACTTTTAAAAAACCTATAATAAATAATAACATAATATAATTAATGGTAAGTAGTCGCTTGCCTTTTTTCACATTCACGAAGATATTACCTTTTATAAACACCTAAAAACATCAATGTATCTTACAATCATTAATATTTCCTTTCGAATTAAAACAGGTTACCTTTTTAATTTAAAACTAATCTTCATTAATATTTTCTTTCGAATTAAAACATGTTACCTTTTTAATTTAAAACTAATTTTACAATCATTAATATATACCCAAAAATATCACACCATATTTTTCAATTGTTAATAAAATATATTAAAAATCTTCATACGTTGTTTATAATAAGGAAACATTAGTATAATCCGTAAACATGTGTATATTAAAATTATATTAAATTAAAATTATTTAATAATTATATTATACCCGAAACATTAAATATTTTGGTACCTATTTTTTGGTATATGTTTTTTGGTATTTCGTGAAATTACTTATTTACCTTTCATTATAAAGAAAAATATATATATTATCTATACTATTAAAACACCCAAAATAAATAATAACACAATACAATTAAAGGTAATTAGTCGATTGCCTTTTTCCCATTTACTTATATTTGAAGATATTACCTTTTATAAACACCTAAAAACCTCAACCATATCATATTTTCCAATCAATTCATATCTAGCAATAATTAATATATACCAAAAAATATCACACCATATCATATAATCAGTAACAAAATATAATAAAAATTCGTATTATGAATAATGACCATTAAATTTTTAGTAAAAAATCAGAATCATTAGATCTAATTATTAAATATATTATATGGTTAAATTAGTTTATTAAAATTTTAAGTTTTTAAGGTAAAACACAATATCTTTTATATTGTATCTAACTAAAATTTCTCCTTTCTTATAAACACTACAAGTAATTTTGTTTAATAAAATAACATAATCTATACTATTATATAAATCGGATCATTAAAAGTTTTGGTGCCTGTTTTTTGGTACCATTTTTTTGGTACTTCGTGAATTTACTTATTTACCCTTTATTAAAAAGAAAAATAAATATATGATATTTATACTTTTAAAACACCTATAATAAATAATAACATAATATAATTAATGGTAAGTAGTCGCTTGCCTTTTTTCACATTCCTTTTAATTGAAGATATTACCTTTTATAAACACCTAAAAACATCAATGTATCTTACAATCATTAATATTTCTTTTCGAATTAAAACACGTTACCTTTTTAATTTAAAACTAATCTTCATTAATATTTTCTTTCGAATTAAACACGTTACCTTTTTAATTTAAAACTAATTTTACAATCATTAATATATACCCAAAAATATCACACCATATTTTTCAATTATTAATAAAATATATTAAAAATCTGCATACGTTATTTATAATAAGGAAACATTAGTATAATCCGTAAACATGTGTATATTAAAATTATATTAAATTAAAATTAATTAATAATTATTATAATAACCGAAACATTAAAAATTTTGGTACCTATTTTTTGTTATATGTTTTTTGGTATTTCGTGAATTTACTTATTTACCTTTAATTATAAAGAAAAATATATATGATATCTATACTATTAAAACACCCAAAATAAATAATAACATAATACAATTAAAGGTAATTAGTCGATTGCCTTTTTGCCATTTACTTTTAGTTGAAGATATTACCTATTATAAACACCTAAAAACCTCAACCATATCATATTTTCCAATCAATTCATATCTAGCAATAATTAATATATACCCAAAAATAGCACACCATATCATATAATAAAATATAATAGAAATTCGTATTACGAATAATGACCATTAAATTTTTAGTAAAAAATCAGAATCACTAGATCTAATTATTAAATATATTATATGGTTAAATTAGTTTATTAAAATTTTAAGTTTCAAATTTTATCAACGATATATTTATTTTAAAATTTTATATTATAAATTTTAAAGCATTCATATCATTAATTAAATTTATATTAAATTATTAAAATTAAAATAAAATATTTTAAATAATGATTATATAAAAATATAATTATAACATAAAATAAAATTTGTTACATATCAACAAAAATCCGTCTAATCAATTACCTTTTTTAGCCAAATCATGTTAGCTTTTCTCTATTCTATAACTAAAATATCTCTTTTTACAAATATATCACGGGTGATTATATTTAATAAATAATAATATTATAATACTAATAATTATCAATTGCTTTTTTCAACTAAAACGTATCATCTTTTTCATATTTTATAATTCAAATTCTTTTTTTCTAGAAATATCACGGGCAACATTAATTTCTCACTATCTAAAGACACCACGAACAATTTAAGTTAGTGAAATAACATAAATTAAATTATAATTACTATAAACTAATCAATTATCTTTTCCACCTAAAACATGTTTCCTTTTTAATTTCTCTAACTAATACCTCACTTTTTTCAGTTAAATCACATCATTCTATTTAATAAAATTAAATTATAATTTTATTAATACTTATAATTAAACGATTACCTTTTTGAATACCTTTTTCAGCTAAAATGTATCATATTTTCCATATTTTATAATTTAAATTCCTTTTTTCTAGAAATATCACGGACAACATTAATTTCTCACTATCTAAAGACACTAGCATTTTGCCCGTACTTCGTACACGGCATCTTATTTAATTTAAATGATAATACCAAAAATTTAACAAATTTGATTGATTTCTTATAACATCTTATTTAATTTAAATTGACATTACCAAAAATTTAACAAATTTGATTGATTTCTTAAAAAGATATTGTATGCAATTATATAAATAATCAATTCTTAGAAAGATATTATATACAGTTATATAAGTATTTAATAAAATAATGATATGCTAAAAATTATATAAAAAAGTAGCATACAATTCTATTTTAACAATGTTGAAAATTTATTTAATCCATCAAAATCTGCAATAAAAGTAATAAATATTTTTACAAATATTGTTCTCTAATTGAAAACAATAATAAATTGTCTTCATTATTCAAATGCGGAAATGATAATCCCTTCACCCTCAATGGCTCCAAAACATTAAATGACTCCAAAACATTAAATCTCATATAATATCAAGAACATATTATATTAACTATGAGACCTCATAGTTAATATAATATGTAAATGTTGGAGAACACCACATTTCAAGTAATTTTTAATTTTTTTGTTAATTTTTTTTTATGAATGGATAGAGGGTAAAATTATAAGACTTTTGTGTGAAGATGTCCCTAGCGGGGCCCTTTAAAATAGCTTGAAATGTAGCGAATATGTGTGTTCTCACTGTTCTCATTTTAATTTTTTTTGTTAATTTTTTTATGAATGGATAGAGGGTAGAATTATAAGACTTTTTTTGTGAAGATGCCCCTAGCGAGGCCCTTTAAAATAGCTTGAAATGTAGTGAATATGTGTGTTCTCACTGTTCTCATTCTCACCAGAACGTGACCATTAAACTGTATTAGTAAATTCATGTATGAAAATACAGTGTATATATATTATTAATATAGATTCTTTTATTAAAAATAAGTAAATTATACAATTAAATAAGCAAGCCAAAATATCAGATAAATATTCTAGTAGATTTATAGTTTATGTTCAAATTAAGGTCTTTCACCATGGCTCTCGCTTTCTGAAATTGTTGAATTTTTATTTTATTGACTTTATTATATTAAAAGTATGTTCTTATAGAAACGAATATAATAATTTGAATTTGAATATATTTTTAAACTACTTATTTTGATGGGGGGTTAATTTTTTTGTGATCAACTTAGAGGGGTGACCAAAAATAAAATTAATGGCAATGCATAAACCCATTACCCACGTTATGATTAACAATACCTATAAAATGGAAGTTGCTTATGTGGTTCAGGCTTGTTAATTACTCCCTCCGTCCCAGCCAATAGTTAACATTGGGGGACGGGGGTTCGACACGCATTTTAAGGTGGATTTTAAGGATAGTTCCATAACTTATTTTTGAAATTTTCTTTTTTTTTTGTATAAAAATAGAACAATCCTATTTTTATACAAAAAAAGAAAATTTTAAAAATAAGTTATGGAACTATACTTTATAAGAGGCTTAAAATGCGTGTCACGCAAGTAAAAAATTTATGTTAAGAAATGGATGGTACGGAGGGAGTACTTCAATAGTTCATTAGCTTGATCATCATGTGGACCATCTTTCTTTTTATCACTTATGTTGTTGTTATGTAGTAACTAACATCTTTCTTTTTATCACTTATGTTGTTGCTATGTAGTCTATCTGTAACTAAACATCTCTCTCTGCTTGTAATCTATATTTATAAATGAAAACTTCTTCTTGTATTGTATTTTGTTTTCAATATTTAAAATTATGTAGCTGGAGGAGAAAAGAAAGGCTGGAGGTGTAATCGTAGTACTACAACATTACTGAAAATAAGTACAATATCATAATAGAATTTTTTGTTCCAATCTAAATTGGGTCGCTCCAAATGCTGTGTAATGACAAAAAGGGGCATTAAAGAAATAAAGAAGATTAAAAAAATGAAGGATAATACTGTTTACCAAAAACACAGGTCTCCGCAAGAAGCTCACTTATTCACTTTTATCTTCAAATAATGTATGATTACAAATTATAACAATCACATTTTCCACTACCCATTCTCTCTAAAATAAAAGCCAACTAAACTGAAAAAAGGAAAAGTTATTGCTTTTATATTTTAATATGGAGCTCAAGTGAAAGTGCTTAATATGAGATCATATATGAAGTGAAATTGAACGCGAGTAAAGAAGATATTTAGAGCATAAATAAGAGCAATGTTGCCTGACCTAGAGGGTGAGGCTTGTGACGTGGGTCTGAGCTTCTAAGTATGCTATTCCATAGTCCCTTCGGAGACATCCGATAAAAAGTATGCTATTCCATAAGACCTTCTGGTACGTAGCATGTCTACCCCATGAACCTTAAGTTGAACAAATCCATAAAGAACATAAACTTGTTTGAAAACAAAATAATGTCTATAAGTATCAAATTGAGTCGCAAGATTATTTACAAATAACATGGTCTGTACTGTGTCAATGTTATTAACTGGTAATCTTTCCAACTACCTTTGTTATTATGACATGTAAAATCGAAAATTGAAAGGCCAAGCAAATATTTTAAAGGTACCTTTCTGGTGTCCTGTATATTATTATAACATCGGGTAATTCATTAAAACTTTAATTCTTAAATTCCAAACCAAAATCAAAACCAAACAAATATTATCCTGTCTAATTTTTAAAACTGTGAAATCAATAAAAACTTAAATCTTATGGCCAAACTAAAAACCGGAACCAAGCATATATGACCCGTACGGATAGTTGAAAAGGTAATCAGTTAATTATTAGTACTATAATATTATTATTTTATTTTTAGTAAATAGAATCGCCCGTGATATAATTGGAAAAAGAGAGATTTTCGTAAGAGAAAGGAAAAAAGGTAACGTGTTTGAAAAAGGTAACCGTCCATGATACAATTGGAAAAAGAGAGATTTTAGTTAGAGAAAAGAGAAAAGTTAACGTATTTTGGCTCAAAAAGGTAATTGATTACTTAATACTAATTATAATATAATTATGTTATTTTATTATACAAAATTGATCGTAGTTTTTAAAAAAGGAGAAATTTTAGTTAGATAAAATGTAAAAGATATTGTATTTTACCTAAGAAGGAAATTATTTAGTTATTGAAAAATAGAAAAGGTAATATGTTTAACCTGAAAAAGGAAATTGATTAATAAAGGAGAAATTTTAGTTAGATAAAATATAAAAAATATTGTATTTTACCTGAAAAAGGAAATTATTTAGTTTTTGAAAAATAGAAAAGATAATATGCTTAACCTGAAAAGGGAAATTAATTAATTAGTAGGATGGAAATTTTAGTTAGATAAAATATAAAAGATATTGAATTTACCTGAAAAAGGAAATTATTTATTTATTGAAAAATAGAGAAGATAATATGTTTAACCTGAAAAAAGAAATCAATTAGTTAGTATGATGGATTTTATTTGAGTAAGGGTAAATAAGTAAAATCAATAGGTACCGTACCGACCGACCGACCAAACTTTTAATGTTTTGGCTTTTATAATATAGTATAGATTTTATTAGTGGCTAGAAGATATGATGTCATATTTTTTGGTACAGTAAAACCTCGATAAATGAATGTTCGATAAATGAATAACCTCAACAAATGAATAACTTTTTCTAGTCCCGACTTGAGCAAATGGCCTTAATGAATAACCTCGATAAATGCATTGACGAATAAAAAAAATAAGTTTCTATAGGCCCTATTTAAATATATAAATGAATAATCACTATATTTCCAATAGTATATTTATATTTATATAAATATATGAATATATTTAATCGAATTAATTTTGTCCATACACATTAATAAATCAAATCATTTCAAAAAATGCTTCCAAGGTTGATTGTTTTTTCCCCCACCAAAATGTATTTGATCCTTAAGTTTGTGTAATGCATGCACGACTTGTGGTGTTCTGATCATGCTGCAACATGTAATTTTTTATGGTGACAATAGCTTGAAAGTACTCATGTGGTATGACAATGCCATCATCCGGTTGAGGATCATTCTCGCCAATTAGCACGATTTTGATGATTTCCTCGTTCGTAGGACATTCCATAATTGAATTATTCCTCTTGAGGAAAGTTCAAAATATGTTCAATTTCCATCATATTTCTGTAGCCAACTTTAGAAATGAGATCGACAAAACCTTGGATCTCTTGTTTTATGCATGTAAAACTTATTTAGAAGGTTAAAAAAATGAATGTAGTTAACCATCACATAAATAAAAAAATCCATAATAAATTTTAGGTACATTTGAATATAAATTTTTTTAAAAAAATTATAAAAAACTGAAAATAACATCTAAATGAATAAATATTCATTTATCGATAAATAAATAAAATACTCATTAATCGATAAATAAATAATTTCTCTAAATAAATATATATTTTTGGTCCCAAGAATATTCATTTATCGAGGTTCTAATGTATGTATTAATTATTACAATATTATGTTTTAAATTAAAAGTCAACGTGTTTTAATTAGAGAGAATAAATTATTGATTGAAAGATATGATATTTTAGGTATTTATAAAAATTTGAACCATGAAAGTTTAGTAAATAAATTTAATCATGTAATATATTTAATCATTAGATCTAACAATTCTAATTTTTAACTAAAAATCTAACTGATATAATTCGTTGTATAAATTTTTTTATTATATTTTGTTTGTGGTTAGAAGATATGATGTCATATTTTTGGGTATGCATTTAATGCATTTAGTAAATAAATTTAATCATGTAATATATTTAATCATTAGATCTAACAGTTCTAATTTTTAACTAAAAATCTAACGGATATTATTCGTTATATACGAATTTTTATTATATTTTGTTATTGGTTAGAAGATATGATGTCAAATTTTTGTGTATGTATTAATTATTGCAATATTATGTTTTAAATTAAAAGTCAACGTGTTTTAATTAGAGAGAAAAAAATTATTGATTGGAAGATATGATATTTTAGGTATTTATAAAAATTCGAACCTTGAAATTTTAGTAAATAAATTTAATCATGTAATATATTTAATCATTAGATCTAACTGTTCTAATTTTTAACTAAAAATCTAACGGATATTATTCGTTGTATACGAATTTTAATTATATTTGTTAGTGGTTAGAAGATTTGATGTCATATTTTTGGGTATGTTTTAGTAAATAAATTTAATCATGTAATATATTTAATAATTAGATCTAACAATTCTAATTTTTAACTAAAAATCTAACGAATATTATTCGTTGTATACGAATTTTTATTATATTTTTTAGTGGTTAGAAGATATGATGTCATATTTTTGGATATGTATTAATTATTGCAATATTATGTTTTAAAATAAAAGTCAACGTGTTTTAATTAGAGAGAAAAAAATTATTGATTGGAAGATATGATATTTTAGGTATTTATAAAAGGTAGTATCATCAATTATAAGTAAACATCTTTTAATTGAAAACGGCAATCAGCTAATTATCATTAATTATATTATTAATAAAAAATGAAGGATAATAGTAGAGGTTTAGATTTGGGTTGATCCAATTGGATCGCTTCAAATGCTGATTAGAGAGAAAAAAATTATTGATTGGAAGATATGATATTTTAGGTATTTATAAAAGGTAATATCATATAAATTATAAGTAAACATCTTTTAATTGAAAAAGGCAATCGGCTAATTATCATTAATTATATTATTAATAAAAAAATGAAGGATAATAGTAGAGATTTAGATTTGGGTCAATCCAATTGGATTGATTCAAATGTTGTGTAATGATAAAAAATAGTATAGATTTAGATTTGGGTCGATCCAATCTATATTGGGTCGATCCAATCTAAATTGGGTCGCTCCAAACGATGTGTAATGACAAAAAGGGACATCAAAGAAATAAAGAAGATTAAAAAAATAAAGGATAAAAGTAGTCATTTTTATGTGTAATGACAAAAAAGGGCATCAAAGAAATAAAAAAGATTAAAAAAATGAAGGATAAAAGCAGTAATTTTCAAAATACAATACTAGCAGACATTAAGAATATATTGATATTGATATTGATATTGATTACGAACAATTTAATTTATTCAAATAACATAAATTAAATAATAATTATTATAAACTAATCAATTACATTTTTCACCTAAAACATGTCATCTTTTTAATTTTTACATTACATTTTCTATTTTCTCAAAATAAAATCTATCTTTTTTCAATTTTATCACGGGCGTTTCTATTTAATAAAATAAAATAATAATATTATAATGTTAATAATTAACTGATTAAGTTTCAGCTAAAATGGATCATCTTTTCTATATTTTCTAACTAAAATATCTCTTTTCTTTAAAATATCACGGGCAATACTAATTTTTCCTTTTCTTAAAACTTTAGGAGCCATTTTATTTAGTAAAATAACATAATTGAATTATAATTACTATAAACTAATCAATTACCTTTTCCACCTAAAACATGTTTCCCTTTTAATTTTCTTTAACTAACGCCTCACTTTTTTCAGTTAAATGACGGCATTCTATTTAATAACATTAAATTATAATTTTATAAGTACTTACAATTAACCGATTACCTTTTTGAACTAAGATATATTATCTTTTCAATATTTTCTAACTAAAATCCCTCTTTTCACAGAAATATAACGGATAACATTTTTTTTTTGAAGAAATAACGGATAATATTTATATAATTATTATCAAATCATCCCATTTAAAAATTTAAACTTCCAAAATTCATATTTTAAAAAAAGGAAATCGAATTAATAAAACATATCATATAATATTAAAAGAAATCCGTGCATCGCACGGGTTTTAAGCTAGTATAAAATAAAATATAAAAAACTCAAAACATATTCGAAAACAGAAACATATAGTGGACGGGGGATCAAGATTGTTATATAAACCCAAACAGAGTCCAAGTCCCAAACGCTCTCACCAAACCTAACCTATTCCTATCCTATTCAATCACAGACAGAAAAATAAGATGATGATCAGGGCGGTTAAGACATCGGCAGCGAGATCACATCTCTCCGGTTTTATCAACGACGACGACGTTATGAGAGATATCTCTTGTCAAGCCTCTAAAAACAAAGATGTAAGTATCTTATATAAATATATATATTATCCGTTTGATTTGATTTTGTTTACTTAGTGTTTCTGATTTTGTTTTGTTTTGTTCAAGTATGAGGAGTTGCATAAAAAAGCGTTGGAGGAGGTTAAGTGCGATAAAGTCTTTGCTGATATGATTGATGTGAATAAAACTACTCAGAAGGATAAGCAGAACAGAGAGGTATTTTTTGATTTCGTTTTCGTTTTTTTTAGAAACATGCATGCACTTTTCTATATTTGTGGTGCCCCTCTATTATCTTTACAAAACAATCAGATTTTAGTCAAATTCTGTTACCTTGGTTTGATATATTTATTAATAAATTTAGGGATCCGGAGAAAAGAGATTGGTGCCAATAAAAAACACACATGAATATGATGATGAAGATGATGATAGCAGCATAGATGCCAGTGATCTCACCAGCGTTGATGATGATGGCAATACCGGCTTTTTTGAGGAAGCTGACTCTGAGGATTACATCAGCGATGATGATGATGGTTTGATAATTAACAAGGATGATGATGGTTTGATAATTAACAAGGTTGATGGTCTTACAGATTTCGATTTCGATGAATTTAGACGTAACATCCCAACTGATGATGTATACGACTCTGACTCTGCTGACTCCAACTCTTCAGACTATCACTCTGACTCTTCAGAATTTGAGGAGGGTTTGGAGGGTGAGGAGTTCATTATGACACCATCCTTAGCCGCCCACTACCCAAGAGTCTTCTAAAGTAGCAGTCTTTGTGTTTTCAGTAACACGTACTTTGTTATAAAGATATTAATAATTCTTGTATTTCCATTTGGTTGTTTTTCCCTGATTTGCAGTTGAACATTCTACTTATATATATTTGATTGAAAATTTGTGGCTCTTTTGCTTTCAATATTTAGGTTCAATCGTTATCAACTAGTATATTTTGAGTAGGCCCAGTAGCTAGTTATCTATGCACATTTGTAGGTGATAATGGAGAAAGCATGTTCTGGTGTCTGAAATTAATATATACAGGAAACTACCTACTTTTAGAATTGCAGAATTTGCTCCTGATCATGAGCTGTCCTTACTTGTTAGCAGAGCTTGCAGCTCCAGAAATTTGTGATTAAAGATCAATATTTAAACCAATGACAGCTGATGATGAACGCCAAGAATTAAAACAAAGATGTGGGGGCTCTTGGAAACTGGTCCCGCAGTTCTTATGGGCTGGACAAGCATGTTACAGAAGAGAAAAATCACAGGCAATAGCTGGTCCAGGGCACAGTATTGTTGTGACCTCGAAAGGGAGAAGAGATGAATCCGACTTGGAAGCGAAATATCTTCTCCCAGCGCCCAGAAGACGATGACGAAGAGTTGAGTCAACAAATTGACAATAAGCTGAAACACCATAATCCGAATATAGCTCATAATTATTGGGACCACGAAAGATATTGTATCTTAGAACGAAGGCAGTACCAAAAAGATATCAGTGCTACCGAGGGCTTTGAGGTTGGATACTATCCTTACCTGATGAGGACCTGTTGTAGCAGCTTGATTATTAGGTACTACTGCCCACCAGATGCCAACCTCTCTGATGACGGCATTAGTCATTTGTGTGGTTTCGCTAGTCACGCCATTTAGTTTTATAATTCCAAAGAATAAACACACTATTCCGTTGTCAAAGTAATCAAGACAATGACAGCCATCAAGACAATGACAGCCGTTGCTGCTGGTACTTGGTACTACATGACATCCCAAGCATCAAATGGTGACCACCTCTGCACATTTGAGGCCAACCGGTTTGAGAGTATTCCTTGCCCACAGCCAAACATTGAAGTGAGCTTTGTCAGGCTCAAGATGGAAGCAGGATCCTCAAACTTCATACAGGAGCCTTATGCAGCAAGCTTGATACAGGAGCCTCAAGCATAGCAGTTTTTTTTAACCCTTTTGAAGGTAAAATTATCCTATCTTATCTTGCAAACTCTCCTGTTCTTTATTGATATTTTCATATATTAATGTGTAAACCAGTATTGATTTTCCAAAATTTTAAATTCTAATTATAAGGAATTGTTATGTGGCTGGTGACCCTTTAGTTGTCACCCATCTATTTGAATGTTGGTCACCTTATGGTTACACCTACTTAATCATACTTTGTGTTTATACCTTGAATGTTTACAACTCTATACCTTAAATTAGTTCAAATTACAATACCACCTACACTCCCATTGGTAGAGTTAACCTTGAATGAGAAACTTTTATCTCCATGGTCACACACAAAAACAAGCAATTCACATGCCACATTTGTTCATGTATTATTATTGTTATTATTCCTCACATGATGAGGGCATACTCCACTCCACTTCATCTGCACACATTTCTCTCCGTGGTCGGATCCTTGGATATGGTACTACATCTTGGCAATTGTCTTTATAATTCACTTTCATATCAACTGAGCAGCTAGATAAAAACATATCGATTCTACAATAACACTTACCCGACTTCCAAATCTTAACTAAGTGACTGTGTCAAAACAGTGACTCCAGCCATGTAGGTCAATAGTATGCACCAGCCACTAAGGCCAATTATATACTCATACCACAAATGCTAATAAACTGTCCACTGGTTGACTCAACAGTGGCTCCATCTCAGGATTGACTCAATCCAGTACCCATTGATTTAATGCATTTAGGCCTCATAGTAGATTGTAGGATCAAAACCTGGCACCTTTTTAAAACAAATAATATGTGAATATTGAAATGTTTCATATTATTTAGTTATCCAGACGTTACAGGTTTGTTTTTATATAACTGCTGTCAGTCGTGAGACTTTTTTAATAAATTATAATCATAATGTAAACTTGGATCTTTCAGCCTTTGGGATTGAGTTGTGTAATAGTAGTGTTAATGACATACATTAGTTGTGTAATAGTGTAATAGTTCAATTATGCTACTACATGTCGTAGTGTTTTAGTATACAAAACGAGGTAATAACTGAGTAAACTTTTTGGTGATTTCAGGTCAGTGATGATACCTTATGGATTATGGAAGGTTTCAACTAATTTAAGAATTCTGCCGATAAGCTTTGGTTTGATATTAAGTCGGTGGTTACTATTAGTTGTTAATCGAGACTTCTGATAATAATGATTGACTTGTGTAATGTTTTTTCATATGCATATTTGATGTTACATTTGGTCGTTTACATGTCATGCCTCTGCGGTTTCTACTAGTTAACTAAATTTGTATTCAGTGCCTTGGATGCGTGATATTTTTGATGTGATCCTTGGATTCTAAATTAGGAGTTTAGGACTATGTGTAATATGGATATTAGAATAAATATCAATACCGTCTAAATTAAAAGAGCGAAAGCACCACTAAAATATAACTGGCAGTTCGGTGAAGTGAATTACAGAGTTGCTCCCTTGCTTCAACATTTGACTTGCTTGCAATTCCCTCGATTAGTTGTTACATCAATTTATATCAATCGCGTTTCCCTAATGATTTTCATATGGGATATGTGAAATTTGTTTGACACACCTAGGTAGAAAAAAATGGCAATAACGAGGTGGTACAAGGGAGTTAGTATTTTTTTTAGAATATTTATTATTTTGAACTCCTTGACCCTGCTTCATCATACAAATGCTAGGACCATCATTTGACATTGGTCTTCGGAAGCTGTTATGATGCGACATATTTTTTGCTAATTTATCATGATGAAATGATTGTAGTACTTTGATTTACTCGTGCAAGCTAGTACTATTTTATTTTGTTGCAGTGTTCCTTTTACTGCATTTGTATTATACTTGCAACTATGTGTGTCAAGACTCCATAAATCTTGATTTCCAGAAACTTGTGATGTATATTTAAATTCTAAGCTACAGAGAAATATTAATTATTGGCCTCTGGTGGGGGTTGTGATATTAATTCTTCAGGGCACTTTCTGTTTGCAGCTTATAATTCTTACACTTATTTGCCGATGTGTCCTGATGCACTTGATCACCAAAGAGAAGGTTTGTGAAATATGTTTTCTCTGTTAGTTTTGTGAAGTATATTTTCTCTGTTGAAAAACCTGTGAACTAGAATCTGATTTAGTTATCTAGAACATGGGACATCGGTTACTAAGCCTCTTTAGCCTAGCACTTCGATCTGGTAGGGCTTGTACTAGCCATTCTCTCACTTTCGCTGTTTGAGCACTCAATGTCAGGCTTGTGCAAAAATTAGATATCTCTGGTATGAATAGTTTAGCATTATCTTCACCATATGTATGCTATGTTAATTAGCATTATCTTCACCCTGCAGGTACCTGATTAGTGTAAGTTGGTGAGAGAACTTGGACTAAACCAACAGTCCAACACCATCTTCCCGCAGAAATATAGACCAACTTGAATTATCAACTGCCAATAGGGTTTTATTTTAAATGACAGCTGAGCCGACACAAACCTAAAACTCTTTTACATTTCCTGCTTCCCTTTCTTTCTTTAATTTTATGTCTCCCCTGTAGTCATTTTTCGATATCAAGAAATCGCTAAACGATATAATTAGGCCTTGCATACAGCTAAACTTTGGTCTCCAGTACATTAATTAAATTTTAAATAATTTTATTTTGCTAATTATTCTAAATCAGCCAGGGCTCAAATGAAAAAATCAACTAGTTTCACGACTGTGCACATCAGGATTGTTTGTACGAAAACTTTATAAAAATATGGCATGCTTTGAGTTTTTAAATGGAAAAGTGGATAGAACGATAAATAGAAAAATAATACAATAATTTAGGACAGCTATATAAATAAAATGAATTTGTTTACACTATATTTAGTGTTATTTATTTAATTAATAATAAAGTAAGATAGACAAATAAAAATAAATAGTTTAAGATAGGAGATATCAAAAGTACCCTAACGCTAAAACCTTATAAAACTCAAACGAAACCAAAAGCCCCGAGTCCATCAATAGAACTCGAAAATCCTTAAACCCTTAAACTCGAAATATGGGTAAGAGGTTTAGAAGAGGCCGCAAAGCACACAAGAGGGTAATGGAGGATGATAATATGTTATTTGAGGTGCTTTCGAGGCTTCCTGTCAAGTCCTTGCTTCTATGCAAAGCGGTGTCCAAAACCTGGTTCTCCCTTATTTTGAGCCCTGCTTTCGTAAAATCTCACCTCAATCGCGCAATTAATACGAGCGTTGCTGATGAAACTCTCATCGGACACGTCAACAGACGTTATGTATTTTTGGACTATGACGTAGACAGCCCATTTGCACTCTTCCAATTTGGTTCTGATCATCATATGACGAAACTTGAGTTTCCTTACTGTGATTCTGACCAACAACTTAACTATGATCGTCCCACTTTTGTCGTTGGTTCTGATGGTGGTATGCTTTGTGTTTGTGTTGACGCCTCTAATGTTTCTGATCAAGAGCGCTGGCCTACTGCTAATAGGAAAACTAATATATACCTTTGGAACCCTGCAACTAAACGCTTCAAACTCATTCCTCCACATTCTTTACACGGAGATAATAGTACAATAGAAACTTTAGGCTTTGGTTTTGATCGCTTAGATTATGATTTAAAGTTTGTTAGGTTTGTATCGTGCTCTATTCCTGCCGAGGTCTATTCTGCAACCAGGAATTCTTGGGGAATCATTGAGCATAAAGTGACTGATATTCCATTGACCAATGACTTCCATGTATGCTTCCATGGATTTTTATTTACCATTGGAACTAATGGTATGATGGCTTTCGATCTAAATAAGGAGGTATTTATTTGTATTATTAAGCTCCCTTTCAGCTCTAATGGTTCTGCTCGTGTCATTGACTTCAAGGATTCTATTGCTGTTTCTGATTGCCCAGGTAATAAGTTTAACTTTTGGACATTAGATAATGAGGCATGCTTTCGTCGTAGCGGTGGAATTAAGGCATCATGGACTATGATGTTCAGTATTAATTTAGGTGAGCCACTAGACTGGGTGGAGGGATTTTTTAACAGTGTTGAGTTCCTCATAATGACCGAAAATATTGATATTAATGAACGGATCTCGTATGACTTGGAGAAGAAATTGGTAAAAACTGTCAAGATCAACCTTTATTTTGAATCTGGTCAAGTCTACAAGTACACTGAGAGCTTGCTTTCAGTTGCAGGATCCAAACTAGTCAACTGCTCTCGTTTTAAAGATGATTTCTAAGACCATCAGCAATGCATAAGCCCAAGTCCAGTTTTTTTGGGTCCCATTCTTGTGCCACAACAGCAAAAGTTGGTTTTCTTAAAAAGTTGTCCAAGTTGCTCCAATGCACCAATACAGAGCCAAGTCCAGTTACATTAATTCGTGAAAACCATTTAATATTATATTACATTTTCTGCAAATGGTTCAGTTAATAAAACATTAAGAAAATAATTAAATATGATAAAGTGACATATGCTACACAAGTTGGCTGAGCCCGGCTTCCCGGGCCTGGACAACTTTTTATTTTCACTCCAGTGTTGAATTTGCAAGACGGATCCATTTCCCAGTTTCCAATGCAGGAGTTGGGCCTGCATTGGAGATGGTCTAAATACCCCTTAATTTACTTTACCTTTTTAAATAATGTGTAATGGTCTTTTCATTGTTTGTGTTTATCACAAGTTCCACACTTCCACTGTTTGCCCATATCCACGTTTGGGAAAGAGAAAAGTGAATCAGAGTAAGACAGAGTGTTGTTCGGTGTCTGAGTTTTCGTGAGTTTGACTTAGGGGTGTTCAAACAATCCGTCAAACCGTGAAACCGGATTGGACCACAACAATCCGAACCAACAAAAACCGAAACCGTAAAAATTGTTGTTAGTAGTTCGGTTAACCGGACCGTTTATACCTAAATGGTTTGGTTACGATTTTTAATATTTTAAAACCAGTTAAAACAAACCGGACCGTTATATAATAATACGCTAAAAATTCTAGTAGATAGTTATAAATTAAGATTGTAACTTATAAAATGTAATGTATATACGTATATATAATAAAAGGATTAAATTACTTAATAAATATAATATTGAGTTAATTGTCAATATGTTATAGTTCTACACTAAATTAATTTGTTTACTATTTATATAAATTCAATTGAATTATAGAAATATAATACGTAAATAGTAGACTAAACATTGATAAACAAATATTGTAATACATATATGTAATGTATAATATTAATGTGAATTAAATTTTACTTTATATTTATTTAAATTAGAATTTCATTTTTAAATTTAACAAAATTAAAAAAATAATATGCTATAAAGTTCAAACCGTGATTCGAAACCGAACCAATCCGTTCTTCTATGATCTGGTTTGGTTTGGTCTTGGCATCTAACTGGTCTGGTTTGGTTTTGATTTTTGCAAAATCGTTTATATTGATTTGGTTCGAAAAAAACAAGAATCCTATATATTGAAAATGGGTAAAATATCAAACTTACCACTATATAATTAGCAATATATCAATTTTATTATTGATTAATTTGGGATCTTAAATTGACCATTTTTTACATAAAATTATTGATTTTCAATGATAAATTTGAGATTTTGTTAGTTTATCATCAACTTAAAAAAATGACCAATTTGAGACCCAACCAATTTAAAAAGGGTTATTGACCTTTTGGCCATTCAAGTTTGCACACTTATACCCATAAATCCCTAAAGTTTAAACTCGTTCCTTTTTGCCACCCGAACTTCACAAATGTACCTTTTTGCCACTTTACCGCGTCAGGCTGTATATCGGCTTATATCGGTAGGGGTAGAATAGTCATTTCACTAATAATTTAATTTTAAAACAAAATTTAATTAGTAAATATATTATTCTACCTTTTTCCCAAAATTCTCTTAAAATCCCTAATTAACATATATTTACCCCCAATTTGCTCTGTTTCTCTCTGTATTTGTCGAAGGTTCTCTCTCTCTCGATCGAACTCTTAATCTCTCAATCTCTCTTCCTCTAATTTCTCTCAAATTTCTCTCAATTTATCTCCCTCAAGAAATCTCTCCTTCTCCATCATCCCTTCGTTCTCCTACAAGCAGAGTGTGTGCGGAGGGTGTGTGTAAGTGCTACTGTGTGTGGGTATGTTGTTGTGGCTGTGTACTGCGCCTATGTGTGTGCGTGTATGTGTTGGTGGAGTGTGGAGTATGTGTGTCAACTGCGTGTGTATGCATAGCTCTGTGTGTGTGTGTGTGTGTTTTACAGTGTTAAGTGCGTGTGAGTGTGTTAGTCAGCTGGGTGTGTGTTAATTTTATATGTTATTAAGATTGTGGGCGTGTGTATTAGGAGTGTATATAAGCTTGTGTAGAGTTGAAGATTTGATTGAGGCTATGAGTTCAATGTTGGTGACTACAATTGGATGGAGATGGGGTGCGACTGGTGGTGTGAGACTGTGGTGTTCGAAGGAGATGGGTCGAGGGGAGAGGAGGAGCTGATAAGGTGTTTACTGATAAGGTATTTGGGTTTTGGGTTTATGATGATAACACGCCGGTGGAGAAATTGAAAGGTGCTTCCGTTGCTGGGTCAGTGTTTAATCTATCATGTTCGATTGTGGGTGCTGGGATAAGCCAGATTCATCATTTCGGGAAGAGATTGGCCATCAAGTGTCGTGTAGTACTCAAAGGAAGAGTAGGAGTAGTTGTCGTGTTCATCCGAATCAGAATTGACATAATTGTTTTCGTCGAGGCTGTGTCTATGTTGGAGATGTGGATTGTGGTGTCTTATTGTTGTGCCTGTGTTTGTACGGAGCTGGTGTGCATGTGATTTTTTTTTAGTCATCTCATGGTGAAATCGTTTTCGCAGCTGGATTGTTTTCTTCTTTAACTAATTGTTCGGATGTTTTTTGAGGTGTTTGTGCTGAGTTTGTTCGACCAGGTGGCAGTGGAAGATCATCTCCTGATTCATTGTTGTCATTTACCAGTTATTGGCATTCTTTATGTAGCACTGCTCTGCCAACAAATACCCTCAATGATACTAATGAATCAAGAGATAGATGGAGATACTACATTAGCCGATGCCCATGTTTGAGGCGGTGATGACGGTCAGTGCGGTGGAGGTGGAGTTGTTGGTGAAGGGAGAAGAAAAAAGAGATGGGTTTGGTGAGGAATAAAAGGGTGGTGGGTAGATTCAAAAGGGGGGGCTGTGTTGCAGGCGGTGGAAGGGAGGTGTGAGGACGGAGGGGATGATGTGAACGGAGGTGAAGGAAGTGGTGGTGTTGTTGAATGAAACGGAGTGGGGGAGCAGATGGGGTGTAAATTTTAGATTAATGATAAATTAATATAAATTTTAAATTAATGTAAATTTTAAATTTGGTTAAATGACTGTTATGCCCCTGCCGATATAACCCGATATATACTCTGACCCGGTATAGTGGCTAAAAGGTACATTTGTGAAGTTTGGGTGGCAAAAAAGAACGAGTTTAAACTTTAGGGCTTTATGGGTATAAGTGTGCAAACTTGAAGGGCCAAAAGGTCAATAACCCATTTAAAAATGGCTAATTTGAGGTCTTGAATTTGTAAATTTTGAAATTTTACTAATTATGTGGTCAACTTGATAATTAACTCTGTTAAAAATTAAAAATATAACAATTAAATAATTATGTATATTTTGAATTGAGTTTAATATTTACAAGAATGAAGCTTAAAATTAGGTATTGGACTCAAAAAAATTATTGTGGTTAAAATTAAAGGCTTTATTCTAATAGACTCAATTATTGCATTCATGACGGTAAAAATTGGAAATCGGGAGTAATTAATTGAGAAATCGATCGGGAATTAATTAGAGTTATAATTTTTATATAAAAAAGTCAAAGTTATAATTGGATACATTTTAATATAATAATGATAATAATTAATATATTCATCTTATTTCTAATAAAATAAACTTTTTAAAAATAATTCATAATGATTATTCAATTTTTTCAAAGTAAATTGAATTTTTACAAAAAATTGAAAATGTTTAGAATACCGTTTATATTGAATATTAATAGGACTATCCTTAAATGATTTTGCGGTTATAATTTTATTTGTGTTTATAAACACTTTCAAGTTTTTTATTAGCAAAACACACTTTGAAGTGTGTTGCAGCTTAAAACCAAATGTGCGTAAATTTTGGCATTACAAGTTTTGGACACATTAGTTACCATTAAAATAAGGAAGATACTAAAGTTACCAAATTTGTTTCACGTGTTTTGGGTACGTAGCTCTTAAAATAAATCGGTAACACTTGCCTTACAGCTTAATACCCAACGCTCGAAGCTTTAAAACTCAACCGAAACCAAAACCCTGACTCCATCAGTAGTAGTACTCGAAAATCTTTAAACCCTTAAACTCGAAATATGGGGAAGGAGTTGGATAAAAAAGCGTTGGAGGAGGTTAAGTTCGAAAAAGTCTTTGCTGATATGAAACAGGTTGCTGTGAGTAAAACTACTCAAGAGGATAAGCAGAACAGAGAGGTATTTTTTTATTTCGTTTTCGTTTTTTTTTTCAGAAACATGCATGCATGCACTTTTCTACATTTGTGGTGCCCCTCTATTATCTTTACGAAACAATCAGATTTTAGTCCAATTCTATTACCTTGGTTTGATATATTATTAATAAATGGGAAAAAGGTTCCTGAGATTACCTCACGAACTTTACCTGAGGCACTAGTGTATTTTCATATAAAATACTAGTGGCATTTTTGTAAATGCATACAATCTTCTGTAATTACAATAATGTCCTTCTATATTTGTATGCAATTTTTTTTAATCTCAGGGAGGTTACCTCAGGAACCTTAATCTCTTAATAAATTTAGGGATCCATATCGGCCGAAGAAAAAAGATTGGCGCCGATAAAAAACACATATAAACTTAGCAAAAAAAAAAAAAAAGATGATGATAGCAGCGTAGATGCCGGTGATCTCACCAGCGTTGATGATGATGGCAATACCGGCTTTTTTGATGAAGCTGACTCTGAGGATTACATTAGCGATGATGATGGTTTGATAATTAACAAGGATGATGATGGTTTGATAATTAACAAAGTTGATGGTCTTACAAATTTCGATGAATTTAGACGTAACATCCCAACTGTTGATGTATACGACTCTGACTCTACTGACTCCAACTCTTCGGCCTATCACTCTGACTCTTCAGAATTTGAGGAGGGTTTGGAGGGTGAGGATTTCATTATGACACCATCCTTAGCCGCCCGCTACCCAAGAGTCTTCTAAAGTAGCAGTCTCTGTGTTTTGAGTAACACGTACTTTGTTTATTTTATATTAATAATTCTTGTATTTCCATTTGGTTGTTTTTCCCTGATTTGCAGTTGAACATTCTACTTACATATTTATGATTGAAAAATTGTGGCTAGGATAGGTATTTTTCGTAATGACAGAAAAACAGAGATCTAGCTATGATTTTGTCGTTGACACTGAAAATCGGACAGCTATAAATGAGAGCCTGCTTGCAGAGGATAAAAAGCAGAGAAACTGTGTTTAAGTATGTTCATCTGCGGTTTAGTCTGTATATGCATGCCTATTGTCTAATGAAGTAACATGTGCTGTTAAAAAAATCTACTATTTTTTAATCAATATTTAATGTATTTCACTCGTAGAGCAGGATTTGAGGAGGGTAAGATGTATGTAAATCTTGCCTCTACTCATAGAAAGATGCCGCTGTAAAGATCTTCAGCTTTGACAGTGCGATAACAGACAAATATCATATGCTCTTGCTTATATCTTTTGCGTTTCTACAACTAAGGAAGTGGAATGGTTCTTTCCATGTTGTATCTGACGAGATTCTATCATGCAGCAAGCAGCCTGGTCTTACTCTTATATTCCTACAAGAGTTTTCAATATTCTGACTGCTTAAAGCATAGGCGAACTTTTCACCCTCACTCCCAGACAGAAAGCTGCTTTACCCCTATCTTTCGTTCTCTACAGCATCATTCTATACTTATAGAAGCTCACTAAAATCTCATATGTATTGGACATGCCATGACCTACATGATTACCAGTATCATGATCAATGACAGGCTACCTTTGGGTTTTTGAATAGCCCTTAATTTGTCGTATTGTCTTTATAATTGTCAGTTGTCACTCACTTGTTAGATATCAGTTGTCATTCATCTTGAATCCCACTTTTATGCAGGTTGCAGAGTGGGGGAGGATGAGCATGTGTGATGCTGAGAGAAGACTCCTTGCTAATGCGTTACTTGATATATCAAATGAATGGTTTATTCTCCTGTCTGAGGCATGCATTCCTCTTCAAAGTTTCCCCGTTGTTTACCTCTACATATCAAAATCTCGGTTCAGCTTCATGGAGATATACGATGATCCTGGACCCTTTGGTAGAGGGCGCTATAATCCAAACATGGAACCAGTAGTCGACCCTACTGATTGGCGTAAAGGATCACAGTGGATTGAAATAAATAGAAAACTGGCAGTTGACATTGTTGGAGATAACACTTTTTACCCATTGTTTGAGAAATACTGCAGACCAGCATGTTACGTTGACGAACACCATTTTCAGACAATGTTGAGCATCCGTTCGCCTCATCTTTTGGCAAACAGGACCCTTACATGGGTCGACTGGTCTCCAGGCGGTGCTCATCCAGGCACATTTGGGAAAGATGATATGACAAAGGAATTCTTTACGAAAATTATTGAAAGTCAGACGTGCATTTACAATAACCAGCCATCCTCGGCTTGCTTACTTTTTGCAAGAAAGATTGCTCCAAATGCTTTAAATATATTAGAACATTCATCAGATTTTTTTGGGTATTGACGAATAGCTCTATCCTCTCCCTTCCAAACGCCTTTTTTGTCTGTTAACTTTCTTCATATATCTTGTAGATTCTTGACAAAGTAGATAGAACCTGCCGAGTTTTTTATATATGTTACTTAACATTTAAATACTTTCTTCATCGTTTCTGTTTCCTGCCCTGTTCTTGTATTTTTTTTTCTTTTAATGTAAATCGATCTCGATAAAGTAGGAGCTTTTTGTAGAGCGGACAACATTTTTCAAGGTGTCTAGCAGCTAGTGAAGCGTGAAGCGCAGCACCATATGGAAATGCATCTTCATTGATTGATTTCAAAATGTGGAGAGTGTGGTGAAGGGAATTTTCCCTTCCCGTCATAGTTCTCAATCATTTTTTGGCATCGGGTGTTTCATTTTTCATACCGAGGAAATAAAAATAACCTGGTATAGCCTCTTGGTAGAATGAAAAATCCTCAGATCCCATCAATGGTTGCATGTCTTACACGTTAGAAATGCCAAGTACATCTCCTGCAACGTTTTGGAAGTGCTAGTGCAAGGCTTTATCATTTACTGTAGAAAATGATAACCTGCAAGGCTTTATCATTTACATCTCCTGCAACGTTTTGGAATGTGCAAGGGTTTCTCATTTGCTAGAAAATCTACAGTTGCATTACACCGCTGTACAACTGCTTGTCGAATGATAACCTGTTATGGAAAAGAATTAACTATCGCACAAGCAATAACAGGAATTCTTAAAAGAAAGAAACGATAGTCATGAAGAATGAATATTGTGCAGAAATTATGTTAGTAGTTCTGACTTCTGATATTGACATACAAGTTTAATATAACGCTTATTAATTTGGATTCAGATTCCTGGCTTCTGCTTCTAAGCACTCTGATACCGGGACTTGTGCGTAAGGAAAGATAGAGAGAGAAAGAGTTCAAACCTGAGAGTCAAGGGCATCTGCTTCTCGTGAGACAAGATGCTGTAAACTCACGACTACATATGAAGCTGCTAAAATAGGGTCTATTAATTGAGTGGTGCGGAAGGGCAGCATGACCCCCCTTTCCACTTATTATCACAGCTTCAAAAAAGCCTGTTCCAGCCAAAAGAGGACCAGGCCTGGAGGACACCTTCCCTATAGGTAAACCAGGTCAAACATGCAAACCAAAGATGGCTTTGACATTCTTTAATATTCCTGAATCTATGATTCTCTTTGCTCCTCCACCTCCTTCCTCTGCGGGTTGAAAAACAAGAACAACTATACCCTGTCGACAGCAATTAAACATATAAGTCAGCCATCTCTGGTGAAGGAAAAGAAATTTATAATCATAGAGAAGAAACCTTGTTCCCCAAGCACTTTTTCTCTCAAATGATGCAAATGAAGAACTGGGAATTGGGAAACTAAAAACTTCTGAATTGGAAATGCTGACAAGCCAAAGATTACAAAAATGCTCTCATATTTCGTAAGGTGCTTTTTGTTGAAAATTGAGTGCTTTCGTATTGCTTAGTACACTCTCAAATAGGTCCACTCCACAGTGTCAATATAAATCCTCTGGATTCTGTAAAATATCTCTAACCTAGAGCTTAGAATAATAGGAAACTAAGGTTTTATGAAAATCGTTCGCATAGGATAATATTGTGGTAGGCGCTTCTACATCCATGATATGTCAAAGTTCTATTGCATATCTGTTAATGTTGCATATAATCACATTAATCAAGTATCTGTATTCTTGACAAGAATTATCTAGCATGTTCACATTAATGTTTTATAACCTTTTAATTACTTCCATTTGTTTCAGACAGTTCTATTTGTTTAATATATTAATGCTTTATGTCTTGGGATTCATATTTAGATAAATTTATGTGATATATAAACTTAACACTTTTGGCATAATAACCTTTTCATCTAAGTCAATCTCGGAATGTCTCAGTCTGTCTTGGTCCTGTATATCTTGGCTTTAAAGACCAACCTCAGTTTCACCCTTTCATCTCCACAAACAATCAGTGTCTATTCACCAATCTACTTACTCTATTACCTCAAACTCCCTCATTTTCCTTTACATTCACCCTAGTATTACGTTTAGGCGGCATGATTCTATACATAACAATATTCTCCATTATTTACCCAAATTTAGGGTACAGTATACAATATTCCATATTCAATAATTATATCACTGATTAACACATTTATATATATATATCCCTAGCCACTCACGAACATAACTCGACTCACTCATTTCCTCTCCCTCTATAATAAAACATAAACCTTTATTAGTAATAATCTATAAAATTATAATCACTACTTAGAATAAACGCTTCGTTCGATAAACCACCCTTGAACTCGATGTGAGTTCACAATTTCTATTATTACTGATATATTTATTATTATCACAATTGTTCCTGAGCATTATGACTCTAAGCTCTGATACCAAACTTTGACAGCCCCAAATCCGGGGTCAGGAATCCAGGCCGTCACGGTCCAATTTCCATTCAATATCAATATCTCCTTAATTTTTTTTATTTTTTTTCCATTTAGTATTTATGCAGTTGACCCCGCATTAATACACACACACACCAGTCATATGCTCAGAGAACAACAACCACGATATTAAAAGTTTAACGTTAAAGGAGTTATTACAAACCAGGATCATACTTCAATACATTGTTGAATAATACTTCGACATGAAGCATTTCAACAATAAAAAGTTCATTACAAGCTTACACACTTAATTATACATAAATCTACCAGGACCCGTCAGCCTCTAAGCTACCTCAGGAATCGGTGCCAACGTGCTCTCAAGAGGTCGCCTTTCCCTTACCCTCTTGCGGGGCATTCTGCGAAGTATTGGCATACCTAGCTGTATATAGATAAGTAGCAAGAGTGAGCTATAATAGCTCAGCAAGATAATATTGTCACTAAAAGGCAAAATTTAAACATCTAAATATATATATATATATATATAACTGGAAACCAATTATAGACTTTGAGAAAGAATGACATTCTTATTTAATAATACATCATCCACTTTCTATTATAAGAAAAGAAAGATACAACAATATAATATCAATTTCTCTTCTATATTCAGATAATAATCCACACTTCCTCTCAATATATTATCTCAAGATAGCATAGAAATTTGAACTATATCTCTCATTATAATCCTTCCATTTCCTTTTTACACAACAATTTTATACTATAATATAAAATCAGTTTCTCTTCCATTTATAACAACAATTTCATAATTTCATACTATTTTTCCTTTTTCAGTATCTCATTCTGACACCATTTTCCATTCTTTCTTTTAATGATCTTTTGGGGATATCTACTGGCGCCAGATACGTAGGATGATGATCAGTCGCCTGACCGTATCTGCTCTCTGTTTACTACCGGTAGAAGGAATGAAGGCTCTATCTTCTAACATCATCCCTGGAGGAAGGCTCTAACTGCTACATCCTCCTGGAGGAAGGCTCTAACTGCTACATCCTCCTTCGGCAACTCTTGGGCCGTAATAACATTCTGGAGGAAGGCTCTATCTGCTACATCCTCCTTTTTATAACCATTATTCCACTTATAACATCATTCCACATTTTTCTTTCAATTTACATTTCCGCTTACATTCACATAAGTCATTACTCTTAAAGCTTATGCCATAATACTCTGATTATGACTCAGACATTTTTTCTGTATTCACTGAAATCAAGCTCCCATATATATATATATATATATATATATATATATATATATATATATATATATATATATATATATATATATATATATATATATATATATATATATTATTCCATCTACTTTTAAAATAGTAGATAATAATCAAATAATACTTATCAAATCAAAATGTTTTAAAAGAATATCTTTAGCAAAATATAATAAATCACATAACCCTAGATAACAACTGATACCATTCTCTCATCTTCTCTTAATCATAAGGCATGTTCACTTCATACATAATCATCTCCATGTATACCCATATCCATCTCATACTCATATTCATATACATCTTTGTATACCTCTCCTTTTAATATCAATAATCAAGGAAAACAATTTCTTAACAATATAGTAACAATGGCATCACATATATATATATATTCCATGAAATCAAGTTTCTTTGAAGATAAATAATTTCCAAGTAGGGACAGAAAAGATCTTGCCTCGGTTTCGGTATCCTGACGGTATGGCTCGTGGCTCTTCCGGATTTTCTATAAACACAAAAGGACCGTCGTTAGAATACCACATCTCTTACTCACTACACTCTTGTATAACATTACCCTTGACACTTTAATATATGTTTAACGTATCACTATTACCCCAAAGGTTCAAGAACTTAACCATTTATAAACTCAATCGAAGTTTCAGGGGTTTTCACCATTTCCCCTAACGACCACACTTAACTGTAAAAATTCTTAGAAAATATGGATTTCGAATTTTACCATAAGGCCAACTGGTAATGCTTCTTTGACTACCCTAATACCATATTCCAAAATTTTATAATTTTTAAAAATGTCTAAGTATGGTAGTTATAGCCTCAAAGTTAACACAATTACGGTTTCTCAATTTTCGAACGTCTTTCACTAAAACTGACTTTTCTCCTAAACCGTTCATCAGATTTTAACGCACTTTATATCAAAACGATCTATAAACCAAGCTCTATCTCCTCATGGTCACTTGGGGGTCTGGACAGTAACCTACCGTATGGGTACAGTGTCCAAAAACAGGGCAGTTTCTTGGTCTAACAAAAATCGGACATTATAACGGCTATATTTTCATACTTTCCAAAATCAAACTCCTCCAAATCAATCATCCACCTTATACACCATCACCTACACCATGTGGTCATCTTACCAAACATGGTTACAAGCACATACTCCTTCCATAATCAACTTTAATCACTTACAAACACATATAACATCATAATCTTAACATTTACACCACTAAATCACTAATCAACTCAATATCCATTATAAATAAATAAGGGTAAGGACATTTATACCTTCTTGAAGCCTTGACAACACTTAACAATCCTTGGAATATGCTTAATCAACCTTACAATAGCTTGAATCAACTAAAGGAATCATAAAAACAAAGTTAGTTTCTAAGGGTTACTATTCATCATCACTTTTGAAAAATCATAACAAATCGAAAAATAAGATTTTGGCTCTCAAATTTTTACCACATCTTGGCCTCTGTATAAGCTTTGATTTGAGCTATATATCATCAAAAAAAAATTTCCTAGCTATGGTTTTGAGCTCCATTTTTCCGCTGGACAGATTGGGTTCTCCAACTTTGAGCATGGATTTGACTAGGCTATACTACTTTGTTGGCCATAAAATTTTGTAAGAATCTTCCCCATAGAGTGGAGAAGTTATGGTTAAAATTTGGTGATTTTATCATGGATATAGATGGAGATATGAATTTTTCTTTGTGCTTGGTTCTTGCTTGGCAGATTTTGGGAGAATGAGAGAAATGGTGTTTTTCTTGGTGGTGGTGGTGATGCTTTTGTTTTCTTTCTTGAATAATACATGTATCTATCTCTTTATTCATCCTCATCTTCTCTTGGTGTGTTGTCATCTCCTTACTGGTTCATTTAGATGATCTTTATCCATCCATAATTGCAAGATAGTCCTTAGCTTAATGGTTATTGCATCCAAGTCCTTCCTTTCATTTTATTACTGCACCGAGGGCTTCTACTCTTAAATATCTTCACATACACTCCTTGTCTTGTGGTTGGGCCGAATTTGGGCTTCTCCCCATGTCCTTGGGCTTTTGTTTGGGTTTTGTACAAAGTTCTCTCATCATCTGATTCATCGAACGATTTCTGCGATCGTCTCAGTGGTTTTTCTCTTGTAAATCTCTTGAATATATTTTATCATTTCCCATATCATATGTTAATGTGTTAGGGTGATTCTAATCCACAAGTAGGTATTAGATCCAATATCCTTGGTATATTCTCTTTTTCTCAGAAGTTGCTCTTCCGGTTATCTCTTGGGTTCTCAAGCATTCTCAGACTCATTTAACAATCTAAATTCCCTTGGCATTCCCTTGACTTGATCACTCCTTAGTTTAACCTAATTTCACTATTTCCTCAAGATATAAACCCTTTAACATTTCTATACTCCTTAATATCACATTCAATAGAGTCTCAATCGAAATCGAAAATCCTTAAAGTCCATATTCCGGAATTTCTGAAATCCATTATCGTTTCGAGTCACTTAATTTCAGTGTACAATACTAATATGGTTTATGTTTATTCATTTTCTGTTTCCATTATAGGGTACCTACATACCATTTCCCTAAATCCTCAAAATTTCTATTCATTTAGGCACTGTAGCATTCTAAAAGTTAGGGTTATTACAATTTCTATATTAGCACATTCTTTGTGATGATTTTTCTTTATCTGAGTATTTGATTGAGTATGATAATAAACATATACTTTAATTTTTTGTGGCGATTTTTTTTAGTTATAATCCTTTTCATATTATATATTTAAAAAAAATTCAATTCCAATACCACCTTTTTTTAATGATATCCTTTTTAGATAATAATTTCTTTTTTAATATGATATAATCTTGATCGTATATTTTTAAAAATATTAGATTCCACGGTTGAGATTATTTTGGTAGTAGAGTGATATCCTTTTTAGATTATAATTTCCTTTTTAGTATGATATAATTTTGATCGTCTATTTTTAAAAATATTAGATTCGACGATTGAGATTATTTTAACGGTACAGTGACCAGACCACAGTGACCAAACCAAAATTTAATGGATAAGATCCCCCTTAAGCTTGTTATATATAAGGATATAATAAGGATATAAATTCATAGAATTAAATCAACGCTTTAATATATATTTTTTTAAAATCCTTTTACCTTTATTATGTATAAAATTTTAATGTAATATTGGTTACATTTTAAATTCAATTTTTTTTTTGATTATATAAAAGCGAAGCTGATAAATACAATTCTTACAGCACTATCGATTTTTACTTTCAAAAGAAAATATGATTCCTTCACAAAGGAAAAAACCAAACTATACTCTAATTCGCCGTGCATGGTTTAGATGCACAACTTTTTTTATGCAAACTGTTGTGAGGGAAATTTGGTACAACACTTCTTGGAGGTAGTTGCGGGAAGAACGGAGAATCGCGTAGAAATCGGCGTGAAGACAGGTTCGTACGCCGACTGCCAGGGTTCAACTGCCTTGAACCGAGGGGGAATTGTGGCTGTTTTTGGACTGAATTTGCAAGGTCTCCGGGCAATTATGACTGAGTAAATCCTACTCAATCGAAGAAGATGCCCAGAACTGTGTTAGAGGTGTGTATAATTGTGTCTAACTCTTGCAAATGGCCTACATACCCTCATATTTATAAGGGATCAAGTCCAATGTAGTTCTTGATGATTGAGCCACGATTTGATAAGCTTTATCCTCCTTAACTGAACTAATTTCATGAATTATCCCAGCTGATTTGATTATCCAGTGGTTACTCCTTTATAAATCCATAATTATCTCCATAAATATATGATTATCCATCATATATCTCCATAAATATATGATTATCTGTGTTAGCAGATGTTGTTTACCTGCTCCTGATGTCCAGGACTTATCCCTAAGTCAGTTAGGGCGTCCCTTATCCATCCTCCTATAATTTAGGAAGCTGCAGAGCGGCCTTCTGGATATCGTCAGGGTACGTGCACGTACCCCTGCCTAGAGGCCTACCACCTGAATGAACCCCTGTCAAGCCTTCGCACAGTAGTACCCCCAACTGAGGTCCAAACACCTGAACCCCTTCATGGATGAACCCCGATCCAGATAACACCATCCTCATTTCTCTAAGGTATATTGGGCCACCATATCCATACCTAGCCCAGCCTATCCTTCAATATCCATTCAATCCGGATATGTACTCTTAATGGGCCTTAAATCAAGCCCAAGGCGGATTTTGGGCACAACAACTACCCCCCGGTTCCTTGCAGCCTTTGAAGGCAAGAGGAACCTATATTGCACGTACCTCATCCACACCCTCGTTCCATGCGAACCCCTAAGCCTACGTGAGCGAACTCGTTGTAGGAAACAAGGGATTCAATCACGAAACTCATGTGCCAACGACTGTACTTTCATACTCGAACCCTGGGGTTCAACCGTCTTCATATCGGGGTATCATCACTGAACCCCCAAGCTATGCACCTTAATAAACATATCCATTCCGCCAAATGATAACAACCAAGAAAATTACTTAGAATAAAATTCCAAATAAGTAAAATCATACCTGGACTCAAATTGCTCATAATTTAAATTTCACTAAAACTCTCTATCTTCACCATGAATTCCCATGTATCGGGTCTTCCACCCGTCCATGTTCAACCCATATTATTCTCAAAAGCTTTCAACACTTATCTCTTTTTTACGCATCCCAGCTGCCATCTATCCGGTTCATATCCCCATGCGCCTATATATTCATGTGTACTCACGCCCTTCTCTCCCTTCATCCTCATATCACCACTTAAACAATAAACCCCCTTTTCTCTTCCCGAGGCGTTCCACCTTCCACGGCTTTATCTCCGACGAAGCGCAGGTCCACGATTTCCTCCGATCACCAAACTTAAAGGTATTCTCTAGTCTTTTTCCACTTAGATCTCCATGCTTTTATGCGTAACTTCATGCGTACATATATAGATGCACACACATATGCCCAAAACCTGCGTTTTGCGACCCAATTGTATCTGCCCCCTTTGTGCTTCCTTCGTTCTGCATGTTAGTTCCGGCTTACTCTTCTCCTCCGTTTTGTATGCATGTTGCTTTTTATAATTGAATTGAATCGTCCGTGCTTGTTCATATGCACACATACGTATGTATACACACACTAGTGCACCCTTTGATGTATTGCGGATCTCGCTACTTTTTTTTTTATATATGAGCCTTTAGATGTGTTGCTAGACTTGTTGTTTGTAATCCGAGTAGACTTGCCATGCCGTCTTCTAGATCCTCCAGCTTTTAGCCTGATTTTGATTTCCTGTCTTTTGGGGGTCATGCTGCTGCACCCCTGAGACCACTTGGGCTACCGTCCCTTACATGCCCTGTAGGTGTTTAATGAAATTCCCTCCAGGACATTTTCTGTCCAAGCCCTGTTTTATCGTGGGGTTCGCCTGATGGAACCCCTGTGACAACCCAGGGCCTCCAATTCCTTCCTTCATTTCATTGCCTTTTTATTTGAGTTGACACCTTGTTGGTTTGTGTCCAACGCTTCGTGCTGACACTGCTTTTCCCCTTTGCAGATGTCCAGCCAAACCATTTCCGCCCAGTCCCAGAATTCAGTGACTAAGGAGGCTACCCCCCAGACGGGAACCTCTGAAGGAAATTCATTCTCATTCCCAAGCCCGGTATCCTCATTTCCACCACTGTCCTTTACTGTTAGTGGCCGTACACGGTCAAAGATCAAAGTCCTTGACCCCATTAAAACTCAGATTTCCATAAAAGCTAAATCCTCAAGCCGTGAACCAATGAACCCTACTCCCATTAGCTCTGACACATTTGAACCAAGAGAGGAATGTGATTCTCTAAGCCATATGTTCCCACCATCCAAGTCTGCCAGTTGCTCCAACTCTGAAGATGAACTCCATGATGAGGCTATGACTGTTGAAGCCTCTAATCCCAGCGAGAGCCTACTGCACTGTGCCAACACGAAATCAATCATGACCAGCCAGAAACTAGAGAACCTATTGAGTGCATGTAACCCAGGGTGCACACTTGTCGTACCCCAACCTGATGAGAGGTGCCATGATTTTTCTAACTTCAACCCTGACCAAATTGTTCCCAATGCTGTGTTATCTGCCCAATTCTTTAGGTTGGGATTGTCTTTACCTCTGCATCCTTTCATCACAGATATACTAGACTTTTATGGCATTTCACCAATGCAATTAACACCAAACTCTTATCGCATGGCGATTTGTATGTTCATCCTTTACGATACCATGTTTCAAGTTGAACTGATAGCATGTGAGTTGGGTTATTTCTACCAACTCAAAGAAACTGGAAAAACCACAGGCTTCTTCTACCTTACAACTTGGAATTCCCACAAGGGGCGGTGTATAAAAGGGAACAAGAAAGGTATGTCAGGGTGGTACAAACAGTTTTTATACTGTTATGATTGCCCAGAATACAGAAAGGACTTCAACCTCGACCCATGTGAGTTACTTGTTTTCATAGTTCCGTAATCATCCTTTTAAGCATACCTCTGTGTGAAGCCATGTTATACATATACATATTTTTTGCTTGCTTGTACATGATAGCAATGCCAGAACAGACTCCTCTGGAAGGAGTTGAGTTGGAACGAGCTAAAATGGCCTTGAAAAGGTGTGCAAAGCTAGGAGACGGCTCCAGCTTTTTAACCAAAGAAAACTTGATCAACCTAGGGTTCAGTTGCGAATGTACCCTTAAAGCACAGGGGGTTGCTCATACCCCTGTTGAGATGAACCCTGACAAGGGAATCCTTTGTGAAACAGGTTCTTGAACGTACCCCAGTCTCTGAACGTACCTACCTTTCATAGACCATGCATGCTTTATATACATGTTTGATACATTTATTTTTGTTTGATGCATCTTCTTTGTTTATATATCCTGTTGCCATACCCCCATTTGCCACTAACACCTTCTATCTTATGCTCATTTGTTTGCAGAGATGTCTTTCCCCATTCCTTCTTTCATCAAGAGATCAAGCAAGAATGTCTCAAAGAGAGAGCAGGCGAACGTAGACCTTGAGGAAGAAATTCCTGTTCCAGCCACCAAAACCAGCCCGGATCCTGCTGAAAAATCCACTCTCTCCAGAAAAAGGTCTTCTCACAGAGCTTCTGAACCCTCTGGTGCTTCCGGCTCTCGAAGTGGCAAAAGATTAAGGGGTGATCCAGGGCGTAGCCCTTCTGATGTTGCTTTGACCCCCTCCCTCACAGCCTTCCTTGATTCTATTAAGGAACGTACCCCTATGCAATCAATTCGGGAGTGGGATAAGATCAGTATGGAGGAAGCTGTCGACACGATGTCCCTGGCCAATGCTCAGAGCTTATTCTTACATTTGAAATATAGTCGTCAAATGGCTGAAGCTGCCAAAGGAGACCTCAAAATCCGTGAAGAACTTATTGGGCTACGTTCCGAGGTGAAGGTTTACCGTGAGGATAAGAAGAAAATGTTGGATTTGAACAAGAAGCTCCAGGAGAATGAGACCGTTTTGATCCAGGAGAAGAATGATTTATCGAAGGAGAGGAAGACACTGAACACCCTGGCCATCAAGCTTGATAAGGAAAAAGAACAGCTGGTTGTAGACAAAAACAGACTTGAAGTAAAGATGAGGGTCCTCCAGGGTATTATTGCTAAGTATAAGGTTGCTCTCTCTCGTCAGGGGGACAAAGAGTATAATGCAGGATACCAAGCCGGTGTCAAGGACTACATGGCCTCCACTTACGAAGCCTTCCCTAACCTGGATTGGGCACTCCTGGGCCAAGATGCTGTGGACGCCGTCAACCTGATTAAAGAAGAGAAAACCCTCGAGATCCCAAAGGTTGCCATGACCGAAGCTCCCTCGAACAAGGATGATGAGGTGCCCGTAGATACTGTTGCGAAGGGTGTAGTGGAAGCTGTAGAGATTGAGACAACTGAAGCTTTTGCTGGGGGTTCAACAGTGAAAACCTAAGTAGAAGTCACCCCGCCTGAACTTGAAGCTGTAAAGACTCCCCCAGCTAGTGTGACTCCTCCTGCCTCTCCAACCAAGCAAATCCAGTAATTTCTTCCATGCAATCTTTTTAAGTGAACTTTTAAAAACTCTTTTGGCATTGATTGCCGTGAACTCGTTATTTTGAGGGTGCGGGCTCCTCGGAAGGCCTCGCAAGTTGTACCTGTAACTTCTGAATTGGTTTCTTTTGAACTCTAAGTAGATGGTTTACGAACCTTGCATGCTTTCCCTTTATATGTATCTGTGGTATGTCCACCTTGTGCGCACATGCATGCACATATGTATGGATGACTTGTTATGCCATGCCTTATAGAGAAGCCGTGTCATGTTCCTTGTTAGGATGAATGAACCCCGGCTAGCCTTCGGGGTACGCCCCTTGTAGCCTGGGCTACGTGTAAGGGGGCTTATGCCTTTCGTAGGCGTATGCTGCCTTATTAATGAAATTGGCATTCCTTAGGCTTTGACATAAGCTTTTCCTGTCTTAAGCATTATTGCCAAGTAGGTTACCAGAAGTGAACCTAGGATAAAGAAGTTTGACAATCCTGCATAATGGTTAAATAAACAGATACATGCATAGATTTTAAAGTAGGGATTCCTTTTACCAGATTTCATCCTCATTCCTATGAGGTTTCCTGATTTTGAGAAGATAGATTTTCCATCCGTACCCTTAGTTATGTCATGATACAAACCTGTTTAAATATAGTTGATATCCAATTCTTGTAGCCAAGCAGTTTCCTAACTGGGCTTGCCATTTCCATTCCAAATCCTTGCCTTGAAGTTTACCCCTATATTCCATAGGGACCTTTATCCGGGGAGACATGTGTTCCACTTGTCGTACCCCAAGATGTGCCTAAATCCCTTTCCGGGTGATTTCCTTATGATGTTAACTTCGTAACGATGTTAGTTTCATAATAATGTTAATTTCCTAATGATGTTAGTTTCCAAGAGTTGAACTTCACTTACCCAGTTTCCCTGGGGTCGTGGTAAAGCTGTTTGCCAATCCAATGTGATATCCTCACATCGCTAAAGTCCTTAGCATTCTAACCTCACTCACCCAGTTTCCCTGGGGTCGTGGCGAAGTTGTTTATCAATTTGTACGTAGCTTCCACAGCTGTACATGAGTCCCGAAACGGGGTTGGTTATCCACCAACGTGATTACACGGAAGTTTACCGGCGTTACGCCTGGTCAGGGTTCAAACGAGCGAACCTCCAATATGGGGGAACTTTATTGGCCTAGTGTCCCTAGGTCCAGCCTGCCTTGGGGTTCCAACCCATTCACACGTAATCCACATGTGATGCATGTATAATCCATACATGTTCCTGCCTTGATTCATGTATAATCCATACATGTGCCTGCCTTGATTCATGTATAATCCATACATGTGCCTGCCTTGATTCATGTATAATCCATACATGTTCCATATAGTCCGTGTAATCAATTAGCACATAATCCATGTGCTACAATCCTGCCTTACGCACGTAATCCACATGCGATTTAAATCCGAAAAATTTTAAATTTCCTTTAAAATTAGGCTATCCTATCCGAGGTCAGTATCCTATCCAAGGTTAGTATCCACCTACTACCCCCCGAGTTCTTTAGTATAATTATACTTATAGTGAAGAACTAGGTACAAGCAGTCGTAACCTCTACATGCAATGCGTAGGCGAAACAAGTAACACATGTAGCATATAAGCAAGGCAAGTATCACACGTAGCACGTAAGAAAAGCAAGTAACACATAAAGCATGCATGCATTACCACTACATGAGACAGCAATTAAAGCAAAGAACAAGTTGACTTCATTACATCCAATTAAATCAAAGTAGGTGTTCAACAGGTAGGCGTACATTCACACCCCCCGAGCACTTTATTATCATAAAGAAAAGAAAATCCTAACGATTGGTCCTAAGATCGTGGTAGTTATAACTAATAAACTACCTTTATTCTCCTATGCCTGAAAGAGGCCTACGATAAGTATCACCTGGAGTCAACTACCGGTAATATTTCCTGAGATATTTAGCGTTCCACGCCTCCGGGATGAGTTTCCCCTCCAAACCTGCCAAGTGATAGGTGCCTTCCCCTAGGACCGATGTGATCACATAAGGGCCCTCCCAGATTGCCTCAAAGATTCCATGTCCTGAAGTCTTTGAATTGGGCATCTGTTTCCTTAAAACCAAATCGCCAGCCAAGAATGGTATCTGAACCCCGCCGTAGGGGTACTTATGAGTCTTAATTTTATGGGCCTCGGGCTTCAACTGTGAAGTTCCCTGATTCCCTTCCACCATACTTAGATGTAAATGACATTTGTCTTTGTTTTCCAAGAAATCATGGCCACATTTTATGACTGGACCTGTAGCCGTAGGCATCAAGCTGACTGACTTCTGATAGGTTGATCCAGCGTTCGACAGTCCAAAAGGCATTATGCTACGATAGTTGTAGCCTGTATCAGATATGAAGGGAGTGTACCCCTGGCCGTGTTCTGGTAGCTTTCCTCCGGGCCATTTGGCCTTTGTCATTTTCATCGAGCCATTCTCATCATCAAAACTTTCAATATCTTCATTCAGGACCTCCTCAATCATCTTCTTGATTAGGGGTTCCACCGTTTCCGTACCCCAAGATTCTGGGGCTTCTAGCATTAACATTTTAGCATGTGTGTCTTTTCCCCAAGAAAAAGCAGCATCACAGTGAGGTTTCTTCCCTTGACTCTGTAGGGACATAATAGCATTACAAGTTCCCCTTACCGACTTCACCCCCTTATGAAATGGGGGTTCATCCACCTGCTGCTCAATTGGTTCCAGGTATCGGTAACATTGTTCATTAGTAGGACCCCCATCCATTAATAGCAGGTGTTTGCAAGACTGCTCAGCTGCACGTAATGCCTTACCATAGCATTCCCTAGAATCCAATTGGCATCCCTGTATACACCCAATTCTACCTGGAGTGGGGAATTTCATAGACAAATGATAGATTGAGGTTACCACCCGCATTTCTTTAAGTAATAGTCTTCCCAATATCCCATTGTAGGAGATGCCTTCGTTTATCACCATGAACTCGACTATCTGTGTGGCAGACCGGGGTTCCTCCCCCAGAGTAATAGGAAGCTTCACCCGTCCAACAATCTGCACGGGGTTCCCAGTGAAACCGTATAACTCATTATAAGAAGGAGCCATTTCCCTATCTAGCAGCCCCATTTTCTGGTAAGTGCTATATGCAAGAATATTCACGGAGCTTCCGTTATCCACCAACACTCGGTACACCTTCAGGCCTCCAATCGCAACCTTAACCACTAGTGCATCATTGTGGGGATGATGAATGTGCCTAGCATCCTCTTCAGTGAACGTTATATCAGCGGCTTCCCCCTTAAAGAGCTTGGGGGGTCTTTCGGTCAAGTGGTATACATTTGTGAGGGGTGCACCTCTGGCTTCCCTGGTGTAGTTTTTCCTGGCATTCATGCTCGTACCCCCAATATAGGGTCCGCCTATGATAGTACGTATACTATTAGCCCTCGTAGTGCGCTCTGGGTTCACCCTTTCAGTGTCCTTACTTGCTTTATCATCTTTATACCTCTTTGCTTCCTGGGCCACAAATTCCGTAAGGTATCCCCTTCTGATCAAGTCTTCAATGTGATCTTTTAAGTGACGGCAATCCGCCGTCCCATGCCCATTAGAATCATGAAAGGCACAGTATGGGCCCATATCCTTTCTTCCTGGGGTCCGTTCTTTATAGGCTTTCTGAACATTCCAGCCTTACTTCCTACCTCAAGTACATGTTCAACAGAAGCAGCGAGTGGGGTGTACTCCGCATATTTGGCAGTACCTCGGGAGTAACTTTTAGTTGGGTACTTGTAGCTTACTGTTCTCCCTGTACCAGTTGCATTCACGGTCAACGGTGTCGTCTTTTCATTGTGATGGGTTGCCTTAGCAGAGGAACTTCCACTGTAGAGGGTTCGCTTATTGTACCCCCTATCTTTGGGACTGTAAGATCTATTTCTCTTGCTCCTATTCCAACTGCTGGAACTACGATCCTTCTTCAGTTTTGCCATTGATTCCTCCACCACTTTGTGGGTTTCCGCTCTAGCATAAAAATCTGCTAAAGTTTTGGGCTCTTGGCCTTGCAGCTCCTTCCAGAAGTCAGTCCCTGGGCGTACACCCGCAATCAAGAAGTTTTTGTATGTCTCATCAGTGGCTTTCCTTACTTTTGGGATTTCCACATTGAAGCGTTTGAAATACTCAGTGAGGGTTTCATTTTCATCTTGCTTGATGTTTGCAAGGGTATTGGCCGGGGGTGCGAATGCAACCGAAGCCCGAAACTGAGTTACGAATAATTCACTCATCTGCCACCAAGATCGTATTGAGTTTGGACGTATCCTTTTGAACCACTGATGGGCACTGTCTCGTAGTGTGGCAGCCAATAAACGACATTTCGTCGGATCCTTGACCTGGTAGACCTCCATTTCAGTGTTGAACCGGCTAAGATACTCAACGGGGTCAGTGGTTCCACTGAACTTTAAGTCTCCTACCCCCCGGTACTTTGCCGGGAGTGGTGAATCCCTCACCTTCTTCGTGAAGGGTGAAGCCACCGTTAGGCCCTCCATTGACTGTTTTTCCGCCCTTAATTTCTTGAGTGCCTCGCGTAGATCTCTGACCTTATAATGCTCATTTTCACCATCGGTAAATTGGCTTCCATCCTCATCAGTCTCATTAGTGGAACCCTTACCAGGTTTGGGGTTGTGCTGGGAGCTGCTGCTTCTCTCATCTTCAACCGTCTTGGTACTTTTGCCAGATTTGGAGCCAGACTTCTCCCTCCTGTGGGTTTTGAGACCCCTTCGACTGAGACCTCCCATCTTGGGTCTTCCTTGTTTGCCGATCCTTTTTCCTATCCAGTTTGTGGCGTAGGTCCTTGCTGTCCAACCTATTGCCCAGCCTGTCAAAGACACTCAGGCTGCGTGTGGGTGAACCCTGTGACTCCTGGACCTCTTCCTCATTATCCTCCCAATCCGGATTTGTCTGGTCAGTCTCCACATCAGAAAAGTCTTTTTTCGAGACCTCCTTCTCAGGCTCCTCAGTATCACTATCAAAATCCAAATGAATCGGGGTAACCACCTTCTTTTTCACTTTGTGGTCCGTGGAACTATGCTTTTGTTTCCATTTCTTCAACTTCTCGGACTTCTTTTCCAGAGAGTTTATTTTCTTTCCCATCTTCTTAATCTTCTCCTGGAGTTTTTGATTCGTGGCTCCATCGTTATGTTCACTTTCATAATCGTTCCGTTCATCCTCCGGCGTATGTATGTCACCGGAATCCTGAGACATCTCCTCCCTCTAGAGATTAAACCAAAGTCCCCTCCTTCTAGCGCCAAAAATGTTGTGAGGGAAATTTGGTACAACACTTCTTGGAGGTATTTGCGGGAAGAACGGAGAATCGCGTAGAAATCGGCGTGAACACAGGTTCGTACGCTGACTGCCAGGGTTCAACTGCCTTGAACCGAGGGGGAATTGTGGCTGTTTTTGGACTGAATTTGCAAGGTCTCCGGGCAATTATGACTGAGTAAATCCTACTCAATCGAAGAAGATGCCCAGAACTGTGTTAGAGGTGTGTATAATTGTGTCTAACTCTTGCAAATGGCCTACATACCCTCATATTTATAAGGGATCAAGTCCAATGTAGTTCTTGATGATTGAGCCACGATTTGATAAGCTTTATCCTCCTTAACTGAACTGATTTCATGAATTATCCCAGCTGATTTGATTATCCAGTGGTTACTTCTTTATAAATCCATAATTATCTCCATAAATATATGATTATCCATCATATATCTCCATAAATATATGATTATCTGTGTTAGCAGATGTTGTTTACCTGCTCCTGATGTCCAGGACTTATCCCTAAGTCAGTTAGGGCGTCCCTTATCCATCCTCCTATAATTTAGGAAGCTGCAGAGCGGCCTTCTGGATATCGTCAGGGTACGTGCACGTACCCCTGCCTAGAGGCCTACCACCTGAATGAACCCCTGTCAAGCCTTCGCACAGTAGTACCCCCAACTGAGGTCCAAACACCTGAACCCCTTCATGGACGAACCCCGATCCAGATAACACCATCCTCATTTCTCTAAGGTATATTGGGCCACCATATCCATACCCAGCCCAGCCTATCCTTCAATATCCATTCAATCCGGATATGTACTCTTAATGGGCCTTAAATCAAGCCCAAGGCGGATTTTGGGCACAACACAAACATAATATTATGTTACAATACTGAAAAGTCATTAAATAATAATTTAGTTATTGAGAATCGATCTTGTTATCTTGATATTCTTGAGGGTATTGTTATAGTATATTTATTTTATTAATTAAATTTACATTCAATTATATCCTACTAAAAGTAGGCATCGGTTACTCTTAGCACTACTAGAAAAACTGCCTTAGACATCGCTTATTAGCTGATGTCTTTTGAAAATGCAAGCGATGTCTTTGCATGCGATGTTAAAAGTAGGGGCCTTAGACATCGCTTTTTAGCCGATGTCTATAAGCCATTAAGACATCATTTCCTTAGACAATCTGATGTACTTTCCTTCAATTTATATCTTGACTATGATTTTAGTTCTGCTATAATATGACATCTATATCACTTTGAACATATCATATATACAATAAAATGAGACATTAACATCGAGTACTTCTTCAAACTGATGTGCATCTTAACATTTTACATCAGTCGCGTAATAGAAGCGATGTGGTATATATATTTTAACATCGGTTTCTATTAGCTTATGATGTCTATTAGCTACTTTAACATCGATTCCATTATCTAGCGATGTCTATTATATACTTAACATCAGTTCTTTATTAGGTGATCGATATGTTTGTTTGCTTTTGACATCAGTCCATTAATTTTTGTCTAAAAACGTTTTCTTTGTTTATATTTTTACATTAGTTCTTTTGTTTGTAAAGTGATGTTAGTTTTGTTTTTGTAATTCATGAATCCCCTGTTTTAATGAAATGCCCAAAAACTAAAATTCATGCATCCAAAAACTAAATTACCATACAAAAACTAAAGAACCAAACCAATGTCGCAAAACCAAACATTCATTAATTTACCAAGCATTCCAACTACATTATCCACCAAACAAACTACATAAATCAAAACCAAAGGTTCCAACTACGTACATCATCCACCAATTACATACTCCAAACAAACTACATAAATCAAAACCAACTACTACCATATTTCCCCATCATAGTTTACCAAAATTCGCATCAACATCAACCACAAGTCTTACTACTTAAGTCAAATTAAAGCAAAAGAAAAGAGCACATGATCTGGCCAGGCATTTTTTACAAGAAGTAGTGCTCGATATGGCTAAGAGCCTCACATCGAACCTCATCAAGGTCATCCCTGGAATAAGTCACCTTTCGATTCTTGGCAGCCCACTGAAAATTGTAAAACATGAAAATAATTACATTGAATCCTAGGATAATTCATATATATACCAGTTATATATACATTGAAGCAAAGAAAAATACCGTTTTAATAAACGTCATTTCACTATCCATGACAATTTCTTTCATGTAGCGCATAACTACATAGCCACATTCAATCCCACCAGGTTGTTTAGGACATCCCTATTTAACAAAAAAACTCATATCAATAAGTAAATTAATGCCCTGGTTCTAATGAGCAGTAGCGGAAAGTCTTAGGCACCAACCAGAATTACTAAATTGTAGGAAAAGAAAAAAGAAAACTTATGGGAAGATATCTGATAGTCGGGGCTTTATTTCCCCTTCCAGCCTGAATATTGAAAGCAATCACCACCCTGTCACAATTGGTAGTGTCAATAATGCAAATTGATCGACATTTCAATAGTGAAAATAATCGATAAAAAATAAATGTTAATACCTTGATATTGCTTTTTCCAACTGGGCATAACTACTTGTACGAGGCAGAGGATTGAGTATGAAAATCTCGTCAGCCCATATCACAACCAATATACAATGGAAACTTTTTTTAATGAAAAACAAAATTACTATAAAAATCATAAAAATCATTATTTTGAGGCATATAAATAAATAAAGCGACTTATAATAAATGTGGAAACACTTAATGTACTTACTTGCTATTATGCGGCATTAGAAAAAGACGATCAGGATTACCCTCTTTCAAGCAATTAATCAAATTAGCTTCAAAATCACTGTTTAGGCTAAATGTGGCTCCAGGATCAAAAAAAGCAAACTGCTCCAAATTGCCATTTTTACTAAGCACAGAATGCAAGTACTTGCATTGCAAATCAAATGAAAATCTAGTAAACAAGAATACATAAGATCGATAAAACAAGAGTCATGACAAGACAAGAATTAAAAAAATAAAAAACTCACGCAATGTATGCAGATATTGCTCCTTGGCCAATCATTTTAAACTCGAGCAAATCGATTATGTTTTCATGCAATATGAATATTGTTTTCACAGTACCAAACACCTCAGCATCACATGGAATTTGAATAGTAGTGTTCACGAATGTTGTTGCATGTTTATACAACAACCAAAAGTGGCTCGGAACATTTTTATTAATCTCCATGTTCTTGAACAGGGACTGTAATTTCTGCAAGTCATTTATAGGATCCTTTCCTTTTACTTTTCTGCAAATATTTCCAAATATATTTTAAATATAACATAACTCACATAAGATGTAAAAAGAACTAAGAATGTAATAAGGACTACAACATATATGTAAAATACATACCGCGGTAAATGGGGCATCTGAGAATATGATCAAGTCACGGGGCCATGAGACGTAGGATCCAACAGCTTGGTTGACTGTCTCAATTTCACCCACTGCCGGAATAGGAATCTTGGCTTCTCCTTGAATTGGCCCATCCACTGACACACGAGCACAACTAGACTGCATCACTACTCCATTTATAGATTTATTCATGTCATCATCAACAAACAACATGCCAAATGCCACCTTGTTTTCTATGGTGCCTACTGCCAACTCACATTTTCTCGGACCCTACTCACATTTATATTAAACAAATAATTATGTATTAAAAAACTATTCACTAAGTGGAATAAAGAAATAATAGCTGAATTGAAGAAATAAACTAGTTATTTTACCTTGTTCTCTGGTGGAAAAGGTTTAATAGGAACCACTTCATCACCAACCATAAGTGGTTCCAGGTGTTTAGCAACCCCTACCTTAGCAGCTTCATGCACATCTTTTGCTTCACAATTACTTGATTTATCAGAAACCGGAGGAGGAGATGGAATATTCGCTTTATCAAGCAACGACATGAGTTCTGCCATCTTCTGCCTTGTCTTCTCCATTTCCAAGGCCATCTCCTGCTTGGCTTTCTCCAACTCTGCGTCCCTCTCCCGATCACGGGCCAATAACTCAGCTTTTGTTATTCTACTTCTTTTCCCGTTTGGTAAGTTGAAGAAAATTGATGGGCTCACAAAGCCGCCTACTCCTCGAACCCTTCCTAAATGTTCGGGAGTTTGCAAGGCTGTAGTCAACACATCGTCACTTCCAGAAGGAATGAATTCCCCCTTACTTTGCTGCTCCAGTAAGGTTTCCTGTCACGAAAATATTAACGTTAGAATCAGAATTGAATGAGCAATGTGTGTGTATTATTTGCTTGTTAAATACTCACAATTCTTTCAAATTTTTCGGCAAGCTCTGGATCAACCTCCTCATCATTTTTTCCCTTACGAGCCTTGTGCCACATAACAGCCCGATCAGGTTCTTCATCGGCAGCCAAGTTTCCTTTCTTTTGCTGATTAAAATCAAGAACTTTCAAAATTACTGAGATAGGTAGAATGAAACTATTTAAGTTCAATGCTTAATTGGTATAACTTACTTCTTCTTCCAGTAATCCAATATAACCCTTTCTAGACGTGCGGTGAGGATATTTTCGATTCCCCACTCTCTCGCTTTGCTTTTCGCTAAGTGACTGCAACAAACATTATAAATAATATTTCCAATTATTATCAATTAATATTTCCAATTAATTCCCAAATATTATCCTAATTAATATTTCCAATTAATCCCCAAATATGTGTACTAATCATAATATTTCTCCAAATATTATCCCAATTAATCTACAAGTTTTACGAGTATACCTTCCACGTTGAGGTAGTCCTCTCAGCAACAAATTTCATCCAAGCCTCTTTACCGATAAAAGCATATTGCTTTGGAGGCTTTCGTAATTTCTTCTTTTGTCCGAGATACGGCTGCACATGCTTCTTGTTTAAAGTCGCTTTAAAGTTTCTCCACTTTGCTCCTGCAGACCTGAGCAGCCCCTTCTGAAGTTTCTTGTTCATTTTGAATGTCTCCTGAAACCAATAATATACTCTAAATGAGTACAAGAAAATGTAAACTTAACAAAATGCAGAGAAATGCAATAACTATGCAGAGAAAATAACTGGAAAATACCAATAGATCAAGCCATAATTTCTCTTTCAATTCAACAGGTACACTTGTCCAGTTCGGATAATTAATCGGAATCATCGTCCTAGCTAACATTCCAGTGTAGGACTGTAATATACACCTCGTTGTCCCGATAGGAACTCCATGTGCATTGCATCTAATCTTTGCTCTCTTGCCCTGCGCCTTCTTCACCACCACTTTGTACATAGCGGAAACACCTCGTGCAGCTCCAACCCTTTTTTTGGTAGATTCAGATGTAGTAACTATTGCTTGTGTTTCTTCCACAAAATCCTAATTTTCATCTTGTGGTTCTGTTACCTTATCTGATACTTTATCTAATGCCTCGTCTGCCTTCTTGGGATTTTCTTTCAATTGTTTTTTGGATTTTTTCTTTTTAGGTGCCATTTATCTTCTTCAATCTGAAAACCTGGCACCTTTTTAAAACAAATAATATATGAATATTGAAATGTTTCATATTATTTAGTTATCCAGACGTTGTTACAGGTTTGTTTTTATATAACTGCTGTCAGTCGTGAGACTTTTTTAATAAATTATAATCATAATGTAAACTTGGATCTTTCAGCCTTTGGGATTGAGTTGTGTAATAGTAGTGTTAATGACATACATTAGTTGTGTAATAGTGTAATAGTTCAATTATGCTACTACATGTCGTAGTGTTTTAGCAAAACGAGGTAATAACTGAGTAAACTTTTTGGTGATTTCAGGTCAGTGATGATACCTTATGGATTATGGAAGGTTTCAACTAATTTAAGAATTCTGCCGATAAGCTTTGGTTTGATATTAAGTCGGTGGTTACTATTAGTTGTTAATCGAGACTTCTGATAATAATGATTGACTTGTGTAATGTTTTTTCATATGCATATTTGATGTTACATTTGGTCGTTTACATGTCATGCCTCTGCGGTTTCTACTAGTTAACTAAATTTGTATTCAGTGCCTTGGATGCGTGATATTTTTGATGTGATCCTTGGATTCTAAATTAGGAGTTTAGGACTATGTGTAATATGGATATTAGAATAAATATCAATACCGTCTAAATTAAAAGAGCGAAAGCACCACTAAAATATAACTGGCAGTTCGGTGAAGTGAATTACAGAGTTGCTCCCTTGCTTCAACATTTGACTTGCTTGCAATTCCCTCGCTTAGTTGTTACATCAATTTATATCAATCGCGTTTCCCTAATGATTTTCATATGGGATATGTGAAATTTGTTAGACACACCTAGGTAGAAAAAAATGGCAATAACGAGGTGGTACAAGGGAGTTAGTATTTTTTTTAGAATATTTATTATTTTGAACTCCTTGACCCTGCTTCATCATACAAATGCTAGGACCATCATTTGACATTGGTCTTCGGAAGCTGTTATGATGCGACATATTTTTTGCTAATTTATCATGATGAAATGATTGTAGTACTTTGATTTACTCGTGCAAGCTAGTACTATTTTATTTTGTTGCAGTGTTCCTTTTACTGCATTTGTATTATACTTGCAACTATGTGTGTCAAGACTCCATAAATCTTGATTTCCAGAAACTTGTGATGTATATTTAAATTCTAAGCTACAGAGAAATATTAATTATTGGCCTCTGGTGGGGGTTGTGATATTAATTCTTCAGGGCACTTTCTGTTTGCAGCTTATAATTCTTACACTTATTTGCCGATGTGTCCTGATGCACTTGATCACCAAAGAGAAGGTTTGTGAAATATGTTTTCTCTGTTAGTTTTGTGAAGTATATTTTCTCTGTTGAAAAACCTGTGAACTAGAATCTGATTTAGTTATCTAGAACATGGGACATCGGTTACTAAGCCTCTTTAGCCTAGCACTTCGATCTGGTAGGGCTTGTACTAGCCATTCTCTCACTTTCGCTGTTTGAGCACTCAATGTCAGGCTTGTGCAAAAATTAGATATCTCTGGTATGAATAGTTTAGCATTATCTTCACCATATGTATGCTATGTTAATTAGCATTATCTTCACCCTGCAGGTACCTGATTAGTGTAAGTTGGTGAGAGAACTTGGACTAAACCAACAGTCCAACCCCATCTTCCCGCAGAAATATAGACCAACTTGAATTATCAACTGCCAATAGGGTTTTATTTTAAATGACAGCTGAGCCGACACAAACCTAAAACTCTTTTACATTTCCTGCTTCCCTTTCTTTCTTTAATTTTATGTCTCCCCTGTAGTCATTTTTCGATATCAAGAAATCGCTAAACGATATAATTAGGCCTTGCATACAGCTAAACTTTGGTCTCCAGTACATTAATTAAATTTTAAATAATTTTATTTTGCTAATTATTCTAAATCAGCCAGGGCTCAAATGAAAAAATCAACTAGTTTCACGACTGTGCACATCAGGATTGTTTGTACGAAAACTTTATAAAAATATGGCATGCTTTGAGTTTTTAAATGGAAAAGTGGATAGAACGATAAATAGAAAAATAATACAATAATTTAGGACAGCTATATAAATAAAATGAATTTGTTTACACTATATTTAGTGTTATTTATTTAATTAATAATAAAGTAAGATAGACAAATAAAAATAAATAGTTTAAGATAGGAGATATCAAAAGTACCCTAACGCTAAAACCTTATAAAACTTAAACGAAACCAAAAGCCCCGAGTCCATCAATAGAACTCGAAAATCCTTAAACCCTTAAACTCGAAATATGGGTAAGAGGTTTAGAAGAGGCCGCAAAGCACGCAAGAGGGTAATGGAGGATGATAATATGTTATTTGAGGTGCTTTCGAGGCTTCCTGTCAAGTCCTTGCTTCTATGCAAAGCGGTGTCCAAAACCTGGTTCTCCCTTATTTTGAGCCCTGCTTTCGTAAAATCTCACCTCAATCGCGCAATTAATACGAGCGTTGCTGATGAAACTCTCATCGGACACGTCAACAGACGTTATGTATTTTTGGACTATGACGTAGACAGCCCATTTGCACTCTTCCAATTTGGTTCTGATCATCATATGACGAAACTTGAGTTTCCTTACTGTGATTCTGACCAACAACTTAACTATGATCGTCCCACTTTTGTCGTTGGTTCTGATGGTGGTATGCTTTGTGTTTGTGTTGACGCCTCTAATGTTTCTGATCAAGAGCGCTGGCCTACTGCTAATAGGAAAACTAATATATACCTTTGGAACCCTGCAACTAAACGCTTCAAACTCATTCCTCCACATTCTTTACACGGAGATAATAGTACAATAGAAACTTTAGGCTTTGGTTTTGATCGCTTAGATTATGATTTAAAGTTTGTTAGGTTTGTATCGTGCTCTATTCCTGCCGAGGTCTATTCTGCAACCAGGAATTCTTGGGGAATCATTGAGCATAAAGTGACTGATATTCCATTGACCAATGACTTCCATGTATGCTTCCATGGATTTTTATTTACCATTGGAACTAATGGTATGATGGCTTTCGATCTAAATAAGGAGGTATTTATTTGTATTATTAAGCTCCCTTTCAGCTCTAATGGTTCTGCTCGTGTCATTGACTTCAAGGATTCTATTGCTGTTTCTGATTGCCCAGGTAATAAGTTTAACTTTTGGACATTAGATAATGAGGCATGCTTTCGTCGTAGCGGTGGAATTAAGGCATCATGGACTATGATGTTCAGTATTAATTTAGGTGAGCCACTAGACTGGGTGGAGGGATTTTTTAACAGTGTTGAGTTCCTCATAATGACCGAAAATATTGATATTAATGAACGGATCTCGTATGACTTGGAGAAGAAATTGGTAAAAACTGTCAAGATCAACCTTTATTTTGAATCTGGTCAAGTCTACAAGTACACTGAGAGCTTGCTTTCAGTTGCAGGATCCAAACTAGTCAACTGCTCTCGTTTTAAAGATGATTTCTAAGACCATCAGCAATGCATAAGCCCAAGTCCAGTTTTTTTGGGTCCCATTCTTGTGCCACAACAGCAAAAGTTGGTTTTCTTAAAAAGTTGTCCAAGTTGCTCCAATGCACCAATACAGAGCCAAGTCCAGTTACATTAATTCGTGAAAACCATTTAATATTATATTACATTTTTTGCAAATGGTTCAGTTAATAAAACATTAAGAAAATAATTAAATATGATAAAGTGACATATGCTACACAAGTTGGTTGAGCCCGGCTTCCCGGGCCTGGACAACTTTTTATTTTCACTCCAGTGTTGAATTTGCAAGACGGATCCATTTCCCAGTTTCCAATGCAGGAGTTGGGCCTGCATTGGAGATGGTCTAAATACCCCTTAATTTACTTTACCTTTTTAAATAATGTGTAATGGTCTTTTCATTGTTTGTGTTTATCACAAGTTCCACACTTCCACTGTTTGCCCATATCCACGTTTGGGAAAGAGAAAAGTGAATCAGAGTAAGACAGAGTGTTGTTCGGTGTCTGAGTTTTCGTGAGTTTGACTTAGGGGTGTTCAAACAATCCGTCAAACCGTGAAACCGGATTGGACCACAACAATCCGAACCAACAAAAACCGAAACCGTAAAAATTGTTGTTAGTAGTTCGGTTAACCGGACCGTTTATACCTAAATGGTTTGGTTACGATTTTTAATATTTTAAAACCAGTTAAAACAAACCGGACCGTTATATAATAATACGCTAAAAATTCTAGTAGATAGTTATAAATTAAGATTGTAACTTATAAAATGTAATGTATATACGTATATATAATAAAAGGATTAAATTACTTAATAAATATAATATTGAGTTAATTGTCAATATGTTATAGTTCTACACTAAATTAATTTGTTTACTATTTATATAAATTCAATTGAATTATAGAAATATAATACGTAAATAGTAGACTAAACATTGATAAACAAATATTGTAATACATATATGTAATGTATAATATTAATGTGAATTAAATTTTACTTTATATTTATTTAAATTAGAATTTCATTTTTAAATTTAACAAAATTAAAAAAATAATATGCTATAAAGTTCAAACCGTGATTCGAAACCGAACCAATCCGTTCTTCTATGATCTGGTTTGGTTTGGTCTTGGCATCTAACTGGTCTAGTTTGGTTTTGATTTTTGCAAAATCGTTTATATTGATTTGGTTCGAAAAAAACAAGAATCCTATATATTGAAAATGGGTAAAATATCAAACTTACCACTATATAATTAGCAATATATCAATTTTATTATTGATTAATTTGGGATCTTAAATTGACCATTTTTTACATAAAATTATTGATTTTCAATGATAAATTTGAGATTTTGTTAGTTTATCATCAACTTAAAAAAATGACCAATTTGAGACCCAACCAATTTAAAAAGGGTTATTGACCTTTTGGCCATTCAAGTTTGCACACTTATACCCATAAATCCCTAAAGTTTAAACTCGTTCCTTTTTGCCACCCGAACTTCACAAATGTACCTTTTTGCCACTTTACCGCGTCAGGCTGTATATCGGCTTATATCGGTAGGGGTAGAATAGTCATTTCACTAATAATTTAATTTTAAAACAAAATTTAATTAGTAAATATATTATTCTACCTTTTTCCCAAAATTCTCTTAAAATCCCTAATTAACATATATTTACCCCCAATTTGCTCTGTTTCTCTCTGTATTTGTCGAAGGTTCTCTCTCTCTCGATCGAACTCTTAATCTCTCAATCTCTCTTCCTCTAATTTCTCTCGAATTTCTCTCAATTTATCTCCCTCAAGAAATCTCTCCTTCTCCATCATCCCTTCGTTCTCCTACAAGCAGAGTGTGTGCGGAGGGTGTGTGTAAGTGCTACTGTGTGTGGGTATGTTGTTGTGGCTGTGTACTGCGCCTATGTGTGTGCGTGTATGTGTTGGTGGAGTGTGGAGTATGTGTGTCAACTGCGTGTGTATGCATAGCTCTATGTGTGTGTGTGTGTTTTACAGTGATAAGTGCGTGTGAGTGTGTTAGTCAGCTGGGTGTGTGTTAATTTTATATGTTATTAAGATTGTGGGCGTGTGTATTAGGAGTGTATATAAGCTTGTGTAGAGTTGAAGATTTGATTGAGGCTATGAGTTCAATGTTGGTGACTGCAATTGGATGGAGATGGGGTGCGACTGGTGGTGTGAGACTGTGGTGTTCGAAGGAGATGGGTCGAGGGGAGAGGAGGAGCTGATAAGGTGTTTACTGATAAGGTGTTTGGGTTTTGGGTTTATGATGATAACACGCCGGTGGAGAAATTGAAAGGTGCTTCCGTTGCTGGGTCAGTGTTTAATCTATCATGTTCGATTGTGGGTGCTGGGATAAGCCAGATTCATCATTTCGGGAAGAGATTGGCCATCAAGTGTCGTGTAGTACTCAAAGGAAGAGTAGGAGTAGTTGTCGTGTTCATCCGAATCAGAATTGACATAATTGTTTTCGTCGAGGCTGTGTCTATGTTGGAGATGTGGATTGTGGTGTCTTATTGTTGTGCCTGTGTTTGTACGGAGCTGGTGTGCATGTGATTTTTTTTTAGTCATCTCATGGTGAAATCGTTTTCGCAGCTGGATTGTTTTCTTCTTTAACTAATTGTTCGGATGTTTTTTGAGGTGTTTGTGCTGAGTTTGTTCGACCAGGTGGCAGTGGAAGATCATCTCCTGATTCATTGTTGTCTTTTACCAGTTATTGGCATTCTTTATGTAGCACTGCTCTGCCAACAAATACCCTCAATGATACTAATGAATCAAGAGATAGATGGAGATACTACATTAGCCGATGCCCATGTTTGAGGCGGTGATGACGGTCAGTGCGGTGGAGGTGGAGTTGTTGGTGAAGGGAGAAGAAAAAAGAGATGGGTTTGGTGAGGAATAAAAGGGTGGTGGGTAGATTCAAAAGGGGGGGCTGTGTTGCAGGCGGTGGAAGGGAGGTGTGAGGACGGAGGGGATGATGTGAACGGAGGTGAAGGAAGTGGTGGTGTTGTTGAATGAAACGGAGTGGGGGAGCAGATGGGGTGTAAATTTTAGATTAATGATAAATTAATATAAATTTTAAATTAATGTAAATTTTAAATTTGGTTAAATGACTGTTATGCCCCTGCCGATATAACCCGATATATACTCTGACCCGGTATAGTGGCTAAAAGGTACATTTGTGAAGTTCGGGTGGCAAAAAAGAACGAGTTTAAACTTTAGGGCTTTATGGGTATAAGTGTGCAAACTTGAAGGGCCAAAAGGTCAATAACCCATTTAAAAATGGCTAATTTGAGGTCTTGAATTTGTAAATTTTGAAATTTTACTAATTATGTGGTCAACTTGATAATTAACTCTGTTAAAAATTAAAAATATAACAATTAAATAATTATGTATATTTTGAATTGAGTTTAATATTTACAAGAATGAAGCTTAAAATTAGGTATTGGACTCAAAAAAATTATTGTGGTTAAAATTAAAGGTTTTATTCTAATAGACTCAATTATTGCATTCATGACGGTAAAAATTGGAAATCGGGAGTAATTAATTGAGAAATCGATCGGGAATTAATTAGAGTTATAATTTTTATATAAAAAAGTCAAAGTTATAATTGGATACATTTTAATATAATAATGATAATAATTAATATATTCATCTTATTTCTAATAAAATAAACTTTTTAAAAATAATTCATAATGATTATTCAATTTTTTCAAAGTAAATTGAATTTTTACAAAAAAATGAAAATGTTTAGAATACCGTTTATATTGAATATTAATAGGACTATCCTTAAATGATTTTGCGGTTATAATTTTATTTGTGTTTATAAACACTTTCAAGTTTTTTATTAGCAAAACACACTTTGAAGTGTGTTGCAGCTTAAAACCAAATGTGCGTAAATTTTGGCATTACAAGTTTTGGACACATTAGTTACCATTAAAATAAGGAAGATACTAAAGTTACCAAATTTGTTTCACGTGTTTTGGGTGCGTAGCTCTTGAAATAAATCGGTAACACTTGCCTTACAGCTTAATACCCAACGCTCGAAGCTTTAAAACTCAACCGAAACCAAAACCCTGACTCCATCAGTAGTAGTACTCGAAAATCTTTAAACCCTTAAACTCGAAATATGGGGAAGGAGTTGGATAAAAAAGCGTTGGAGGAGGTTAAGTTCGAAAAAGTCTTTGCTGATATGAAACAGGTTGCTGTGAGTAAAACTACTCAAGAGGATAAGCAGAACAGAGAGGTATTTTTTTATTTCATTTTCGTTTTTTTTCAGAAACATGCATGCATGCACTTTTCTACATTTGTGGTGCCCCTCTATTATCTTTACGAAACAATCAGATTTTAGTCCAATTCTATTACCTTGGTTTGATATATTATTAATAAATGAGAAAAAGGTTCCTGAGATTACCTCACGAACTTTACCTGAGGCACTAGTGTATTTTCATATAAAATACTAGTGGCATTTTTGTAAATGCATACAATCTTCTGTAATTACAATAATGTCCTTCTATATTTGTATGCAATTTTTTTTAATCTCAGGGAGGTTACCTCAGGAACCTTAATCTCTTAATAAATTTAGGGATCCATATCGGCCGAAGAAAAAAGATTGGCGCCGATAAAAAACACATATAAACTTAGCAAAAAAAAAAAGATGATGATAGCAGCGTAGATGCCGGTGATCTCACCAGCGTTGATGATGATGGCAATACCGGCTTTTTTGATGAAGCTGACTCTGAGGATTACATTAGCGATGATGATGGTTTGATAATTAACAAGGATGATGATGGTTTGATAATTAACAAAGTTGATGGTCTTACAAATTTCGATGAATTTAGACGTAACATCCCAACTGTTGATGTATACGACTCTGACTCTACTGACTCCAACTCTTCGGCCTATCACTCTGACTCTTCAGAATTTGAGGAGGGTTTGGAGGGTGAGGATTTCATTATGACACCATCCTTAGCCGCCGGCTACCCAAGAGTCTTCTAAAGTAGCAGTCTCTGTGTTTTGAGTAACACGTACTTTGTTTATTTTATATTAATAATTCTTGTATTTCCATTTGGTTGTTTTTCCCTGATTTGCAGTTGAACATTCTACTTACATATTTATGATTGAAAAATTGTGGCTAGGATAGGTATTTTTCGTAATGACAGAAAAACAGAGATCTAGCTATGATTTTGTCGTTGACACTGAAAATCGGACAGCTATAAATGAGAGCCTGCTTGCAGAGGATAAAAAGCAGAGAAACTGTGTTTAAGTATGTTCATCTGCGGTTTAGTCTGTATATGCATGCCTATTGTCTAATGAAGTAACATGTGCTGTTAAAAAAATCTACTATTTTTTAATCAATATTTAATGTATTTCACTCGTAGAGCAGGATTTGAGGAGGGTAAGATGTATGTAAATCTTGCCTCTACTCATAGAAAGATGCCGCTGTAAAGATCTTCAGCTTTGACAGTGCGATAACAGACAAATATCATATGCTCTTGCTTATATCTTTTGCGTTTCTACAACTAAGGAAGTGGAATGGTTCTTTCCATGTTGTATCTGACGAGATTCTATCATGCAGCAAGCAGCCTGGTCTTACTCTTATATTCCTACAAGAGTTTTCAATATTCTGACTGCTTAAAGCATAGGCGAACTTTTCACCCTCACTCCCAGACAGAAAGCTGCTTTACCCCTATCTTTCGTTCTCTACAGCATCATTCTATACTTATAGAAGCTCACTAAAATCTCATATGTATTGGACATGCCATGACCTACATGATTACCAGTATCATGATCAATGACAGGCTACCTTTGGGTTTTTGAATAGCCCTTAATTTGTCGTATTGTCTTTATAATTGTCAGTTGTCACTCACTTGTTAGATATCAGTTGTCATTCATCTTGAATCCCACTTTTATGCAGGTTGCAGAGTGGGGGAGGATGAGCATGTGTGATGCTGAGAGAAGACTCCTTGCTAATGCGTTACTTGATATATCAAATGAATGGTTTATTCTCCTGTCTGAGGCATGCATTCCTCTTCAAAGTTTCCCCGTTGTTTACCTCTACATATCAAAATCTCGGTTCAGCTTCATGGAGATATACGATGATCCTGGACCCTTTGGTAGAGGGCGCTATAATCCAAACATGGAACCAGTAGTCGACCCTACTGATTGGCGTAAAGGATCACAGTGGATTGAAATAAATAGAAAACTGGCAGTTGACATTGTTGGAGATAACACTTTTTACCCATTGTTTGAGAAATACTGCAGACCAGCATGTTACGTTGACGAACACCATTTTCAGACAATGTTGAGCATCCGTTCGCCTCATCTTTTGGCAAACAGGACCCTTACATGGGTCGACTGGTCTCCAGGCGGTGCTCATCCAGGCACATTTGGGAAAGACGATATGACAAAGGAATTCTTTACGAAAATTATTGAAAGTCAGACGTGCATTTACAATAACCAGCCATCCTCGGCTTGCTTACTTTTTGCAAGAAAGATTGCTCCAAATGCTTTAAATATATTAGAACATTCATCAGATTTTTTTGGGTATTGACGAATAGCTCTATCCTCTCCCTTCCAAACGCCTTTTTTGTCTGTTAACTTTCTTCATATATCTTGTAGATTCTTGACAAAGTAGATAGAACCTGCCGAGTTTTTTATATATGTTACTTAACATTTAAATACTTTCTTCATCGTTTCTGTTTCCTGCCCTGTTCTTGTATTTTTTTTTCTTTTAATGTAAATCGATCTCGATAAAGTAGGAGCTTTTTGTAGAGCGGACAACATTTTTCAAGGTGTCTAGCAGCTAGTGAAGCGTGAAGCGCAGCACCATATGGAAATGCATCTTCATTGATTGATTTCAAAATGTGGAGAGTGTGGTGAAGGGAATTTTCCCTTCCCGTCATAGTTCTCAATCATTTTTTGGCATCGGGTGTTTCATTTTTCATACCGAGGAAATAAAAATAACCTGGTATAGCCTCTTGGTAGAATGAAAAATCCTCAGATCCCATCAATGGTTGCATGTCTTACACGTTAGAAATGCCAAGTACATCTCCTGCAACGTTTTGGAAGTGCTAGTGCAAGGCTTTATCATTTACTGTAGAAAATGATAACCTGCAAGGCTTTATCATTTACATCTCCTGCAACGTTTTGGAATGTGCAAGGGTTTCTCATTTGCTAGAAAATCTACAGTTGCATTACACCGCTGTACAACTGCTTGTCGAATGATAACCTGTTATGGAAAAGAATTAACTATCGCACAAGCAATAACAGGAATTCTTAAAAGAAAGAAACGATAGTCATGAAGAATGAATATTGTGCAGAAATTATGTTAGTAGTTCTGACTTCTGATATTGACATACAAGTTTAATATAACGCTTATTAATTTGGATTCAGATTCCTGGCTTCTGCTTCTAAGCACTCTGATACCGGGACTTGTGCGTAAGGAAAGATAGAGAGAGAAAGAGTTCAAACCTGAGAGTCAAGGGCATCTGCTTCTCGTGAGACAAGATGCTGTAAACTCACGACTACATATGAAGCTGCTAAAATAGGGTCTATTAATTGAGTGGTGCGGAAGGGCAGCATGACCCCCCTTTCCACTTATTATCACAGCTTCAAAAAAGCCTGTTCCAGCCAAAAGAGGACCAGGCCTGGAGGACACCTTCCCTATAGGTAAACCAGGTCAAACATGCAAACCAAAGATGGCTTTGACATTCTTTAATATTCCTGAATCTATGATTCTCTTTGCTCCTCCACCTCCTTCCTCTGCGGGTTGAAAAACAAGAACAACTATACCCTGTCGACAGCAATTAAACATATAAGTCAGCCATCTCTGGTGAAGGAAAAGAAATTTATAATCATAGAGAAGAAACCTTGTTCCCCAAGCACTTTTTCTCTCAAATGATGCAAATGAAGAACTGGGAATTGGGAAACTAAAAACTTCTGAATTGGAAATGCTGACAAGCCAAAGATTACAAAAATGCTCTCATATTTCGTAAGGTGCTTTTTGTTGAAAATTGAGTGCTTTCGTATTGCTTAGTACACTCTCAAATAGGTCCACTCCACAGTGTCAATATAAATCCTCTGGATTCTGTAAAATATCTCTAACCTAGAGCTTAGAATAATAGGAAACTAAGGTTTTATGAAAATCGTTCGCATAGGATAATATTGTGGTAGGCGCTTCTACATCCATGATATGTCAAAGTTCTATTGCATATCTGTTAATGTTGCATATAATCACATTAATCAAGTATCTGTATTCTTGACAAGAATTATCTAGCATGTTCACATTAATGTTTTATAACCTTTTAATTACTTCCATTTGTTTCAGACAGTTCTATTTGTTTAATATATTAATGCTTTATGTCTTGGGATTCATATTTAGATAAATTTATGTCGTGTGGAGGAATGTAGCCTTGATCATTAACATATAAGTCATACAACTCAATAAATAGTAAGTGGGATAAAAATTGGAGGAAGCCTTCTGAGATGTCAAGAGCTACCCCTGCCTTTACACTTAGAAGATTTTTGTTGTGACAAATTACTGCAAAAAACTTGGCCAAGTAAGTTGTGTCGTCATGCACACCATGAGCATTGTTCACAATGGTCTGCACAGCTTCCGAACCATGGTTTGTATTGATAAGTACTACGGTATACAATAGGGGAAAGCAGATAATGAACACGTCAATTCGATCATAGCCTTCCTTGATATTAAATAGAATGTAGTACTCGTGAGATACCAACTTCACAGGGAGTGAAACTAGCTCATCATATGTTGCATTCATTAAAATTGTTAACCAGAGGACGAAAGTAGCCTGATTTTTTATGTCTCCCCTGTAGTCTATTTTCACCATCTCAAGAAGGCGTTGAACAACATTAGGCCCTAGCCAGACTTACAGCTAAACTTCTGTCTCCAATGCCTAGTCAATTTAACTATTTATGGCCTTTGCCAGATTTCTAGTGTCATTGGACATTCAGGAACGAGGAATCCGTGGATCAAAATTTTAAATAATGTTTGTTTTACTAATTACTAGATGATAACCCGTGCGACGAGATAAATTATTTAAATTGATCATTTTTTTTATTTTTTTATCATTAAAAGATACTTCAAAAAATGATAAAAGTACAAAAGAAAACTACAATATTTATGCAACTCAATAGTTTAATTTAGCAGGGCTTTAGAAAATTTAAGAATAGGTACCGTTAATAGCCTCTGCCCAATTTAAAATCCCAAATAATGGAAGGTTTTCCTCAAATACCATATATATCTTTAGAAAATTTAAGAATAGGTACCGTTAATAGCCTCTGCCCAATTTAAAATCCCAAATAATGGAAGGTTTTCCTCAAATACCATATATATCTTAGACTGCGTACTCTCCAAAATTTCTTAAATTTGGCACTTATCCTTTACCCTTAAACTATCGTCTTATATTCCCAATTATCGTCATTTACCTAGTCTTGACTTGGCTCGATACTTTCTGCCTTTATCCATAATAGAATACAACCCTCTAATCGATATACTTACGTAATATTGATCGTCTTAGCCTTACACTGCTCCGGTATCAAGGACCCTTCAAATTATACTTCTAAATTGTATATTCTAACATACCACACATACTTACAATATTTTCTAACGTACACTTCCTGTTACCTCAAATATTCCCTTTTCTCATATCAGTCCCATGTGATATATAAACTTAACACTTTTGGCATAATAACCTTTTCATCTAAGTCAATCTCGGAATGTCTCAGTCTGTCTTGGTCCTGTATATCTTGGCTTTAAATACCAACCTCAGTTTCACCCTTTCATCTCCACAAACAATCAGTGTCTATTCACCAATCTACTTACTCTATTACCTCAAACTCCCTCATTTTCCTTTACATTCACCCTAGTATTACGTTTAGGCGGCATGATTCTATACATAACAATATTCTCCATTATTTACCCAAATTTAGGGTACAGTATACAATATTCCATATTCAATAATTATATCACTGATTAACACATTTATATATATATATCCCTAGCCACTCACGAACATAACTTGACTCACTCATTTCCTCTCCCTCTATAATAAAACATAAACCTTTATTAGTAATAATCTATAAAATTATAATCACTACTTAGAATAAACGCTTCGTTCGATAAACCACCCTTGAACTCGATGTGAGTTCACAATTTCTATTATTACTGATATATTTATTATTATCACAATTGTTCCTGAGCATTATGACTCTAAGCTCTGATACCAAACTTTGACAGCCCCAAATCCGGGGTCAGGAATCCAGGCCGTCACGGTCCAATTTCCATTCAATATCAATATCTCCTTAATTTTTTTTATTTTTTTTTCCATTTAATATTTATGCAGTTGACCCCGCATTAATACACACACACACCAGTCATATGCTCAGAGAACAACAACCACGATATTAAAAGTTTAACGTTAAAGGAGTTATTACAAACCAGGATCATACTTCAATACATTGTTGAATAATACTTCGACATGAAGCATTTCAACAATCAAAAGTTCATTACAAGCTTACACACTTAATTATACATAAATCTACCAGGACCCGTCAGCCTCTAAGCTACCTCAGGAATCGGTGCCAACGTGCTCTCAAGAGGTCGCCTTTCCCTTACCCTCTTGCGGGGCATTCTGCGAAGTATTGGCATACCTAGCTGTATATAGATAAGTAGCAAGAGTGAGCTATAATAGCTCAGCAAGATAATATTGTCACTAAAAGGCAAAATTTAAACATCTAAATATATATATATATATATATAACTGGAAACCAATTATAGACTTTGAGAAAGAATGACATTCTTATTTAATAATACATCATCCACTTTCTATTATAAGAAAAGAAAGATACAACAATATAATATCAATTTCTCTTCTATATTCAGATAATAATCCACACTTCCTCTCAATATATTATCTCAAGATAGCATAGAAATTTGAACTATATCTCTCATTATAATCCTTCCATTTCCTTTTTACACAACAATTTTATACTATAATATAAAATCAGTTTCTCTTCCATTTATAACAACAATTTCATAATTTCATACTATTTTTCCTTTTTCAGTATCTCATTCTGACACCATTTTCCATTCTTTCTTTTAATCTTTTGGGGATATCTACTGGCGCCAGATACGTAGGATGATGATCAGTCGCCTGACCGTATCTGCTCTCTGTTTACTACCGGTAGAAGGAATGAAGGCTCTATCTGCTAACATCATCCCTGGAGGAAGGCTCTAACTGCTACATCCTCCTGGAGGAAGGCTCTAACTGCTACATCCTCCTTCGGCAACTCTTGGGCCGTAATAACATTCTGGAGGAAGGCTCTATCTGCTACATCCTCCTTTTTATAACCATTATTCCACTTATAACATCATTCCACATTTTTCTTTCAATTTACATTTCCGCTTACATTCACATAAGTCATTACTCTTAAAGCTTATGCCATAATACTCCGATTATGACTCAGACATTTTTTCTGTATTCACTGAAATCAAGCTCCCATATATATATATATATATATATATTATTCCATCTACTTTTAAAATAGTAGATAATAATCAAATAATACTTATCAAATCAAAATGTTTTAAAAGAATATCTTTAGCAAAATATAATAAATCACATAACCCTAGATAACAACTGATACCATTCTCTCATCTTCTCTTAATCATAAGGCATGTTCACTTCATACATAATCATCTCCATGTATACCCATATCCATCTCATACTCATATTCACATCCATATTCATATACATCTTTGTATACCTCTCCTTTTAATATCAATAATCAAGGAAAACAATTTCTTAACAATATAGTAACAATGGCATCACATATATATATATATTCCATGAAATCAAGTTTCTTTGAAGATAAATAATTTCCAAGTAGGGACAGAAAAGATCTTGCCTCGGTTTCGGTATCCTGACGGTATGGCTCGTGGCTCTTCCGGAGTTTCTATAAACACAAAAGGACCGTCGTTAGAATACCACATCTCTTACTCACTACACTCTTGTATAACATTACCCTTGACACTTTAATATATGTTTAACGTATCACTATTACCCCAAAGGTTCAAGAACTTAACCATTTATAAACTCAATCGAAGTTTCAGGGGTTTTCACCATTTCCCCTAACGACCACACTTAACTGTAAAAATTCTTAGAAAATATGGATTTCGAATTTTACCATAAGGCCAACTGGTAATGCTTCTTTGACTACCCTAATACCATATTCCAAAATTTTATAATTTTTAAAAATGTCTAAGTATGGTAGTTATAGCCTCAAAGTTAACACAATTACGGTTTCTCAATTTTCGAACGTCTTTCACTAAAACTGACTTTTCTCCTAAACCGTTCATCAGATTTTAACGCACTTTATATCAAAACGATCTATAAACCAAGCTCTATCTCCTCATGGTCACTTGGGGGTCTGGACAGTAACCTACCGTATGGGTACAGTGTCCAAAAACAGGGCAGTTTCTTGGTCTAACAAAAATCGGACATTATAACGGCTATATTTTCATACTTTCCAAAATCAAACTCCTCCAAATCAATCATCCACCTTATACACCATCACCTACACCATGTGGTCATCTTACCAAACATGGTTACAAGCACATACTCCTTCCATAATCAACTTTAATCACTTACAAACACATATAACATCATAATCTTAACATTTACACCACTAAATCACTAATCAACTCAATATCCATTATAAATAAATAAGGGTAAGGACATTTATACCTTCTTGAAGCCTTGACAACACTTAACAATCCTTGGAATATGCTTAATCAACCTTACAATAGCTTGAATCAACTAAAGGAATCATAAAAACAAAGTTAGTTTCTAAGGGTTACTATTCATCATCACTTTTGAAAAATCATAACAAATCGAAAAATAAGATTTTGGCTCTCAAATTTTTACCACATCTTGGCCTCTGTATAAGCTTTGATTTGAGCTATAGATCATCAAAAAAAAATTTCCTAGCTATGGTTTTGAGCTCCATTTTTCCGCTGGACAGATTGGGTTCTCCAACTTTGAGCATGGATTTGACTAGGCTATACTACTTTGTTGGCCATAAAATTTTGTAAGAATCTTCCCCATATAGTGGAGAAGTTATGGTTAAAATTTGGTGATTTTATCATGGATATAGATGGAGATATGAATTTTTCTTTGTGCTTGGTTCTTGCTTGGCAGATTTTGGGAGAATGAGAGAAATGGTGTTTTTCTTGGTGGTGGTGGTGATGCTTTTGTTTTCTTTCTTGAATAATACATGTATCTATCTCTTTATTCATCCTCATCTTCTCTTGGTGTGTTGTCATCTCCTTACTGGTTCATTTAGATGATCTTTATCCATCCATAATTGCAAGATAGTCCTTAGCTTAATGGTTATTGCATCCAAGTCCTTCCTTTCATTTTATTACTGCACCGAGGGCTTCTACTCTTAAATATCTTCACATACACTCCTTGTCTTGTGGTTGGGCCGAATTTGGGCTTCTCCCCATGTCCTTGGGCTTTTGTTTGGGTTTTGTACAAAGTTCTCTCATCATCTGATTCATCGAACGATTTCTGCGATCGTCTCAGTGGTTTTTCTCTTGTAAATCTCTTGAATATATTTTATCATTTCCCATATCATATGTTAATGTGTTAGGGTGATTCTAATCCACAAGTAGGTATTAGATCCAATATCCTTGGTATATTCTCTTTTTCTCAGAAGTTGCTCTTCCGGTTATCTCTTGGGTTCTCAAGCATTCTCAGACTCATTTAACAATCTAAATTCCCTTGGCATTCCCTTGACTTGATCACTCCTTAGTTTAACCTAATTTCACTATTTCCTCAAGATATAAACCCTTTAACATTTCTATACTCCTTAATATCACATTCAATAGAGTCTCAATCGAAATCGAAAATCCTTAAAGTCCATATTCCGGAATTTCTGAAATCCATTATCGTTTCGAGTCACTTAATTTCAGTGTACAATACTAATATGGTTTATGTTTATTCATTTTCTGTTTCCATTATAGGGTACCTACATACCATTTCCCTAAATCCTCAAAATTTCTATTCATTTAGGCACTGTAGCATTCTAAAAGTTAGGGTTATTACAATTTCTATATTAGCACATTCTTTGTGATGATTTTTCTTTATCTGAGTATTTGATTGAGTATGATAATAAACATATACTTTAATTTTTTGTGGCGATTTTTTTTAGTTATAATCCTTTTCATATTATATATTTAAAAAAAATTCAATTCCAATACCACCTTTTTTTAATGATATCCTTTTTAGATAATAATTTCTTTTTTAATATGATATAATCTTGATCGTATATTTTTAAAAATATTAGATTCCACGGTTGAGATTATTTTGGTAGTAGAGTGATATCCTTTTTAGATTATAATTTCCTTTTTAGCATGATATAATTTTGATCGTCTATTTTTAAAAATATTAGATTCGACGATTGAGATTATTTTAACGGTACAGTGACCAGACCACAGTGACCAAACCAAAATTTAATGGATAAGATCCCCCTTAAGCTTGTTATATATAAGGATATAATAAGGATATAAATTCATAGAATTAAATCAACGCTTTAATATATATTTTTTTAAAATCCTTTTACCTTTATTATGTATAAAATTTTAATGTAAAATTGGTTACATTTTAAATTCAATTTTTTTTTTTTGATTATATAAAAGCGAAGCTGATAAATACAATTCTTACAGCACTATCGATTTTTACTTTCAAAAGAAAATATGATTCCTTCACAAAGGAAAAAACCAAACTATACTCTAATTCGCCGTGCATGGTTTAGATGCACAACTTTTTTTATGCAAACTGTTGTGAGGGAAATTTGGTACAACACTTCTTGGAGGTAGTTGCGGGAAGAACGGAGAATCGCGTAGAAATCGGCGTGAAGACAGGTTCGTACGCCGACTGCCAGGGTTCAACTGCCTTGAACCGAGGGGGAATTGTGGCTGTTTTTGGACTGAATTTGCAAGGTCTCCGGGCAATTATGACTGAGTAAATCCTACTCAATCGAAGAAGATGCCCAGAACTGTGTTAGAGGTGTGTATAATTGTGTCTAACTCTTGCAAATGGCCTACATACCCTCATATTTATAAGGGATCAAGTCCAATGTAGTTCTTGATGATTGAGCCACGATTTGATAAGCTTTATCCTCCTTAACTGAACTGATTTCATGAATTATCCCAGCTGATTTGATTATCCAGTGGTTACTCCTTTATAAATCCATAATTATCTCCATAAATATATGATTATCCATCATATATCTCCATAAATATATGATTATCTGTGTTAGCAGATGTTGTTTACCTGCTCCTGATGTCCAGGACTTATCCCTAAGTCAGTTAGGGCGTCCCTTATCCATCCTCCTATAATTTAGGAAGCTGCAGAGCGGCCTTCTGGATATCGTCAGGGTACGTGCACGTACCCCTGCCTAGAGGCCTACCACCTGAATGAACCCCTGTCAAGCCTTCGCACAGTAGTACCCCCAACTGAGGTCCAAACACCTGAACCCCTTCATGGACGAACCCCGATCCAGATAACACCATCCTCATTTCTCTAAGGTATATTGGGCCACCATATCCATACCTAGCCCAGCCTATCCTTCAATATCCATTCAATCCGGATATGTACTCTTAATGGGCCTTAAATCAAGCCCAAGGCGGATTTTGGGCACAACAACTACCCCCCGGTTCCTTGCAGCCTTTGAAGGCAAGAGGAACCTATATTGCACGTACCTCATCCACACCCTCGTTCCATGCGAACCCCTAAGCCTACGTGAGCGAACTCGTTGTAGGAAACAAGGGATTCAATCACGAAACTCATGTGCCAACGACTGTACTTTCATACTCGAACCCTGGGGTTCAACCGTCTTCATATCGGGGTATCATCACTGAACCCCCAAGCTATGCACCTTAATAAACATATCCATTCCGCCAAATGATAACAACCAAGAAAATTACTTAGAATAAAATTCCAAATAAGTAAAATCATACCTGGACTCAAATTGCTCATAATTTATATTTCACTAAAACTCTCTATCTTCACCATGAATTCCCATGTATCGGGTCTTCCACCCGTCCATGTTCAACCCATATTATTCTCAAAAGCTTTCAACACTTATCTCTTTTTTACGCATCCCAGCTGCCATCTATCCGGTTTATATCCCCATGCGCCTATATATTCATGTGTACTCACGCCCTTCTCTCCCTTCATCCTCATATCACCACTTAAACAATAAACCCCCTTTTCTCTTCCCGAGGCGTTCCACCTTCCACGGCTTTATCTCCGACGAAGCGCAGGTCCACGATTTCCTCCGATCACCAAACTTAAAGGTATTCTCTAGTCTTTTTCCACTTAGATCTCCATGATTTTATGCGTAACTTCATGCGTACATATATAGATGCACACACATATGCCCAAAACCTGCGTTTTGCGACCCAATTGTATCTGCCCCCTTTGTGCTTCCTTCGTTCTGCATGTTAGTTCCGGCTTACTCTTCTCCTCCGTTTTGTATGCATGTTGCTTTTTATAATTGAATTGAATCATCCGTGCTTGTTCATATGCACACATACGTATGTATACACACACTAGTGCACCCTTTGATGTATTGCGGATCTCGCTACTTTTTTTTATATATATGAGCCTTTAGATGTGTTGCTAGACTTGTTGTTTGTAATCCGAGTAGACTTGCCATGCCGTCTTCTAGATCCTCCAGCTTTTAGCCTGATTTTGATTTCCTGTCTTTTGGGGGTCATGCTGCTGCACCCCTGAGACCACTTGGGCTACCGTCCCTTACATGCCCTGTAGGTGTTTGATGAAATTCCCTCCAGGACATTTTCTGTCCAAGCCCTGTTTTATCGTGGGGTTCGCCTGATGGAACCCCTGTGACAACCCAGGGCCTCCAATTCCTTCCTTCATTTCATTGCCTTTTTATTTGAGTTGACACCTTGTTGGTTTGTGTCCAACGCTTCGTGCTGACACTGCTTTTCCCCTTTGCAGATGTCCAGCCAAACCATTTCCGCCCAGTCCCAGAATTCAGTGACTAAGGAGGCTACCCCCCAGACGGGAACCTCTGAAGGAAATTCATTCTCATTCCCAAGCCCGGTATCCTCATTTCCACCACTGTCCTTTACTGTTAGTGGCCGTACACGGTCAAAGATCAAAGTCCTTGACCCCATTAAAACTCAGATTTCCATAAAAGCTAAATCCTCAAGCCGTGAACCAATGAACCCTACTCCCATTAGCTCTGACACATTTGAACCAAGAGAGGAATGTGATTCTCTAAGCCATATGTTCCCACCATCCAAGTCTGCCAGTTGCTCCAACTCTGAAGATGAACTCCATGATGAGGCTATGACTGTTGAAGCCTCTAATCCCAGCGAGAGCCTACTGCACTGTGCCAACACGAAATCAATCATGACCAGCCAGAAACTAGAGAACCTATTGAGTGCATGTAACCCAGGGTGCACACTTGTCGTACCCCAACCTGATGAGAGGTGCCATGATTTTTTTAACTTCAACCCTGACCAAATTGTTCCCAATGCTGTGTTATCTGCCCAATTCTTTAGGTTGGGATTGTCTTTACCTCTGCATCCTTTCATCACAGATATACTAGACTTTTATGGCATTTCACCAATGCAATTAACACCAAACTCTTATCGCATGGCGATTTGTATGTTCATCCTTTACGATACCATGTTTCAAGTTGAACTGATAGCATGTGAGTTGGGTTATTTCTACCAACTCAAAGAAACTGCAAAAACCACAGGCTTCTTCTACCTTACAACTTGGAATTCCCACAAGGGGCGGTGTATAAAAGGGAACAAGAAAGGTATGTCAGGGTGGTACAAACAGTTTTTATACTGTTATGATTGCCCAGAATACAGAAAGGACTTCAACCTCGACCCATGTGAGTTACTTGTTTTCATAGTTCCGTAATCATCCTTTTAAGCATACCTCTGTGTGAAGCCATGTTATACATATACATATTTTTTGCTTGCTTGTACATGATAGCAATGCCAGAACAGACTCCTCTGGAAGGAGTTGAGTTGGAACGAGCTAAAATGGCCTTGAAAAGGTGTGCAAAGCTAGGAGACGGCTCCAGCTTGTTAACCAAAGAAAACTTGATCAACCTAGGGTTCAGTTGCGAATGTACCCTTAAAGCACAGGGGGTTGCTCATACCCCTGTTGAGATGAACCCTGACAAGGGAATCCTTTGTGAAACAGGTTCTTGAACGTACCCCAGTCTCTGAACGTACCTACCTTTCATAGACCATGCATGCTTTATATACATGTTTGATACATTTATTTTTGTTTGATGCATCTTCTTTGTTTATATATCCTGTTGCCATACCCCCATTTGCCACTAACACCTTCTATCTTATGCTCATTTGTTTGCAGAGATGTCTTTCCCCATTCCTTCTTTCATCAAGAGATCAAGCAAGAATGTCTCAAAGAGAGAGCAGGCGAACGTAGACCTTGAGGAAGAAATTCCTGTTCCAGCCACCAAAACCAGCCCGGATCCTGCTGAAAAATCCACTCTCTCCATAAAAAGGTCTTCTCACAGAGCTTCTGAACCCTCTGGTGCTTCCGGCTCTCGAAGTGGCAAAAGATTAAGGGGTGATCCAGGGCGTAGCCCTTCTGATGTTGCTTTGACCCCCTCCCTCACAGCCTTCCTTGATTCTATTAAGGAACGTACCCCTATGCAATCAATTCGGGAGTGGGATAAGATCAGTATGGAGGAAGCTGTCGACACGATGTCCCTGGCCAATGCTCAGAGCTTATTCTTACATTTGAAATATAGTCGTCAAATGGCTGAAGCTGCCAAAGGAGACCTCAAAATCCGTGAAGAACTTATTGGGCTACGTTCCGAGGTGAAGGTTTACCGTGAGGATAAGAAGAAAATGTTGGATTTGAACAAGAAGCTCCAGGAGAATGAGACCGTTTTGATCCAGGAGAAGAATGATTTATCGAAGGAGAGGAAGACACTGAACACCCTGGCCATCAAGCTTGATAAGGAAAAAGAACAGCTGGTTGTAGACAAAAACAGACTTGAAGTAAAGATGAGGGTCCTCCAGGGTATTATTGCTAAGTATAAGGTTGCTCTCTCTCGTCAGGGGGACAAAGAGTATAATGCAGGATACCAAGCCGGTGTCAAGGACTACATGGCCTCCACTTACGAAGCCTTCCCTAACCTGGATTGGGCACTCCTGGGCCAAGATGCTGTGGACGCCGTCAACCTGATTAAAGAAGAGAAAACCCTCGAGGTCCCAAAGGTTGCCATGACCGAAGCTCCCTCGAACAAGGATGATGAGGTGCCCGTAGATACTGTTGCGAAGGGTGTAGTGGAAGCTGTAGAGATTGAGACAACTGAAGCTTTTGCTGGGGGTTCAACAGTGAAAACCCAAGTAGAAGTCACCCCGCCTGAACTTGAAGCTGTAAAGACTCCCCCAGCTAGTGTGACTCCTCCTGCCTCTCCAACCAAGCAAATCCAGTAATTTCTTCCATGCAATCTTTTTAAGTGAACTTTTAAAAACTCTTTTGGCATTGATTGCCGTGAACTCGTTATTTTGAGGGTGCGGGCTCCTCGGAAGGCCTCGCAAGTTGTACCTGTAACTTCTGAATTGGTTTCTTTTGAACTCTAAGTAGATGGTTTACGAACCTTGCATGCTTTCCCTTTATATGTATCTGTGGTATGTCCACCTTGTGCGCACACGCATGCACATATGTATGGATGACTTGTTATGCCATGCCTTATAGAGAAGCCGTGTCATGTTCCTTTTTAGGATGAATGAACCCCGGCTAGCCTTCGGGGTACGCCCCTTGTAGCCTGGGCTACGTGTAAGGGGGCTTATGCCTTTCGTAGGCGTATGCTGCCTTATTAATGAAATTGGCATTCCTTAGGCTTTGACATAAGCTTTTCCTGTCTTAAGCATTATTGCCAAGTAGGTTACCAGAAGTGAACCTAGGATAAAGAAGTTTGACAATCCTGCATAATGGTTAAATAAACAGATACATGCATAGATTTTAAAGTAGGAATTCCTTTTACCAGATTTCATCCTCATTCCTATGAGGTTTCCTGATTTTGAGAAGATAGATTTTCCATCCGTACCCTTAGTTATGTCATGATACAAACCTGTTTAAATATAGTTGATATCCAATTCTTGTAGCCAAGCAGTTTCCTAACTGGGCTTGCCATTTCCATTCCAAATCCTTGCCTTGAAGTTTACCCCTATATTCCATAGGGACCTTTATCCGGGGAGACATGTGTTCCACTTGTCGTACCCCAAGATGTGCCTAAATCCCTTTCCGGGTGATTTCCTTAAGATGTTAACTTCGTAACGATGTTAGTTTCATAATAATGTTAATTTCCTAATGATGTTAGTTTCCAAGAGTTGAACTTCACTTACCCAGTTTCCCTGGGGTCGTGGTAAAGCTGTTTGCCAATCCAATGTGATATCCTCACATCGCTAAAGTCCTTAGCATTCTAACCTCACTCACCCAGTTTCCCTGGGGTCGTGGCGAAGTTGTTTATCAATTTGTACGTAGCTTCCACAGCTGTACATGAGTCCCGAAACGGGGTTGGTTATCCACCAACGTGATTACACGGAAGTTTAACGGCGTTACGCCTGGTCAGGGTTCAAACGAGCGAACCTCCAATATGGGGGAACTTTATTGGCCTAGTGTCCCTAGGTCCAGCCTGCCTTGGGGTTCCAACCCATTCACACGTAATCCACATGTGATGCATGTATAATCCATACATGTTCCTGCCTTGATTCATGTATAATCCATACATGTGCCTGCCTTGATTCATGTATAATCCATACATGTGCCTGCCTTGATTCATGTATAATCCATACATGTTCCATATAGTCCGTGTAATCAATTAGCACATAATCCATGTGCTACAATCCTGCCTTACGCATGTAATCCACATGCGATTTAAATCCGAAAAATTTTAAATTTCCTTTAAAATTAGGCTATCCTATCCGAGGTCAGTATCCTATCCAAGGTTAGTATCCACCTACTACCCCCCGAGTTCTTTAGTATAATTATACTTATATTGAAGAACTAGGTACAAGCAGTCGTAACCTCTACATGCAATGCGTAGGCGAAACAAGTAACACATGTAGCATATAAGCAAGGCAAGTATCACACGTAGCACGTCAGAAAAGCAAGTAACACATAAAGCATGCATGCATTACCACTACATGAGACAGCAATTAAAGCAAAGAACAAGTTGACTTCATTACATCCAATTAAATAAAAGTAGGTGTTCAACAGGTAGGCGTACATTCACACCCCCCGAGCACTTTATTATCCTAAAGAAAAGAAAATCCTAACGATTGGTCCTAAGATCGTGGTAGTTATAACTAATAAACTACCTTTATTCTCCTATGCCTGAAAGAGGCCTACGATAAGTATCACCTGGAGTCAACTACCGGTAATATTTCCTGAGATATTTAGCGTTCCACGCCTCCGGGATGAGTTTCCCCTCCAAACCTGCCAAGTGATAGGTGCCTTCCCCTAGGACCGATGTGATCACAAAAGGGCTCTCCCAGATTGCCTCAAAGATTCCATGTCCTGAAGTCTTTGAATTGGGCATCTGTTTCCTTAAAACCAAATCGCCAGCCAAGAGTGGTATCTGAACCCCGCCGTAGGGGTACTTATGAGTCTTAATTTTATGGGCCTCGGGCTTCAACTGTGAAGTTCCCTGATTCCCTTCCACCATACTTAGATGCAAATGACGTTTGTCTTTGTTTTCCAAGAAATCATGGCCACATTTTATGACTGGACCTGTAGCCGTAGGCATCAAGCTGACTGACTTCTGATAGGTTGATCCAGCGTTCGACAGTCCAAAAGGCATTATGCTACGATAGTTGTAGCCTGTATCAGATATGAAGGGTGTGTACCCCTGGCCGTGTTCTGGTAGCTTTCCTCCGGGCCATTTGGCCTTTGTCATTTTCATCGAGCCATTCTCATCATCAAAACTTTCAATATCTTCATTCAGGACCTCCTCAATCATCTTCTTGATTAGGGGTTCCACCGTTTCCGTACCCCAAGATTCTGGGGCTTCTAGCATTAACATTTTAGCATGTGTGTCTTTTCCCCAAGAAAAAGCAGCATCACAGTGAGGTTTCTTCCCTTGACTCTGTAGGGACATAATAGCATTACAAGTTCCCCTTACCGACTTCACCCCCTTATGAAATGGGGGTTCATCCACCTGCTGCTCAATTGGTTCCAGGTATCGGTAACATTGTTCATTAGTAGGACCCCCATCCATTAATAGCAGGTGTTTGCAAGACTGCTCAGCTGCACGTAATGCCTTACCATAGCATTCCCTAGAATCCAATTGGCATCCCTGTATACACCCAATTCTACCTGGAGTGGGGAATTTCATAGACAAATGATAGATTGAGGTTACCACCCGCATTTCTTTAAGTAATGGTCTTCCCAATATCCCATTGTAGGAGATGCCTTCGTTTATCACCATGAACTCGACTATCTGTGTGGCAGACCGGGGTTCCTCCCCTAGAGTAATAGGAAGCTTCACCCGTCCAACAATCTGCACGGGGTTCCCAGTGAAACCGTATAACTCATTATAAGAAGGAGCCATTTCCCTATCTAGCAGCCCCATTTTCTGGTAAGTGCTATATGCAAGAATATTCACGGAGCTTCCGTTATCCACCAACACTCGGTACACCTTCAGGCCTCCAATCGCAACCTTAACCACTAGTTCATCATTGTGGGGATGATGAACGTGCCTAGCATCCTCTTCAGTGAACGTTATATCAGCGGCTTCCCCCTTAAAGAGCTTGGGGGGTCTTTCGGTCAAGTGGTATACATTTGTGAGGGGTGCACCTCTGGCTTCCCTGGTGTAGTTTTTCCTGGCATTCATGCTCGTACCCCCAATATAGGGTCCGCCTATGATAGTACGTATACTATTAGCCCTCGTAGTGCGCTCTGGGTTCACCCTTTCAGTGTCCTTACTTGCTTTATCATCTTTATACCTCTTTGCTTCCTGGGCCACAAATTCCGTAAGGTATCCCCTTCTGATCAAGTCTTCAATGTGATCTTTTAAGTGACGGCAATCCGCCGTCCCATGCCCATTAGAATCATGAAAGGCACAGTATGGGCCCATATCCTTTCTTCCTGGGGTCCGTTCTTTATAGGCTTTCTGAACATTCCAGCCTTACTTCCTACCTCAAGTATATGTTCAACAGAAGCAGCGAGTGGGGTGTACTCCGCATATTTGGCAGTACCTCGGGAGTAACTTTTAGTTGGGTACTTGTAGCTTACTGTTCTCCCTGTACCAGTTGCATTCACGGTCAACGGTGTCGTCTTTTCATTGTGATGGGTTGCCTTAGCAGAGGAACTTCCACTGTAGAGGGTTCGCTTATTGTACCCCCTATCTTTGGGACTGTAAGATCTATTTCTCTTGCTCCTATTCCAACTGCTAGAACTACGATCCTTCTTCAGTTTTGCCATTGATTCCTCCACCACTTTGTGGGTTTCCGCTCTAGCATAAAAATCTGCTAAAGTTTTGGGCTCTTGGCCTTGCAGCTCCTTCCAGAAGTCAGTCCCTGGGCGTACACCCGCAATCAAGAAGTTTTTGTATGTCTCATCAGTGGCTTTCCTTACTTTTGGGACTTCCACATTGAAGCGTTTGAAATACTCAGTGAGGGTTTCATTTTCATCTTGCTTGATGTTTGCAAGGGTATTGGCCGGGGGTGCGAATGCAACCGAAGCCCGAAACTGAGTTACAAATAATTCACTCATCTGCCGCCAAGATCGTATTGAGTTTGGACGTATCCTTTTGAACCACTGATGGGCACTGTCTCGTAGTGTGGCAGCCAATAAACGACATTTCGTCGGATCCTTGACCTGGTAGACCTCCATTTCAGTGTTGAACCGGCTAAGATACTCAACGGGGTCAGTGGTTCCACTGAACTTTAAGTCTCCTACCCCCCGGTACTTTGCCGGGAGTGGTGAATCCCTCACCTTCTTCGTGAAGGGTGAAGCCACCGTTAGGCCCTCCATTGACTGTTTTTCCGCCCTTAATTTCTTGAGTGCCTCGCGTAGATCTCTGACCTTATAATGCTCATTTTCACCATCGATAAATTGGCTTCCATCCTCATCAGTCTCATTAGTGGAACCCTTACCAGGTTTGGGGTTGTGCTGGGAGCTGCTGCTTCTCTCATCTTCAACCGTCTTGGTACTTTTGCCAGATTTGGAGCCAGACTTCTCCCTCCTGTGGGTTTTGAGACCCCTTCGACTGAGACCTCCCATCTTGGGTCTTCCTTGTTTGCCGATCCTTTTTCCTATCCAGTTTGTGGCGTAGGTCCTTGCTTTCCAACCTATTGCCCAGCCTGTCAAAGACACTCAGGCTGCGTGTGGGTGAACCCTGTGACTCCTGGACCTCTTCCTCATTATCCTCCCAATCCGGATTTGTCTGGTCAGTCTCCACATCAGAAAAGTCTTTTTTCGAGACCTCCTTCTCAGGCTCCTCAGTATCACTATCAAAATCCAAATGAATCGGGGTAACCACCTTCTTTTTCACTTTGTGGTCCGTGGAACTATGCTTTTGTTTCCATTTCTTCAACTTCTCGAACTTCTTTTCCAGAGAGTTTATTTTCTTTCCCATCTTCTTAATCTTCTCCTGGAGTTTTTGATTCGTGGCTCCATCGTTATGTTCACTTTCATAATCATTCCGTTCATCCTCCGGCGTATGTATGTCACCGGAATCCTGAGACATCTCCTCCCTCTAGAGATTAAACCAAAGTCCCCTCCTTCTAGCGCCAAAAATGTTGTGAGGGAAATTTGGTACAACACTTCTTGGAGGTAGTTGCGGGAAGAACGGAGAATCGCGTAGAAATCGGCGTGAAGACAGGTTCGTACGCCGACTGCCAGGGTTCAACTGCCTTGAACCGAGGGGGAATTGTGGCTGTTTTTGGACTGAATTTGCAAGGTCTCCGGGCAATTATGACTGAGTAAATCCTACTCAATCGAAGAAGATGCCCAGAACTGTGTTAGAGGTGTGTATAATTGTGTCTAACTCTTGCAAATGGCCTACATACCCTCATATTTATAAGGGATCAAGTCCAATGTAGTTCTTGATGATTGAGCCACGATTTGATAAGCTTTATCCTCCTTAACTGAACTGATTTCATGAATTATCCCAGCTGATTTGATTATCCAGTGGTTACTTCTTTATAAATCCATAATTATCTCCATAAATATATGATTATCCATCATATATCTCCATAAATATATGATTATCTGTGTTAGCAGATGTTGTTTACCTGCTCCTGATGTCCAGGACTTATCCCTAAGTCAGTTAGGGCGTCCTTTATCCATCCTCCTATAATTTAGGAAGCTGCAGAGCGGCCTTCTGGATATCGTCAGGGTACGTGCACGTACCCCTGCCTAGAGGCCTACCACCTGAATGAACCCCTGTCAAGCCTTCGCACAGTAGTACCCCCAACTGAGGTCCAAACACCTGAACCCCTTCATGGACGAACCCCGATCCAGATAACACCATCCTCATTTCTCTAAGGTATATTGGGCCACCATATCCATACCCAGCCCAGCCTATCCTTCAATATCCATTCAATCCGGATATGTACTCTTAATGGGCCTTAAATCAAGCCCAAGGCGGATTTTGGGCACAACACAAACATAATATTATGTTACAATACTGAAAAGTCATTAAATAATAATTTAGTTATTGAGAATCGATCTTGTTATCTTGATATTCTTGAGGGTATTGTTATAGTATATTTATTTTATTAATTAAATTTACATTCAATTATATCCTACTAAAAGTAGGCATCGGTTACTCTTAGCACTACTAGAAAAACTGCCTTAGACATCGCTTATTAGGTGATGTCTTTTGAAAATGCAAGCGATGTCTTTGCATGCGATGTTAAAAGTAGGGGCCTTAGACATCGCTTTTTAGCCGATGTCTATAAGCCATTAAGACATCATTTCCTTAGACAATCTGATGTACTTTCCTTCAATTTATATCTTGACTATGATTTTAGTTCTGCTATAATATGACATCTATATCACTTTGAACATATCATATATACAATAAAATGAGACATTAACATCGAGTACTTCTTCAAACTGATGTGCATCTTAACATTTTACATCAGTCGCGTAATAGAAGCGATGTGGTATATATATTTTAACATCGGTTTCTATTAGCTTATGATGTCTATTAGCTACTTTAACATCGATTCCATTATCTAGCGATGTCTATTATATACTTAACATCAGTTCTTTATTAGGTGATCGATATGTTTGTTTGCTTTTGACATCAGTCCATTAATTTTTGTCTAAAAACGTTTTCTTTGTTTATATTTTTACATTAGTTCTTTTGTTTGTAAAGTGATGTTAGTTTTGTTTTTGTAATTCATGAATCCCCTGTTTTAATGAAATGCCCAAAAACTAAAATTCATGCATCCAAAAACTAAATTACCATACAAAAACTAATGAACCAAACCAATGTCGCAAAACCAAACATTCATTAATTTACCAAGCATTCCAACTACATTATCCACCAAACAAACTACATAAATCAAAACCAAAGGTTCCAACTACGTACATCATCCACCAATTACATACTCCAAACAAACTACATAAATCAAAACCAACTACTACCATATTTCCCCATCATAGTTTACCAAAATTCGCATCAACATCAACCACAAGTCTTACTACTTAAGTCAAATTAAAGCAAAAGAAAAGAGCACATGATCTGGCCAGGCATTTTTTACAAGAAGTAGTGCTCGATATGGCTAAGAGCCTCACATCGAACCTCATCAAGGTCATCCCTGGAATAAGTCACCTTTCGATTCTTGGCAGCCCACTGAAAATTGTAAAACATGAAAATAATTACATTGAATCCTAGGATAATTCATATATATACCAGTTATATATACATTGAAGCAAAGAAAAATACCGTTTTAATAAACGTCATTTCACTATCCATGACAATTTCTTTCATGTAGCGCATAACTACATAGCCACATTCAATCCCACCAGGTTGTTTAGGACATCCCTATTTAACAAAAAAACTCATATCAATAAGTAAATTAATGCCCTGGTTCTAATGAGCAGTAGCGGAAAGTCTTAGGCACCAACCAGAATTACTAAATTGTAGGAAAAGAAAAAAGAAAACTTATGGGAAGATATCTGATAGTCGGGGCTTTATTTCCCCTTCCAGCCTGAATATTGAAAGCAATCACCACCCTGTCACAATTGGTAGTGTCAATAATGCAAATTGATCGACATTTCAATAGTGAAAATAATCGATAAAAAATAAATGTTAATACCTTGATATTGCTTTTTCCAACTGGGCATAACTACTTGTACGAGGCAGAGGATTGAGTATGAAAATCTCGTCAGCCCATATCACAACCAATATACAATGAAAACTTTTTTTAATGAAAAACACAATTACTATAAAAATCATAAAAATCATTATTTTGAGGCATATAAATAAATAAAGCGACTTATAATAAATGTGGAAACACTTAATGTACTTACTTGCTATTATGCGGCATTAGAAAAAGACGATCAGGATTACCCTCTTTCAAGCAATTAATCAAATTAGCTTCAAAATCACTGTTTAGGCTAAATGTGGCTCCAGGATCAAAAAAAGCAAACTGCTCCAAATTGCCATTTTTACTAAGCACAGAATGCAAGTACTTGCATTGCAAATCAAATGAAAATCTAGTAAACAAGAATACATAAGATCGATAAAACAAGAGTCATGACAAGACAAGAATTAAAAAAATAAAAAACTCACGCAATGTATGCAGATATTGCTCCTTGGCCAATCATTTTAAACTCGAGCAAATCGATTATGTTTTCATGCAATATGAATATTGTTTTCACAGTACCAAACACCTCAGCATCACATGGAATTTGAATAGTAGTGTTCACGAATGTTGTTGCATGTTTATACAACAACCAAAAGTGGCTCGGAACATTTTTATTAATCTCCATGTTCTTGAACAGGGACTGTAATTTCTGCAAGTCATTTATAGGATCCTTTCCTTTCCTTTTACTTTTCTGCAAATATTTCCAAATATATTTAAAATATAACATAACTCACATAAGATGTAAAAAGAACTAAGAATGTAATAAGGACTACAACATATATGTAAAATACATACCGCGGTAAATGGGGCATCTGGGAATATGATCAAGTCACGGGGCCATGAGACGTAGGATCCAACAGCTTGGTTGACTGTCTCAATTTCACCCACTGCCGGAATAGGAATCTTGGCTTCTCCTTGAATTGGCCCATCCACTGACACACGAGCACAACTAGACTGCATCACTACTCCATGTATAGATTTATTCATGTCATCATCAACAAACAACATGCCAAATGCCACCTTGTTTTCTATGGTGCCTACTGCCAACTCACATTTTCTCGGACCCTACTCACATTTATATTAAACAAATAATTATGTATTAAAAAACTATTCACTAAGTGGAATAAAGAAATAATAGCTGAATTAAAGAAATAAACTAGTTATTTTACCTTGTTCTCTGGTGGAAAAGGTTTAATAGGAACCACTTCATCACCAACCATAAGTGGTTCCAGGTGTTTAGCAACCCCTACCTTAGCAGCTTCATGCACATCTTTTGCTTCACAATTACTTGATTTATCAGAAACCGGAGGAGGAGATGGAATATTCGCTTTATCAAGCAAAGACATGAGTTCTGCCATCTTCTGCCTTGTCTTCTCCATTTCCAAGGCCATCTCCTGCTTGGCTTTCTCCAACTCTGCGTCCCTCTCCCGATCACGGGCCAATAACTCAGCTTTTGTTATTCTACTTCTTTTCCCGTTTGGTAAGTTGAAGAAAATTGATGGGCTCACAAAGCCGCCTACTCCTCGAACCCTTCCTAAATGTTCGGGAGTTTGCAAGGCCGTAGTCAACACATCGTCACTTCCAGAAGGAATGAATTCCCCCTTACTTTGCTGCTCCAGTAAGGTTTCCTGTCACGAAAATATTAACGTTAGAATCAGAATTGAATGAGCAATGTGTGTGTATTATTTGCTTGTTAAATACTCACAATTCTTTCAAATTTTTCGGCAAGCTCTGGATCAACCTCCTCATCATTTTTTCCCTTACGAGCCTTGTGCCACATAACAGCCCGATCAGGTTCTTCATCGGCAGCCAAGTTTCCTTTCTTTTGCTGATTAAAATCAAGAACTTTCAAAATTACTGAGATAGGTAGAATGAAACTATTTAAGTTCAATGCTTAATTGGTATAACTTACTTCTTCTTCCAGTAATCCAATATAACCCTTTCTAGACGTGCGGTGAGGATATTTTCGATTCCCCACTCTCTCGCTTTGCTTTTCGCTAAGTGACTGCAACAAACATTATAAATAATATTTCCAATTATTATCAATTAATATTTCCAATTAATTCCCAAATATTATCCTAATTAATATTTCCAATTAATCCCCAAATATGTGTACTAATCATAATATTTCTCCAAATATTATCCCAATTAATCTACAAGTTTTACGAGTATACCTTCCACGTTGAGGTAGTCCTCTCAGCAACAAATTTCATCCAAGCCTCTTTACCGATAAAAGCATATTGCTTTGGAGGCTTTCGTAATTTCTTCTTTTGTCCGAGATACGGCTGCACATGCTTCTTGTTTAAAGTCGCTTTAAAGTTTCTCCACTTTGCTCCTGCAGACCTGAGCAGCCCCTTCTGAAGTTTCTTGTTCATTTTGAATGTCTCCTGAAACCAATAATATACTCTAAATGAGTACAAGAAAATGTAAACTTAACAAAATGCAGAGAAATGCAATAACTATGCAGAGAAAATAACTGGAAAATACCAATAGATCAAGCCATAATTTCTCTTTCAATTCAACAGGTACACTTGTCCAGTTCGGATAATTAATCGGAATCATCGTCCTAGCTAACATTCCAGTGTAGGACTGTAATATACACCTCGTTGTCCCGATAGGAACTCCATGTGCATTGCATCTAATCTTTGCTCTCTTGCCCTGCGCCTTCTTCACCACCACTTTGTACATAGCGGAAACACCTCGTGCAGCTCCAACCCTTTTTTTGGTAGATTCAGATGTAGTAACTATTGCTTGTGTTTCTTCCACAGAATCCTAATTTTCATCTTGTGGTTCTGTTGCCTTATCTGATACTTTATCTAATGCCTCGTCTACCTTCTTGGGATTTTCTTTCAATTGTTTTTTGGATTTTTTCTTTTTAGGTGCCATTTATCTTCTTCAATCTGAAAACCTGGCACCTTTTTAAAACAAATAATATATGAATATTGAAATGTTTCATATTATTTAGTTATCCAGACGTTGTTACAGGTTTGTTTTTATATAACTGCTGTCAGTCGTGAGACTTTTTTAATAAATTATAATCATAATGTAAACTTGGATCTTTCAGCCTTTGGGATTGAGTTGTGTAATAGTAGTGTTAATGACATACATTAGTTGTGTAATAGTGTAATAGTTCAATTATGCTACTACATGTCGTAGTGTTTTAGCAAAACGAGGTAATAACTGAGTAAACTTTTTGGTGATTTCAGGTCAGTGATGATACCTTATGGATTATGGAAGGTTTCAACTAATTTAAGAATTCTGCCGATAAGCTTTGGTTTGATATTAAGTCGGTGGTTACTATTAGTTGTTAATCGAGACTTCTGATAATAATGATTGACTTGTGTAATGTTTTTTCATATGCATATTTGATGTTACATTTGGTCGTTTACATGTCATGCCTCTGCGGTTTCTACTAGTTAACTAAATTTGTATTCAGTGCCTTGGATGCGTGATATTTTTGATGTGATCCTTGGATTCTAAATTAGGAGTTTAGGACTATGTGTAATATGGATATTAGAATAAATATCAATACCGTCTAAATTAAAAGAGCGAAAGCACCACTAAAATATAACTGGCAGTTCGGTGAAGTGAATTACAGAGTTGCTCCCTTGCTTCAACATTTGACTTGCTTGTAATTCCCTCACTTAGTTGTTACATCAATTTATATCAATCGCGTTTCCCTAATGATTTTCATATGGGATATGTGAAATTTGTTAGACACACCTAGGTAGAAAAAAATGGCAATAACGAGGTGGTACAAGGGAGTTAGTATTTTTTTTAGAATATTTATTATTTTGAACTCCTTGACCCTGCTTCATCATACAAATGCTAGGACCATCATTTGACATTGGTCTTCGGAAGCTGTTATGATGCGACATATTTTTTGCTAATTTATCATGATGAAATGATTGTAGTACTTTGATTTACTCGTGCAAGCTAGTACTATTTTATTTTGTTGCAGTGTTCCTTTTACTGCATTTGTATTATACTTGCAACTATGTGTGTCAAGACTCCATAAATCTTGATTTCCAGAAACTTGTGATGTATATTTAAATTCTAAGCTACAGAGAAATATTAATTATTGGCCTCTGGTGGGGGTTGTGATATTAATTCTTCAGGGCACTTTCTGTTTGCAGCTTATAATTCTTACACTTATTTGCCGAAGTGTCCTGATGCACTTGATCACCAAAGAGAAGGTTTGTGAAATATGTTTTCTCTGTTAGTTTTGTGAAGTATATTTTCTCTGTTGAAAAACCTGTGAACTAGAATCTGATTTAGTTATCTAGAACATGGGACATCGGTTACTAAGCCTCTTTAGCCTAGCACTTCGATCTGGTAGGGCTTGTACTAGCCATTCTCTCACTTTCACTGTTTGAGCACTCAATGTCAGGCTTGTGCAAAAATTAGATATCTTTGGTATGAATAGTTTAGCATTATCTTCACCATATGTATGCTATGTTAATTAGCATTATCTTCACCCTGCAGGTACCTGATTACACTACAAGGAATTTCGATTCAGACAACGGATTTTATCCGTAGTCTGATACTGACAATCCCCGTTGTCTATCGGAGTGTCGTCTGTTACACGCCTCAGACAACGGTTCGAAATGTTGTGTGTTAGAGCGAGGGACAACGACTTCATCTCTAAACGTGTTGTCTGATAGCCAGAAACAACAACAGTCGATTTAGAAACTGTTGTTGTTTGTAATTCTATACAATAGTTTTAATTTAATATACACTTGTCTGAAAGTAAATCACACAATAGTTTTAATTTAATGCCCACATGTCTGAAGGGAAATCACACAATAGTTTTATTTCAATACACTTGTCTAAAAGTGAATCACACAACATCATTATTGAATTGTTCCATTGTTGTTTAGGATGTTCCACAATGGTTTTAATTGAATGCACACTTGTCTGAAAGGAAATCATACAATAGTTTTAATTGAATTCACAAATGTCTGAAAGGAAAGCACACAACATTATTATAGAATTTTTCCATTGTTGTTTTAGGATGCTACACAATAGTTTTAATCCAATACAGTCTTGTCTGAAAGGAAAACACACAACATTCTTGTATAATTAATCCATTGTTGTTTGGGACTCTACACAATGGTTTCTTTAATTTAAACCGTTGTAAGAAATACAGAGCACAATGGTTTACGTTTAACAAGCATTGTTTGTTTGGATGATAAACAACATTATAATATGATTTTGTTAAGACATGACATTGTCTGATATGGTGTTTTAACAAGTAAAACATTAAAGATGCCCTCGTTGGCTAATCACATTTTAGACAATGGTTTATTAACGCAAACAATAAACAATTCAATCGACAAGCAAAAAATGAACAAACCAACCAATATTTGACCATTACCACCAGGTTAATATTTCACCATTACAACAAGGTTCAAAACAAAATTCACCAAATAAACCAACTAATATTCATAAAAACATCCACAAACATTGGCCACCATTTCTAACATGACCACCAGGTTCAAAACAAAATTCACCAAATAAACCAACTAATATTCATAAAAACATCCACAAACATTGGCTTATATTTTCTGAGCAAGCAGCCAAGCACCTAAGTAGCGTGGTGCTTCATGAAGAACTTTGCCCAATCAGTCTTGATTTCAGCGATATCACTGGTGCTATAAGCCAGGTTGCCCCTCCGTGCCCACTGGAAAAAGAAACAACGCTAGTGTAAGTTTTCCGATGAATGTCACATTACAATACAGAAAACAAAAACCAAATGAACCAGGAAATTGCAATTTGGACCTTATTCGCAAAATTTAATTCCTTATCTTCACATATTTCTTTCATAAAGCGCATCACAAACAAACCACAGTCTGTGGCCCCATGCTGGATAGGAACACCCTGAAAAATATTTTGAAAAAAATATTACATGTCTACACTTAGAGAAAACAGATAAATTATTAAATACATTAATGAAAATTATTATACCGCCATATTCTCCCATGGAATTCTCTTCTTGGAAATCTTTTTCGCTTTATCCTTGTAGAGTTTGATGCCACTACAACAAAACAATATAAATCAAGTCAGACATTTTTTCTTATCAATTGTTAAACCGATTCAAAATCAAAATAAATTTCTGGTGATACTAACTTGTCAACCACTTCTAACCATTCCTCACTACCAAGTCGGCGCTTCAACGGGTCCATGTGGTAAACTACCTGAGCTTCTGGATTCACAACAGTCAACGCCCAATGGTTCCTAGAAAATCATGCATTAACACGTCATAAATATACTATAAATTAGTTTCCAAGGGTATAATTGGCAGAAGTGAATTATAATTAGCACTTATAAACACATAAATTATATCTCCAATGTAATTTCATGTTACACTTACATCCAAAAGAAAGATAATAAAAATTATAGGCTTTTGATGATGTAGAGGAAGAACATATAAAAAATAAAGTACTCACACATGGTTATAAGGCAACAAAAAAATTTGGCCTGGCTTAGCATTTCTGAATCTGATAGAAAGCGCACGAGACCTCTGTGCTGAATTACCACAACCGATGGAGCCTAATGTGCCTGGATCAACGAACGCTACCATGTCGTTCATCTTGTGCTTTTTCAAATATTTCTCTAATAAACTGTATACAAAAATAAACACTCATCAACACAAATTCTTAATTTCATTCAAGAAACTATTGATAAAGTTACAGAACTTTAGAAGTTGGACACTTACTGAATATAAATGCAAATAGTGGAGCCTGATATTTCACCTCCAAAGCACAAAGCATGCACATCTGATAAAAACAGAACCTGTTTTGGGGTTGATCCAAAAGCTTCTTCGCTTAGCTTAAAAGAGTATGAAACACCATCCCTCAACGATTCAATTGCCCAGACCCACAAACGCTTCAAGCTAGGGGGGTAATCTGCACCCATGTTAACCGCATACTCTACATTTGGATTAGATAAACAATCGGTAACCAACTTGACCTTGTTCTTCTTTGCAGGAATTTTCTTGGCCTCCTGAAAAGGAAAAATTTAAGAAAAAGGCAAAGAAAGATCTAAAATACAATATCTAAGGGATTAAACAGAATTTAACCTTCGGAGTGGTAGTGGGATTCACTTTGACACTGCTTGTATTCACTTCCAGTATTAGATCTCTTGGCCATGCAATATATGTTCCAAGAGCTTGTTCCACAGTCACGATTTCATCACCGATTGGGAAAGGAATCTCAATGGCTCCTTGGATTACACGAGTAATTGAAACTCGCGCATTCTCTTTCGATAGTGGTTTTCCATGAAGAACATCACTAACTGTATCAATTGTTGCATAAGCAACAACATTTGTCCGGGACCCTATTGCCAATCCCCACTCCAAACAACCACCAACTGGTAATACCGGAGTTGTTATCACTTGATCAGCTTCCGCTTGCACTTGATCAGCTTCCTTACACACATTCTCCACCTCAGTTTTCGTCTCATCTTGTTTCTCTTCTTCCAACAAATCTTTATCATCCAGATCCAGTTTCTTCTTTACACCTTTTAGCAAATCCAACTCCTCATTAGAAAGTCCATCCTTGGAACAACTTGCTTGCTGTGAACCCAAATTTGGACTAGAATCTGTCCCTGTTTTCTTTACACAAAAAGTTGCTTTCAACTTCTCTATCTCTTGAGTCCAATAAGCATCTCGCTCATTAATAATCCGAGAAGTCTCTTCTGACATAAACTGTTGAATACCCTCTTGGATCTTATCGTTGATTGTCTTGGCCTTCTTCTTCCTCGGAAGATCAAAGTAAACGGATGGTTTAACACGAGTCCCCTGGCCGCGTACTCGTCCTGGGTGTTCAGGTTTACCGAGCACCATGGTCAAAACATCATCAGTGCCTTCCACTGTTACTTCTCCATTAGCAACTCTCTGTTTCATCGTCACCTAAATTACCATCAAAAAAAGGAAGTAGTTCAACAGTAACTCAGATTTTCTTGGTCAAGAATTTTAATTATAACACAAATGAATAACTTACAATATTCGAAGCAATAATTTTTAGTTCTGGCGCAAGTTCCCCATCTTTATCCTTCCGTGCCTCCAACCATGTAGTTGATCGATCCATCTCCAAATCAGGTTCCTCTTTAGACTCCGACAGTAAAGATTTACTAATAGCATCAGCAATCAGCTCTTCTTCAAGGTTAGCATAGCCCTTGCGAGATATTCGGTGAGGATATTCATTTTCCAGCCTTCTCCTTTTCTGTTCGGCATGGATTTCCTTTATAAAAAAAACACCAAAAGCTTAGCAACAAAGATGAATTTTTACTATCTGAAAATTTTGTAAACAACCAAGGTGAAAAACTCACAAGGAATTCAGGTGTTAAACGGGAAGCAACGAACATGTCCCAGTGCGCCTTCTGGATAAATGAGTAGTCAGCTGGAGGAGACTCTAGCAAATTAAGTTGTTCACGATGTGGAAGCACATATTTGTTTGTTAGTTTGGACTTAAACTCCCTCCACTTCTGGTTCGCTGATTGCAACACCATCTTTCTAGCTGATGCTGGAACATCAAATGCCATCTACATACATAAAAAGTATTAACTTAGGTTGTAGGAAGCATATGTGTATTAACTTAGTAGGTAGTCATTATTAATACAAATAAAAAGTATTAGTTACCTGCACACAATCCCAAATCTTAGTTTTCCTTTCTTTTGGAACTTTTTTCCATGTATCATACCAGATTAGGGTTTTAGTTCTTGCAAGAACCCCAATATATGATTGCATCTCCGCTGCTGCTTCACCATACGCTTCACCCTTTGCATTGAAATCCACTGGCAGCTTTTGGCCCAAAATCTTACGTCTAACAATCCTCTGCATTGTAACAGCTCCGCGTCTTAAAAGCTTAAGTCCATCTTTTGGCAGCGGTTCATCCACTTGTTTCCTCTTTTTTGACAATTTCTTTTTTAGGTTGGTAGAAATAGCCTTCCTCTTTACAGATTGAGGGGAAGAATTTTCAGAATGTGGTTTGGCCTCTGACAGGGTCTTTATAGCATCCCTCTTTACAGGTTGAGGGCAAGAATTTGCATAGTGTGCTTTGGTCTTTTTTAAAGCCTTCATAATGTGCAAGGTTGTGGATTCAGAATTTGGCTTTCTTGAATACTTCTTAGGTTTTCTGCACAACACGAAGATTAGATTAGGTAACCAGTTCTTCATACTACCCAAATCAGAAGATTTAAACATAGTACACAAAAATATATAAAAAAAATCACATGCACATATATAAAACATATATGTGAATCAGAATTACTAAATATATGTGAATTAGATATACTAAATATATATGTGAATCGGAATTTTCAAACATAGTACACAAAAATATATAAAAAAATCACATGCACATATATACTCAATCACATATAAATCAAAATAGAGATTATTACCGATTTATACTCAATCACATATAGATTTTGATTTATACTCAATCACATCTAAAAAAATATATAAAAAAATCACATGCACATATAGAAACCAAATCTCTATAGATCTATACTCAATCACATACAGATTACCAATGAAATATAGATTGGAACTCATATAAATTTATACAAATCACATATAAATCACAATAGAGATTATTACCGATTTATACTCAATCACATATAGATTGTGATTTATACTCAATCACATCTAAAAAAATATATAAAAAAATCACATGCACATATAGAAACCAAATCTCTATAGATCTATACTCAATCACATACAGATTACCAATGAAATATAGATTGGAACTCATATAAATTTATACAAATCACATATAAATCACAACAAAGATTATTACCGATTTATACTCAATCACATATAAATCACATAGAGATTTATACAAGCACATATAGATTGAGCAATATAGATTGAGCACATATAGATTGAGTAAAAATTGAGAGCAATATAGATTGAGTAATACCTCATGAGAGTATCGCAGTTATGGAGAGAGAATTTAGGGCGAGAGAAAAGGGGGGAAATGAGATAGAGTGAGAGAGTGAAGAGGGGGGAAATGATATGGGGCGAGAGAGTTGTATAATTTAGGGGGGAAATGAGATTAGAGTGAGAGAGTGAAAAGGGGGAAATGATATTGACTGAAAAGGACGGCGAGAGAGTTGTATAATTTAGGGTTGGACCAATTTGACCAGGCCATGCACATGGATCATCAACGGCCCAATGATATGTTGTGTTCTAAGACGTACCGGCCCACATATCTAAAATCAAAATCAAAACCTAGAAAATGAATCAATTTGAATTGAATATATATAAATAAAAGTTAAAATTAAATAAATCCCAACACATACATATTCCCCGCATATATTTACTAAAACACTAGGGTTTGATTGGGGGTGTAAAAATGGCGGTGGAGATCTTGTAGGTCACTAGTATATTGACGGGTTTCGGTAACTAGTGTTTTGTCCCGAATTTGTGTTCTATTTTTTAAAAAGGTATTTCTTGGCGATTCAAGTGTACGAATGTCGATACATATCTAATATATTGATATTCCCAAAGTTTCAAAAAAAAAAATGGTCGGAGATCTAAGTACATCACAACTATTCTGGTTTATACTAGTAACTAGCGCTTTGTCACGGATTTTTGTTTCTATTTTTTAAAAAACATTTCTCGACAATCCAACCGTACGGATGTCAATATATATCTAATATATTGATATTCCTAAATTTTCAAAAAAAATAACAATAATTTGGTCGAAGATCTAAGTAGATCACTACTATTCTAATTTGTACTAGTAACTAGCGCTTTGTCATGGATTTTTGTTTCTATTTTTTTACAAACATTTCTCGACAATCCAATCGTACGGATGTCAATATATATATAATATATTGATATTCCCAAATTTTCAAAAAAAAAAAACAATAATTTGGTCGGAGATCTAAGTAGATCACTACTATTCTGATTTGTACTAGTAACTAGCGCTTTGCCATGGATTTCTGGTTCTATTTTTATAAAAACATTTCTCGGCAATCCAACCGTACGGATATCAATATATATATCTAATATATTGATATTCAAAAATGTTCACAAAAAAATAAATTAATTTGGTCAGTAAAATTTAATAGTTATTAAATTAATTGGTTTTTCCACCGAAGTTGATTTTTATAAAATACCGTTGTCTCAAGTGATGTCAGATAACGGTTTTGGACAAATAAACGTTGTCTGATAACGGACAACAAATTTTAAAGAAATACCGTTGTAATATTAAACTTGCGACAACGGTTTCTCATATAATATCGTTGTCTGACACTTTTTTTTTGTTTTTTGAAACCGTTGTCTCACACTAGGTTTTTTTTTTGAACAATTATATTTTAGACTTTGATTATTAATAAAATTCATAAAATCGAGGTAATCACATAAAATATTCATATCTTTATTATTAAAAAAAAACAATTATATTTTGAAATATTACATAAAATTATTTCTATACCTATTATTCATATCTTTGTCTGAACATTGAATACTTTTTAGACACATGCCGCTCGTACCAAGCCGCCGCTCGAACATATACACGTAACCACAGTCGAACACATACACATATACACAGTCCAAATCGAGGTTAAAGAGGTCCAAATCGAGGTTAACTCAATCCAAATCGAGGTCCAAATCGAGGTTAAAGAGGTCCAAATCGAGGTTAACTCAGTCCAAATCGAGCTCACCAAACCTAAGACATTCGATTTCAAGAACAGGTAATTAAGTTTTTTCCTCTAATTTCTATAAGCAAGTCCTGCAATAAGTAATAACTGATATATATTAATTGTTAGTTCAAATCGACAAAATGTGATTTATGTGTTTGAAGCTTGTGTTGTTGGTAGATCTTTGATTTCGAAAGAAATGGAGTTTGAACCATGTGAATGATTTGCAATGGCTAATTGAATGTTGGTTTGAATACTTGAGTTTGAATACTTGTTTCTTATAAGACCTCATCCAACGAATTGGATTGTAGATTGTAATCTTGGATTGTAGATGAGCTATCTTGTTTGTTGATAGTGAATTGAATTTGATAATGATATATAATAATTGTGCTTTAGGATCCAAGTTCTGTTAGTTTAGTTTTTTGACCCTTACTGTGTGTTCATATTTGAATGTATAAAATTTAACTGATTAGACTTGAGGGATGTTGCTGACCATATGCCATTTAGAAATTAGATTATATATTTGTAGAAACGTACGAGTAGTACTGCATCTTACTTGATTTCTTCTATCCTGATTACAGAAACCATTTTACTTGTCATTGACTTGACCAACTATAAGAAGTTGCTTTGTAGAAGTGGCATATAGAGGATACCAAAATATTGAACATTATATATGATTATGGATCTGCATTTAGCCGTATATTGACAGATCATCTGCATATTGTTGTTGAAGAATAGTTTGACATACATTCACGAGTCATCTAGAAATTTTTTAAAATGTCACAAGGCTTTTGCTCTTCTGGATTAGCTAGTGCAGGATGTACTGTGCTTCTGCTTTGCATTGCCTGCATTTTACATAGGAAACAAACACATAAGTACGATTGTATATGACTGATACATATTAGCTGTAATAAAATTATATAAGGGTACTTGTTTGTTCCAGTAAAGCTCAGCTTCCCCCAAGCACAAAAGCTTGCTAGGAACTACCAAGTACTGACAACATGATATTTCACCCTTGTAGTGATAAAGGTAAAAATTTCTTCTGGTTCTTAAATCTTATAAGGATTTATGTTTCGTTGGATCAGGTTCCTCAATGGACAGGTCTTGGATGAGCGCTGACAGAAGAACAAAAGAATATCAAAGAGGAGTCGAAGAATTGTTGATGTATGCATTTGAGCACGGGGGTGATGAAAACAAAATCAGTTGTCCATGTGTAAAATGCGCACACAGTAAATCATGGACTGCTCGAATGGTGAGGGACCATCTGTTCCTCAATGGTATTGACGAGACCTACACATGTTGGATTTGGCATGGAGAGAATGTTACAGAATCCGGCAGTTCACAGTCCGTGGATCAAATCCCCATAAAAACAGAGAATTCTTATGGTGAGGATGATGTTTCCCTAGACTCAGATTTATTTAAACATGTCCGATGTGAAACTGAACCCCTTTATCCGGGATGTGAAGAACATACTAAAATGGATGCTTTAGTAAAGTTATATAACTTGAAAGCAAAACATGAAATGTCTGATTGTTGTTTTTCTGAAATTCTACAATTTTTTGGGAGTATGCTTCCGGAAGGCAACACTATTCCTTCTTCTTTCAGTGAAGCCAAGAAAACCTTGTGCGCTTTAGGAATGGAATATGAAAAAATACACGTGTGTCCGAATGATTGTCTCATATACCGTGGCGAGAGAGATGAAGATGAGACACATTGCCGCATTTGTCAGGCCTCTAGATGGAAGTTGAACAAAAAAGGAGATGAATTGGAAGGGGTTCCCGCCAAGGTTCTATGGTATTTTCCGTTAATACCACGTTTGAGGAATTTATTCAATTCGCCTCAAACAGCCAAGGACTTGACTTGGCATGACACAGAAAGAATAAAAGATGGTAAAATGAGACATCCGGCAGATTCACAAACATGGAAGGATGTCGACGCGAAGTGGCCTGAGTTTTCTTCAGATCCTAGAAACCTCCGGTTTGCTCTATCCTCCGATGGATTCAATCCTTTCCACGGTACAAGTATTGAATACTCATGTTGGCCAGTTTTAATGTCAATTTACAATCTTCCACCGTGGCTTTGTATGAAGAGGAAATATATTATGCTATGTTTGATTATATCTGGACCAACTCAACCTGGCAATGATATTGACGTGTTCCTTCAGCCACTTATAGAAGATCTACAAAAGTTGTGGCATGGGAAACAAGTGTATGATGCATATAAGCAGGAGTCCTTCTTGTTAAGAGGCATTTTATTTTGGACAATTAGCGATTATCCTGCCTATGGTAACTTGTCGGGCAACATTATCAAAGGGTATAACGGGTGTGCTATCTGTGTTGATAAAACAAATGCTACCAGGCCGGTTAATTACCGTAAGATAGTCGTCATGAGGCATTGTAGGTGGTTACCCCGCAATCATCCTTATCGAAAGAAATTAGATTTTGATAACACCAAGGAGAAGGAATCTGCCCCTGTTCCGTTAATTGGAGAGGAGGTGCTTCAAAGAGTACAACATCTCAAGGGCCATGTCTTTGGTAAGACACAACCTCAACCTCGATTCAAGAAAGGTGATGTCAGACCTGTTTGGAAGAAGATATCTATATTCTTTGAGCTCGAATATTGGAAGTTTTTACCAGTTAGGCATATTCTCGATGTGATGCACATCGAGAAAAATGTATGTGAAGCTTTACTTGGAACATTGCTTAATATACCAAAGAAGACAAAAGAACGGGAATCTGTCCGTCTTGACATGGCTGCAATGGGAATAAGAACAGAGCTAAGGCCTAAAACACCTGGAAAAAAAGAGAAGTTACCATTAGCATCTTGGAATTTAAGTCATGCTGAAAAAAAGAAGTTTGTTTATCCTTTCTTAGAATGAAGTTGCCTGATGGTTTTTGTTCTAACATTAAGAGTCTAGTATCGATGGAAACTCTTCGACTCACGGGAATGAAATCTCATGACTGCCATATGATTTTGCATCACTTGCTCCCAATTGCAATTCGGTCATCACTGCAAAAACAGGTCAGGAACACTGTTATTAGGTTTTGTCTCTTCTTCAAGGCAATTTGCAGTAAAGTTATTGAGGTCGATAAGTTGGAGAAATTGCAATCTCAGTTGGTGGAAACTTTATGCAACCTTGAAAAATACTTCCCACCTTCCTTGTTCGATGTAATGATTCATCTCTCGATTCATCTTGTGTGAGAAGTGAAGCTTTGCGGGCCAATTTTCCTTAGATGGATGTATCCTTTTGAGAGATATATGAAGACATTCAAGGGATATGTAAGGAACCGGGCTCGTGCAGAAGGTTGCATTGCTGAGGCCTATATTGCAGAAGAGGCCGTAGAATGTTTGGTGAATTTTGAAGAACGGACTGTTGGGGTACCGAAAAATGGTAGACATACGAAAGACGCAATATGCAGGCCATTATCTGGTGCAACGATTATAACCCCGAGCAACACTGATTTGCACGCAGCGCATTTGTGTCTTCTACAAAATACTACTGCTGTTAGGCCCTACTTTGAGTAAGTTACTTTATAATATTGTTTTCATTAAGTCATCATTTCTGAATTGTTTCCAAGTGTGATCAATTACCATCTCTTCGAGTTTTGAACATTTATGAAAATTGCTTAAATATTCATTATTTATAGTGTCTTTTAATTGCATTCAGTGAACATATGTCATTTTTGATGACAAAATATCCGGAACATGAAAATGATGAGGTGTGGCTAAAGAAAAAGCAAAATGAAATTTTCCCAAGATGGTTCCAAGAAAAGGTACTCACTCTTCTTATTTTCATTGCTGACTTTGTCGGTTCGTTTGCTATTTTTATAATTATGATGAGGGGGAGTGAGGATTTATGATCATGACTTTGTCGGTTCGTTTGCTATTTTTATAATTATGAAACATTAAGGTTCAATGGAGATGCTCTCCGTCTTTATCCTGCACCTCTTCTCGGTTAGCTGACCCCTGAGTGTCTGACCACTCCCAGCAACTAGTCTGTCATCCATACTTGACAAACCATATTCACTCTTGTTCTTGCTTCCACCCGTGTCTATGCTCCTCTGCTGTTTATTCTCCTGGCCGACCTGACTCCTGCTTTGTTGATATTATTGTTTCTCTTAAATTAATTTTAACAGTTTAAATTTACTAATAATCTATATAAATGCATCATTAAAAGCTACTTAAATTTTAATCATTTTCTAATGCTAAGTAAATTTTCTTTATGATTCATTATTTTGTGTTTCTATCTGTAATTAGGTTTCAGTTTTAAACCTCAAAATTTACAATTAGCTTTTATAGCATCTCTCATGTTCAACCTCTGAGCATCATTTAACAATGCCACCAAAACAATCGAAAACATGTTTAAGTTCATCAGGCAGAGTAGAAACCATCACTAATAATGTCGATTTTTTCGACAAAGAATCAGTTCATAAGACTTTCACCCCCTTATTTCTTGAACAACTCTCCTGTCAGTTATGCACTCACCGCAAGATACATATGTTCAAGCACGAAGCGAAGATTAAATTTTGACTTTTCTTTCTCTGGAGAAGAAGGAAACTCTACTATTAATGCCCCATCCCTCGAGCAAGTTAACAAGACTGTACTTGTTAAAATATGGAATGTTTTAAAGATAAATTGATCTCATAGGAAACTAGATTTTATGATTTTATAAATGTATAACAGGTGAGATGCACAATAGTACTTGTTTCTTTTATAGGCATCTCATGGGCACATTTTTTGATATTTTTTGATATGCCTGTGTCCTTAAACTTCTCGGAAGTCTGTGGTATAAATTGAAATATCCCCCTGGCCAGTAGTAAAAGTAGTAGTGGTAATACTTGTATGTAGTGGTAAAATATAAGTCTTTAAAAATACAATTAATACCTTTAACTTAATGAGTTTGCAATTTGTTTTTTTTTTGTATTTTGAAGATTGCTTCAGATTTGCTAAATGAAAAGAAGGTACCCGAAGAGATAAGGTGGATTGCAGATGGGCCCAACAAGGAGGTGCCTACATTCAGCGGCTACAGAATAGATGGGTCTACATTTAGTACCAAGGATCGGGATGATACTCGTCAAGTTCAATGCAGTGGTGTGTGTGTAGATGCCGATACAATGGTTGTGCAAGGTAAGGATAACAACATTGAACATACTTCACAGACATTTTATGGGGTTATTTTAAGTATATGGGAGTTGGACTATAATAGCTTTAGGGTCCCTGTTTTTCGTTGCAAGTGGGTAGATATGAACAAAGGGATTAAGGTTGATGAGTTGGGATATACATTGGTTAATTTGAATAGGTTGGGGTTTTTGAATGATCCATTTATTTTGGCGAAACATGTTAAACAAGTTTGTTACATCGACGACCCTCTTGAAAAATTATGGTCCGTGGTGTTGAAATTTCCCGAAAAAAAATACTACGAAGATAGCGAAGATGAGAATGAGGGATCTGTTGAAGTAGAGCTTGAGAATGAGTTCTTTGTGCCCAATTTACCAGATGTTGATTTACTTGATGAGGACACGACTAGCTACATGCGAGATGATCTAGAGGAACTAATTCAACTCTCATAATGTAATTTGATTTGTGTTTCTTGTAAAGGCTTTTGCCTATTCTATGATTTGTGTTTGGTATGTTGGATTTATGTCCAGAATTTGGTATGTTGGATTTATGTCCAGGATTTGGTATGTTGGATTTATGTCCAGGATTGACTACTTATGTGCATTTTTTTTAATTTGTACAGTGATTCAGACAACGGTTTTTAGCCCAAAACAATTGTCTGATACATGGTAAAATTAACACAACACTAGCAAAATACCGTTGTCTGAAGTCTCTTCAGACAACTCGTTTGCACAACACAATTAAAAAAACACTTGTCTATGCAAATTAGACAAACAACGGTAAATGGAACATTGTCTGAAGTCTCTTCAAACAATATTATTTTGTAAACCGTTGTCTGAGCCAACTCGTTTGCACAACAGAACTGAAAAAACACTTGTCTATTTAAATCAGACAAACAACGGTAATTAAAACATTGTCTGAAGTTTTTTCATACAACAGCTTAAAAAACACCATAAAAAAAACACTTGTCTGATTCAGTTTGTTAGACAACAGATTTAAATTGTCAAAACCCCGTTGTCTGAAGGCTGGATCAGACGATGTTTTTTTTTAAAAAAAATAAAACTGTTGTCTGTTGATTTTGAACAACACTTTTCCCATTTTACGTTGTCTGATAAGTGTTGTCTGATGCTGTTTTTTTTGTAGTGTTAGTGTAAGTTGGTGAGAGAACTTGGACTAAACCAACAGTCCAACACCATCTTCCCGCAGAAATATAGACCAACTTGAATTATCAACTGCCAATAGGGTTTTATTTTAAATGACAGCTGAGCCGACACAAACCTAAAACTCTTTTACATTTCCTGCTTCCCTTTCTTTCTTTAATTTTATGTCTCCCCTGTAGTCATTTTTCGATATCAAGAAATCGCTAAACGATATAATTAGGCCTTGCATACAGCTAAACTTTGGTCTCCAGTACATTAATTAAATTTTAAATAATTTTATTTTGCTAATTATTCTAAATCAGCCAGGGCTCAAATGAAAAAATCAACTAGGTTCACGACTGTGCACATCAGGATTGTTTGTACGAAAACTTTATAAAAATATGGCATGCTTTGAGTTTTTAAATGGAAAAGTGGATAGAACGATAAATAGAAAAATAATACAATAATTTAGGACAGCTATATAAATAAAATGAATTTGTTTACACTATATTTAGTGTTATTTATTTAATTAATAATAAATTAAGATAGACAAATAAAAAGAAATAGTTTAAGATAAGAGATATCAAAAGTACCCTAACGCTAAAACCTTATAAAACTCAAACGAAACCAAAAGCCCCGAGTCCATCAATAGAACTCGAAAATCCTTAAACCCTTAAACTCGAAATATGGGTAAGAGGTTTAGAAGAGGCCGCAAAGCACGCAAGAGGGTAATGGAGGATGATAATATGTTATTTGAGGTGCTTTCGAGGCTTCCTGTCAAGTCCTTGCTTCTATGCAAAACGGTGTCCAAAACCTGGTTCTCCCTTATTTCGAGCCCTGCTTTCGTAAAATCTCACCTCAATCGCGCAATTAATACGAGCGTTGCTGATGAAACTCTCATCGGACACGTCAACAGACGTTATGTATTTTTGGACTATGACGTAGACAGCCCATTTGCACTCTTCCAATTTGGTTCTGATCATCATATGACGAAACTTGAGTTTCCTTACTGTGATTCTGACCAACAACTTAACTATGATCGTCCCACTTTTGTCGTTGGTTCTGATGGTGGTATGCTTTGTGTTTGTGTTGACGCCTCTAATGTTTCTGATCAAGAGCGCTGGCCTACTGCTAATAGGAAAACTAATATATACCTTTGGAACCCTGCAACTAAACGCTTCAAACTCATTCCTCCACATTCTTTACACGGAGATAATAGTACAATAGTAACTTTAGGCTTTGGTTTTGATCGCTTAGATTATGATTTAAAGGTTGGTAGGTTTGTATCGTGCTCTATTCCTGCCGAGGTCTATTCTGCAACCAGGAATTCTTGGGGAATCATTGAGCATAAAGTGACTGATATTCCCTTGACCAATGACTTCCATGTATGCTTCCATGGATTTTTATTTACCATTGGAACTAATGGTATGATGGCTTTCGATCTAAATAAGGAGGTATTTATTTGTATTATTAAGCTCCCTTTCAGCTCTAATGGTTCTGCTCGTGTCATTGACTTCAAGGATTCTATTGCTGTTTCTGATTGCCCAGGTAATAAGTTTAACTTTTGGACATTAGATAATGAGGCATGCTTTCATCGTAGCGGTGGAATTAAGGCATCATGGACTATGATGTTCAGTATTAATTTAGGTGAGCCACTAGACTGGGTGGAGGGATTTTTTAACAGTGTTGAGTTCCTCATAATGACCGAAAATATTGATATTAATGAACGGATCTCGTATGACTTGGAGAAGAAATTGGTAAAAACTGTCAAGATCAACCTTTATTTTGAATCTGGTCAAGTCTACAAGTACACTGAGAGCTTGCTTTCAGTTGCAGGATCCAAACTAGTCAACTGCTCTCGTTTTAAATATGATTTCTAAGACCATCAGCAATGCATAAGCCCAAGTCCAGTTTTTTTGGGTCCCATTCTTGTGCCACAACAGCAAAAGTTGGTTTTCTTAAAAAGTTGTCCAAGTTGCTCCAATGCACCAATACAGAGCCAAGTCCAGTTACATTAATTCGTGAAAACCATTTAATATTATATTACATTTTCTGCAAATGGTTCAGTTAATAAAACATTAAGAAAATAATTAAATATGATAAAGTGACAGATGCTACACAAGTTGGCTGAGCCCGGCTTCCCGGGCCTGGACAACTTTTTATTTTCACTCCAGTGTTGAATTTGCAAGACGGATCCATTTCCAGTTTCCAATGCAGGAGTTGGGCCTGCATTGGAGATGGTCTAAATACCCCTTAATTTACTTTACCTTTTTAAATAATGTGTAATGGTCTTTTCATTGTTTGTGTTTATCACAAGTTCCACACTTCCACTGTTTGCCCATATCCACGTTTGGGAAAGAGAAAAGTGAATCAGAGTAAGACAGAGTGTTGTTCGGTGTCTGAGTTTTCGTGAGTTTGACTTAGGGGTGTTCAAACAATCCGTCAAACCGTGAAACCGGATTGGACCACAACAATCCGAACCAACAAAAACCGAAACCGTAAAAATTGTTGTTAGTAGTTCGGTTAACCGGACCGTTTATACCTAAATGGTTTGGTTACGATTTTTAATATTTTAAAACCAGTTAAAACAAACCGGACCGTTATATAATAATACGCTAAAAATTCTAGTAGAATAAAAGGTAATAATATTAATAAATACGTATATATAATAAAAGGATTAAATTACTTAATAAATACGTATAAATAATAAAAGGATTAAATTACTTAATAAATACGTATATATAATAAAAGGATTAAATTACTTAATAATATTAATAAATACGTATATATAATAAAAGGATTAAATTACGTTATATAATAATACGCTAAAATGTAATGTATATACGTATATATAATAAAAGGATTAAATTACTTAATAAATATAATATTGAGTTAATTGTCAATATGTTATAGTTCTACACTAAATTAATTTGTTTACTATTTATATAAATTCAATTGAATTATAGAAATATAACACGTAAATAGTAGACTAAACATTGATAAACAAATATTGTAATACATATATGTAATGTATAATATTAATGTGAATTAAATTTTACTTTATATTTATTTAAATTAGAATTTCATTTTTAAATTTAACAAAATTAAAAAAATAATATGCTATAAAGTTCAAACCGTGATTCGAAACCGAACCAATCCGTTCTTCTATGATCTGGTTTGGTTTGGTCTTGGCATCTAACTGGTCTGGTTTGGTTTTGATTTTTGCAAAATTGTTTATATTGATTTGGTTCAAAAAAAACAAGAATCCTATATATTGAAAATGGGTTAAATATCAAACTTACCACTATATAATTAGCAATATATCAATTTTATTATTGATTAATTTGGGATCTTAAATTGACCATTTTTTACATAAAATTATTGATTTTCAATGATAAATTTGAGATTTTGTTAGTTTATCATCAACTTAAAAAAATGACCAATTTGAGACCCAACCAATTTAAAAAGGGTTATTGACCTTTTGGCCCTTCAAGTTTGCACACTTATACCCATAAAGCCCTAAAGTTTAAACTCGTTCCTTTTTGCCACCCGAACTTCACAAATGTACCTTTTTGCCACTTTACCGCGTCAGGATGTATATCGACTTATATCGGTAGGGGTAGAATAGTCATTTCACTAATAATTTAATTTTAAAACAGAATTTAATTAGTTAATATATTATTCTACCTTTTTCCCAAAATTCTCTTAAAATCCCTAATTAACATATATTTACCCCCAATTTGCTCTGTTTCTCTCTGTATTTGTCGAAGGTTCTCTCTCTCTCGATCGAACTCTTAATCTCTCAATCTCTCTTCCTCTAATTTCTCTCGAATCTCTCTCAAATTATCTCCCTCAAGAAATCTCTCCTTCTCCATCATCCCTTTGTTCTCCTACAAGCAGAGTGTGTGCGGAGGGTGTGTGTATGTGCTACTGTGTGTGGGTATGTTGTTGTGGCTGTGTACTGCGCCTATGTGTGTGCGTGTATGTGTTGGTGGAGTGTGGAGTGTGTGTGTCAACTGCGTGTGTATACATAGCTCTGTGTGTGTGTGTGTTTTACAGCGATAAGTGCGTGTGAGTGTGTTAGTCAGCTGGGTGTGTGTTAATTTTGTATGTTATTAAGATTGTGGGCGTGTGTATTAGGAGTGTATATAAGCTTGTGTAGAGTTGAAGATTTGATTGAGGCTATGGGTTCAATGTTGGTTACTGCAATTGGATGGAGATGGGGTGCGACTGGTGGTGTGAGACTGTGGTGTTCGAAGGAGATGGGTCGAGGGGAGAGGAGGAGCAGATAAGGTGTTTACTGATAAGGTGTTTGGGTTTTGGGTTTATGATGATAACACGCCGGTGGAGAAATTGAAAGGTGCTTCCGTTGCTGGGTTAGTGTTTAATCTATCATGTTCGATTATGGGTGCTGGGATAAGCCAGATTCATCATTTCGGGAAGAGATTGGCCATCAAGTGTCGTGTAGTACTCAAAGGAATAGTAGGAGTAGTTGTCGTGTTCATCCGAATCAGAATTGACATAATTATTTTCGTCGAGGCTGTGTCTATGTTGGAGATGTGGATTGTGGTGTCTTATTGTTGTGCCTGTGTTTGTACGGAGCTGGTGTGCATGTGATTTTTTTTTAGTCATCTCATGGTGAAACCGTTTTCGTAGCTGGATTGTTTTCTTCTTTAACTAATTGTTCGGATGTTTTTTTAGGTGTTTGTGCTGAGTTTGTTCGACCAGGTGGCAGTGGAAGATCATCTCCTGATTCATTGTTGTCGTTTACCAGTTATTGGCATTCTTTATGTAGCACTGCTCTGCCAACAAATACCCTCAATGATACTAATGAATCAAGAGATAGATGGAGATACTACATTAGCCGATGCCCATGTTTGAGGCGGTGATGACGGTCAGTGCGGTGGAGGTGGAGTTGTTGGTGAAGGGAGAAGAAGAAAGAGATGGGTTTGGTGAGGAATAAAAGGGTGGTGGGTAGATTCAAAAGGGGGGCTGTGTTGCAGGCGGTGGAAGGGAGGTGTGAGGACGGAGGGGATGATGTGAACGGAGGTGAAGGAAGTGGTGGTGTTGTTGAATGAAACGGAGTGGGGGAGCAGATGGGGTGTAAATTTTAGATTAATGATAAATTAATATAAATTTTAAATTAGTGTAAATTTTAAATTTGGTTAAATGACTGTTATGCCCCTTCCGATATAACCCGATATATACTCTGACCCGGTATAGTGGCTAAAAGGTACATTTGTGAAGTTCGGGTGGCAAAAAAGAACGAGTTTAAACTTTAGGGCTTTATGGGTATAAGTGTGCAAACTTGAAGGGCCAAAAGGTCAATAACCCATTTAAAAATGGCTAATTTGAGGTCTTGAATTTGTAAATTTTGAAATTTTACTAATTATGTGGTCAACTTGATAATTAACTCTGTTAAAAATTAAAAATATAACAATTAAATAATTATGTATATTTTGAATTGAGTTTAATATTTACAAGAATGAAGCTTAAAATTAGGTATTGGACTCAAAAAAATTATTGTGGTTAAAATTAAAGGTTTTATTCTAATAGACTCAATTATTGCATTCATGACGGTAAAAATTGGAAATCGGGAGTAATTAATTGAGAAATCGATCGAAAATTAATTAGAGTTATAATTTTTATATAAAAAAGTCAAAGTTATAATTGGATACATTTTAATATAATAATGATAATAATTAATATATTCATCTTATTTCTAATAAAATAAACTTTTTAAAAATAATTCATAATGATTATTCAATTTTTTCAAAGTAAATTGAATTTTTACAAAAAAATGAAAATGTTTAGAATACCGTTTATATTGAATATTAATAGGACTATCCTTAAATGATTTTGCGGTTATAATTTTATTTGTGTTTATAAACACTTTCAAGTTTTTTATTAGCAAAACACACTTTGAAGTGTGTTGCAGCTTAAAACCAAATGTGCGTAAATTTTGGCATTACAAGTTTTGGACACATTAGTTACCATTAAAATAAGGAAGATACTAAAGTTACCAAATTTGTTTCACGTGTTTTGGGTGCGTAGCTCTTGAAATAAATCGGTAACACTTGCCTTACAGCTTAATACCCAACACTCGAAGCTTTAAAACTCAACCGAAACCAAAACCCTGACTCCATCAGTAGTAGTACTCGAAAATCTTTAAACCCTTAAACTCGAAATATGGGGAAGGAGTTGGATAAAAAAGCGTTGGAGGAGGTTAAGTTCGAAAAAGTCTTTGCTGATATGAAACAGGTTGGTGGGAGTAAAACTACTCAAGAGGATAAGCAGAACAGAGAGGTATTTTTTTATTTCATTTTCGTTTTTTTTTCCAGAAACATGCATGCATGCACTTTTCTACATTTGTGGTGCCCCTCTATTATCTTTACGAAACAATCGAATTTTAGTCCAATTCTATTACCTTGGTTTGATTTATTATTAATAAATGAGAAAAAGGTTCCTGAGATTACCTCTGGAACTTTACCTGAGGCACTGGTGTATTTTCATATAAAATACTAGTGGCATTTTTGTAAATGCATACAATCTTCTGTAATTACAATAATGTCCTTCTATATTTGTATGTAGTTTTTTTTAATCTCAGGGAGGTTACCTCAGGAACCTTAATCTCTTAATAAATTTAGGGATCCATATCGGCCGAAGAAAAAAGATTGGCGCCGATAAAAAACACATATAAACTTAGCAAAAAAAAAAAAGATGATGATAGCAGCGTAGATGCCGGTGATCTCACCAGCGTTGATGATGATGGCAATACCGGCTTTTTTGATGAAGCTGACTCTGAGGATTACATTAGCGATGATGATGGTTTGATAATTAACAAGGATGATGATGGTTTGATAATTAACAAAGTTGATGGTCTTACAAATTTTGATGAATTTAGACGTAACATCCCAACTGTTGATGTATACGACTCTGACGCTACTGACTCCAACTCTTCGGCCTATCACTCTGACTCTTCAGAATTTGAGGAGGGTTTGGAGGGTGAGGATTTCATTATGACACCATCCTTAGCCGCCCGCTACCCAAGAGTCTTCTAAAGTAGCAGTCTCTGTGTTTTGAGTAACACGTACTTTGTTTATTTTATATTAATAATTCTTGTATTTCCATTTGGTTGTTTTTCCCTGATTTGCAGTTGAACATTCTACTTACATATTTATGATTGAAAAATTGTGGCTAGGATAGGTATTTTTCGTATTGACAGAAAAACAGAGATCTAGCTATGATTTTGTCGTTGACACTGAAAATCGGACAGCTATAAATGAGAGCCTGCTTGCAGAGGATAAAAAGCAGAGAAACTGTGTTTAAATATGTTCATCTGCGGTTGAGTCTGTATATGCATGCCTATTGTCTAATGAAGTAACATGTGCTGTTAAAAAATCTACTATTTTTTAATCAATATTTAATGTATTTCACTCGTAGAGCAGGATTTGAGGAGGGTAAGATGTATGTAAATCTTGCCTCTACTCATAGAAAGATGCCGCTGTAAAGATCTTCAGCTTTGACAGTGCGATAACAGACAAATATCATATGCTCTTGCTTATATCTTTTGCGTTTCTACAACTAAGGAAGTGGAATGGTTCTTTCCATGTTGTATCTGACGAGATTCTATCATGCAGCAAGTAGCCTGGTCTTACTCTTATATTCCTACCAGAGTTTTCAATATTCTGACTGCTTAAAGCATAGGCGAACTTTTCACCCTCACTCCCAGACAGAAAGCTTCTTTACCCCTATCTTTCGTTCTCTACAGCATCATTCTATACTTATAGAAGCTCACTAAAATCTCATATGTATTGGACATGCCATGACCTACATGATTACCAGTATCATGATCAATGACAGGCTACCTTTGGGTTTTTGAATAGCCCTTAATTTGTCATATTGTCTTTATAATTGTCAGTTGTCACTCACTTGTTAGATATCAGTTGTCATTCATCTTGAATCCCACTTTTATGCAGGTTGGAGAGTGGGGGAGGATGAGCATGTGTGATGCTGAGAGAAGACTCCTTGCTAATGCGTTACTTGATATATCAAATGAATGGTTTATTCTCCTGTCTGAGGCATGCATTCCTCTTCAAAGTTTCCCCGTTGTTTACCTCTACATATCAAAATCTCGGTTCAGCTTCATGGAGATATACGATGATCCTGGACCCTTTGGTAGAGGGCGCTATAATCCAAACATGGAACCAGAAGTCGACCCTACTGATTGGCGTAAAGGATCACAGTGGATTGAAATAAATAGAAAACTGGCAGTTGACATTGTTGGAGATAACACTTTTTACCCATTGTTTGAGAAATACTGCAGACCAGCATGTTACGTTGACGAACACCATTTTCAGACAATGTTGAGCATCCGTTCGCCTCATCTTTTGGCAAACAGGACCCTTACATGGGTCGACTGGTCTCCAGGCGGTGCTCATCCAGGCACATTTGGGAAAGACGATATGACAAAGGAATTCTTTACGAAAATTATTGAAAGTCAGACGTGCATTTACAATAACCAGCCATCCTCGGCTTGCTTACTTTTTGCAAGAAAGATTGCTCCAAATGCTTTAAATATATTAGAACATTCATCAGATTTTTTTGGGTATTGACGAATAGCTCTATCCTCTTCCTTCCAAACGCCTTTTTTGTCTGTTAACTTTCTTCATATATCTTGTAGATTCTTGACAAAGTAGATAGAACCTGCCGAGTTTTTTATATATGTTACTTAACATTTAAATACTTTCTTCATCGTTTCTGTTTCCTGCCCTGTTCTTGTATTTTTTTTCTTTTAATGTAAATCGATCTCGATAAAGTAGGAGCTTTTTGTAGAGCGGACAACATTTTTCAAGGTGTCTAGCAGCTAGTTAAGCGTGAAGCGCAGCACCATATGGAAATGCATCTTCATTGATTGATTTCAAAATGTGGATACTGTGGTGAAGGGAATTTTCCCTTCCCGTCGTAGTTCTCAATCATTTTTTGGCATCGGGTGTTTCATTTTTCATACCGAGGAAATAAAAATAACCTGGTATAGCCTCTTGGTAGAATGAAAAATCCTCAGATCCCATCAATGGTTGCATGTCTTACACGTTAGAAATGCCAAGTACATCTCCTGCAACGTTTTGGAAGTGCTAGTGCAAGGCTTTATCATTTACTGTAGAAAATGATAACCTGCAAGGCTTTATCATTTACATCTCCTGCAACGTTTTGGAATGTGCAAGGGTTTCTCATTTGCTAGAAAATCTACAGTTGCATTACACCGCTGTACAACTGCTTGTCGAATGATAACCTGTTATGGAAAAGAATTAACTATCGCACAAGCAATAACAGGAATTCTTAAAAGAAAGAAACGATAGTCATGAAGAATGAATATTGTGCAGAAATTATGTTAGTAGTTCTGACTTCTGATATTGACATACAAGTTTAATATAACGCTTATTAATTTGGATTCAGATTCCTGGATTCTGCTTCTAAGCACTCTGATACCGGGACTTGTGCGTAAGGAAAGATAGAGAGAGAAAGAGTTCAAACCTGAGAGTCAAGGGCATCTGCTTCTCGTGAGACAAGATGCTGTAAACTCACGACTACATATGAAGCTGCTAAAATAGGGTCTATTAATTGAGTGGTGCGGAAGGGCAGCATGACCCCCCTTTCCACTTATTATCACAGCTTCAAAAAAGCTTGTTCCAGCCAAAAGAGGACCAGGCCTGGAGGACACCTTCCCTATAGGTAAACCAGGTCAAACATGCAAACCAAAGATGGCTTTGACATTCTTTAATATTCCTGAATCTACGATTCTCTTTGCTCCTCCACCTCCTTCCTCTGCGGGTTGAAAAACAAGAACAACTGTACCCTGTCGACAGCAATTAAACATATAAGTCAGCCATCTCTGGTGAAGGAAAAGAAATTTATAATCATAGAGAAGAAACCTTGTTCCCCAAGCACTTTTTCTCTCAAATGATGCAAATGAAGAACTGGGAATTGGGAAACTAAAAACTTCTGAATTGGAAATGCTGACAAGCCAAAGATTACAAAAATGCTCTCATATTTTGTAAGGTGCTTTTTGTTGAAAATTGAGTGCTTTCGTATTGCTTAGTACACTCTCAAATAGGTCCACTCCACAGTGTCAATATAAATCCTCTGGATTCTGTAAAATATCTCTAACCTAGAGCTTAGAATAATAGGAAACTAAGGTTTTATAAAAAATCGTTCGCATAGGATAATATTGTCGTAGGCGCTTCTACATCCATGATATGTCAAAGTTCTATTGCATATCTGTTAATGTTGCATATAATCACATTAATCAAGTATCTGTATTGTTGACAAGAATTATCTAGCATGTTCACATTAATGTTTTATAACCTTTTAATTACTTCCATTTGTTTCAGACAGTTCTATTTGTTTAATATATTAATGCTTTATGTCTTGGGATTCATATTTAGATAAATTTATGTCGTGTGGAGGAATGTAGCCTTGATCATTAACATATAAGTCATACAACTCAATAAATAGTAAGTGGGATAAAAATTGGAGGAAGCCTTCTGAGATGTCAAGAGCTACCCCTGCCTTTACACTTAGAAGATTTTTGTTGTGACAAATTACTGCAAAAAACTTGGCCAAGTAAGTTGTGTCGTCATGCACACCATGAGCATTGTTCACAATGGTCTGCACAGCTTCCGAACCATGGTTTGTATTGATAAGTACTACGGTATACAATAGGGGAAAGCAGATAATGAACACGTCAATTCGATCATAGCCTTCCTTGATATTAAATAGAATGCAGTACTCGTGAGATACCAACTTCACAGGGAGTGAAACTAGCTCATCATATGTTGCATTCATTAAAATTGTTAACCAGAGGACGAAAGTAGCCTGATTTTTGATGTCTCCCCTGTAGTCTATTTTCACCATCTCAAGAAGGCGTTGAAGAACATTAGGCCCTAGCCAGACTTACAGCTAAACTTCTGTCTCCAATGCCTAGTCAATTTAACTATTTATGGCCTTTGCCAGATTTCTAGTGTCATTGGACATTCAGGAACGAGGAATCCGTTGATCAAAATTTTAAATAATGTTTGTTTTACTAATTACTAGATGATAACCCGTGCGACGAGATAAATTATTTAAATTGATCATTTTTTTTATTTTTTTATCATTAAAAGATACTTCAAAAAATGATAAAAGTACAAAAGAAAACTACAATATTTATGCAACTCAATAGTTTAATTTAGCAGGGCTTTAGAAAATTTAAGAATAGGTACCGTTAATAGCCTCTGCCCAATTTAAAATCCCAAATAATGGAAGGTTTTCCTCAAATACCATATATATCTTTAGAAAATTTAAGAATAGGTACCGTTAATAGCCTCTGCCCAATTTAAAATCCCAAATAATGGAAGGTTTTCCTCAAATACCATATATATCTTAGACTGCGTACTCTCCAAAATTTCTTAAATTTGGCACTTATCCTTTAGCCTTAAACTATCGTCTTATATTCCCAATTATCGTCATTTACCTAGTCTTGACTTGGCTCGATACTTTCTGCCTTTATCCATAATAGAATACAACCCTCTAATCGATATACTTACGTAATATTGATCGTCTTAGCCTGACACTACTCCGGTATCAAGGACCCTTCAAATTATACTTCTAAATTGTATATTCTAACATACCCCACATACTTACAATATTTTCTAACGTACACTTCCTGTTACCTCAAATATTCCCTTTTCTCATATCAGTCCCATGTGATATATAAACTTAACACTTTTGGCATAATAACCTTTTCATCTAAGTCAATCTCGGAATGTCTCAGTCTGTCTTGGTCCTGTATATCTTGGCTTTAAAGACCAACCTCAGTTTCACCCTTTCATCTCCACAAACAATCAGTGTCTATTCACCAATCTACTTACTCTATTACCTCAAACTCCCTCATTTTCCTTTATATTCACCCTAGTATTACGTTTAGGCGGCATGATTCTATACATAACAATATTCTCCATTATTTACCCAAATTTAGGGTACTGTATACAATATTCCATATTCAATAATTATACAATATATATATATATCCCTAGCCACTCACGAACATAACTCGACTCACTCATTTCCTCTCCCTCTATAATAAAACATAAACCTTTATTAGTAATAATCTATAAAATTATAATCACTACTTAGAATAAACGATTCGTTCGATAAACCACCCTTGAACTCGATGTGAGTTCACAATTTCTATTATTACTGATATATTTATTATTATCACAATTGTTCCTGAGCATTATGACTCTAAGCTCTGATACCAAACTTTGACAGTCCCAAATCCGGGGTCAGGAATCCAAGCCGTCACGGTCCAATTTCCATTCAATATCAATATCTCCTTAATTTTTTTTATTTTTTTTTCCATTTAATATTTATGCAGTTGACCCCGCATTAATACACACACACACACCAGTCATATGCTCAGAGAACAACAACCACGATATTAAAAGTTTAACGTTAAAGGAGTTATTACAAACCAGGATCATACTTGAATACATTGTTGAATAATACTTCGACATGAAGCATTTCAACAATCAAAAGTTCATTACAAGCTTACACACTTAATTATACACAAATCTACCAGGACCCGTCAGCCTCTAAGCTACCTCAGGAATCGGTGCCAACGTGCTCTCAAGAGGTCGCCTTTCCCTTACCCTCTTGCGGGGCGTTCTGCGAAGTATTGGCATACCTAGCTGTATATAGATAAGTAGCAAGAGTGAGCTATAATAGCTCAGCAAGATAATATTGTCACTAAAAGGCAAAATTTAAACATTTAAATATATATATATATATATAACTGGAAACCAATTATAGACTTTGAGAAAGAATGACATTCTTATTTAATAATACATCATCCACTTTCTATTATAAGAAAAGAAAGATACAACAATATAATATCAATTTCTCTTCTATATTCAGATAATAATCCACACTTCCTCTCAATATATTATCTCAAGATAGCATAGAAATTTGAACTATATCTCTCATTATAATCCTTCCATTTCCTTTTTACACAACAATTTTATACTATAATATAAAATCAGTTTCTCTTCCATTTATAACAACAATTTCATAATTTCATACTATTTTTCCTTTTTCAGTATCTCATTCTGACACCATTTTCATTCTTTCTTTTAATCTTTTGGGGATATCTACTGGCGCCAGATACGTAGGACGATGATCAGTTGCCTGACCGTATCTGCTCTCTGTTTACTACCAGTAGAAGGAATGAAGGCTCTATCTGCTAACATCATCCCTGGAGGAAGGCTCTAACTGCTACATCCTCCTGGAGGAAGGCTCTAACTGCTACATCCTCCTTCGGCAACTCTTTGGCCGTAATAACATTCTGGAGGAAGGCTCTATCTGCTACATCCTCCTTTTTATAACCATTATTCCACTTATAACATCATTCCACATTTTTCTTTCAATTTACATTTCCGCTTACATTCACATAATGTAAGAACCCAGATTTTTGGGTAGAATTAAAACTTTTTATTATGCATTGATGTAAGAGTGAACAGTGGTTACAACTATAATATAACACTGGTTCTAATGAATGAATAGTGAAAGGATAAAAGATTCCAAGGCTATATGTCCTGAAGGATGCTATTGGGTGATAACTTAGATTAGAATAATCTATCTCCTAGAAAGTTTAGATAAGATTCCCTAGGGAGAAATTGATACCCTCATGTCATCCAGATCAATATCGGTTACAAGTACGGAGGTTCCATGAAAGAGTTAAGGAACGCTCAAGAAAGCACAAAGATATTTTCTAAGTTCCTGGACTAAAAAGAGAATAAGTGATGAATAGTGTTTTTGATGGAAATAAGAATATTATGAGACGACACTATATAGAAGTACCCGGAATGAATTTCTGAGTTCGTATTAGTGATCCGAGGGGAAAATAAGTGTATGTAAAGACTGTCGGATTTTGAAAAACAGCACTTTCATTTTCTCCGAGATTTTCCCTAGACACTGATAGATTAAGGATTTAATATTTAATAATTAAGGAATTTAAATTCGAGAAGTATTAAGAAAGATGGAGATTAGTATTATAAATATTAAGAAGGTTTTCGGTAAAACCCTAACTAGAAACGAATGAGTTATTCCCTCGAACGATCAATCAAATTGAGCAATAACCGGACAAAAGAAACAATCAGAGGATCAAGAGATAAGTATGTGGAGATATTTAATAAAGGGAGCCCCTTGGTGCAATAATAAAATAGAAGGAAGGACTTGGATGCAATAACCATAAAGGTAAGGACTATCTTGCAATTATGGATGGATAAAGGTAATCTAAATGGACCAATAGGAAGGTGCCACCACATGAGGGCTAGATAAGGATGAGATTAAAGAGATAGATATTACTTGGTTGATCATTATTAGCAAAGAAAACAAAAGAAAAGAAAAATCAACCAAGAACACCTCCATGGTAGAAGAAACTCTCGGCCAAGCTAGATCAAGTGCTTCCCACCATTCAAAAATCACAAGATTAAATATTTAAGCTCTCTACCTTATGACTAAGATCCCCTATAAATTTCATCTTCAAATTCCTTACCAATCTTGAGATATTAAATCATGAAGGTGATGATGAATAGTAGATCACAAGAACTAACTTTGATTTTCTTGATTTCTTTTGATCATCCAAGCTTGTCTAAGGCTAGCTAAGGGCTAATCAAGGATTGTTAAGTTCATTCATACATCATGGAAGGTATATCTCACCAAAACCCTAGCTTGTAATTTGAGATTTATGATTGTCTTGATTGGGTTTAGATTAGTATGATATTGATGATGATTATAAGCATGATTATGTAGTTAGTTATGTGATTTAAGAAGCATGTTGATATTGGTGGTAAAATCAGTAGCTATTGGACTTATGAGATGAGTTATATGATGATAAGTTGTTTAGATGCCCGGGGTGGCTTGGTTGGATTGATTCGAGTTTTGAAATGTCCGAGTTATAGCCGTCGTAATGCCCGATTGTTTTTAACCTTAAGAAACCGTGTTTGACAGTAGCATGAACTCCATGTCTAGCTTCATATCCTGCCAGTTTTGGATAGAGTATGTTATAAGCTTCGTTTTGATATAAAGATCATGTGAAACGGACTTACGGTTTAGGAGTTATGGTTTAATTCGTAAAAGAGGTTCGAAACCGTAATCGAAAGTTCGTAACTAAAATTGGAATCCCTTAACATGTCTAATTCAGTGACGAATCATGGTAATTAAATATTAGAGGTCATAAGGAAGGCGTGAGAGAAAACCAAAAGTAAAATGGATCATTTTCCGATTTTATAAAAATGTTCGAATCGAGGTTAAGTGCGAAGAAACCACTTTTGGGAGTAGCACTATTCACCAAAAAGCTCCTGCCCTGTTTTAGTGAAATATGTAAAAATTGATCTTCTGACCAAAGTCAAATTTTGATATAGTTACCTTCTAGACATTCTCTAGATCATGTACGCGAAAACGGTGCATCGTTTGAGTTAACGGTTACCGAGTTATGAACGTTTTAGTGAAAGAGGTGTGAATAGTAAAGATCCGTAGTTGACTGAACTTCGAAAATACATTTCACTTATCTAGACCCGTGGCTTCGAATTGGAAATTTTATGATAAATATTACAAATACCAAATGTCATTTTAAAAGTGGTTTCGTAATTAAATACGTTTCCAGTGATTTATTAAAAGTGTTGAAGTGCGAGTCACGGAATAGTAATTCTCAGAAAAGTCAACTCTAGGGGTACTACTTTGGCCACCCATTTTGGCTAGATTAAAAGAGGAATCTCGAGTCGACTAAAACATGAAATTTGTTAAGAATTATCAAGACAACATATTGCTGCAAAGAACGAGGATATAAATGATTAAGCGAGATGTACGAAAGATCCGACATTAAGGATGGGTTCGAGGTATGTTTTGGCCTAAACTTACGACTTAAGAGTTGGTTGATTAACATGGACTTCGTATGAGTCTAGGGAAACCTCATAGTGCCTTGTTTGTTAATTGCTTTAGTGCTTAAGCATTAAGTATAAGTGAAATGACGTGCCTTGATAACGGACGAGTGTCGGATTATAACGGTATTAATAAGAGTTATCTTAGGGTTTGCCTAACGAGATAATTTGAAAACGTGTTTTAGCCTAAGTTAAATATATACTCAGCATTTCGAAGTGTTAAAGTGATTAACCTCGGATATTGTGACTATTTATAGATCACCGGATTGAACTGAGGTACACTACACCCACAGGATTACCAGGCAAGTTTTCAACCTTCTTGAAGGCTGTTGTTGTGATAATATATATATGAATTGATTATGTTATATATATGCCATAGCATGCATGCCTACTTTCAAGTTATATTGCAATACTTGTTCCCATAATTGATATTGGCTTATAGACTAGATACGATATATCAGTATAAGCCGGATTTTTGGTTAAGACCCTTAGTGAAGGGCATGTGATATTCATTCTTTAAATGTAGACCGGGAGTCGGTATTTTGAGATATAGATGTAGTCTTGGAAACCCGGAGGGATTCCAACGACAGATTAGTATTCCTTTTGAGGAATGTTATTATTAAACATTAATTATATTTCCATAAAGTATTAATTACTTGGAAATCTTTCGAGAAATGTTATTTGAGTATTATCTCAGTCGAGAAATATTAAATGAATATTATTTCGAATATTCATTTAGAGTTTGATTATTTCATGAATATTATTTCAAGATTAATTTAGAATATTGTTTATTAAATGAATATTAGTTTCGAATATTCATTTAAGGTTTTATCTATTCAATGAATATTACTTTAAGATATTCCTTTGAAATTCTAATTACTTAAGGAACATTATTTCAAATATTCCTTGAGAGTATTGATTACTAAATGAATATAATTTGGATATTCATTTAGAATAGTATTTATTAAATGAATATTATTTGGATATTCATTTAAGGTTTTATTTACTTAATGAATATTATTTTAAAATATTCAATTGAAGTTCTAATTACTTAAGGAATATTATTTTGAATATTTCTTTAAAGTTTTGATTACTAAATGAATATTAATTGGATATTCATTTAGAATACTATTTATTTAATGAATATTATTTTCAAATATTCATTTAAGGTTTGATTTACTTAATGATCATTATTTTAAATATTTATTTGAGTTTATCTATTTAATGAATATCATCTTGAATATTCATTGGAAGTTTTATTTATTTAATGAATATTATTTTGAATATTCATTTAAGAAGAGATTTATTTAATAAATAATTTTATATATTCATTCGAGGACTACTTACGAGTAATATTATGATTTAAAAATAGTCCTTAATTATTATTGATTTAATAAATATTCTTGGAATATTTATGTAAATTCTTTTAAATTCCCTTTATAATGATTTACATCATACAAAGATTATCTTTTACCTTCAGATATGGTGTAAAATATTTCGAAATATCTTAGGACTATTTATATCAAGGGGAGGTTCCTAAACTTTAATTTCATTTAAATCTATCTTAAAGAAGATTTAAATACTCGCTCAACTTCCAAACGTATATAAGGGGACCTCACTTGAGCGATGTTATTTATTGGACTGCCCGGTCCTATACTTGCTAAAACTATCTTGTCACTCACATCTTAATTTTTTCAAGCATCGATATGAGTCTTTTGGTTACCTCCTCAACGCTCGAGGGGTATGATTGATGTAACAAGTTTATATCCATTAACAAGCATCAGCTTGGGAAATATTGGTGAATTTTCCTTTCCAATTAGATACGACTACTTTGTGGAGTCCTATCAACAAGTGTTACACTTGGGGAAAAAGGGGAACGAACTTTACGTTTCAGAGTCATGGATGATATTCGAACTAGGAGACGCGTAAGTGGCCGAGTGGTGCCGGTCCAGCAATAGCCCAACCGTTGGCTGAGGAGTTCCAGAGGGCGGTAGATAAGTAAATCCGTCGGAGCTACCTTCTACATGTAGAGAACGACTGATGAGATGCATGACATACGACTGATCATCGTAAACGTTAGGGCATCTGGCGCGGCAATGCTCCCGTATTAGTTCATCTTCCAAAATTGAGAAATTCTGCAACACTATTGGTGTTGGCAAGGTGAAAAAGTGTTGAAACTGGAATTGCAATATTTTTCCTGCAAGTTCCTCTTTTATGATAATTGAGAATATCTTGCTTATCTTTTGTATAGCATATATGTCCACAAAATATATATGTTGAGTTACCTAGTAACTTCATCTTTTAAGTTATACTGGCATCATTTCCGTAAATGCATGGCATATGGTTTCAAAGATATTTTGGACTGTTATATACTATTACTGTTCAATTATATTTGTGGTGGGCTATTGCTCACCCTTGCTTTATTTATTTATATCACAACAACAGTTAGATCAGATGGCCGCACAAGGTGCACTGGGTGCGAGCAGGTGTCAGCCGTCAGAGGATTAACCGCTGATATCTTAGCTACCATTGCTGAAGAGTAGGATATTTGTTAGATTTTGTATATCAAATGTATTATTGATTTGATATATATAAATGGACGGCAAAGAGTACGTAAATTATTAATGTAATTTCTTGGGTTGTAAGAACTCAATTGTGTGATTAATAAAATTTGGTTACTCTGATTACATCTCTGGGACTATAACGGGTGTGTTTTATGTTGTTGTTTTGGGTCACAAGGTTGTAATTTAGATTATTTTGGTTTTGTGGATGGATATTGAGACCGTAACGACCAGATCCCTGACCCCGGATCTGGGGGTGTTACAGAAATGGTATCAGAGAGTACGTTATAAACCCCAGAGATGACGCGACGTTAAAAAAAAAATAAATTCACTAATATAATAAGAACTCTTGCCAAGTTCATAGTCGAACTACTTAAGGTAGTATTGACATATAAAACCCTTATGGGAACTATTAAGTATCATGATAGTAACTTAAGTTCGTTCCCGTGTCGACTAGTAAAGCGATAGACCTTGAGGTGTACGGGTAGTAGTATGATGATGCTTTATTGTATGTTGGCAATCGGATTGTGAATTCGATAGAGTACCCTACTAAGGACCCGGAAAGGGTTCCAGCAGAGGAAGGGATTCCTGTTGAGGATGAGGAATTACCCAGAGGAAATGAGGGCTGTAGCCCGAAAGACTGTAAGAGTTAAGATATAGTGCTCAGAGGAATGAGCATAAAGAACTGAGATATTGTTAATGGAATTAAAGAGGCATATTGGATTCATAGCCAGACTATCGGATGAAGTACCAGCATGTAAGATGGATTTGAGGAATTACTTAAGATCTTATGTAAGGATAGATAAGAATCCTTGGAGACTTTCAGATTAATGAGAAAGGAGTTAGAACGATGCATGATTATCAAAGACATTGATATAGGACGGGGAGCAGAGCCCCTAGGAACAATTAAGACATAGGTGGCAAGTGCCATATCTTCGGATAAATGGATTAGTGTGAATATTGTCAATGGTAATTCGCCATGAGAAGACAGATTTCATAGGTTTTAATTTATGAAACCAAATTGAGATTGTTAAGGTGATTTTATTCAGGGAAATGCCCATCTTATAAATAGAGCAACTTAGAAAGTAAAGAAATTGGGAAGTAATGGCCCGATTGGATAAGGTTATACAAGAGGAAAAGATCAGTGAGTTTGTGATAAACTCGTAACAAGACTATTGTCAGAGATTAAGTATAGGGTTATTTTAACTCAGTGGAATGAGGAACCAGAGGCGTTAGATATATGTGGTTTAGGAGAATATTAAATTCTTTCTTTTCCTTGACTGGATTATAGTGGTTGCATTAGTTACTCCAATGCGGAAACATAAATGGATCGGGTAATACGATTAGTGGTTAAGAAATAACGGAAAATATTTTAGATGAGACCTAAAGGAGGTAAGTGTCTGCCAAGTTCTCTAAGTATGAGTTCAGGCAATTGAAGTTCCGTTATTAGGACATGCGATTAACAAGTGAGTAGTGTTGGTGGACCCCGCCAATTTAAAGGCAGTTTCAGGCGAGAAAGGTCAACCACACCAACAAAGGACTAAGAAGTTGAATAGGCAGAAAAAATGGGAGGAAATCTTCCTGGAGCTAAAAGGTGAAATTGGTGACGACCCAACGTTGGCGTTGCCTAAATGGAAGAAGGAAAACATTGGGATATATTCTGATGCATCTCATACAAGATTAGGCATTGTGCTTGTATAGTACGTCAGCGTAATCTCGAATATACTTGAACAACATGGTTCACCAGATTCGGATGGCTTTGGTAGTGCCAATTTTGTGGATTGACTAACCCCGACGGTAGTATTCCTTCTGAGACTAGTTGATAAGAAGACTGGTATTTGGTAGTATCGACTAATAGGACGAATATGTATCGGGAAGATGTGGCATGTTTCAGTTTGAAACTTTGACTTCCCTTCTAAGGGATGTACATATATTGGGATCCTTTCCAGTAGTTAAACTTCTGAATTTATGTCGATCATTCTATTAATATAATTGTTTACGGTTCGACCTGCTTGGCTGTTCCTAGAACTATTCCACGGGTATCAAAATGGATCTTCTTAGTGTCACCAGTGGGTGGATAGATTGACTAAAATTTTCCCAAATTCTGGAAAGGAATTCCACGAATTTTGGCAAACCTTGTCTTTCTGATTATCAAAGAATGTCACTAAAAAGGGTGGAAACCAAAGCAAACCCGATGGAATGAGTAAGGTAGCAGCTATATGGACTGATAGTCAAACCCCGATTATTACGATTGATTCTAGAGATAAACTGATAAAGTTGAGATTGGATGATAAAAAGAGAAATGTAATTAAGAAGTGAGTCGGACTGAGAAATTCCGGGATTGACTTAAATAAAAAGGTTGTTATGCCAGAAGTGTTAAGCTTTTGTGGCACGTGAAATTGATAAGAATAGTTGAAAGAATAAAAGTAAAGGAAAGGTGACCGGAGACGGTACCGAGAAGTCGATTGAGACTTATATGGAGTAAAGTTTTGAAAAGATCAAAAGGTATCAAAGTAGAAGGCAGTATGCAAGTAATTGCTAGAAGAGTAATGCTATTAGCCGACCCCTAAACTCATATATTTTTGTATGGCCAGTTGAGGCCAAGTCACAAAGGATTAGCAAGTGACTAGACCAGCAACGAAAGGACAAAGCGGGGTAGCTTCTAACCAAGCGCCAACCGCGAGAACTTGATATAAAATAAATTGAGATACATGAGGATGGACTTTATAAATGCCATGGGTGTATTCGGATTAAGGATAATGACCAAGGAAGGTTATGTAGATTATCAGATATAATGCAGTGTGATGCATAAATGTTATCTGAAACTTAGTGTCCTCAAGAAAAGCATTAGGCACTAAGAGATTCACGTTGAACACGACCAATATCTTCCAGAACATCATTGCTACCATTACCAAGTCCTGTAAGAAAGAGCAGATAGACATATTTTGTCTTTTGGAAGGTCATGTAGACCGACATTCAGAAGAAGAGGTTAGCATTAAGCTACCTATAGATGATTAAGATGAGAGTGATTGAAAAGAGACCTTTATTAGGGATATATAATTGGATAGCCAATTACAGGATGTATGTATTCCTTCAAAATAGAATTGAGGATAGAATGTCCAGAGATTAAGACGAACCCTGGGGGAATGCACAAAGGATAGCATCAACCCTAATAAAGACATTGTGAAATCAGACAATATAAGTTGAATCGACAAGGTATCAATAATCTATAAGGATTTGTGAAAAGAAGTCTCAAAAAGTACATAGACAGAATTGTTATAGAGTTGATTAATGATGTTTGATGTACCCTGTACCCAGAAGATAGAGGAGGAATGATGAGGATGACCTAAGAAACCTTATAAGGGAAGAGGTAATATTTCGAACTTCAAAAAGGGAAGTTTGGTAAGGAATGTATGACATAGTAACAATAAGGCCAGATGAAGCATGTGTGAAACCATGAGAAAGTATGGATTGAACCAATAAGGTTGAGATTTTCCTAAAATAAGAAAGGACTGAGATAAGAAATATCCTAGATATGATTGGGAGTAACCGTGATAAAGTTCCCACAGAAAGGTGGAAGCAATGATTTTTGGAAAAAAGACTGGAATATGTTTTCTCTCATCTAGCAGAGTTCAAGGGAGGATGCTCCTACCCTGAGTTGGAATAGATCCAGAAAATATGGATTTCAAGAAAATATTAAATTCAGGAAAGGCCAATGAGGTGGCCGACACTTTAAGTATAAGGGAGTAAGTATATATGCTCATACTAAAGAGATAGAATGATAGTGTAAAGGACCTTGATGGTCATAATGTGGTAGAGGAAGTTACATTCCGTCTGATGATTGTGCTAGGATCAACGATAAAAATAGTTTAAGTAAAGATTCGATTCCTGATGTTGCCGGTAGCACATTACCGACACTAGAAGGCTCTACGACAGGCCAGACCAAATTCCCCAAGAGACTCGCCTTTTCTTTGGAAAGAGAGAGGGGAGGTTAAGTAACAATGAATTGGTAGTAGATGACCAGAAACACAGATGGTACAAATACTGATAAGCTAAATGGCATGATGATGAATGACAAGAAAGTTATTGTTGGTGTATTTCTGTGCAAACAAGATAGAGTACATGAAGTTAAAGATTCGCGATGCTGAAAGGTATCCCTGTATTAAGGATTAACGAGATTTGGAAAGTGATTAAGTAAAACGCTGAGCTCCAGTCTTCAACTAGAGATATACGATTATTAATCTCCTCAACCTATCTTAGCTACAATGCTTGAAGCTCTTCTGCAATTCTATCTTCTTCATGTGATATCTGTATCAAGTTCATGAAGTATTCCTTATGGGTAAGGAATAGTGATTATTTTGTCTTCCTAAGAGAGTGGTAATTTGACAAATCATGAAACCCGTATGTCTAGCTATTAAAGCCCTACGTAAATGATAAACGATGACGATTTATCCATGGAACACATTAATGTAGTGGTGATTTTCTGCGAAATTAGATGATAACGACTGTGGAATGGTCGGAATTGAATCCAAGTTAGAGAAATCATCCAGGTTTATTTCGGATGGTTTAAATTTTGGGATGACATGATATTTGAAATACTGATTTGGACATGATGGTCCATAGAAAGATGGATAGAACATCGAGAATACGTTGACACACGAGATTACGATAAAATAGTATTTATTACGATTACGACTATTTCCTTCTTTGACAAACCTCTATAGTTCAGGGGTAAATTCCAGGTATGACATTTTGCAATCAAGAAAAATTTGCTACAAATCCTTGAAATTCTTTTCTTTTCTTCTCACTTATTCATATTCTTCTGAATTGAGGAGAACAACCCTTTAAGGAGGGGAGGTACTGCTACGTGACGATCTGTCTGTGTGATAGAAGTCTAAGTGGAATGCCATTAATTGTTTAATTGCTTGTCAAGTACTAAAGGCTGGCCCCCTTCTGTACTAACTATGCAATATAACAAATGTTCATTGATCATAGTGATCTCTCAATAATTTTTTTTTCTTTTTCCACTTCAATATATATAGATCCAGATTGCGAAGGTAAAAGCGATCAGGAACGAAGTACGAGTGAGGTTATCTCCGAATTCATAGCGCGATAGTGATACCGAAGTCACTGCACGTACCAATAAGGAAAATAGTATATGACTGGGTAAGAGCATAACCCGAATAAGGTGTTGTACGAGAGTATCCAAGAATTGGTAGAACGGATAAAGGGTGTATTGTAATATTAGTGCGATGTGCTTTGAAAATATTGGAATGTGTAAGGATCGACTAGAGAATTGGAAAGCGAAATAAATAACAAGTACCCAATTGTCTTCTACTTGATTCCGGGACGGAATCCTTTTAAGGAGGGGAGACTGTAAGAACCCAGATTTTTGGGTAGAATTAAAACTTTTTATTATGCATTGATGTAAGAGTGAACAGTGGTTACAACTATAATATAACACTGGTTCTAATGAATGAATAGTGAAAGGATAAAAGATTCCAAGGCTATATGTCCTGAAGGATGCTATTGGGTGATAACTTAGATTAGAATAATCTATCTCCTAGAAAGTTTAGATAAGATTCCCTAGGGAGAAATTGATACCCTCATGTCATCCAGATCAATATCGGTTACAAGTACGGAGGTTCCATGAAAGAGTTAAGGAACGCTCAAGAAAGCACAAAGATATTTTCTAAGTTCCTGGACTAAAAAGAGAATAAGTGATGAATAGTGTTTTTGATGGAAATAAGAATATTATGAGACGACACTATATAGAAGTACCCGGAATGAATTTCTGAGTTCGTTTTAGTGATCCGAGGGGAAAATAAGTGTATGTAAAGACTGTCGGATTCTGAAAAACAGCACTTTCATTTTCTCCGAGATTTTCCCTAGACACTGATAGATTAAGGATTTAATATTTAATAATTAAGGAATTTAAATTCGAGAAGTATTAAGAAAGATGGAGATTAGTATTATAAATATTAAGAAGGTTTTCGGTAAAACCCTAACTAGAAACGAATGAGTTATTCCCTCGAACGATCAATCAAATTGAGCAATAACCGGACAAAAGAAACAATCAGAGGATCAAGAGATAAGTATGTGGAGATATTTAATAAAGGGAGCCCCTTGGTGCAATAATAAAATAGAAGGAAGGACTTGGATGCAATAACCATAAAGGTAAGGACTATCTTGCAATTATGGATGGATAAAGGTAATCTAAATGGACCAATAGGAAGGTGCCACCACATGAGGGCTAGATAAGGATGAGATTAAAGAGATAGATATTACTTGGTTGATCATTATTAGCAAAGAAAACAAAAGAAAAGAAAAATCAACCAAGAACACCTCCATGGTAGAAGAAACTCTCGGCCAAGCTAGATCAAGGGCTTCCCACCATTCAAAAATCACAAGATTAAATATGTAAGCTCTCTACCTTATGACTAAGATCCCCTATAAATTTCATCTTCAAATTCCTTACCAATCTTGAGATATTAAATCATGAAGGTGATGATGAATAGTAGATCTCAAGAACTAACTTTGATTTTCTTGATTTCTTTTGATCATCCAAGCTTGTCTAAGGCTAGATAAGGGCTAATCAAGGATTGTTAAGTTCATTCATACATCATGGAAGGTATATCTCACCAAAACCCTAGCTTGTAATTTGAGATTTATGATTGTCTTGATTGGGTTTAGATTAGTATGATATTGATGATGATTATAAGCATGATTATGTAGTTAGTTATGTGATTTAAGAAGCATGTTGATATTGGTGGTAAAATCAGTAGCTATTGGACTTATGAGATGAGTTATATGATGATAAGTTGTTTAGATGCCCGGGGTGGCTTGGTTGGATTGATTCGAGTTTTGAAATGTCCGAGTTATAGCCGTCGTAATGCCCGATTGTTTTTAACCTTAAGAAACCGTGTTTGACAGTAGCATGAACTCCATGTCTAGCTTCATATCCTGCCATTTTTGGATAGAGTATGTTATAAGCTTCGTTTTGATATAAAGATCATGTGAAACGGACTTACGGTTTAGGAGTTATGGTTTAATTCGTAAAAGAGGTTCGAAACCGTAATCGAAAGTTCGTAACTAAAATTGGAATCCCTTAACATGTCTAATTCAGTGACGAATCATGGTAATTAAATATTAGAGGTCATAAGGAAGGCGTGAGAGAAAACCAAAAGTAAAATGGATCATTTTCCGATTTTATAAAAATGTTCGAATCGAGGTTAAGTGCGAAGAAACCACTTTTGGGAGTAGCACTATTCACCAAAAAGCTCCTGCCCTGTTTTAGTGAAATCTGTAAAAATTGATCTTCTGACCAAAGTCAAATTTTGATATAGTTACCTTCTAGACATTCTCTAGATCATGTACGCGAAAACGGTGCGTCGTTTGAGTTAACGGTTACCGAGTTATGAACGTTTTAGTGAAAGAGGTGTGAATAGTAAAGATCCGTAGTTGACTGAACTTCGAAAATACATTTCACTTATCTAGACCCGTGGCTTCGAATTGGAAATTTTATGATAAATATTACAAATACCAAATGTCATTTTAAAAGTGGTTTCGTAATTAAATACGTTTCCAGTGATTTATTAAAAGTGTTGAAGTGCGAGTCACGGAATAGTAATTCTCAGAAAAGTCAACTCTAGGGGTACTACTTTGGCCACCCATTTTGGCTAGATTAAAAGAGGAATCTCGAGTCGACTAAAACATGAAACTTGTTAAGAATTATCAAGACAACATATTGCTGCAAAGAACGAGGCTATAAATGATTAAGCGAGATGTACGAAAGATCCGACATTAAGGATGGGTTCGAGGTATGTTTTGGCCTAAACTTACGACTTAAGAGTTGGTTGATTAACATGGACTTCGTATGAGTCTAGGGAAACCTCATAGTGCCTTGTTTGTTAATTGCTTTAGTGCTTAAGCATTAAGTATAAGTGAAATGACGTGCCTTGATAACGGACGAGTGTCGGATTATAACGGTATTAATAAGAGTTATCTTAGGGTTTGCCTAACGAGATAATTTGAAAACGTGTTTTAGCCTAAGTTAAATATATACTCAGCATTTCGAAGTGTTAAAGTGATTAACCTCGGATATTGTGACTATTTATAGATCACCGGATTGAACCGAGGTACACTACACCCACAGGATTACCAGGCAAGTTTTCAACCTTCTTGAAGGCTGTTGTTGTGATAATATATATATGAATTGATTATGTTATATATATGCCATAGCATGCATGCCTACTTTCAAGTTATATTGCAATACTTGTTCCCATAATTGATATTGGCTTATAGACTAGATACGATATATCAGTATAAGCCGGATTTTTGGTTAAGACCCTTAGTGAAGGGCATGTGATATTCATTCTTTAAATGTAGACCGGGAGTCGGTATTTTGAGATATAGATGTAGTCTTGGAAACCCGGAGGGATTCCAACGACAGATTAGTATTCCTTTTGAGGAATGTTATTATTAAACATTAATTATATTTCCATAAAGTATTAATTACTTGGAAATCTTTCGAGAAATGTTATTTGAGTATTATCTCAGTCGAGAAATATTAAATGAATATTATTTCGAATATTCATTTAGAGTTTGATTATTTCATGAATATTATTTCAAGATTCATTTAGAATATTGTTTATTAAATGAATATTAGTTTCGAATATTCATTTAAGGTTTTATCTATTCAATGAATATTACTTTAAGATATTCCTTTGAAATTCTAATTACTTAAGGAACATTATTTCAAATATTCCTTGAGAGTATTGATTACTAAATGAATATAATTTGGATATTCATTTAGAATAGTATTTATTAAATGAATATTATTTGGATATTCATTTAAGGTTTTATTTACTTAATGAATATTATTTTAAAATATTCAATTGAAGTTCTAATTACTTAAGGAATATTATTTTGAATATTTCTTTAAAGTTTTGATTACTAAATGAATATTAATTGGATATTCATTTAGAATACTATTTATTTAATGAATATTATTTTCAAATATTCATTTAAGGTTTGATTTACTTAATGATCATTATTTTAAATATTTATTTGAGTTTATCTATTTAATGAATATCATCTTGAATATTCATTGGAAGTTTTATTTATTTAATGAATATTATTTTGAATATTCATTTAAGAAGAGATTTATTTAATAAATAATTTTATATATTCATTCGAGGACTACTTACGAGTAATATTATGATTTAAAAATAGTCCTTAATTATTATTGATTTAATAAATATTCTTGGAATATTTATGTAAATTCTTTTAAATTCCCTTTATAATGATTTACATCATACAAAGATTATCTTTTACCTTTAGATATGGTGTAAAATATTTCGAAATATCTTAGGACTATTTATATCAAGGGGAGGTTCCTAAACTTTAATTTCATTTAAATCTATCTTAAAGAAGATTTAAATACTCGCTCAACTTCCAAACGTATATAAGGGGACCTCACTTGAGCGATGTTATTTATTGGACTGCCCGGTCCTATACTTGCTAAAACTATCTTGTCACTCACATCTTAATTCTTTCAAGCATCGATATGAGTCTTTTGGTTACCTCCTCAACGCTCGAGGGGTATGATTGATGTAACAAGTTTATATCCATTAACAAGCATCAGCTTGGGAAATATTGGTGAATTTTCCTTTCCAATTAGATACGACTACTTTGTGGAGTCCTATCAACAAGTGTTACACTTGGGGAAAAAGGGGAACGAACTTTACGTTTCAGAGTCATGGATGATATTCGAACTAGGAGACGCGTAAGTGGCCGAGTGGTGCCGGTCCAGCAATAGCCCAACTGTTGGCTGAGGAGTTCCAGAGGGCGGTAGATAAGTAAATCCGTCGGAGCTACCTTCTACATGTAGAGAACGACTGATGAGATGCATGACATACGACTGATCATCGTAAACGTTAGGGCATCTGGCGCGGCAATGCTCCCGTATTAGTTCATCTTCCAAAAGTGAGAAATTCTGCAACACTATTGGTGTTGGCAAGGTGAAAAAGTGTTGAAACTGGAATTGCAATATTTTTCCTGCAAGTTCCTCTTTTATGATAATTGAGAATATCTTGCTTATCTTTTGTATAGCATATATGTCCACAAAATATATATGTTGAGTTACCTAGTAACTTCATCTTTTAAGTTATACTGGCATCATTTCCGTAAATGCATGGCATATGGTTTCAAAGATATTTTGGACTGTTATATACTATTACTGTTCAATTATATTTGTGGTGGGCTATTGCTCACCCTTGCTTTATTTATTTATATCACAACAACAGTTAGATCAGATGGCCGCACAAGGTGCACTGGGTGCGAGCAGGTGTCAGCCGTCAGAGGATTAACCGCTGAGATCTTAGCTACCATTGCTGAAGAGTAAGCTGTTGGTAGGATATTTGTTAGATTTTGTATATCAAATGTATTATTGATTTGATATATATAAATGGACGGCAAAGAGTACGTAAATTATTAATGTAATTTCTTGGGTTGTAAGAACTCAATTGTGTGATTAATAAAATTTGGTTACTCTGATTACATCTCTGGGACTATAACGGGTGTGTTTTATGTTGTTGTTTTGGGTCACAAGGTTGTAATTTAGATTATTTTGGTTTTGTGGATGGATATTGAGACCGTAACGACCAGATCCCTGACCCCGGATCTGGGGGTGTTACACATAAGTCATTACTCTTAAAGCTTATGCCATAATACTCTGATTATGACTCAGACATCTTTTCTGTATTCACTGAAATCAAGCTCCCATATATATATATATATTATTCCATCTACTTTTAAAATAGTAGATAATAATCAAATAATACTTATCAAATCAAAATGTTTTAAAAGAATATCTTTAGCAAAATATAATAAATCACATAACCCTAGAAAACAACTGATACCATTCTCTCATCTTCTCTTAATCATAAGGCATGTTCACTTCATACATAATCATCTCTATGTATACCCATATCCATCTCATACTCATATTCACATCCATATTCATATACATCTTTGTATACCTCTCCTTTTAATATCAATAATCAAGGAAAACAATTTCTTAACAATATAGTAACAATGGCATCACAAATATATATATATATATATATATATGTATATATATATATTCCATGAAATCAAGTTTCTTTGAAGATAAATAATTTCCGAGTAGGGACAGAAAAGATCTTGCCTCGGTTTCGGTATCCTGACGGTATGGCTCGTGGCTCTTCCGGAGTTTCTATAAACACAAAAGGACCGTCGTTAGAATACCACATCTCTTACTCACTACACTCTTGTATAACATTACCCTTGACACTTTAATATATGTTTAACGTATCACTATTACCCCAAAGGTTCAAGAACTTAACCATTTATAAACTCAATCGAAGTTTCAGGGGTTTTCACCATTTCCCCTAACGACCACACTTAACTGTAAAAATTCTTAGAAAATATGGATTTCGAATTTTACCATAAGGCCAACTGGTAATGCTTCTTTGACTACCCTAATACAATATTCAAAAATTTTATAATTTTTAAAAATATCTAAGTATGGTAGTTATAGCCTAAAAGTTAACATAATTACGGTTTCTCGATTTTCGAACGTCTTTCACTAAAACTGACTTTTCTCCTAAACCGTTCATCAGATTTTAACGAACTTTATATCAAAACGATCTATAAACCAAGCTCTATCTCCTCATGGTAACTTGGGGGTCTGGAAAGTAACCTACCGTATGGGTACAGTGTCCAAAAACAGGGCAGTTTCTTGGTCTAACAAAAATCGGACATTATAACGGCTATATTTTCATACTTTCCAAAATCAAACTCCTCCAAATCAATCATCCACCTTATACACCATCACCTACACCATGTGGTCATCTTACCAAACATGGTTACAAGCACATACTCCTTCCATAATCAACTTTAATCACTTACAAACACATATAACATCATAATCTTAACATTTACACCACTAAATCACTAATCAACTCAATATCCATTATAAATAAATAAGGGTAAGGACATTTATACCTTCTTGAAGCCTTGACAACACTTAAAAATCCTTGGAATATGCTTAATCAACCTTACAATAGCTTGAATCAACTAAAGGAATCATAAAAACAAAGTTAGTTTCTAAGGGTTACTATTCATCATCACTTTTGAAAAATCATAACAAATCGAAAAATAAGATTTTGGCTCTCAAATTTTTACCACATCTTGGCCTATGTATAAGCTTTGATTTGAGCTATAGATCACCAAAAAAAAAATTTCCTAGCTATGGTTTTGAGCTCCATCTTTCCGCTGGACAGATTGGGTTCTCCAACTTTGAGCATGGATTTGACTAGGCTATACTACTTTGTTGGCCATAAAATTTTGTACGAATATTCCCCATAGAGTGGAGAAGTTATGGTTAAAATTTGGTGATTTTATCATGGATATAGATGGAGATATGAATTTTTCTTTGTGCTTGGTTCTTGCTTGGCAGATTTTGGGAGAATGAGAGAAATGGTGTTTTTCTTGGTGGTGGTGGTGATGCTTTTGTTTTCTTTCTTGAATAATACATGTATCTATCTCTTTATTCATCCTCATCTTCTCTTGGTGTGTTGTCATCTCCTTACTGGTTCATTTAGATGATCTTTATCCATCCATAATTGCAAGATAGTCCTTAGCTTAATGGTTATTGCATCCAAGTCCTATCTTTCATTTTATTATTGCACCGAGGGCTTCTACTCTTAAATATCTTCACATACACTCCTTGTCTTGTGGTTGGGCCGAATTTGGGCTTCTCCCCATGTCCTTGGGCTTTTGTTTGGGTTTTGTACAAAGTTCTCTCATCATCTGATTCATCGAACGATTTCTGCGATCGTCTCAGTGGTTTTTCTCTTGTAAATCTCTTGAATATATTTTATCATTTCCCATATCATATGTTAATGTGTTAGGGTGATTCTAATCCACAAGTAGGTATTAGATCCAATATCCTTGGTATATTCTCTTTTTCTCAGAAGTTGCTCTTTCGGTTATCTCTTGGGTTCTCAAGCATTCTCAGACTCATTTAACAATCTAAATTCCCTTGGCATTTCCTTGACTTGATCACTCCTTAGTTTAACCTAATTTCACTATTTCCTCAAGATATAAACCCTTTAACATTTCTATACTCCTTAATATCACATTCAATAGAGTCTCAATCGAAATCGAAAATCCTTAAAGTCCATATTCAAGAATTTCTGAAATCCATTATCGTTTCGAGTCACTTAATTTCAGTGTACAATACTAATATGGTTTATGTTTATTCATTTTCTGTTTCCATTATAGGGTACCTACATACCATTTCCCTAAATCCTCAAAATTTCTATTCATTTAGGCACTGTAGCATTCTAAAAGTTAGGGTTATTACAATTTCTATATTAGCACATTCTTTGTGATGATTTTTCTTTATCTGAGTATTTGATTGAGTATGATAATAAACATATACTTTAATTTTTTATGGCGATTTTTTTTAGTTATAATCCTTTTCATATTATATATTTAAAAAAAATTCAATTCCAATACCACCTTTTTTTAATGATATCCTTTTTAGATAATAATTTCTTTTTTAATATGATATAATCTTGATCGTATATTTTTAAAAACATTAGATTCCACGGTTGAGATTATTTTGGTAGTAGAGTGATATCCTTTTTAGATTATAATTTCCTTTTTAATATGATATAATTTTGATCGTCTATTTTTAAAAATATTAGATTCGCCGATTGAGATTATTTTAACGGTACAGTGACCAGACCACAATGACCAAACCAAAATTTAATGGATAAGATCCCCCTTAAGCTTGTTATATATAAGGATATAATAAGGATATAAATTCATAGAATTAAATCAACGTTTTATATATATATTTTTAAAATCCTTTTACCTTTATTATGTATAAAATTTTAATGTAATATTGGTTACATTTTAAATTCAATTTTTTTTATTTTTGATTATATAAAAGCGAAGCTGATAAATACAATTCTTACAGCACTATCGGTTTTTACTTTCAAAAGAAAATATGATTAATTCACAAAGGAAAAAACCAAACTATACTCTAATTCGCCGTGCATGGTTTAGATGCACAACTTTTTTTATGCAAACATAATATTATGTTACAATACTGAAAAGTCATTAAATAATAATTTAGTTATTGAGAATCGATCTTGTTATCTTGATATTCTTGAGGGTATTGTTATAGTATATTTATTTTGTTAATTAAATTTACATTCAATTATATCCTACTAAAAGTAGGCATCGGTTACTCTTAGCACTACTAGAAAAACTGCCTTAGACATCGCTTATTAGCTGATGTCTTTTGAAAATACAAGCGATGTCTTTGCATGCGATGTTAAAAGTAGGGGCCTTAGACATCGCTTTTTAGCCGATGTCTATAAGCCATTAAGACATCATTTCCTTAGACAATCTGATGTACTTTCCTTCAATTTATATCTTGACTATGATTTCAGTTCTGCTATAATATGACATCTATATCACTTTGAACATATCATATATACAATAAAATGAGATATTAACATCGAGTACTTCTTCAAACTGATGTGCATCTTAACATTTTACATCAGTCGCGTAATAGAAGCGATGTGGTATATATATTTTAACATCGGTTTCTATTAGCTTATGATGTCTATTAGCTACTTTAACATCGATTCCATTATCTAGCGATGTCTATTATATACTTCAACATCAGTTCTTTATTAGGTGATCGATATGTTTGTTTGCTTTTGACATCAGTCCATTAATTTTTGTCTAAAAAAGTTTTCTTTGTTTATATTTTTACATTAGTTCTTTTGTTTGTAAAGTGATGTTAGTTTTGTTTTTGTAATTCATGAATCCCCTGTTTTAATGAAATGCCCAAAAACTAAAATTCATGCATCCAAAAACTAAATTACCATACAAAAACTAAAGAACCAAACCAATGTCGCAAAACCAAACATTCATTAATTTACCAAGCATTCTAACTACATTATCCACCAAACAAACTACATAAATCAAAACCAAAGGTTCCAACTACGTACCAATTACGTACTCCAAACAAATTACATAAATCAAAACCAACTACTACCATATTTCCCCATCATAGTTTACCAAAATTCGCATCAACATCAACCACAAGTCTTACTACTTAAGTCAAATTAAAGCAAAAGAAAATAGAACATGATCTGGCCAGGCATTTTTTACAAGAAGTAGTGTTCAATATGGCTAAGAGCCTCACATCGAACCTCATCAAGGTCATCCCTGGAATAAGTCACCTTTCGATTCTTGGCAGCCCACTGAAAATTGTAAAACACGAAAATAATTACATTGAATCCTAGGATAATTCATATATATACCAGTTATATATACATTGAAGCAAAGAAAAATACCGTTTTAATAAACGTCATTTCACTATCCATGACAATTTCTTTCATGTAGCGCATAACTACATAGCCACATTCAATCCCACCAGGTTGTTTAGGACATCCCTATTTAACAAAAAAAACTCATATCAATAAGTAAATTAATGCCCTGGTTCTAATGAGCAGTAGCGGAAAGTCTTAGGCACCAACCAGAATTACTAAATTGTAGAAAAAGAAAAAAGAAAACTTATGGGAAGATATCTGATAGTCGGGGCTTTATTTCCCCTTCCAGCCTGAATATTGAAAGCAATCACCGCCCTGTCACAATTGGTAGTGTCAATAATGCAAATTGATCGACATTTCAATAGTGAAAATAATCGATAAAAAATAAATGTTAATACCTTGATATTGCTTTTTCCAACTGGGCATAACTACTTGTACGAGGCAGAGGATTGAGTATGAAAATCTCGTCAGCCCATATCACAACCAATATCCAATGGAAACTTTTTTTAATGAAAAACACAATTACTATAAAAATCATAAAAATCATTATTTTGAGGCATATAAATAAATAAAGCGACTTATAATAAATGTGGAAACACTTAATGTACTTACTTGCTATTATGCGACATTAGAAAAAGACGATCAGGATTACCCTCTTTCAAGCAATTAATCAAATTAGCTTCAAAATCACTGTTTAGGCTAAATGTGGCTCCAGGATCAAAAAAAGCAAACTGCTCCAAATTGCCATTTTTACTAAGCACAGAATGCAAGTACTTGCATTGCAAATCAAATGAAAATCTAGTAAACAAGAATACATAAGATCGATAAAACAAGAGTCATGACAAGACAAGAATTAAAAAAATAAAAAACTCACGCAATTTATGCAGATATTGCTCCTTGGCCAATCATTTTAAACTCGAGCAAATCGATTATGTTTTCATGCAATATGAATATTGTTTTCACAGTACCAAACACCTCAGCATCACATGGAATTTGAATAGTAGTGTTCACGAATGTTGTTGCATGTTTATACAACAACCAAAAGCGGCTCGGAACATTTTTATTGTTAACTCGAATAACTTGTAGAAGGGGGGGGGGTTGAATACAAGTTATATAATCGTGTCTGATTTTTACTTGATTATATGAACAAGAATAAACGAATGAATCAAACTCTTGTTTGTATTAATAAGATCAAATACAAACTCTACCAAAGGTGTACAATACCTTTAGCAGCTGCTGACAATATAAATATCTCTCTGTTTGTTTCGAACTCTCGAATACAAACCTTATACAGAGCTACGCACATTCGCTAGACACACACTCTTTACAATGATATTGAGAGAGTATTTATAATGCTACCTATCAACTAATAACAGAAAGATATAATCTATACATGACAATGTTCTTGCCTTCTAGTCGATAGTTTCCATCAATAAAAAAAACTCTTTCCTTCATAATATCTTCTTGCTTGTTCTTCAAACAACGATCCTGTTTTATAGCACTTGCCAGTTTCTGTAGCATCCATAATGACATCATCAGTAACACGACTAATATCAGGATCTGTACACTGCATCAGTATCTGATCAACCATCAGTATTGGACCGTCATCAGGATTTGCCCTTTGTTCCTGACATGTAGTCTCCGATACACTGTTCATTCCTGACTAAACTATACAGATAACTGTCTTACACATAAATCCTATATACAGTGCTAAATCCTTTATAAGATCAGGATTACAAGAAGTATAATGTGTAAATTCTATTCTTAACATCACAACTTATGAATTATTCCTAACAATCTCCCCCTATTTATGCTTTAAAATCTGAAGCATAAATCTAAGTTGTAGATGTCAAAACATATAACAATACAACCAGAATAGAATTTATGAATGTAAAATTATGAAGTTAAGTACCTTCTTCCCAGATGTAGACATTTATCTAGTACTTAGAAGAAAGAATTTTAACTATTAATGCTGCTCTTCCTTTACCACTTCCTAGCTGAGATTCACCACTGTCACTCAGTCTGGTTCTTCTTTTTACTACCCTTTGTCTGCTCTTTATCTCCCCCAGCTTTATCATCCTCAGTCTGGTGGTGTTGTTGTTGTTGTCTTTGAATTGTCTTTATCTCCCCCTTTTTGACATCAGCAACATTAATTCCAAGAGATTCAGAAACAGAACAAATGAGATTCATAAGAACTGCTTGATTTTCCATAATTGTGACTTGGTTATCTTCAAGTGATTGAAGTCTTGTTTGAATAGCAATTTGAGAATTCTGAATATCTTTCAAAACATCAGAATGAACTTCAATGTTGGAAGTGCTTCTAGTATCTCCAGTATCAGAATCAGAAAGAACTCTATCTTCAAGTCTTGTAGAAGAAGTTGCTTGAGTTGTATGATATTCAAGTAATAAAACCTGATTAGAAGTATCAACATCTTCATCTTTCTGTTCTGGAACTGAAACATGATCACCATCTCCTTCACCAGTATTCTGTGTACTAACATCGTCAAATCTTGACTCCTCCTTAGAGTGATCAGAGACTGTTGATGTCTCAATTCTAGCTGATATTGGAAGTACATACAAAGGAACACTAGGATCATTAGGATCTTCATCTGGTACATATGTATCTAGAGATTGCCTTATCCTGGCACCTCTTCTGTTAATAATTCCTGCAAGCCTCTCCTTTTGCTTCTCAGCTTTAACTTCTGGCTTTGCATTATGATGTGCTAGGTCATTCTTCTGATACATTTTGATGAACGAATAATGTAAGAACCCAGATTTTTGGGTAGAATTAAAACTTTTTATTATGCATTGATGTAAGAGTGAACAGTGGTTACAACTATAATATAACACTGGTTCTAATGAATGAATAGTGAAAGGATAAAAGATTCCAAGGCTATATGTCCTGAAGGATGCTATTGGGTGATAACTTAGATTAGAATAATCTATCTCCTAGAAAGTTTAGATAAGATTCCCTAGGGAGAAATTGATACCCTCATGTCATCCAGATCAATATCGGTTACAAGTACGGAGGTTCCATGAAAGAGTTAAGGAACGCTCAAGAAAGCACAAAGATATTTTCTAAGTTCCTGGACTAAAAAGAGAATAAGTGATGAATAGTGTTTTTGATGGAAATAAGAATATTATGAGACGACACTATATAGAAGTACCCGGAATGAATTTCTGAGTTCGTATTAGTGATCCGAGGGGAAAATAAGTGTATGTAAAGACTGTCGGATTCTGAAAAATAGCACTTTCATTTTCTCCGAGATTTTCCCTAGACACTGATAGATTAAGGATTTAATATTTAATAATTAAGGAATTTAAATTCGAGAAGTATTAAGAAAGATGAAGATTAGTATTATAAATATTAAGAAGGTTTTCGGTAAAACCCTAACTAGAAACGAATGAGTTATTCCCTCGAACGATCAATCAAATTGAGCAATAACCGGACAAAAGAAACAATCAGAGGATCAAGAGATAAGTATGTGGAGATATTTAATAAAGGGAGCCCCTTGGTGCAATAATAAAATAGAAGGAAGGACTTGGATGCAATAACCATAAAGGTAAGGACTATCTTGCAATTATGGATGGATAAAGGTAATCTAAATGGACCAATAGGAAGGTGCCACCACATGAGGGCTAGATAAGGATGAGATTAAAGAGATAGATATTACTTGGTTGATCATTATTAGCAAAGAAAACAAAAGAAAAGAAAAATCAACCAAGAACACCTCCATGGTAGAAGAAACTCTCGGCCAAGCTAGATCAAGGGCTTCCCACCATTCAAAAATCACAAGATTAAATATGTAAGCTCTCTACCTTATGACTAAGATCCCCTATAAATTTCATCTTCAAATTCCTTACCAATCTTGAGATATTAAATCATGAAGGTGATGATGAATAGTAGATCTCAAGAACTAACTTTGATTTTCTTGATTTCTTTTGATCATCCAAGCTTGTCTAAGGCTAGATAAGGGCTAATCAAGGATTGTTAAGTTCATTCATACATCATGGAAGGTATATCTCACCAAAACCCTAGCTTGTAATTTGAGATTTATGATTGTCTTGATTGGGTTTAGATTAGTATGATATTGATGATGATTATAAGCATGATTATGTAGTTAGTTATGTGATTTAAGAAGCATGTTGATATTGGTGGTAAAATCAGTAGCTATTGGACTTATGAGATGAGTTATATGATGATAAGTTGTTTAGATGCCCGGGGTGGCTTGGTTGGATTGATTCGAGTTTTGAAATGTCCGAGTTATAGCCGTCGTAATGCCCGATTGTTTTTAACCTTAAGAAACCGTGTTTGACAGTAGCATGAACTCCATGTCTAGCTTCATATCCTGCCATTTTTGGATAGAGTATGTTATAAGCTTCGTTTTGATATAAAGATCATGTGAAACGGACTTACGGTTTAGGAGTTATGGTTTAATTCGTAAAAGAGGTTCGAAACCGTAATCGAAAGTTCGTAACTAAAATTGGAATCCCTTAACATGTCTAAGTCAGTGGCGAATCATGGTAATTAAATATTAGAGGTCATAAGGAAGGCGTGAGAGAAAACAACAAGTAAAATGGATCATTTTCCGATTTTATAAAAATGTTCGAATCGAGGTTAAGTGCGAAGAAACCACTTTTGGGAGTAGCACTATTCACCAAAAAGCTCCTGCCCTGTTTTAGTGAAATCTGTAAAAATTGATCTTCTGACCAAAGTCAAATTTTGATATAGTTACCTTCTAGACATTCTCTAGATCATGTACGCGAAAACGGTGCGTCGTTTGAGTTAACGGTTACCGAGTTATGAACGTTTTAGTGAAAGAGGTGTGAATAGTAAAGATCCGTAGTTGACTGAACTTCGAAAATACATTTCACTTATCTAGACCCGTGGCTTCGAATTGGAAATTTTATGATAAATATTACAAATACCAAATGTCATTTTAAAAGTGGTTTCGTAATTAAATACGTTTCCAGTGATTTATTAAAAGTGTTGAAGTGCGAGTCACGGAATAGTAATTCTCAGAAAAGTCAACTCTAGGGGTACTACTTTGGCCACCCATTTTGGCTAGATTAAAAGAGGAATCTCGAGTCGACTAAAACATGAAACTTGTTAAGAATTATCAAGACAACATATTGCTGCAAAGAACGAGGCTATAAATGATTAAGCGAGATGTACGAAAGATCCGACATTAAGGATGGGTTCGAGGTATGTTTTGGCCTAAACTTACGACTTAAGAGTTGGTTGATTAACATGGACTTCGTATGAGTCTAGGGAAACCTCATAGTGCCTTGTTTGTTAATTACTTTAGTGCTTAAGCATTAAGTATAAGTGAAATGACGTGCCTTGATAACGGACGAGTGTCGGATTATAATGGTATTAATAAGAGTTATCTTAGGGTTTGCCTAACGAGATAATTTGAAAACGTGTTTTAGCCTAAGTTAAATATATACTCAGCATTTCGAAGTGTTAAAGTGATTAACCTCGGATATTGTGACTATTTATAGATCACCGGATTGAACCGAGGTACACTACACCCACAGGATTACCAGGCAAGTTTTCAACCTTCTTGAAGGCTGTTGTTGTGATAATATATATATGAATTGATTATGTTATATATATGCCATAGCATGCATGCCTACTTTCAAGTTATATTGCAATACTTGTTCCCATAATTGATATTGGCTTATAGACTAGATACGATATATCAGTATAAGCCGGATTTTTGGTTAAGACCCTTAGTGAAGGGCATGTGATATTCATTCTTTAAATGTAGACCGGGAGTCGGTATTTTGAGATATAGATGTAGTCTTGGAAACCCGGAGGGATTCCAACGACAGATTAGTATTCCTTTTGAGGAATGTTATTATTAAACATTAATTATATTTCCATAAAGTATTAATTACTTGGAAATCTTTCGAGAAATGTTATTTGAGTATTATCTCAGTCGAGAAATATTAAATGAATATTATTTCGAATATTCATTTAGAGTTTGATTATTTCATGAATATTATTTCAAGATTCATTTAGAATATTGTTTATTAAATGAATATTAGTTTCGAATATTCATTTAAGGTTTTATCTATTCAATGAATATTACTTTAAGATATTCCTTTGAAATTCTAATTACTTAAGGAACATTATTTCAAATATTCCTTGAGAGTATTGATTACTAAATGAATATAATTTGGATATTCATTTAGAATAGTATTTATTAAATGAATATTATTTGGATATTCATTTAAGGTTTTATTTACTTAATGAATATTATTTTAAAATATTCAATTGAAGTTCTAATTACTTAAGGAATATTATTTTGAATATTTCTTTAAAGTTTTGATTACTAAATGAATATTAATTGGATATTCATTTAGAATACTATTTATTTAATGAATATTATTTTCAAATATTCATTTAAGGTTTGATTTACTTAGTGATCATTATTTTAAATATTTATTTGAGTTTATCTATTTAATGAATATCATCTTGAATATTCATTGGAAGTTTTATTTATTTAATGAATATTATTTTGAATATTCATTTAAGAAGAGATTTATTTAATAAATAATTTTATATATTCATTCGAGGACTACTTACGAGTAATATTATGATTTAAAAATAGTCCTTAATTATTATTGATTTAATAAATATTCTTGGAATATTTATGTAAATTCTTTTAAATTCTCTTTATAATGATTTACATCATACAAAGATTATCTTTTACCTTCAAATATGGTGTAAAATATTTCGAAATATCTTAGGACTATTTATATCAAGGGGAGGTTCCTAAACTTTAATTTCATTTAAATCTATCTTAAAGAAGATTTAAATACTCGCTCAACTTCCAAACGTATATAAGGGGACCTGACTTGAGCGATGTTATTTATTGGACTGCCCGGTCCTATACTTGCTAAAACTATCTTGTCACTCACATCTTAATTCTTTCAAGCATCAATATGAGTCTTTTGGTTACCTCCTCAACGCTCGAGGGGTATGATTGATGTAACAAGTTTATATCCATTAACAAGCATCAGCTTGGGAAATATTGGTGAATTTTCCTTTCCAATTAGATACGACTACTTTGTGGAGTCCTATCAACAAGTGTTACACTTGGGGAAAAAGGGGAACGAACTTTACGTTTCAGAGTCATGGATGATATTCGAACTAGGAGACGCGTAAGTGGCCGAGTGGCGCCGGTCCAGCAATAGCCCAACCGTTGGCTGAGGAGTTCCAGAGGGCGGTAGATAAGTAAATCCGTCGGAGCTACCTTCTACATGTAGAGAACGACTGATGAGATGCATGACATACGACTGATCATCGTAAACGTTAGGTCATCTGGCGCGGCAATGCTCCCGTATTAGTTCATCTTCCAAAAGTGAGAAATTCTGCAACACTATTGGTGTTGGCAAGGTGAAAAAGTGTTGAAACTGGAATTGCAATATTTTTCCTGCAAGTTCCTCTTTTATGATAATTGAGAATATCTTGCTTATCTTTTGTATAGCATATATGTCCACAAAATATATATGTTGAGTTACCTAGTAACTTCATCTTTTAAGTTATACTGGCATCATTTCCGTAAATGCATGGCATATGGTTTCAAAGATATTTTGGACTGTTATATACTATTACTGTTCAATTATATTTGTGGTGGGCTATTGCTCACCCTTGCTTTATTTATTTATATCACAACAACAGTTAGATCAGATGGCCGCACAAGGTGCACTGGGTGCGAGCAGGTGTCAGCCGTCAAAGGATTAACCGCTGAGATCTTAGCTACCATTGCTGAAGAGTAAGCTGTTGGTAGGATATTTGTTAGATTTTGTATATCAAATGTATTATTGATTTGATATATATAAATGGACGGCAAAGAGTACGTAAATTATTAATGTAATTTCTTGGGTTGTAAGAACTCAATTGTGTGATTAATAAAATTTGGTTACTCTGATTACATCTCTGGGACTATAACGGGTGTGTTTTATGTTGTTGTTTTGGGTCACAAGGTTGTAATTTAGATTATTTTGGTTTTGTGGATGGATATTGAGACCGTAACGACCAGATCCCTGACCCCGGATCTGGGGGTGTTACAGAAATGGTATCAGAGAGTACGTTATAAACCCCAGAGATGACGCGACGTTAAAAAAAAATAAATTCACTAATATAATAAGAACTCTTGCCAAGTTCATAGTCGAACTACTTAAGGTAGTATTGACATATAAAACCCTTATGGGAACTATTAAGTATCATGATAGTAACTTAAGTTCGTTCCCGTGTCGACTAGTAAAGCGATAGACCTTGAGGTGTACGGGTAGTAGTATGATGATGCTTTATTGTATGTTGGCAATCGGATTGTGAATTCGATAGAGTACCCTACTAAGGACCCGGAAAGGGTTCCAGCAGAGGAAGGGATTCCTGTTGAGGATGAGGAATTACCCAGAGGAAATAAGGGCTGTAGCCCGAAAGACTGTAAGAGTTAAGATATAGTGCTCAGAGGAATGAGCATAAAGAACTGAGATATTGTTAATGGAATTAAAGAGGCATATTGGATTCATAGCCAAACTATCGGATGAAGTACCAGCATGTAAGATGGATTTGAGGAATTACTTAAGATCTTATGTAAGGATAGATAAGAATCCTTGGAGACTTTCAGATTAATGAGAAAGGAGTTAGAACGATGCATGATTATCAAAGACATTGATTTAGGACGGGGAGCAGAGCCCCTAGGAACAATTAAGACATAGGTGGCAAGTGCCATATCTTCGGATAAATGGATTAGTGTGAATATTGTCAATGGTAATTCGCCATGAGAAGACAGATTTCATAGGTTTTAATCTATGAAACCAAATTGAGATTGTTAAGGTGATTTTATTCAGGGAAATGCCCATCTTATAAATGGAGCAACTTAGAAAGTAAAGACATTGGGAAGTAATGGCCCGATTGGATAAGGTTATACAAGAGGAAAAGATCAGTGAGTTTGTGATAAACTCGTAACAAGACTATTGTCAGAGATTAAGTATAGGGTTATTTTAACTCAGTGGAATGAGGAACCAGAGGCGTTAGATATATGTGGTTTAGGAGAATATTAAATTCTTTCTTTTCCTTGACTGGATTATAGTGGTTGCATTAGTTACTCCAATGCGGAAACATAAATGGATCGGGTAATACGATTAGTGGTTAAGAAATAACGGAAAATATTTTAGATGAGACCTAAAGGAGGTAAGTGTCTGCCAAGTTCTCTAAGTATGAGTTCAGGCAATTGAAGTTCCGTTATTAGGACATGCGATTAACAAGTGAGTAGTGTTGGTGGACCCCGCCAATTTAAAGGCAGTTTCAGGCGAGAAAGGTCAACCACACCAACAAAGGACTAAGAAGTTGAATAGGCAGAAAAAATGGGAGGAAATCTTCCTGGAGCTAAAAGGTGAAATTGGTGATGACCCAACGTTGGCGTTGCCTAAATGGAAGAAGGAAAACATTGGGATATATTCTGATGCATCTCATACAAGATTAGGCATTGTGCTTGTATAGTACGTCAGCGTAATCTCGAATATACTTGAACAACATGGTTCACCAGATTCGGATGGCTTTGGTAGTGATAAATTTTGTGGATTGACTAACCCCGACGGTAGTATTCCTTCTGAGACTAGTTGATAAGAAGACTGGTATTTGGTAGTATCGACTAATAGGACGAATATGTATCGGGAAGATGTGGCATGTTTCAGTTTGAAACTTTGACTTCCCTTCTAAGGGATGTACATATATTGGGATCCTTTCCAGTAGTTAAACTTCTGACTTTATGTCGATCATTCTATTAATATAATTGTTTACGGTTCGACCTGCTTGGCTGTTCCTAGAACTATTCCACGGGTATCAAAATGGATCTTCTTAGTGTCACCAGTGGGTGGATAGATTGACTAAAATTTTCCCAAATTCTGGAAAGGAATTCCACGAATTTTGGCAAACCTTGTCTTTCTGATTATCAAAGAATGTCACTAAAAAGGGTGGAAACCAAAGCAAACCCGATGGATTGAGTAAGGTAGCCGCTATATGGACTGATAGTCAAACCCCGATTATTACGATTGATTCTAGAGATAAACTGATAAAGTTGAGATTGGATGATAAAAAGAGAAATGTAATTAAGAAGTGAGTCGGACTGAGAAATTCCGGGATTGACTTAAATAAAAAGGTTGTTATGCCAGAAGTGTTAAGCTTTTGTGGCACGTGAAATTGATAAGAATAGTTGAAAGAATAAAAGTAAAGGAAAGGTGACCGGAGACGGTACCGAGAAGTCGATTGAGACTTATATGGAGTAAAGTTTTGAAAAGATCAAAAGGTATCAAAGTAGAAGGCAGTATGCAAGTAATTGCTATAAGAGTAATGCTATTAGCCGACCCCTAAACTCATATATTTTTGTATGGCCAGTTGAGGCCAAGTCACAAAGGATTAGCAAGTGACTAGACCAGCAACGAAAGGACAAAGCGGGGTAGCTTCTAACCAAGCGCCAACCGCGAGAACTTGATATAAAATAAATTGAGATACATGAGGATGGACTTTATAAATGCCATGGGTGTATTCGGATTAAGGATAATGACCAAGGAAGGTTATGTAGATTATCAGATATAATGCAGTGTGATGCATAAATGTTATCTGAAACTTAGTGTCCTCAAGAAAAGCATTAGACACTAAGAGATTCACGTTGAACACGACCAATATCTTCCAGAACATCATTGCTACCATTACCAAGTCCTGTAAGAAAGAGCAGATAGACATATTTTGTCTTTTGGAAGGTCATGTAGACCGACATTCAGAAGAAGAGGTTAGCATTAAGCTACCTATAGATGATTAAGATGAGAGTGATTGAAAAGAGACCTTTATTAGGGATATATAATTGGATAGCCAATTACAGGATGTATGTATTCCTTCAAAATAGAATTGAGGATAGAATGTCCAGAGATTAAGACGAACCCTGGGGGAATGCACAAAGGATAGCATCAACCCTAATAAAGACATTGTGAAATCAGACAATATAAGTTGAATCGACAAGGTATCAATAATCTATAAGGATTTGTGAAAAGAAGTCTCAAAAAGTACATAGACAGAATTGTTATAGAGTTGATTAATGATGTTTGATGTACCCTGTACCCAGAAGATAGAGGAGGAATGATGAGGATGACCTAAGAAACCTTATAAGGGAAGAGGTAATATTTCGAACTTCAAAAAGGGAAGTTTGGTAAGGAATGTATGACATAGTAACAATAAGGCCAGATGAAGCATGTGTGAAACCATGAGAAAGTATGGATTGAACCAATAAGGTTGAGATTTTCCTAAAATAAGAAAGGACTGAGATAAGAAATATCCTAGATATGATTGGGAGTAACCGTGATAAAGTTCCCACAGAAAGGTGGAAGCAATGATTTTTGGAAAAAAGACTGGAATATGTTTTCTCTCATCTAGCAGAGTTCAAGGGAGGATGCTCCTACCCTGAGTTGGAATAGATCCAGAAAATATGGATTTCAAGAAAATATTAAATTCAGGAAAGGCCAATGAGGTGGCCGACACTTTAAGTATAAGGGAGTAAGTATATATGCTCATACTAAAGAGATAGAATGATAGTGTAAAGGACCTTGATGGTCATAATGTGGTAGAGGAAGTTACATTCCGTCTGATGATTGTGCTAGGATCAACGATAAAAATAGTTTAAGTAAAGATTCGATTCCTGATGTTGCCGGTAGCACATTACCGACACTAGAAGGCTCTACGACAGGCCAGACCAAATTCCCCAAGAGACTCGCCTTTTCTTTGGAAAGAGAGAGGGGAGGTTAAGTAACAATGAATTGGTAGTAGATGACCAGAAACACAGATGGTACAAATACTGATAAGCTAAATGGCATGATGATGAATGACAAGAAAGTTATTGTTGGTGTATTTCTGTGCAAACAAGATAGAGTACATGAAGTTAAAGATTCGCGATGCTGAAAGGTATCCCTGTATTAAAGATTAACGAGATTTGGAAAGTGATTAAGTAAAACGCTGAGCTCCAGTCTTCAACTAGAGATATACGATTATTAATCTCCTCAACCTATCTTAGCTACAATGCTTGAAGCTCTTCTGCAATTCTATCTTCTTCATGTGATATCTGTATCAAGTTCATGAAGTATTCCTTATGGGTAAGGAATAGTGATTATTTTGCCTTCCTAAGAGAGTGGTAATTTGACAAATCATGAAACCCGTATGTCTAGCTATTAAAGCCCTACGTAAATGATAAACGATGACGATTTATCCATGGAACACATTAATGTAGTGGTGATTTTCTGCGAAATTAGATGATAACGACTGTGGAATGGTCGGAATTGAATCCAAGTTAGAGAAATCATCCAGGTTTATTTCGGATGGTTTAAATTTTGGGATGACATGATATTTGAAATACTGATTTGGACATGATGGTCCATAGAAAGATGGATAGAACATCGAGAATACGTTGACACACGAGATTACGATAAAATAGTATTTATTACGATTACGACTATTTCCTTCTTTGACAAACCTCTATAGTTCAGGGGTAAATTCCAGGTATGACATTTTGCAATCAAGAAAAATTTGCTACAAATCCTTGAAATTCTTTTCTTTTCTTCTCACTTATTCATATTCTTCTGAATTGAGGAGAACAACCCTTTAAGGAGGGGAGGTACTGCTACGTGACGATCTGTCTGTGTGATAGAAGTCTAAGTGGAATGCCATTAATTGTTTAATTGCTTGTCAAGTACTAAAGGCTGGCCCCCTTCTGTACTAACTATGCAATATAACAAATGTTCATTGATCATAGTGATCTCTCAATAATTTTTTTTTCTTTTTCCACTTCAATATATATAGATCCAGATTGCGAAGGTAAAAGCGATCAGGAACGAAGTACGAGTGAGGTTATCTCCGAATTCATAGCGCGATAGTGATACCGAAGTCACTGGACGTACCAATAAGGAAAATAGTATATGACTGGGTAAGAGCATAACCCGAATAAGGTGTTGTACGAGAGTATCCAAGAATTGGTAGAACGGATAAAGGGTGTATTGTAATATTAGTGCGATGTGCTTTGAAAATATTGGAATGTGTAAGGATCGACTAGAGAATTGGAAAGCGAAATAAATAACAAGTACCCAATTGTCTTCTACTTGATTCCGGGACGGAATCCTTTTAAGGAGGGGAGACTGTAAGAACCCAGATTTTTGGGTAGAATTAAAACTTTTTATTATGCATTGATGTAAGAGTGAACAGTGGTTACAACTATAATATAACACTGGTTCTAATGAATGAATAGTGAAAGGATAAAAGATTCCAAGGCTATATGTCCTGAAGGATGCTATTGGGTGATAACTTAGATTAGAATAATCTATCTCCTAGAAAGTTTAGATAAGATTCCCTAGGGAGAAATTGATACCCTCATGTCATCCAGATCAATATCGGTTACAAGTACGGAGGTTCCATGAAAGAGTTAAGGAACGCTCAAGAAAGCACAAAGATATTTTCTAAGTTCCTGGACTAAAAAGAGAATAAGTGATGAATAGTGTTTTTGATGGAAATAAGAATATTATGAGACGACACTATATAGAAGTACCCAGAATGAATTTCTGAGTTCGTATTAGTGATCCGAGGGGAAAATAAGTGTATGTAAAGACTGTCGGATTCTGAAAAACAGCACTTTCATTTTCTCCGAGATTTTCCCTAGACACTGATAGATTAAGGATTTAATATTTAATAATTAAGGAATTTAATTCGAGAAGTATTAAGAAAGATGGAGATTAGTATTATAAATATTAAGAAGGTTTTCGGTAAAACCCTAACTAGAAACGAATGAGTTATTCCCTCGAACGATCAATCAAATTGAGCAATAACCGGACAAAAGAAACAATCAGAGGATCAAGAGATAAGTATGTGGAGATATTTAATAAAGGGAGCCCCTTGGTGCAATAATAAAATAGAAGGAAGGACTTGGATGCAATAACCATAAAGGTAAGGACTATCTTGCAATTATGGATGGATAAAGGTAATCTAAATGGACCAATAGGAAGGTGCCACCACATGAGGGCTAGATAAGGATGAGATTAAAGAGATAGATATTACTTGGTTGATCATTATTAGCAAAGAAAACAAAAGAAAAGAAAAATCAACCAAGAACACCTCCATGGTAGAAGAAACTCTCGGCCAAGCTAGATCAAGGGCTTCCCACCATTCAAAAATCACAAGATTAAATATGTAAGCTCTCCTATAAATTTCATCTTCAAATTCCTTACCAATCTTGAGATATTAAATCATGAAGGTGATGATGAATAGTAGATCTCAAGAACTAACTTTGATTTTCTTGATTTCTTTTGATCATCCAAGCTTGTCTAAGGCTAGATAAGGGCTAATCAAGGATTGTTAAGTTCATTCATACATCATGGAAGGTATATCTCACCAAAACCCTAGCTTGTAATTTGAGATTTATGATTGTCTTGATTGGGTTTAGATTAGTATGATATTGATGATGATTATAAGCATGATTATGTAGTTAGTTATGTGATTTAAGAAGCATGTTGATATTGGTGGTAAAATCAGTAGCTATTGGACTTATGAGATGAGTTATATGATGATAAGTTGTTTAGATGCCCGGGGTGGCTTGGTTGGATTGATTCGAGTTTTGAAATGTCCGAGTTATAGCCGTCGTAATGCCCGATTGTTTTTAACCTTAAGAAACCGTGTTTGACAGTAGCATGAACTCCATGTCTAGCTTCATATCCTGCCATTTTTGGATAGAGTATGTTATAAGCTTCGTTTTGATATAAAGATCATGTGAAACGGACTTACGGTTTAGGAGTTATGGTTTAATTCGTAAAAGAGGTTCGAAACCGTAATCGAAAGTTCGTAACTAAAATTGGAATCCCTTAACATGTCTAATTCAGTGACGAATCATGGTAATTAAATATTAGAGGTCATAAGGAAGGCGTGAGAGAAAACCAAAAGTAAAATGGATCATTTTCCGATTTTATAAAAATGTTCGAATCGAGGTTAAGTGCGAAGAAACCACTTTTGGGAGTAGCACTATTCACCAAAAAGCTCCTGCCCTGTTTTAGTGAAATCTGTAAAAATTGATCTTCTGACCAAAGTCAAATTTTGATATAGTTACCTTCTAGACATTCTCTAGATCATGTACGCGAAAACGGTGCGTCGTTTGAGTTAACGGTTACCGAGTTATGAACGTTTTAGTGAAAGAGGTGTGAATAGTAAAGATCCGTAGTTGACTGAACTTCGAAAATACATTTCACTTATCTAGACCCGTGGCTTCGAATTGGAAATTTTATGATAAATATTACAAATACCAAATGTCATTTTAAAAGTGGTTTCGTAATTAAATACGTTTCCAGTGATTTATTAAAAGTGTTGAAGTGCGAGTCACGGAATAGTAATTCTCAGAAAAGTCAACTCTAGGGGTACTACTTTGGCCACCCATTTTGGCTAGATTAAAAGAGGAATCTCGAGTCGACTAAAACATGAAACTTGTTAAGAATTATCAAGACAACATATTGCTGCAAAGAACGAGGCTATAAATGATTAAGCGAGATGTACGAAAGATCCGACATTAAGGATGGGTTCGAGGTATGTTTTGGCCTAAACTTACGACTTAAGAGTTGGTTGATTAACATGGACTTCGTATGAGTCTAGGGAAACCTCATAGTGCCTTGTTTGTTAATTGCTTTAGTGCTTAAGCATTAAGTATAAGTGAAATGACGTGCCTTGATAACGGACGAGTGTCGGATTATAACGGTATTAATAAGAGTTATCTTAGGGTTTGCCTAACGAGATAATTTGAAAACGTGTTTTAGCCTAAGTTAAATATATACTCAGCATTTCGAAGTGTTAAAGTGATTAACCTCGGATATTGTGACTATTTATAGATCACCGGATTGAACCGAGGTACACTACACCCACAGGATTACCAGGCAAGTTTTCAACCTTCTTGAAGGCTGTTGTTGTGATAATATATATATGAATTGATTATGTTATATATATGCCATAGCATGCATGCCTACTTTCAAGTTATATTGCAATACTTGTTCCCATAATTGATATTGGCTTATAGACTAGATACGATATATCAGTATAAGCCGGATTTTTGGTTAAGACCCTTAGTGAAGGGCATGTGATATTCATTCTTTAAATGTAGACCGGGAGTCGGTATTTTGAGATATAGATGTAGTCTTGGAAACCCGGAGGGATTCCAACGACAGATTAGTATTCCTTTTGAGGAATGTTATTATTAAACATTAATTATATTTCCATAAAGTATTAATTACTTGGAAATCTTTCGAGAAATGTTATTTGAGTATTATCTCAGTCGAGAAATATTAAATGAATATTATTTCGAATATTCATTTAGAGTTTGATTATTTCATGAATATTATTTCAAGATTCATTTAGAATATTGTTTATTAAATGAATATTAGTTTCGAATATTCATTTAAGGTTTTATCTATTCAATGAATATTACTTTAAGATATTCCTTTGAAATTCTAATTACTTAAGGAACATTATTTCAAATATTCCTTGAGAGTATTGATTACTAAATGAATATAATTTGGATATTCATTTAGAATAGTATTTATTAAATGAATATTATTTGGATATTCATTTAAGGTTTTATTTACTTAATGAATATTATTTTAAAATATTCAATTGAAGTTCTAATTACTTAAGGAATATTATTTTGAATATTTCTTTAAAGTTTTGATTACTAAATGAATATTAATTGGATATTCATTTAGAATACTATTTATTTAATGAATATTATTTTAAAATATTCATTTAAGGTTTGATTTACTTAATGATCATTATTTTAAATATTTATTTGAGTTTATCTATTTAATGAATATCATCTTGAATATTCATTGGAAGTTTTATTTATTTAATGAATATTATTTTGAATATTCATTTAAGAAGAGATTTATTTAATAAATAATTTTATATATTCATTCGAGGACTACTTACGAGTAATATTATGATTTAAAAATAGTCCTTAATTATTATTGATTTAATAAATATTCTTGGAATATTTATGTAAATTCTTTTAAATTCCCTTTATAATGATTTACATCATACAAAGATTATCTTTTACCTTCAGATATGGTGTAAAATATTTCGAAATATCTTAGGACTATTTATATCAAGGGGAGGTTCCTAAACTTTAATTTCATTTAAATCTATCTTAAAGAAGATTTAAATACTCGCTCAACTTCCAAACGTATATAAGGGGACCTCACTTGAGCGATGTTATTTATTGGACTGCCCGGTCCTATACTTGCTAAAACTATCTTGTCACTCACATCTTAATTCTTTCAAGCATCGATATGAGTCTTTTGGTTACCTCCTCAACGCTCGAGGGGTATGATTGATGTAACAAGTTTATATCCATTAACAAGCATCAGCTTGGGAAATATTGGTGAATTTTCCTTTCCAATTAGATACGACTACTTTGTGGAGTCCTATCAACAAGTGTTACACTTGGGGAAAAAGGGGAACGAACTTTACGTTTCAGAGTCATGGATGATATTCGAACTAGGAGACGCGTAAGTGGCCGAGTGGTGCCGGTCCAGCAATAGCCCAACCGTTGGCTGAGGAGTTCCAGAGGGCGGTAGATAAGTAAATCCGTCGGAGCTACCTTCTACATGTAGAGAACGACTGATGAGATGCATGACATACGACTGATCATCGTAAACGTTAGGGCATCTGGTGCGGCAATTCTCCCGTATTAGTTCATCTTCCAAAAGTGAGAAATTCTGCAACACTATTGGTGTTGGCAAGGTGAAAAAGTGTTGAAACTGGAATTGCAATATTTTTCCTGCAAGTTCCTCTTTTATGATAATTGAGAATATCTTGCTTATCTTTTGTATAGCAGATATGTCCACAAAATATATATGTTGAGTTACCTAGTAACTTCATCTTTTAAGTTATACTGGCATCATTTCCGTAAATGCATGGCATATGGTTTCAAAGATATTTTGGACTGTTATATACTATTACTGTTCAATTATATTTGTGGTGGGCTATTGCTCACCCTTGCTTTATTTATTTATATCACAACAACAGTTAGATCAGATGGCCGCACAAGGTGCACTGGGTGCGAGCAGGTGTCAGCCGTCAAAGGATTAACCGCTGAGATCTTAGCTACCATTGCTGAAGAGTAAGCTGTTGGTAGGATATTTGTTAGATTTTGTATATCAAATGTATTATTGATTTGATATATATAAATGGACGGCAAAGAGTACGTAAATTATTAATGTAATTTCTTGGGTTGTAAGAACTCAATTGTGTGATTAATAAAATTTGGTTACTCTGATTACATCTCTGGGACTATAACGGGTGTGTTTTATGTTGTTGTTTTGGGTCACAAGGTTGTAATTTAGATTATTTTGGTTTTGTGGATGGATATTGAGACCGTAACGACCAGATCCCTGACCCCGGATCTGGGGGTGTTACAAATAAGTACCAGCATCCATACCCAAATTTTCAGACCAAGATTCAGGAAAAACCTGATCCCAGAAATCAAATGATGGTTTCCTAATTTTCTCTCCCTCACTATGGAGTTGATCATCCATACCCTCATTCTCACTTTGACTTACTAAAGTCAACACTCTTTCTACCTCACCTTTTGCCTGGTCAGGAGCCAGCCGCTTAAATTGTGGATCTAAGTCCATCTTTTCAAGTGTATCACTCAAATTTAGAAAAGTGCTCTCATGACCTACAGAAAAATAGGGTTTAGAAGGAGTTTTTATACCTGAACTCACATGGAGAGAGGGTTCCTCATTTGGCATGTGGCTTGAGGTTTTCTCCAAGGAGTGAGCTGCTATAGTCTCTGAACCCTTACAATCATCTTCTTTCCTTTCAGAAACTACAGGCTCCAGTATTCCACTTTCAGGTTCTTTACTAGACTCTGATGTCTTCAGTAATACTTCATTAGACACCATAGTTAGTACATCACCGTCTTTAAGTGTTGTTTGCTGAGACACACCCTCAAGGTGGATAGACTCTGACTGAAAAAAATTTGTTTGATCTTCAGAAAAATCAACCAAAGTCATTCCTCCCATATCATAGGGTATCTCACTTGCATTCTCAGTCATCACAGAAGACCTTTCAACATCAGTTATCACAGCTCCTGAGTCATCCTTCCTCTGACTAGATGGTTCTTGTGTTACAGTGACTGTGATCTGATCTTTCCTACTATTCACCACTGGTGCAATAATATCTTCTGTTGACTGCATTCCTCTATCTACTTCCTCCAGTTGTTCACCTTGAGCTAAAGCATCTTCAATAATGACATCCTTGTCAAATAAATATGCATGAAGTGATTGAAGTGCACCATGCTTCGAGAGTCCAAATTTCTTGACTAATTGTCTTCTGACAGATACATAGAAATACTTCTTCATTAAGTCAAGTCTTTGATGTAGAAGTCCATATTCATCTGGAAATAAAAGTTTTGGTACTCTTTCAACCAGAAAATCTAGAACAGGCCTTGACAACTTCACTTTGAGAGAAATTAGTCCCATAGCCAGTCTATATGATAATGTAGTTTCCCATGAAGAATCAATATCCAGATCTCTCTTGTCAAATACTGACATAGGTGTAGCTTGATTTGTAGAAACCTGCATGATATTAGTTGGACTAGACTCTGTGTGTGTAGGTGACAATTGAATCTTTCTCCTTGTTCTCCTGGTATAGTGAGCAAAAGATTTATCCTGAGAAGACTCAAGAGGTGTAGACACATAAGTGATCTTGGGATGAGATCTTTGTTCAATAGACACAGTCTTTTGAGAGACAGTATCTAGTAACTGTTTTCCCTTTTTAAGAACTACAGTCTTTTGGGAGACTGCAGCCTGGCTGTGACTAGGTTTTTCATCTCTTTGTGCTAACAAAGAAAGTTGAATTGCAGCCTTCAATTCTGCTCTCTCAGCAAGAGTTAAATCATCATCATCATCACTAGAATTACTACTACTACTTGACACAACAAATCTTCTCTTCCTTACAACTGATGTCTTTTGAGAAACACCAGAGGTTGGTTTCTGTGAAACAATAGGATGTGGATCAAAATTTGGTTCTTGAATTGTTTCAGAGACTATAATGTTTTGGGCTACTTGGGTAGACACAGGTGGGTTCTCCTCCAATTGAGATTCCTGGTCCATTTCACCACAAAAGAAAGAAGAATTGTAGAAAGTAGGAAGATGAGTTTTAAGAATTACCTGAACATGATGTGGATAATGAATTGCAGGTATTTCATCTAGATTCTTTTCATTGTCCTTCTTTGTAATGTCAGAGAAAATTCTCTTTTGTTGTTCATAAGAAGAAACACAATGTTCTCTACCAAATCTAGTTTCAACATCAGGAATAAAATGGTTAATAAACATTTACATAAATCTATGATAATAAACCATTTTCCTGTTTTGATCTCTTGACCCAAGTTTAATACTCATCTGACTTAAGATAATATGACCAATGTTGATTACTCTGTCATAAAGCAAACTATAAGCAATATGTGATGTAACAGAAGTAATTTGCTGAAAAGAACTACATTTGCCAGTAAAACATTTAGCAATTTGATCAAAGTAAAAAGACCATTCCTTTCTAAGAAAAGACCTATTCAACTGGCTCATGTTATCTAGAGGTCCACTATAACCTAATTCAGACAACATAGTTCTTATATTATCATCAGATGGTTCACTTACATAACTATCAGTAACAGGTAAGCAAAGTACTGAATTAACAATAGATTCAGTAATGTCAAATGAATCTTGTCCTAAATGTAGAACAATCTTACCTGATTGACTCTGAGTAGAATCAATTACCTCAGCATTCTCCCAAGCTTGTGAAACAGCTGCTTGATTAATCTGTGGAGATGCTGTCAATGCATAACTTAATGGTCCATACGCCAGAAAGTCCATGATTGGATGAAAATCAGATGACACTCCTTCCTTGTTGGTGATAGCTGCAACATGATTGTTTGTCATAAAATCAAAGTCACCAAACTTGAAGGCTACTGATTTAGGTAATCTTCTCTGAGTTGCCATTTTTTGATCTGAAAAGAACTTGAAAAATTCTTGAAATGGATTAGTGATTTTGAAAACTCAAGAGTGATTTTTGCTTTAGAGAATGTAAAATTAGAGAAAGCAATTACACGATTAGAGTTTCAAAACAAATATATTTCACAAATCTTTCAGACCACTATCCCACGTTGACACGTAGATTGACAGGTGTCAGTCCCTGAAAAATGCGGTTACCCACGATTTTTGGAAAATAAAATCCAAAATTGATTTCATGAAATAAATCAGGGTATAAATAAGCAATACTGATCAGCTTCCTTTTTATGATGACCTCTCATCAAAATAATCACAAAATGCAATGTGATTTAAAAATATAATTTTCAAATCCTGATGATCACACATGAAATCCTGATCAATATCATCCTGATTCCAGAGACTTAATATGGAGTTTTCCACGTGGCATTTTTCTTTTATCTGAAAAAGAAATAAACAATTAATCTGAACAGAAAATCAATTGGTTAGATATTTTCAATATTTCTTGAAATAAGAAACACAGTCATATGCAATAATTAGCATTTGACTTCATTAAAACTTCCAAGTGACTGTTCAGCTTCTCACGTCTTTCTTTAAAAGAACCAGACGCCTTATGCCATTCTCCATAACCTTTCAATTTCTTTTCTTCTCAACAATGCTTCTCAAACCAAAATTCCCTTCAAACCCATTTTTCAGATTTTTCTCGATCGATGAACATCCTGTTCTTGATCATCTCTTTGAACAAATGACTCTTCTCATCGAACTAATCATGAATGGATTGATTTTCGATAATATCCAGAGGTTTCTCCTAGAACATCCATCTGTTGGATACAATCTTTCCCTAATCTCCTCAAAACTTGAGGATGAAGAATTTGGCCGAGAGTCTGAGGTTGATCTTGATGGGGATGCTATACATTTAAGTTAGCTGCTCTCATTCAAGTCGCCCAGACAAGGAATCCAAGAGCAAACGAGGCTGTTCATCCCCTGATGGATTTCTTGAGATGCTCCTTGTCCTGTACCTCAGAGTTCATATCAATAGACAAGTATAGAATTATCAATAGAAATTTAGACAAAAAGATGTTGTATTTCATTTCCATGTAATGATTTCTATTAATGAAAATACAATTTTTTGTTATCTGCTTGTCTTTTAATTACTGAATGATGTATAATTTATCAGTATGCAAATTTCAAAACATGCTGGTATAGACTTAACACATCACAGAATCAGATTACTATACAAAGTAAACGACAGGATCTGAAACAATTTCCATAATCCTGATACTGACACAATACTGATGATGCCAGCATCCTGATAACAAATCTAATCTTGATAATTATTAACAAGTCTATCATACTGAAATTTATCAAGGCAAAGTGTTATAGCTAAAGCATTTGACAATCAAATATAGATCCTGACAGGAATATCAAGTCTATAAGCTAAGAACAACATACCTTGCTACTTTTGCAGATGTTAAAGATCTAAAAATTTAACATTCTTAACTCACTTACTAATCTACTGAATGTAGTCTCATCAAGTGGTTAAGTTAGAATATCTGCAAGCTGTTTGTCAGTAGGAACAAAATGAAGTTCCACAGTACCATTCTCAATATGTTCTCTAATAAAATGATACCTGACATCAATGTGCTTAGTCCTTGAATGTTGAACTGGATTTTCTGCAATTTTAATAGCACTAGTATTATCACAAAACATAGGAATATTACTAAGTGTCATATCATAATCCAGCAACTGATTTCTTATCCAAAGGAGCTGTGCACAACAACTGCCTGCTGCTATGTACTCATCTTCTACAGTTGAGGTGGAAACAGATTGTTGCTTCTTGCTTGCCCAAGAAATCAATCTATTTCCCAAGAATTGACATGTACCTGTAGTGCTTTTCCTGTCTATCTTACACCCTGCATAATCAGAGTCTGAATAGCCAATTAGAAAGAAATCAGATTCTCTAGGATACCACAAACCAAGATTTGGAGTTCCTTTGAGATATCTAAAAATTCTCTTCACAGCAATTAAATGAGATTCCTTAGGATCACTTTGGAATCTAGCACATAAACAGGTAGAAAACATTATATCTGGCCTACTTGTAGTTAGATATAACAATGAGCCTATCATGCCTCTATAACTAGTATTATCCACACTCTTTCCTTTAGGATCAGAGTCTAGTTTAGTGGCTGTTGCCATGGGTGTTTTTACAACTGCACAGTCTTGAAGGTCAAATTTTTTTTAAAAGATCTTTGATATACTTTGACTGATTAATGAAAATACCAGTCTCAGTCTGTTTGACCTGCAAGCCTAAGAAATAATTTAGTTCACCCATCATGCTCATCTGATACTTAGACTGCATAAGCTTGCTAAACTTAGCACACAACTTTTCATTAGCAGAACCAAAAATAATATCATCAACATAAACTTGAACTAAAAGCAATTCACCTTTTATCTTTCTAAAGAATAGAGTTTTGTCAATTGTACCTCTTGTGAAGCCATTTTCAAGAAGAAATTTAGACAAAGTCTCATACCATGCTCTTGGTGCCTGCTTTAGTCCATAGAGTGCCTTGTCAAGTTTGTAGACATGATTTGGAAACTTTGGATCAACAAATCCAGGTGGCTGTTCCACATACACTTCTTCATCAAGTTTGCCATTTAGAAAAGCACTCTTTACATCCATCTGGTATACCTTGAATTTTGAATGAGCTGCAAATGCAAGAAACATTCTGATTGCTTCCAATCTTGCTACAGGTGTAAAGGTCTCATCATAATCAATGCCTTCTTCCTGAGAATAACCCTTGGCCACCAGTCTTGCTTTGTTTCTTACAATCATACCAGATTCATCTAGCTTGTTTCTGAAAACCCATCTTGCACCAACAATAGATCTATCTTTAGGTCTTGGTACCAGTTTCCAGACTTTGTTTCTCTCAAACTCATTTAACTCCTCCTGCATTGCAATTACCCAATCAGAATCTTGTAAGGCTTCTTCAACCTTCTTAGGTTCATTCTTTGAGAGAAAGCAACTATACAAGCATTCATTTTGAATTGATCTTCTAGTTCGAACACCACTATTTGGATCACCAATTATCAAATCTTTAGTATGATCCTTTGTCCATTTTCTAACAGGTGGTAGATTAACTCTGCTAGTCTCTCCCCCTAAGTTAGTGGTATCTCTTGTAGAAGAAATCTCTCTACCTTCAAAAACTCTCCTTTGATCAATAGAATCAGTAGATTCCATATTGCTGTTAGTTACTGATCTTTCCTCAGTAGACTCTGAAAGGTCAGTTCCTGATGGAGTAGACTCTGAAACGTCAATTCCTGATGGAATAGATTCTGAAAGACTAATCTGCTCCTGATGATCACTGTGTTCTCTTTGATTTATTTGCTCCCCCTCAACAGTAGCATTCCTTTGAGAAGCAATAGAAATTCCTTCTGGAGAACCTTCATCATCACTTGAGAGTATCTCAGAATTCATCAGATTTTCAAATTCCAATTTGTCATGGCTTTCATCAGTTTGCAAAATTCCAAATTTCTTATCATAAAATGCAACATGAATTGATTCCATAACAATGTGAGTTCTGAGATTATAAACTTTGAAGGCCTTAGATGCTGAATATCCTAGAAAAATTGCTTCATCCGATTTGGCTTCAAATTTTCCAAGTTGTTCTGGATGAACTTTTAGGACATAGCATTTGCATCCAAAGATGTGAAAATATTTCACACTTGGTTTCTTTCCTTTAATCATCTCATAGGGAGTTTTTCCATGACTGTTTACCAAGGTACAATTTTGAGTGAAACATGCAGTGTTAATAGCTTCTGCCCAAAAGTAGGTTGGAAGTTTTGCATCTGCAAGCATGGTTCTTGCTGCCTCTATGAGAGTCCTATTCTTTCTTTCCACTACACCATTCTGTTGAGGTGTACCAGGTGCAGAAAACTGTTGAGTGATTCCATTGTCTGCACAAAACCTCTCCATTGTAGAATTCTTGAATTCTGTACCATTGTCACTCCTAAGTACTTTGACTTTGTACTCAGAGTTATTATGAATATTCTTGATGAGTTCAATGATTTGCTGAGGAGCTTCATCCTTCTTGTGTAGAAAGAACACCCATGTGAACCTTGTGAAATAATCCACCATAACTAGAGCATATCTTTTCTTGCTGATAGACATAATGTTTACTGGAACAAACAGATCAAGATGTAGCATGTGAAATGGTTCAGTAATTGAATTTTTAGTCTTGCTCTTGAAAGTGGTTCTTCTTTGCTTTCCAAGCTGACATGCATCACAAAGTCAATCTTGCACAAAATTTGCATGTGGTAGGCCTCTCACCAAATTATGTTTAACAAGTTGATTAAGCTTCTTGAAATTAAGATGTGAGAGCTTCTTGTGCCAATTCCAGCTTTCATCACTTGTTGCTTTGCTGTAGAGACATCTAACAATTCCTTTAGATGTATCACTTAAGCTGGCTTCATATATGTTACCATGTCTTTGACCAGTTAGAACAATGTCTCCATTCTGCATATTCAAGATTTTGCATCCTTCTCTCTCAAAGATTGATTTGTAACCTTTATCACCCTGTTGACTTATGCTTAAAAGAGTATGTTTCAAGCCTTCAACTAGTGCTACATTTTCTATGATGACATTCCCCAAAACAATTGAGCCATATCCCAGAGTTTCTCCTTTGCTGCCATCTCCAAAAGATATTACTCGGCCAGCTTTCCTCTCAAACTTTGTAAGCAGGGTCTTCTTTCCAGTCATATGTCCAGAGCATCCACTGTCCAAGATAATTGAATGCTTCTTTCCTGTGCCCTGCAAACAAAAAGTAACTAGTTAGAATTTTTTAGGACCCAACTTTGATTGGATCCTTTCTTACTAGATTTAGAGACAACAGTCTTTGAAGATTTTACTTTCATTTTACCTGTTGCAGAGTCAACTTTAGACTCTGATTTCACAAACTGTTTGTGACTAGGAGTTTCAGATTTCAAAGAATAATAGTCATAATACAGTTCATGATATTCTCTACACATGTAAATGGAATGAAGTAAACTACCACAATGATAACAAGCTTTTTGTGGTTGGTATTGAATTTTCTGAGTCTTGGGGAATCTGGACTCAGTTTTCCAAGAAGGTTTTTGATTGCAGTCTAGGGCCAAATGATTATGATTTCCACACTTATAACATTTTTTCCTAGGTGTATCAGGTACATTCTTGTAATTATTCTCTTTGTTAATACCTTCTTTTCCATTCCTATTTCTTTTGATCTTGCTAGACTCTGAAAGACCATCTAATCTCTGTTTCAACTGAGACTTAGACAGAAACCCTATATTTACATTCTTAGGTTTCTCTAACACTTTCTCATCTGAATTACTATTTTTAATCCTTTTGTGTACAACAGGGGTACCTTTTGAATCAACAAATTTAACATGATTAGGTTCAGAAACAATTTTCTTACCTTCAGATTTAGATGTGTTAGCTTCTACCTTACTATCATCATTGACAATGGCTACCTTTTCTTCTTGTCTAGCCTTATCAAAACCTAAACCATTAACCTTACCATGAATTCCACTTTCAAAGATTTCTATAGTCTTCTTACTAGAATTGTTAATGGTCTTAATCACATCTCTCTCTTCTTCCAGTTCTTTTCTGACATAGTCATAAGCCTCAAGAATAACACTATAATCATGTTTAGCTTTATCAGAACTTAACTTGTATTCTTTCATTTGAATTAATTCAGATTCAAGAAAATTATTTCTATCAACTAATTTATCATTCTTAACCTTAAGTTCATCTCTTTCACAAGTAAGAATTCTAAAATTAGTCATAAGATTCTTAAACTCAGCATGGATAGATCTAATTTCATCAGAATTTAAGCTATAAAATGAATCAAGAGAGTGAAGTGATACCTTAACAGAGGATGGAGAAGTTTTCTTTGGAGATCCAGGTTTGTCTGAACTATTGGCCATCAATGCAATGTTGTCATAATCCAATTCATCTTCAGAATCACTGGAATCAGCCCAATCCTTCTGTGTGACCATAAGTGCATTACCCTTTCCTGAATTCCTAGGCTTCTTACACTCACTAGCAAAGTGTCCAAGCTCGCTGCAGTTAAAGCACTTGATCTTGGCCTTATCAAGCTTGACAATTGTACTTTTGCTTTTGTCACTATTCTTCTCCTCCTTCTTTTGAAAAGGTCCTTTGCTAAATCTTCTCCTGTTGAATCTTCCTTTCTTGAAAGCTTTAGCAAACATAGCAAAGAGTTCTTGCATCTCAGATTCAGAATCATTGTTATCAGAGTCCATATCAGTAGTCTCTGACTCAGAACTTTCTTTGCTTTTCTTCTTCCTTGAATTCTTTACAGCAATCTCTTCATGCTGTTCTTCAGGAAGCTTCTTAGCTTCAGATTGAGCAGTAAATGCAATAGTCTTCATCTTTCCTTCACTCCTGCTCTTCTTCTGCTGCTTGTCAAGTTCATAAGCTCTCAATTTTCCATATACTGCCTCTAATGAAATTTCATCCAGATCATTAGCTTCCTCAATCGCAGATATCTTCTCATTGTAGAAATCAGGCAAAGCTTTCATGAACTTTGTATTCATATCCTCCAAGTCATAATATTTACCATGCATGGCCATCTCATTGATGAGTTTTGTAAACCTATCAAAGGTATCAGTAAGTGACTCACCAGACTTGGATTCAAAGTACTCATACTGTTGTATAAGTAATGTCCTCATATTCTTCCTGACAGGCTTAGTTCCTTCACAATGAACCTTAAGATTGTCCCATATATCCTTAGCAGTTTTAAGATTGTCCATCTCTGATTCTGTCAAGATAATCAAGATCTGTTGCTTCCAGATGATGCAACATCTTTACTTCCCATAGAGTATATTCATTTCTCTTGAGCATAGGAATTTTAGTATTCCCATCCTTGTAACGAGACATGATTGCAGATCTTTATGATTATTCGAAATCAACCTTCTCTGATACCAATTGTTAACTCGAATAACTTGTAGAAGGGGGGGGTTGAATACAAGTTATATAATCGTGTCTGATTTTTACTTGATTATATGAACAAGAATAAACGAATGAATCAAACTCTTGTTTGTATTAATAAGATCAAATACAAACTCTACCAAAGGTGTACAATACCTTTAGCAGCTGCTGACAATATAAATATCTCTCTGTTTGTTTCGAACTCTCGAATACAAACCTTATACAGAGCTACGCACATTCGCTAGACACACACTCTTTACAATGATATTGAGAGAGTATTTATAATGCTACCTATCAACTAATAACAGAAAGATATAATCTATACATGACAATGTTCTGCCTTCTAGTCGATAGTTTCCATCAATAAAAAAAACTCTTTCTTTCATAATATCTTCTTGCTTGTTCTTCAAACAACGATCCTATTTTATAGCACTTGCCAGTTTTTGTAGCATCCATAATGACATCATCAGTAACACGACTGATATCAGGATCTGTACACTGCATCAGTATCTGATCAACCATCAGTATTGGACCGTCATCAGGATTTGCCCTTTGTTCCTGACATGTAGTCTCCGATACACTGTTCATTCCTGACTAAACTATACAGATAACTGTCTTACACATAAATCCTATATACAGTGCTAAATCCTTTATAAGATCAGGATTACAAGAAGTATAATGTGTAAATTCTATTCTTAACATCACAACTTATGAATTATTCCTAACATTTATTAATCTCCATGTTCTTGAACAGGGACTGTAATTTCTGCAAGTCATTTATAGGATCCTTTCCTTTCCTTTTACTTTTCTGCAAATATTACCAAATATATTTAAAATATAACATAACTCACATAAGATGTAAAAAGAACTAAGAATGTAATAAGGACTACAACATATATGTAAAATACATACCGCGGTAAATGGGGTATCTGGGAATATGATCAAGTCACGGGGCCATGAGACGTATGATCCAACAGCTTGGTTGACTGTCTCAATTTCACCCACTGCCGGAATAGGAATCTTGGCTTCTCCTTGAATTGGCCCATCCACTGACACACGAGCACAACTAGACTGCATCACTACTCCATGTATAGATTTATTCATGTCATCATCATCAAACAACATGCCAAATGCCACCTTGTTTTCTATGGTGCCTACTGCCAACTCACATTTTCTCGGACCCTACTCACATTTATATTAAACAAATAATTATGTATTAAAAAACTATTCACTAAGTGGAATAAAGAAATAATAGCTGAATTGAAGAAATAAACTAGTTATTTTACCTTGTTCTCTGGTGGAAAAGGTTTAATAGGAACCACTTCATCACCAACCATAAGTGGTTCCAGGTGTTTAGCAACCCCTACTTTAGCAGCTTCATGCACATCTTTTGCTTCACAATTACTTGATTTATCAGAAACCGGAGGAGGAGATGGAATATTCGCTTTATCAAGCAACGACATGAGTTCTGCCATCTTCTGCCTTGTCTTCTCCATTTCCAAGGCCATCTCCTGCTTGGCTTTCTCCAACTCTGCGTCCCTCTCCTGATCACGGGCCAATAACTCAGCTTTTGTTATTCTACTTCTTTTCCCGTTTGGTAAGTTGAAGAAAATTGATGGGCTCACAAAGCCGCCTACTCCTCGAACCCTTCCTAAATGTTCGGGAGTTTGCAAGGCCGTAGTCAACACATCGTCACTTCCAGAAGGAATGAATTCCCCCTTACTTTGCTGCTCCAGTAAGGTTTCCTGTCACGAAAATATTAACGTTAGAATCAGAATTGAATGAGCAATGTGTGTGTATTATTTGCTTGTTAAATACTCACAATTCTTTCAAATTTTTCGGCAAGCTCTGGATCAACCTCCTCATCATTTTTTCCCTTACGAGCCTTGTGCCACATAACAGCCCGATCAGGTTCTTCATCGGCAGCCAAGTTTCCTTTCTTTTGCTGATTAAAATCAAGAACTTTCAAAATTATTGAGATAGGTAGAATGAAACTATTTAAGTTCAATGCTTAATTGGTATAACTTACTTCTTCTTCCAGTAATCCAATATAACCCTTTCTAGACGTGCGGTGAGGATATTTTCGATTCCCCACTCTCTCGCTTTGCTTTTCGCTAAGTGACTGCAACAAACATTATAATTAATCTTTCCAATTATTATCAATTAATATTTCCAATTAATTCCCAAATATTATCCTAATTAATATTTCCAATTAATCCCCAAATATGTGTACTAATCATAATATTTCTCCAAATATTATCCCAATTAATCTACAAGTTTTACGAGTATACCTTCCACGTTGAGGTAGTCCTCTCAGCAACAAATTTCATCCAAGCCTCTTTACCGATAAAAGCATATTGCTTTGGAGGCTTTCGTAATTTCTTCTTTTGTTCGAGATACGGCTGCACATGCTTCTTGTTTAAAGTCGCTTTAAAGTTTCTCCACTTTGCTCCTGCAGACCTGAGCAGCCCCTTCTGAAGTTTCTTGTTCATTTTGAATGTCTCCTGAAACCAATAATATACTCTAAATGAGTACAAGAAAATGTAAACTTAACAAAATGCAGAGAAATGCAATAACTATGCAGAGAAAATAACTGGAAAATACCAATAGATCAAGCCATAAAGAACTGAGGATGAGGAATTACCCAGAGGAAATGAGGGCTGTAGCCCGAAAGACTGTAAGAGTTAAGATATAGTGCTCAGAGGAATGAGCATAAAGAACTGAGATATTGTTAATGGAATTAAAGAGGCATATTGGATTCATAGCCAGACTATCGGATGAAGTACCAGCATGTAAGATGGATTTGAGGAATTACTTAAGATCTTATGTAAGGATAGATAAGAATCCTTGGAGACTTTCAGATTAATGAGAAAGGAGTTAGAACGATGCATGATTATCAAAGACATTGATTTAGGACGGGGAGCAGAGCCCCTAGGAACAATTAAGACATAGGTGGCAAGTGCCATATCTTCGGATAAATGGATTAGTGTGAATATTGTCAATGGTAATTCGCCATGAGAAGACAGATTTCATAGGTTTTAATCTATGAAACCAAATTGAGATTGTTAAGGTGATTTTATTCAGGGAAATGCCCATCTTATAAATGGAGCAACTTAGAAAGTAAAGACATTGGGAAGTAATGGCCCGATTGGATAAGGTTATACAAGAGGAAAAGATCAGTGAGTTTGTGATAAACTCGTAACAAGACTATTGTCAGAGATTAAGTATAGGGTTATTTTAACTCAGTGGAATGAGGAACCAGAGGCGTTAGATATATGTGGTTTAGGAGAATATTAAATTCTTTCTTTTCCTTGACTGGATTATAGTGGTTGCATTAGTTACTCCAATGCGGAAACATAAATGGATCGGGTAATACGATTAGTGGTTAAGAAATAACGGAAAATATTTTAGATGAGACCTAAAGGAGGTAATTGTCTGCCAAGTTCTCTAAGTATGAGTTCAGGCAATTGAAGTTCCGTTATTAGGACATGCGATTAACAAGTGAGTAGTGTTGGTGGACCCCGCCAATTTAAAGGCAGTTTCAGGCGAGAAAGGTCAACCACACCAACAAAGGACTAAGAAGTTGAATAGGCAGAAAAAATGGGAGGAAATCTTCCTGGAGCTAAAAGGTGAAATTGGTGACGACCCAACGTTGGCGTTGCCTAAATGGAAGAAGGAAAACATTGGGATATATTCTGATGCATCTCATACAAGATTAGGCATTGTGCTTGTATAGTACGTCAGCGTAATCTCGAATATACTTGAACAACATGGTTCACCAGATTCGGATGGCTTTGGTAGTGCCAATTTTGTGGATTGACTAACCCCGACGGTAGTATTCCTTCTGAGACTAGTTGATAAGAAGACTGGTATTTGGTAGTATCGACTAATAGGACGAATATGTATCGGGAAGATGTGGCATGTTTCAGTTTGAAACTTTGACTTCCCTTCTAAGGGATGTACATATATTGGGATCCTTTCCAGTAGTTAAACTTCTGACTTTATGTCGATCATTCTATTAATATAATTGTTTACGGTTCGACCTGCTTGGCTGTTCCTAGAACTATTCCACGGGTATCAAAATGGATCTTCTTAGTGTCACCAGTGGGTGGATAGATTGACTAAAATTTTCCCAAATTCTGGAAAGGAATTCCACGAATTTTGGCAAACCTTGTCTTTCTGATTATCAAAGAATGTCACTAAAAAGGGTGGAAACCAAAGCAAACCCGATGGATTGAGTAAGGTAGCCGCTATATGGACTGATAGTCAAACCCCGATTATTACGATTGATTCTAGAGATAAACTGATAAAGTTGAGATTGGATGATAAAAAGAGAAATGTAATTAAGAAGTGAGTCGGACTGAGAAATTCCGGGATTGACTTAAATAAAAAGGTTGTTATGCCAGAAGTGTTAAGCTTTTGTGGCACGTGAAATTGATAAGAATAGTTGAAAGAATAAAAGTAAAGGAAAGGTGACCGGAGACGGTACCGAGAAGTCGATTGAGACTTATATGGAGTAAAGTTTTGAAAAGATCAAAAGGTATCAAAGTAGAAGGCAGTATGCAAGTAATTGCTATAAGAGTAATGCTATTAGCCGACCCCTAAACTCATATATTTTTGTATGGCCAGTTGAGGCCAAGTCACAAAGGATTAGCAAGTGACTAGACCAGCAACGAAAGGACAAAGCGGGGTAGCTTCTAACCAAGCGCCAACCGCGAGAACTTGATATAAAATAAATTGAGATACATGAGGATGGACTTTATAAATGCCATGGGTGTATTCGGATTAAGGATAATGACCAAGGAAGGTTATGTAGATTATCAGATATAATGCAGTGTGATGCATAAATGTTATCTGAAACTTAGTGTCCTCAAGAAAAGCATTAGGCACTAAGAGATTCACGTTGAACACGACCAATATCTTCCAGAACATCATTGCTACCATTACCAAGTCCTGTAAGAAAGAGCAGATAGACATATTTTGTCTTTTGGAAGGTCATGTAGACCGACATTCAGAAGAAGAGGTTAGCATTAAGCTACCTATAGATGATTAAGATGAGAGTGATTGAAAAGAGACCTTTATTAGGGATATATAATTGGATAGCCAATTACAGGATGTATGTATTCCTTCAAAATAGAATTGAGGATAGAATGTCCAGAGATTAAGACGAACCCTTGGGGAATGCACAAAGGATAGCATCAACCCTAATAAAGACATTGTGAAATCAGACAATATAAGTTGAATCGACAAGGTATCAATAATCTATAAGGATTTGTGAAAAGAAGTCTCAAAAAGTACATAGACAGAATTGTTATAGAGTTGATTAATGATGTTTGATGTACCCTGTACCCAGAAGATAGAGGAGGAATGATGAGGATGACCTAAGAAACCTTATAAGGGAAGAGGTAATATTTCGAACTTCAAAAAGGGAAGTTTGGTAAGGAATGTATGACATAGTAACAATAAGGCCAGATGAAGCATGTGTGAACCCATGAGAAAGTATGGATTGAACCAATAAGGTTGAGATTTTCCTAAAATAAGAAAGGACTGAGATAAGAAATATCCTAGATATGATTGGGAGTAACCGTGATAAAGTTCCCACAGAAAGGTGGAAGCAATGATTTTTGGAAAAAAGACTGGAATATGTTTTCTCTCATCTAGCAGAGTTCAAGGGAGGATGCTCCTACCCTGAGTTGGAATAGATCCAGAAAATATGGATTTCAAGAAAATATTAAATTCAGGAAAGGCCAATGAGGTGGCCGACACTTTAAGTATAAGGGAGTAAGTATATATGCTCATACTAAAGAGATAGAATGATAGTGTAAAGGACCTTGATGGTCATAATGTGGTAGAGGAAGTTACATTCCGTCTGATGATTGTGCTAGGATCAACGATAAAAATAGTTTAAGTAAAGATTCGATTCCTGATGTTGCCGGTAGCACATTACCGACACTAGAAGGCTCTACGACAGGCCAGACCAAATTCCCCAAGAGACTCGCCTTTTCTTTGGAAAGAGAGAGGGGAGGTTAAGTAACAATGAATTGGTAGTAGATGACCAGAAACACAGATGGTACAAATACTGATAAGCTAAATGGCATGATGATGAATGACAAGAAAGTTATTGTTGGTGTATTTCTGTGCAAACAAGATAGAGTACATGAAGTTAAAGATTCGCGATGCTGAAAGGTATCCCTGTATTAAGGATTAACGAGATTTGGAAAGTGATTAAGTAAAACGCTGAGCTCCAGTCTTCAACTAGAGATATACGATTATTAATCTCCTCAACCTATCTTAGCTACAATGCTTGAAGCTCTTCTGCAATTCTATCTTCTTCATGTGATATCTGTATCAAGTTCATGAAGTATTCCTTATGGGTAAGGAATAGTGATTATTTTGTCTTCCTAAGAGAGTGGTAATTTGACAAATCATGAAACCCGTATGTCTAGCTATTAAAGCCCTACGTAAATGATAAACGATGACGATTTATCCATGGAACACATTAATGTAGTGGTGATTTTCTGCGAAATTAGATGATAACGACTGTGGAATGGTCGGAATTGAATCCAAGTTAGAGAAATCATCCAGGTTTATTTCGGATGGTTTAAATTTTGGGATGACATGATATTTGAAATACTGATTAGGACATGATGGTCCATAGAAAGATGGATAGAACATCGAGAATACGTTGACACACGAGATTACGATAAAATAGTATTTATTACGATTACGACTATTTCCTTCTTTGACAAACCTCTATAGTTCAGGGGTAAATTCCAGGTATGACATTTTGCAATCAAGAAAAATTTGCTACAAATCCTTGAAATTCTTTTCTTTTCTTCTCACTTATTCATATTCTTCTGAATTGAGGAGAACAACCCTTTAAGGAGGGGAGGTACTGCTACGTGACGATCTGTCTGTGTGATAGAAGTCTAAGTGGAATGCCATTAATTGTTTAATTGCTTGTCAAGTACTAAAGGCTGGCCCCCTTCTGTACTAACTATGCAATATAACAAATGTTCATTGATCATAGTGATCTCTCAATAATTTTTTTTTCTTTTTCCACTTCAATATATATAGATCCAGATTGCGAAGGTAAAAGCGATCAGGAACGAAGTACGAGTGAGGTTATCTCCGAATTCATAGCGCGATAGTGATACCGAAGTCACTGCACGTACTAATAAGGAAAATAGTATATGACTGGGTAAGAGCATAACCCGAATAAGGTGTTGTACGAGAGTATCCAAGAATTGGTAGAACGGATAAAGGGTGTATTGTAATATTAGTGCGATGTGCTTTGAAAATATTGGAATGTGTAAGGATCGACTAGAGAATTGGAAAGCGAAATAAATAACAAGTACCCAATTGTCTTCTACTTGATTCCGGGACGGAATCCTTTTAAGGAGGGGAGACTGTAAGAACCCAGATTTTTGGGTAGAATTAAAACTTTTTATTATGCATTGATGTAAGAGTGAACAGTGGTTACAACTATAATATAACACTGGTTCTAATGAATGAATAGTGAAAGGATAAAAGATTCCAAGGCTATATGTCCTGAAGGATGCTATTGGGTGATAACTTAGATTAGAATAATCTATCTCCTAGAAAGTTTAGATAAGATTCCCTAGGGAGAAATTGATACCCTCATGTCATCCAGATCAATATCGGTTACAAGTACGGAGGTTCCATGAAAGAGTTAAGGAACGCTCAAGAAAGCACAAAGATATTTTCTAAGTTCCTGGACTAAAAAGAGAATAAGTGATGAATAGTGTTTTTGATGGAAATAAGAATATTATGAGACGACACTATATAGAAGTACCCGGAATGAATTTCTGAGTTCGTATTAGTGATCCGAGGGGAAAATAAGTGTATGTAAAGACTGTCGGATTCTGAAAAACAGCACTTTCATTTTCTCCGAGATTTTCCCTAGACACTGATAGATTAAGGATTTAATATTTAATAATTAAGGAATTTAAATTCGAGAAGTATTAAGAAAGATGGAGATTAGTATTATAAATATTAAGAAGGTTTTCGGTAAAACCCTAACTAGAAACGAATGAGTTATTCCCTCGAACGATCAATCAAATTGAGCAATAACCGGACAAAAGAAACAATCAGAGGATCAAGAGATAAGTATGTGGAGATATTTAATAAAGGGAGCCCCTTGGTGCAATAATAAAATAGAAGGAAGGACTTGGATGCAATAACCATAAAGGTAAGGACTATCTTGCAATTATGGATGGATAAAGGTAATCTAAATGGACCAATAGGAAGGTGCCACCACATGAGGGCTAGATAAGGATGAGATTAAAGAGATAGATATTACTTGGTTGATCATTATTAGCAAAGAAAACAAAAGAAAAGAAAAATCAACCAAGAACACCTCCATGGTAGAAGAAACTCTCGGCCAAGCTAGATCAAGGGCTTCCCACCATTCAAAAATCACAAGATTAAATATGTAAGCTCTCTACCTTATGACTAAGATCCCCTATAAATTTCATCTTCAAATTCCTTACCAATCTTGAGATATTAAATCATGAAGGTGATGATGAATAGTAGATCTCAAGAACTAACTTTGATTTTCTTGATTTCTTTTGATCATCCAAGCTTGTCTAAGGCTAGATAAGGGCTAATCAAGGATTGTTAAGTTCATTCATACATCATGGAAGGTATATCTCACCAAAACCCTAGCTTGTAATTTGAGATTTATGATTGTCTTGATTGGGTTTAGATTAGTATGATATTGATGATGATTATAAGCATGATTATGTAGTTAGTTATGTGATTTAAGAAGCATGTTGATATTGGTGGTAAAATCAGTAGCTATTGGACTTATGAGATGAGTTATATGATGATAAGTTGTTTAGATGCCCGGGGTGGCTTGGTTGGATTGATTCGAGTTTTGAAATGTCCGAGTTATAGCCGTCGTAATGCCCGATTGTTTTTAACCTTAAGAAACCGTGTTTGACAGTAGCATGAACTCCATGTCTAGCTTCATATCCTGCCATTTTTGGATAGAGTATGTTATAAGCTTCGTTTTGAAATAAAGATCATGTGAAACGGACTTACGGTTTAGGAGTTATGGTTTAATTCGTAAAAGAGGTTCGAAACCGTAATCGAAAGTTCGTAACTAAAATTGGAATCCCTTAACATGTCTAATTCAGTGACGAATCATGGTAATTAAATATTAGAGGTCATAAGGAAGGCGTGAGAGAAAACAAAAAGTAAAATGGATCATTTTCCGATTTTATAAAAATGTTCGAATCGAGGTTAAGTGCGAAGAAACCACTTTTGGGAGTAGCACTATTCACCAAAAAGCTCCTGCCCTGTTTTAGTGAAATCTGTAAAAATTGATCTTCTGACCAAAGTCAAATTTTGATATAGTTACCTTCTAGACATTCTCTAGATCATGTACGCGAAAACGGTGCGTCGTTTGAGTTAACGGTTACCGAGTTATGAACGTTTTAGTGAAAGAGGTGTGAATAGTAAAGATCCGTAGTTGACTGAACTTCGAAAATACATTTCACTTATCTAGACCCGTGGCTTCGAATTGGAAATTTTATGATAAATATTACAAATACCAAATGTCATTTTAAAAGTGGTTTCGTAATTAAATACGTTTCCAGTGATTTATTAAAAGTGTTGAAGTGCGAGTCACGGAATAGTAATTCTCAGAAAAGTCAACTCTAGGGGTACTACTTTGGCCACCCATTTTGGCTAGATTAAAAGAGGAATCTCGAGTCGACTAAAACATGAAACTTGTTAAGAATTATCAAGACAACATATTGCTGCAAAGAACGAGGCTATAAATGATTAAGCGAGATGTACGAAAGATCCGACATTAAGGATGGGTTCGAGGTATGTTTTGGCCTAAACTTACGACTTAAGAGTTGGTTGATTAACATGGACTTCGTATGAGTCTAGGGAAACCTCATAGTGCCTTGTTTGTTAATTGCTTTAGTGCTTAAGCATTAAGTATAAGTGAAATGACGTGCCTTGATAACGGACGAGTGTCGGATTATAACGGTATTAATAAGAGTTATCTTAGGGTTTGCCTAACGAGATAATTTGAAAACGTGTTTTAGCCTAAGTTAAATATATACTCAGCATTTCGAAGTGTTAAAGTGATTAACCTCGGATATTGTGACTATTTATAGATCACCGGATTGAACCGAGGTACACTACACCCACAGGATTACCAGGCAAGTTTTCAACCTTCTTGAAGGCTGTTGTTGTGATAATATATATATGAATTGATTATGTTATATATATGCCATAGCATGCATGCCTACTTTCAAGTTATATTGCAATACTTGTTCCCATAATTGATATTGGCTTATAGACTAGATACGATATATCAGTATAAGCCGGATTTTTGGTTAAGACCCTTAGTGAAGGGCATGTGATATTCATTCTTTAAATGTAGACCGGGAGTCGGTATTTTGAGATATAGATGTAGTCTTGGAAACCCGGAGGGATTCCAACGACAGATTAGTATTCCTTTTGAGGAATGTTATTATTAAACATTAATTATATTTCCATAAAGTATTAATTACTTGGAAATCTTTCGAGAAATGTTATTTGAGTATTATCTCAGTCGAGAAATATTAAATGAATATTATTTCGAATATTCATTTAGAGTTTGATTATTTCATGAATATTATTTCAAGATTCATTTAGAATATTGTTTATTAAATGAATATTAGTTTCGAATATTCATTTAAGGTTTTATCTATTCAATGAATATTACTTTAAGATATTCCTTTGAAATTCTAATTACTTAAGGAACATTATTTCAAATATTCCTTGAGAGTATTGATTACTAAATGAATATAATTTGGATATTCATTTAGAATAGTATTTATTAAATGAATATTATTTGGATATTCATTTAAGGTTTTATTTACTTAATGAATATTATTTTAAAATATTCAATTGAAGTTCTAATTACTTAAGGAATATTATTTTGAATATTTCTTTAAAGTTTTGATTACTAAATGAATATTAATTGGATATTCATTTAGAATACTATTTATTTAATGAATATTATTTTAAAATATTCATTTAAGGTTTGATTTACTTAATGATCATTATTTTAAATATTTATTTGAGTTTATCTATTTAATGAATATCATCTTGAATATTCATTGGAAGTTTTATTTATTTAATGAATATTATTTTGAATATTCATTTAAGAAGAGATTTATTTAATAAATAATTTTATATATTCATTCTAGGACTACTTACGAGTAATATTATGATTTAAAAATAGTCCTTAATTATTATTGATTTAATAAATATTCTTGGAATATTTATGTAAATTCTTTTAAATTCCCTTTATAATGATTTACATCATACAAAGATTATCTTTTACCTTCAGATATGGTGTAAAATATTTCGAAATATCTTAGGACTATTTATATCAAGGGGAGGTTCCTAAACTTTAATTTCATTTAAATCTATCTTAAAGAAGATTTAAATACTCGCTCAACTTCCAAACGTATATAAGGGGACCTCACTTGAGCGATGTTATTTATTGGACTGCCCGGTCCTATACTTGCTAAAACTATCTTGTCACTCACATCTTAATTCTTTCAAGCATCGATATGAGTCTTTTGGTTACCTCCTCAACGCTCGAGGGGTATGATTGATGTAACAAGTTTATATCCATTAACAAGCATCAGCTTGGGAAATATTGGTGAATTTTCCTTTCCAATTAGATACGACTACTTTGTGGAGTCCTATCAACAAGTGTTACACTTGGGGAAAAAGGGGAACGAACTTTACGTTTCAGAGTCATGGATGATATTCGAACTAGGAGACGCGTAAGTGGCCGAGTGGTGCCGGTCCAGCAATAGCCCAACCGTTGGCTGAGGAGTTCCAGAGGGCGGTAGATAAGTAAATCCGTCGGAGCTACCTTCTACATGTAGAGAACGACTGATGAGATGCATGACATACGACTGATCATCGTAAACGTTAGGGCATCTGGTGCGGCAATGCTCCCGTATTAGTTCATCTTCCAAAAGTGAGAAATTCTGCAACACTATTGGTGTTGGCAAGGTGAAAAAGTGTTGAAACTGGAATTGCAATATTTTTCCTGCAAGTTCCTCTTTTATGATAATTGAGAATATCTTGCTTATCTTTTGTATAGCAGATATGTCCACAAAATATATATGTTGAGTTACCTAGTAACTTCATCTTTTAAGTTATACTGGCATCATTTCCGTAAATGCATGGCATATGGTTTCAAAGATATTTTGGACTGTTATATACTATTACTGTTCAATTATATTTGTGGTGGGCTATTGCTCACCCTTGCTTTATTTATTTATATCACAACAACAGTTAGATCAGATGGCCGCACAAGGTGCACTGGGTGCGAGCAGGTGTCAGCCGTCAGAGGATTAACCGCTGAGATCTTAGCTACCATTGCTGAAGAGTAAGCTGTTGGTAGGATATTTGTTAGATTTTGTATATCAAATGTATTATTGATTTGATATATATAAATGGACGGCAAAGAGTACGTAAATTATTAATGTAATTTCTTGGGTTGTAAGAACTCAATTGTGTGATTAATAAAATTTGGTTACTCTGATTACATCTCTGGGACTATAACGGGTGTGTTTTATGTTGTTGTTTTGGGTCACAAGGTTGTAATTTAGATTATTTTGGTTTTGTGGATGGATATTTAGACCGTAACGACCAGATCCCTGACCCCGGATCTGGGGGTGTTACAAATAAGTACCAGCATCCATACCCAAATTTTCAGACCAAGATTCAGGAAAAACCTGATCCCAGAAATCAAATGATGGTTTCCTAATTTTCTCTCCCTCACTATGGAGTTGATCATCCATACCCTCATTCTCACTTTGACTTACTAAAGTCAACACTCTTTCTACCTCACCTTTTGCCTGGTCAGGAGCCAGCCGCTTAAATTGTGGATCTAAGTCCATCTTTTCAAGTGTATCACTCAAATTTAGAAAAGTGCTCTCATGACCTACAGAAAAATAGGGTTTAGAAGGAGTTTTTATACCTGAACTCACATGGAGAGAGGGTTCCTCATTTGGCATGTGGCTTGAGGTTTTCTCCAAGGAGTGAGCTGCTATAGTCTCTGAACCCTTACAATCATCTTCTTTCCTTTCAGAAACTACAGGCTCCAGTATTCCACTTTCAGGTTCTTTACTAGACTCTGATGTCTTCAGTAATACTTCATTAGACACCATAGTTAGTACATCACCGTCTTTAAGTGTTGTTTGCTGAGACACACCCTCAAGGTGGATAGACTCTGACTGAACAAAATTTGTTTGATCTTCAGAAAAATCAACCAAAGTCATTCCTCCCATATCATAGGGTATCTCACTTGCATTCTCAGTCATCACAGAAGACCTTTCAACATCAGTTATCACAGCTCCTGAGTCATCCTTCCTCTGACTAGATGGTTCTTGTGTTACAGTGACTGTGATCTGATCTTTCCTACTATTCACCACTGGTGCAATAATATCTTCTGTTGACTGCATTCCTCTATCTACTTCCTCCAGTTGTTCACCTTGAGCTAAAGCATCTTCAATAATGACATCCTTGTCAAATAAATATGCATGAAGTGATTGAAGTGCACCATGCTTCGAGAGTCCAAATTTCTTGACTAATTGTCTTCTGACAGATACATAGAAATACTTCTTCATTAAGTCAAGTCTTTGATGTAGAAGTCCATATTCATCTGGAAATAAAAGTTTTGGTACTCTTTCAACCAGAAAATCTAGAACAGGCCTTGACAACATCACTTTGAGAGAAATTAGTCCCATAGCCAGTCTGTATGATAATGTAGTTTCCCATTAAAAATCAATATCCAGATCTCTCTTGTCAAATACTGACATAGGTGTAGCTTGATTTGTAGAAACCTGCATGATATTAGTTGGACTAGACTCTGTGTGTGTAGGTGACAATTGAATCTTTCTCCTTGTTCTCCTGGTATAGTGAGCAAAAGATTTATCCTGAGAAGACTCAAGAGGTGTAGACACAGAAGTGATCTTGGGATGAGATCTTTGTTCAATAGACACAGTCTTTTGAGAGACAGTATCTAGTAACTGTTTTCCCTTTTTAAGAACTACAGTCTTTTGGGAGACTGCAGCCTGGCTGTGACTAGGTTTTTCATCTCTTTGTGCTAACAAAGAAAGTTGAATTGCAGCCTTCAATTCTGCTCTCTCAGCAAGAGTTAAATCATCATCATCATCACTAGAATTACTACTACTACTTGACACAACAAATCTTCTCTTCCTTACAACTGATGTCTTTTGAGAAACACCAGAGGTTGGTTTCTGTGAAACAATAGGATGTGGATCAAAATTTGGTTCTTGAATTGTTTCAGAGACTATAATGTTTTGGGCTACTTGGGTAGACACAGGTGGGTTCTCCTCCAATTGAGATTCCTGGTCCATTTCACCACAAAAGAAAGAAGAATTGTAGAAAGTAGGAAGATGAGTTTTAAGAATTACCTGAACATGATGTGGATAATGAATTGCAGGTATTTCATCTAGATTCTTTTCATTGTCCTTCTTTGTAATGTCAGAGAAAATTCTCTTTTGTTGTTCATAAGAAGAAACACAATGTTCTCTACCAAATCTAGTTTCAACATCAGGAATAAAATGGTTAATAAACATTTGCATAAATCTATGATAATAAACCATTTTCCTGTTTTGATCTCTTGACCCAAGTTTAATACTCATCTGACTTAAGATAATATGACCAATGTTGATTACTCTGTCATAAAGCAAACTATAAGCAATATGTGATGTAACAGAAGTAATTTGCTGAAAAGAACTACATTTGCCAGTAAAACATTTAGCAATTTGATCAAAGTAAAAAGACCATTCCTTTCTAAGAAAAGACCTATTCAACTGGCTCATGTTATCTAGAGGTCCACTATAACCTAATTCAGACAACATAGTTCTTATATTATCATCAGATGGTTCACTTACATAACTATCAGTAACAGGTAAGCAAAGTACTGAATTAACAATAGATTCAGTAATGTCAAATGAATCTTGTCCTAAATGTAGAACAATCTTACCTGATTGACTCTGAGTAGAATCAATTACCTTAGCATTCTCCCAAGCTTGTGAAACAGCTGCTTGATTAATCTGTGGAGATGCTGTCAATGCATAACTTAATGGTCCATACGCAAGAAAGTCCATGATTGGATGAAAATCAGATGACACTCCTTCCTTGTTGGTGATAGCTGCAACATGATTGTTTGTCATAAAATCAAAGTCACCAAACTTGAAGGCTACTGATTTAGGTAATCTTCTCTGAGTTGCCATTTTTTGATCTGAAAAGAACTTGAAAAATTCTTGAAATGGATTAGTGATTTTGAAAACTCAAGAGTGATTTTTGCTTTAGAGAATGTAAAATTAGAGAAAGCAATTACACGATTAGAGATTCAAAACAAATATATTTCACAAATCTTTCAGACCACTATCCCACGTTGACACGTAGATTGACAGGTGTCAGTCCCTGAAAAATGCGGTTACCCACGATTTTTGGAAAATAAAATCCAAAATTGATTTTCATGAAATAAATCAGGGTATAAATAAGCAATACTGATCAGCTTCCTTTTTATGATGACCTCTCATCAAAATAATCACAAAATGCAATGTGATTTAAAAATATAATTTTCAAATCCTGATGATCACACATGAAATCCTGATCAATATCATCCTGATTCCAGAGACTTAATATGGAGTTTTCCACGTGGCATTTTTCTTTTATCTGAAAAAGAAATAAACAATTAATCTGAACAGAAAATCAATTGGTTAGATATTTTCAATATTTCTTGAAATAAGAAACACAGTCATATGCAATAATTAGCATTTGACTTCATTAAAACTTCCAAGTGACTGTTCAGCTTCTCACGTCTTTCTTTAAAAGAACCAGACGCCTTATGCCATTCTCCATAACCTTTCAATTTCTTTTCTTCTCAACAATGCTTCTCAAACCAAAATTCCCTTCAAACCCATTTTTCAGATTTTTCTCGATCGATGAACATCCTGTTCTTGATCATCTCTTTGAACAAATGACTCTTCTCATCGAACTAATCATGAATGGATTGATTTTCGATAATATCCAGAGGTTTCTCCTAGAACATCCATCTGTTGGATACAATCTTTCCCTAATCTCCTCAAAACTTGAGGATGAAGAATTTGGCCGAGAGTCTGAGGTTGATCTTGATGGGGATGCTATACATTTAAGTTAGCTGCTCTCATTCAAGTCGCCCAGACAAGGAATCCAAGAGCAAACGAGGCTGTTCATCCCCTGATGGATTTCTTGAGATGCTCCTTGTCCTGTACCTCAGAGTTCATATCAATAGACAAGTATAGAATTATCAATAGAAATTTAGACAAAAAGATGTTGTATTTCATTTCCATGTAATGATTTCTATTAATGAAAATACAATTTTTTGTTATCTGCTTGTCTTTTAATTACTGAATGATGTATAATTTATCAGTATGCAAATTTCAAAACATGCTGGTATAGACTTAACACATCACAGAATCAGATTACTATACAAAGTAAACGACAGGATCTGAAACAATTTCCATAATCCTGATACTGACACAATACTGATGATGCCAGCATCCTGATAACAAATCTAATCCTGATAATTATTAACAAGTCTATCATACTGAAATTTATCAAGGCAAAGTGTTATAGCTAAAGCATTTGACAATCAAATATAGATCCTGACAGGAATATCAAGTCTATAAGCTAAGAACAACATACCTTGCTACTTTTGCAGATGTTAAAGATCTAAAAATTTAACATTCTTAACTCACTTACTAATCTACTGAATGTAGTCTCATCAAGTGGTTAAGTTAGAATATCTGCAAGCTGTTTGTCAGTAGGAACAAAATGAAGTTCCACAGTACCATTCTCAATATGTTCTCTAATAAAATGATACCTGACATCAATGTGCTTAGTCCTTGAATGTTGAACTGGATTTTCTGCAATTTTAATAGCACTAGTATTATCACAAAACATAGGAATATTACTAAGTGTCATATCATAATCCAGCAACTGATTTCTTATCCAAAGGAGCTGTGCACAACAACTGCCTGCTGCTATGTACTCATCTTCTGCAGTTGAGGTTGAAACAGATTGTTGCTTCTTGCTTGCCCAAGAAATCAATCTATTTCCCAAGAATTGACATGTACCTGTAGTGCTTTTCTCTAGGATACCACAAACCAAGATTTGGAGTTCCTTTGAGATATCTAAAAATTCTCTTCACAGCAATTAAATGAGATTCCTTAGGATCACTTTGGAATCTAGCACATAAACAGGTAGAAAACATTATATCTGGCCTACTTGCAGTTAGATATAACAATGAGCCTATCATGCCTCTATAACTAGTATTATCCACACTCTTTCCTTTAGGATCAGAGTCTAGTTTAGTGGCTGTTGCCATGGGTGTTTTTACAACTGCACAGTCTTGAAGGTCAATTTTTTTTTAAAAGATCTTTGATATACTTTGACTGATTAATGAAAATACCAGTCTCAGTCTGTTTGACCTGCAAGCCTAAGAAATAATTTAGTTCACCCATCATGCTCATCTGATACTTAGACTGCATAAGCTTGCTAAACTTAGCACACAACTTTTCATTAGCAGAACCAAAAATAATATCATCAACATAAACTTGAACTAAAAGCAATTCACCTTTTATCTTTCTAAAGAATAGAGTTTTGTCAATTGTACCTCTTGTGAAGCCATTTTCAAGAAGAAATTTAGACAAAGTCTCATACCATGCTCTTGGTGCCTGCTTTAGTCCATAGAGTGCCTTGTCAAGTTTGTAGACATGATTTGGAAACTTTGGATCAACAAATCCAGGTGGCTGTTCCACATACACTTCTTCATCAAGTTTGCCATTTAGAAAAGCACTCTTTACATCCATCTGGTATACCTTGAATTTTGAATGAGCTGCAAATGCAAGAAACATTCTGATTGCTTCCAATCTTGCTACAGGTGTAAAGGTCTCATCATAATCAATGCCTTCTTCCTGAGAATAACCCTTGGCCACCAGTCTTACTTTGTTTCTTACAATCATACCAGATTCATCTAGCTTGTTTCTGAAAACCCATCTTGCACCAACAATAGATCTATCTTTAGGTCTTGGTACCAGTTTCCAGACTTTGTTTCTCTCAAACTCATTTAACTCCTCCTGCATTGCAATTACCCAATCAGAATCTTGTAAGGCTTCTTCAACCTTCTTAGGTTCATTCTTTGAGAGAAAGCAACTATACAAGCATTCATTTTGAATTGATCTTCTAGTTCGAACACCACTATTTGGATCACCAATTATCAAATCTTTAGTATGATCCTTTGTCCATTTTCTAACAGGTGGTAGATTAACTCTGCTAGTCTCTCCCCCTAAGTTAGTGGTATCTCTTGTAGAAGAAATCTCTCTACCTTCAAAAACTCTCCTTTGATCAATAGAATCAGTAGATTCCATATTGCTGTTAGTTACTGATCTTTCCTCAGTAGACTCTGAAAGGTCAGTTCCTGATGGAGTAGACTCTGAAACGTCAATTCCTGATGGAATAGATTCTGAAAGACTAATCTGCTCCTGATGATCACTGTGTTCTCTTTGATTTATTTGCTCCCCCTCAACAGTAGCATTCCTTTGAGAAGCAATAGAAATTCCTTCTGGAGAACCTTCATCATCACTTGAGAGTATCTCAGAATTCATCAGATTTTCAAATTCCAATTTGTCATGGCTTTCATCAGTTTGCAAAATTCCAAATTTCTTATCATAAAATGCAACATGAATTGATTCCATAACAATGTGAGTTCTGAGATTATAAACTTTGAAGGCCTTAGATGCTGAATATCCTAGAAAAATTGCTTCATCCGATTTGGCTTCAAATTTTCCAAGTTGTTCTGGATGAACTTTTAGGACATAGCATTTGCATCCAAAGATGTGAAAATATTTCACACTTGGTTTCTTTCCTTTAATCATCTCATAGGGAGTTTTTCCATGACTATTTACCAAGGTACAATTTTGAGTGAAACATGCAGTGTTAATAGCTTCTGCCCAAAAGTAGGTTGGAAGTTTTGCATCTGCAAGCATGGTTCTTGCTGCCTCTATGAGAGTCCTATTCTTTCTTTCCACTACACCATTCTGTTGAGGTGTACCAGGTGCAGAAAACTGTTGAGTGATTCCATTGTCTGCACAAAACCTCTCCATTGTAGAATTCTTGAATTCTGTACCATTGTCACTCCTAAGTACTTTGACTTTGTACTCAGAGTTATTATGAATATTCTTGATGAGTTCAATGATTTGCTGAGGAGCTTCATCCTTCTTGTGTAGAAAGAACACCCATGTGAACCTTGTGAAATAATCCACCATAACTAGAGCATATCTTTTCTTGCTGATAGACATAATGTTTACTGGAACAAACAGATCAAGATGTAGCATGTGAAATGGTTCAGTAATTGAATTTTTAGTCTTGCTCTTGAAAGTGGTTCTTCTTTGCTTTCCAAGCTGACATGCATCACAAAGTCCATCTTGCACAAAATTTGCATGTGGTAGGCCTCTCACCAAATTATGTTTAACAAGTTGATTAAGCTTCTTGAAATTAAGATGTGAGAGCTTCTTGTGCCAATTCCAGCTTTCATCACTTGTTGCTTTGCTGTAGAGACATCTAACAATTCCTTTAGATGTATCACTTAAGCTGGCTTCATATATGTTACCATGTCTTTGACCAGTTAGAACAATGTCTCCATTCTGCATATTCAAGATTTTGCATCCTTCTCTCTCAAAGATTGATTTGTAACCTTTATCACCCTGTTGACTTATGCTTAAAAGAGTATGTTTCAAGCCTTCAACTAGTGCTACATTTTCTATGATGACATTCCCCAAAACAATTGAGCCATATCCCAGAGTTTCTCCTTTGCTGCCATCTCCAAAAGATATTACTCGGCCAGCTTTCCTCTCAAACTTTGTAAGCAGGGTCTTCTTTCCAGTCATATGTCCAGAGCATCCACTGTCCAAGATAATTGAATGCTTCTTTCCTGTGCCCTGCAAACAAAAAGTAACTAGTTAGAATTTTTTAGGACCCAACTTTGATTGGATCCTTTCTTACTAGATTTAGAGACAACAGTCTTTGAAGATTTTACTTTCATTTTACCTGTTGCAGAGTCAACTTTAGACTCTGATTTCACAAACTGTTTGTGACTAGGAGTTTCAGATTTCAAAGAATAATAGTCATAATACAGTTCATGATATTCTCTACACATGTAAATGGAATGAAGTAAACTACCACAATGATAACAAGCTTTTTGTGGTTGGTATTGAATTTTCTGAGTCTTGGGGAATCTGGACTCAGTTTTCCAAGAAGGTTTTTGATTGCAGTCTAGGGCCAAATGATTATGATTTCCACACTTATAACATTTTTTCCTAGGTGCATCAGGTACATTCTTGTAATTATTCTCTTTGTTAATACCTTCTTTTCCATTCCTATTTCTTTTGATCTTGCTAGACTCTGAAAGACCATCTAATCTCTGTTTCAACTGAGACTTAGACAGAAACCCTATATTTACATTCTTAGGTTTCTCTAACACTTTCTCATCTGAATTACTATTTTTAATCCTTTTGTGTACAACAGGGGTACCTTTTGAATCAACAAATTTAACATGATTAGGTTCAGAAACAATTTTCTTACCTTCAGATTTAGATGTGTTAGCTTCTACCTTACTATCATCATTGACAATGGCTACCTTTTCTTCTTGTCTAGCCTTATCAAAACCTAAACCATTAACCTTACCATGAATTCCACTTTCAAAGATTTCTATAGTCTTCTTACTAGAATTGTTAATGGTCTTAATCACATCTCTCTCTTCTTCCAGTTCTTTTCTGACATAGTCATAAGCCTCAAGAATAACACTATAATCATGCTTAGCTTTATCAGAACTTAACTTGTATTCTTTCATTTGAATTAATTCAGATTCAAGAAAATTATTTCTATCAACTAATTTATCATTCTTAACCTTAAGTTCATCTCTTTCACAAGTAAGAATTCTAAAATTAGTCATAAGATTCTTAAACTCAGCATGGATAGATGTAATTTCATCAGAATTTAAGCTATAAAATGAATCAAGAGAGTGAAGTGATACCTTAACAGAGGATGGAGAAGTTTTCTTTGGAGATCCAGGTTTGTCTGAACTATTGGCCATCAATGCAATGTTGTCATAATCCAATTCATCTTCAGAATCACTGGAATCAGCCCAATCCTTCTGTGTGACCATAAGTGCATTACCCTTTCCTGAATTCCTAGGCTTCTTACACTCACTAGCAAAGTGTCCAAGCTCGCTGCAGTTAAAGCACTTGATCTTGGCCTTATCAAGCTTGACAATTGTACTTTTGCTTTTGTCACTATTCTTCTCCTCCTTCTTTTGAAAAGGTCCTTTGCTAAATCTTCTCCTGTTGAATCTTCCTTTCTTGAAAGCTTTAGCAAACATAGCAAAGAGTTCTTGCATCTCAGATTCAGAATCATTGTTATCAGAGTCCATATCAGTAGTCTCTGACTCAGAACTTTCTTTGCTTTTCTTCTTCCTTGAATTCTTTACAGCAATCTCTTCATGCTGTTCTTCAGGAAGCTTCTTAGCTTCAGATTGAGCAGTAAATGCAATAGTCTTCATCTTTCCTTCACTCCTGCTCTTCTTCTGCTGCTTGTCAAGTTCATAAGCTCTCAATTTTCCATATACTGCCTCTAATGAAATTTCATCCAGATCATTAGCTTCCTCAATCGCAGATATCTTCTCATTGTAGAAATCAGGCAAAGCTTTCATGAACTTTGTATTCATATCCTCCAAGTCATAATATTTACCATGCATGGCCATCTCATTGATGAGTTTTGTAAACCTATCAAAGGTATCAGTAAGTGACTCACCAGACTTGGATTCAAAGTACTCATACTGTTGTATAAGTAATGTCCTCATATTCTTCCTGACAGGCTTAGTTCCTTCACAATGAACCTTAAGATTGTCCCATATATCCTTAGCAGTTTTAAGATTGTCCATCTCTGATTCTGTCAAGATAATCAGGATCTGTTGCTTCCAGTTTTAAGATTGTCATGATTGCAGATCTTTATGATTATTCGAAATCAACCTTCTCTGATACCAATTGTTAACTCGAATAACTTGTAGAAGGGGGGGGGTTGAATACAAGTTATATAATCGTGTCTGATTTTTACTTGATTATATGAACAAGAATAAACGAATGAATCAAACTCTTGTTTGTATTAATAAGATCAAATACAAACTCTACCAAAGGTGTACAATACCTTTAGCAGCTGCTGACAATATAAATATCTCTCTGTTTGTTTCGAACTCTCGAATACAAACCTTATACAGAGCTACGCACATTCGCTAGACACACACTCTTTACAATGATATTGAGAGAGTATTTATAATGCTACCTATCAACTAATAACAGAAAGATATAATCTATACATGACAATGTTCTGCCTTCTAGTCGATAGTTTCCATCAATAAAAAAAACTCTTTCTTTCATAATATCTTCTTGCTTGTTCTTCAAACAACGATCCTATTTTATAGCACTTGCCAGTTTTTGTAGCATCCATAATGACATCATCAGTAACACGACTGATATCAGGATCTGTACACTGCATCAGTATCTGATCAACCATCAGTATTGGACCGTCATCAGGATTTGCCCTTTGTTCCTGACATGTAGTCTCCGATACACTGTTCATTCCTGACTAAACTATACAGATAACTGTCTTACACATAAATCCTATATACAGTGCTAAATCCTTTATAAGATCAGGATTACAAGAAGTATAATATGTAAATTCTATTCTTAACATCACAACTTATGAATTATTCCTAACATTTATTAATCTCCTTGTTCTTGAACAGGGACTGTAATTTCTGCAAGTCATTTATAGGATCCTTTCCTTTCCTTTTACTTTTCTGCAAATATTACCAAATATATTTAAAATATAACATAACTCACATAAGATGTAAAAAGAACTAAGAATGTAATAAGGACTACAACATATATGTAAAATACATACCGCGGTAAATGGGGTATCTGGGAATATGATCAAGTCACGGGGCCATGAGACGTATGATCCAACAGCTTGGTTGAATGTCTCAATTTCACCCACTGCCGGAATAGGAATCTTGGCTTCTCCTTGAATTGGCCCATCCACTGACACACGAGCACAACTAGACTGCATCACTACTCCATGTATAGATTTATTCATGTCATCATCATCAAACAACATGCCAAATGCCACCTTGTTTTCTATGGTGCCTACTGCCAACTCACATTTTCTCGGACCCTACTCACATTTATATTAAATAAATAATTATGTATTAAAAAACTATTCACTAAGTGGAATAAAGAAATAATAGCTGAATTGAAGAAATAAACTAGTTATTTTACCTTGTTCTCTGGTGGAAAAGGTTTAATAGGAACCACTTCATCACCAACCATAAGTGGTTCCAGGTGTTTAGCAACCCCTAACTTAGCAGCTTCATGCACATCTTTTGCTTCACAATTACTTGATTTATCAGAAACCGGAGGAGGAGATGGAATATTCGCTTTATCAAGCAACGACATGAGTTCTGCCATCTTCTGCCTTGTCTTCTCCATTTCCAAGGCCATCTCCTGCTTGGCTTTCTCCAACTCTGCGTCCCTCTCCCGATCACGGGCCAATAACTCAGCTTTTGTTATTCTACTTCTTTTCCCGTTTGGTAAGTTGAAGAAAATTGATGGGCTCACAAAGCCGCCTACTCCTCGAACCCTTCCTAAATGTTCGGGAGTTTGCAAGGCCGTAGTCAACACATCGTCACTTCCAGAAGGAATGAATTCCCCCTTACTTTGCTGCTCCAGTAAGGTTTCCTGTCACGAAAATATTAACGTTAGAATCAGAATTGAATGAGCAATGTGTGTGTATTATTTGCTTGTTAAATACTCACAATTCTTTCAAATTTTTCGGCAAGCTCTGGATCAACCTCCTCATCATTTTTTCCCTTACGAGCCTTGTGCCACATAACAGCCCGATCAGGTTCTTCATCGGCAGCCAAGTTTCCTTTCTTTTGCTGATTAAAATCAAGAACTTTCAAAATTATTGAGATAGGTAGAATGAAACTATTTAAGTTCAATGCTTAATTGGTATAACTTACTTCTTCTTCCAGTAATCCAATATAACCCTTTCTAGACGTGCGGTGAGGATATTTTCGATTCCCCACTCTCTCGCTTTGCTTTTCGCTAAGTGACTGCAACAAACATTATAATTAATCTTTCCAATTATTATCAATTAATATTTCCAATTAATTCCCAAATATTATCCTAATTAATATTTCCAATTAATCCCCAAATATGTGTACTAATCATAATATTTCTCCAAATATTATCCCAATTAATCTACAAGTTTTACGAGTATACCTTCCACGTTGAGGTAGTCCTCTCAGCAACAAATTTCATCCAAGCCTCTTTACCGATAAAAGCATATTGCTTTGGAGGCTTTCGTAATTTCTTCTTTTGTTCGAGATACGGCTGCACATGCTTCTTGTTTAAAGTCGCTTTAAAGTTTCTCCACTTTGCTCCTGCAGACCTGAGCAGCCCCTTCTGAAGTTTCTTGTTCATTTTGAATGTCTCCTGAAACCAATAATATACTCTAAATGAGTACAAGAAAATGTAAACTTAACAAAATGCAGAGAAATGCAATAACTATGCAGAGAAAATAACTGGAAAATACCAATAGATCAAGCCATAATTTCTCTTTCAATTCAACAGATACACTTGTCCAGTTCGGATAATTGATCGGAATCATCGTTCTAGCTAACATTCCAGTGTAGGACTGTAATATACACCTCGTTGTCCCGATAGGAACTCCATGTGCATTGCATCTAATCTTTGCTCTCTTGCCCGCGCCTTCTTCACCACCACTTTGTACATAGCGGAAACACCTCGTGCAGCTCCAACCCTTTTTTTGGTAGATTCATATGTAGTAACTATTGCTTGTGTTTCTTCCACAGAATCCTAATTTTCATCTTGTGGTTCTGTTGCCTTATCTGATACTTTATCTAATGCCTCGTCTGCCTTCTTGGGATTTTCTTTCAATTGTTTTTTGGATTTTTGCTTTTTAGGTGCCATTTATCTTCTTCAATCTGAAAATAAAACATAAAATTATCAGTTACAGGCATATATATAATAAGATAGTAACATCATATAATACATGCATCTAGACAATAAAATTAATCTAATAATTGTGCACATGCATATATACAAGAAAATTAATTCAAACTCATGTAACAAGTGAATTGAAACTAATGTAAATAGTGAAGTGCAGAAATGGGGAATTTTCCATTACAACTAATACATTACAACTAATACATGACTAAACATATATATCACTTCTTAACCCAAGTGCCCTTAATATTTTCTCTGATGTTTTTATCAACATCATCGCCGACATCACATGTAGGAATTTGGGAGCAGAATGGGGGATTTTCCATGGTGTGTCTCCTAGATCATCCTCGTTATACACCTCTTGGTAGTCTCGAGTCGTAGAGGTTAATACAACAGACCATCTGGCATCGACCGGATATTCAATATAATAAACTTGCTTTACTTGGTCTATAGATACATATTTATCTCTCTTGTGGCCTTGTCGACTTAGATCGACAAGTGTGAACCAAAGATCATCCACCTATATTCCTCTGTCACTGTCTGCCCAATTACACAAAAACAAAGGGGCTTTGAATGCATGATAATCCAATTCCCATATTTCTAGAATAACACCGTAAAAGGTCATCTCACTCTCCACGAGATTTAAATCTTTGGCACTAGACACTTGGACCGTATTAGCAACTAAAGACACGCCACTGTTTTGAACAACCCTCACATCATCTCGCTCTTTTGTAAAGTATCGGACCCCGTCTACTAGATAACCTTCATAAGTCAAAATGGAAAATGATGGTTTTCCAGCTAGCCATCTTATTGTCTCTGAAACCCCTCGAGGATTCTCCACCATTTCACTACTAACCTACACAATTTCACAAACAAAAATATAAGTAAATTTCAAGTTACTAGAGCCAATAAAGTATGCACAAAGGAAATTATAATTAAACTAACTTTTTCTAGAAACCAATCAGCAAAAAGCCGATTCTGCTCTCTCAAGAGCCAAAGAACACTTTTCTTTTTCCCTTGGTGGATTCCCTCTAGATACTCCTTATGCATTCTGACAAAAAATATATGTTAATTAAACAGCCACTAAATACAGAATTTAGATTTTAATTAAACAACCACAAAAATAATAAATTCTTACAAAATATATGGCTGTACTTCAGGGTTGTTTAGAAGGACATGTAAATGAGCCTCATCTCGCTCTTTTTCTTCGATTGATTTCATTTTCACAAAAGATAATGGACCACTCAACTTCCCTGCATCTTTACGAAGACCGGCAGTAGAGCCACTTTGCTTGACAAACTCTTGGCAGAATTCTATTGATTCTTCTCCAAGATAACTTTCTGATATAAAACCTTCGGGGTAATAACGGTTTCGTACGTAACTCTTCAACACCTTATTAAACCTCTCAAATGCATACATCCATCTATAGAACACCGGCCCACATAATCGTAATTCACGAACCAGGTGGACTATGAGATGTACCATTACATCAAAAAATGATGCAGAAAAGATTTTTTCTAGCTCACACAAAGTTATTATCACATCTGCCTGCAATTTATCTAGTTTTGACACGTCCACAATTTTGCTGCACAAAGCATTAAAAAAGAAACACAATCTAATTAATGTTACCCTGACTTTTCTTGGAAGTACCGCGCGAATTGCAACAGGAAGTAGTTGTTGGAGTAGGATGTGGCAGTCGTGGGACTTCATCCCAAACATCTTTAATTCTTCCATGGATACACAGTTTTTAATGTTCGACGCATGTCCATAGGGAAGTTTCATGTTCATTAATGATGACAACATTTTCTTCTTTTCTGCCCTTGACAAATTAAAAACCGAAGGGGGTAAGTAGGTTTTCTTTCCTCCTTTTTGTGGAGCTAGATCAGCCCTAACCCCCATGTCAATCATGTCAAGAGGAGAAGCCTCACTATCTTTAGACTTATGTTTCATATTTAGTAATGTGCCTATCAAGCTATCACACACATTCTTCTCGACGTGCATAACATCAAGACAATGACGAACATGGTGTAACTTCCAATATTCTAACTCGAAAAAAACTGACTTCTTTTTCCACGGACAGTCCACCTTCTTTGACTTCCTTACTTCCTTCCCAAATTGAAATTCAATTTGTTCTTGCCGCGATAACACCTCTTCTCCTGAAAGAGGTTGACGTGCCTGCCCGAATTCTTGTTGTCCATTAAAAGCTGCCTTCTGCTTCCTATATGGATGATTTCTAGCCAAGTAACGTCGATGACCTTGGTAACACATCTTCTTACTAAGGCTTAAATACTTGGCAACAGTATCATCACCGCATATTGGACAACACATATAACCCTTATTGACGCAACCGGACAGATTTCCATATGCAGGGAAGTCATTTATTGTCCACAATAAAATTGCTCTTAAAGTGAAATATGATTTAGTATAGGCATCATACACATTTCGTTCACCTTCTTCCCATAACTTCTTTAAATCATCAATTAACGGCTGTAAATATACGTCAAGGTCGTTACCAGGCTCATGAGGACCGGAAACTAAAATTGTTAACATCATAAACTTCCTCTTCATGCATAACCACGGAGGAAGATTATAAGTTACTAATACTACCGGCCAACAAGAGTATCTATTGGTTAGACCATTATCATGCGGGTTTATACCATCGGCAGACAAAGCCAATCGAATATTTCTTGCCTCATTACCGAAGTCAGGCCACCTATAATCATTATTTCTCCAAGAAGGAGAGTCGGCTGGATGACGCATCTTTCCATCTTGTATTCTTTGCTTTGCATGCCAAGTCATTAGTTCAGCGGTAGAAGGAGACTTATACATCTGTTTAAATCTCGGAATAATTGGAAAATACCACATTACTTTTGCAGGAATATTAACCCTTATTTTACCATCCTTTCCCAATTTCCAGCGAGATACATGGCACTTAGGACACTCGGAAGCATCAGCATTTACACCCCGATATAAAATGCAGTTGTTTGGACATGAGTGATATTTTACGTACTCTAGGCCTAAATCGGACAATGTTTTCTTGGCTTCATATGCATTAGGTGGCAACACATTATCCTTAGGAAGGAGAGAGCCAACGGAAGAGAGCAAGTCTGTAAAGGCACTATCACTAATTCCAAACCTAGCTTTCCAATTATGCAATTTTAGCATCGAATCTAACTTGGTACAGTCACCCGATTTATATGCAGCATCACAAACATTGACTGTTTCTGATGCTTTGTCAGGGACAGGTGTAGGTTCTGCAGGGGCTGGATCGTTGCAATTATTATTAACTGATGACTTAGTCCCAGACACAGACCCTTCTGTATGCCAGATCCAATCCCGGTACCCTAAACTGAAACCATTTTCATATAAATGACCCCTGATAATTTTTACCGAGAATTTTTTGAAGTTAACACATCGTTTACAAGGGCAGGGAATTCTTTTAGGATCACGAGAATTTTCCTTGGCAAATATCAGAAATTGTTCGACCCCGATTTCATATTCTAGTGTATCCCTATCTTTGAAAATCCACGACTTGTCCATGTTAAGAAGAAACAATCCTGATTGTGAAAAAAAATGTCAACTAACATAGTTAAAGACTATAAACTAGTATTCTACAATTGTAATAGACCGCCTAATTAAGATTTATATATACAATTTAGACTATACCGAATATATTTAAGTTCTGATTTCATTATTATCTATAACAATAATATTATGATTTCATTATCTATACCATTAACACTATTATTATTGAATTATGACTATCTTTTTAATGTTGTTAATCATGATATTGTCTTCAAAATATATTTACTAATAGTGAGATATTCACTTTAATTAGGTTATAATATTCACTCATACAACAGCCTACATACAACGATCAAGCCCCAAACATCTACTTCGACTTGAGACACGTACCATTGATTTCATAATTAAGATAGCAAGAGATAGTTTGAAAAGAAATAAGCATACAACACTTACATATACATAATTTAGACATAAATCAAATTTTAAACAAGCTCCTTTACATATAATTAAGCATGCACACACTTTATACTAACAGTCTCACATATTTACGCACTAACTTCATGTTCACAGGGGACCTTAACAAAAAAACATACAACAAATTGAATAAATAAACACAGATTTTAAGAGGACTATATACAAACAGTTTCATATATTTACAAACTAACTTCATGTTCACAGGGGACCTTAAACATAAAAACATACAACTAATTAATTGAATATACAAACACAAACTTTTAAGAGGACTATATACAAACAGTTTCAAGGCCCAATAAGAAAACTATACAAAGAATTAACATGCAGACATACAACTACACACAGACTTACATGCAGCAAAATAAATATAGATGAACATCTAAATCAAGCAAATACATGACCAAGCAAACCCAAAATCAAACCCTAAAATTGAACCCAAAATTGAACCCCCAAATCGAAATGAAACTAAGAACAAATACCTAATTAAGCTCAAACTCTACGCTCCAAGCTCCAAATCTTCAAGCTCCAAGCTCGAACAAGCTTCAAGCTCCAAGCTCGAACTGAATAAAAAAAACCAATTCAGTAAATCCATCAATTAAAACAAACAAAGAAAGAAAGTAAATGAAGATATTGAAAGGTGTAATCCGAGATTGAAGGTGTAATTGAACAAAACGAACTTCTAGGGTTTGGTTCCAGCAGCGACTTCGATCTAGGGTTTGAAAAAGGGGAAGAACGGGAGAGAGAGTTTTGGGGAAGAAACGGGAGAGAGTAATGTTTTGTTTCTTTTTTATATTTTTTTTTGTTTTTGTTTTTGTCTTTTATTATTTTTAATTTGGGAAAGGACAGAGCGGGAGTGAAAAATATGTTAAGGGGGGGAAAATTGAACTAAAAGTGAAAATTTTAGCTAAGGGCGGGGAGAAAATGGAGGGGTCGGTGGTTTCATTTTTTTAAAAAAGGGTTTAGACATCGCTTTATATAAGAACTGATGCACAGCTATTAAAAATACAAAGGATAGTGAGTTTCAGTTTTTTTTACAAAGGGCTTAGACATCGCTTTACCAATGGACTGATCTACAGGTATTCAAAAGACATCACTTTCTATTTCGGTGATGTCCAAAACGGTCGAACCATTGACATATGGTAGTACACCTTTATTATCCCTCTTACTCTTATTATATATAAGGATATAATTTGAGTAAACTACGACTGTCAAAGTGATACGGGAGCCAAAATGCCGTAATAAGTGGGCATATCGGGCCATCAATCTGGGTATCAGTATTTTGAGCCGGGCAACCTCAAATAGAGTCATTTTGGTAATTCTTTCTTGAATATATGGCGAGATATTTTTGGGTGTATATTAGTGATCGCAAGATTAATTTTAAATAAAAAAGTAACATGTTTTAATTACAAAAATTACTACTAAAAATAATTACGGAAAGATATGGTGTGATATTTTGGATATATATTAATTATTGTAATATTGGTTTTAAATTAAATGGTAAAGTATTTTAATTAAAAATAATTTTTTTAGAAAAAATGGGTAATTGAGTTGTTATTGGTTTTAAATTAAATGGTAAAGTGTTTTAATTAGAAGTAAAATCTTTAGAAAAATGGGTAATTGAGTTGTTGGAGCAGAAAAAAGAGTCTCAGTAGAAGCTCAATGTGGATGAAGGAATTTTAATCGGAATATAATTACGTTAACATTAGTAATTAGCTTTTGAGTTGTTTTTGTAATTTAATTATTTATTTTAATAATTAAGATAACCAAACCGAAAACCAAAACTTTCAATGTTTCGACTTTAATATAATAGTATAGATATAGTATAGATTTTTAATTTCTATTTAATCTTATTTAAGAATATTAATATAATATTTTTGAAATGACATATCTAACCCTGACGACCAAACCATACCATAGGAACTCTTTTACGTTAATTATATAACCTATAACTCTTGCGATGCACGGTTGCATGTAAATTGTTTAATTATATTTCGTTAAAATTTTAAGTTGTATATATGTATGTTTTTATTCTTAAAATATTTTTTGAATTTTATAAATTTTATGAATATAAATATTATTCTAATTATGTATTTTAATTATTAGGGAATTTTTGGGAGTAGCTTATAAGATTATATATTTATTAAAAAAATAATATTTTTTTATTATAATATAATATTGACGGGAATAGAACCTCAAATTCTTAAAAATAGTTAATAAAATAATTTATATGTTTAATAAAGATATGTTGGTGAAATTTGAACATAACCCATGAGAATATTTTAAATATTAGAAAAAGAATATTTTTTAGTATTAGATCCAACGGTTATCACTAATCTATCTCAAAATCCAACGGTGTCTCCTTTTTAATATCTACAATTATATTACTTTTATGAAATTTTATAAGTTATTAATTTACATATCAAATTGGTGTTTAAAAATTGATAAACTAAAAAGTACTCCGTATATATATTTATATAAGATAGATTTTGTCCAAAATTTTGATAATCATCTATTCCTCTGTACGACAAAGATCTTAAAATAAATAGATGAAAATCGTTGGATTTAGCATAAAAAATGACTCATATTTTAATATGTTATAAAATAAAAAGTATATTTATATCGAAAAACAAAAATGTATATGTCAATGATTTAAATCATATACAATTAGGTTTTCTACAATTGATAGCATTATCAATGTAGAACTTCTACATAGATTAGGATTAATGTAAAAATTCATAATTATATTTTCTCTTGATATTCCGAGTGTTTCTATTTGAATAATAATTATTAAAGCATCAATATATTAAAGATAATTTTATGAGGTTCGCATGGATTGTAAAATCATTCAAATATGATTTCTAGATCTCAAGATAGAGGCCAAATAGTAAATATGAAATTTTTTAATACTAATAAATAAAAAATAAAATTCAATTCTAATACAACTTTCTTTTAATTATATCATTTTTAGAATATAATTTTCTTTTTAAAATTCAATTATAATACAACGTTTTTTAATTATATCCTTTTTAGATTATAATTTTTTTTTAAATTCACTTCTAATACAAACTTTTCTAATTATATCCTTTTTAGATTATAATTTCTTTTTTATGTGATCTCTAATCTTGATCATCTAGTTTCAATCCAACGGATCATATAATTTTGGTAGTACAGCGACCAGACCAAAAATTTGGATAAGATCCCTATTATAAAGATATTTTTAAATTAAATTTAGTTCTAATGATGAAGAAAAAAACAAATCGATGAAGAAAGGGTATTATAGTAAATTAACAAAGTGAAAATTATAAATAAATATATAAGGATATAATTTATAATCCAACGGATAACTTTCAATCCAATTTTTTAATCCAACGGATCATATGCTTTTGGTAGTACAATGACGACGACCAAAAATTTGGATAAGATCTCCCTTATGCTTATTATATATAAGGTATTAATAAGGATATAATATAATAACTCTAATTAATCATAACCTTCTTTTTAATGTGATCTAATCTTGATCGTCTATTTTTAATCCAACGGATCATATGATTTTGGTAGTACAGCGACAGACGAAAAATTTGGATAAAATTTCTCTTATGCTTAGGATATAATTATACAGTATCATTTAAAAATTTATTTAGCAAAATTAAAAAATTTGAACCTTCAAAATCTTTATCTTAAAATTATTAATATAAATTAATAAAAAATTATATAATAGTAAAATAATTCGTACATTCCATGATTTCTATACTAATAAAAAATAAAATATAAAAAACTCAAAACAAATTCGAAAACAGAAACGGGCCGCCCGGGGTTAAAGAATTTTTATATAAACCCAAACAGAAGGGCTCTCACCAAACCTAACATATTCCTATCCTATTCAATCACAGACAGAAAAATAAAATAAGATGATGATAATGACGGTTAAGACATCGACAACGAGATCACATCTCTCCGGTTTTATCAACGACGACGTTATGAGAGATATCTCTCGCCAAGTCTCTAAAAACAAAGATGTAAGTATCTTATATAAATATATATATTATCCGTTTGATTTGATTTTGTTCTGTTTTGTTCAAGTATGAGGAGTTGCATAAAAAAGCGTTGGAGGAGGTTAAGTGCGATAAAGTCTTTGCTGATATGAAACAGGTTGCTGTGAATAAAACTACTCAGGAGGATAAGCAGAAGAGAGAGGTATTTTTTGATTTCGTTTTCGTTTTTTTTCAGAAACATGCATGCAATCAACAAACACAATCAAACAATTAAAAAAACTACCTGAAGAGCAGAGTCCAAGTTATTGCCATACTAGTTTCGTTTAGGCAAATCAACAAACACAACACCTACACTTCATTCTAGTCCTTTGTTTGTGTCAAAATCCCCAAATCGTAACTCAGTACCTTTGTCCTTAGCATCGATCTCAATACCATTCACCAAATTCAGTGGCACCCATAACTTCATTATTCCCATCTTCATCATTCCCACTCCCTTGTCACTTCCATGCCTAAACTAGTTGTTTTCTTGTTCAAAACTTGAAAACGGATATATGCCCCTGCGGGGCCATCTAAGAAAGAAGAGTCAGTATTGGTTGCTTTGAATTGATGTTGTAAAGATGAAGGAGAAAAGGACAGTGGATGAAGGCTATAATGAGAAGAGAGATGACGGAGAGCCAGAAAGCGAAGTGAGAATAGGTATGAGGATAACCGTATTTTTACAAAAAAAAAAAAAAGTAATGAACGTAGTTTGGTAATTTTAAAACGTTAGGCTGTGTATTTTTAAAAATCAAATAATTAACGTGTGTAGTTTTGAAAAAAGTCCAAGATATTATGTTTTACGTGAAAAGAGAAAATGACTAGCTATTGAAAAAATAAAAATGTAATATGTCTAACCTGTTAAAGGAAATTGTTTAATTATTACAAAGGATTTTATCTGTAATAATTAAGTAAATAATGTTAATTAAATAAACACACGAAGTACTATACCGACCAACCAAACTTTTAATATAGTGTATATATATATATATATATTAAATATTAAAATACATCTTAATTTGACAATCTTATAAACTAGTACATAATAAATTGATGAAATAGTAGGGATCAACAATATAATCAAAATAATTAAATGTCATAGTTCATACGATTAATAATTGGCATTCACATGTTTAGAAATTGCGATTACTTCACAAAAAATAAGATATGGATTTCATTTTAAACATATGTTAACCTGCAAAATAATTTAATTATTTTATGTAAATTATTTTTTAAAAAATATATTATATTATAAAAATTAATTTTTTAATGTAAAAATTAACTAACTAGTGCATACCGGTCAATCCCAAAACTGAATATAACATTTTTGCAACCCTTGTGCTGTTGTGCAGTATAAGTACATGATGATCATCACGATCATTTCGCATACTCAAAAGGTTCAATTAGAGGTCTAATTAGAAATATAACATCTTTATTCAACAACCTACACTTCCTTTTCTATTTGCATTTATAGAAGAAAAAAAATTTGTACATGCTTACGTTTCTATTAATAATTATGTTTTTATTATTTTTATGCTTGGTGCTCAATACATGGATATACTGAACTGAACATTCCGTAAAAAGATCATAAAATATCATAAAACTATTTGGAAAAAAAAACACGATAAAATAATATATTTTTTGATACTTATATATGATTTTTATAATAATTTAATATTTTTTAGAAATGTACCTTCGGTGCTTAACATGAATAAAATGCTAATTTTATGTTAATTATAGGTAATCATTTGTTTATTTATCTAAATTATAAACTTGATTGATTCATAAATGTATTAGATTTTTATGAAAAATACTCGAATGAGCATGAGCATGACTGCATGAGCGCGAGCAAAATTTGATATTAGTTGCAGTTAATAAATAAATAAATCGAAGAAAAACTAGGGCGCGTGACTGATAGGCGCGTGACTGATAGGTGTATGTTGTCCTTTAATTTATTAAAATATATTTACATTGAAAGTTTGGTTTTCTCCTAAATTTTGGTTTTCACTCTAATTATTTAATTTTAAATTATTTATAATATAAAACAAATCTAATGAATTCCTTTAAACCAATACAGAGTAGTATTTTATATCTATCTATACTTCTATATTAAAGCCGAAACATTGAAAGTTTTGGTTTTCTCTTAAATTTTGGTTTTCACTCTAATTATTTAATTTTAAATTAATTATAATATAAAACAAATCAAATAAATTCCGTTATTGTCTTTAATCCTAAATACAGAGTAGTATTTTATATTTACACCATTACCCGTTAACAACAAATTTACATTAAATTTTATATTATTAGTTCTAATCAATACATATCATTTATTAAATAACTATTATTATTATTATTAATTTTATTAATTAATATTACAAAGTTAAATTCCATAATAAAATATTATACTCTATTTTATTTAATCACATAATTTTAAAAGTATTTAAAAGTAACCCGTGCTTTGCACGGGCCCTAAGCTAGTATCAATTAATCAAACGTTATTCAATATTGAATTTTACAAACAACATTCAAATATTAACTTGAATTTTGATATCTTACCAAGATTTTATTATATATACTAAGATATGTGTAGAGAGATCATTATGATTGTTAGAGAGATCAGATCTTAACTTCGCCTTAATATTATGTGAGTCTCTAGACCCCTTCATCATCTTGTTTTGCATGCTTCTACTTTATCGGTGTTAGTTTTATTACGGCGGTAACTGTGCAGTCTTTTTTTGTCTGAAGAAGAAGTCTGTTTGTCTGTTATCTATTCCAGCACTGTGCACAACAACGCACCATTGATCTATGAACTATTGCACTGTTAGTTTATGTTGTACCTGTACGTAGCATACACATCTACCTTGTTAATTTATTTATTTTTTGCTGAGTTTCTACCATGCTACGTACCTTGTTATTTTGCATGCTAGTAATTTGTCTAACCATGATTAATGAAGTATGGTGAGAATGTAATGCCTTTTACGTTTATTATATATAAAGAAGATATAATTAATTAATCATGGTTAATGAGGTATGGTGAGAATGTAAATAAGGAAAATTCGTAATTTAACCTTATTGGTCTAAAATTTAGGAGTTAACTCTGATTGGTTGTTAAATATATAATTCCTAATTTTCTGATTGGTTAACTATTAGTATAGATAGGTATAGATAGATATTACTCAAAATATAAAATAAAATATAAAAAACTCAAAACATATTCGAAAACAGAAACATATAGTGGACGGGGGATCAAGATTGTTATATAAACCCAAACAGAGTCCAAGTCTCAAACGCTCTCACCAAACCTAACCTATTCCTATCCTATTCAATCACAGACAGAAAAATAAGATGATGATCAGGGCGGTTAAGACATCGGCAGCGAGATCACATCTCTCCGGTTTTATCAACGACGACGTTATGAGAGATATCTCTTGTCAAGCCTCTAAAAACAAAGATGTAAGTATCTTTTATAAATATATATATTATCCGTTTGATTTGATTTTGTTTACTTAGTGTTTCTGAGTTTGTTTTGTTTTGTTCAAGTATGAGGAGTTGCATAAAAAAGCGTTGGAGGAGGTTAAGTGCGATAAAGTCTTTGCTGATATGATTGCTGTGAATAAAACTACTCAGGAGGATAAGCAGAACAGAGAGGTATTTTTTGATTTCGTTTTCGTTTTTTTTTTTCAGAAACATGCATGCACTTTTCTACATTTGTGGTGCCCCTCTATTATCTTTACAAAACAATCATATTTTAGTCAAATTCTGTTACCTTGGTTTGATATATTTATTAATAAATTTAGGGATCCGAAGAAAAGAGATTGGTGCCAATAAAAAACACACATGAATATGATGATGAAGATGATGATAGCAGCATAGATGCCAGTGATCTCACCAGCGTTGATGATGATGGCAATACCGGCTTTTTTGAGGAAGCTGACTCTGAGGATTACATCAGCGATGATGATGATGGTTTGATAATTAACAAGGATGATGATGGTTTGATAATTAACAAGGTTGATGGTCTTACAGATTTCGATTTCGATGAATTTAGACGTAACATCCCAACTGATGATGTATACGACTCTGACTCTGCTGACTCCAACTCTTCAGACTATCACTCTGACTCTTCAGAATTTGAGGAGGGTTTGGAGGGTGAGGAGTTCATTATGACACCATCCTTAGCCGCCCACTACCCAAGAGTCTTCTAAAGTAGCAGTCTTTGTGTTTTCAGTAACACGTACTTTGTTATAAAGATATTAATAATTCTTGTATTTCCATTTGGTTGTTTTTCCCTGATTTGCAGTTGAACATTCTACTTATATATATTTGATTGAAAATTTGTGGCTCTTTTGCTTTCAATATTTAGGTTCAATCGTTATCAACTAGTATATTTTGAGTAGGCCCAGTAGCTAGTTATCTATGCACATTTGTAGGTGATAATGGAGAAAGCATGTTCTGGTGTCTGAAATTAATATATACTGGAAACTACCTACTTTTAGAATTGCAGAATTTGCTCCTGATCATGAGCTGTCCTTACTTGTTAGCAGAGCTTGCAGCTCCAGAAATTTGTGATTAAAGATCAATATTTAAACCAATGACAGCTGATGATGAACGCCAAGAATTAAAACAAAGATGTGGGGGCTCTTGGAAACTGGTCCCGCAGTTCTTATGGGCTGGACAAGCATGTTACAGAAGAGAAAAATCACAGGCAATAGCTGGTCCAGGGCACAGTATTGTTGTGACCTCGAAAGGGAGAAGAGATGAATCCGACTTGGAAGCGAAATATCTTCTCCCAGCGCCCAGAAGACGATGACGAAGAGTTGAGGCAACAAATTGACAATAAGCTGAAACACCATAATCCGAATATAGCTCATAATTATTGGGACCACGAAAGATATTGTATCTTAGAACGAAGGCAGTACCAAAAAGATATCAGTGCTACCGAGGGCTTTGAGGTTGGATACTATCCTTACCTGATGAGGACCTGTTGTAGCAGCTTGATTATTAGGTACTACTGCCCACCAGATGCCAACCTCTCTGATGACGGCATTAGTCATTTGTGTGGTTTCGCTAGTCACGCCATTTAGTTTTATAATTCCAAAGAACAAACACACTATTCCGTTGTCAAAGTAATCAAGACAATGACAGCCATCAAGACAATGACAGCCGTTGCTGCTGGTACTTGGTACTACATGACATCCCAAGCATCAAATGGTGACCATCTCTGCACATTTGAGGCCAACCGGTTTGAGAGTATTCCTTGCCCACAGCCAAACATTGAAGTGAGCTTTGTCAGGCTCAAGATGGAAGCAGGATCCTCAAACTTCATACAGGAGCCTTATGCAGCAAGCTTGATACAGGAGCCTCAAGCATAGCAGTTTTTTTTAACCCTTTTGAAGGTAAAATTATCCTATCTTATCTTGCAAACTCTCCTGTTCTTTATTGATATTTTCATATATTAATGTCTAAACCAGTATTGATTTTCCAAAATTTTAAATTCTAATTATAAGGAATTGTTATGTGGCTGGTGACCCTTTAGTTGTCACCCATCTATTTGAATGTTGGTCACCTTATGGTTACACCTACTTAATCATACTTTGTGTTTATACCTTGAATGTTTACAACTCTATACCTTAAATTAGTTCAAATTACAATACAAAAACAAGCAATTCACATGCCACATTTGTTCATGTATTATTATTGTTATTATTCCTCACATGATGAGGGCATACTCCACTCCACTTCATCTGCACACATTTCTCTTCGTGGTCGGATCCTTGGATATGGTACTACATCTTGGCAATTGTCTTTATAATTCACTTTCATATCAACTGAACAGCTAGATAAAAACATATCGATTCTACAATAACACTTGCCCGACTTCCAAATCTTAACTAAGTGACTCTGTCAAAACAGTGACTCCAGCCATGTAGGTCAATAGTATGCACCAGCCACTAAGGCCAATTATATACTCATACCACAAATGCTAATAAACTGTCCACTGGTTGACTCAACAGTGGCTTCATCTCAGGATTGACTCAATCCAGTACCCATTGATTTAATGCATTTAGGCCTGATAGTAGATTGTAGGATCAAAACCTGGCACCTTTTTAAAACAAATAATATGTGAATATTGAAATGTTTCATACGTACACTACTACAAAACTGGACTTAGAGAGCGCTTTTTTTCGCTCTTAGACAGCGTTTTTAAACGCTATCTAAGGAACCGCTATTGAAGTAAAAGTTACTTACATAGCGTTTTTTTTTGCCATTCTCGAAGTGCAACTCTACCAGAACGCTTTCAAAAGGGCTATCTAAGTAGCTGTTATGTAAGTGCGTATTGATTTTACATAGCGCTTGTTCAACTGCTATTGTATAGCACAACGCTTTCTTAGATAGCACTTCATGAAGCGCTTTTGCATCGAATTTTATTTTATTTTTTTAATTTTTAATTTATGCCATTTTGTTCACCTGCTGTATTACCAAAAATTGTTAAATCAATCCAATCAAAAAAACTGGACAACTCCTTACACAAACACAAACTTGAAACTCAAATGACTTCATCATGAACTTATAATAAAAATTCCAAAACAATAATTGACTTCCTTAAAAACATAAATAGTGCTTACATTAAACAAATATTAAATACAAAAGGATAGTATCAAAAACAGCAAATTTAAAAGTCTGTCAAATTCATACTCCCTCTGTCCCATCCATTTCTTTACAATTTCCTTTTTGGGACGTCCCACCAATTCTTTACATTACTAAAAATAGTAACTTTTAACAATAAAATATATTATTACATCTACTACTTCACTCCACTTTTTCAACACTTTACACTATTACACCCACTACTTCATTTATTTTAACAATAAAATCAATATTACACCCACTACTTCATTTATTTTAACAATATAACACCCACTATCCTTGGTCTCCGTGCCCAGCCCCCATGTTAAGAACCTGCGGGGACGGAGGGAGTACAATAGTTGGGAAAGTAAAAAAGGATAAACAACCATAACAAACTACATATTTAAAAGTTTGCCCTTGAGATATCGGTTGTAGAAGAATCCTGCCCAATTAGCACGAAAGCGGACCATTTTATCTCGACCATAACACATCAGTCTGATGGAACGTGTGAACTGTACAACAAAAAAATTATTAAGCTAATTACATCTCAGGGAATAAGTACTCAAGGAATAAGTACTATACTTATTTAATAATATAAGAAATATTACTAACTTACATTAACACTAATAGTTGTTTCACCGGAACAACATAATGACCACAAGTAACAGTTTGATCATAAAACAAGTATTAAGAGCATTTTTGTCTCTATATAAATAATCGCTCAAAATTTGTGATTATATGCATCCAGAGATTTGCAGATTTCTTTCTCTACATTTTTACGATACTATTTATTATAAAAGACAATCAGTTATAAACGTGGATCATGTAAGCCGTGACAACCAACGACTTAATTAACTCACATGCTGAACCAGTAATACATTAGCAACTTTCTAACGTCCCTACATGTTATAGTTTGCTTACTAGTTAAGTTTTAACTCCTGCAGATCATGAAGAACAGAAGGACATAAAGTACAAGGCTAGGATAAGGTGGAGAAATAAAGGAACGAGGCGTGACAAGAGAGACAAACTAGTGACACTCGTTCATTATAAGCAGATAGCAGATGAACATGCAGGCGCCATATGTTTAACCGTAGTGTTTATTTTATTTGAAGAGACATGGTTTCTTCAGGGAACATTAATTAAGCATGTGAGTCTGTGAGACTCTGACCCTCTTACATGGTCTCATTTTTTACTTCTGGCACTTATGTCTTCAAAGTGCATAGTTCTTGTACTTCAAAGTTTTAACATATATATTGTCAATTCAGAAATTAAAAATGTACCAATATATTCGTCCATTTAAAAGTGCTAAATGCCGTCTTCGTATAAGTCTTTCCACTGTTAGTCCGAAAGGACACCAGAGCACTGTAAACAGAAAATTCAAATTAAAGGCATGAGTGCTATTAAATTATTTACATATGTTTGTGCAAGTGCAGTCTACATTTTATTAAATATCTACCGTAAATTTTTACTTACGTTTCTACAAGTTGTCTCAAATTCTTGTACTTTACAATTGTAGCCCTCGGAGCTGGATCCATAAAGTAGATGCTCTCCGTTTTTGTGTTAATGCCAAGCAAAATCCAGTGTTCTCTGCATTTTGTTTATTAGTAAGCAATTGCATCAATAAAATATATTAATGGCTGGACCATTAACTTCCAGAACATTTAAACATTTCTGACATGGACATAAGATGAAATTAATGTTCTTGGAATGGTTAACCGCATGATCACAAAACTCTTTCACGCCAATTTTGTATTCTTCTGACAACCGAGGTGCTTTTACCCAAGTACGATCCATTACAACACTGACAAAACCCCAAATTTGACACCAATGAACCTAATATTTAATTAATACAGTTAAATCATGCATTAATAAATCAACGATGCAAAACTACTGATAATTTTTTACAGTTTATTTAACCCCCAATACTTAACAATTTTACTGATCCAGTTAACATCATGAAAAGATATTTAAAGGATCAACAGCACAACTAATGATATTAGATCAGCCATGACAAAATACTGGTCAGGAACTTAATGGAATTTAGAACTCACCAATTGCTGTAAAATTCCCCTGTCTTGGTTGCTCTGTTTCTTCCCTTCTGTCAAATTTAAAATAGTTCCAAACCCTGAGACAAAGTCACATAACTTGGTTAGTACCACTTCTTAACAGTAAAAAGCACATTATAATCTTTGTTAATTTTACTGCTAACTATGTGTATTTATGTGAAGGTGCAAGATGTATTCAGACATGAGCTTTGGATCAAACTGCACCTGCAACCCTTGCACCTGCAAAAAATGATCATGTACTACTACTACGTCAGCTCTCTAAATCTGTCTGTCAGGTAGATGCTATCTACAGTCTACTTATCTATCTGCTGGATGTGTGTCTAATAATAATAATAATAACATGGCTATGATACATTAACCATGTATGTATCAACCAAGCCATCCTAGTGTAACCTCAACTGGTTTATGTATAAATGTTTCTTTAATTTAGTTTGAGGGGTATTCTATTGTAATTTTTAATTATTTAATAGCAAAAAAGATCCAAGTAATGGTTGGTTTGAACCTACTTGCTTTATACCTCAAAAGTACTGTGAAAAACAAGGCTTACAATGTCACTATATTGTGTGTCAAATCCATTATTATCACAGATGGCTTTCAAATACTAAGACTTAAAGACAATACAAGCAGGGCTTAATGTCAACAACATTTTCTAATGTTTTAGCAACTAAAGAGGGATGAAACAAAGGGCTCTATAAGTCTGTAACAATCCATTGTCAGATAAACTGTTGAAGGAGTACATCACTTGACACTTGAGAGATATACAGTGCACTAGTGAATTAACGTTAATGCAAAATACATTTCTACTCTTAACCAGTTAGGAATGAAAAAGAAAAGGAAACAGACACACAAGAAGAAAACTCAACGAAAATAGACCGGAAACCAGAATAAAACTCATCAATACATAGAACAAAACAAAGGACTCAAACTATACAACCAAGAAAACAAAACCCCTGAACTATTTACCCAAAACACTACAACTAACACTACAACGAAACAGAAAGACAACGAAAAACACAAAACTCAGCAGCAAGACAGCGAACAAACATCACAAACTCGGTTGATGAACAGAAGAATAGTCAATTTACAACTACCCGGACACAACCCATAACATAACAGACAAACAAATAGGTATAACAGAGGTTAACTAAGTAAATTTTTTGAACCCCTAAAATTGAATCCCTAAAATCGAACCCTAAAATTGAACATCCCATTAATAAAACAATTGAACCCCCTAAAATTGAACCGTAAGCTTCAAAGCTTTGGTGCTAAGCCCATTTTCTGTTACCATTTCTTCTCCCCCTCTTTTGGGGAGAGAGAGAGAGAGATGAAACCTGATTGAAGTGGATCTCGTGAGACCCAAATCTTTAATCCCAAATCTCGTGAACCTGGGTGAAGTATAGAAGTCGATTAGCGGCGATACTGTGTTTGAGAGCGGCGAGAGGGAGTTTGAGAGCGGGAGAATTAGGGACTGAGGCTGAGAGAATAGGTTTTAGTGAATTATATTTTAAGAAAAATGATACAGCCACCAAATTAGTTCCCAAATTTTGACACGGTTATAACAATAATGGGCCCGCCATGGCCATCCAATTAAAATATCACAAAATGCCAACTAATTAGTGCCACATCATTTGGTGTCAAAATTTGGTACCCAATTTGGTGGCTGTAGCATTATTCATATTTTAAATAGAAAATAAGTATATATTACTTAAAATACATTGACTTACAGAACGTTTCCTGAAAACGCTATAACAGTGCACTCTACAATAGCGCTTTTTAGTTTTTACAAAAATGCCACGGTAGTATATATTTTTAATTTTTTGTTTAATTTTGATTTTTTATTTATTAACTTACATCATGCTTATGCTAAAAACGCTATTCAAGTAATAAACTTAGATAGCGCTTTTCGAAAAACGCTATCTAAGTAACATTTCCTAAGTTCAGTTTTGTAGTAGTGATATTATTTTTTTTTGAAGCAAGTGTATTAAATTCAATAAATCAGAGCCATACGGCATCTACAAATCATATCGAGTAGAACAAACGTAATTGTATCGCTGGACATCCAAAGGAGACCAAAAGCGAAATTTTGACGGAGATATATACATTTGTATCCCCAACACCCGTTTGAGCTTATCGACCATGAGTGTAGAACCAAAATAGCTTGAATCACTAAATCCAAATCCACGCTCCCACAAGCATCCACAAGCCAGAGAGAAAAACAAGCTCCCACAAAACGGAGAGAAACCAAGACTCCCACAAAACGGAGAGAAACCAACCACTTAAACATCACAAGCTAAAAATCCAAACTGCAATTTCAAATAAAACTTAGATCTGCAAAATCAAAGCCACAGCAAGAGATAATCGATCCACACACAGATCCAAAACCCGATTAAATCAAGAAGAAAGAAGATCCAAAGCTTTGAAGATATAGATCTAAAACACAAAACCAAACTTACTCCAAAATAGGAGATTATTGAAGAAAACAAAAGTAATCAAATAAATTACAGGATTTGGGGCTTTCCACCGGAAAAACCGATGGAAGCCCCGTCAAAAAGAGCTGCCGGAAGAGAAGATAAGAGGGGGAAGAGGTGGAAGGGAGAGAGTTGAGAGAGAAAGGAGTTTAATGATACACTTAGTAGTGATATTATTTAGTTATCCAAACGTTGTTACAGGTTTGTTTTTATATAACTGCTGTCAGTCGTGAGACTTTTTTAATAAATTATAATCATAATGTAAACTTGGATCTTTCGGCCTTTGGGATTGAGTTGTGTAATAGTAGTGTTAATGACATACATACATAAATAGTAGTGCTAAATGTGACCAAATAAATTCGACCGCGGCTAAATATGACCGAATTCGGTCGAAATTAGCCGCGGTCGAATTTATTCGGTCGAATTTAGTACCAAATGTGACCGATTTTTTTTCGGTCGAATTTATTAGCTACTAAATTTGACCGATTTCTTTTCGGTCAAATTTAGTAGCTACTAAATTTGACCGTTTTTTTTTCAGTCGAATTTAGTAGCTTACTAAATTTGACCGATTTTTTTCGACCGAATTCGGTCATATTTAGTAGGGGAGCGGGAAAATTGCCGCCCAATTTTTTCCGAAACGTTGCCAAAATTTGGTCAAATTTATAAATATGACCGAATTCGGTAAAATATTAAATTCGACCAAATTTGGTCGAATTTACCCGCATTAAATTCAACCAAATTTGGTCGAATTTAATAATTGTGACCAAATTCGGTTGAATTTATTATTTTTAGAAATTGAAAATATATTATTAAATATTTAAATGTTTGTACACATCATGAACAAATATTTATAAATACAAGGATAACGTTATTTATATGTATAAATTTATTTTGTTCGTAAAAAATATTCATATGATAGGAGAAAGTTAAATTTTTTATTTAGTAGATTTTTTAAATAAATTAAATAAGTATCTAATTAGTTTGAAAAATTATTATTAAATATTTAAATGTTTGTACACATCATTAAAAAAAATTATAAATACAAGGATAACATTATTCATATGTATAAATTTAGTTGAGTGTGAAAAATATTCATATGATCGGAGAAAGTTAAATTTTTATTTAGTAGATATTAAAATAAATTAAATAAGTATCTAATTAGTTTGAAAAAATATTATTAAATATTTAAAAGTTTGTACTCAGCATTTATAAATATTTATAAATACAAGGATAACATTATTCATATGTATAAATTTAGTTTTGTGTAAAAAATATTCATATGATAGGAGTAGGTTAATTTTTATTTAGTAGATTGTCTAAATAAATTAAATAAGTATCTAATTAGTTTGAAAAAATATTAAAAAAAATTATGAGGGTATTGGAAATACAGACGGTATATAATTTAGTGATATTCCCAAATTTTAAAAAAATAAAAAATTAATTTGGTTCGAGATCTTAGTAGATCACTACTATTCTAAGAAGTACTAGTAACTAGTGTTTTGTCACTGATTGTTTTCTCTATTTTTTAAAAAATATTTCTCAACGATCCAACCGTACGGATGTCAAGATATATATAATTTAGTGATATTCCCAAATTTTCAAAAAATAAAAAATTAATTTGGTTCGAGATCTTAGTAGATCACTACTATTCTAACTGGTACTAGTAACTAGTGCTTTGTCACGGATTGTTGTCTCTATTTTTTAAAAAATATTTCTCGACGATCCAACCGTACGGATGTCAAGATATATATAATTTAGTGATATTCCCAAATTTTCAAAAAATAAAAAATTATTTTGGTTGGAGATCTTTGTAGATCACTACTATTCTAACTGGTACTAGTAACTAGTGCTTTGTCACGGATTGTTGTCTCTATTTTTTAAAACATATTTCTCGACGATCCAACCATACGGATGTCAAGATATATATAATTTAGTGATATTCCCAAATTTTCAAAAAATAAAAAATTATTTTGGTTGGAGATCTTTGTAGATCACTACTATTCTAACTCGTACTAGTAACTAGTGCTTTGTCACTGATTGTTGTCTCTATTTTTTAAAAAATATTTCTCGACGATCCAACCGTACGGTTCTCAAGATATATCTAATTTAATGATATTCCCACATTTTCAATAAATAAAAAATTAATTTGGTTGGAGATCTTAGTAGTCAACTACTGAATTGACTAGTACTAGTAAGTAGTGCTTCGTCCCACATTGTTGTTTCTATTTTTTTAAAAATATTTCTCGACGATCCAACCGTACGGATGTCAAGATATATCTAATTTAATGATATTCCCACATTTTCAAAAAATAAAAAATTAATTTGGTAGGAGATCTTAGTAGTCAACTGCTGAATCGACTAGTACTAGTAAGTAGTGCTTCGTCCCAGATTGTTGTTTCTATTTTTCTTAAAATATTTCTAGACAATCCAACCATACGGATGTCAAAATATATCTAATTTAATGATATTCCCACATTTTCAAAAAATAAAAAATTAATTTGGTAGGAGATCTTAGTAATCAACTGCTGAATCGACTAGTACTAGTAAGTAGTGCTTCGTCCCAGATTGTTGTTTCTATTTTTCTTAAAATATTTCTCGACGATCCAACCGTACGGATCTCAAGATATATCTAATTTAATGATATTCCCACATTTTCAAAAAATAAAAAATTAATTTGGTTCGAGATCTTAGTAGATCACCACTATTCTAACTAGTACTAGTAACTGGTACTTTGTCACGAATTGTTGTCTCTATTTTTTAAAAAATATTTCTCGACGATCCAACTGTATAGATGTTAAGATATATCTAATTTAGTCATACTCATTATTTGTGTGATAAATGTTATTCTACTTTCAATAATTTTTCATTTTTTTTATTTTTTCCCATTTTTAACTAGTTTGTAAAATAAATTAAAAAATAAATAAAAATAGGAAAAATGCATGTTTTTGAACATAAATTCATACACACCAAAGTAGTCATACTCACTATTTGTGTGATGAATGTTACTCTACTTTCAGTAATTTACCAATTTTTTTGATTTTTCCCCATTTTAACTAGTTTGTAAAATAAATTAAAAAATTAAATAAAAATAGGAAAAATGTCTATTTTTGAAATAAATTCATACCCACCAAAATATTCATACTCACTATTTGTGTGATGAATGTTACCCTACTTTCACTAATTTACCATTTTTTTTATTTTTTTACCATTTTTAACTAGTTTGTAAAATAGATTAAAAAATATTCATATTCAATTCGACTGAATTCGGTCGAATTTAGCCGAGCTCCTAATTTCGACCATTATTGGTCAAATTTAATGTTTACGTGGCTGTCTCTCATTGGTCCATTAAGTATCACATGGATTGATGAGTCAGTTAATCTGAGCCCTTGAAAAGAAAATGAATCCTAACCGTTTATTCAATAAAATACATACATACATAATATATACATATAAACCTAACCCTACCCCCCTTCTCCACTCCCCCCACGCCTCCCCCCCTCTCCCCCTGCGCCTCCCCCCCTCCCAAACACGACCTCCCCCCCATCCCAAACACGACCTCCCCCCATCCCAAACACCCACTGCCGCCCCCATCCCTTCACCTATCTCTCTTCTCAATCAATTCTCTCACACCCATACTCTCATTACACACATATATACATTTAATCTTCAAAAAATCATATATTACAATCCGTTAATTCAAAATTAGTGATTTATATATGTATGTGTTCTACAAATCGAGCTCTATTCATTGATATATGTATCTTGAAATTTCGATCAAATAAATTTCTTGGTAAGTTTTTGATTTTAATTCGGTTTCGAAGATTTATAGTGTTTTTGATGATTTTGTTCTTGCAGGGTTGTAGTTTAGAGCCGATTACAACATATATATTAATTTCCCAATTTTCCGGGTATATTTTATTTCGCCGGAAAATTCATGGATTGGCCGGAATTGGAGTTGTTAAAATGCATGGCTAATTTAGATACTATAAAGTAGTACTTTGAAATTTTGTTTTAGCTATAATATAATTCGTTGCTTGGTGATGTTCGTATAATTATTTGGGATTTTTCCGACGAGTTTTGGATTCGTCGAATTTTGGATTCATGTTTGTTCTAATCTGATGTTTCTTAAATTTGACCGAATACAGTCGAATTTAGCATATTAAATTCGATCAGATTTGGTCAAATTTATAAAAAATTGAAATTTTCAGAGAAATTTTAAATTTTCAAATTTTTGGAATTTTTGGTCGAATTTAATAGTGCTAATTTTGACAAAATTTGGTCGAATTTATCCTAAATATGACCGAATTATTCGGTCAAATTTATCCTAAATATGACCGAAATTTTCGGTCGAATTTAGGATAAATTCGACCAAATTACTAAATTTGACTAGCTTAAATATGACCAGCAGAAATTCGGTCATATTTAGCCAAATTCGACCGAATTCAGTCGAATTTAGCTAAATATGACCGAATTTTTTTGGTCATATTTAGCCATTTTTCTTGTAGTGGCTACTACATGTCGTAGTGTTTTAGTATACAAAACGAGGTAATAACTGAGTAAACTTTTTGGTGATTTCAGGTCAGTGATGATACCTTATGGATTATGGAAGGTTTCAACTAATTTAAGAATTCTGCCGATAAGCTTTGGTTTGATATTAAGTCGGTGGTTACTATTAGTTGTTAATCGAGACTTCTTATAATAATGATTGACTTGTGTAATGTTTTTTCATATGCATATTTGATGTTACATTTGGTCGTTTACATGTCATGCCTCTGCGGTTTCTACTAGTTAACTAAATTTGTATTCAGTGCCTTGGATGCGTGATATTTTTGATGTGATCCTTGGATTCTAAATTAGGAGTTTAGGACTATGTGTAATATGGATATTAGAATAAATATCAATACCGTTTAAATTAAAAGAGCGAAAGCACCACTAAAATATAACTGGCAGTTCGGTGAAGTGAATTACAGAGTTGCTCCCTTGCTTCAACATTTGACTTGCTTGCAATTCCCTCGCTTAGTTGTTACATCAATTTATATCAATCGCGTTTCCTTAATGATTTTCATATGGGATATGTGAAATTTGTTAGACACACCTAGGTAGAAAAAAATGGCAATAACGAGGTGGTACAAGGGAGTTAGTATTTTTTTAGAATATTTGTTATTTTGAACTCCTTGACCCTGTTTCATCATACAAATGCTAGGACCATCATTTGACATTGGTCTTCGGAAGTTGTTATGATGCGACATATTTTTTGCTAATTTATCATGATGAAATGATTGTAGTACTTTGATTTACTCGTGCAAGCTAGTACTATTTTATTTTGTTGCAGTGTTCCTTTTACTGCATTTGTATTATACTTGCAACTATGTGTGTCAAGACTCCATAAATCTTGATTTCCAGAAACTTGTGATGTATATTTAAATTCTAAGCTACAGAGAAATATTAATTATTGGCCTCTGGTGGGGGTTGTGATATTAATTCTTCAGGGCACTTTCTGTTTGCAGCTTATAATTCTTACACTTATTTGCCGATGTGTCCTGATGCACTTGATCACCAAAGAGAAGGTTTGTGAAATATGTTTTCTTTGTTAGTTTTGTGAAGTATATTTTCTCTGTTGAAAAACCTGTGAACTAGAATCTGATTTAGTTATCTAGAACATGGGACATCGGTTACTAAGCCTCTTTAGCCTAGCACTTCGATCTGGTAGGGCTTGTACTAGCCATTCTCTCACTTTCGCTGTTTGAGCACTCAATGTCAGGCTTGTGCAAAAATTAGATATCTCTGGTATGAATAGTTTAGCATTATCTTCACCATATGTATGCTATGTTAATTAGCATTATCTTCACCCTGCAGGTACCTGATTAGTGTAAGTTGGTGAGAGAACTTGGACTAAACCAACAGTCCAACACCATCTTCCCGCAGAAATATAGACCAACTTGAATTATCAACTGCCAATAGGGTTTTATTTTAAATGACAGCTGAGCCGACACAAACCTAAAACTCTTTTACATTTCCTGCTTCCCTTTCTTTCTTTAATTTTATGTCTCCCCTGTAGTCATTTTTTGATATCAAGAAATCGCTAAACGATATAATTAGGCCTTGCATACAGCTAAACTTTGGTCTCCAGTACATTAATTAAATTTTAAATAATTTTATTTTACTAATTATTCTAAATCAGCCAGGGCTCAAATGAAAAAATCAACTAGTTTCACGACTGTGCACATCAGGATTGTTTGTACGAAAACTTTATAAAAATATGGCATGCTTTGAGTTTTTAAATGGAAAAGTGGATAGAACGATAAATAGAAAAATAATACAATAATTTAGGACAGCTATATAAATAAAATGATTTGTTTACACTATATTTAGTGTTATTTATTTAATTAATAATAAAGTAAGATAGACAAATAAAAAAGAAATAGTTTAAGATAGGAGATATCAAAAGTACCCTAACGCTAAAACCTTATAAAACTCAAACGAAACCAAAAGCCCCGAGTCCATCAGTAGAACTCGAAAATCCTTAAACCCTTAAACTCGAAATATGGGTAAGAGGTTTAGAAGAGGCCGCAAAGCACGCAAGAGGGTAATGGAGGATGATAATATGTTATTTGAGGTGCTTTCGAGGCTTCCTGTCAAGTCCTTGCTTCTATGCAAAACGGTGTCCAAAACCTGGTTCTCCCTCATTTCGAACCCTGCTTTCGTAAAATCTCACCTCAATCGTGCAATTAATACGAGCGTTGCTGATGAAACTCTCATCGGACACATCAACAGACGTTAGGTATTTTTGGACTATGACGTAGACAGCCCATTTGCACTATTCCAATTTGGTTCTGATCATCATATGACGAAACTTGAGTTTCCTTACTGTGATTCTGACCAACAACTTAACTATGATCGTCCCACTTTTGTCGTTGGTTCTGATGGTGGTATGCTTTGTGTTTGTGTTGACGCCTCTAATGTTTCTGATCAAGAGCGCTGGCCTACTGCTAATAGGAAAACTAATATATACCTTTGGAACCCTGCAACTAAACGCTTCAAACTCATTCCTCCACATTCTTTACACGGAGATAATAGTACAATAGTAACTTTAGGCTTTGGTTTTGATCGCTTAGATTATGTTTTAAAGGTTGTTAGGTTTGTATCGTGCTCTATTCCTGCCGAGGTCTATTCTGCAACCAGGAATTCTTGGGGAATCATTGAGCATAAAGTGACTGATATTCCTGATAAGTGGAGTTTATATCCACTTATTATGCGCTATTTGGACCTTTATTGGTGGTTTATCCTTAAGTATGTTGTGTCTTTTAATTCATTTATGTTGTTTTAGTCTTTGTTGTGCAGAACTCGCATTTTTAGGCATTGTGGCGATAAAAGGCTAAAAACTGTGGATTTCTACCTCAATTCGGAATTTAGAGTGACCAAGAGAGCAAGGTGGACTAGCTACGAGGAAAAAGAATTATCATAAAGAAATTCTGAGTGATATATTCTTAATGCTGAAACCCCGGTTGGAATTGTTATATTTTTTTCTAAGCAAAAGGAGTCCGGTTTTAGATCCTCAATAGACCGTAACTTACATCTGGACGAGCAATGAAGAAATAAGAATTATCACAAAAATATGGAAAGTGATATTTTCTTAAAGCTGGAATCCCGGTTGGAATTGATATATTTTCTGTTAAGCAAAAGGAGTCCGGTTCCAGACGGCCAGAGACCGCATCTTAGACAATAAGGATTTATTTATATTATTAAATAATTTTATTAATTTAGAAAATTATATTTATAAATATCTAATAATAATAGATATTTATTTTTATAATTTCTGAATTAAAATAATTATTTATTAATTAAAGATTATAAGTTTTGCGGGTTAAAAAGCATTTCTACGGAGCCCATTCATATAAAAACAAAATAGGCCACGCTTGGTGGAATTTGTTTGCGCAGTTGGTTTTTGTTGGATTTTAGTGGGTGGTTTATTAAATAAGCAACGAATTGAAAATTCTCAAAGTGTGCAGGTCGTTGTCGGCTACAGACCACTCGCCTGTCAGCGCGTGGACGTCACTTGTCCGAAGAAATTAGAAAAAAAGCGCACGCGTGTGCTGCACCTCCATGGTCTGAGAGTGGCCTTCATTGTGGCAGCTAGTGTTTTATTCAAAATAAAATATAAGCAGGCGGTGAAAGTTGTCTGGCGGGCTGGTGCTATTTTACTGTGTAATCTTTCGGCTGAATTCTTTATTGCCAATTGTGGGCTAATTTGTGCTATAAATAGGTGCGTTCTGCAGAGGTTTCAAGACACACCTCGACTGAATTTCTCTTTGTAATTCAGTTTTCTCTCTAGCCTTCCCTTGTTGTAATTCAGTTCCATTTTATACATTTTAATTTTCTGTAAATCTAGTATAAATTTTATTTCGGGTGAAGATTTTTAAGGCAATTATTTTGGAGTGCTCTTTTCTTTCGTTGGAAGTTATTTTGGGTTCTATTTTCTAGACGCTTATTTTACGGGGATTATTTGGAGCGCTCTTTTCTTTCCTTGGAAGCAAATTGCGGTTCTACTTTCTAACTCTTGTAATTTTCATATTTAATTTATCGTAATTTTTAATTTAGTTTTATTATTATTATTATTGTTGTTATTATTATTATTATTGTTGTTGTTATTATTATTATTATTATTGTTATTATTATTATTAGAATTAATATTATGGTTTCAATTAATCCCATGATGACGATTCGTTTAATTATGAACTAATCGCCGTCATGGGATTCTAATGGATTTATTTACGTAATTTAGTAATTAGATGCCTTAATAATTTGTATTTCGATAAATATTCAGAATTCCTAATGTGGTTGCGCTTAATTTATTAGATGCGTAGCTAACGTCTAAATTATTAATTCCTAATGAATGCGAAAGTGGATTTAGGAATTTAGAATTTGCCATGTTAGCATAGGTTCGTAATTGTCATATACATTTACGATAAGTGGTAGGATTTTTGATCACATCACCCTATGTAGTCATAATAAAGGAATTTATTCGTAAACCAATTATGTTTTCAAATCTTATAGACATATAGGGTCTAAGCATAAAAGGTGTCCGCACGACTTCTATCTAATTAAGTAGATGTTCGTATGGTTTGATATAAGTTAAGGCTGAAAGGCGCTTATGTTAGTTTCGTGTTCCCGACTAGCTTTCGTAAATTATCAGAAATTACTTTGAATTAAGGCATCAATTCTAAATGAAATAAATAATGAAATTAGAATCCCATGTTTTTCTCACATATAAATTTTCATTTAATTAAATTAATTAGTTAGAATTATTTAATATTACTAATTTAATTAATCAATTAGAAAAATACAAAAATACCCCCTTTTGATATTTATTCAAGCAGTTTGTTGTTTAATCATACGTCGTTGCTTAAATATTATTTCTGAACAAACACCAAGTCTCTGTGGGAACGAATTTATTATATTACTTGTGACCGCGTACACTTGCGCAGTTAGTTTTCGAACCAACAAGTTTTTGGCGCCGCTGCCGGGGACTTCGGTGTTATTTTCAAAATTTGTGTTTAACATCAACGGAGGTTAAACTTAACTGACTTGGATCGTTTTTTTTTTCTCACGTCGTGTTTTCTCGCTCTGCCAGTTTAAGGATCTTAAGTTGTTTATGCGAACACGTTCTCAAACTCTGAAAGCTAAGCTGGAAGAAGTAGAGCTTGAAGCGACAGAAGTGCTTGAAGTGATAGAAGAAGCAACAATGGGCGACAGAGTAGCAGCAGCTACTAAAGCTTTGAAGGACTATTCTCAGCCAAAGATCGATGACATTCAGTCTAGTATTGTCAGGCCAGCCATTGCAGCTAATTCTTTTGAAATCAAGCCAAGCACAATTCAGATGGTGCAGAACTCAGTTCAGTTTGGGGGAGCTTCAACGGAGGATCCTAATACGCACATCAGGGACTTTATCGAGATTTGTGACACTTTCAAATTCAATGGTGTGTCGGATGATGCTATCAAATTGAGACTTTTCCCATTTTCTTTAAGGGATAAGGCAAAGGGCTGGTTACATTCTCTACCAGCCGGTTCCATCACTACTTGGGAGGATCTTGCTCAGAAGTTTCTTACAAAATTCTTCCTCATGGCTAAAACTGCAGCAATAAGGAACGCGCTAACTCAATTTGCACAGCAATCTGGTGAATCTTTGTGTGAGGCTTGGGAACGTTATAAGGAGATGCTTCGAAAGTGTCCTCATCATGGGATGCCTGATTGGATGGTTATTAATGGTTTCTACAATGGGTTAGGAGCACAGTCAAGACCAATGCTGGATGCAGCATCAGGCGGAGCTCTGTGGGCTAAGAGCTATGATGAAGCTTATGATCTTATTGAGATGATGGCGGCAAATGAATATGAAAATCCAACCCAGAGACTATCACACGGCAAAGTAGCAGGAATTCTGGAAGTTGATACAGCTACAGCTATAGCAGCCCAATTAAAGGCATTGACTATGAAGGTGGACTCATTGACTAACTATGGAGTTCAACAAGTGGCAAGTGTTTGTGAGCTTTGTGCAGGTGCACATGATACAAATCAATGTGCCATATCTAGTGAATCATTGCAGTTTGTGAGCAATTTTCAGAGATCACAGCAACCAGCTCCAGCTACATATCATCCTAATAACAGAAACCATCCTAACTTCAGCTGGAGCAACAATCAAGGTGCGCAACAACCTCAACAGCCTTATCAGCAAGCGAGGCCATTCAATCAAGGCTATCAGCAGCAATATGCTCCAAGGCAACCATATCAACCTCCAGGATTTCATCAACAGCCCCAGGCTAATGTGGGGCAACCTTCTAATGAAAAGTCAGAAATGGATGAGTTGAGGCTAATGATTAAAAGCCTGGCAGTTTCTCAAAAGACCTTGGAGAATCAGATGGGTCAGCTTGCAAATGCTATGCTTAGTAGGCAGCAAGGAACTCTTCCTAGCGATACAGAGGTTAATCCAGGAAGGAGGGATGGCAAGGAGCAGGTGAAAGCAGTGACTTTGCGATCGGGAAAGGTTACATCTGATCCTAAATCAGTAACTAAAGAAGATGAGAAAGTGCAGAATCAGCAAGTTGAAAAATCTGCAGTGCCTGAAATTCAAAAATCTGACTTGGTAGCTGATCAGCTAGATGGTGAGTTGGAGAAGAGCAAGGAACCTGTTGAAAAAGCTTCTTCGGAGCAGTCTTTAAAGAATAATCAGATATATCCTCCTCCTTCATATCCTAGAAGACTCCAGAAGCAGAATTTGGATAAGAAGTTTGCTAAATTCCTTGAGGTGTTCAAGAAGTTGCAAATCAACATACCTTTTGCTGAAGCCCTTGAGCAGATGCCGAGCTATGCAAAGTTCATGAAGGGTATTCTATCTCGGAAGCTCAAACTCGAGGATCTGGAAACCGTGGCACTGACGGAAGAATGCAGTGCTGTTCTGCAACAGAAATTGCCTCCGAAGCTAAAGGATCCTGGTAGCTTCACTATTCCATGCACTATTGGTAATCTGTCTTTTGACAAGTGCTTGTGTGACTTGGGAGCTAGCATCAATCTGATGCCATTGTCGGTTTTCATGCAACTTGGTCTGCCGGATCCGAAGCCTACGAACATCTCTTTACAGTTGGCTGATCGATCAATCACATATCCTAGAGGCATAGTGGAGGATGTTTTGGTGAAAGTGGATAAGCTCATCTTCCCAGCTGACTTTGTTATTCTAGATTTCGAGGAGGATAAGAAGATTCCCATCATCTTGGGAAGACCATTCTTAGCTACAGGTCGGACGTTGATTGATGTTCAAAAAGGTGAACTCATAATGAGGGTGCAAGACCAAAACATCACTTTTAATGTGTTCAAAGCAATGAAGCTTCCATCTGAGGAGGAGTGTTTCAAAGTTGACTTGGTTGAATCTGCAGTTAGAACGGAGCTTGAACAGATGTTATTAACAGACCCCTTGGAGAGAGCATTAATAAAGGATTCTGAGGTGGAAGATGAAGAAGGAGCAGAACAACTTCAGCAATTAAATTCAGCTCCTTGGAAGAGAAGATTTGATATGCCATTTGAGTCTCTTGGATTAGCAGAACTGAAAAATTCTCAGGAGCGTCTAAAGCCATCTATTGAAGAAGCTCCTATACTTGAACTCAAACCATTGCCGGACCACTTGAGGTATGCGTTTCTGGGTGATGCATCTACATTACCTGTTATTATTGCTTCTAATCTGTCAGGGAGCGAGGAAGATAAGCTTTTGCGAATTCTTAGAGATTTCAAATCAGCCATTGGATGGACTGATAAGTGGATTTATATCCACTTGGAGCATTCTAAATCGGCTTAAATTGATTGTCTTGGGCTCAAGTTTCTTGTAGTTTTGATGTGTTTTGTTTAGTTGTGCAGATTTACAAGGATGTTGATTATGGTGGATGTTTTTGTCATTTTTGGAGATTTAATTTATTAAAATTCGGATTTATTTGGCTGCACGCGTGAGATTCACTGTTTGGGCCATATCTTGAGTTCTATAAGTCTGTTTTCAGCCCGTAAGCAGTCCACGCGAAGATAACGAGATTCTCTATCATTTTAAGGTGGTCCAGAAGCCCAATTACGTCTGGAACGGCTCTGGAAAACAGAAGAAAAGTCAGCTACGAATTTCCCTTAAAAAACAGAATCAGTTTAGGAAACGTATCTTGCAGAAATTCTATTATAATTCTGTTTTGGTATTTTCTTGCTGGGCAAGATGTCTAGAGCCTATATAAACACATCCAACCCTTGTAAATTGTATTAGGAAGATCATCATTAAGATCATCATCATTAGGAGTAGAACTATTATATATCAATTACTTAGATTTATTTGTATCTTTTCATACTTTGTTTTTATCATGGTTTCATCAGATCCCATGATGACGAGAGGTTCGATTATGAACTAATCGTTGTCATGGGATTCTAACGGAGTTATTTATGGAGCTTTAGTATCTTGATTGCTTTAAAGATCTGTGTGTGATGTATATCTGATATCCTCATATGGTTATGCTTAATTGATAGATGTGTCATGAACATCTAATTTGTTAATCTCTTGTGAAGTGAAAGTGGATCTTGAGATTTAGAACTTGCCATGCTAGCATAGGTTCATAATTGTTTATCAATATGATTCGTGGTATGAGATGAAAATACTTATATTGCCCTATGTGATCATTATGGATAACTTGTTCTTCAACCGTTATGTTTTCAAATTCTATAGAGATATAGGGTCTAAGCATAATTGGTGTCTATTCATCTTCTATCTCTTTTGTGGATGTATGTTTAGTTTGGTATTCGTATACTGAGAAGTAGCGTATACTTGTTTCGTGTTATCTGATCAGATATCATAACCATTGCATATAGTGATTAAAGGCGTTAGATCTAAGCAAAGTATTTAATGAAGTTAGGATTCCATGGTTTATCTTGCAGAAGTAATTAGATTTCAATTCTTGTTAGTTAGTTAATTCGTAGTTTTGTTAATTTGCTTCTTAGTTTAATTTAGTTAGTTAAAACCTTAATTTATTAATTGTATTAGCAGTGAATTAAGATCATACACTGTTGCATAGGTGCGTTTACTGAATTAAAACCATAACCAGATCCCTGTGGGAACGAATTTGGACTTAACCTTATATATTACTTGTGACCACGTACGCTTGCGTGATTTTGTGTTAACAAGTTTTTGGCGCCGCTGCCGGGGATCATTGGTGTTTTATTTTTGGTTTATGTGCTTGTCAATAGTGGTCGTTAGAGTTCACTGACTCGGATTAGTTACTTATCTATCTTGTTTAGTTCGTTGGTGTTTCAGGTACTTGTCGGAGAGCGTTGAAGATGGATTTTCTATCTTACTATGGAGTTCAGCAGGTGGCTAGTGTTTGCGAGCTATGTGCGGGCGCACATGAGACGTATCAGTGCTGGAGCAACCAAGGTGGTATTCAACAGCCTCAGCCATGTGAGCAGTATTTGGGCGTTCATGATCCATCGCAATATTGTTACTACGGAGGAGTTGATCCATATGTCAGTTATGAGGAACAGCCATATTTTCAATACTATCCTCAACAGTACCAGCAAGATGTTCCAGATATGTCATATGTCTTTGGTAGTGAAGAGTTTCAACATCAGCAACCTACTCCTACTTTTCAGTCAGATGATGATTTGAAGGAGATTAGGGAGGAGATTAGGATGCTTGCAGAGAATAATGAGAAGCTTGTCAAATCTATGGGGACATTAGCTGCTCAAGTTTTGAGAGTCTTGGAACAAGAAAAACAACAATTCATACCAGAAGCAATTCCAGAAAATAACGATGACTTGGAGCAAGGTACTGCATGCTTAATTGAAGAAGACAAATTCCAAGAGGAGGAGAGTGTTCACAAGCCATGTGAGGAATTTGATCAAGCTAGTGAGGTGGATGATTTGGAAAGGGCACTATTTGAGACAGACACTGATGAGCTACGCAAATTTCAAGAATTGTTTTATGTGAACCTAGAAGACACTGTTGGGCTACAGAAATTTCAAGAATTGGTATGTGCGAACCAAGAGGTTGATGATCATGAGAAAGATGCAGGTCTTCTACTTGTCTCAGAATTTAAAGATGGAGGTAGCGCATTAGAGCCAATGGAGGAAGTTCTCGTTGAGGAACCAAAGGTTTCAGCAATTTACATTTACCCTCCTCCATTATATTCAAGCGAAGCCCGTGTGTTGTTCTACAAATTGACAGATTTTGGGTCAACAGATGAAGGCATTGGAAGAGGACATAGTTGTCACATGAATATGCCAAGCAAGGAGAAAGGGCAGAAAGTGTGCCGCCGAGATGATGATGAAGTATTGCGAAGAGAGGACCAAGCGAACTATTATCATCCTTAGTGGAGGCTTGGAAGTAATGTCAAGCTATTGACGTTAAAAAAGCGCTTGGTGGGAGGCAACCCATGCCATTAGTGTAGGAAAAAAAAAATTTGAGTGTTGTATGAAAAAAAAAAAAAGAATGTGTGTAGTGAAAGAAAAAAAAAGAGAGTAGTAGTGTTGTACAAAAAAAAAAAAAAAAAAAAAATAGTCGACAGAAAGTGCTCCACGCCGCGGCACCAGGAATGAGGATGCAGCGCCACTATGCTTCTGTAGGTAATGTGGCGAGTGATGTTTAGAAAAAAAAAAAAAAAAAGACAAAAAGCGGGAATCTGTTTCAGCAGTCAGCCTCACGCGCCGTAGCACCCACATCATGCCATGTCAAGCCATAGTTTCTGTCCACCAGGTTGTTTGTCCGTGAGTGTATATATATATGTTTTAAATTATATTAATTAATCAATTCATCTCCTAAATCAATTCCTACCCCTTTTCTAATTATTTTCTCCACCTAAAATCCTAATTCTTTTCCTATATCAATTCCAAAACCCCCCATCTCTTCTTCAAAATTCTAAACCTATATCTATTCTAATTCATATTTATTTCTTATTATTATTATTATTATTATTATTATTATTATTATTATTACTATTCATATTTAATATTTATTATTATTATTATTGTTGTTATTATTATTTATTATTATTATTATTTATTATTCTTATTATTATTTATTATTATTTTTTATATACCTACCTATACATACAAATCCAATTCCTCTTCTATTTTTTTATATATCTCTAAAAATTCAATTCTAGAGAGGAATTAATTGCAACTTCACCTCTTTGATTCGTATTGGGTAAATCTTTTTCTCTAATCTTATTTTTATTACGAATTTGTGTTCTTGTAAATTGTGGGTTTTGTAGTATTCAGGCACGGTGGTCAGTCTATGGAGCTCGTGCGCAATATCCTCCACCAGATTCATCCGAGGAGGATGAGGACGAGATGGTTAGGTATATTTTCTACTATCCCTTGTATTACTTTCATTCAATGCGGACATTGAATATTTTAAGTTTGGGGGTGGTTTGAGGGATTAGTAGTTGTTGTATTATTTGTTCATGTAGGATTTCATGATTTGCATATTAGTAGTAGTAAATTATGCATTTATGTTCGTGTTATCTACGTTTGTTTCATATAGGACATTCTGTCTTTATGTTCGTATATTATGTGAGTTCATAATAGTTGCATTTGCACCCATGCTTGATAGGAATTTTGTGTTGTTGACGCTTTTGATTGAGAAGTGATATGCTTTGTTCTTGTGCACACACATACACTAGTAAGTTGAAGCTAGTAGACTTTTTGAATGTTGTAAGTTATTAGAAGGACATGAATATGTGCAAGATGATTTAGTTTGCATGCTTTGAATACAAGTTGGTGCGTTGGAGAGATTTTTGCTTGGGATTGAGTATGTTTTTTTCACCAAGTGAGTTTTTGAGCCATATTGCATATTTGTTGCAATTTATTCGTTTGCTTGAGTGTCCACGGATTGTTTGCATTGCTAGCAGTTGTTTGAGGTCTTTCTTGAAACGCATGACATTATTTGACGATTAAAATGATAAAGGTATTTAGGAATAACCACATATTTTCCCATATTACCACACCATATTTACATGATCAATTAGTTAACCCGTTGAGCTTAATCCTATTTTTTTTCGGTGACATACCACATTATTTGCCTAGACCTTTTTCTTGTATTGGCCTTACATTAATTTGAACCCATATTGTCAAAGGCTAGTAAAGTGCTTAAGGGAGTAATAAGGTGTGCAAGGAGGGGTTTATTGTTGGTCATACTTTTGGGGGAAATATTGAAAATTGGGTTTGTTTACTTGATAGTCGACATATGTAATAAGTTATGGGATCATTGTTATTGTTATTGTTTATTGTTTGTGTTCTATTTAGCTCTCGAAAAAAAAAAAGAAAAAAAAAAGAAAAAAAAAAGAGAAAAAAAAATATGAAAAAAAAAAAGAAAAAAAAATATTATGAGAGCATGTTTGTGTTTGTTGTGATCCTATTTCAGTCGACTAGTCGAGTGTTTGTTTAGTAAAAATTATGTGGGGGGGAAATAGGGTGTTGTGTATGATTTATTATGGTACTTACTAGCTTTTGACACTTCACCTGTTTTGGCTTATTTGACATACCTTGTCCCTAGCCCCGTTACAACCCAGTTAAAGACCTTTTGATTATCGTCATTGATGTATGTTGTGTTAAGAGTTAGATTGATACCAAATGTCAAGCGTGTTTATGATTTTGTTGGAATTGAGTGATACACTTACCCTTGTTCTTGAGTGAAAATTCTTTTGTGAGTGGATTGTGAGTGTTTGCTTGTTTTTGCGTATGAGATCCCGAGTTTTGTCTCAAAGATGTACTCTTGTAGGTTTAGCATGTTTACTAACTTATTCTTACACTTGACATGGGCTTGTGAGAACTTATGCATGTTCATTGAGTAGACTATGTGAATACTTGCACTTTCGACACCAAGACATTGCGTATTTGCTTTGATTCTTAAGTTGATATGGCATGAGAGGATTTGAAGGTATGGTAGATTAGATTAATTGCATTTGCATATTAGTTGCATTCATGCATTGCATTGCATTAGGTTAAATGGATTTTGTGGGTACATTCGCTATAGGCCCTCACGAGACCTTACTCGTCCACTAGGGCTGCCTAGGGGTTTAAAGGGCTTGTTGCATATGCCAAATGCAACCGTGATCACCTACGGAAGTGGTACTAGTTAGTTAGTTAGTTGTAATTGTTAATGCTTGAGGACAAGCATCGGTTTAAGTTTGGGGGTGTGATAAGTGGATTTATATCCACTTGGAGCATTCTAAATCGGCTTAAATTGATTGTCTTGGGCTCAAGTTTCTTGTAGTTTTGATGTGTTTTGTTTAGTTGTGCAGATTTACAAGGATGTTGATTATGGTGGATGTTTTTGTCGTTTTTGGAGATTTAATTTATTAAAATTCGGATTTATTTGGCTGCACGCGTGAGATTCACTGTTTGGGCCATATCTTGAGTTCTATAAGTCTGTTTTCAGCCCGTAAGCAGTCCACGCGAAGATAACGAGATTCTCTATCATTCTAATGTGGTCCAGAAGCCCAATTACGTCTGGAACGGCTCTGGAAAACAGAAGAAAAGTCAGCTACGAATTTCCCTTAAAAAACAGAATCAGTTTAGGAAACGTATCTTGCAGAAATTCTATTATAATTCTGTTTTGGTATTTTCTTGCTGGGCAAGATGTCTAGAGCCTATATAAACACATCCAACCCTTGTAAATTGTATTAGGAAGATCATCATTAAGATCATCATCATTAGGAGTAGAACTATTATATATCAATTACTTAGATTTATTTGTATCTTTTCATACTTTGTTTTTATCATGGTTTCATCAGATCCCATGATGACGAGAGGTTCGATTATGAACTAATCGTTGTCATGGGATTCTAACGGAGTTATTTATGGAGCTTTAGTATCTTGATTGCTTTAAAGATCTGTGTGTGATGTATATCTGATATCCTCATATGGTTATGCTTAATTGATAGATGTGTCATGAACATCTAATTTGTTAATCTCTTGTGAAGTGAAAGTGGATCTTGAGATTTAGAACTTGCCATGCTAGCATAGGTTCATAATTGTTTATCAATATGATTCGTGGTATGAGATGAAAATACTTATATTGCCCTATGTGATCATTATGGATAACTTGTTCTTCAACCGTTATGTTTTCAAATTCTATAGAGATATAGGGTCTAAGCATAATTGGTGTCTATTCATCTTCTATCTCTTTTGTGGATGTATGTTTAGTTTGGTATTCGTATACTGAGAAGTAGCGTATACTTGTTTCGTGTTATCTGATCAGATATCATAACCATTGCATATAGTGATTAAAGGCGTTAGATCTAAGCAAAGTATTTAATGAAGTTAGGATTCCATGGTTTATCTTGCAGAAGTAATTAGATTTCAATTCTTGTTAGTTAGTTAATTCGTAGTTTTGTTAATTTGCTTCTTAGTTTAATTTAGTTAGTTAAAACCTTAATTTATTAATTGTATTAGCAGTGAATTAAGATCATACACTGTTGCATAGGTGCGTTTACTGAATTAAAACCATAACCAGATCCCTGTGGGAACGAATTTGGACTTAACCTTATATATTACTTGTGACCACGTACGCTTGCGTGATTTTGTGTTAACATGGACCATAGCAGATATCAAGGGAATCAGCCCTTCGTATTGCATGCACAAAATTCTGCTAGAGGAAGGAAGTAAACCTACTGTTGAGCATCAGCGAAGGCTTAATCCTATTATGAAAGAGGTGGTGAAGAAAGAGATTCTTAAGTGGTTGGATGCTGGTATCATCTATCCTATTTCAGACAGTTCTTGGGTGAGTCCAGTTCAGTGTGTGCCCAAGAAAGGAGGCATGACAGTTATAGCAAATGAGAAGAATGAACTCATCCCTACTCGGACAGTCACAGGATGGAGAATATGCATGGACTATCGCAAGTTGAACAAAGCCACCAGAAAAGATCATTTTCCTCTTCCATTCATCGATCAAATGCTGGATAGGTTGGCTGGCCATGAGTATTACTGCCTTCTCGATGGTTATTCAGGCTACAATCAGATTTGTATCGCCCCAGAAGATCAGGAGAAGACCACATTCACTTGTCCTTTTGGCACTTTTGCTTTTCGACGAGTTTCTTTCGGGCTATGTGGTGCACCGGCTACCTTTCAGAGATGCATGATGGCCATATTCTCTGACATGATTGGAATAAATGTGGAGGTTTTCATGGATGACTTTTCATTTTTTGGAACTTCGTATGATGAGTGCTTGCACAACCTAAGTCTAGTGCTGAAAAGATGTGTTGAGACTAATCTGGTGCTCAATTGGGAGAAATGTCACTTCATGGTGCAAGAAGGAATCATTCTTGGGCACAAGGTATCCAGTAAGGGGCTCGAGGTGGATAAGGCGAAAGTGGAGACTATTGAAAATCTTCCTCCACCAATCTCAGTCAAGGGAATCCGAAGCTTACTTGGTCATGCAGGTTTCTATCGGCGGTTCATTCAAGATTTCTCCAAAATCTCTAAACCTTTATGCAGTTTGTTGGAGAAAGACGTTCCCTTCCGGTTTGATCAAGATTGTTTAGTTGCCTTTGAGCTATTGAAAAAGAAGTTGACAACAGCGCCTGTTATCACAGCACCTGATTGGGGTGAACCTTTCGAGATGATGTGCGATGCTAGTGATTTTGCAGTGGGAGCTGTGCTTGGTCAGCGAAAGAAGAATATTTTTCATGTGGTTTACTATGCTAGTAAAACACTCAGCGATGCACAGCTAAATTACACCACTACGGAGAAAGAGCTTTTGGCAGTTGTCTATGGTTTTGAGAAATTCAGGTCCTATTTGCTTGGGACAAAGGTGACAGTCTACACTGATCATGCAGCCATTAGATATCTGTTTTCGAAGAAGGATTCAAAGCCGCGATTGATTCGTTGGATTCTTCTACTACAAGAGTTTGAGCTTGAAATAAAAGACAGAAAAGGAACAGAAAATCAGGTGGCAGATCATCTATCACGTTTAGAAGACCACGGTAAGGATTCAATGGATAAAACTTTAATCAACGAATCTTTTCCAGATGAGCAGCTTTTTGGGGTGCAGGAGGAAGAACCATGGTTTGCTGATATTGTGAACTATTTGGTGAGTAATGTCATTCCTTCAGGATTATCTTATGCTCAAAGGAAGAAATTTCTGCATGACGTGAAGTGGTATCGTTGGGATGAGCCATTCTTATTTAGACAGGGCGCATATCAGATAATCAGGAGATGTATTCCATATAGTGAGACTGAGGGTGTTCTGCAAGATTGTCATTCTACCACTTATGGGGGTCACTATGGTGGAGAGAAGACAGCTGCCAGAGTACTTCAAGCAGGGTTCTTCTGGCCAACATTGTTCAAAGATGCGCATCACTTTGTGCTGAAATGTGATAGGTGTCAACGAGTGGGAAATATTTTCAAAAGAAATGAGATGCCCCTCAGCATGATCTTGGAAGTGGAAATCTTTGATGTTTGGGGAATAGACTTCATGGGGCCATTTGTCTCATCGTGCAACAACCAGTACATTCTGCTAGCGGTGGACTATGTGTCCAAATGGGTAGAAGTAAAAGCTCTGCCTACAAACGATGCTAAAGTGGTGTTAAACTTTCTGCACAAAAATATTTTCACACGCTTTGGAACACCACGAGCAATCATCAGCGATGAAGGATCTCATTTCTGTAATAGGCAGTTCACCGCTCTCATGGCCAAATATCGTGTAACCCATCGTGTTGCTACTGCCTACCATCCCCAAACAAATGGGCAAGCAGAAGTTTCCAATCGGGAGATCAAGCGGATCCTAGAAAAAGTGGTTAATACATCCAGGAAAGATTGGTCGTTGAAATTAGAAGAAGCTGCGTGGGCATACATGACGGCATACAAGACTCCATTGGGAATGTCACCATTTCAGTTGGTTTATGGAAAGGCTTGTCATCTTCCAGCTGAGCTAGAACACAAGGCCTACTGGGCCTTAAAAAAATTAAATTTTGATATGAAAGCTGCAGGTGAAAAGCGAATGTTGCAATTAAATGAGCTTGAGGAATTCCGTTTGCAAGCATATGAGAACTCAAAGATGTACAAGGAAAAGGTGAAACGATGGCATGATAGAAAGTTGGTACATAAATCATTTGAACCAGGTCAATCAGTCCTTTTGTACAACTCTAGACTCAAACTTTTCCCAGGGAAGCTCAAGTCAAGATGGTCGGGTCCATTCACCGTAAAAAATGTTTTTCCGCACGGCGCAGTCGAGATCTATGACAGGTTCTCTGATAACCCGTTTAAAGTGAACGGACAGCGATTGAAACATTACTTCGGTGGTACGGTGAATCGTGAGGAAGTCACCGCTATTCTTGCCCCAACTTGATCAAGCAACAGAATCGTCAAGCTAGCGACAATAAACAAGCGCTTCATGGGAGGCAACCCATAGGTTTGGTGTTTTTATGAGTGGTTTGATTTTGTGTGATTTTGTTCAGTAGTATGTCAAGTTTGCAGGACATTGGCGAGTTGCAGGAACTCATTTCATTCAAGGTAGGCTAGCCTACGTTTGGAGCTAATGCAGCATATCCACCACATGATTCACTGCCCGAGGAGGGCGGCGATGCCGACAGTTAGGGGAGTTCTCTTTTATCCTTTATCTATACCTTCAATGAGGACATTGAATATTTTAAGTTTGGGGGTGATTTAGGATATGTGATTAATCGAGTCATAATATTGCATATAGTTTCATGTAGTTCATAATACACCATGCTCGTTTAATTTCAGATAATTCATATTTTGCAAAAAAAAAATGCATATTCATGATTAGTTGCATATCATATTTTCCTTGATCCCATAGCGCTTGGTGGTTCCATTTAGTAGTCAATGATGAATTTGAGTGTGATAATGATGGATAGAGGGCTGATTTAAATACTTATGAATTGATGTGCATGTTGCAGAAACACAATCTTACACAACTCATCGTTTACTTTTTGGGCTAGGTTAAGGTCATGCTTGTTTGGTTGTTTGAGATTTAATCACCTGATTATATTCAGAATTTTCTTTATTCCCTTGATGGCGTAGGAGCACTAAATTCTAAGTTTGGGGGAAACCAGGGATTTCATGCTAGTTGTAATTAATTGTCAATAATGGCTAGGCGTCAAATGGCTAGTAGCCGGCTCATATTTATATGAGTAGTCTAGGGTTGGAAATGAGAAAGGCTCATTCCAGATTAAAAAAAAATGAGAAAAAGAAAAGAAAAGAAAGAAAAAAATAGAGTCAAAAGTCCAATTGTTAAATGCAAAATTAACCAGGGTGAGCTCTTTAATACTCGAGTAATTAAGTATGAGGGGACTTAGTCCTAGTAACCTAAAGCCCTTATGGTTTGGGATTGCTGACCTAACACTCGCTACATGGGTATTATTGTATAAGCCTTTTGGGGTCTCATTCATTGCACGGTTAAATAAGCATGCATATTGTATATAGTATTATGTGTCATAGTTTGTTAGTAATAAAGCATGAATTCCTGTCTAACTCAAATAATGATGGAGGTGTTTCTAGGTTATGAAGTGTCTAGCGTTCATTCTATTTGTAAACTTGTGATTGTCTTGGCGAAGAATATGTATGGTTTTGATCTAGTGCTAAGAGTATTTCTGATGAGCATGGCACACACGCACGTTTCTGTACTTGTATATGTTAATATGCCGGTATTTAGTCGATCTCTATTTATAATTATCACATTCTCTGAGACACTGTGCTAATTTGGTTATTGCTTTGCCTATGGGATCCTTGCATCAGTTGCATTCATGCATTTAGAGGTAGTCGAGTCTGTTTTCGCTTGAGGACAAGCATCAGTTTAAGTTTGGGGGTGTGATAAGTGGAGTTTATATCCACTTATTATGCGCTATTTGGACCTTTATTGGTGGTTTATCCTTAAGTATGTTGTGTCTTTTAATTCATTTATGTTGTTTTAGTCTTTGTTGTGCAGAACTCGCATTTTTAGGCATTGTGGCGATAAAAGGCTAAAAACTGTGGATTTCTACCTCAATTCGGAATTTAGAGTGACCAAGAGAGCAAGGTGGACTAGCTACGAGGAAAAAGAATTATCATAAAGAAATTCTGAGTGATATATTCTTAATGCTGAAACCCCGGTTGGAATTGTTATATTTTTTTCTAAGCAAAAGGAGTCCGGTTTTAGATCCTCAATAGACCGTAACTTACATCTGGACGAGCAATGAAGAAATAAGAATTATCACAAAAATATGGAAAGTGATATTTTCTTAAAGCTGGAATCCCGGTTGGAATTGATATATTTTCTGTTAAGCAAAAGGAGTCCGGTTCCAGACGGCCAGAGACCGCATCTTAGACAATAAGGATTTATTTATATTATTAAATAATTTTATTAATTTAGAAAATTATATTTATAAATATCTAATAATAATAGATATTTATTTTTATAATTTCTGGATTAAAATAATTATTTATTAATTAAAGATTATAAGTTTTGCGGGTTAAAAAGCATTTCTACGGAGCCCATTCATATAAAAACAAAATAGGCCACGCTTGGTGGAATTTGTTTGCGCAGTTGGTTTTTGTTGGATTTTAGTGGGTGGTTTATTAAATAAGCAACGAATTGAAAATTCTCAAAGTGTGCAGGTCGTTGTCGGCTACAGACCACTCGCCTGTCAGCGCGTGGACGTCACTTGTCCGAAGAAATTAGAAAAAAAGCGCACGCGTGTGCTGCACCTCCATGGTCTGAGAGTGGCCTTCATTGTGGCAGCTAGTGTTTTATTCAAAATAAAATATAAGCAGGCGGTGAAAGTTGTCTGGCGGGCTGGTGCTATTTTACTGTGTAATCTTTCGGCTGAATTCTTTATTGCCAATTGTGGGCTAATTTGTGCTATAAATAGGTGCGTTCTGCAGAGGTTTCAAGACACACCTCGACTGAATTTCTCTTTGTAATTCAGTTTTCTCTCTAGCCTTCCCTTGTTGTAATTCAGTTCCATTTTATATATTTTAATTTTCTGTAAATCTAGTATAAATTTTATTTCGGGTGAAGATTTTTAAGGCAATTATTTTGGAGTGCTCTTTTCTTTCGTTGGAAGTTATTTTGGGTTCTATTTTCTAGACGCTTATTTTACGGGGATTATTTGGAGCGCTCTTTTCTTTCCTTGGAAGCAAATTGCGGTTCTACTTTCTAACTCTTGTAATTTTCATATTTAATTTATCGTAATTTTTAATTTAGTTTTATTATTATTATTATTGTTGTTATTATTATTATTATTGTTGTTGTTGTTATTATTATTATTATTGTTATTATTATTATTAGAATTAATATTATGGTTTCAATTAATCCCATGATGACGATTCGTTTAATTATGAACTAATCGCCGTCATGGGATTCTAATGGATTTATTTACGTAATTTAGTAATTAGATGCCTTAATAATTTGTATTTCGATAAATATTCAGATTGCCTAATGTGGTTGCGCTTAATTTATTAGATGCGTAGCTAACGTCTAAATTATTAATTCCTAATGAATGCGAAAGTGGATTTAGGAATTTAGAATTTGCCATGTTAGCATAGGTTCGTAATTGTCATATACATTTACGATAAGTGGTAGGATTTTTGATCACATCACCCTATGTAGTCATAATAAAGGAATTTATTCGTAAACCAATTATGTTTTCAAATCTTATAGACATATAGGGTCTAAGCATAAAAGGTGTCCGCACGACTTCTATCTAATTAAGTAGATGTTCGTATGGTTTGATATAAGTTAAGGCTGAAAGGCGCTTATGTTAGTTTCGTGTTCCCGACTAGCTTTCGTAAATTATCAGAAATTACTTTGAATTAAGGCATCAATTCTAAATGAAATAAATAATGAAATTAGAATCCCATGTTTTTCTCACATATAAATTTTCATTTAATTAAATTAATTAGTTAGAATTATTTAATATTACTAATTTAATTAATCAATTAGAAAAATACAAAAATACCCCCTTTTGATATTTATTCAAGCAGTTTGTTGTTTAATCATACGTCGTTGCTTAAATATTATTTCTGAACAAACACCAAGTCTCTGTGGGAACGAATTTATTATATTACTTGTGACCGCGTACACTTGCGCAGTTAGTTTTCGAACCAACAATTCCCTTGACCAATGACTTCCATGTATGCTTCCATGGATTTTTATTTACCATTGGAACTAATGGTATGATGCCTTTCGATCTAAATAAGGAGGTATTTATTTGTATTATTAAGCTCCCTTTCAGCTCTAATGGTTCTGCTCGTGTCATTGACTTCAAGGTGAAAGGCAGAGTGTATTAACTTGTAACACTATAACTAATGTAACTCAATTAAAAGAAAAGATACTTAACCAGAAGACAATAAAGAACAAGAAGTCACAAGAAATCAACACTAAATGAAGACAAGGTAATTGATACAATTGAACATGTTAACTATGATCAAGCCAAGAAGAAATCATTGAGAGAAGTTCAAGTCAAAGTTGTTCAGGCCTCAGTGATTTGAGAAATCGAGAATCAAGATCATAACTATCAATATCAACAAGACTAATTGATTTCAAGTGAACAAGAAGGAAAGCGAATATTCACTACAAGAAAAAGTTGAATAGACATCACACTTTAGACATCGGTTGTAAATGCCACTGATGTTAAAACATGTAATAACATCACCCCTAATTAAACTGATGTCTTTGCTTTTCGTAAACATCACTAATTTTAAAACCGATGTCTAAAGTCGGTCTTTAAAAATTAAAACGCGTCCTTCTTTTTGTTTCCCCCCTTAACCAAAATTTTCACCACTAAATCAAAATTCCCACCCCCCCCCCCCCGACACCAAATATTTCCCCGCCTATACCCAATTATTTCCATTCAACACAAATTAAACACAAAAACTAAAAACTAAAACTCTCGATACTCTCTCTCTTTCTCTCTCTCTCTCTCTCTCTCTCTCGCTCGCGACTGAATCTCTGTCACCTCCACAACCCCTCACCTCTTCTCTCTCTCTCTTTCACACTCGAACCCCCGAAGAGCTGTCTCTCTCTCTCTCATAGTCGAATCCCCCAAAACACTCTCACTCTCACACTCAAATCGAAATCGATTTGTTTGAAGGTCCAAAGCTCGAAGATTCAAAGCTCGAATTCGTTTGATTTGTTAGTGGGTAAGCCTAAGTTTGATATGTTCAAACTTACAAGTTTGATTAATTCGATTTTATAACAAATTGAGGATTTAAAATTGAAACCCTAAGTTTTAATTTGGGGTTAATTTAATTTATTTGTAATTTATGTATATATGTATGGTATTAATTATTTAATCTGTAAGTTGTGTATATATGTATGTGTATGAAGTGCAAATTTATTCACCCGCTTAACAAGAAAAACCAGGTATAATACAATTTGTGAATTAGTTCTATTAACTTAGGATTTTATGTCGGAAGTTTGTTGTGTTGAGTAAGAATTATATGTACTAGTTTAGTGTAGCAAATTTTTTACTTTGGTAAGAGGATGTTTAGAAATTTCACTACTTTTTGGTAGTGTATCTGGTTACTTTGGTTAGTGCATCTGGCTAGAAAGAAGATTTCTGATAATACTAATAGAAATAGAATGCTAAAAATGCTAATATTTTAAGACATATTAATGTTCGTAAACATGTTGATATCGTGATGTTCTAAGGTATAACTTTCTGAATTTGTTATAAATGAATATGTAAGCTTAAGGAAATATAATTGTACTAGTCTTGTCCGCGTGATCTCTGTGTTTTTTCTTTGTAAATCTTGTCGATAATCATGCCGAGTCTCAGTCCTGTCATACATTTTCTCCTTAAGTATAAGCCTATAAAGTATAGTAATTTTTTAGCTTTCTAAGCTTAAAAACTTACTGGTTAGAAGTTATAGTAGGAACAACAAACCACTTTTTGAGCTTTTCCCGTATAATCATTATATATGCTTGAATGAAAATTTCACAGGGTACTAACAATGTAGTTTCTATATATGGTTGGGCTATAGAAAAATCTCTGGAAGCTACAGGTGTTGAAATTCTCGTTGGTACATTGGTGCCTGTAAGTATAAACCCTTTATCCCCTGGTTCACTTCTATCACATTGATAGCTTTCTATTCTTTCTATTATTTTTGCCTTAATGTATCTTACCTCGTTCCTGTAGGCGCTAAATATATTTGAAACAAGCCTACAGCGTGGAAAGTTTGATGAATCACGCGTGTAAGAGTAAATCTTTATTGCTGTGTCTATTCCTTTACCTTTTATTTTTAGCATAAATTCTAACTTATTAATTAAGCAGCTAATGTGGATTAAACATTCTTATAAAGTTTTACATTTCAGGTTGCTAGATGGTTCTTTGATGGAAATTACTAAAGTATATCCCTTAGATGCTGTATTTGACTACCTTGAGGACATACCTGAAGATGTAATATACTGTAGAATTTTAGATGCTTTATGAAAATACTTACAGTCATTTGATTAATTAATAGGACATCCATTATGCAGATAAAAGTAAATAAACGTTATGCTGGTTCTTCTAAATGGACTATTCAGGTACATTTGCACTGAACTCACTTTCTATTATGTTGCATGAATAATATTTACAAAACTATCTTTCCTGGCAATCGAAAATATTAGGAGAATCCGCAATGTGTGAGACTACGGGTTAGCAACAGCTGGTTATGCTCTGTAAAAACTCAATATGTGAAGCTCCATCATTTAGTAATGTAGTTGATTGAGTGAGCCGCAACGTATTTTGCATATGTGTTATTTATATCATGCTTATTTTATTGGTATCATGCTTATTTTCCTAGCAGCATAACTATACCACTTGCTAATGGGCCACTACGTATTTTGCATCTGTGTTATTGGTATCATACTTATTCAGCATATTCTTCTTCGGTATCTAGACATCCTTATTGGTCTGGTTGTAAAATATATCAGACAGGCTGTTCTCTTATTAGTTTATCAAATTCCCAGGAAGTTACAGAATCAGTGAAAGAGGATTTTGGCAGCATTGATATTCTTGTGCACTCACTTGCTAATGGGCCAGAGGTACCTATCTTCATTTATCATTCCACAGTCTATACAATTACTTAGGGGTGATGAACATATATTAAGTTTTTATTATGTGACAACCTCTACTCGAGACATCAAGGAAAGGGTATCTTGCAGCAATATCTGCATCGAGTTATTCCTATGTTTCCTTGTTAAAGAATTTTATTCCAATAATGAATCCATGTATGACCTCTATTCTGTAGTCTAATCCATGATTTCTATACATATGTATGTTCGTTACAACTAGTTGTCCTGTTGTTTTGGTTACTGATTTGATTTTGGCTATACATATTTTGTACCTTTGAGCAGTTGTTGTTCTGCAGGTGGTTCTTCAATTTCCCTGACATATATTGCTTCTGAGAGGATAATTGCTGGGTATAATTGCCTTCTAATTGGTTTCTTGATAGCAATACCTTTAACGGATAGTGGATCAGGTAGTGAATCGGATGTGGAACTATGGCATGGCCAGGTATCAATAATATAATTTAATTGTTCATTAGCTGTTTTGACTTGATACTTGTGTAGTTCTGATTTATGTTTTTTTTGTGGAATCCAGCTTCATCATGGAGGATTTCCCATGAATGCTCTGCAAAATCCATCTCCGATGACATTGACTTCAAGATCTCCAATAGGTTTGGTAGCTCCTGAATTTAGAAATGAAACAGAAAGGAACTTGCATTTATGAGTACGTTCTATTAAGTTACTATTAAGTTACAATTGATATAGTACTCCTAATTAACTGAATATTGTTAACTACATGTTGTCATCTGGTTATGATTCACTTCACTTTTCGTTTAATTTAGACGGTGCACATAGAGGATTGTCCGTACCAGCTCCAGAATTCTATTGGTTTTTCCTCGTCGTTTTGGCCTCAAATTTCCCTTTCACAGGTTGCCTTACCTTCACTCCTCTTATAAGCTGTATGGTAGAGATTCAAGTACATACTTGTAAGCAAACTTTTAATGGCATGAATAAGTGCCAAACAATTCCAATATATAGATTATTATGCAGCATCGAAGTATCCTTACATATTTGTTATATCTGATGTCGGAATAGATGACTATCAAATCTCCTTCCTGGAGTCCATTTGCTTTCATAAACTCTCCTTCAAAGATAAAAAGGAAAAAACATAAGTAGGGAGCACCAATGTAGGTATGGCAATTTAACGACATTTGTACCTGTATTTTCAAGGACATACATCCTGCTTTTGTTATTTGGCTAGAATCTGAGACTCCACGATTCAAAAACAGAAATGTAATTAGTATATAATGTGTGTAAATCGAATAGGTAATGCAACTGAAATTGCAGTACATAATTGTGTATTATACCTTTGAAGATACCAAGTTCCTTAAACTATATATTGTTGTTTCAACTGGTAATGGTATCAAAATAAGGTCTCGCCAACCAAAAGCTGTTCAACGGAATACTCAAGGAGCTTCCCCAAGAAGGATCCGTTTGTAGATGAACCATCAAGTTGGATCAAAGTTTGGCAGCCTTACAGAAGAAAATGCTGAAGTAGAACTTTCGGTTATTGAGATAAGATATCGTATGTGCCAATCTTCATATTCCATGTGTGATTCTGATCTGCATTTTATTGGAATGCGCAAGAAAAAGATATCAAGAACCAGCAGACTTATGCTGGTAATGTTGCTCCAAATGCTATTTCTACCACAGATCAGACTGGACAGGTTCTTCCTTTTATGAGCTCAATTTCTTCAGCACTGCATATATTTCTTGTTATGGGTATAGAGGAAGGGCAGAGGGGTATTTGCCACTATTGATCTTCCAGTTCTAGTGAATTTCTTTATTAATTTTTCTTTTTGATATTCTTCACTAAAGATGTATGCAAGGCAACCTAAGTGCTGAAAATATATCTATGTTGTGCAATCCAAAATTTTTAATTTACCAACTCGCACTACTCTGACATACATCTGGTTCCTTTTTCTTATGGTGATGATAGTATTACAGTTTCATAAAACTTTTGTGTCATTGTAGGATGAGCTGGAAGCAGAACTTGAAGAGTTAGAAGGTGCAGAGCTAGAGGAAGAGCTTCTTAAGCCTGTGGCACCTGTGGCTTCAATACATGTCCCTGCAGGGGCGAGAAACCTTTATTTCGATACAGAGTATTCCCAGCCAACATAGGGGCAATTTAAATCATGCTTATGGAAACGATGGCTGAGTTATTGGAGAAGTCCTGATTCATCCAAAACCACATTTGACGACACAAGTCTTCTTTTGGCAAGGTTTAATTAATATATCGCATCTGCAAACATAGTTATTTGACTATGACTAGTTAAGTTTGGATTTGTAGTCATGTTTACTTGTTTTGGATTTGGTACTTTGCGTAGTTTAGTTGATTTTGTGGATATGTAGTCATGTTTACTTGTTTTGGATTTGGTACATTGGATATGCAGTTTATGTAGTAATTTAGATGTTGATGACATTGATTTTTATTTTGTCAATAGCCACATAATGACAATTGTCATATCTATTATTAGCAAATAAAGTGATTTTACCAAATAATGATGTCTAAAACAAAGATATACATCACATTTTTTCTGCAATGTCCAATGTCTAAAAAACAAATAGAAATCACTTTTTATTTATAAAATCTGATATCTAAGAGACACATATAAATTAGTTTTTTCAGAAAAAACTGATGTTTATATCTATATTAGACATTAGTATAGGATGATGTCTAAGATAGTTATACACATCGCTTTTTTTAAAAGAAACTAATGTTTATAAGAACATTAGACATCAGTCGAGGATGATTTCTAAGATAACTATAGACATCACTTTATCTGCTAAAATTATGATGTCTAATATCCAAATAGACATCTTTTCCAAAAAAAAAAGTGATGTGTATGTGAAAAATAACTAAGTTTATTATATGTTTTCTGGAATATAAGGCATGCAAGTTGTTTATAAAATTAATTATATGTAACCTATTTTGTAGAACAACTGATGTGTATTGAAGTAAATACCGATGTCTATGTTAGCACAGACATCAGTTTCTGGCCGATGTCTAGAATAGACATCTCCGACCTAGACATCACATGCAAAATAACATAGACATCGGCCATAAACTGATGTCTATTGACCCTTTTCTTGTAGTGATTGGAAAGCCAAGTTACTAAGTGAATATGGTAATTTATTCAAGAAGCAGAAACACTATCAAGACTAGTCACTTATGAACCAGACCAGTGCATCAAGTGTCAGGACATTGATAGCAAGTTTATGTCAGTAATAAAGATCCATGTTCAAGAGCTTGCTGAAGAATAAAGAAGACATGAAGATATCACAAGCTCAAGATGTGCATTGAAGTTTCAAGTTGAAGACCAGAATATTTTCTAAGTACTAAATGTTCTGGATGGCCAAGTAGAATATTTCTAAGTAGAAGTTCTACTTAGAAATTTCGAGATGGCTAAGTAGAAATTCTCAAGTAGAAGTTCTACTTAGAGTGCAGCTTCAACATGACACATGGCATCTTCTGATTGGCAGATTTCCAAGCTTTCAAGATAAGGCAAGATTTATGTGGACATCATTGGGCCACGTACATCTTAGTCTTTGAAGACTACAGGACATAGATTACATGTAGTATAAATAGAAGCACTTGTGTAATGTTTTTAGTTAGTGAGCATTATTGAGAAAAACACAAGAAAAAGAGAGAGAGTATATTCACAGAGCTTAGAATCATTCACTTCTCTCTGAACTTCTGTTATACTTTGTAATGAATGTTGTAGCAACCTTTTCAAGTTATATATAAAGAAATATATTCCTTGAATCTGTGTGTTCATTTATTGCATCGTATTTATTGCTACTCATATTCGAAAAGTTGTATTCACCCCCTCCCCTCTACAACACATTTGGACCTAACAATTGGTATCAGAGCGGATGTTTAACATACAAAACATAGATCCTTGTGTTTGGTAGAAGAATCGTGAGTTTTCATTTTCTAGATCTACTTTTCATTTTTTCGAAAAGTGTGCTTTAATTCGTTTCTAGTGAAAACTCATCCGGAAAAATTATTTAAATACTCCAGGTGTGATTATTTAGCTTGGGTGTATTTTAATTAATTTTTGTGAATTAATCTGGGTTCATTGATATTTGGTGTTCTTGAGTGTTCATCATCTGTTCTTATCAAAGAAGATAACCCAACAACTTTTTGATCTCCTTTTTCAAACAAATAAGATAGTCAAAAAGGTGTTTTTGTACTTTTGATTTGATAAATATTCCTTGGCCGAAAGTGTAACAAGACATACTCAGTGCCTAGCAAGTGGGTTAGTTGCTTTCGGTGTGTAAAGTATCAAAAGTCAAAAAGGTGATATTGTTTATTCAATATTAAAGTAATCTGCAGAAAATTATTCTAAGGACAAAAAGTTCTACATAGAATTTCTACTTGAGATTTTCTACATAGAATTTCGACTTGGACAATTTCTACTTGGTGAATTTCGACTTGGACAATTTCTACTTAGAGAAATTTCGACTTGAGCAAAATTTCTACTTAGAGAAATTTCGACTTGGCAGAAGTTCTACATAGATATTCTACATAGCCTAGTCTTGGGTACTTAGAAATTTTTAGTGACAAGATTTGAAATGGCTCCTAAAAATTCTTTCAAGATCCCAATGTTCAACCGAGATCACTATGAAGAATGGGTTTTCAGAATGAGACTCTACTTAGAGACAATTAACCCCGAGTATCTGGAAGTCCTTGAAAAGGGTAAATTTGTTCCAATGAAAGCTATTCCTGAGCGTACGGAAGGAGAGGAGGTTATACCTGCTCGGTCTGAGCCTAAAAAGGCAGCGGACTTTACGGATGCTGACAAGGAGCAAATAGCTTATGATACTTCTGTAAGACAAACCTTGATGGAATCTCTTGATCATGAAATGTTCAACATAGTCAAAGGTTTGAATACAGCAAAGAAGATTTGGGACAAGATAGAAGTTGTCATGGAAGGATCTGCAGAGGTTAGAAGCAACAAGACACTTATACTCAAGATGGAGTATGACACCTTCAGAATAAGAAAAGGAGAAGGCATAACAGACGTCTATCTACGATTCAGTCAGTTGGTATTGGATTTGAATCTGAGAGGTGTAACTCTCCCCATGGTTGAAACCAATACGAGATATCTGAGGAACCAGCCAAAGAGCATTGAACATAGGGTCTACGCAATCAGAGAAACCAGAGATTTGCATACAACTTCTCTGGAAGAATATTATGGAATTCTGAAGACCTATGAGCTGGAGACACTTCAATATCAAGCATGGGACAATGATTCAAAAGGAAAAGAAACTGCATCAGGATTAGTTGCTGATGAGGAAGAGTCTAAGAAGGCAATGGTTGCAGCAAAGCCTAAATCATCACCCGCACCACATCAAGTTGATAATGATGACGAGTGTGCATCTAACAGTGATGATGACTACTTCACCCAAGAAGAGCTGGACAACATGGACGATAGTGTCGTGGCATATATGGCAAGGAAGTTCAGCAACATGAGATTTAGAAAGAGCAACCGACCACAGAGAAATTCTTCATCTTACTATCGGGCTGCTAAGGGTGGTGGTAGTTCGTCAGGCTACAAAAGCAAAGGCAAGAGTACCAGCTACAAATCTCCGTTGGATTTCAAAATGAAGTTCAATTGCTATAATTGTGGTGAACCTGGACATTTTGCCTCGGACTGCAAAAAGCATAAACAGACTTATCCAAAAGAGACATTTGAAGCCCTCAAAAGCAAGTATGAATCGCTGGTGAAGGAAAGACATGGAAAAAGAGCTTTATTAGTAACAGAAGGAAGAGCTTGGGATGATTCAGATGAGGAAGATGTTACTCATGTAGCAAACTTTGCGCTCATGGCTGAGACATCAGAGGAACCAGAGGTACCAGTTCTAACCCTTAAAGTAGAAATGTCTATTGATGATTATAAGGAACAGAACGGGGCTCTTAGCGAAGAGATCTACATGTTGTGCAAAAGCCTAGACACTTCTCAAAAGGAACAGAAAACACTTGTCGCCAAAAGCAGAATGCTTGAGGCAAAAGTGGAAGAGTTAGAGGCTACTTGCACTGTAGATACTTCTCTAAGAGATTTTATTAAATCTTTGGAACACAAGCTCGTCCTTAAGGAAGAAATAGAAGCATGTCTTAGGAACAAACTAGCTGAGTTAGAAACTAAATGTGAAGCTTACAAACTAGCTGCTAGTAAAGTGTATGTAGATAATGACGTATTTAAGAAGATAACTGGAGTAGGTGTAGGACTTGATTATTCTAACCTTTCTAAGAAAGAAGGGAAAAGACCTATCGACTCTAGTTCCAGTGACCTTAAAAATGAAATTCCTAGCATTTTTAAATCTTCTGTCAAACCCATCTACAAACACCTTGTTCCTAGAATAGAAGAAGAAGAGACTGAATTGATAGCTAGATATGAGATTGAGATGGAAGATCGCCAGAACGCACAACCCATAACTCCTATCAAACAAGTTAAAATCAATTTTCCTAGAGATGAATCTAGACTAGGATTAGGAGCTAAGGCTGTTAAACAACAAGGGAAGAAAGGCATAAAAGAGGTTAAGGCTGAACGAATAAAGAAAGCATGTTATCACTGCAAATCTACTGAACATCTTTCTTATGCATGTAAAGCTAACATAAATGTTCCTGCTGCACATGCCATGCCTGTTACACACACAATGAATAATCTGTATCCGAATCATGCACAGTGTGGTCAACCTAACTGTATGCCATGCACTTTTAACGTCATGCAAACGTTTGTGAATTTAATGAATGCATCTAGCCAGTCATGCTTAAATACTGCTGCTAGTTCAAACATCAAGAAAAAGCATGTGAGAGCCAAGACTGTCAGTCCTCCTAAAGTTAGGAGTGACAAACCTTCTCCTAGGACTGATAAACATGTCAAGTCTGAGAAAGGAAAGGAGGAAGTCGAAAGCTCTAGTAATGTTAAGAAAAGTGCATCTCCTGTTGTTAAATCTGTTGATTATCGATCTTATCGAAAAGCCGGGCCCAATCAAAGTTGGGTTCCGAAGAATGTCTAACCAATCTGTCATTGCAGGGCATTAAGCAGAATAGAAATAAAGTTATATGGGTGCTAGACAGTGGAGCATCGAGGCATATGACTGGAAACAAGTCCCTGCTTACAGAGTTGGTTATGAAAGCTGGCCCTTATGTTACCTTTGGAGATGACAGCATAGGTGTGACAAAGGGATATGGCAAACTGAAAACTGGCAATGTCATCATTGAAGATATTTCCTATGTTGAGGGATTAAAGCATAATTTGTTGAGTATCAGTCAATTCTGTGACAAAGGTTACGAAATTGTCTTCAATAAGAAAGGTGTATCAATCACTCACATCAAGGAAGGCTCACTGGCTTTGAGAGGAGTTCGAAAGGCAGATCTTTTTGTTGCAGACATGGATTCAGCAAATCAGAATGAAGTCACCTGTTTCTACAGCAAAGCTTCGGATGATGAAAGCTGGTTATGGCACAAAAAGCTATCTCACTTAAACTTCAAAACGATGAATGCTCTCGCGAGGCGAGAATTGGTGAGAGATCTACCTCAAATGGAGTTCGCTCCGAAAGGACTTTGTGAAGCCTGTGAAATGGGAAAGTCGAAGCGAGCCTCGCATAAAAGCAAAGAAATTTCTAGTATCACTGAGCCTCTGCAACTTCTTCATATGGATTTGTTTGGCCCAGTGAATGTCCTATCTTTGTCTAGGAAAAGATATGCATTGGTAATCGTGGATGACTTCTCCAAGTATACATGGGTATTGTTCGCAATGACGAAAGACGAAGTACCTTTCCTAATCATTGATCACATCACTCAAATTGAGAATGTTTCAACACTTACTGTGAAGACGATTAGATCAGACAATGGCACTGAATTCAAAAACGCAGTGCTAAATGACTTCTGTGTATCTAAGGGAATACGTCGTCAGTATTCAGCCCCGAGAACTCCACAACAAAATGGAGTAGTTGAAAGGAAGAATAGAACATTGGTTGAAGCAGCAAGAACTTTGTTGTGTGATTCGAAACTTCCTCTGTATTTCTGGGCAGAAGCAGTGAGTACCGTGTGTTACACTCAAAATCGATCCTTGATCATAAAAGATAAAGAAAAGACACCATGTGAACTAATGAACGGAAGAAGACCAACAATCAAATACTTTCATGTCTTCGGAGCAAAATGCTATGTACTTATAGATGATGAAAATCTAGGCAAGTTTGCAGCAAAAGCTCGTGAAGGAATCTTTGTTGGTTACTCCACAGATGTGGTAGCAGCTTATAGGGTGTTCTTAGTAAATGATCGAAAAGTGACTGAAAGCTACAACGTCAGATTCGACGATACCAAACTCTCATCAATTTCAAGAGATTCTAGTGAACCTGAGTCCCTAAAATTTCAGAATCTGGACTTAGAAGATCTTGAAGATGAACCTGAGTTGGTTGTCCCATTAAATGTTCCAAGTGTAAGTGAAGAACCTGAGTCTAGTGAACAAGCTAATCCTATAAGATCAGGAGAGACTTCTTCAGTACGAACCGGCAACAACTCAGGGGCAGTAAATAGCAGCTCAAGAACTACTGTTCAAGGCTCGAGTCGAGTTGACTCTAGTTCTGTAGGAGCTGGCACTAACTCAGGGGGAGTTAGTGAAAGTAATCAAAGTAGTCAGCACCACAACTCAGAAAGTCATGCTGAATCATCAAGACAATTTCCAAGAGAACGGGTATGGAATAGAGACCATCCGTTTGAATTAATTCTTGGTGATCCAGATGCTGGTGTGTCTACTAGAAGAAATGCAAGAGCTGACCTGGCTAATATTTGCTTATATTCTGGGTTCTTATCCAAGCTTGAACCTAAAGAAATAGAAGAAGCTCTTGGTGATGCTGATTGGGTGATTGCAATGCAAGAGGAACTCAATCAGTTTGAAAGGCAGAAAGTTTGGAAACTGGTACCCCGACCAAAGAACAAATCAGTAATTGGAGCAAGGTGGGTATTCAGAAATAAAATGGATGAAAACGGACTTGTAACACGAAACAAGGCTCGTTTGGTTGCAAAAGGTTATTCTCAGCGAGAAGGAATTGATTATGATGAGACCTATGCACCGGTTGCAAGACTTGAGGCAGTCAGGATGTTCTTGGCATTTGCAGCACACAAGAACTTCAAGGTTTTTCAGATGGATGTGAAAAGTGCCTTCCTGAACGGAGAGTTAGAAGAAGAAGTGTATCTGGAACAGCCGCCTGGCTTCATTGATCCAGAACTTGTGGATTTTGTGTATCTTCTCTTCAAATCTGTCTATGGCCTCAGGCAATCCCCAAGATGTTGGTATGAAACCCTATCCGTATTCTTATTTGAAAGTGGTTTTACTAGGGGAGTAATTGACAAAACATTGTTCTATAAGAATGTGAAGAATGATTTAATACTTGTTCAAGTCTATGTGGACGATATTATCTTCGGGTCATCTAATGAGCGCTTGTGCGAGAAATTTGCCAAGCTAATGCAAGAGAAATACGAGATGAGCATGATGGGAGAGCTGTCCTTCTTCCTTGGATTACAGATCAGTCAGAGAAAAGATGGTATCTTTATCTGTCAATCCAAGTACGTCAGAGATTTACTCAAGAAGTACAATCTAGAAGATGCATCAGCAGCTAAGACTCCCATGACAACAGCCACGAAGCTTGATGAAGACAAATCAGGTAAATCAGTTGACATCACAAGCTACCGAGGTATGATTGGCTCACTTCTCTATTTAACTGCAAGTAGACCCGATATAATGTTCGCGACTTGTTTATGTGCAAGATTCCAAGCGGATCCTAGAGAATCACATCTCATAGCCGTCAAAAGAATTTTTAGGTATCTCAAGGGCACACCAAATCTAGGAATTTGGTACCCAAGAGATACAGGTTTTAATCTAATTGGCTATACGGATTCAGACTATGCAGGTTGCAGGATTGATAGGAAAAGCACATCTGGTGCTTGTCAATTTCTTGGCAGAAGATTGGTGTCCTGGCAAAGTAAAAAGCAACATACAGTATCTACTTCTACTGCTGAAGCTGAGTACATTGCTGCTGGAAGCTGTGTAGCTCAAATACTGTGGATGAGGAACCAATTGAAGGATTATGGCATGGAGCACAAGAAAATTCCAATTATGTGTGACAACACAAGTGCCATTGCCATAACCAACAATCCTGTAGATCACTCAAGAACCAAGCACATCGACATCAGGTATCACTTCATAAGAGAACATGTCGAGGAGGGGACTGTGGAGCTACATTTTGTGCCCACAATGCAACAAATTGCAGATATATTCACCAAACCTCTTAATGAAGTAACATTCAATAGGTTGGTTGGTGAATTGGGAATGCTTAACACAAGTTAGTAAAGCCTTCTATCTGTAAAATCCATGTTTATGATTGTATATGCAAGCTACTTAATCATTATGTGCTTAGACTTTAAAATGCCTAATTAATGATTATTATAGGTTGCATATAGTGTGATTTTACATGAATTCAGTGTGTTTTAAGTGTCTTTTATAGCACAAATCTTTGAATTCATGCTTGTTAGATTGCATGATCATAGGGGGAGTTAAATTCATAATATTCTAAATTTTGCATGATTTTTAGATGAATTTACCTATGTTTTTCATGTAATTAGAGGCCATAGAATTATCAAGGAATGTTTTAATTATGTCATATATTAAAAATCCTTGAATTGATATTTATATTAATTTGACAAAATTTAATTGTTGAGTTTCTTGAAAAATTGTCAAATTATTCTAAGTATCTTCAAAATTTCGAGTTAGTTTCTATCTCGAAACTCATCTAGAAATTCGACTTGAATTTCGATTTGAGCTTCCAGAGTGAAGTTTTGAAAATTCTAAGTCTGGGAAGAATTTCGAGTTAGCCTCTATCTCGAAATCAACTCGAAATTCGACTTAGAGTTCGACTTAGAGTTACCAGTGTGCCTATTTATTTATTATCTTCAAAATATTCGAGATAAAGTCTATCTCGAACTCCATCTCGAAATTGAGATGAGGTTTCCATTTTTGGGGATATTTTGAAAAGAATTGAGAATAACTTCGAGTTAATCTCTATCTCGAAGTTCAACTCGAAGTTCGACTTAGAGTTCGACTTAGAGTTTGACTTAGAGTTTGAGATTCTCAATTAGTTAAGGAGATTTTTCGAGTTAACTCCTAACTCGAACTTTATCTCGAATTTCGACTTAGAATTTCGAGATAGATTTCCTTGTTGGTTTTTGCTGTAAAATGGCTAAGTGCTAAATGTTCGAGTTGACACCTATCTCGAACTTCATCTCGAATTTCGACTTGATGTTCGAGATAGAGTGTTCCCTGTACGTACTTAGTGTTTTTCACTCTTTTTAACAGGGACATTTTTGTCATTTCACATTAATGTCTATATATACATCTTTAACTCGATCTATTCTTTCACTTTTACCTAATTGAGTTTTACAGCCGCCCCATATACATACAGGCGATTTCGACTTACAACCATTGTTCGTGATTTTGTGATAAAACTCATACAAACCACGAATTAATGCCCATTTTTAGACTGCTATCATCTGTGTGTTATCATTAATCTCTGTTCTTGTGTGTTTGTGTAACGGTCCATCCTTCTTGAGATATATACACACATATATACACACACAATTTCACAGATCTATACAAACACGATTTCACACACACGCACTTCACTGTTAAAGCAGATTTAGTTATTTGATTGAAATTTGCCTTCCATTAACTGTTAATTGGATCCCGTAGTTTAATTTTTCAAAAAGGGATTTTTGTGTTCTTGATAAATTAAAAGGGATATAACGGTTAATTCTAAAAATTAATTGTTTTTCAGAAATTAAAATTAATTTTCACATCTTTTAAAGAAAAACTTTTAATTAAAATGGCTCACCAATTTTCACTTGCTAAAAACAATTTTTATAATATTTCTACGGAAATTGGTGATCAACTCCCGCGCTTTAAGTCTTGGATACGATTTCTCAATTTGTATTCCAAAGCTAGCGATGCTTTTACTGCTAAACCTACACTAGTACATGATGCTTTACAGCAATTATGGACTAGTGCGGTTTCTTTTGGGAGCAAATCAACCCCCTTTGGTTTCAGGTTTACCTTAGCGGGTCAGGAATATGAGGTGAATGAACAAATTGTCAACAGGGTTCTGGGATTCCCGATAAAAGATGCTTATGATCCAGAACCTACTGCTGCACAACGCCTCAGTTTCTTTGAAGAAATAGGATGTTATCCTCCGTCTGGCCAGATCACTGGAAACATCCAAAAACAATTCTTTCATGTGGAATGGAATTACTTTTTCGAGGCCATCACAAGATGTTTTCGGGCACGAGAAAGTGATTTTCATCAAATTTCCATTCCCATGCAAAACCTTGGAATTGCCCTAGCAAGAGAACTGGATATAAATTATGGACGCATAGTTCTCTCGGAGATAGTTGGTGTAATGGGATCTCTTGCAAGCAGAGACCTCAACACAAAAGATGTTGTCTGCTGGTTTCCTCGGTTCCTACAGATGCTGATTAATGATTTAATACCGAAGGATGCTCTTGCGGTTAGACAGAGCTTTGCCAGAAGTCCAACATCTGCACCACTAGGGATGGGCACTAAGTCACTTTCAACAATTGATAATCAGAATAAACATCATGGAAAACCGATGTCTATTCCTGATACCTTACAACAGTGGCTTACATATGATGAGGGAGTTACCACTTTGATGGAATTATCGCAAGTTTCATCACATGCTCAGAATCGGTCTGCTCATGCTGAGGCATTTGAAGAGATTCCTGATGAGCAAATCGGTGACGAACAAGGTAATGAATCAGGTAATCTCTCTCTACATTCTACTCATTCCTCTTCCTATGTTTCTGATTCCCAGACCCAAGAGACTGCTAGTCCGCAGGATCTATCCCAGGGTGAGAGCTATATTTCTAATTCTTTGTCACCCATGTCACCGGAATCCAAACAGCCAGTACATATAGATGTAGGAAATGATGAGGAGAGTGACCCCGAAGAGCAGCCTCTTACTCGAAAGAAAGCCAAAATTTCTCATGCTGCTACTTCTAAACCTCAGTCAAACCTTAGCGTGTCACACGCAACCACTCCACCTCACGAGAGTGGTTCACCCCTTGAACAATCTGCACATAGGGATTTTGATGATGATTATGTACCTCTTGAAGATACTGTTGCTTCAAGAGGACATGAAGCTTTAAAAGCTTCAGCCGTACCTTCACCGGTACGTACTGATGCTACAAAGAGGATCGGTTCTGATGTCGTACAAGAACACTTTGTAGCCTCTCAGCCTGAGATTCCAACTCAGGAACAAACAGCAATTGATCCCATAACTGCAAATTATATTGCTTATCTAGTTTCTGCAGGTACTGCTTCATTTTTTGGATCATTTATTGAAGACATACACGAGCGTGAGACAGGGAGTGTGTGTGAGAGGTTAGGGAGAGAGGGACCTTCATTTTTAAGGCCCGAAACCGAGTGCCAAATACCAACAGAACCAGTATTAGAGCGAGGTCACCTAAACCAAACACCGTCCCTTAATACTGAAAATCTTGATACTCGTATGTCTTCTATGGAAAATCAAATGAAGCAGTTTGGGCAGTCAATGGGGCAGTTAGGGATGAACATTGGAAATAATCAAAGGGCCCTTGACGACTATGCAGCACGAATGGCAAGTCAAGCTATAGCTTTTAATGTTTTGACAAACCAGGTAAATGACTTGGGCCATGCTGCTGGTGTCTTGGAAAACACTCTGAATGAGAGGATGGGAGCAATGGAGCTTACAATGGATACTCTGGCTGTGGAGATCAGTAGAGTTATGTTCGCAATCAGAAGTTTTGTGCCTCCAGAGTGTTTCGCGCCGCAACAACCTCCCCCCGATGCTGGTACAGGTGGTGCTACTGGAGCAGGAGCCTATGGTTCTGGGTTTGAAGATTTTTATGCAGCTGGTGGATCTGGAGACCAGGGTGGAGTTCAGGATAACTCACCTAAGGGGGAGAGTATAAAGGAGACGAGACAGCAGGGAGTTCAAATCGAAGAAATTTCAGAACAAGCTGATCTTGTAAAAGAAATAGAAATTGAGCCGTCTATTGATGAAGAGGCTCTGAGAAGGAAAAAGGGTAAGGCCATAGCGATTGAGCAAGATGAGCCATTCGTTGACCTGAGTCATCAAGAAAAAGTACAGGGGGTACTTGACTCAGATTCCGATATGGAAGACGCACCTTTGAAACATGCTATAAAGAGATCATTGAAAGATCAAGGTGGAGGTGCTGGGATGTCTGTCGGAAGGCCTGAAGAAATTACTGTTGATTAGGAAACCCTGAAGTCTCAAAAGTTAGCCTTAGATCAAGCTGAGTTCTTTAAAATGAAGGCAATGCAAGATCGTGCTGTGTTTCAGGAAAAGAAAGCGGAGCTACAAGGGAAGCAGTATGATTATGAGCTTGCAAGGCTAGCTGATCCTCAAATTGATCTGGACAATAGAAGGTTAGGGCAGAAATGGGATGACGCAAGGAAGATATTGATGGGACCCTGTACGAAAGGAGTTCATAACAAGGAGGCAGATGATCTGTTCTACAACCTAAATTTGCAAAATCCAATGGCTGCTGACTACATAAGTGCTTTAAAGAGATTAATTTCTAAAGTCAGGATTGGATACAATGCAACGCTAAAGGAGTGGCAGATTATATTGTCTTTGACAGAAGGAGTCCCAATGTCTTTCCTGTATGTGGATGACCAATTCATGACGAGAAGATCTGCATCAGAGTTGTTCTTGCTAGCAACAAAAATTCAATACTCTCATTCTGAGAATCTAAGCATTCTGTATAGGGATCAGTTAATGCAGCTAGCAGAGGACAAGGGTCCAGAATTCTCAGCATATCCAAATGTTGTCCGGATGGTAGTTGACAGTAAATTGAAGAGGGTGAGCATGGAGGAAAAGGACTTAATGGAACTTTCAGTGGAATCTCTTAAGGCCGTCTGTAGACAAATGATGAGTAAGGGATTCGCGTCTGAGCTTAAAGATAAATCAGTGAAGATCATTGAAAGTGCCATATTCAAGAAGAGCAATGAGGTGTGGAAGTGTGATATCATTGCTCCAAACCCTCTTGATAATGTGAAGATTGAGCCGGAGCTTATAGAAAAGAAATGGAATATTCTTCAAGCAATGAAGAATGTAGATGAAGCTCTGAATCTTCCTACTGGAGAACTGGAACAAGGAGAGATAAGGGAGTCAGTTGGTGTTCCAGGAAGAGACAGCGTATACTGGATACATGCTTTTGCTGATGATACAGTTGATGCCTTAGTATTCATAGATGCAGACCAGAATCAAACACTCTTGCATATGAGTAGACAATGGCTGCTGCAAACTCAAGATGCTGCATTTCTGGAGAAAGTGTTATATGTGTTCAAATGGGAAGATGTAGAAGTTAAGTATGTGAAAGAAAAGCAGAGACTCGTGAGTTACCTGTCTGATGTAGTAGTGGAAAAGAAGCGAATGGAGCAAGATGCGGCTAGTGTCCACAATACTAACCGTGTCAAAGGCTATCCCAAAATGATCTATTGTCAGTTTAAAGCTGATAAATCTCATAGGAAACCTCGGCTTATAATGAAGAAATATGAGGACATTCCAGAGATCAGGACTACTCAGGAGGTGGACAAACTCAGAAGGCTTTTCAAACATCCTTACCCAGAACCCAGGAACCCTCTAGAAATGGAAGCAGTAAGTTTGTTGAATGCTAGGTGGACGCAACTTCATGATCCAGTATATAAGAAACAAAAGCAGCAGGAGGAGAAGCGCAGAAGGCAGAAAGAAGAAAAAGACCAAGCTGCTGAAGCTAGTAAGAGGAAACGGAATTAGGGTTAAAGGTCAGAGTGGTGTGAACTTGAAGTTGGAAAAACTTCATGTCTTTCGGTTGCTTTAACTCACTTGAGGAAAATTCACCTTAGAGTGAATCCAATAAGGTGATATAAGTTTGACTAAAAGATATGAAATAATCCAGGTGATAGGAATCATTCAAATGATCTTTAATTCGAGGTTCGAATTCTGTTTCTAGTTTAAGTTCTTTGTATTGTTTTCAAGTATTTTTCAATTGTATATTTTTCAAGAATGTAATGTTAATTATCTTTTCTCGTCTCATTGTTTAGTTGAGTTATCCTTCATTAATTTGAATGTCATTGTTAGACAATCAAATTGGGGGAGATTGAAAGGCAGAGTGTATTAACTTGTAACACTATAACTAATGTAACTCAATTAAAAGAAAAGATACTTAACCAGAAGACAATCAAGAACAAGAAGTCACAAGAAATCAACACTAAATGAAGACAAGGTAATTGATACAATTGAACATGTTAACTATGATCAAGCCAAGAAGAAATCATTGAGAGAAGTTCAAGTCAAAGTTGTTCAGGCCTCAGTGATTTGAGAAATCGAGAATCAAGATCATAACTATCAATATCAACAAGACCAATTGATTTCAAGTGAACAAGAAGGAAAGCGAATATTGGAAAGCCAAGTTACTAAATGAATATGGTAATTTATTCAAGAAGCAGAAACACTATCAAGACTAGTCACTTATGAACCAGACCAGTGCATCAAGTGTCAGGACATTGATAGCAAGTTTATGTCAGTAATAAAGATCCATGTTCAAGAGCTTGCTGAAGAATAAAGAAGACATGAAGATATCACAAGCTCAAGATGTGCATTGAAGTTTCAAGTTGAAGACCAGAATATTTTCTAAGTACTAAATGTTCTGGATGGCCAAGTAGAATATTTCTAAGTAGAAGTTCTACTTAGAAATTTCGAGATGGCTAAGTAGAAATTCTCAAGTAGAAGTTCTACTTAGAGTGCAGCTTCAACATGACACATGGCATCTTCTGATTGGCAGATTTCCAAGCTTTCAAGATAAGGCAAGATTTATGTGGACATCATTGGGCCACGTACATCTTAGTCTTTGAAGACTACAGGACATAGATTACATGTAGTATAAATAGAAGCACTTGTGTAATGTTTTTAGTTAGTGAGCATTATTGAGAAAAACACAAGAAAAAGAGAGAGAGTATATTCAAAGAGCTTAGAATCATTCACTTCTCTCTGAACTTCTGTTATACTTTGTAATGAATGTTGTAGCAACCTTTTCAAGTTATATATAAAGAAATATATTCCTTGAATCTGTGTGTTCATTTATTGCATCGTATTTATTGCTACTCATATTCGAAAAGTTGTATTCACCCCCCCCCCTCTACAACACATTTGGACCTAACACAAGGATTCTATTGCTGTTTCTGATTGCCCAAGTAATAAGTTTAACTTTTGGACATTAGATAATGAGGCATGCTTTCGTCGTAGCGGTGGAATTAAGGCATCATGGACTATGATGTTCAGTATTAATTTAGGTGAGCCACTAGACTGGGTGGAGGGATTTTTTAACAGTGTTGAGTTCCTCATAATGACCGAAAATAATGATATTAATGAACGGATCTCGTATGACTTGGAGAAGAAATTGGTAAAAACTGTCGAGATCAACCTTTATTTTGAATCTGGTCAAGTCTACAAGTACACTGAGAGCTTGCTTTCAGTTGCAGGATCCAAACTAGTCAACTGCTCGCGTTTTAAAGATGATTTCTAAGACCATCAGCAATGCATAAGCCCAAGTCCAGTTTTTTTGGGTCCCATTCTTGTGCCACAACAGCAAAAGTTGGTTTTCTTAAAAAGTTGTCCAAGTTGCTCCAATGCACCAATACAGAGACAAGTCCAGTTACATTAATTCGTGAAAACCATTTAATATTATATTACATTTTCTGCAAATGGTTCAGTTAATAAAACATTAATAAAATAATTAAATATGATAAAGTGACAGATGCTACACAAGTTGGCTGAGCCCGGCTTCCCGGGCCTGGACAACTTTTTATTTTCACTCCAGTGCTGAATTTGCAAGACGGATCCATTTCCCGGTTTCCAATGCAGGAGTTGGGCCTGCATTGGAGATGGTCTAAATACCCCTTAATTTACTTTACCTTTTTAAATAATGTGTAATGGTCTTTTCATTGTTTGTGTTTAATATTTGTTTGTGTTTATCACAAGTTCCACACTTCCACTGTTTGCCCATATCCACGTTTGGGAAAGAGAAAAGTGAATCAGAGTAAGACAGAGTGTTGTTCGGTGTCTGAGTTTTCGTGAGTTTGACTTAGGGGTGTTCAAACAATCCGTCAAACCGTGAAACCGGATTGGACCACAACAATCCGAACCAACAAAAACCGAAACCGTAAAAATTGTTGTTAGTAGTTCGGTTAACCGGACCGTTTATACCTAAATGGTTTGGTTACGATTTTTAATATTTTAAAACCAGTTAAAACAAACCGGACCGTTATATAATAATACGCTAAAAATTCTAGTAGATAGTTATAAATTAAGATTGTAACTTATAAAATGTAATGTATATACGTATATATAATAAAAGGATTAAATTACTTAATAAATATAATATTGAGTTAATTGTCAATATGTTATAGTTCTACACTAAATTAATTTGTTTACTATTTATATAAATTCAATTGAATTATAGAAATATAATACGTAAATAGTAGACTAAACATTGATAAACAAATATTGTAATACATATATGTAATGTATAATGTTAATGTGAATTAAATTTTTCTTTATATTTATTTAAAATAGAATTTCATTTTTAAATTTAACAAAAATTTAAAAAATAATATGCTATAAAGTTCAAACCGTGATTCGAAACCGAACCAATCCGTTCTTCTATGATCTGGTTTGGTTTGGTCTTGGCATCTAACTGGTCTGGTTTGGTTTTGATTTTTGCAAAATCGTTTATATTGATTTGGTTCGAAAAAAACAAGAATCCTATATATTGAAAATGGGTTAAATATCAAACTTACCACTATATAATTAGCAATATATCAATTTTATTATTGATTAATTTGGGATCTTAAATTGACCATTTTTTACATAAAATTATTGATTTTCAATGATAAATTTGAGATTTTGTTAGTTTATCATCAACTTAAAAAAATGACCAATTTGAGACCCAACCAATTTAAAAAGGGTTATTGACCTTTTGGCCCTTCAAGTTTGCACACTTATACCCATAAAGCCCTAAAGTTTAAACTCGTTCCTTTTTGCCACCCGGACTTCACAAATGTACCTTTTTGCCACTTTACCGCGTCAGGCTGTATATCGGCTTATATCGGTAGGGGTAGAATAGTCATTTCACTAATAATTTAATTTTAAAACAGAAATTAATTAGTAAATATATTATTCTACCTTTTTCCCAAAATTCTCTTAAAATCCCTAATTAACATATATTTACCCCCAATTTGCTCTGTTTCTCTCTGCATTTGTCGAAGGTTCTCTCTCTCTCGATCGAACTCTTAATCTCTCAATCTCTCTTCCTCTAATTTCTCTCGAATCTCTCTCAAATTATCTCCTTCAAGAAATCTCTCCTTCTCCATCATCCCTTCGTTCTCCTTCAAGCAGAGTGTGTGCGGAGGGTGTGTGTATGTGCTACTGTGTGTGGGTATGTTGTTGTGGCTGTGTACTGCGCCTATGTGTGTGCGTGTATGTGTTGGTGGAGTGTGGAGTGTGTGTGTCAACTGCGTGTGTATACATAGCTCTGTGTGTGTGTGTGTTTTACAGCGATAAGTGCGTGTGAGTGTGTTAGTCAACTGGGTGTGTGTTAATTTTGTATGTTATTAAGATTGTGGGCGTGTGTATTAGGAGTGTATATAAGCTTGTGTAGAGTTGAAGATTTGATTGAGGATATGGGTTCAATGTTGGTGACTGCAATTGGATGGAGATGGGGTGCGACTGGTGGTGTGAGACGGTGGTGTTCGAAGGAGATGGGTCGAGGGGAGAGGAGGAGCTGATAAGGTGTTTACTGATAAGGTGTTTGGGTTTTGGGTTTATGATGATAACATGCCGGTGGAGAAATTGAAAGGAGCTTCCATTGCTGGGTCAGTGTTTAATCTATCATGTTCGATTGTGGGTGCTGGGATAAGCCAGATTCATCATTTCGGGAAGAGATTGGCCATCAGGTGTCGTGTAGTACTCAAAGGAAGAGTAAGAGTAGTTGTCATGTTCATCCAAATCAGAATTGACATAATTGTTTTCGTCGAGGCTGTGTCTATGTTGGAGATGTGGATTGTGGTGTCTTATTGTTGTGCCTGTGTTTGTACGGAGCTGGTGTGCATGTGCTTTTTTTTTAGTCATCTCATGGTGAAACCGTTTTCGCAGCTGGATTGTTTTCTTCTTTAACTAATTGTTCGGATGTTTTTTGAGGTGTTTGTGCTGAGTTTGTTCGACCAGGTGGCAGTGGAAGATCATCTCCTGATTCGTTGTTGTCGTTTACCAGTTATTGGCATTCTTTATGTAGCACTGCTCTGCCAACAAATACCCTCAATGATACTAATGAATCAAGAGATAGATGGAGATACTACATTAGCCGATGCCCATGTTTGAGGCGGTGATGACGGTCAGTGCGGTGGAGGTGGAGTTGTTGGTGAAGGGAGAAGAAGAAAGAGATGGGTTGGGAGAGGAATAAAAGGGTGGTGGGTAGATTCAAAAGGGGGGGCTGTGTTGCAGGCGGTGGAAGGGAGGTGTGGGGACGGAGGGGATGATGTGAAATGAGGTGAAGGAAGTGGTGGTGTTTTTGAATGAAACGGAGTGGGGGAGCAGATGGGGTGTAAATTTTAGATTAATGATAAATTAATATAAATTTTAAATTAATGTAAATTTTAAATTTGGTGAAATGATTGTTATGCCCCTGCCGATATAACCCGATATATACTCTGACCCGGTATAGTGGCTAAAAGGTACATTTGTGAAGTTCGGGTGGCAAAAAGGAACGAGTTTAAACTTTAGGGCATTATGGGTATAAGTGTGCAAACTTGAAGGGCCAAAAGGTCAATAACCCATTTAAAAATGGCTAATTTGAGGTCTTGAATTTTTAAATTTTGAAATTTTACTAATTATGTGGTCAACTTGATAATTAACTCTGTTAAAAATTAAAAATATAACAATTAAATAATTATGTATATTTTGAATTGAGTTTAATATTTACAAGAATGAAGCTTAAAATTAGGTATTGGTGATAAGTGGATTTTATATCCACTAATTATGCACTAATTGGACCTAAATTGGTGGTTTATCCTTAAGTATGTGGTGTCTTTTAATTCATTTTTTGTTGTTGTTTCAGTTTTTGTTGTGCAGAACTCGCAACTTTAGGTATTGTGGCGATAAAAGGCTAAAACTGTGGATTTCTACCTCAATTCGGAATTTAGAGTTGCCAAGAGAGCAAGGAGGACTGGCCAAGAGGAAAATGAATTATCATAAAGAATTTCTTAGTGATATATTCTTAATGCTGAAACCCCGGTTGGAATTATTATATTTTTTTCCAAGCAAAAGGAGTCCGGTTTCTGACCCTCAAAATACCGCAGCTTAGGACTTAAGGATTAATTTATATTAATAAATATTTTATTTAATTAGAAAATTATATTTATAAATATCTAATAATATTAGATATTTATTTTTATAATTTTCAAATTAAATTAATTATTTATTAATTAAATATTATAAGCTGTGCGGGATTCAAATGCATTTTTAAGAGCGAAATTAGCTAAGTGGGTTATAATCATTAGCAGCAGGTCAAGAATTATTCAAAATGTGTTAAAAAAAAGATGTGTCGGCAAGAATCAAGAAGAAAATCAAGTTGCTGTCGGCCAGAGTCACTCTCTCACTCGCGCGTGGAAGACGCGCGCCTGGAGGTGTCCGTGAATTAGCTGAGCTTGGCGTACACGCGCGTGGCCTGCGACTGGGCAATTGTGGAGAGACGAGAGCAGTTGTGGAATGTTGTTGGTGTGATCACTCTCGGCTGTTAATTAAATTGTGTGCTGTATGTTATATTTTTTTTTATTTTCTTTACTTTATTAATTTGGTGTGCTAATTTGTGCTATAAATAGGTGAGTTCTCAAGCTCAAAAACACACAACATTTTGGAGAGCAATAAATTCTCTCTTGTATTCTCTCTATTTTTCTTGTAATTTTAAGTTTCATTTTTATACACTTTAAATTTTTGCAATTTTAGTATAATTGTTATTTTGGTTGAAGAATTTACGGGGATTATTTGGAGCGCTCTTTTCTTTCATTGGAAGCAAATTTCAGTTCTACTTTCTAACTCTTGTAATTTTCATATTTAATTTATCGTAATTTTTAATTTAGTTTTATTATTATTATTGTTATTATTATTGTTATTATTATTATTATTATTATTATTATTATTATTATTATTGTTGTTATTATTATTATTGTTATTATTATTATTATTAGTATTAATATTATGGTTTCAATTAATCCCATGATGACGATTCGTTTAATTATGAACTAATCGCTGTCATGGGATTCTAATGGATTTATTTACGTAATTTTGTAATTAGATGCCTTAATAATTTGTATTACGATAAATATTCAGATTGCCTAATGTGGTTGCACTTAATTTATTAGATGCGTAACTAACATCTAAATTATTAATTCCTAATGAATTCGAAAGTGGATTTAGGAATTTAGAATTTGCCATGTTAGCATAGGTTCGTAATTGTCATATACATTTACGATAAGTGGTAGGATTTTGGATCACATCACCCTATGTAGTCATAATAAAGGAATTTATTCGTAAACCAATTATGTTTTCAAATATTATAGACATATAGGGTCTAAGCATAAAAGGTGTCCGCACGACTTCTATCTAATTAAGTAGATGTTCGTATGGTTTGATATAAGTTAAGGCTGAAAGGCGCTTATGTTAGTTTCGTGTTCCCGACTAGCTTTCGTAAATTATCAAAATTACTTTGAATTAAGGCATCAATTCTAAATGAAATAAATAATGAAATTAGAATCCCATGTTTTTCTCACATATAAATTCTCACTTAATTAAACCAAGTAGTTTGAATTAGTTAATATTATTATTTTGATAAATCAATTAGATAAATACAACAAAACCCCCTTTTAGATTTATTCAAGCAGTTTGTTGTGTAATCATATGTCGTTGCTTAAACACTATTTCTGAACAAACACCAAGTCTTCGTGGGATCGAATTTATTATATTACTTGTGACCGCGTACGCTTGCGCAGTTAGTTTTCGAACCAACAAGTTTTTGGCACCGCTGCCGGGGACTTCGGTGTTATTTTCAGAATTTGTGTTTAACATCAACGGAGGTTAAACTTAACTGACTTGGATAGTTTTTTTTCTCACGTCGTGTTTTCTCGCTCTGCCAGTATAAGGATCTTAAGTTGTTTATGCGAACACGTTCTCAAACTCTGAAAAATAAGCTGGAAGAAGAAGAGCTTGAAGCGACAGAAGAGCTTGAAGTGATAGTAGAAGCAACAATGGGCGACAGAGTAGCAGCAGCTACTAAAGCTTTGAAGGACTATTCTCAGCCAAACATCGATGACATTCAGTCTAGTATTGTCAGGCCAGCCATTGCAGCTAATTGTTTTGAAATCAAGCCAAGCACAATTCGGATGGTGTAGAACTCAGTTCAGTTTGGGGGAGCTTCAACGGAGGATCCTAATATGCACATCAGGGACTTTATCGAGATTTGTGACACTTTCAAATTCAATGGTGTGTCGGATGATGCTATCAAATTGAGACTTTTCCCATTCTCTTTAAGGGATAAGGCAAAGGGCTGGTTACATTCTCTACCAGCCGGTTCCATCACTACTTGGGAGGATCTTGCTCAGAAGTTTCTTACAAAATTCTTCCCCATGGCTAAAACTACAGCAATAAGGAACGCGCTAACTCAATTTGCACAACAATCTGGCGAATCTTTGTGTGAGGCTTGGGAACGTTATAAGGAGATGCTTCGAAAGTGTCCTCATCATGGGATGCCTGATTGGATGGTTATTAATGGTTTCTACAATGGGTTAGGAGCACAGTCAAGACCAATGCTGGATGCAGCATCAGGCGGAGCTCTGTGGGCTAAGAGCTATGATGAAGCTTATGAGCTTATTGAGATGATGGCGGCGAATGAATATCAAAATCCAACCCCGAGACTATCACACGGCAAAATAGCAGGAATTCTGGAAGTTGATGCAGCAACAGCCATAGCAGCTCAGTTGAAAGCTCTTACGATGAAGGTGGATTCTCTTACTAATTATGGAGTTCAGCAGGTTGTTAGTGTTTGTGAGCTTTGTGCAGGTGCACATGATACAAATCAATGTGCCATATCTAGTGAATCAGTGCAGTTTGTGAGCAATTTTCAGAGACCACAGCAACCAGCTCCAGCCACCTATCATCCTAATAACAGAAACCATCCTAATTTCAGCTGGAGCAACAATCAAGGTGGTATTCAACAACCACAACAGCCTTATCAGCAGTTTCAGGGTCAACAAGCTAGGCCATTCAATCAGGGCTATCAGCAGCAGTATGCTCCAAGGCAACAATTCCAACCTCCAGGATTTCAGCAGCAACCTCAGGCAAGTGCGGGGCAGCCGTCTTCTGAAAAATCTGAATTGGAGGAGTTGAGGATGATGTGCAAAAGCCAAGCAGTTTCTATCAAGACCTTAGAAAACCAGATTGGTCAGATTGCTAATGCCTTGTTGAATAGGCCACAAGGAACTCTTCCTAGTGAGACCGAGCCAAATCCAAAGAATGAGCGAAAGGAGACTTGCAATGCAGTATCGTTAAGAAGTGGTAAGGAGATTGAAGGGAACTCAAAGAAAGCTGATGAAGAGGTTATCAAGGAATCTGAGTCTAACGAAAAGCCTGAAGAGTTGGTGCATGAAGAATCCAGAAAAGATGAACCAGTTAAAGAATCGACACCAGAAAAGTATATCTATCCACCTCCTCCATTCCCTCAACGCTTGCAGAAACAAGATCAAGAAAAACAATTTCGGAAGTTTATGGAGGTCTTCAAGAAACTATCCATTAACATTCCTTTTGTTGAAGCATTGGAGCAGATGCCGAGATATGCAAAGTTCATGAAGGATATTTTGTCACGAAAGAGAAGGTTGGAAGAATTTGAAACAGTGGCATTGACAGAGGAGTGCAGTGCGGTGTTGCAACAGAAATTACCTCCCAAACTTAAGGATCCAGGAAGCTTTACAATTCCATGCACCATTGGAAAGTTGTCTTTTGACAAATGCTTATGTGATTTGGGAGCTAGCATTAATCTCATGCCCTTGTCTGTTTTCAAGCAACTTGGTCTGCCTGATCCAAAACCTACCAATATCTCGTTGCAGCTGGCTGATCGGTCAATCACTTATCCAAGGGGTATAGTAGAGAATGTCTTGGTGAAGGTTGATAAGCTCATATTTCCTGCCGATTTTGTGATTCTAGATTTCGAAGAGGACAAGAAGATTCCCATAATTTTGGGAAGGCCTTTTCTAGCTACGGGTCGTACTTTGATCGATGTGCAAAAATGAGAGCTTACAATGAGGGTACAAGACCAGAATGTCACCTTTAATGTGTTCAAGGCCATGAAATTTTCGGAAGAAGATGAAGAGTGTTTCAGCGTGGAAATGGTTGATACGGGCCAGGTAGAGGAGTTTGATCAGTTGTTGAGCGAAAAGTCAGACATGCACATGCTAGAGCATCACATCAGTGATTCCATTGACAGTTCTTCAATTCGAGATCTCTCAAATGTAAAACTCGGAAAACTTCCACCACATTTAAGGTATGTCCTTTTGAATGACGAGTTAGTGATTTTTGAAGAGGGTCATGATAATGTGTTAAGAAGGTGGATAGTTGATGATGAAGTTGAAGAGTGTTCTGTTCAATCGGATGAGAGGGATAAACACCTTAGAGGTGTGAGGAAGAAAAAGAAGGCGAAGAAGTCGACAAGTGGAAAAATCAAGACGAAGAGTGAAAGAAGAGTTGTGTTGGGACTAAGCAATCAAGATGTCAACGTTCATATGAATGGTCTATCTGTTGAGGACGGTTCGGTTATTCTCTTGAAACCGCCGTGAGTTGAGGAAGCAACGTCCGGCTAAATGACGTTAATGACAGCGCTTCATGGGAGGCAACCCATAGGTTTGGTGTTTTTATGTGTGTTTTTATTTTGTGTGATTTTGTTCAGTATTATGTCAAGTTTGCAGGTCAGTGGCAAGTTACAGGAACTGGCTTCACAAAAGAAAAATTCTTCTCTCAAGGTAGATTGGCCTCAATTTGGAGCTCATGCAGCATTTCCACCACATGATTCGCCGCCCGAGAAGGGCGACGATACCGACAGTTAGGGGAGTTCTCTTTTATCCTTTATCTATACCTTCAATGAGGACATTGAATATTTTAAGTTTGGGGGTGATTCAGGATATTTGATTAATTGAGTCATAGTATTGCACATGTAGTTCATATTAAACCATGCTATTGTATTGCACATGTAGTTCATATTAAACCATGCTAGTTTAATTTCATATAATTCATATTATGCAAAAAAAAAAAATTGTAGTTGCATAGCATTTTGTCCTTGATCCCGTAGCGCTTGGTGGTTCCATTTAGTAGTCAATGATGAATTTGAGTGTGATAATGATGGATAGAGGGCTGATTTAAATGCTTATGAATTCACGTGCATGTTACAGAAACACAATCTTACACAACTCATCGTTTGCTTTTTGGGCTAGTTTAAGGTCATGCTTGTTTGGTTGTTTGAGATTTAATCACCTGATTATATTCAGAATTTTCTTTATTCCCTTGATGGCGTAGGAGCACTAAATTCTAAGTTTGGGGGAAACCAGGGATTTCATGCTAGTTGTAATTAATTGTCAATAATGGCTAGGCGTCAAATGGCTAGTTGTAATAACCTGAATTTTCAGAAAATGATTTTAGTATTATTTTAAGAATATTAATGTTTTCCTAAAATGAGGAGGAATTTTTTTTTATTTTTTTTTATTGTTCATTATTCCAGTTCAAAGAATTTCAAAAGCGAATTATTTAATTATTGTCTGGTTCAGTGTAATTATGAACTATATTATGTGATTATTGTTGGAAGGTGGAATGTATGTGAAGTTGTGTTTTTATGTTTATATGATGATTTGTGTGAGCTGTGAAGGCTGATGTATTTTATTTATATTTTGAGGAGTTAAATATATTTAAATCATGCATTTTGATCCTCTGTTAATTTTTTAAAATTATCGGAGAAATTAAAAATCATAAAATTTTTTGTAATATTATCTTTATAATATTATTTAGTTTTTAAAATGGTTGGGTGAATTAATTTGGATGTTTCGGTATTTTAAAATGATTTTAAGAGTTTTATTGTATTTAAAGGATCAAAACTTTGAAAATTCATATTTAATTCATTTTTGATCCGAAAAATATTTTAAAAATATGTGGGTGTTCATAATTTTATACTCTTCATTTTAAAAATGAAAAGTTTAATTTTCCCAATTTTCTATTTAATTTCGATTTATAAAAGATGTGTATTAGTTTTTACAAGAATGAGTAGTGTTTTATTTGGGCTCGGAGTTAAGTGTTAGTAGTAATATAAGATTGGGCCTAAGCCCAATTGGAAAACAACCGAGAGAAAATAGACGCAGCACACACAACAGAGGTCGTGGAGAGAGAAGTGAAATTGGGGGAAAAATTAGGGTTATAGAAATTGGGGATTTGGAGGAAATTGAATTGGGGGAGAGATGAGTGATAGATAGATACATATATAATCGTGTATATGTGTGTGCAGGAGTGGGGGTGAGGAGTTCGATAGCAGGAAGGAGAAAGGAGGCACGGTGTCGGGGTCCGGCGAGGGCGGTGGCGGTCGGGCTGACTCCGGCGAAGCACCGTGGTGGCGGAGTCGCGATGGGGGTGACGCCAGTGGTCGTTGTAGGCGCGAGGCAGTTGGTGGAAGTGAGAAACAGCGGTGTTGAGGGAGATAAAGAGGAGAAAGGAAGTGATGGGTGTGTGTATTGTATGTATATACGCAGTGTGTATGTATGAGAGAGAGAGAGAGAGATGGCAGGAGAGAGAAGAGAGAGAGATGAGGGAGATGATTTTCCGACAAATTGGACCGGAACCGAATGGTATAAATTTTTATATTTTTAAATTATGTATTTAATTATCGCATTTAGTTAGTTTATTGTTGAATTTAATTAGTTGTAAATTGTGGTAATTTAATTAGTTAAATGGTGAGATTATTGTGGTAATTAAGTTGGATTTAAATTGTAAGTTAATATGCTAATTTTCGTAATTAGATTAATATGGTGGATTGTGAATATTATTGGGATTTCCGTATTTTATTCGGAGAGTCTATATTTATTATTAATCGTAATTGTTGAGTTTAGTGATTGCTAAATATTTAGTGCTAATTGCTAATTGTTAGTTTCCAAATTGTAATTTTTAAATTGTTAAGTGCTAAGTGCTAATTGTTATTGTCATATGAGGTATAGTTATAAGAGTTGGCTTATCGGTAAATGTCTATGTGCTAAATGGTATAAGTCGGGTCGTAGTAATTGTTAGAAGTCATATTTGTCAACTACATGGTGTTGACTTACATGTGGATAAACTTAGTTTACGTTCTTTAAATGTTGAGGTGCCGCATGTCTGGGCGGATACTTTTCTTTATGTGCTAGGTGCCGCATGTCTGGGTGGATACTTTTCCTTATGTGCTAGGTGCCGCATGTCTGGGCGGGTACTTTCTGTACTTGTTTACTTTTATGTTGTTGCAATTGAGGCAATTTGATTTTCCTTGGATTGGTTGAATTGAAAAACAGGGTTGAATTGCTTTGGAGGGGCTGTGCCCATAGTCCGATAAACGAATACTACATGCCGAAATTTTCTAAAAATCCCCTGCATTTTAATTTATTTAACTTATTTGATTTCAAGGGTTTAAAGGTATGATTTGGGTGTTAACTATTTATGTGTATATGTGTTAAGTGAATTAATTCGAGGGTAATTGTTGTCTAGAGGATTTATGTGCTAAGTGATTTAATTCAAGGATTTATGTGTTTCGGGGATTAAATGCGTTTTGAGGATTATTTATAAACTTAGTTTTGTCATAGAATGACACTAGTATTATAATTGTATATGTTAAGTGAAGTTGACTAAATGTGTTATGTGCATTAATTGGTATTTGAGTAGTCAGTTATAGGGATAACAACTATAGTACGACTTTAGGTGACTCAGTGGCAATTCTGAATTGTGCCTACTCGAGATACGAGATTGGACTGACGCGTGATCGTAACTATTTCGGTATCATTAGGGCGTGATCAACTGGAGCAACGTGTATCAAAAAAAAAAAGAAGGATCGAGGCGTCGTGTAAAGTTCATGGAACTGCTTGGGCGAAACGCCAAGGATTTATTCGCGCTGTTCTGTCTGGTGCTAAGGACTAGAGGCAAGTTTATTTATACATACTCTATCGTTCAGAGTATATTTATTTTAAAATATATGAAATGTGTGGAATAAGACTTCAGTCCATATTTGCAAGATTTCTTCTATCTTTATCTTGATAAATTATTTATTTTTAAGTAAAATGGTTTGATTGGAAATATATGTGATATGGAGAGAGTGATATGCTATAAAGAGTAAAGTGATATGGGAAGGAATGGTATCAGTTGTTATTATGGTTATTTTTATAATATTATGTTATCAGTTGTTATCTAAAGTTATTTTATAATATTACCGTTATGTTTAAATCGAGGATATTTGAGTTCTAAACTGTTTCAGACGTTATTAATAAATATTTTGTTATATAAGGGGACAAGGGTTGATGTCTACAGATTTTTCTGAAAAGGGACTTACATGTAAAAGTATTTTAGTTGGTGTATTTTAAAGGTATTGATATATGAATGGAAAAGTGGAAGGGGTTATCTTGAAATGTATATTTTCGAAAACCCGGACAAAGTTTTTAGAAAGAATTTCGCAATAATTAACCTAATGGCAACATCACCAATAAACTAGTGTTTATTTAATTCTTAGATACCTCTTGAAGCATCTACTAATTAAATAAACCTTATTCGTCTAATTAAATTTATTTAATTAGATGAATATTATTTTTTTAAAATGTTTTCTTAAAATCGCTTTGTTCCGGAATAATAATAAAGATATTTCGATGGTTATAAATGAAACATTTTTGGTTAAAAATGTCTGGAATGATAATGATAAATGTTATTTTAATGGTTATTTAATTCAATGAATATTAATTATAATATTCATTTGAAAGGGATTATTGAATAGTTATTCTTTAGATATTCTAAGTGTTCTAAGGGTGATTATATATTGTTAAAAGGTTGTTTAAGGAATTTCATAGTGAAATGAATGTATGTCTTGAAATGATATACATGTATAAATGTTTTCAAATGATTATAATACGGATATGAAAATGGAAAGGTGAAACAGAAATGTGAAATGTGGAAAGGTGAAATGGAAATGGAAATGAAAATGATATATGTGAATGGAAATGCGAATGGAAACGGAAAAGTGGAAAAATGTGAAATGGTGTTTGATAATGGAAAAATGATTTGACAAAAAGGGGGATAGCAACAAAAAGCGTAGGAGGCTGTGTGTTGCACAGTCCAGCAATCAATATTTTAATTCGGCCCAAGAGTTGCCGAAGGAGGATGTAGTGGTGTACCTTCCTCCAGGGGGATGTAGTGGTGTACCTTCCTCCTTCTACCGGTAGTAAAAAGGGACGGGTACGGAGGACGACTGATCATCGTGCCTCACGTATTCGGCAACAGTGAAAATCCCCAAAACTTAAAAGAAAGAATTGATAATGGTTTCAGAGTTGTGTACTGAAAAAGAAAAATGGTATGAAATGATGGAATTGTTTTACAGTAAGAAGAGAAACTGATTTTATATTACTTTTACATACAGTTGTCGTATAAAAGGAAATGGAAAGATTATATTGAGAGCTTGATTTTAAATGTTATATTACCTTGAGATATTATACTAAGATGATGTATTGATTATTATCTGGTTATAGAAGAGAACTGATATTATATTATCAATAAGTAAGTGATTTCATATTGAATAACCAGGAAGTTTATGTTGGTGTATTACTGCGCAAACAAGATGTGGCTATTTAATTACCTTGTAACGACACCTTTTATATTATATTGGTACATTGTTCAGTTGATATTATTTTCAAACATTATACTTTCCCTATAGAATTTCGTGGTTATAAATGTTCAAGAATGATATTAAGTATCGGTTGAATGTTGGAAACCCATGCACCTGATGGGATATTTTGTTAAACTCTAGTAATAACTTGCTGAGCAATTCTTTCGCTCATACTTGCTTTTTTTCAAATATTAACTTTTCAGTGGAAGGTAGCCGGACGAGGTTATCTGCATGGCTTAGATGAAGCGGGCAGCGTGCCCTTATGAAGACGATATGATCTAGAAAGTTTATAGCTGGAGTAAGTTATATGTAAGTATATTGATGTGTAATATATATGTTACTTTGCATAAAATAGTACTAGTTGCTGGTGTACTTCTCAACGAAGTTATACTAGTAGTAAGGATTTGATTCTTGTTTCTAGCCCTATAACCTAAAAGATGCTTGGTGGTTGGGGTCTCAAATGTTGTAACTCAATTATTAATGACTACAGATGGTTTAATGTGGTTAAGCAGGTGATTTGTTATTAAGGATTTCTGCGTGACGACCAAATCCCTGACCCCGGATTTGGGGGCGTTACACTAGTAGCCGGCTCATATTTATATGAGTAGTCTAGGGTTGGAAATGAGAAAGGCACATTCCATATTGCATAATAATAATAAAAAATTCAGAAAAAAATTAGAAAAAGAAAAGAAAGAAAAAAAAGAGAGTCAAAAGTCCAATTGTTAAATGCAAAATTAACCAGGGTGAGCTCTTTAATACTCGAGTAATTAAGTCTGAGGGGACTTAGTCCTAGTAACCTAAAGCCCTTATGGTTTGGGATTGCTGACCTAACACTCGCTACATGGGTATTATTGTATAAGCCTTTTGGGGTCTCATTCATTGCACGGTTAAATAAGCATGCATATTGTATATAGTATTATGTGTCATAGTTTGTTAGTAATAAAGCATGAATTCCTGTCTAGCTCAAATAATGATGGAGGTGTTTCTAGGTTATGAAGTGTCTAGCGTTCATTCTATTTATAAACTCGTGATTGTCTTGGCGAAGAATATGTATGGTTCTGATCTAGTGCTAGGAGTAATTCTGATGAGCATTGCACACACATGCACGTTTCTGTACTTGTACATATTAAATATGCTGGTATTTAGTCGATCTCTCACTACGCCATAAACAACCTACTACAACACTTAGGGGGGGTGTTACCTTCTCGGGTGTCACCTTAGCTATGAATTTTTGGACCTACTAAAACACTCTAGTTTTGGTGTTACCATATCCTTAAAGGTATGTTACCATAGCTGCGGAAGGTGTTAAACTTAGTAACACCATGGGCTGTGTTACCTTAGAGTATAATTAACATATTTTTGAATTTTATTTATAATTAACGATTTAATAATTATTAAAATTTAAAATTCAATAATTTTAATCAAGACATTTAATTTATTATTATAAAAATAATATTCTATAAAATACTTGAATTATTTATATTTTTACAATATCAATATATTTATTAATACTTTTATTTAAAATATTTTAAAATAAATTAATATTAAAAAAATTTTAAAATTTGATTAAATTCATCAATAAAATTATTGGAGAAAATAACAGGGTATAATAAATTTAAATTGTTATTCAATAATTACAATGATAAAAGTTATTGTCATATATTTTTTATAAAAAAAATAATTAATTTTGTAATATTAGAAAATGGAAAAAGTGTGGCAAAAAAATGAAAAAAAGAAAAGCAACCAATGAAAAATTAAAAAGAAAATGGAATTGGGAGGCGGCAAAACAAAAATGAAAGCGGGCAACTCAAATTTGGTCAAAATTGCTTAAGTGGGAGAAAGCGGGAAAAACAAATTGGGGAAAAACAATTAGGTCACTCTCTCTCGTAACCTCCCTCACCTCTCTCTCTCGCCTTCCTCTCGAACCTCACTCACCTCTCTGTCTCTCTTTCTCGCTCAAAATTGGGGAAAACCTCGCTCAATCTCACACCCAGTCTCTCAATCAATGCGTCTCTCTCTCCATCTCTCGCTCAATCTACTTTCATTTATGGTATGTTATTAATGTTTATGTTTTCTTTATTGCCATTAAATCTCTATTTTGTTTGTACAACTTTGCTTAGATTAAATTAGCCCTTCATTTACTTTGATGACTCTCTGCAGATGCTATCTTTGAATCTCCTGTTGATTGTGGATCATATTGTTGTTAATTAAGCTGGGGTTGTTAATCAAGTTGTGCAAATAATTGGGTATCATTTTTATGTATATATTTGTGTATGCTGATTGCTCTTATCTTTATGGATACCTAATACCCATCTCACTATATATTTCTATTGAGCTTGTGAAGGTTCTTCAAGCAAAATTCATTAACAAGAATATACACATGTACGATGAAGAGACAGAAACTCCTGCTCAAGCACGAACATCAAATTTGAATGAGGAGTTAGGCCAGGTTGATACAATTCTCTTTGATCAAATTCTGTTTATTTATTTTTTTATTGTTACTTGTGTTGGTTTAAGCTATGAGCTAATAATATGTGTTTTGAATTTGCAGGGCTTTATTTCTTGCTAGTTCTTTTTTCGAAGAGATTTGTAACAACCCTTTTGTATTGTAAGTTTTCTGGTTCTTTAAATTTTAATTGGAGCATACCCCAGTTCTAATATGTTTGTCAATGATTTTCTTGCTTTTTATTCTGTGTAAGTTTTTATGAATCTATTGCATGTAAATACTAAATACTTAGCTCCTTAAGTAGTATTCGATATGTTTGATGCGGTGTAGCATAGATTGAATTTTATCATTGTGACAATTAATCAGGTTTAATTTTTTGGTAAATTGAATGAGATGCTACAAGGATTCGAGATCACTAGGAATAATCCTGTTTTGCTAGAGTTTTAGATAGGTGAAAATTTTGACATCCCTTGTGGTAGGGAAATCCCATTTAATCAGAATTTTTTGCAAGATGTTTCTTACTTGGGGATTGAATCCCATTTAAATTTTCTTTTTTTCGTGGTCATTGGATTTAAGTTGTAGCTATTGTGTTGCTAGCATCTGTTTTAAGAGTCTGTCTTGTCTTCTTTTTCATGATATTATGTTTAGTCCAATAGTTGTCTGCTTTTTAAAGTTCTAATGGAACCAGTTTTGCTTTGCATGCGGATGGCGAGGAACAGGGCATTGGTAATAATTTTACTCCAGATATGAGTAATTATCTTTTTGTATTCAGGAGTAAATATCTCTAGCATATAAGAAGAATAAAAGAATCCTCTGGCCTCCTAATGCATATAGACACACAGTGACCTCAGAACCGTATATGGAGTTGTAACTTAATGCAATGAGGTCACCAAACTGACTGCTAAATTTTGTGCCGATACAACTCTTCACTAGTCCCAACATAGCAGCACCTGACAACAAAGTGTTGCCATTATATCTGTAACAATTCAATATAAAAGGAACCAAACAAGCAAATATATAATATAATTTTATGACCATTCAAATAGATGGGACATCTGTAAACCATATTCGGTTCCTTTTAAATTGTTAAATGTATCAATCTGTACAGAAAAAAACTGAAAACTGTGGTTTTCCTTTTTTGGAATTTTAAGAAAATAGGTGATCGATTTAGTCTCTCACTAGACTACACATCATTAACTTACGGAATATGATGGGAGGTGAAAAGTTAACGTAATTATCTTAACTATCAGACAGATAAGATAATTAAGGTTAATTGATATGTTATTCAACCAAGAGAGCTATACATCAAAGTTTTCAAGCATATATATCAATGTGCAGAAGGTATTGTTTTGGTAAAGCTAACAGTGTTGTTATGTACTTAATGAGAGGATCAGATAGTGATTGTGTGCTTCGCGACATTTGATCTTTCAACCTATCAAACTACTGGACGAGTGAATGCTCGGTTGAGCCAATAAAAGGAAGGGGTGAATTGTGTGAGAGGTAGACTTGAGCATAAAAATTTCTCTTATTTTATTTTTAAAAGTTCTATAAATTTAATTCAGTGCGGCTTTAGTTTCCATTTATTCTCCACTATTTTTACTTGACTTTGTAAATTACTTTTTTTGTCAATTATCATACCATCAGCTGTGTTGGTTACAATTACTTCAGTGCTATCTTATAAACATTCAACACTATCAACAGCATAGTTTAGGTATATAAAAATCATATATATGCATCATTACATATTTTTTTTATTCAGTGAGTAGCTAGCAGACTTCCTGCATACTTGAAACAAATATATTTTCAAGTTGATATTTCAAGAATAGGACACTTCCAGGTAAAAGAAATTATATTAACGAATAACCACCTGCTGGTGCATGAAATTATATTTCTCTATTCTGACTTTTAGAATCTTAATTATTGATTTGGCATTCTTGTAATTTTTGTATACTATATTCAGTTCATCTACTTGTAGAACTGATTTAACAGTTATTCTGGAGCAGAGCTTACGAGTAATGATCTTAAATTCTAAACTGTAATATGTTGTGGTTGGTCATCATTAGGGTATCAGGGATTTGATCATGCACTCTGTGCAGCGCGTCTTAATCTTGTAAACTCCACTAATAAGAACTTGTTTGCATTTTAATACAGGTGCAGGATAATCGGAGCACACGGCTGCAAAGGATTCTGGAAGACACAAAGGAAGCAGATGGAGAGGCTGAAATACGAGAAAGGATGCAAATGTTGATTTCTCAAGTCATTGACTCCATTTCTAACTTGCACGAGGTCTTTACCAGTCCAATTTTCATTGTAACCTGTTGTGGATTTTGGGACAGGATGTGATAGGATAGATTAGTTTTTGTTGGAATGTTTAAGTAAATGTAATCGGTTGTACGATTTGTAAATTTTTCTTTAAATTATTGATATTTACAGTTTGGAGTTTTATTTTAAATTAATGCATTTTTATGCATATTAGAGGAAGGAAATGGTAGAAAAATAATTAAATTTGAATTATTAATTTTAAAATAGACAATGTCTGTGGGGTTCACATGTGGGACCCACATAATTAATTAATAATTTTGCAAAATTATAACATCTGAGGTAACATAGATTTGGTGTTGCTATAGAATTGCTTAGTGTGTTACCTTATAGGTCTATGGTAACGAATTTGCCTATGTTAGCTTATGTGTGTCGAGGTGTTACCTTAGACCCCAAAGGTTACATAGAACAAAACTATCCCAGCTAAGGTGTTACCTTAGCCTTTTTTTGGCCTTTGGTAACGTTTTTTAGGGTCTAAGGTAACACAGTCGTGGTGTTACCGTAGGCTGTTTATGGCGTAGTGTCTATTTGGAATTATCGCATTTCTGAGACGCTAACCTAAATTGGATATTGCTTTGCCTATGGGATCCTTGCATCAGTTGCAGTCATGCATTTAGAGGTAGTCGAGTCTGTTTTCGCTTGAGGACAAGCATCAGTTTAAGTTTGGGGGTGTGATAAGTGGATTTTATATCCACTAATTATGCACTAATTGGACCTAAATTGGTGGTTTATCCTTAAGTATGTGGTGTCTTTTAATTCATTTTTTGTTGTTGTTTCAGTTTTTGTTGTGCAGAACTCGCAACTTTAGGTATTGTGGCGATAAAAGGCTAAAACTGTGGATTTCTACCTCAATTCGGAATTTAGAGTTGCCAAGAGAGCAAGGAGTACTGGCCAAGAGGAAAATGAATTATCATAAAGAATTTCTTAGTGATATATTCTTAATGCTGAAACCCTGGTTGGAATTATTATATTTTTTTCCAAGCAAAAGGAGTCCGGTTTCTGACCCTCAAAATACCGCAGCTTAGGACTTAAGGATTAATTTTTATTAATAAATATTCTATTTAATTAGAAAATTATATTTATAAATATCTAATAATATTAGATATTTATTTTTATAATTTTCAAATTAATTTAATTATTTATTAATTAAAGATTATAAGCTGTGCGGGATTCAAATGCATTTTTAAGAGCGAAATGAGCTAAGTGGGTTATAATCATTAGCAGCAGGTCAAGAATTATTCAAAATGTGTTAAAACAAAGATGTGTCGGCAAGAATCAAGAAGAAAATCAAGTTGCTGTCGGCCAGAGTCACTCTCCCAATCGCGCGTGGAAGACGCGCGCCTGGAGGTGTCCCTGAATTAGCTGAGCGTGGCGTACACGCGCGTGGCCTGCGACTGGGAAATTCTGGAGAGACGAGAGCAGTTGTGGAGTTGTTGGTGTGATCACTTTCGGCTGTTAATTAAATTGTGTGCTGTATGTTATATATTTTTTTATTTTCTTTATTTTATTAATTTGGTGTGCTAATTTGTGCTATAAATAGGTGAGTTCTCAAGCTCAAAAACACACAACATTTTGGAGAGCAATAAATTCTCTCTTGTATTCTCTCTATTTTTCTTTTAATTTTAAGTTTCATTTTTATACACTTTAAATTTTTGCAATTTTAGTATAATTATTATTTTGGTTGAAGAATTTACGGGGATTATTTGGAGCGCTCTTTTCTTTCATTGGAAGCAAATTTCGGTTCTACGTTCTAACTCTTGTAATTTTCATATTTAATTTATCATAATTTTTAATTTAGTTTTATTATTATTATTGTTATTGTTATTATTATTATTATTATTATTATTATTATTATTATTATTATTATTATTATTATTATTATTATTATTATTATTATTGTTATTATTATTATTATTATTGTTATTATTATTATTAGTATTAATATTATGGTTTCAATTAATCCCATGATGACGATTCGTTTAATTATGAACTAATCGCTGTCATGGGATTCTAATGGATTTATTTACGTAATTTAGTAATTAGATGCCTTAATAATTTGTATTACGATAAATATTCAGATTGCCTAATGTGGTTGCGCTTAATTTATTAGATGCGTAGCTAACGTCTAAATTATTAATTCCTAATGAATGCGAAAGTGGATTTAGGAATTTAGAATTTGCCATGTTAGCATAGGTTCGTAATTGTCATATACATTTACGATAAGTGGTAGGATTTTGGATCACATCACCCTATGTAGTCATAATAAAGGAATTTATTCGTAAACCAATTATGTTTTCAAATCTTATAGACATATAGGGTCTAAGCATAAAAGGTTTCCGCACGACTTCTATCTAATTAAGTAGATGTTCGTATGGTTTGATATAAGTTAAGGCTGAAAGGCGCTTATGTTAGTTTCGTGTTCCTGACTAGCTTTCGTAAATTATCAAAATTACTTTGAATTAAGGCATCAATTCTAAATGAAATAAATAATGAAATTAGAATCCCATGTTTTTCTCACATATAAATTCTCACTTAATTAAACCAAGTAGTTTGAATTAGTTAATATTATTATTTTGATAAATCAATTAGATAAATACAACAAAACCCCCTTTTAGATTTATTCAAGCAGTTTGTTGTGTAATCATATGTCGTTGCTTAAACACTATTTCTGAACAAACACCAAGTCTTCGTGGGATCGAATTTATTATATTACTTGTGACCGCGTACGCTTGCGCAGTTAGTTTTCGAACCAACAATTGGACTCAAAAAAATTATTGTGGTTAAAATTAGGGTGAAGGCCCTAAATAATAAAAAATAAATACTGCTTGCCCAAAATACTGATTTCCAAATATTTGGCCCTAAATACTGACGGAACGCGTTATTTCGTGCTCCGTATTGCAGGGATACGGAGCTCCGTGCTCCGTATTGCAGAGATACGGTGCTCCGTGACACGTGATAGACACGATACTGAGCACCGTCCAACGTATCTTGCATTATGTCACTCAACATCCAAGTGTTCTGCTTTAACATTAACAAAAGTAAAAGAAACGAAAAGTAAAAGAAGAGCTCAGACTTAAGCTCACATACACAGTGCATCACTTGATCAGTAACAAGTAATCGCTTCCTTACCCTATATATTCGAATTTTAATTTGAGTTCGAATACATATGGGTCAGTTGAGTGGAAACTAAGACGAATTCTGTGAGGATGCATCTCCCGAATCCTCGTCAACAAGCAAAGGCAAGAACATTGATCCTGCAGGACTATTCATTTTGGTTTGTGCTAAAAGAATGAAAAAGTGTTTTGAGTGTGTGTTGAACTAATTGGGTGTGAGTTACGAGGATGGGAGAGGAGTGAGATAAATAGGGGATGAGGATAATGAGGATGCGTGAGCTTATGTTTTGCAGAGATGCGTGGTTTATGTAAATCGGAAAACGCCCCTGCGGGGCCGATTGAAAGATACATGTGGGGGAGAGAGATGATCGGAGAGAGAAACCACCGAGAGAGACGACAGCAGACAGCAAGAGAGGGGAGATGAGAGGGGAGAGGGAGACTTGGGACACGTTACACGAAGTAGCGTGTTCAGTGGGTAGATAGGGCCAACATTTTGGAAATTAGTATTTTGGACCAAAACATCTCAAAAATGAGTATATTGGTAATTTTCACTTAAAATTAAAGGTTTTATTCTAATAGACTCAATTATTGCATTCATGACGGTAAAAATTGGAAATCGGGAGTAATTAATTGAGAAATCGATTGGGAATTAATTAGAGTTATAATTTTTATATAAAAAAGTCAAAGTTATAATTGGATACATTTTAATATAATAATGATAATAGTTAATATATTCATCTTATTTCTAATAAAATAAACTTTTTAAAAATAATTCATAATGATTATTCAATTTTTTCAAAATAAATTGAATTTTTACAAAAAATTGAAAATGTTTAGAATACCGTTTATATTGAATATTAATAGGACTATCCTTAAATGATTTTGCGGTTATAATTTTATTTGTGTGTATAAACACTTTCAAGTTTTTTATTAGCAAAACACACTTTGAAGTGTGTTGCAGCTTAAAACCAAAGGTGCGTAAATTTTGGCATTACAAGTTTTGGACACATTAGTTACCATTAAAATAAGGAAGATACTAAAGTTACCAAATTTGTTTCACGTGTTTTGGGTACGTAGCTCTTAAAATAAATCGGTAACACTTGCCTTACAGCTTAATACCCAACGCTCGAAGCTTTAAAACTCAACCGAAACCAAAACCCTGACTCCATCAGTAGTAGTACTCGAAAATCTTTAAACCCTTAAACTCAAAATATGGGGAAGGAGTTGGATAAAAAAGCGTTGGAGGAGGTTAAGTTCGAAAAAGTCTTTGCTGATATGAAACAGGTTGCTGTGAGTAAAACTACTCAAGAGGATAAGCAGAACAGAGAGGTATTTTTTTATTTCGTTTTCGTTTTTTTTTTCCAGAAACATGCGCACTTTTCTACAATTGTGGTGCCCCTCTATTATCTTTACGAAACAATCAGATTTTAGTCCAATTCTATTACCTTGGTTTGATATATTATTAATAAATTTAGGGTTCCATATCGGCCGAAGAAAAAAGATTGGCGCCGATAAAAAACACATATGAACATGACGATGAAGATGATGATAGCAGCGTAGATGCCGGTGATCTCACCAGCGTTGATGATGATGGCAATACCAGCTTTTTTGATGAAGCTGACTCTGAGGATTACATTAGCGATGATGATGATGATGGTTTGATAATTAACAAGGATGATGATGGTTTGATAATTAACAAAGTTGATGGTCTTACAGATTTCGATGAATTTAGACGTAACATCCCAACTGTTGATGTATATATACGACTCTGACTCTACTAACTCCAACTCTTCGGCCTATCACTCTGACTCTTCAGAATTTGAGGAGGGTTTGGAGGGTGAGGATTTCATTATGACACCATCCTTAGCCGCCCGCTACCCAAGAGTCTTCTAAAGTAGCAGTCTCTGTGTTTTGAGTAACACGTACTTTGTTTATTTTATATTAATAATTCTTGTATTTCCATTTGGTTGTTTTTCCCTGATTTGCAGTTGAACATTCTACTTACATATTTATGATTGAAAAATTGTGGCTAGGATAGGTATTTTTCGTAATGACAGAAAAACAGAGATCTAGCTATGATTTTGTCATTGACACTGAAAATCGGACAGCTATAAATGAGAGCCTGCTTGCAGAGGATAAAAAGCAGAGAAACTGTGTTTAAGTATGTTCATCTGCGGTTGAGTCTGTATATGCATGCCTATTGTCTAATGAAGTAACATGTGCTGTTAAAAAAATCTACTATTTTTAATCTATATTTAATGTATTTCACTCGTAGAGCAGGATTTGAGGATGGTAAGATGTATGTAAATCTTGCCTCTACTCATAGAAAGATGCCGCTGTAAAGATCTTCAGCTTTGACAGTGCGATAACAGACAAATATCATATGCTCTTGCTTATATCTTTTGCGTTTCTACAACTAAGGAAGTGGAATGGTTCTTTCCATGTTGTATCTGACGAGATTCTATCATGCAGCAAGTAGCCTGGTCTTACTCTTATATTCCTACCAGAGTTTTCAATATTCTGACTGCTTAAAGCATAGGCGAACTTTTCACCCTCACTCCTAGACAGAAAGCTGCTTTACCCCTATCTTTCGTTCTCTACAGCATCATTCTATACTTATAGAAGCTCACTAAAATCTCATATGTATTGGACATGCCATGACCTACATGATTACCAGTATCATGATCAATGACATGCTACCTTTGGGTTTTTGAATAGCCCTTAATTTGTCGTATTGTCTTTATAATTGTCAGTTGTCACTCACTTGTTAGATATCAGTTGTCATTCATCTTGAATCCCACTTTTATGCAGGTTGCAGAGTGGGGGAGGATGAGCATGTGTGATGCTGAGAGAAGACTCCTTGCTAATGCTTTACTTGATATATCAAATGAATGGTTTATTCTTCTGTCTGAGGCATGCATTCCTCTTCAAAGTTTCCCCGTTGTTTACCTCTACATATCAAAATCTCGGTTCAGCTTCATGGAGATATACGATGATCCTGGACCCTTTGGTAGAGGGCGCTATAATCCAAACATGGAACCAGTAGTCGACCCTACTGATTGCCGTAAAGGATCACAGTGGATTGAAATAAATAGAAAACTGGCAGTTGACATTGTTGGAGATAACACTTTTTACCCATTGTTTGAGAAATACCGCAGACCAGCATGTTACGTTGACGAACACCATTTTCAGACAATGTTGAGCATCCGTTCGCCTCATCTTTTGGCAAACAGGACCCTTACATGGGTCGACTGGTCTCCAGGCGGTGCTCATCCAGGCACATTTGGGAAAGACGATATGACAAAGGAATTCTTTACGAAAATTATTGAAAGTCAGACGTGCATTTACAATAACCAGCTATCCTCGGCTTGCTTACTTTTTGCAAGAAAGATTGCTCCAAATGCTTTAAATATATTAGAACATTCATCAGATTTTTTTGGGTATTGACGAATAGCTCTATCCTCTCCCTTCCAAACGCCTTTTTTGTCTGTTAACTTTCTTCATATATCTTGTAGATTCTTGACAAAGTAGATAAAACCTGCCGAGTTTTTTATATATGTTACTTAACATTTAAATACTTTCTTCATCGTTTCTGTTTCCTGCCCTGTTCTTGTATTTTTTTTTCTTTTAATGTAAATAGATCTCGATAAAGTAGGAGCTTTTTGTAGAGCGGACAATATTTTTCAAGGTGTCTAGCAGCTAGTGAAGCGTGAAGCGCAGCAGCATATGGAAATGCATCTTCATTGATTGATTTCAAAATGTGGAGAGTGTGGTGAAGGGAATTTTCCCTTCGTTTCATTTTTCATACCGAGGAAATAAAAATAACCTGGTATAGCCTCTTGGTAGAATGAAAAATCCACAGATCCCATCAATGGTTGCATGTCTAACACGTTAGAAATGCCAAGTACATCTCCTGCAACGTTTTGGAAGTGCTAGTGCAAGGCTTTATCATTTACTGTAGAAAATGATAACCTGCAAGGCTTTATCATTTACATCTCCTGCAACGTTTTGGAATGTGCAAGGGTCTCTCATTTGCTAGAAAATCTACAGTTGCATTACACCGCTGTACAACTGCTTGTCGAATGATAACCTGTTGATAAGTGGAGTTTATATCCACTTGGAGCATTCTAAATCGGCTTAAATTGATTATCTTGGACTCAAGTTTGTGGTAGTTTTGATGTGTTTTGTTTAGTTGTGCAGATTTACAAGAATGTTGATTATGGTTGATGCTTCTATCGTTTTTGGAGAATAAATTAATTAAAATTCGGATTTCTGAGACGGTTGCACAGTCTACACTGTTTTGGACATATCTGGAGTTCTAGAAGTCTGTTTTCAGCGATCTTACTGCCCACGCGAAGCCTGGGAGATTTTCTACAACTTGGGATAGGATTTCCAGGAGCAAATTGCGCCGGGTAGGAGCAATTTGCGCGAAGAACAGACTGTTGGGCGCAGGTTGCCCCTGAAAAATTCTGCCAGATTTCTGATTCACTGTTTTGGCCATATCTTGAGTTCTACAACTCCGTTTGAGGCCCGTAAGCAGTCCACGCGAAGATAACGAGATTATCTATCATTCTAAAGTGGTCCAGAGGTCCAATTACGATTGGAACGTTTCAGAATATCTGAAGAAAAGTCAGCTACGAATTTTCCTTAAAAACAGAATCAGTTTAGGAAACGTACTTCTATTATAATTCTGATTTGGTATTTTCTTGTTGGGCAAGATGTCTAGAGCCTATATAAACACATCCAACCCTCGTAAATTGTATCATTAAGATAATCATCATTAGGAGAAGAACCATTACATATCAATTACTTAGGTTTATTTGTATTTTTTTCATACTTTGTTTTTATCATGGTTTCATCAGATCCCATGATGACGAGAGGTTCAATTATGAACTAATCGTTGTCATGGGATTCTAACGGATTTATTTATGGAGCTTAGTATCTTGATGTTTTAAAGATCTGTGTGTGATGTATATCTGATATCCTCGTATGGTTATGCTTAATTGTTAGATGCGTAGCTAACATCTAATTTGTTAATCTCTTGTGAAGTGAAAGTGGATCTTGAGATTTAGAACTGATAAGTGCATATTTTTGCATATTTTTATTACCTATTTATTGCTTGAACTCGTATTTTAATAATTTATTTTGTTGCATTTCAGGAAATTCGTGAATAAATAAAGAAATGGCAAAGTAAAGAAATAAAGTGCAAGGAAAGGAAAAAGAGGAAGAAAAAGGACCAAAAAGAAAAAGAGGAAAAAGAATTATGAGTTTGGTGGAAAGGGAATCTTGGAGGACACATGGAAGGTGGAGATCATCCCAACACACTTAAAAAGTGTATGGCCAAGATCAAGTCTACCAAAGCTTAATGGGGAAGGAATCTTTTAATGGCTAGGATTACACCACCACACAAACCAAATGTAGGGCCAAGATTTACCCACACCCCCCTAAACCCTAATTCACATCCTATAAATACCCCCTCATTTCCCTTGTAAAAAAACATGTAGTATAGTGTAGAGTAGATATTAGGAGTAGGTAGTAGTGTAGTTTTAGGGTAGTTTTATTTTCTTGTTTTCTAGTTTTAAATCTTGTAAACACTCTCTTTTTAATTAATGCAAATTTTCATTTCCTTTAATTTCTTGTCTTGCTCTTTCGTTATTGTTGCCTTATTTTGTGTCCGGGATTCTGCTCTCTTTCTATTACTGTGATTTATTTGCAAACTTTTATTTACGCAGCACTTGCTTATTTCATTGTCTGGTCAGATTTTGTTTTGTTTTTGTTTTTTTTGTTTTTTTTCCCTTTCGATTCCTTCTTTCACAACTGTTTATGTTTCATTTCTTGGCGTTAATTATTGACGGTGGCTGCCTTATTCCATTTTAGTCTTTTTAATGATGTAAATGCTGTTGGTTTGCTTTTCCTTTTTTGCTGTCTTATCCATTCTATCAATACTTGTTAAATTACTTTATAATTAGATCTATTTTTGCAAGTAACTTGTAGTAAGAATATTTTATAGCATAGCTAATTAGATTTAAATTCCTTTTTACCTGGTCTTGCATGTTGCCGAATTATTTACATTTAAAGTCTTAGATTTATGTTGTGTTAATTCATTTAGCTCATTCACTAGCGCTTCATATTTTCATGTTTTTATTTGTCTTGTTTTAATCATTGCATCATTAATCCAATCATTAATTAATCATTGTTACTTCATTTAATAGTTGTCTTTACTTAATAAAAAAAATAGTTGTCTTTACTTTATTTGTTTGTTTTTTTACAACTTCTCATCCGCCTCTTATTTGGTCATGTATCGGCCCATTTTCAGTTCCTGGCCCAAGTTGAATTCTAATCCATGTTTAGCATAAGCCCGTGTCTAATATCCTGGTTTAAACTAGCTTTTGGCCCATTTGCTATTCTCTGGCCCGTTTACTTTTAGACATAGTCACATGCATCATTTTAGATTTTTAGTTTTCGTTTGTTTATTAAATATTAGTGATAGCCTTACATGAGTTTTGTGGCCAACTTGTTACTTAACTTTTGTCTTATATTTATTCCATGTTTAATGAGTATTTCCCTATTATTAAATTCATGTAATTTTAATAGACTTCGATTTCTTAAGTCACTGCAATATCTTACTGTTTCGATGTTAAATTATAATTAAGATATTAATATGGTTAATTAGTTACATAATTCCTCTCAAGATTAATTGTTCTAGTTCGCCTAAATGAGAAATTAAGGTTGTGCGAAAATGTTAGTCTCCGTGGATCGATACCTAAAATATTTCGACGATTGAATCGTACGCTTGCGATTTTATTTGTTATTTATTTTAGCACATCAAGTTTTTGGCGCCGCTGCCGGGGACTAATTATTTTTCGCGCCTTGATTTTTAATTTTTCGGATTAGTTTTATTTCTTGCCTTATTTTTGTCTCGTTTTTTTAGGAAAGTTTGAAATTCGGGAATCTCTCACGGAGCTTGGAACAAATTGGAATTTTTTTTTTTGGAAGCATGCTTCGGTAACCCGTATCTCACTCTTTTCGGCTTTTTATTTTTCGAAAAAATCAAAAAAATCAAAAATCACAAAAAAATTGAAAATTGAAAAAAATCCAAAAAAATTAGTTGTAAATACATAATTGTTGCATCATGCATTTAATCACCTAGGGCACATCTTGTAGATTTTTATTTTTCTTGTTTTTAATTTTTCGTACCTATTAAATTGTGGTGATCGCTGGAGGACCCCAAGGTACGTTAAATTCTTCTTTTCTTTAGTTAGAGCACGTAGTTAAGCATCCATAAATGTTTATAATTTTTTTCGTTGTTTGTTGCATCATTTGTAAATAAATCTTAAGGGCAAAACCATACAAGATAAGGGAAGGGATTTCATCACTCTTTCCTTAGCCCAAAAACAATAAATCCTCATTTTGCATTCCCTAACCTTTAATAAAATTAATTAGACGTTTGCCCCTAGGAATTCGCGCTCAATTAGGAAGTTACCTAAGAAACGAAGTAATCATTATTTATTCCGACTTTTTGGTGTCTAGGCAAGCGAGAGCTTACCTGGCCAATTTAGATTCGGTGTCTAAGTGACGAGTTTGGCCTCTTGGCAATGCCTGCTCTAATCTGGCCGAATCGGTCCGAATAAATTCTGATTTACCGAGTTTTTGGTGATCCTTACGGTTAGGAGCAAGGTCTAGTTATTTTATTAGGGAACCTAGGTTTAGAATTTTTCTTTTAATTTTACACCCTTTCTTTTTGTTTGTTTAAAATTTTCGCACTTACTTGCTACGTGGTTTTATCCTTGATCAATCTTTACCATGTCCGTAGCATTTAGGGAGCGTTATTACCAAGGTTTAGATTTTGACGAGGAGATAGCATATAATACGATGTGGTGTGAGTCAACTAGGGAACCTAGTGTATATAACGAGTCGTCTAGTACTTTTAATGATTTGCATTATAGTGAAAACGGTATTGCAATCGACTCTGAACTAGATGCTCTTACTAGACGACTCGAAGCTTTAGAAACCCTTAGTGACCCTTCACACACGTCTTGGCACCCAAATTTCAACTCTCCGAGTCTCGATTTTCAACATGGCCCCGACTCTCAACGAATCAACGCCATGTTTCAACCAACTTCTCGAAATGACCATTTTACATCGTCTTCTAATTCCGGTTGGAGATATTATCCCGATATCTCATGGAACCAAGGTCATAGCTATCAAACTCCGCCTTCACATTTTCAAGAAACGAACTCTTATCCAATTCCAAGTCAAGTTCCTTATTCGAGTTCAATTCAAACACCCGCCCACCCACCCGGAATTCATGATTCGAGTAGGAAACTTGACATCTTAGAAAAGAGTATCGAGGCTTTATTGATTTCTCAAGCAAACTTCATGCAAACCATAACTTCTGATAGGCAAATTTTGAACTCTAATGTTCAAGCCTTATCTAAGTTAGAATTTCAAGTGAATCAATTATCCACCATGTGCGAGCGTGAGACAATAACCACCCCGAATCCACCCGAGTTCAACCCTGAATTTCTTATCACTAAAAGACCTACCGATACTTTCGATGATATCAATTCTCCTAGGTCTACTATTCAAGTTGACACTCCTCTCGGTGGTGATTCACACGAAGAAGATTCTAATGCTGACATCATTCTTTCTCTAGGTCAAACGAAGAATCCCGATGATTCTGAGTTTGTGACTTCACCTAGACAACCATCATCTTCTTCTAGTGAACTTTTCTTTTCATCTTCCAAACCTCTTCCCGAAACACCTAAAGAACTTCATACTCAACCAATAGGAGCTAATCTAGTTAAGGAGGTTGTTTCAAGGTCAAATTTTGACGATCATGAGATTGAGTCTCTTCATAAACAAGATTTTCAATTGCATAACGAGACCAATCGAGAGCTTAACGAATCTTTTAAGGATTTGACCTCGGAAGAGGTGTTTGGAGAGATGAAGAATATTTGTTCCAAAATGGAAACCCAACATGAGAATATTTCTTGTGATCCTAATTCTGTTGGTAAAACATTTTTCGAAGAGCCACCTCCACCCGTTTCTATTTCTTCATTTTCCACTCGTGCTCCATCTTTCATCGAAACTCATAATATTCATGACCAGCATCTTATCATAATTAATTTGTTTAAACAACAAAAAGAAGCATCTTCATGGTCTATGGATAAAGTTAGGAATATGAGTTTTATTCTTGCGCCTAATCGGCTCGTTCGAGTGGTCTATGCTATTTTTGTGGGTGAGTTTCTGAAATATGTTGGTTGTATAACAAAAATAGTTTTTCCAAGAGCAGGTATTGGTTAGTAAATATTTGTCTTGTACCTCCCATAGTAGAATGTAGGTATGGGGGAGTTACAATGTGTGCGTGTGTGAGTTGTTTTTCTTTAGTAGTTTTTAGAAATTTTCAGTCTCCGTCATCCCTTATCAGGTATTTCCTCAACTTTCTCCCTTCTCATCTCTCTTTTCTCTTGCATTTGCATACATTGAGGACAATGCATGATCTAGGTATGGGGGGATTTTTAGTGTAAATATAAAAATTTGAAAAATCCAAAAAAAAATTAAAAAATCAAAAAAATCAAAAAGAGTTCTTTTTCTAGTTTTGTTAATTGATTGCTAGTTGCTTGATGCACCCTTGCATGCTTTGATAATCTTATGACCCATTAGCTTTTGTTTGATAAGTGATTTGCTAAAGTTCTTGTTCACACACTTACACTAGCAAGGTGAAGCTAGTAGGCTTAATTGAATTATGCATGATATTAGAAGGGCATGATTAAGTGTAAGATGATTTGGTCTTTATGCTTTGAATACAAGTAGGTGCATTGAGGAAACCATTTCTTGAGATTGATTATGTTTTACTACACCAAGTGAGACTTTGAGCCTATATGCATATCTTTTGCATCTATATTCTTTTGCTTGAGTGTCCACTTGTCATTTGCATTGTTAGCCCTTGTTTGAGTTCCTCTTGAAATGCATGACATCAATTAATGATAAAATGATAAAGGCACTTAGGAAAAAACCTATATTTCCAAAAATATCCACACCATGCTTATGTGATCCATTAGTTAACCCTTTGAGCTTAATCATATTCTTTCGGTGACACACCACATTACTCGCCTAAGACCTTTTCTTGTATAGCCTTACGTATTCTTGATCCCAATTTGTCAAAGGCTAGTAGGAACTTGAGGGAGCAATAAGGTGTGTGAAATAGGGTTTACTTTTGTTCATAACTTTTGAGGAAATATATGTTGGTCACCTTGCTAGCCGATTTTCAACTTAAATCTAAAGGAGGATTATTGTTGCTTGCATTTATCGTAGCTCTCATAAAAATAAAGAAAAAAAATAGAAAAAAATTGAAAATAAAAGAAAGAAAAAAAAGAAAGAAAAAGAAAAAAAACATATGAGAGCATACTTATGTTTTTTGTAATCCTCCTTCATTACGACTATTCAAGGCTTTTTATTGAAAAAATGAAAAAATTGAAAATAAATTATGGGGTGGGAAAGAAATTTGGTGTTGTGTATGATATTCATGGTGACTACTAGCTTTTGACACTTCACCTTATTCTGGCCTTTCTTGACATACCTTGTCCCTAGCCCCCATTACAACCCTAATAAAGACCTTTTGATTGTCATTATTAATGTATGTTGTGATTTAAGTTGGGATGATACCAAGTGTCAAGCATGCATTTGATTTTGTTGGAATTGAGTGATACACTTACCCTTGTTCTTGAGTGATAATATTCTTTTCTAGAGTGAAAGGTGAGGTATTGCTTGTTTGTTTTTTTGCATAAGAGATCTCAAGTTTTGACTCTGAGGTGTGCTCTTGTAGACTTAGCATGACTACCAATAATTTTTGCATTTGACATGAACTTAGAATCACTCTTGCATGTTCTTTAAGTAGACTATGTGAATCCTTGCATTTTCCACACCAAGACTTTGCAAATTCATTTTGATTCTTAAGCTGATGTGTCATGAACGGACATGTATGTGTGGTGTGCATTGCCATGTGATCTTTTATACAAACTAGATGGATTTTGTGGGTACATTCACTATAGGCCCTCACGAGACCTTACTCGTCCACTAGGGCTGCCTAGGGGTTTAAAGGGCTTGTTGCATATGCCAAATGCAACCGTCACACCTACGAAAAGGAGTTTAGGACTTTGCATCTAGATTTTATTTTTCTTTTTGTTTTACTCGAGGACGAGCAAAAGATAGGTATGGGGGCATTTGATAAGTGCATATTTTTGCATATTTTTATTACCTATTTATTGCTTGAACTCGTATTTTAATAATTTATTTTGTTGCATTTCAGGAAATTCGTGAATAAATAAAGAAATGGCAAAATAAAGAAATAAAGTGCAAGGAAAGGAAAAAGAGGAAGAAAAAGGACCAAAAAGAAAAAGAGGAAAAAGAATTATGAGTTTGGTGGAAAGGGAATCTTGGAGGACACATGGAAGGTGGAGATCATCCCAACACACTTAAAAAGTGTATGGCCAAGATCAAGTCTACCAAAGCTTAATGGGGAAGGAATCTTTTAATGGCTAGGATTACACCACCACACAAACCAAATGTAGGGCCAAGATTTACCCACACCCCCCTAAACCCTAATTCACATCCTATAAATACCCCCTCATTTCCCTTGTAAAAAAACATGTAGTATAGTGTAGAGTAGATGTTATAGGGAGAAATTGGTATAACAATGTTTGCGGAGGTTTGCTGGATTGGTGGAGCAAAATACGGATATTTTGCTTATAAGAAGAAGAGTGATTAGGGTTTGTGTGTATGAATGTGGCTGAGCTTGATAGGTGATTTCAGGTAAACTGTTTGTCATACCGTATCAAGGTGCCTACGTACCCTATTTATAGGGATCAAGCCTGACGTAGTTCTTGGGCCACAAGTTACCTAGACGGGCTAGGGTTTTAAGAGATAAGCCAAGGTCCAAGCCCATGTATCTAGGGCTGACATGGCAATGAGTTACCAATCTTATCCTTAATTCATGATCCAGCTGTAGAAGCCCATGACCTTGAACGGATAGACTTATCCAATAAAATATCCATCAGGGCCCTTGCATGCGACCTCATGAAGGCCTGGCCATGCGAAGCGATCCCAGTCTGCCCAAGCGACCTCATGAAGGCCTCGCTATGAGCCTTCCAGAGAAGAGAATGATTTTGCCGTAAGTGATAAATGTGATGCACAAGCGAAGCGATCCCCTGATGGGCATCGCCAGCGAGGCTCTGTGTTGCGAGGCGCAACCCTGCAGCGATCCCTTTGCCAAGGCACGTTGGGCTGATTCTAATAATGGGCTTTAGTGACCCAATCTTCATCTTCTAGGCCCATCATAGATTATGAGCCATCAATTTAGCTAATTAAATCAATTTAGCTATTATGCCAAATTTGGGCATAACAACTACCCCCCGAGTCCAATTTGCCATTAGAGATGCAATATGGACTCAAGAATCATCAATTGTCACCACGAAGCGATCCCAAGAATAGATATAACCGTTGGAGTAGTCGCGACCCCAAGAATCTGAAGGGTTTTTGATAGCTGTTGTGTCTTGAGATGTGTGTCCAATGGCTGAGATTGCAACACGTGTCCCACACCTTTCTCTCTCCTGAGGGCTATATATACCCTGTCACTATCATTTCCTTTTTTCATTCTCACAAACACCTTGTCAAAGTGCTGCCAGTTTGCTCCCAAATCAAACGCAAAGAATCTCTCAAGCGATCCCAACCTTCTTCCGATTTTCTTCAATCTTCATCAAGAAAAAGTAAGTCTTTCCTCTCTTCTTGCATTTAAATAATTGTTCTTCATTTTAATTGCATGTTTAGATAGCTTTAATCGTATGCGATGTCACCATTTTTAACGCGACCCCATCACGTTAATTTCAAGTAGCGATCCCACCTCGTTGAGATAGATCTGCGATCCTTCCCTTGGAAGTGTAGAAACGTTCCCTTCATAGATCCTGACGCGATTCCTAGGAACACATAGAACCTCTCTATTTATTTATTCTTTTCTCCCTTTATCCCCCTTTGTTTTCTGTAAGGGCACACACTGAATTACTCAACCTCTTTTGCAGATGTCAACTGACAGTTCAAAGACACCTTCTATTCCAAACATACGAATTAGCAGCGAGGCTGCTACTAACATCGCAAAAGCAACAAGTACAAGCGAAAGCTCCTTCAAACTATATTTTGACCCTCTGTGGTCACATGAAGAATATACCAGGGAAGTGCCCCTAAACAAATGGCGATCCAAACGTCCATCGAGCTCACGAGATCAATCCTTAGATATACTCCCAGCACAGAGCGAGCCCCAACTTGAAAGAACACAGGACCAACAAGAGATAGAGGCTCTCCTGAAGAAAGGAGAAGCCTTCAGCTCGCAAGTGGTACATATTCTCAGTAACTTACCTCCAACCAAACCCATCTCTCCCATAACCATTAGTGACTCTCCAGTAGATTCATTAGGCGAAGCCTATTATGACATCGAAGGAGGTGCAGACAATGAAGCTAACTCTGATGACGATGATTATGAAGAACCATCCTCAGATGATGGTGGTTTCGATGAGGTGTCCAGGGTTGTCAATTTTAAAGACTACAACTACATCCCTGAAGCATCTCCTACACCATATGTACCAACTCCTCAACCAGAACTAGAAGGGGTTATATACGTTGATGGGCCTCGCCCTGAAGATATCGAGCCGGGCTCGAAGATTAAACCAGGCAAGCCTCGCATACTCGCTTGTCGCGACATGTCTTCTACCCTCACTGAGAGGACAATCAGAGAAGGGGTTGAGAAGTTCCGTCCCGAGGGTAAAATTATCCTACCCAAGAAGAAAATGCGATGCTATCGCTTTAATCATGAGGAGAATGGTGGCAGGGTACCAAGGATGGTTTTGACGGTGCCCCTGATGAAGATTGGTGTTTCCTCGCCCCTTCACCCTTTTATTCGAGATGTCTGCGAGTCATACTACCTCGCACCCATCCAAATCAGCACCAATGGGTACAGATCCATGATTGCCCTCTACATCCTTTATCACAAGCTGGGATACCCACCCATGGACGCGAAGACTATGGGTTACTTTCTCCAACTCAAGCGATGCGGAGAAAAAGATTTTGGCTACGTTTATTTCTCCGTATGGCCTGATTTCAACAAAAAGAATCTCTTGCCTGGAGGAATTAGCAATGCTGGCTCGTGGAAGGAACCCTTTCTGTATGTTCACGAGGTCCCCAGGGTGAAGACAAGTTTCAACTACTTGCCTGGTGAGACATCTCTTCAAATAACGAACTTCAGTATTATTTTTTAAAATATTCGAATTTAACAACTCCTTTGGCATCGCAGTTGGTCCAGTTCGCACCGTTCTAAAGGGCGAAGAAAAGCGCCGTGCTGATGAAGTGTTAACTAAATCCACTCCCGCAGAAAGAAATATTCGAACCCTCCTATCCTTAGAGAACCTTATCGACTGTGGGTTTCTTAAGGAAGGTGTAGGATCTACTCCCGAAGCGGGGCCTTCTACCGCGAGGCGACCTTCGCGAAAAAGAAAAGCGCAAGAAGAGGCCTCGTCTTCTCACGTGGAGATAGTAGATGAGGGTATACCTAATAGCCATAGGACTTTAGGATCGCATTACTTATTTTATTTGTGCAACTGTATCATACTTGTCCTCGCATATATTTGATTGAACTGTTTATTAACTTGCCCTTTGTCTTACTGTTTAGGTATGTTGAATCAAAGCGGCCCAGTTCCTCCCACCAAATCCACAGCTCTGCTGAAAGTGGCTAGCGATCCTACAACTCAGCCCATCATTGCTAGCGATGCTGCCCAGAATTCTCCTGATCAAGCTTCGTTGAAGAGGCCCAGAACAGAAGAACAGAAGGATGGACCTGTTCGACCTCCTTCTGGAGTTGTTCCTGGGACCGCTGGACAGCATCTCTTTGCTTCTCTAGGGACCAAATATGCTAAAGAGGCTGAAACTTCCCACTGGTGGTCGGCAGCGACCCCTGAAGAGAATGCGGCTGCAATAACAAAGTGCTTAGCTGAAGCCTTCATTCGCCAATCTGCTCACACCAGGGATTTTATGAGGCTAGAGAACAAGGCCAAAGTCCTTGAGTTCCAGAAGGCGGAAGACAAGCGATCCTTGGAGGAAACCTTCAAAAAGCAACTCTCTCACGACACTGCTAATCTCCGCACAGAGCTCAAAAATGCCCGCCGGGAAAGAAATGAGTTTGAAAAATCTTTTAAAGATTTGCAGCAAACAAGCGAGGCGACCCTGAAGAAGAAAGAGGAGGAGATCGCAAAGCTGAAGAACGATCTGACTGCCGCTCAAGCTTCCCTGGACAATGCTGAAAGCATATTCCTCGCCAAAGGCCAAGTTACTTTCATGAAAGAATTCATCCGAACGATCCCAGATTTTGATTGGGATCAACTTGGGCCTGGGAATGCTGACTTCGCCGAGACCCTCAAGAAGCAAATAGCTGAAGAGGATGCTGAGGAAGCGAGGCTCGAAGAAGAATCCAGGGTCGCTGAGGAGGCACGGCTCGCAGAGGAGGCAGCCAAAACTCGCCAAGACAAGGCTGCTTGAACCCCCTTTACATCAATGTCTTTGAATTCTTGAACTAGGGATGCGGGTACCCTTTGAATACCTCGCAAGATGTAATATTATTTTATCCGATAACTTTTTTGGGATCGCATTGCGACCCTTATAATGTGAATTATTGTTGCTTTAGCCTCGCAATTGCTAGTCTGTGAATTCCTTTTTTTCTTAGGGTAGGTGCATGACCCTGCAATTGATAAAGTAGGGGCAAAGCCCAAATATTTCATAAGATATGATCCCTGCATCGTTGAGATGGCTTGGATTTTAAAATGTAATTGCTAACAAGCAAGTATTTTATACGCAATATAAGAATCAACTTCAGTAAGTAAACTCATATGCAAATAAATGGGGCGAGGCCCAGTTTTATTAATAGGGGCGAGGCCCAGTAAAATGAAGAGTGGGGCGAGGCCCAACAACAGAAACGTGGGGCGAGGCCCAGAGATCATCACATCATAAAGGGAAGGTGTCTATATGATCACTACCCCCCAGTATTTTGTATGAATTTATTCATGCTAAATAGATAGAGGCTGCCAGGGGCGAAGCCCTCACTGATAGTATTTACGCAAGTGCTCCGCATTCCAAGCTCGTGGAATTTTCTTGTCTTTCATATCCTTGAGATAATAGGTTCCTTCTGTCATGGTAGCATAGATTTTGTAAGGACCTTCCCAGTTAGCACCAAAAACTCCATGACCCGGGACCTTAGTGTTAGGCATGACCCTTCTGAGCACTAGGTCACCTGTCTGTAGGGGTCGTGCTCGTACTTTCCCATTGTAGTACCTTGCTGTTCGCTGTTGATAAGCTGCGAGGCGTAGTTGGGCCTCGCTTCTAGTTTCTTCTATCATGTCCAGATAAAGTCTATGATTTACTTCATTCGTATCGGGGTTGTAGTGTTCCCTCCTAAACGACCCTGAGCCTACTTCCACTGGGATCATGGCCTCGCAACCATAAGTCAAAGAAAATGGGGTTTCCCCAGTAGTGGTCCTTGGGGTCGTGTTGTATGACCACAAGGCCCTTGGTAACTCCTCAGGCCAGTTGCCTTTACTTTCCTCTAACTTAGCCTTTAAAGTATGCTTAATGATTTTGTTGATGGCCTCAGTTTGCCCATTTGTTTGGGGATGGCTTACAGCTGAAAAACTCTTTTTTATCCCCAGATTCTCACAAAATTCTTTCATCTCCTTACTGTCAAATTGTTTCCCATTATCTGAAATGAGCTGATAAGGGATCCCATAACGACACACAATAGCTCTATACACGAAGTCCTTGAGTTTTTTCGCAGTGATGGTTGCAAGTGGCTCAGCCTCGGCCCACTTGGTGAAATAATCAACAGCCACAACTGCATATTTAAGTCCTCCTTTACCTTTTGGGAGTTCTCCAATTAGATCAATGCCCCACATAGCGAAGGGCCATGGGCTCGTTAGCGAGGTGAGCTGAGAGACAGGGGCGTTACTGAAATTGGCGATCCTCTGACAGGCATCGCATCTTTTTGAGAATTCAAATGCATCTCTTTTCAATGTAGGCCAATAATACCCTTGACGAAGGATCTTTTGTGCCAGCGAACTACCCCCCGAGTGATTGCCACATATTCCTTCATGCACCTCTCTCAGAATATAGGTGCATTCTTCACCGTCTACACATCGCAGCAAAGGGGTATTGAACCCTCTTCGATACAAAACCTCATCGTAAATAACATAGCGAGCAGCCTGATACTTGACCCTCCTCGCTTCTCTTTTATCTTGAGGCAAAATTCCACTTTTCACATATTCCCATATTGGAGTCATCCAAGTTACCCCTGGGGTCGCTACTTCCATGACAAATTCTTCTGGCACACTGGGCTTTGTTTGAATTTCCAGCGGTATAATTCCAAGTAAGGTGGCCTCGCGACGCGACCCCAGTTTTGCCAGTGCATCTGCCCCTTGATTCTTTTCTCTTCTAATATGAACCACCCTGATATTATTGAACCTTTTAACCAACCTTTGAGCACATCGCAGATACAGCTCAATCTGTTCCCCTCTAGCTTGCCATCCACACCAAAGTTGATATGTTACCAGCATAGAATCGCTATAGGCTGTGAGGTTTTCAACCTTCATCTCCAATGCAAGTTTGAGACCAATGATGAGGGCCTCGTATTCTGCTGCATTATTAGAAGCTTCAAAGGCAAAATGTACTGCACTCTTTATCCTGCGGCCTTCCGGAGTTACCAACTCGATCCCAGCCCCAGCTCCTCCTTTGTTAGATGCCCCATCCACATACAATTCCCACCACGAGGCGGAATTTTCCTTTTTGGCCTCGCTAGACATGTCCACTGGTGTCGCCACAATAGCCAAGTTATCTTCCTCATTTTGGGGGGGAAATTCCAAAATGAAGTCCGCAAGTGCCTGCCCCTTTATAGGACCGCGAGGTCTAAACTCAATATCAAATTGGCTGAGCTCCACTGTCCATTTTAACAGTCTTCCTGAAGACTCTGGTTTGTGCATTATTTGTCTCAATGGATAGGCTGTGTGAACCTCAATGCTATGAGCCTGAAAGTAAGGCCGTAACTTTCGCGAGGCCAAAATCAAGGCATAAGCTAGCTTTTCCATGTTTGTGTAACGGGTCTCAGCATCTAACATTCTTCTACTGACATAGTATACAGGATATTGGACCTTTTCCTCCTCACGAACCAGTACTGCACTGACCGCATGTTCTGACACAGCGAGGTAGAGAATGAGTGTTTCTCCATCCTTAGGCTTAGAGAGTACAGGTGGCGAGCCCAACTGTTCCTTAATATTTTGAAAGGCTTCCTCGCATTGAGGGGTCCATTCGAAGCTTTTTCCAATTCTTTTAATCGCCTTGAAGAACTCATGGCACTTATCTGATGATTTAGAAACGAACCGATTTAAGGCTGCGATCCTTCCTGTTAGACTCTGAACTTCTTTCACACTTCTTGGAGATCGCATATCCATCAAAGCCTTTATTTTTGCAGGGTTTGCCTCGATTCCCCTATGGTTGACAATGAACCCCAAAAATTTTCCTGATTCAACCCCAAAGACACACTTTTGGGGGTTTAGTTTCATCCTGTATTTCCTTAATATATCAAACATCTCTGCGAGGTGAGAGATGTGATCCCCAGCCTCCTTAGACTTGACCAACATGTCATCTACATAAACTTCCATTGTCTTTCCAATTTGCTTTTCAAACATCATGTTAACGAGCCTCTGGTAAGTGGCCCCAGCGTTGAGGAGGCCGAAGGGCATCCCTATGTAGCAATAGAGCCCTCTATCTGTGATGAACGAGGTGTGTTCTTGATCGGGACCATACATGGGTATTTGATTGTACCCAGAATAAGCATCCATAAAGGAAAGGAGTGCGTGCCCAGCCGTCGCATCCACTAACTGATCGATTCTTGGTAGTGGGAAGCTATCCTTGGGACAGTGTTTGTTGAGATCAGTGAAATCCACACAAGTCCTCCACTTTCCATTTGGCTTTTTCACGAGGACAGGGTTCGCGAGCCAATCAGGGTAGAATGATTCCCTAACGAGCCCGACTTTGAGTAGCCTGTCCACCTCATCTTTGAGAGCCTGAGCTCGCTCTCCACTAATAGGTCGTCGTTTCTTTCTGACTCCCTTCTTGTTTGGATCCAAATTTAATTTGTGGCACATTACATTGGGATCAATCCCCACCATATCTTCATGAGACCATGCGAACACATCAAGGTTTTTCTTCAAAAATGCGACAAGCCTCTTTCTCAAATCAGTACTGAGTTGCGACCCTATCTTTAACACCTTAGAGGGATCTTGTTCATCAACAAGGATAGGAATTGTATCTTCAGCTACCCCGGCTCGCTCTACATGTTCGGGGATGCGAGGATCAAGGTCTAGATCATATTCACGAACCTGACTTGATTCCGCCTCGCAAGAATGGGTATTCGCATGCCCATACTCTGTAACAACGGTTGTTGTTTGTGTAATTCCATTTGGCAGTTCTGACAAGGTAGATGTTTCCTTGCGAACCCACTTTCCCTTTCGGGCTCGCACAGCGACCTGCTCTGGGCTCTCCTCGCTGTCACTATCGGTGGCTTCTTCAACGATCCCTTCTTGGAGAACCATCACTGGCTGCGAGGCCCCCATCATCAAAGCACCTGGTACTGGTTCTACTTGAATTCCCATATCATTAAAATAATCAGCTGAGAGTTCTTCAATTGAGATCATGTTAACATCTGTTGGAGGTATGATAGAGTATATTTTTATATATATTTTAGATGATTTTATTCTCATATTTATTGTGTTTTGCATTGATTTGGATTTTTATTTAATAGATTTTATTATTTTATTGTAGGAAATAAAGAATTCATAACTTGGAAGGATTTGGAGCAAAAAGAGCTATTTTGGAGATAAAATAGGAGAAAATTCGTAATATTGGGCTATACAGGCTGCCTGCACTGTTTGGGCCATATCTTGAGTTCCAGAAGTCTGTTTGAGGCCCGTAAGCTGTCCACGCGAAGCTTGTGGAATTTTCTTTAATTCAGAGGTGGTCCAATAAGCAAAATCGAACTGGAAGAGGCCGGAAACAGAGGAGAAAAAGAAGTGACGAATTTTAATTAAGGAATCCTATTCAGTTATGGAATCCTACTTGTAATTGATTTAGAGTATTAAAATACTTTTATTGGGCAAGACTTTTAGAGCCTATATAAACACATCTAGGGTATTATGTAAAGGGATTATTAGGGAGTAATATTAGATCAGATAATATAGTTTAGAGTAGATTAGTATTATTAGTTGGAGATGTAGAGAAACACCATGACTCTTCTTTTGGGTGACAACATTGAAGTTTGAAGGTTTTGTTCTCTTAATCTTTTCTTTGTTCTTATTAGTTTAATTATGTTTTCTTGTTTTACTAGTTGTTTTACTTGTTTAATTATTAGCGAGTAGTTATCTCTAGGGCTTAAAGGGAAGACATGTTTGCACTAATATTGGCATGATTTTCATAGTGGTTTGATTGGTTATGGTTAATTCTGATTGATATGTTTTAATCATTAATTTGTGTAATCGGCCGATATCATGGATTAATTATATGCAAATAGGGGTATGGATCGAGAGATTTACTTACTAGAGGCACACATACGATTAGCAGAATTGAATTTGAGTGCGAAAGCATCATTGGATTTCTGAGAGAGTTAATTCTTGAAAGAGATTAACTTGACTCTAATTACCTGATTGATTGAATTACTAAAAGTGGTTAATTGTGTTGAATGTTTCGAGAGTGTTAATGCTTGAAAGAGATTAACAAACTCTAGTTATAGGATCACATTGATTGCTTTAGCTTAAGAGCCAATTGTGTAAGCATGGTGGACCTGATTGCCCTAGGTTTTAAATAATTTGTTTATCATCTGTTTAATTAGTGTTAATCTAGTTTAATTAGTTAATTAATAATTCTTCAATAATCGTTTGACCCTTGAAACAATTAGCGATAACTGAAAAGGAATTAGTAGAACCTGTCTCCTTGTGGATTCGACCCGCTTGCCATTTGTACTAGCAATAGACACCGTGCGCTTGCGGTTAGACATAATTTAACATATCAAGTTTTTGGCGCCGCTGCCGGGGATACGTAGCCAAAAACCTAAAATAAAGGATATCAAGTAATAACAAGTAATATTGTCTCAAATAGTGGTTTGATTTGAACACTTCTAAGTTTCTTATTTATTAATTAGTAGTTTACAAAGTTATTTGTCTCCCCGGCAGCGGCGCCAAAAACTTGTTTACACTAAAACACGCAAGCGTACGTGGTCACAAGTAATACAGATAGAAGTCAAGTTCGTTCCCACAGAGATCTGGTTTTTAATTCAGTATTGTACCTATGCAACAATGTATGGTTTTAATTCACTGCTAAGACAAATAACAAATTGGGTTTTAATTAACTAAATTAAACTAAGAAAGTAAATTAACAAACTAAGAATTAACTAACTAACAAGAATTGAAATCTAATTACTTCTGCAAGAAAAACCATGGAATCCTAACTTCATTAAATACTTTGCTTAGATCTGACGCCTTTAATCTCTATATGCAATGGTTATGATATCTGATCGGACAACACGAAACAAGTACACGCTACCTGTCAGCATACGTATACCAAACTACTCATACATCCACAAAAGAGATAGAAGATGAATAGACACCAATTATGCTTAGACCCTATATGTCTATAGAATTTGAAAACATAACGGTTGAAGAGCAAGTTTTGGGTACCTTCTTTAAATCCTAATTGTAATAGAAGGCAATATCTTGCTGGGCAAGATTTGTAGAGCCTATATAAACACATCTTACTATTGTAGATAGATAACAATTCATAGCTATAACAATTCATAGCTATAACAATTCATAGCTTGTAATCATATCAAGGTACTTTCGATCTTCAATTCTTCAATATTATGTTTTCATTCATTATCATTATTATTTTGTTTTCTTCTATAATTATGTGTAACTAATTCTCTAATCTGAGGATTGGGTAGTATTCGCTAAAATATGCTTGATATGTAATAAAAGCAAAAGGAAACAATATCAAGTGATTTTGTGATTATTTGCAGATCTAAGCTAACAATATACTCTATCAAACATGATATCATTGTTTGATAGAGTATATTTTTATATATATTTTAGATGATTTTATTCTCATATTTATTGTGTTTTGCATTGATTTGGATTTTTATTTAATAGATTTTATTATTTTATTGTAGGAAATAAAGAATTCATAACTTGGAAGGATTTGGAGCAAAAAGAGCTATTTTGGAGATAAAATAGGAGAAAATTCGTAATATTGGGCTATACAGGCTGCCTGCACTGTTTGGGCCATATCTTGAGTTCCAGAAGTCTGTTTGAGGCCCGTAAGCTGTCCACGCGAAGCTTGTGGAATTTTCTTTAATTCAGAGGTGGTCCAATAAGCAAAATCGAACTGGAAGAGGCCGGAAACAGAGGAGAAAAAGAAGTGACGAAATTTAATTAAGGAATCCTATTCAGTTATGGAATCCTACTTGTAATTGATTTAGAGTATTAAAATACTTTTATTGGGCAAGACTTTTAGAGCCTATATAAACACATCTAGGGTATTATGTAAAGGGATTATTAGGGAGTAATATTAGATCAGATAATATAGTTTAGAGTAGATTAGTATTATTAGTTGGAGATGTAGAGAAACACCATGACTCTTCTCTTGGGTGACAACATTGAAGTTTGAAGGTTTTGTTCTCTTAATATTTTCTTTGTTCTTATTAGTTTAATTATGTTTTCTTGTTTTACTAGTTGTTTTACTTGTTTAATTATTAGCGAGTAGTTATCTCTAGGGCTTAAAGGGAAGCCATGTTTGCACTAATATTGGCATGATTTTCATAGTGGTTTGATTGGTTATGGTTAATTCTGATTGATATGTTTTAATCATTAATTTGTGTAATCGGCCGATATCATGGATTAATTATATGCAAATAGGGGTATGGATCGAGAGATTTACTTACTAGAGGCACACATACGATTAGCAGAATTGAATTTGAGTGCGAAAGCATCATTGGATTTCTGAGAGAGTTAATTCTTGAAAGAGATTAACTTGACTCTAATTACCTGATTGATTGAATTACTAAAAGTGGTTAATTGTGTTGAATGTTTCGAGAGTGTTAATGCTTGAAAGAGATTAACAAACTCTAGTTATAGGATCACATTGATTGCTTTAGCTTAAGAGCCAATTGTGTAAGCATGGTGGACCTGATTGCCCTAGGTTTTAAATAATTTGTTTATCATCTGTTTAATTAGTGTTAATCTAGTTTAATTAGTTAATTAATAATTCTTCAATAATCGTTTGACCCTTGAAACAATTAGCGATAACTGAAAAGGAATTAGTAGAACCTGTCTCCTTGTGGATTCGACCCGCTTGCCATTTGTACTAGCAATAGACACCGTGCGCTTGCGGTTAGGTATAATTTGACATATCAAGTTTTTTGGCGCCGCTGCCGGGGAGACAGCGAGTTTCTATTGATTTTAATTTAGTTGTTTAGATTGTTTCCATTGTCTCGTTGGAACCTTTGTTCCAATTGAGGCAGATTTTACTACGTTTTCTTGGCTTTGTTGAGTGTCTACAGGTTTGCAATGGGTGAAGTTGATACTTTTGCACTACTCTCTTCCATGTTGGAGGCACGCACTCAAGAAATTGCCTCATTCAACCCTACAGAGCCCATTATGCGTCCAATGAGTATCAATGAGATGTCACAAGTGGCCCCTAAAACTTACAACTTCTGTCAAATTTGCGGTGTGCAGGGTCACTATGGTTTTGAATGCTCTTACAATGTCTATAATTCTCAGAGTGCTCAGTTGGGACAAATGAATTCTTTTGAAGAAGGATATGGGTACAATCAGTATTCAAACACTTTTGATTAAGAATGCGTGAATCAACCAGATTTCTACTACCAGGACAATGGTGTTCAAAATTTTTCATATCATAATCAGCAACAGTTTGAGCAACAATATTATCAGTCATATGAGCAACCGCTACAGCAAGAATATCAATATCCTCCTCTACAAGAAGATCTACATGTTTCTCAATCCAGTGTAGATGTGCAAGCTGATCAGACAAATGAGATGTGGGATATCTTGAATAAAATGCTAAAGAGTTTTGAAGAATTAGAAGCTTAAAGTTTGGCGATTGAATCTCAAATTGCACAGTTGGCTAACTCTTCTACTACAGGGCAGCTCGACTATTTACCATCATCATCTATCCGATCTGAAGAGGACCTGACTGCTATCAATCTCATAAGCGATCAAGAATATGATAGTTTCTCCATGTATGTTGATGATGAGGCCATTGATAAAGAGAATGAGTATGCCACCGATGACGAGATCAATGATGTTGCTGCTACCAAGGACAATGTGACTGATGATGAGGTGACAAAGGAAAGCAATACAGAGATGGTTGTTGTTTCTCTTCCACAACCTGTGCCTAAGCTACCATGTATTGATAAATTTGCTCTCGATCTAGCCTCTACTTACAAGGCTTCTTTGCTCAAGACTACTTATTTCAAGGTTGATGTGATAACAAATATTGTCCAAGATGATATTTCTCAAATTCTGGTTGAGGATCCATACAAAGTGGCTCATACGTTTCAAGCTCGAGAAGAGGGAGAAGATGGAAGTGTCTTATTAGCCAATGATGTGATAAGCCAAGATGTCCGAATGGCTCAAGTGAAAGTGAGGAGTGAAGAAAAGCCACCACCAGAACCTCCACCTTATGTTAAGGGAGTTCAATATTTTCTTGGTGTTGAATTTTATCGTTGTTTTATCACAAAGTTTTCCAAAACTGCACAAGCACTTAATTCTCTATTGCTTATTAATGACATATTTTATTTTACTGATGCTTGTTTGAAGACTTTTTGCAGGATAAAGACAACCACTAACACTCTTGATACTTTTTGTGGTGGCGAGTTTATGATCGAGAAAGTCGATATTACGCCTTTACCGGAGTATTTTTTGAGGAGGTCAAGCTAATGACTCTAAAAAAGCGCTGCTTGGGAGGCAACCCATGATTTTTATAAGGTTAGTAGGTTTTTTATTTCATTTTCTTATTAAAAAAAAAAATTGTGTTGTATGTCTTCTCTTAAAAAAAAAAAAAAAAAAAAATTTGTTGTTTTTTTTTTTTTCAAAAAAAAAAAAAAAAAAACAGGAACAGTGATTTTCGCGCAGGCTGCACACCTATAACGCAGGCTGCACCTGCGTTTCTGCTTGCCGCGCAGATCGCCCCCCTGTAACGCAGGCTGCGCCTGCGTTACTGCATCTAGCGCAGTCTGCACAGGTGTAACGCAGCCTGCCCCTGCGTTACAGCCTTTCCAGGATTTTTTCTGTTCGAATTTTTTGTGTTTTGCCTACAAAATCAACCCCAAATTTTATCCTAACCCCAATTTCTTCAATCCCTAATTCTTATATCTATCCTAGATCAATTCCATACCATCCCAAATCTCTCCTACACTCTAAATTTTTTTTTATTCAACCTATCCATCATCTTATATTTATACCCACCTATCCAAACAAATCCAATTCCTCTTCTATTTCTTTAAATCTCTAAAAATTCAATTCTAAAGAGGAATTAATTGCAAGTTCACCTCTTCGATTCGTATTGGGTAAATCTTTTTCTCTAATATTATTTTTATTACGAATTTGTGTTCTTGTAAATTGGAATTTTGCATTATTCTTGGAATTTGGGCTATTTTGGTGTGATATTGCTTGAAAATTATTGGTTGAGCTTGGGAGAGATGGTGCTAGTGTTGGGAAATTGCTACAAACAGGGGATTTTTGCCTAACAAGCATGTTGAGTTGCGATGGGGAAGGATATGTAAGGCGTGCCTTGTAGAAATTAAATTTGAGCAAGCACATACTTCTTCAATATTTTCAAAGGCCACTTCATGCTTATGCACTAGGGGAGTATTCTACACCTTTCTTTGTATATTTATTATATTTATTTTTTTCTTTATTTTTTTTTCTTTCCTTTTCTATATTTGTTCATTGAGGACAATGAACCGCTTAAGTGTGGGGAGGTGTTCTCAACGTAGTGTATTACTTGTTTAAAAAAAAATCAAAAAAATTAAAAAATTAAAAATACCAAAAATAATTCTAGCCATGCAATTTGATTAGTTGTTGTATTTTGCTTGATACACCCATGCATGCGTAGAATTCTTGTGTTTCTTGACGCTTTTGTATGAGAAGTGACGTGCTTTGTTCTTGTGCACACACTTACACTAGCAAGTTGAAGCTGGTAGACTTAATTGGATGTTGTAAGCGATTAGAATGACATGAATATGTGCAAGATGACTTGGTTTTCATGCTTTGAGTACAAGTAGGTGCGTTAGAGAGTCTTGTTACCTGGGATTGATTATGTTTTGTCACACCAAGTGAGTTTTGAGCCTATATGCATATCTTTTGCATGATTTTTCGTTTGCTTGAGTGTCCACATGTTGTTTACATTGCTAGCACTTACTTGAGATCTTTCTTGAAATGCATGACATTACTTGATGATGAGATGATAAAGGCACTTAGGTTTAACCTCGTATTTCCCATATTTCCACACCTTTAATACATGATCAATTAGTTAACCCGTTGAGCTTAATCCTATTCTTTCGGTGACACACCACATTACTTGCCATTATCCTTTTTATTCTATTGGCCTTACATTAAATTTGAACCTAAATTGTCAAAGGCTAGTATCGTGCTTAAGGGAGTAATAATGTGTTCATAAAAAGGGGGGTTATTGATGATCATACTTTTGGGGAATATTAATTTTGGGTTGATGCTTGCTAGTCGAAATTCATAAAAATATCTATGGATCATTGTGTTTATTCTTTAGCTCTCAAGAAAAAAAAAGAAAAAAAAAAGAAGAAAAAAAAAGAAGAAAAAAAGAAAAAAAAACAGAAAAAAAAAGAAAAAAGGAAAAAAAAATGAATAAATTTGAGAGCATTTTTATGTTTGTATGATCCTTCTTCATTCGACTAGTCAAGTTATTATGTAAGGGTTATTGAAAATCTTAAGTGTGGGGAAGTATTTGTTTTAATAGAAAGGGAATTGAATAATGATTATTGTTGGGTACTAGCTTTTGACATTTAACCTGTTTTAGCTTTACTTGACAAACCTGGTCCCTAGCCCCGCTACAACCCGAATAAAGACCTTTTGATTGTCATCAGTGATGTATGTTGTGTTGAGAGTGAGATTGATTGCGAGTGTCAAGTTGTGTTTATGATTTTGTTGGAATTGAGTGATACACTTAACCTTGTTCTTGAGTGAATATTCCTTTTTGAGTGAAAGGTGAGTTATTACTTGTTTTGGCATAGGAGATCCCAGGTTTAGACTTAAAGATGTATTTCTTGTGGGCTTAGCATGATTACCAACGATTTTTACACTTGACATGAATTTTTATGACCTTCTGCATGTTGGTTGAGTAGACTACGTGAATACTTGCACTTTCGACACCAAGACATCGTATGTTTGCTTTGATTCTTAAGTTGATGTGGCATGAGAGGACTTGTGTGTGTGGTGTTGTGTTAGCATTGATCTTTTGCATGGTTAGATGAATTTTGTGGGTACATTCACTATAAACCCTCACGAGACAACACTCGTCCTACTAGGGCTGCCTAGGGGTTTAACGGCTTGTTGCATATGCTCAATGCAATCGTGTCATCTACGAAAGTGATGTTTGTTAGGACTTAGTTTTTATTTCACTTATTTGCCCGAGGACGTGCAAATGCTAAGTGTGGGGATGTTTGATAGAGTATATTTTTATATATATTTTAGATGATTTTATTCTCATATTTATTGTGTTTTGCATTGATTTGGATTTTTATTTAATAGATTTTATTATTTTATTGTAGGAAATAAAGAATTCATAACTTGGAAGGATTTGGAGCAAAAAGAGCTATTTTGGAGATAAAATAGGAGAAAATTCGTAATATTGGGCTATACAGGCTGCCTGCACTGTTTGGGCCATATCTTGAGTTCCAGAAGTCTGTTTGAGGCCCGTAAGCTGTCCACGCGAAGCTTGTGGAATTTTCTTTAATTCAGAGGTGGTCCAATAAGCAAAATCGAACTGGAAGAGGCCGGAAACAGAGGAGAAAAAGAAGTGACGAATTTTAATTAAGGAATCCTATTCAGTTATGGAATCCTACTTGTAATTGATTTAGAGTATTAAAATACTCTTATTGGGCAAGACTTTTAGAGCCTATATAAACACATCTAGGGTATTATGTAAAGGGATTATTAGGGAGTAATATTAGATCAGATAATATAGTTTAGAGTAGATTAGTATTATTAGTTGGAGATGTAGAGAAACACCATGACTCTTCTTTTGGGTGACAACATTGAAGTTTGAAGGTTTTGTTCTCTTAATCTTTTCTTTGTTCTTATTAGTTTAATTATGTTTTCTTGTTTTACTAGTTGTTTTACTTGTTTAATTATTAGCGAGTAGTTATCTCTAGGGCTTAAAGGGAAGCCATGTTTGCACTAATATTGGCATGATTTTCATAGTGGTTTGATTGGTTATGGTTAATTCTGATTGATATGTTTTAATCATTAATTTGTGTAATCGGCCGATATCATGGATTAATTATATGCAAATAGGGGTATGGATCGAGAGATTTACTTACTAGAGGCACACATACGATTAGCAGAATTGAATTTGAGTGCGAAAGCATCATTGGATTTCTGAGAGAGTTAATTCTTGAAAGAGATTAACTTGACTCTAATTACCTGATTGATTGAATTACTAAAAGTGGTTAATTGTGTTGAATGTTTCGAGAGTGTTAATGCTTGAAAGAGATTAACAAACTCTAGTTATAGGATCACATTGATTGCTTTAGCTTAAGAGCCAATTGTGTAAGCATGGTGGACCTGATTGCCCTAGGTTTTAAATAATTTGTTTATCATCTGTTTAATTAGTGTTAATCTAGTTTAATTAGTTAATTAATAATTCTTCAATAATCGTTTGACCCTTGAAACAATTAGCGATAACTGAAAAGGAATTAGTAGAACCTGTCTCCTTGTGGATTCGACCCGCTTGCCATTTGTACTAGCAATAGATACCGTGCGCTTGCGGTTAGGTATAATTTGACATATCAAGTTTTTTGGCGCCGCTGCCGGGGAGAAAAGGAAGCAAAATATTACTTTTGGGAAGTAATATTTTCCCAATATTACCTTGTGAACTCCAGATATGTCCATAACAAGTGATTTTGGGAAGGCAATATCATAAAAATTCTTATTAAAAAAAAAAAAAATGAATAAATCTGAGAGCATTTTTATGTTTGTATGATTCTTCTTCATTCGACTAGTCAAGTTATTATGTAAGGTGTATTGAAAAATCCAAGTGTGGGGAAGTATTTGTTTTAATAGAAAGGGAATTGAATAATGATTATTGTTGGGTACTAGCTTTTGACATTAACCTGTTTTAGCTTTACTTGACATACCTGGTCCCTAGCCCACGCTACAACCCGAATAAAGACCTTTTGATTGTCATTAGTGATGTATGTTGTGTTGAGAGTGAGATTGATTGCGAGTGTCAAGTTGTGTTTATGATTTTGTTGGAATTGAGTGATACACTTAACCTTGTTCTTGAGTGAATATTCGTTTTTGAGTGAAAGGTGAGTTATTACTTGTTTTGGCATAGGAGATCCCGGGTTTAGACTTAAAGATGTGTTTCTTGTGGGCTTAGCATGATTACCAACGATTTTTACACTTGACATGAATTTTTATGACCTTCTGCATGTTGGTTGAGTAGACTATGTGAATACTTGCACTTTCGACACCAAGACATCGTATGTTTACTTTGATTCTTAAGTTGATGTGGCATGAGAGGACTTGTGTGTGTGGTGTTGTGTTAGCATTGATCTTTTGCATGGTTAGATGAATTTTGTGGGTACATTCACTATAAACCCTCACGAGACAACACTCGTCCTACTAGGGCTGCCTAGGGGTTTAACGGCTTGTTGCATATGCTCAATGCAATCGTGTCATCTACGAAAGTGATGTTTGTTAGGACTTAGTTTTTATTTCACTTATTTGCCCGAGGACGTGCAAATGCTAAGTGTGGGGATGTTTGATAGAGTATATTTTTATATATATTTTAGATGATTTTATTCTCATATTTATTGTGTTTTGCATTGATTTGGATTTTTATTTAATAGATTTTATTGTTTTATTGTAGGAAATAAAGAATTCATGACTTGGAAGGATTTGGAGCAAAAAGAGCTATTTTGGAGATAAAATAGGAGAAAATTCGTAATATTGGGCTATACGGGCTGCCTGCACTGTTTGGGCCATATCTTGAGTTCCAGAAGTCAGAATTTGACGATCTTACTGTCCACGCGAAGCTTAGGGAATTATCTTTAATTTAGAGATGGTCCAGTAAGCAAAATCCAACTGGAAGAGCCCAGAAACAGAGGAGAAAAAGAAGTGACGAATTTTAATTAAGGAATCCTATTCAGTTATGGAATCCTACTTGTAATTGATTTAGAGTATTAAAATACTTTTATTGGGCAAGACTTTTAGAGCCTATATAAACACATCTAGGGTATTATTTTATAGGGAGAGACATACGTGCTCCTACTCTTAGGAGCTAGGGTTTTGGAGAGGAGACCATGAATTTCATTCTTGTGACAGGATTGATGATTGCAGGTTTTCTTATCTGAATTTCTTCTCAATTCTTATTAGTTTAATTATGTTTTCTTGTTTTACTAGTTGTTTTACTTGTTTAATTATTAGCGAGTAGTTATTTCTAGGGCTAAAAGGGAAGCCATGTTTGCACTAATATTGGCATGATTTTCATAGTGGTTTGATTGGTTATGGTTAATTCTGATTGATATGTTTTAATCATTAATTTGTGTAATCGGCCGATATCATGGATTAATTATATGCAAATAGGGGTATGGATCGAGAGATTTACTTACTAGAGGCACACATACGATTAGCAGAATTGAATTTGAGTGCGAGAGCATCATTGGATTTCTGAGAGCGTTAATGCTTGGAAAAGATTAACTTGACTCTAATTACCTGATTGATTGAATTACTAAAAGTGGTTAATTGTGTTGAATGTTTCGAGAGTGTTAATGCTTGAGAGAGATTAACATACTCTAGTTATAGGATCACATTGATTGCTTTAGCTTAAGAGCCAATTGTGTAAGCATGGTGGACCTGATTGCCCTAGGTTTTAAATAATTTGTTAATCATCTATTTACTTAGTGTTAATTTAGTTTAATTTGCTAGTTAGTTAATATTCTCCAATAATCGTTTGTCCCTGAAACAATTAGCGATAACTGAAAAGGAATTAGTAGAACCTGTCTCCTTGTGGATTCGACCCGCTTGCCATCTGTACTAGCAATAGACACCGTGCGCTTGCGGTTAGACATAATTTTACACATCAAGTTTTTGGAGAAGTTTTTGGAGAATAATCTGATCTCTAAGCTAGCAAATGAAGGATGGTTTTTACACCCGACACCTTGATTCCAGGGGAGTTTTCTTTCTTTTCTTTTTAGTGTAGTTTTATTTTGTTTTTAGTTGTAGTTTTGTATCTTGTTCTTTAGTTCATTGGGGACAATGAACCGCTTAAGTGTGGGGAGGTGTTCTCAACGTAGTGTATTACTTGTTTAAAAAAAAAAAATTCAAAAAAAAAAATTAAAAAATTAAAAATACCAAAAATAATTCTAGCCATGCAATTTGATTAGTTGTTGTATTTTGCTTGATACACCCATGCATGCGTAGAATTCTTGTGTTTATTGACGCTTTTGTATGAGAAGTGACGTGTTTTGTTCTTGTGCACACACTTACACTAGCAAGTTGAAGCTGGTAGACTTAATTGGATGTTGTAAGTGATTAGAATGACATGAATATGTGTAAGATGACTTGGTTTTCATGCTTTGAGTACAAGTAGGTGCGTTAGAGAGTCTTGTTACCTGGGATTGATTATGTTTTGTCACACCAAGTGAGTTTTGAGCCTATATGCATATCTTTTGCATGATTTTTCGTTTGCTTGAGTGTCCACATGTTGTTTACATTGCTAGCACTTACTTGAGATCTTTCTTGAAATGCATGACATTACTTGATGATGAGATGATAAAGGCACTTAGGTTTAACCTCGTATTTCCCATATTTCCACACCTTTAATACATGATCAATTAGTTAACCCGTTGAGCTTAATCCTATTCTTTCGGTGACACACCACATTACTTGCCATTATCCTTTTTATTCTATTGGCCTTACATTAAATTTGAACCTAAATTATCAAAGGCTAGTATCGTGCTTAAGGGAGTAATAAGGTGTTCATAAAAGGGGGGTTATTGATGATCATACTTTTGGGGAATATTAATTTTGGGTTGATGCTTGCTAGTCGAAATTCATAAAAATATCTATGGATCATTGTGTTTATTCTTTAGCTCTCAAGAAAAAAAAAAGAAAAAAAAAAGAAAAAAAAAAAAAAACAGAAAAAAAAAACAGAAAAAAAGAAAAAAAGAAAAAAAAATGAATAAATATGAGAGCATACTTATCTTTTATGATCCTTCTTCATTCGACTAGTCAAGTTATTATGTAAGGGTTATTGAAAAATCCAAGTGTGGGGAAGTATTTGTTTTAATAGAAAGGGAATTGAATAATGATTATTGTTGGGTACTAGCTTTTGACATTTAACCTGTTTTAGCTTTACTTGACATACCTGGTCCCTAGCCCACGCTACAACCCGAATAAAGACCTTTTGATTATCATCAGTGATGTATGTTGTGTTGAGAGTGAGATTGATTGTGAGTGTCAAGTTGTGTTTATGATTTTGTTGGAATTGAGTGATACACTTAACCTTGTTCTTGAGTGAATATTCCTTTTTGAGTGAAAGGTGAGTTATTACTTGTTTTGGCATAGGAGATCCCAGGTTTAGACTTAAAGATGTATTTCTTGTGGGCTTAGCATGATTACCAACGATTTTTACACTTGACATGAATTTTTATGACCTTCTGCATGTTGGTTGAGTAGACTACGTGAATACTTGCACTTTCGACACCAAGACATCGTATGTTTGCTTTGATTCTTAAGTTGATGTGGCATGAGAGGACTTGTGTGTGTGGTGTTGTGTTAGCATTGATCTTTTGCATGGTTAGATGAATTTTGTGGGTACATTCACTATAAACCCTCACGAGACAACACTCGTCCTACTAGGGCTGCCTAGGGGTTTAACGGCTTGTTGCATATGCTCAATGCAATCGTGTCATCTACGAAAGTGATGTTTGTTAGGACTTAGTTTTTATTTCACTTATTTGCCCGAGGACGTGCAAATGCTAAGTGTGGGGATGTTTGATAGAGTATATTTTTATATATATTTTAGATGATTTTATTCTCATATTTATTGTGTTTTGCATTGATTTGGATTTTTATTTAATAGATTTTATTATTTTATTGTAGGAAATAAAGAATTCATAACTTGGAAGGATTTGGAGCAAAAAGAGCTATTTTGGAGATAAAATAGGAGAAAATTCGTAATATTGGGCTATACAGGCTGCCTGCACTGTTTGGGCCATATCTTGAGTTCCAGAAGTCTGTTTGAGGCCCGTAAGCTGTCCACGCGAAGCTTGTGGAATTTTCTTTAATTCAGAGGTGGTCCAATAAGCAAAATCGAACTGGAAGAGGCCGGAAACAGAGGAGAAAAAGAAGTGACGAATTTTAATTAAGGAATCCTATTCAGTTATGGAATCCTACTTGTAATTGATTTAGAGTATTAAAATACTTTTATTGGGCAAGACTTTTAGAGCCTATATAAACACATCTAGGGTATTATGTAAAGGGATTATTAGGGAGTAATATTAGATCAGATAATATAGTTTAGAGTAGATTAGTATTATTAGTTGGAGATGTAGAGAAACACCATGACTCTTCTTTTGGGTGACAACATTGAAGTTTGAAGGTTTTGTTCTCTTAATCTTTTCTTTGTTCTTATTAGTTTAATTATGTTTTCTTGTTTTACTAGTTGTTTTACTTGTTTAATTATTAGCGAGTAGTTATCTCTAGGGCTTAAAGGGAAGCCATGTTTGCACTAATATTGGCATGATTTTCATAGTGGTTTGATTGGTTATGGTTAATTCTGATTGATATGTTTTAATCATTAATTTGTGTAATCGGCCGATATCATGGATTAATTATATGCAAATAGGGGTATGGATCGAGAGATTTACTTACTAGAGGCACACATACGATTAGCAGAATTGAATTTGAGTGCGAAAGCATCATTGGATTTCTGAGAGAGTTAATTCTTGAAAGAGATTAACTTGACTCTAATTACCTGATTGATTGAATTACTAAAAGTGGTTAATTGTGTTGAATGTTTCGAGAGTGTTAATGCTTGAAAGAGATTAACAAACTCTAGTTATAGGATCACATTGATTGCTTTAGCTTAAGAGCCAATTGTGTAAGCATGGTGGACCTGATTGCCCTAGGTTTTAAATAATTTGTTTATCATCTGTTTAATTAGTGTTAATCTAGTTTAATTAGTTAATTAATAATTCTTCAATAATCGTTTGACCCTTGAAACAATTAGCGATAACTGAAAAGGAATTAGTAGAACCTGTCTCCTTGTGGATTCGACCCGCTTGCCATTTGTACTAGCAATAGACACCGTGCGCTTGCGGTTAGACATAATTTAACATATCAAGGTACAAAAGTTGTCTTGCGAGGTCGGTTTTCCTCTTCGCATTCCATTTTATCAATTATAGAATTACTTCCTCTTTCTGCTGACTTGAGGGCCTTGTTATAGCATTCACGAGATTCATGTTGCAATCCTTTGACACATCCAACCCCATGCGGAGTGGGAAATTTCATAGATAGGTGGTAAATAGAAGTGACCACCCTCATTTCCTTCAGAATCGGCCTCCCCACAATAGCATTATAGGCCGAAGGTTGATCAACCACCATGAAGTCTGCGAGCTGGGTGGTGATGCAGGGCTCGTCCCCTAAAGTAACGGGGAGCCTTATGAGACCCTTGACATTAACTGAAGTTCCAGTAAAACCATAAAGATGTCCCACTGTTGGGATAAGGTCTTTGTCCACATACCCCATTTTCTGATAGACCTCGTAGGTCAGGACATTCACTGCGCTCCCATTGTCCACAAGGACTCTGTAAACATTCTGTGACCCGATACGAATTCGGACAACGAGGGCATCTGAATGGGGGTGATGCACCCACTTTGCATCCTCTTCAGTAAACATGATATTTGTGTCTTCCCCCTTAAAAAGCTTTGGGGGTCGTTCCTGCAGGTGGTGGACATTAGTGAGGGGTCGCTCCTTAGCTTCGCGAGCGTACCTCTCCCTGGCCTTATTGCTGTTTCCCCCAATATGGGGTCCTCCAATTATCACATGAATACTTCCTCCTCGCGTTTCTCTTTCATTGATGATTGGATTCTGTTCGGGTGGTGGGGCTTGATTGTAACCGAGACCAGACTTGGGATTGTGTTTCTTTACCTCGCGAACAGCCCACTCAGTTAACTTCCCATCTCGAATTAATTGATCCACCTGTTGCTTGAGTTCCCTGCAAGTCGTTGTATCATGCCCTGTTTGTTCATGAAAGGCACAATACCTGCTAGTGTCCGCAGTCCCCTTTGGGCCCATCTGTGCAGGTTTCCTGAATATTCCCTTGCTTGCATTGACTGCATAGATATGATCAATTGGGGCCACCAGAGGGATGAATTTGTCTTCGCTTCTGGCAGGGCGAGCTCGAGGCGGGGATCGCCTAGGCGGATCGCGCTCTCTCCTTTTCGGGCTGGGGCTCCTACTTCGATCCCGCCTTCGTTTAGGACTTCTGGAGTCCTTCCTCTTCGTTCCCCTGTTTTTATTCCAATTACCCCTTTCACCATTCTTCTTAAGATCTGCAAGCGACTTTTCAACACGCTTAAAGGGCTCAGCGACCTTATGTAACTCTGAGAGTGTGTTGGGGGTTTGCTCCTGTAATTTCTTCCAAAAGTCAGTTCCTTCTTTTACCCCAGCGATGAGGAAATTTTTTACAGCCTCGTCATTTGCACCTCGCACGCGAGGTACCTCTGCATTGAACCTTTTGAAGTAATCATGGAGAGTCTCTCCTTCCCTCTGCTTTATGTTTGCCAATGTGGACACAGGAGGTGCATAGAGCATTGAGGATTGAAACTGTTTAATGAATATGTCCACGAGCTGCTCCCATGAATCAATGACAACCAGGGTTCCTAGCTTCGAGAACCACTGCTGTGCGCTTCCTCTTAGCGAAGCCGCAAACAACCTACATCTCGCGAGAAGTGAGACCTGATATACATCCATCTCGTTGTTGAATCGAACCACGAACTCCGCTGGATCAGTATTCCCATTGTAGGTCATATCAGAGTGATGACCTCGGAATACTAAGGGTAATGGAGCGGTCCGAATTTCATGTGTAAAGGGCGAAGTAGAGCCCATTGTGCTAAAAATTCCTTTCTCACTATCCATTGCATCTAGGGCCTTTTTCAACTCTTCCAGCTTATAGTCACCAATCCTGCCCTCTTTGTTCCCATCCTTCTTTCCTCCAGTACTTGCATGATGAGACTGAGTCTTTTTAGGGGCACTAGACGCTTCTTGATCATTTCTGCGTTCCTTATTTTTGGGGTCTCCCTCGCGATGTGGGGATCGTTCTCCTTCTCGATTGAAAGGGGGTCTGTCTTCGCGATGATGAGACCGCTCGCGCTCTCTGCGAGGAGAGGGGGGTCTGTCATTGCGACGATATGACCGCTCACGATCTTTTCGAGGAGATGCGGGTTGAGAGCCCTTACTCTTATCCTTGGGACCTCCATCTTTGTTAGATTTGAGCTTTTCCAACTTGAGACGAAGATCATGCTCACTAAGTTTCTTTCCAACACGGTCAAAGACACTAACGGACCGTCCTTCCGACGAGGCGGGCTTCGCTTTCGATCCCTCTTTATCATTCGTAGCTACTTCCTCCTCCCAATCAGGGTTCGTTCGATCTGTCACTACATCATCAAAGTCCCCAATTAGCCTCTTGGTGGGACCCTTGCTACTTTCTGCTTGGTGGGTTCGATCCCCTGTCCTCATATTCCTCTTGAAGCCTCTAGAATTATGTCGCTTCTCCATTTTGGCCACCGAGGCCCTCACCTCGACCATTTGATCGCCCAGGCCTTTCAAGAACGACATGACTTCGCCAGGCAAGGCTGTCTGTTGGACAACAGGGGGGGTCTGCTCCTTTTCAAATTCTTCCTCAAACTCTTCCACGATTCCTTCTCTACGGGCCTCGCTTTCTGATGGGTTCTTCTTCTGGGGGTCGTCTTTATTCCTCCTATGCGACCCCGGGGTCTCCCCCTCTCCGTTCCTCTTCTTGTGAGATTTAGTCATCGTTCTCCCAGTCAATGACTGTGCCCCTCCTTCTAGCGCCAGATGTTATAGGGAGAAATTGGTATAACAATGTTTGCGGAGGTTTGCTGGATTGGTGGAGCAAAATACGGATATTTTGCTTATAAGAAGAAGAGTGATTAGGGTTTGTGTGTATGAATGTGGCTGAGCTTGATAGGTGATTTCAGGTAAACTGTTTGTCATACCCTATCAAGGTGCCTACGTACCCTATTTATAGGGATCAAGCCTGACGTAGTTCTTGGGCCACAAGTTACCTAGACGGGCTAGGGTTTTAAGAGATAAGCCAAGGTCCAAGCCCATGTATCTAGGGCTGACATGGCAATGAGTTACCAATCTTATCCTTAATTCATGATCCAGCTGTAGAAGCCCATGACCTTGAACGGATAGACTTATCCAATAAAATATCCATCAGGGCCCTTGCATGCGACCTCATGAAGGCCTGGCCATGCGAAGCGATCCCAGTCTGCCCAAGCGACCTCATGAAGGCCTCGCTATGAGCCTTCCAGAGAAGAGAATGATTTTGCCGTAAGTGATAAATGTGATGCACAAGCGAAGCGATCCCCTGATGGGCATCGCCAGCGAGGCTCTGTGTTGCGAGGCGCAACCCTGCAGCGATCCCTTTGCCAAGGCACGTTGGGCTGATTCTAATAATGGGCTTTAGTGACCCAATCTTCATCTTCTAGGCCCATCATAGATTATGAGCCATCAATTTAGCTAATTAAATCAATTTAGCTATTATGCCAAATTTGGGCATAACAGTAGATATTAGGAGTAGGTAGTAGTGTAGTTTTAGGGTAGTTTTATTTTCTTGTTTTCTAGTTTTAAATCTTGTAAACACTCTCTTTTTAATTAATGCAAATTTTCATTTCCTTTAATTTCTTGTCTTGCTCTTTCGTTATTGTTGCCTTATTTTGTGTCCGGGATTCTGCTCTCTTTCTATTACTGTGATTTATTTGCAAACTTTTATTTACGCAGCACTTGCTTATTTCATTGTCTGGTCAGATTTTGTTTTGTTTTTGTTTTTTTTTGTTTTTTTTCCCTTTCGATTCCTTCTTTCACAACTGTTTATGTTTCATTTCTTGGCGTTAATTATTGACGGTGGCTGCCTTATTCCATTTTAGTCTTTTTAATGATGTAAATGCTGTTGGTTTGCTTTTCCTTTTTTGCTGTCTTATCCATTCTATCAATACTTGTTAAATTACTTTATAATTAGATCTATTTTTGCAAGTAACTTGTAGTAAGAATATTTTATAGCATAGCTAATTAGATTTAAATTCCTTTTTACCTGGTCTTGCATGTTGCCGAATTATTTACATTTAAAGTCTTAGATTTATGTTGTGTTAATTCATTTAGCTCATTCACTAGCGCTTCATATTTTCATGTTTTTATTTGTCTTGTTTTAATCATTGCATCATTAATCCAATCATTAATTAATCATTGTTACTTCATTTAATAGTTGTCTTCATTTAATCATTGTTATAATTCTGATTTGGTATTTTCTTGTTGGGCAAGATGTCTGGAGTCTATATAAACACATCCAACCCTCGTAAATTGTATCATTAAGATAATCATCATTAGGAGAAGAACCATTACATATCAATTACTTAGGTTTATTTGTATTTTTTTCATACTTTGTTTTTATCATGGTTTCATCAGATCCCATGATGACGAGAGGTTCAATTATGAACTAATCGTTGTCATGGGATTCTAACGGATTTATTTATGGAGCTTAGTATCTTGATGTTTTAAAGATCTGTGTGTGATGTATATCTGATATCCTCGTATGGTTATGCTTAATTGTTAGATGCGTAGCTAACATCTAATTTGTTAATCTCTTGTGAAGTGAAAGTGGATCTTGAGATTTAGAACTTGCCATGCTAGCATAGGTTCATGATTGTTTATCAACATGATTCGTAGTATGAGATGAGAATACTTATATTGCCCTGTGTGATCATTATGGATAACTTGCTCTTCAACCGTTATGTTTTCAAATTCTATAGACATATAGGGTCTAAGCATAATTGGTGTCTATTCATCTTCTATCTCTTTTGTGGATGTATGTTTAGTTTGGTACTCGTATACTGAGAAGTAGCGTGTACTTGTTTCGTGTTATCCGATCAGATATCATAACCATTGCATATAGTGATTAAAGGCGTCAGATCTAAGCAAAGTATTTAATGAAGTTAGGATTCCATGGTTTCTCTTGCAGAAGTAATTCGATTTTAATTCTCGTTAGTTAGTTAATTCTTAGTTTGTTAATTTGCTTTTTAGTTAGATTTAGTTAATTAAAACTTAATTTGTTATTTGTCTTAGCAGTGAATAATAATCATACATTGTTGCATAGGTACATCTACTGAATTAAAACCATAACCAGATCTCTGTGGGAACGAACTTGACTTCTATCTGTATTACTTGTGACCACGTACGCTTTCGTGATTTAGTGCAAACAAGTTTTTGGCGCCGCTGCCGGGGATCATTGGTGTTTTATTTTTGGTTTATGTGCTTGTCAATAGTGGTCGTTAGAGTTCACTGACTCGGATTTCTTTTTCTCATCTATTCTTGTAGTTAGTTGGTGTTTCAGGTACTTGACAGAGAGCATTGCCGTTGAAGATGGATTTTCAAACTTACTATGGAATTCAGCAGGTGGCTAGTGTTTGTGAGCTATGTGCGGGCGCACATGAGATGTATCAGTGCTGGAGCAACCAAGGTGGTATTCAACAGCCTCAACAATGTGAGCGGTGTTTTGGCGTTCATGATCCCTCACAATATTGTTACTACGGAGGAGTTGATCCATATGTCACTTATGAGGAGCAACCATATTTTCAATACTATCCTCAACAGTACCAGCAAGATGTTCCAGATATGTCATATTTCTTTGATAGTGAAGAGTTTCAACATCAGCAATCTATTCCTACTTTTCAGTCAGACGAGGTTGATGATTTGAAGGAAATTAGGAAGGAGATTAGGATGCTTGCAGTGAATAATGAGAAGCTTATCAAATCTATGGGGACACTTGTTGCTCAAGTTTGTAGTGTCTTGGAACAAGAGAATCAGCAATTCATACCAGAAGCAATTCCAGAAAATACCGATGACTTGGAGCAAGGTACTGCATGCTTAATTGAGGAAGACAAATTCCAAGGTGAGGTGAGCGTTCATAAGCCGTGTGAGAAATTTGATCATGTTAGGATGGTGGATGATTTGGAAAGGGCACTATTTGGGACAGACACTGTTGAGCTGCAGAAATTTCAAGAATTGGTATGTGCATACCAAGAGGTTGATGATCATGGGAAAGATGCAGATTTTCTACTTGTCTCAAAGTGTGAAGATGGAGGTAGCGCATTAGAGCCAATGGAGGAAGTTCTCTTTGAGGAACCAAAGGCTTCAGCAACTTACATTTACCCTCCTCCATTATATTCAAGCGAAGCCCGCGAATGTGTGTTGTTCTACAAATTGACAGATTTTGGGTCAACAGGTGAAGGCATTGAAATAGGACAGAGTTGTTACAGGAATAGGCCAAGCGAGGAGAAGGGGCAGAAAGTGTGCCGCCGTGATGACGATGAAGTCTCGCGAAGAGAGGACCAGGCAAATTATTATCATCCTTAATGGAGGCTTGGAAGTAACGTCAAGCTATTGACGTTAAAGAAGCGCTTGGTGGGAGGCAACCCACGCGTTAGTGTAGGAAAAAAAAATTGAGTGCAAAAAAAAAATGCAGAAATTTCTATGCGACATAGCGCCAGGTCCGCGCCACATCATGGCCATGTTTCTGTTCAGGGGATATTAGCCGAGTGTGTGTAGTGTTGTTATAAAAAAAAAGTGTCACAAACCAGGTCGGGTTCAACCTACTGTCCAGCAAGCTAGGTCGGGTTCAACCTACTGTCCATGTATATATGTGTATAACGCATATTGAAATGAAAAGGCAAAAATCGTGACAGGAGGTGACACGCGCTACGGCGCCAGGTGCGCACCATATCTTCCAAAATCTTCTGGCCAGGTTGTTTTTGTCCGAGTGTATATATGTTTTAATATATTAAAAAATAAATATGCATCTCCTAAATCAATTCCTACTCCTTTTCTAATTATTTTCTCCACCTAAAATCCTAATTCTAGTCCTATATTAATTCCAAATTATTCCCAATTCATCTCCTATTTTATTTTTTATTTTTTATTTTTTATTTTTATTTGTATTTTTATTTTTTTTCCCCAAATCTATATACCCATCTATATATACACCTATAGACACACAAATCCTACCCCATTCCAATTAATTTTAAGGCTTCAAGATTCAAGTTTGGGGGATTTTTAATTGCAAGCTTCACCTCTCCGATTCGTATTTGGGGTATATTTCTTCTTTTTATTTGCTATTACGAATTGTGTTCTTGCATTATTAATTATTAGGGATGTGTGTTCTTGATTATTTGGGGGTATCTGAGAATTCGAATTTTTGGTGGATTTTGGTGATTTCGCCTTTTAGGTATGTTTTCTACTATCCCTTGTATTACTTTCCATTCAATGAGGACATTGAATATTCTAAGTTTGGGGGTGGTTTGAGGGATAAGTAAAGTATATATATGTGATTGTGAGTCATTGTGTTCATGTAGGATTTCATGCTTTGCATATTAGTAGTAGTAAATTATGCATTTATGTTCGTGTTATCTACGTTTGTTTCATATAGGACATTTTTTTTTGTTAGTATATCATGTGAGTTCATAATAGTTTGCATTTGCACCCATGCTTGATAGGAATTTTGTGTTGTTGACGTTTTTTATTGAGAAGTGATATGCTTTGTTCTTGTGCACACACATACACTAGTAAGCTGAAGCTAGTAGACTTTTTGAATGTTGTAAGTGATTAGAAGGACATGAATATGTGCAAGATGATTTAGTTTGCATGCTTTGAATACAAGTTGGTGCGTTAGAGAGATTTTTTGCTTGGGATTGAGTATGTTTTTCCACCAAGTGAGATTTTGAGCCATATTGCATATTGTTGCAAATTATTCGTTTGCTTGAGTGTCCACGGATTGTTTGCATTGCTAGCAGTTGTTTGAGGTCTTTCCTGAAACGCATGACATTATGTGACGATTAAAATGATAAAGGCATGTAGGAATAACCGCATATTTTCCCATATTACCATACCATGTTTACATGATCAATTAGTTAACCAGTTGAGCTTAATCCTATTTTTTCGGTGACATACCACATTACTTGCCTAGAACTTTTTCTTGTATTAGCCGTACATTAATTTGAACCTACATTGTCAAAGGCTAGTAGAGTGCTTAAGGGAGTAATAAGGTGTGCAAGCAGGGGTTTATTGTTGGTCTTACTTTTGGGGGAAATATTGAAAATTGGGATTGTTTACTTGATAGTCGGCATGTGTAATAAATTCATGGGATCATTGTTATTGTTTATATTATTGTTTGTGTATATATTTAGCTCTCGAAAAAAAAATAAAAAAAAAAGAAAAAAAAGAAAGATAAAAAAAAGGAAGAAAAAAAAATATTATGAGAGCATGTTTGTGTTTGTTGCGATCCTATTTCAGTCGACTAGTCGAGTGTTTGTTTTATTAAATATTATGTGGGGGGAATATGGTGTTGTGTATGATTTATTATGGTACTTACTAGCTTTTGACACTTCACTTGTTTTGGCTTATTTGACATACCTTGTCCCTAGCCCCGTTACAACCCAAATAAAGACCTTTTGATTATCGTCATTGATGTATGTTGTGTTAAGAGTTAGATTGATACCAAATGTCAAGCATGTTTATGATTTTGTTGGAATTGAGTGATACACTTATCCTTGTTCTTGAGAGAGTATTCTTTTATGAGTGGATTGTGAGTGTTTGCTTGTTTTTGCGTATGAGATCCCGAGTTTTGTCTCAAAGATGTACTCTTGAAGGCTTAGCATGTTTACTAACTTATTCTTACACTTGACATGGGCTTGTGAGAACTTATGCATGTTCATTGAGTAGACTATGTGAATGCTTGCACTTTCGACACCAAGACATTGTGTACTTACTTTGATTCTTAAGTTGATATGGCATGAGAGGATTTGAAGGTATGGTAGGATATTAGTAGTACTCATTTGCATTTCCATATTAGTTGCATTCATGCATTGCATTAGGCATTGGATTTTGTGGGTACATTCGCTATAGACCCTCACGAGACCTTACTCGTCCACTAGGGCTGCCTAGGGGTTTAAAGGGCTTGTTGCATATGCCAAATGCAACCGTGATCACCTACGGAAGTGGTACTAGTTAGTTAGTTAGTTGTAATTGTTTATGCTTGAGGACAAGCATCGGTTTAAGTTTGGGGGTGTGATAAGTGGAGTTTATATCCACTTGGAGCATTCTAAATCGGCTTAAATTGATTGTCTTGGACTCAAGTTTGTGGTAGTTTTGATGTGTTTTGTTTAGTTGTGCAGATTTACAAGAATGTTGATTATGGTTGATGCTTCTATCGTTTTTGGAGAATAAATTAATTAAAATTTGGATTTCTGAGACGGTTGCACAGTCTACACTGTTTTGGACATATCTGGAGTTCTAGAAGTCTGTTTTCAGCGATCTTACTGCCCACGCGAAGCCTGGGAGATTTTCTACAACTTGGGATAGGATTCCCAGGAGCAAATTGCGCCGGGTTGGAGCAATTTGCGCGAAGAACAGACTGTTGGGCGCAGGTTGCCCCTGAAAAATTCTGCCAGATTTCTGATTCACTGTTTTGGCCATATCTTGAGTTCTACAACTCCGTTTGAGGCCCGTAAGCGGTCCACGCGAAGATAACGAGATTATCTATCATTCTAAAGTGGTCCAGAGGTCCAGTTACGATTGGAACATTTCAGAATATCTGAAGAAAAGTCAGCTACGAATTTTCCTTAAAAACAGAATCAGTTTAGGAAACGTACTTCTATTATAATTCTGATTTGGTATTTTCTTGTTGGGCAAGATGTCTGGAGTCTATATAAACACATCCAACCCTCGTAAATTGTATCATTAAGATAATCATCATTAGGAGAAGAACCATTACATATCAATTACTTAGGTTTATTTGTATTTTTTTCATACTTTGTTTTTATCATGGTTTCATCAGATCCCATGATGACGAGAGGTTCAATTATGAACTAATCGTTGTCATGGGATTCTAACGGATTTATTTATGGAGCTTAGTATCTTGATGTTTTAAAGATCTGTGTGTGATGTATATCTGATATCCTCGTATGGTTATGCTTAATTGTTAGATGCGTAGCTAACATCTAATTTGTTAATCTCTTGTGAAGTGAAAGTGGATCTTGAGATTTAGAACTTGCCATGCTAGCATAGGTTCATGATTGTTTATCAACATGATTCGTAGTATGAGATGAGAATACTTATATTGCCCTATGTGATCATTATGGATAACTTGCTCTTCAACCGTTATGTTTTCAAATTCTATAGACATATAGGGTCTAAGCATAATTGGTGTCTATTCATCTTCTATCTCTTTTGTGGATGTATGTTTAGTTTGGTACTCGTATACTGAGAAGTAGCGTGTACTTGTTTCGTGTTATCCGATCAGATATCATAACCATTGCATATAGTGATTAAAGGCGTCAGATCTAAGCAAAGTATTTAATGAAGTTAGGATTCCATGGTTTCTCTTGCAGAAGTAATTCGATTTTAATTCTCGTTAGTTAGTTAATTCTTAGTTTGTTAATTTGCTTTTTAGTTAGATTTAGTTAATTAAAACCCAATTTGTTATTTGTCTTAGCAGTGAATAATAATCATACATTGTTGCATAGGTACATCTACTGAATTAAAACCATAACCAGATCTCTGTGGGAACGAACTTGACTTCTATCTGTATTACTTGTGACCACGTACGCTTTCATGATTTAGTGCAAACACCTGTTATGGAAAAGAATTAACTATCGCACAAGCAATAACAGGAATTCTTAAAAGAAAGAAACGATAGTCATGAAGAATGAATATTGTGCAGAAATTATGTTAGTAGTTCTGACTTCTGATATTGACATACAAGTTTAATATAACGCTTATTAATTTGGATTCAGATTCCTGGCTTCTGCTTCTAAGCACTCTGATACCGGGACTTGTGCGTAAGGAAAGATAGAGAGAGAAAGAGTTCAAACCTGAGAGTCAAGGGGATCTGCTTCTCGTGAGACAAGATGATGTAAACTCGCGACTACATATGAAGCTGCTAAAATAGGGTCTATTGAGTGGTGCGGAAGGGCAGCATGACCCCCCTGTCCACTTATCACAGCTTCAAAAAAGCCTGTTCCCTATAGGTAAACCAGGTGAAACATGCAAACCAAAGATGGCTTTGACATTAAACAATTAAACATATTCTCTTTGCTCCTCCACCTCCTTCCTCTGCGGGTTGAAAAACAAGAACTGTACCCTGTCGACAGCAATTAAACATATTAGTCAGCCATCTCTGGTGAAGGAAAAGAAATTCATAATTATAGAGAAGAAACCTTGTTCCCCAAGCACTTTTTCTCTCAAATGATGCAAATGAAGAACTGGGAATTAGGAAACTAAAAACTTCTGAATTGGAAATGCTGACAAGCCAAAGATTACCAAAATGCTCTCATATTTGGTAAGGTGCTTTTTGTTGAAAATTGAGTGCTTTCGTATTCTCTCAAATAGGTCCACTCCACAGTGTCAATATAAATCCTCTGGATTCTGTAAAATATCTCTAACCTAGAGCTTAGAATAATAGGAAACTTAGGTTTTATAAAAATCGTTCGCATAGGATAATATTGTCGTAGGCGCTTCTACATCCATGATATGTCAAAGTTCTATTGCATATCTGTTAATGTTGCATATAATCACATTAATCAAGTATCTGTATTCTTGACAAGAATTATCTAACATGTTCACATTAATGTTTTATAACCTTTTAATTAATTACTTCCATTTGTTTCAGACAGTTCTATTTGTTTAATATATTAATGCTTTATGTCTTGGGATTCATATTTAGATAAATTTATGTCGTGTGGAGGAATGTAGCCTTGATCATTAACATATAAGTCATACAACTCAATAAATAGTAAGTGGGATAAAAATTGGAGGAAGCCTTCTGAGATGTCAAGAGCTACCCCTGCCTTTCCACTTAGAAGATTTTTGTTGCGACAAATTACTGCAAAAAACTTGGCCAAGTAAGTTGTGTCGTCATGCACACCATGAGCATTGTTCACAATGGTCTGCACAGCTTCCGAACCATGGTTTGTATTGATAAGTACTACGGTATACAATAGGGGAAAGCAGATAATGAACACGTCAATTCGATCATAGCCTTCCTTGAAATTAAATAGAATGTAGTACTCGTGAGATACCAACTTCACACGGAGTGAAACTAGCTCATCATATGTTGCATTCATTAAATTCATCAGGGACGAAAGTAGCCTGATTTTTGATGTCTCCCCTGTAGTCTATTTTCACCATCTCAAGAAGGCGTTGAACAACATTAGGCCCTAGCCAGACTTACAGCTAAACTTCTGTCTCCAATGCCTAGTCAATTTAACTATTTATGGCCTTTGCCAGATTTCTAGTGTCATTGGACATTCAGGAACGAGGAATCCGTGGATCAAAATCTATACTATTCTATAAATTCCGAAACATTGAAAGTTTTGGTACCTGTTTTTCTTCGTGAATTTACTTATGTACCCTTCATTATAAAAAAAATATATATTAAAACAGCTAAAATAAATTTTAACATAATATAATTAATGGTAATTTGTCGATTGCCTTTTTCGTATTTACTTTTAGTTGAAGATGTTACCTTTTATCATATCTTCCAATCATTAATATTACCTTTTGAATTAAAATACGTTTCCTTTTTGATTTAAAACTAATCTTACAATCATTAATATATACCCGAAAATATCATACAATATTTTTCAATTATTAATAAAATATATTAAAAATATACTTTGTTTATAATAAGGAAACATTAGTATAATCCGTAAACATGTGTATATTAAATTAAATTAATTAAAATTAAAAATTATGTAAAAAATAATGATTATATAAATTGGTACCAGTTTTTTTGTACCTATTTTTTGGTACTTCGTGAATTTACTTATTTACCCTTCATTATAAATAAAAAATATATATTAAAACACCTAAAATAAATATTAACATAATATAATTAATGGTAAGTAGTCGATTGCCTTTTTCATATTTACTTTTAGTTGAAGATGTTACCTTTTATCATATCTTCATCATTAATATTTCCTTTCGAATTAAAATACGTTTCCTTTTTGATTTAAAACTAATCTTACAATCATTAATATATATCCGAAAATATCGTACCATATTTTTCAATTATTAATAAAATCTATACTATTATATAAAAACCGAAATATTAAAAGTTTTGGTACCTGTTTTTTGGTACCTATTTTTTGGTACTTCGTGAATTTACTTACTTACCCTTTATTATAAAAAAAAAATAAAAACACCTAAAATAAGTTATAACATAATATAATTAATGGTAATTAGTCAAGATACTATCTTTTATAAACAACTAAAAACATCAATCGTATCACATCTTTCCATCATTAATATTTCCTTTCGAACTAAAAGTCTAAAACACGTTACCTTTTCAATTTAAAACAAATCTTACAATCTAAAATAAGTAATAATATAATATAATCCATTATATCTATTATAGCTTAACAAGGTGTTTCAAGCCTATTTAGTAAATTACAAGTATATCCTTTACTATATAAAAATATAAAAAAAATGTTTTTCTTGGGAATTGAACTCATGACCTTCAGGATACAAATTACCTATGTTCACATACACAACCTGTGACAGCCCCAAATCCGGGGTCATGAATCTGGGCCATCACGAACCAACTTCCATTCAAAATCAATATCTCTTGGGTTTTTTTTTTATAATTAATACTTATGCAATTGACCCCACAGTAATACACACACACACACCAGTCATATGCTCAGAGAACAACATTCACCATAATAAAAGTTTAAAGTTAAACAGTTATTACAAACCCAGAATCATACTTAAGTACATTGTTGAGTGATGCTTCTACAAGAAGCATTTCAACAACCAAATTTATTTCAACCTTACACACTTACACACTTCATATACATAAGACCATTAAACCCCTTGCGCTGGTCATCTACCTCGGGGATTGATGCTAACGAGCTTTCAGAAGGTCGCCTTTCCCTTACCCTCTTGCGGGGCGTTCTGCGTAGTATTGGCATACCTAGCTGTATATAGATAAGTAGCAAGAGTGAGCTATAATAGCTCAGCAAGATAATATTGTAAACTAGAATTTAAAATGTACCCAAGTATACATGTATATACATATGTAAGCAGTAACCAAATTATAAACTTTAAGGAAGAATAAAACTCTTATTTAATAATACATCATCCACTTACTTTTATAAGAAAGAAATCTAGAATAATACAGTATCAGTTTCTCTTCTTAAATAATATAACAATCAATATAATCTTTCAGTGTAATATTTCAGGATAATATGAATACTTACTTAAATCTCTTACTATCATCATCTCATTTCCTTCTTATGTAACATTTTTTTTTATAAATTAATATAAAATCAGTTTCTCTTCATCTATAACAATAATTCCACCTTTCATATCATTTTCCCTTTCCAGTATACCAATCTGACTTTATCATTTATTCTTTATTCACATATTGTAGAGGTTTTCACTGTTGCCGAATACGTGAGGCTCGATGATCAGTCGCCCTCCGTATCCGTCCCTTTTTACTACCGGTAGACGGAGGTAGGTCTGCCACCATCCCCCAGGAGGAAGGTCTACCACTACATCCTCCTTCGGCAACTCTTGGGCCGAAATGAAACATTAAGTGCTGGACTGTGCAACTTCCACACGGCCTCTTACGCTTATTAAGTGCTGGACTGTGCAACTTCCACACGGCCTCTTACGCTTATTAAGTGCTGGACTGTGCAACTTCCACACGGCCTCTTACGCTTATTAAGTGCTGGACTGTGCAACTTCCACACGGCCTCTTACGCTTATTATTGAAATCCCCCTTTTTGACAAATCATTTTTTTCCATTTATAAAGTATCATTCCACATTTGCCTTTCCTATCACATATATCATTCCCTTCCCATTTATCAATCACTCATATCATTTCCATTCTCGCACATTATTTCTATAAAATATATGTATATGTACCATAGTACTTTGATTATGATTCAGACATCTCTTTTATATTCAAGAAATCAAATATACTTTTATATATATAAAATATTCCATCTATTCTAAAAGTATATAATAATCAAATAAGATTTATTAAACCACTAATACTCAAAAAGAATATTTTTTATATAGCATTATAAACCATATAACCCTAGATAACAACTGATATCATTCTTTCATATCTCTTTAAACCATAAAGTATCTTTGCTCTATCCATATTCATATCCATATCCATAATCCATAATCCATATCTATATCCATAATTCATATCCATATTCATATACATCTTCCTTTAATTTCCAAAATAAGGAAAACAAATTCTTAACAATATAGCAATAATAGAATCACATATATATTCCATGAAATCATTTTTCGTTGAAGATAAATTATTTTTCAAAGTAGGGTTAGAAGGATCTTGCCTTGGTACTCAAGATGTGGTAGGGCTTGCGACGATGTCGGTCCATCTAGACAAAGTCAAATAAAAGCATACCGTTAAACCCCTGGACAACCATTCTTAACTCACGGTGTAAACATGTAACAAACACAACCAAAGCATTACTTGCTCGTTATAGGCTCATACTATGTCCATGTTGGTCGTCAAATACTTACGTTATAAATTTGGTTCAAGATCCATCCGCAATTCCAAGTTATACTTAACCATTTAGAACGTTGGTTTCTAAGTCTCGTTTTCAGTGGTTTTCACTTACACGACCTCGACTTAAACTTTTTGATAAAATCAACTGTTTACTCTTTTGAGGTGATTCCTTCGCACATATTCACCTTACTATGTCTAATATTTAATAAACTCGATTCGCCACTAAAACTGTTTCATTAAGGGGTTCAATTGAAGTCATGAACTTAGCACTTACGTGATCGAACCACTTTTACGAATTTGGCCATTTCTCCTAAACCGTAAATCAGAATGCTACGATTCTTTCGCCAAAATGATCTATGAGTCAAGAACTACAAGTTCATGGCAGTGGTGATTTAAGGTCAGAAGTTCAAGGTCTCGGGTAGGGACTGTCTTAAGGTTCTAACAAAAATTCGCCATTACGACGGCTATAAATCGAATAATCCAAAATTCCAATTACTCCCATTATCATAACATCCACTCCAAACAACCCACACATCAAATTTAACATTCAAAACAGGGTATCCACTGCCTATGCTACTAGGATACCATTTGTGACAATCAATCAAGCCCAATCATAACACTAATGCTCTAAACATGCATCAAATCTTTATAACTCATCTAATTCATCAAAATTCAAAGTAAAAGCTAGGGTTTCAAAAGAGGACTACCTTCCTTGATGTTTGTAATAGCTTTCTAAACCTTGTATAGTCCTTGTATAGCCTTGGGTAAGCTTGGATGATCAAAAGAAATGAGGAAAACAAAGTTAGAAATTCGGAGTCACCAAAACCGAACTGAAAGATCATGAAAAACGAGGCCCTTACCAATCTTTTCTGAACGAGGCTTCTAAAGGAAAGTTGTAGAGCATCTTAACAGCTTTCTAACCATATAAAGAACACAAAATTTCATTGAGTAATGAAGGAGATATGGCCGTTTGAAGATCGGTCCAGAAACTGTCAAGCACCAGGACAGTTTGCTTCTTCAACTTGGGGAGGCGATTTGACTAGGCTATACTACTTGGATTGTAATGAAATTTTGAACGAATATTGCCCATGGAGTGGAGAGGCTATGGTTAAAATTTGGTGATTTTAGAATGGGTAGAAATGGAGATATGAATTTTTCTTTGCTTGATGCTCCTGCTGGGCAGTTTGTGGAAATGGAGAGAGATGGAGTTCTCTTGCTTGCTCTTGATCTAATCTTGGCTAATTCTTGAGTGTTCTAGAGTTTTGTGGAATGGTGTGGATAATTAAAAGGTGAAATGACTAATTTACCCCTTAAACAAGTGTTAGTGGAGTGTGATGTCACTAATGATGTCATAGAAGTGTATTTAGCAAGCTTGGTTCTTTAACCTTAAGTAAATACTAATAACCTTGGTAAATACTAATGTGGTAAATATCCTTATTATTTACTAACCTTGGTTACTTGGTTCCCATACTCGTATAATTGTGATTCGTTTCGAATATATCTCGTTATCCAGTGGTTTTGAAATCGTTTAAAATTCCAAATTCCCTTAGCATTCTCTTTACTTCATAATCCCCTGGTTTAACTTAAATTCACTAATTCCTCAATATATAATTCCTTTAATATTTCTATGTTCCTTACTATCCAATAAATAGAAGTTCGTTCGAGCTCAAAATCCTCAAAACTTAAATTCAGGAATTTCTGAAATCCATCGTCATTTCGAGTCACTTATTTCCTTAGTATATCACTTATATGATTTCGGTTTACTCATTTTCCATTTCCACTATAGAGCACCTACACACCATTTTCTTAAATTCCTCGAGATCACTATTCATTTAATCACTGTAGCCTTTCTAAAGTTAGGGTTATTACAGTCTTCCCCTCTTAAAAGGATTCCGTCCCGGAATCACGTTGAAAATATCCATGGATACCTTTCTCATCCGACACTTTCCAGCTTCTATACCACTTCCTTTATCCTTTAGTTCTTCCATAATATCTCTATCTTGTTTGTGCAAAAATGCATCAACATAAACTTGCTTGTCATTCATCAATATGCCATTTAGCTTATCTATAGCAGCACTTTCATTATCTTCCCCTTGCAAATCTCCTCTTGTTTTCAGTCATTCTATATTATCTCATTCCTCCTTTCTCTTTTAACTAAGGTATCGGCCACCACATTGGCCTTTCCTGAATGGTAGTGTATCTCACTTATGTTTTGACTATATTACGATCTCTATCATGACATAAAATATTAATACTTCAATCTTCCTATATCTCATCTCTGTAAAATCTTCCAGAAAATAAGCTATAATAATATTTCTTGAAACAATTGTAAGAAAATATCAATTATAATATATATTTCCTGTTCGTACTTATACGAGCAGATACTTTCCCTTCATTCTAAGCATTATCCTTGCACTTTCCCCATTATTCTCAAATCTCCTTTTTATAGAGTTCTCTGACTCTTAACAGATATTGATTTTCCTTATCTAGATTGTCAACCTATCTACACCATTCATTGACTTAGTCGATCCCTAACCAAACATTTACACTTAAGAGGTTAAATTAGCGCGTACTTGCAATTTCCTCCGGATACCTTATCCCGTATATCTTTTGTTCACTATACGCTCTTTACATCTGGCTGATCCACCTTAGTTCCTTCATGATATACTATCTACTCCACCTCTGTAATTTCCCTTTATTATTCTCATCAAAATCTGTACCTCAAGTTGTACTCATTCACACCTTCTGGATTAATCCTTTGAATAATTAACATCTTTAATCTCTCTCTGCTACTTAGGATACTAGTCACAATATTGGTCTTCCCCCACTAATAGTTATTGCACCTCGAAATCCTTCATTAATTATTCTCGCTTCCTTTGTTTATCCTTATTCTAATTCTATCCTCAAAATACACCTTACTCTCAATAGTAAATCTCAATTATACCTTAAAATTCCTCATATTCTTTTCTCTTACTAATCATCAAATATACCCATTTCTTCTCGCGAAATTCCTTCCTCTCTTATATCGAAACGCTTCCAATTCTAATTATCTCTTATTGAAATTTCCCTTGGAATCTTAAGTTTCCTTGTGTAATCACGTATACTATAAACATTGTTCCCATCCATAAATGAAATCTTCCATATTAAAAACAATTAATAGAATTTAAGAGACTTTAAATTGAAACGAACCCAGAAACAAGCAAGGGTCCCACAATAATTTATAAAATTAAGAGTTTTAAATAACCTTTATTCGAAACAAAAGAATATTTGAGAAATCAATATGATGGAAGAACCCCTATATCACACAAGTGAGGGCGTCCCCTCCGACTTTCAATCACATTGACAGATCGTCCTCGTGTATACATATAGGATTGTTCCTCTTAATTGAAATAAGAAATATAAAGAAAATTTAAATCATGATGATAAATACCATCTTCCGAAAATAATCTTAGAGGAATATTTTGGCAAAGATAGATAAAATACAATTTTGAAACACATTTCAAGGGTACTAGAAAGTTTTGAAAAGATGCCGGCCCTTAATGAATAATTACCCACCAGTGGAGGAAAATTTGAAACTCAATAATTCAGCAGGGCTTTAGGAAATTTGAAAGTAGTTACCGTTAATAGCTTCTGCCAAATTGAAAATAAAAAATCTCAATAATGGAAGGTTTTCCTCAAATACCATTTATATCTTAGACTACGTACTTTCCAAAATTTCTCAAATTTGGCACTCACCATTTATCCTTAACCTATCGTCTGTTATTCCCAATTATCTTCATTTACCTAGTCGTGACTTGGCTCGATACTCTCTGCCTTTATCCAAAATAGAACACAACCTTCTAATCGATATACTTACGTAATGTTGATCGTCTTATCCTGACAATGCTCCGGTATCAAGGACCCTTCAAACTATACTCCTAAATTGTATATTCTAACATACCCTGTATACTCACGAGGTTATCTAACGTACACTTCCCGATACATCAAGTATTCCCTTTCTCATATCGATCCCGTGTACTACATAAACTTAACACTTTGGCATAATACCCTTTTCATTTCAGTCAATCTCGGAATGTCTCAGTCTGTCTTGGTCCTTAAGGTATATCTTGGCTTTACCGACCAATCTCAGTATCATCATTTCATCTCCCCAATCAATTTAAACAATCAGTGTCTGCTCACCAATCCACTTACAATATTACCTCAAACTCCCTTAAACTCAAGAAGATTTTAGTACCCTTAACTTCGGCTCACCCATTTCTTTTTCCTATACTAAAACATAAACTTTTATTAGTAATAATCTATAAAATTATAATCACTACCTAGAATAAATGCTACATTCGATATACCACCCTTGAACTCGATGTGAGTTCACAAGTTATATTATTAAAGATATATTTATTATTATCACTTTTGTTCCTAAGCATTATGACTCTTAGCTCTGATACCATCTGTGACAGCCCCAAATCCGGGGTCATGAATCTGGGCCATCACGAACCAACTTCCATTCAAAATCAATATCTCTTGGGTTTTTTTTTTATAATTAATACTTATGCAATTGACCCCACAGTAATACACACACACACACCAGTCATATGCTCAGAGAACAACATTCACCATAATAAAAGTTTAAAGTTAAACAGTTATTACAAACCCAGAATCATACTTAAGTACATTGTTGAGTGATGCTTCTACAAGAAGCATTTCAACAACCAAATTTATTTCAACCTTACACACTTACACACTTCATATACATAAGACCATTAAACCCCTTGCGCTGGTCATCTACCTCGGGGATTGATGCTAACGAGCTTTCAGAAGGTCGCCTTTCCCTTACCCTCTTGCGGGGCGTTCTGCGTAGTATTGGCATACCTAGCTGTATATAGATAAGTAGCAAGAGTGAGCTATAATAGCTCAGCAAGATAATATTGTAAACTAGAATTTAAAATGTACCCAAGTATACATGTATATACATATGTAAGCAGTAACCAAATTATAAACTTTAAGGAAGAATAAAACTCTTATTTAATAATACATCATCCACTTACTTTTATAAGAAAGAAATCTAGAATAATACAGTATCAGTTTCTCTTCTTAAATAATATAACAATCAATATAATCTTTCAGTGTAATATTTCAGGATAATATGAATACTTACTTAAATCTCTTACTATCATCATCTCATTTCCTTCTTATGTAACATTTTTTTTTATAAATTAATATAAAATCAGTTTCTCTTCATCTATAACAATAATTCCACCTTTCATATCATTTTCCCTTTCCAGTATACCAATCTGACTTTATCATTTATTCTTTATTCACATATTGTAGAGGTTTTCACTGTTGCCGAATACGTGAGGCTCGATGATCAGTCGCCCTCCGTATCCGTCCCTTTTTACTACCGGTAGACGGAGGTAGGTCTGCCACCATCCCCCAGGAGGAAGGTCTACCACTACATCCTCCTTCGGCAACTCTTGGGCCGAAATGAAACATTAAGTGCTGGACTGTGCAACTTCCACACGGCCTCTTACGCTTATTAAGTGTTGGACTGTGCAACTTCCACACGGCCTCTTACGCTTATTAAGTGCTGGACTGTGCAACTTCCACACGGCCTCTTACGCTTATTAAGTGCTGGACTGTGCAACTTCCACACGGCCTCTTACGCTTATTATTGAAATCCCCCTTTTTGACAAATCATTTTTTTCCATTTATAAAGTATCATTCCACATTTGCCTTTCCTATCACATATATCATTCCCTTCCCATTTATCAATCACTCATATCATTTCCATTCTCGCACATTATTTCTATAAAATATATGTATATGTACCATAGTACTTTGATTATGATTCAGACATCTCTTTTATATTCAAGAAATCAAATATACTTTTATATATATAAAATATTCCATCTATTCTAAAAGTATATAATAATCAAATAAGATTTATTAAACCACTAATACTCAAAAAGAATATTTTTTATATAGCATTATAAACCATATAACCCTAGATAACAACTGATATCATTCTTTCATATCTCTTTAAACCATAAAGTATCTTTGCTCTATCCATATTCATATCCATATCCATAATCCATAATCCATATCTATATCCATAATTCATATCCATATTCATATACATCTTCCTTTAATTTCCAAAATAAGGAAAACAAATTCTTAACAATATAGCAATAATAGAATCACATATATATTCCATGAAATCATTTTTCGTTGAAGATAAATTATTTTTCAAAGTAGGGTTAGAAGGATCTTGCCTTGGTACTCAAGATGTGGTAGGGCTTGCGACGATGTCGGTCCATCTAGACAAAGTCAAATAAAAGCATACCGTTAAACCCCTGGACAACCATTCTTAACTCACGGTGTAAACATGTAACAAACACAACCAAAGCATTACTTGCTCGTTATAGGCTCATACTATGTCCATGTTGGTCGTCAAATACTTACGTTATAAATTTGGTTCAAGATCCATCCGCAATTCCAAGTTATACTTAACCATTTAGAACGTTGGTTTCTAAGTCTCGTTTTCAGTGGTTTTCACTTACACGACCTCGACTTAAACTTTTTGATAAAATCAACTGTTTACTCTTTTGAGGTGATTCCTTCGCACATATTCACCTTACTATGTCTAATATTTAATAAACTCGATTCGCCACTAAAACTGTTTCATTAAGGGGTTCAATTGAAGTCATGAACTTAGCACTTACGTGATCGAACCACTTTTACGAATTTGGCCATTTCTCCTAAACCGTAAATCAGAATGCTACGATTCTTTCGCCAAAATGATCTATGAGTCAAGAACTACAAGTTCATGGCAGTGGTGATTTAAGGTCAGAAGTTCAAGGTCTCGGGTAGGGACTGTCTTAAGGTTCTAACAAAAATTCGCCATTACGACGGCTATAAATCGAATAATCCAAAATTCCAATTACTCCCATTATCATAACATCCACTCCAAACAACCCACACATCAAATTTAACATTCAAAACAGGGTATCCACTGCCTATGCTACTAGGATACCATTTGTGACAATCAATCAAGCCCAATCATAACACTAATGCTCTAAACATGCATCAAATCTTTATAACTCATCTAATTCATCAAAATTCAAAGTAAAAGCTAGGGTTTCAAAAGAGGACTACCTTCCTTGATGTTTGTAATAGCTTTCTAAACCTTGTATAGTCCTTGTATAGCCTTGGGTAAGCTTGGATGATCAAAAGAAATGAGGAAAACAAAGTTAGAAATTCGGAGTCACCAAAACCGAACTGAAAGATCATGAAAAACGAGGCCCTTACCAATCTTTTCTGAACGAGGCTTCTAAAGGAAAGTTGTAGAGCATCTTAACAGCTTTCTAACCATATAAAGAACACAAAATTTCATTGAGTAATGAAGGAGATATGGCCGTTTGAAGATCGGTCCAGAAACTGTCAAGCACCAGGACAGTTTGCTTCTTCAACTTGGGGAGGCGATTTGACTAGGCTATACTACTTGGATTGTAATGAAATTTTGAACGAATATTGCCCATGGAGTGGAGAGGCTATGGTTAAAATTTGGTGATTTTAGAATGGGTAGAAATGGAGATATGAATTTTTCTTTGCTTGATGCTCCTGCTGGGCAGTTTGTGGAAATGGAGAGAGATGGAGTTCTCTTGCTTGCTCTTGATCTAATCTTGGCTAATTCTTGAGTGTTCTAGAGTTTTGTGGAATGGTGTGGATAATTAAAAGGTGAAATGACTAATTTACCCCTTAAACAAGTGTTAGTGGAGTGTGATGTCACTAATGATGTCATAGAAGTGTATTTAGCAAGCTTGGTTCTTTAACCTTAAGTAAATACTAATAACCTTGGTAAATACTAATGTGGTAAATATCCTTATTATTTACTAACCTTGGTTACTTGGTTCCCATACTCGTATAATTGTGATTCGTTTCGAATATATCTCGTTATCCAGTGGTTTTGAAATCGTTTAAAATTCCAAATTCCCTTAGCATTCTCTTTACTTCATAATCCCCTGGTTTAACTTAAATTCACTAATTCCTCAATATATAATTCCTTTAATATTTCTATGTTCCTTACTATCCAATAAATAGAAGTTCGTTCGAGCTCAAAATCCTCAAAACTTAAATTCAGGAATTTCTGAAATCCATCGTCATTTCGAGTCACTTATTTCCTTAGTATATCACTTATATGATTTCGGTTTACTCATTTTCCATTTCCACTATAGAGCACCTACACACCATTTTCTTAAATTCCTCGAGATCACTATTCATTTAATCACTGTAGCCTTTCTAAAGTTAGGGTTATTACACAACCACTACACCACATCAAATATTTTGTTTATTTTTGAAAATCATCAATCACATATACATAAAAACCCGCTTCCTATAATTTTTTAATTTTTTTTTTTAGATTTACTTAGATTAAATTGAACTCATTATCTTAAAGATACAAGTGACTTTTTGAAAATCGTCGATCACATGTAAAAAAAACCCGCTCTCAATAATTTGTACAATTTTTTTGATATTTACTTCATTTAAAATTATCAAAATTTGAACCTTTTCAAAAACCTATAAATTTGTTATGGATTTTCGTGTTATTTAAATTGAACTCATGACATTAAAGATATAAGTGGTTTATGTTCACATACACAACAACTACACTAATCAATTTTTTGGTACCTTTTTGAAAATCATCGATCACATGTAAAAAAACCCACTTCCTATAATTTTTTACTATTTGTTTGAGATTTAATGAACTTTAAATTCTCAAAATTTCAGCGTACCATTTCAAAAATTTATTAATCTGTTATGGATTTTCGTGTTATTTAGTAAATCTCTAAACTTTTTTTTTTTGCTAAGTTGTATATGTATAAAACGGAAGAAAAAGATACATGGATTGACCCTTGGTCTATGACAAGCCATAGATGGATCTATCTATAAGCAATCTGAGAAAGTACAGATTGCAAATAGAAAACAAACAAGCCCAAAAAACCTAAACAATAATATCAGGTCTACTACAACATATTTTTGAAAACCATGTAGAAGTGGCTAATCTAGCTCTAGTGTCGGTGATAATAGCTGCCAAAAGATAAGTTGGACGAAATATCCCCCTATCATGCTTCCTAGCGTTTCGCTCCCGCCAAATGAAATAAGAGAATATCTGGATCATAAGCAGGACTATCCTTCTCTTATCAACATCCTGAATGCTTAACATGTGTTGCTGAAACTCATGCCATGTATGGCCCCTGATGGAAATGTTCAGCAGGGATAACATCCTAGATAAAACAAACCGGCTATAAGAGCATTGTAGGAATAGATGCGTATCAGTTTCGCGACCCATCACACACAAAAAACATTGTTGATCCAAACTGATACCGAATCTAGCTAACCGAGCTAAGGTGCTTAGACGACCATGGCTAAGCAACCATTGATGGTGAGCATAACGATCTATTTTAAGGTGATGCCAAACCACATGAAACCACTGAATTTGATCACCTCGATGTCTGATACTCTCCCAAACATGTCTGGTTCTAACTTTACGAATGTCTACACCGTCCCAAAGAATAACATCACGTGAATTTATATTAAATGTTGGGAAGTTGAACGTGAGTAGCCAGTTTCTCAACGTAGGATCCAAGTGATGGTGGCGGCAGTTCGGTTGAGGCAAAGTCCAAGAACCAGAACTAATAATATCACAAAGTAAAGCATTACGATTCGAACCACATTGAGATATTATATATGCGGACCTACTAGAAGCAAGGCAAGATTTATTCCACCAAGGATCGAACCATAGGGAGATAGAATTGCCATTGCCAATGGAATAAGAAATAAACTGCAGCGCGGTATGACGAAGTCGTAAGACCTTTTTCCAAATCCATGAGCAATCTGTGGGTATAGGTAAGCTCCAGAAATGCCTTCTTTTTAAAATCATTTTGTTGACCCAAGATGCCCAAAGAGTAGGAGAGTGGTTGATAACCTTTAACAGATGGCAAAGAATCTGTGCTTTATTCCAATCAGATGTGTCTTTTAGGCTCAGGCCACATTCTTCTCTAGGGAGGCACATGGTTTTCCAACTCACCTTAGCTCCCCATTATCATTAGAGTTACCTTTCCAGATAAACCGCGTTAGAAGAGACTGAATATTGTCATGGACCGCATTTGGCAGAATAAAGTTATTCGACCAGAAAGCTTGCATTGAAAAGAGAACTGATTTAACAAGTTGAATTCGCCCAGCAAAAGACAAGAAAATTGTGGTCCAAACATTAATTCTGTGAGTGAGTTTCTCTAGGAGAGGCATAAAATCGTTAATAGAAAGCTGAGATGAAATCAGTGGCACTCCTAGAAACCGAATTGGAATAGAGCCACGAGGTATACCATAAGATTGATCAAACCAGTCAAGCATATCAGCTGAGCAGTTGCAGAAAAAGCTAGAGCTTTTAGTCACACTAGGAGTAAGACCACTCATTCGAGAAAACAAGTCTACAGACGACATAATGTGAGAGACAGAAGATGGATCCCCGTGACTGAAAAACAGAACATCATCCGCAAAAAACAAATGTGTAATGTCAAGATCCTTACAGCGCCAATGCTGTTTGAAATTCACAGGTTTAGACTTTAGTATCTGGGATAGAACATTCATGCAGATTGCAAAAATGTAAGGAGACATGGGATCGCCTTGACGGATGCCCTTGGTTCCTTTAAAATATCCATGAGTGGATCCATTGAGTTTCACAGAATACATAGCTCCACATAAACATTGTTGTATCCAAGCAATGAAACGAGTGGGGAAATTCATTTTATGGAGCACTGCAATAATAAACTCCCATCGAATGGAGTCAAAAGCTTTATGGAGGTCGAGTTTAAGTGCACACCTCGAAGCCCCATTCTCTCTGTCATAACCACGAAATAATTCTTGAGCAAGAAGAATGTTATCAGAAATATGTCTACCCGGAACTACTCACTCCATACATAACATTCTAATGATATGTAATATTATATAATATTATGTAATGTTATTTATGTTATTTAACACAAAATGACCCCTACGCATCTATACTATTATTTAAAATCCGAAATATTAAAAGCTTTGGTGATTTGGTTTTCTGTACGGTTATCCTAATTATTAAAATATATAATAATATAATACAATTAATGGTAATTAACTGATTGTCTTTTTCACGTTTATTGTTTGTTGAAGATATTATATTATATAAATACCTCAAAAATCAGTTGTATATCTTCCAATTATTAATATTTTTTTAATTAAACACGACCTTTTAATTTAAAACTAATCTTGCAATCTTACCATATATTCCAACTATTAATAAACTATATTAAAAATAGGTAAATCTATTTTCAATCAAATAAATACAAATCTTGATACATTAGTTTGAAAATACTATGTTAATCCAATCCCTTAACAAATGTTGGATAAATTATAATTTAAAATTAAAAAAAAATATGGTGTTAACACAATGACATTCAAAATATATGTATAAGATTATTGTATGAAAGATATGGCAATCAAAATTTTTTATACCTAATTAGCTCATAATCATCGTAGTGATAATTTTATAAGAATATGTGTATGTAAAATTGTCATAGTCAAAATGTAGGGCATGCATTACACGACTGTCATGCCATCACAATAATTTCACTTTTAAAATTTTAAGATAGAAGTGTTTTAACAACTACAAAAAAAAGAAGTTATTATCGGGGAAAAATTGTTCTGAAATTAGAATGATAGTTTTATGAAATTATAATACAATAATATTTTTCTCTATATTAAGAATATGCCATATTGCCATGAGAACAAGATATGCATTCACGTGCTACACAAGACAACATGAGTTTATCTACCATCGAATTAGGACATATGAAACAGAATATAGGGAAACATGACTTTATTTTTTGGTCTTATCAATGGAATTGAATTTATATCTATATTACAAAAATCAGAATTAGTTGATATGCTAGATTTAGACTCTATATAAGTTATCGATTAAATAAATAAACAAAATGCATAATTAAATTAAATGTTAAACAAGATTATATATACTAAAAAAAATGTTAAATTATATATGACTACCTATAACAAAATGATCGATTAGTGATTTTTTAAGAGTACTGTTTAAAAAATAAATGTTTTTTTCCCACCGTAGCACATATTAGTTTGTATGGATACATCATACATTTTAGTTGATTTCTCCTAATATTAAAATAATTTGTGCTATTGTTGCCATAATACATCTCCTACCAGATATGTAATTATCCACCTATCTACTCTTGCTGGTTTACTTTTGCCAATGGAAACAAACTAAATAGCATATCATTATCGTGATAATATTTTAAAAATTATTGCTAGAAAATAGACTAAACGACACATTATTGTTGCAATAGTACTTGGCCGATAATACTATCGGTCATTCTTCTTACATTCAAAGAGTACGGCTATAACTATGATACCCATGACACTCCTTATATCTTAAACTATTTTTGGTGCTACTTTGAACAAAATATGCCCCAAATATCATTTTTTTGTGCCTCTACGTACTTTTAATTTTTTTTTTACTTATTAGAAAAGATGTGCCCCTAAATTACATAATCTTTTTTGTGTCCCATTCATTAGCTTGAGTGACTTAATCTCAAGACTAATTCTGTATAATACTCAGAATTTAGAATTCTTTAATATTTTAAAATTTGAATGGTTACTAACTGTTGGTCTTAAATAAATCGAAGCACATGAAATAGATTGACAAGAAAATTTGACCGATCATTTGCGAAGAAATTGTACGAATTAGAACGTGGCCCGTGCCTTGCACGGGCTATCATGCTAGTTTTAAATAATGTTTGTTTTACTAATTACTAGATGATAACCCGTGCGACGAGATAAATTATTTAAATTGAAACTACAATATTTATGCAACTCAGTAGTTTAATTTAGCAGGGCTTTAGAAAATTTAAGAATAGGTACCGTTAATAGCCTCTGCCCAATTTAAAATCCAAAATAATGGAAGATTTTCCTCAAATACCATATATATCATAGATTGCGTACTCTCTAAAATTTATTAAATTTGGCACTTATCCTTTAGCCTTAAACTATCGTCTTATATTCCCAATTATCGTCATTTACCTAGTCTTGACTTGGCTCGATACTTTCTGCCTTTATCTATAATAGAACACAACCCTCTAATCGATATACTTACGTAATATTGATCGTCTTAGCCTGACACTGCTCCGGTATCAAGGACCCTTCAAATTATACTTCTAAATTGTATATTCTAACATACCACACATACTTACAATATTTTCTAACGTACACTTCCTGTTACCTCAAATATTCCCTTTTCTCAAATTAGTCCCATGTGCTATATAAACTTAACACTTTTGGCATAATAACCTTTTCATCTAAGTCAATCTCGGAATGTCTCAGTCTGTCTTGGTCCTGTATATCTTGGCTTTAAAGACCAACCTCAGTTTCACCCTTTCATCTCCACAAACAATCAGTGTCTATTCACCAATCTACTTACTCTGTTACCTCAAATCCCTCATTTTCCTTTACATTCACCCTAGTATTACGTTTAGGCGGCATGATTCTATACATAACAATATTCTCCATTATTTACCCAAATTTAGGGTACAGTATACAATATTCCATATTCAATAATTATATCACCGATTAACACATTTATATATATATATATATCCCTAGCCACTCACGAACATAACTCGACTCACTCATTTCCTCTCCCTCTATAATAAAACATAAACCTCTATTAGTAATAATCTATAAAATTATAATCACTACTTAGAATAAACGCTTCGTTCGATAAACCACCCTTGAACTCGATGTGAGTTCACAATTTCTATTATTACTGATATATTTATTATTATCACTATTGTTCCTGAGCATTATGACTCTAAGCTCTGATACCAAACTTTGACAGCCCCAAATCCGGGGTCAGGAATCCAAGCCGTCACGGTCCAATTTCCATTCAATATCAAAATCTCCTTAATTTTTTTTTAATTTTTTTTCCATTTAATATTTATGCAGTTGACCCCGCATTAATACACATACACACCAGTCATATGCTCAGAGAACAACAACCACGATATTAAAAGTTTAACGTTAAAGGAGTTATTACAAACCAGGATCATACTTGAATACATTGTTGAATAATACTTCGACATGAAGCATTTCAACAATCAAAGTTCATTACAAGCTTACACACTTAATTATACATAAATCTAGCAGGACCCGTCAGCCTCTAAGCTACCTCAGGAATCGGTGCCAACGTGCTCTCAAGAGGTCGCCTTTCCCTTACCCTCTTGCGGGGCGTTCTGCGAAGTATTGGCATACCTAGCTGTATATAGATAAGTAGCAAGAGTGAGCTATAATAGCTCAGCAAGATAATATTGTCACTAAAAGGCAAAATTTAAACATCTAAATATATATATATATATATATATATATATATATATATATATATATAACTGGAAACCAATTATAGACTTTGAGAAAGAATGACATTCTTATTTAATAATACATCATCCACTTTCTATTATAAGAAAAGAAAGATACAACAATATAATATCAATTTCTTTCCTATATTCAGATAATAATCCACACTTCCTCTCAATATATTATCTCAAGATAGCATAGAAATTTGAACTATATCTCTCATTATAATCCTTTCATTTCCTTTTTACACAACAATTTTATACTATAATATAAAATCAGTTTCTCTTCCATTTATAACAACAATTTCATAATTTCATACTATTTTTCCTTTTTCAGTATCTCATTCTGACACCATTTTCCATTCTTTCTTTTAATCTTTTGGGGATATCTACTGGCGCTAGATACGTAGGACGATGATCAGTCGCCTGACCGTATCTGCTCTCTGTTTACTACCGGTAGAAGGAATGAAGGCTCTATTTGCTAACATCATCCCTGGAGGAAGGCTCTAACTGCTACATCCTCCTGGAGGAAGGCTCTAACTGCTACATCCTCCTTCGGCAACTCTTGGGTCGTAATAACATTCTGGAGGAAGGCTCTATCTGCTACATCCTCCTTTTTATAACCATTATTCCACTTATAACATCATTCCACATTTTTCTTTCAATTTACATTTCCGCTTACATTCACATAAGTCATTACTCTTAAAGCTTATGCCATAATACTCTGATTATGACTCAGACATCTTTTCTGTATTCACTGAAATCAAGCTCCCATATATATATATATTATTCCATCTACTTTTAAAATAGTAGATAATAATCAAATAATACTTATCAAATCAAAATGTTTTAAAAGAATATCTTTAGCAAAATATTATAAATCACATAACCCTAGATAACAACTGATACCATTCTCTCATCTTCTCTTAATCATAAGGCATGTTCACTTCATGCGTAATCATCTCTATGTATACCCATATCCATCTCATACTCATATTCACATCCATATTCATATACATCTTTGTATACCTCTCCTTTTAATATCAATAATCAAGGAAAACAATTTCTTAACAATATAGTAACAATGGCATCACATATATATATATATATATATATTCCATTAAATCAAGTTTCTTTGAAGATAAATAATTTCCAAGTAGGGACAGAAAAGATCTTGCCTCGGTTTCGGTATCCTGACGGTATGGCTCGTGGCTCTTCCGGAGTTTCTATAAACACAAAAGGACCGTCGTTAGAATACCACATCTCTTACTCACTACACTCTTGTATAACATTACGCTTGACACTTTAATATATGTTTAACGTATCACTATCACCCCAAAGGTTCAAGAACTTAACCATTTATAAACTCAATCGAAGTTTCAGGGGTTTTCACCATTTCCCCTAACGACCACACTTAACTGTAAAAATTCTCAGAAAATATGGATTTCGAATTTTACCATAAGGCCAACTGGTAATACTTCTTTGACTACCCTAATACCATATTCCAAAATTTTATAATTTTTAAAAATGACTAAGTATGGTAGTTATAGCCTCAAAGTTAACACAATTACGGTTTCTCGATTTTCGAACATCTTTCACTAAAACTGACTTTTCTCCTAAACCGTTCATCAGATTTTAACGCACTTTATATCACAATGATCTATAAACCAAGCTCTATCTCCTCATGGTCACTTGGGGGTCTGGACAGTAACCTACCGTACGGGTACATTGTCCAAAAACAGGGCAGTTTCTTGGTCTAACGAAAATCGGACATTATAACGGCTATATTTTCATACTTTCCAAAATCAAACTCCTCCAAATCAATCATCCACCTTATACACCATCACCTACACCATGTGGTCATCTTACCAAACATGGTTACAAGCACATACTCCTTCCATAATCAACTTTAATCACTTACAAACACATATAACATCATAATCTTAACATTTACACCACTAAATCACTAATCAACTCAATATCCATTATAAATAAATAAGGGTAAGGACATTTATACCTTCTTGAAGCCTTGAAAACACTTAGAAATCCTTGGAATATGCTTAATCAACCTTACAATAGCTTGAATCAACTAAAGGAATCATAAAAACAAAGTTAGTTTCTAAGGGTTACTATTCATCATCACTTTTGAAAAATCATAACAAATCGAAAAATAAGATTTTGGCTCTCAAATTTTTACCACATCTTGGCCTCTGTATAAGCTTTGATTTGAGCTATAGATCACCAAAAACAAATCTTCCTAGCTATGTTTTTGAGCTCCATCTTTCCGCTGGACAGAAACTGGACAGATTGGGTTCTCCAACTTTGAGCATGGATTTGACTAGGCTATACTACTTTGTTGGCCATAAAATTTTGTACGAATCTTCCCCATAGAGTGGAGAAGTTATGGTTAAAATTTGGTGATTTTTCTTTGTGCTTGGTTCTTGCTTGGCAGATTTTGGGAGAATGAGAGAAATGGTGTTTTTCTTGGTGGTGGTGGTGATGCTTTTGTTTTCTTTCTTGAATAATACATGTATCTATCTCTTTATTCATCCTCATCTTCTCTTGGTGTGTTGTCATCTCCTTATTGGTTCATTTAGATGATCTTTATCCATCCATAATTGCAAAATAGTCCTTAGCTTAATGGTTATTGCATCCAAGTCCTTCCTTTCATTTTATTATTGCACCAAGGGATTCTACTCTTAAATATCTTCACATACACTCCTTGTCTTGTGGTTGGGCCGAATTTGGGCTTCTCCCCGTGTCCTTGGGCTTTTGTTTGGGTTTTGTACAAAGTTCTCTCATCATCTGATTCATCGAACGATTTCTGCGATCGTCTCAGTGGTTTTTCTCTTGTAAATCTCTTGAATATATTTTATTATTTCCCATATCATATATTAATGTGTTAGGGTGATTCTAATCCACAAGTAGGTATTAGATCCAATATCCTTGGTATACTCTCTTTTTCTCAGAAGTTGTTCTTCCGGTTATCTCTCGGGTTCTCAAGCATTCTCAGACTCATTTAACAATCTAAATTCCCTTGGCATTTCCTTGACTTGATCACTGCTTGGTTTAACCTAATTTCACTATTTCCTCAAGATATAAACCCTTTAACATTTCTATACTCCTTAATATCACATTCAATAGAGTCTCAATCGAAATCGAAAATCCTTAAAGTCCATATTCAGGAATTTCTGAAATCCATTATCGTTTCGAGTCACTTAATTTCAGTGTACAATACTAATATGGTTTATGTTTATTCATTTTCTGTTTCCATTATAGGGTACCTACATACCATTTCCCTAAATCATCAAAATTACTATTCATTTAGGCACTGTAGCATTCTAAAAGTTAGGGTTATTACAATTTCTATATTAGCACATTCTTTGTGATGATTTTTCTTTATCTGAGTATTTGATTGAGTATGAAAATAAACGTATACTTTAATTTTTTGTGGCGATTTTTTTTAGTTATAATCCTTTTCATATTATATATTTAAAAAAAATTCAATTCCAATACCACCTTTTTTTAATGATATCCTTTTTAGATAATAATTTCTTTTTTAATATGATATAATCTTGATCGTATATTTTTAAAAATATTAGATTCCACGGTTGAGATTATTTTGGTAGTAGAGTGATATCCTTTTTAGATTATTATTTCCTTTTTAATATGATATAATTTTGATCGTCTATTTTTAAAAATATTAGATTCGATGATTGAGATTATTTTAATGGTACAGTGACCAGACCACAGTGACCAAACCAAAATTTAATGGATAAGATCCCCCTTACGCTTGTTATATATAAGGATATAATAAGGATATAAATTCATAGAATTAAATCAACGCTTTAATATATATTTTTTTAAAATCCTTTTACCTTTATTATGTATAAAATTTTAATGTAATATTGGTTACATTTTAAATTCAATTTTTTTTATTTTGATTATATAAAAGCGAAGCTGATAAATACAATTCTTACAGCACTATCGGTTTTTACTTTCAAAAGAAAATGTGATTCCTTCACAAAGGAAAAAACCAAACTATACTCTAATTCGCCGTGCATGGTTTAGATGCACAACTTTTTTTATGCAAACATAATATTATGTTACAATACTGAAAAGTCATTAAATAATAATTTAGTTATTGAGAATCGATCTTGTTATCTTGTTATTCTTGAGGGTATTGTTATAGTATATTTATTTTGTTAATTAAATTTACATTCAATTATATCCTACTAAAAGTAGGCAGCGGTTACTCTTAGCACTACTAGAAAAACTGCCTTAGACATCGCTTATTAGCTGATGTCTTTTGAAAATGCAAGCGATGTCTTTGCATGCGATGTTAAAAGTAAGGGCCTTAGACATCGCTTTTTAGCCGATGTCTATAAGCCATTAAGACATCATTTCCTTAGACAATCTGATGTACTTTCCTTCAATTTATATCTTGACTATGATTTCAGTTCTGCTATAATATGACATCTATATCACTTTGAACATATCATATATACAATAAAATGAGACATTAACATCGAGTACTTCTTCAAACTGATGTGCATCTTAACATTTTACATCAGTCGCGTAATAGAAGCGATGTGGTATATATATTTTAACATCGGTTTCTATTAGCTTATGATGTCTATTAGCTACTTTAACATCGGTTCCATTATCTAGAGATGTCTATTATATACTTAAACATCAGTTCTTTATTAGGTGACTGATATGTTTGTTTGCTTTTGACATCAGTCCATTAATTTTTGTCTAAAAACGTTTTCTTTGTTTATATTTTTACATTAGTTCTTTTGTTTGTAAAGTGATGTTTGTTTTGTTTTTGTAATTCATGAATCCCCTGTTTCAATGAAATGCCCAAAAACTAAAATTCATGCATCCAAAAACTAAATTACCATAGAAAAACTAAAGAACCAAACCAATGTCGCAAAACCAAACATTCATTAATTTACCAAGCATTCCAACTACATTATCCACCAAACAAACTACATAAATCAAAACCAAAGGTTCCAACTACGTATATCATCCACCAATTACGTACTCCAAACAAACTACATAAATCAAAACCAACTACTACCATATTTCCCCATCATAGTTTACCAAAATTCGCATCAACATCAACCACAAGTCTTACTACTTAAGTCAAATTAAAGCAAAAGAAAAGAGCACATGATCTGGCCAGGCATTTTTTACAAGAAGCAGTGCTCGATATGGCTAAGAGCCTCACATCGAACCTCATCAAGGTCATCCCTGGAATAAGTCACCTTTCGATTCTTGGCAGCCCACTGAAAATTATAAAACACGAGAATAATTACATTGAATCCTAGGATAATTCATATATATACCAGTTATATATACATTGAAGCAAAGAAAAATACCGTTTTAATAAACGTCATTTCACTATCCATGACAATTTCTTTCATGTAGCGCATAACTACATAGCCACATTCAATCCCACCAGGTTGTTTAGGACATCCCTATTTAACAAAAAAAACTCATATCAATAAGTAAATTAATGCCCTGGTTCTAATGAGCAGTAGCGCAAAGTCTTAGGCACCAACCAGAATTACTAAATTGTAGAAAAAGAAAAAAGAAAACTTACGGGAAGATATCTGATAGTCGGGGCTTTATTTCCCCTTCCAGCCTGAATATTGAAAGCAATCACCGCCCTGTCACAATTGGTAGTGTCAATAATGCAAATTGATCGACATTTCAATAGTGAAAATAATCGATAAAAAATAAATGTTAATACCTTGATATTGCTTTTTCCAACTAGGCATAACTACTTGTACGAGGCAGATGATTGAGTATGGAAATCTCGTCAGCCCATATCACAACCAATATCCAATGGAAACTGTTTTTAATGAAAAACACAATTACTATAAAAATCATAAAAATCATTATTTTGAGGCATATAAATAAATAAAGAGACTTATAATAAATGTGGAAACACTTAATGTACTTACTTGCTATTATGCGGCATTAGAAAAAGACGATCAGGATTACCCTCTTTCAAGCGATTAATCAAATTAGCTTCAAAATCACTGTTTAGGCTAAATGTGGCTCCAGGATCAAAAAAAGCAAACTGCTCCAGATTGCCATTTTTACTAAGCACAGAATGCAAGTACTTGCATTGCAAATCAAATGAAATTGTAGTAAACAAGAATACATAAGATCGATAAAACAAGAGTCATGACAAGACAAGAATTAAAAAAATAAAAAACTCACGCAATGTATGCAGATATTGCTCCTTGGCCAATCATTTTAAACTCGATCAAATCGATTATGTTTTCATGCAATATGAATATTGTTTTCACAGTACCAAACACCTCAGCATCACATGGAATTTGAATAGTAGTGTTCACGAATGTTGTTGCATGTTTATACAACAACCGAAAGCGGCTCGGAACATTTTTATTAATCTCCATGTTCTTGAACAAGGACTGTAATTTCTGCAAGTCATTTATAGGATCCTTTCCTTTTACTTTTCTGTAAATATTACCAAATATATTTAAAAGATAACATGTAAGAACCCAAATTTTCGGTAGAATTAAAACTTTTTATTAAGTGTTGAGAAAAGAAGGAACAATGATTCCGACTCCAAGGTAGTAACATTTCTAAGGAATGAGTGTTGAATGGATATAGATTCCAAGGTTTATAAGTTAGGAAGAATGCAATGGGTTGACAACCTAGATTAGAATAATCTATCTCATAGAAAGATAAGATATGGAAATTCCAAGTAGAGGAAATATTCTCATGTCATACAAATCGATATCTGTTATTAGTCCAGTGGTTCCGTGAAAGGGTTAAGGAACGCCCGAAAGAGAACAAGGACATTTTTATAAATATAAGGAATAAAAAGAGAATAAGCAATGAATAGTGTTTTTGGCAGAAATAAGAATATTATGAGACGACGCTATATAGAAGTATTCAGAACGGATTTCTGAGTTCATATTCATGATCCAGGGGCGAAATAAGTGTATGTAAACGACATCGGATTCAGAATAATAGCACTTTTATTTTCTCCGAGAATTCCCTGGACACTGCCAGACATAAGGAATTATTAAAGGGATTTAAGGAATTTAAATTCGAGAAGTATTAAGAAAAAATGGAGAATGTTATTATAAATATTAAGAAGGTTTTCGGTAAACCCTAACTAGAAACGAATGAGTTATTCCCTCGAACGATCAATGAATTGAGCAATAAACGGACAAGAGAGCAAGCAGGAAGGCAAGGTGCATGCATGTGGTATTAGAAAATATCTAGTAACCAATCTAGTTACATTACTAACTAGTACCATGGAAGTAAACCAAGTACTTAGCAAAACTAACCACTAGTTAGCTTAACACCATCCAATCTTCAACACTTGTCCATGCAAATTTCATCATCCAATACATCACACCTTTAATAAAGCAAATAAGATGAGATATTATCCAAGGCTCATCCACTTTATGCATTATTTCAAAGCAACCAACACAAAAATATCAAGCTCTCTCAAGAACTCTTCCATTCGGCCCCTTGCTAATTCCAAGAGCAAAATCCCACTTCCAACCATCACTTGATCTTGAAACTTTTATGGTGAGTCTCATAATTCATAAAAATGATCTCCTAAAAATCTTAGCTTCAAATTCATCTTTTTCCATTTTCAAATAAATCACTAAAGATGATGATGAATAGTGTTCTTCATGTATTAACTTTGTTTTTCTTGAATCTTTTGGTTGATCTAAGCTAGCTTAGGCCACACAAGGACTAGATCAAGGCTTAGTAAGGCTCTAGCACTCTCCAAGGAAGGTATAAACCTCATGAACCCTAGATCTTACTTTGGGTATATGCTTGTTCTTGATGGATTTAAACTTAGTTATGTTATTAGTAAGTTATAAGCATGATTACAAGCATGATTATGGTATAGTTTTGATAAATGTTAAAAATAGCCTAGGTGAACGGAAAGGCATTGCTTGGCCTCAGTTCATGGTTATAAATCATGTATATGTTGTTTGGAGTAGATATCATGATTATTGGGAGTTTTGGAATTTGGTAAATATTCGATTTATAGCCGTCGTAATGCCGAAATTTCGTTAACCTTAAGAACACGAGTTTGACAGTAGGTATAATTCACTGATTAGCTTCGAATTCTTCCATGATAAGCTAGATTATGTTATAAGCTTCGTTTTGATATAAAGATCGTATGAAATGGACTTACGGTTTAGGAGTTATGATTAAATTCGTAAAAGAGGTTCGAAACCATTATCGAAAGTTCGTAACTGAAATTGGAATCCCTTAACATGACTAAGTCAGTGACGAATCATGGTAATTAAATATTAGAGGTCATAAGGAAGGCGTGAGATAAAACCACAAGTAAAATGGATCGTTTTCCGATTTTATAAAAATGTTCGAATCGAGGTTAAATGCGAAGAAACCACTTTTCGGAGGTAACACTATTCACTAGAAGCTCCTGCCCTGTTTTGGCAAAAATCCGAAAATTTAATCTTCTGATATAAGTCCAATTTTGAGTTAGCTACCTTCTAGACATTCTCTAGATCATGTACGCGAAAACGGTGCGTCATTTGAGTTAACGGTTACCGAGTTATGAACGTTTTAGTGAAAGAGGTGTGAATAGTAAAGATCCGTAGTCGACCGAACTTCAAAAATACATTTCACCTATCTAGACCCGTGGCTTCGAATTGGAAATTTTATGATAAATATTACAAATACCAAAGATGATTTTATAAGTGGTTTCGTAATTAAATACGTTTCCAGTGATTTATTAAAAGTGGTGAAGTACGAGTCTCGAAATAGTGATTCTCAGAAAGGTCAACCCTAGGGGTACTACTTTGGCCACCCTTTTTGGCTAAGTTAAAAAGGGAATTTCGAGTCGACTAAAACACGAAACTTGTTAAGAATTATCAAGACCACATATTGGTGCAAAGAACGAGGTTATAATTGATTAAGTAAGATATACGAAAAATCCGACATTAAGGATGGGTTCGAGGTGTGTTTTGGACTAAACTTACATGACTTAAGTTAAGTTATACTTAACCTTCGAAATGTTAAGTGATTGACCTCGGTTATTGTGACTATTTATAGATCATTGGATTGACACGAGGCACACTACCCCTACAGGATTACCAGGCAAGTTTCCAATACCTTGGAACTGTTGTTGTGATAATATATATGATTGTTGTTATACATAGGCCATAGCATGCATGCTTGTTTTCAAAGTATATTGGAATACTTGTTCCCTGAATTAATATTGGCTTATAGACTAGATATGGATTATCAGTTATAAGCAGGATTGTGTTGCTAGGACCCTTAGTGAAGGGCGTATGATATTTATTCTTTATATATGAGACCGGGAGTCGGTATTTTGTGTTATATAGATAGTCGTGGAAACCCGGAGGGATTCCAGCGACAGAGTAGTATTCATTTTTAGGAATGTTATTGTTAAACATTATTTATATTCCCATAAAAGTATCAAATACTTGGAAATCTTTCGAGAAACGTTATTTGAGTATTATTTCAGCCGAGAAATATTAAATGAATATTATTTTTGAATATTCATTAGAGTTGATTATTAATGAATAATTACTTTGATATTCATTGGGATTTTATTCACTAAATGAATATCACTTTCGGATATTCATTTAAGTTTTATGTATTTGATAAATATTATTTTAAAAGTATTCTTTGGAAGTTCTAATTACTCAAGGAATATTATTTCGAATATTAAGGTTTTGATTACTAAATGAATATCATTTGGATATTTATTTAGAATATTATTTGTTAAATGAAAGTTATTTGGATATTCATTTAGAACATTATTTGTTTAATGAATTTCAATTGAATATTCATTTGGGATTTATTTATTAAATGAATATTATTTCAAATATTCATTTAAGATTTTATGTACTTGATGAATATTATTTTAAAATATTCATTTGGAGTTTTATTTACTTAAGGAATATTGTTTCGAATATTCCTTTAAAGTTTTGATTACGAAAAGAATGTTATTTGGCTATTCATTTAGTATATTATTTATTAAATGAATATTATTTTCAAATATTCATTTAAGGTTTGATTTATTTAGTGAATATTATTTTAAATATTTACTTGAGTTTATTTAATTAATGAATATTATATTGAATATTCATTTAAAGAAGAGAGTTATTTAGTAAATAATTCTATGTATTTATTCGAGAATTACTTACGAGCAATGTTATGATTTAATCATATTCCTTAATTATTATTGATTTAATAAATATTCTTGGAATATTTATTTAACTTCTTTTAAGTTCTTTTTATAATAATTCATATTATTCAAAGATTATCTTTCATCTTCAGATATGGTGTAAAATAGTTCGGAGTATTTTATGACTATTTTTATCAAGGGGAGGTTCCCAAAACTTTATTTCCATTTAAATCTATCTTATAAGAAGATTTAAATACTCGCTCAACTTCCAAAAATATATAAGGGGACCTCACTTGGAGATGTTATTTATTGGACTGCCCGGTCCTATACTTGCTAAACTATCTTGTCACTCACATCTTGATTCTTTCAAACATCGATATGAATCTTTTTGGTTACCTCCTCAACGCTCGAGGGGTAAGATTGATGGAACAAGTGTCTATCCATTAACAAGCATCAGCTTGGGAAATATTGGTGAAATTTTCCTTTCCAATTAGATACGACTACTTTGTGGAGTCCTATCAACAAGTACTATACTTGGGGAAAGGGGGACGAACTTTATGTTTCATAGTTATGTATGTTATTCGAACTAGGAGACGCGTAAGTGGCCGAGTGGCGCCGGTCCAGCAATTAATGGCCCAACCGTTGGCCGGGGGTTCCAGAGGGCGGGCGATCCGTCGGTGCTTCCTTCTACATGTAGAGAACAAATGATGGGGAGCATGACATGCGACTGATCATCGTAAATGTTGTGGCTCCTGGCGCGGCAAGCTCCCGTATTAGTTCATCTTCCAAATTGGGAAATTTTCTGCAACATTATCATTGTTTGCAGGTTTGAAAAGTGTTCGAACTGGAATTGCAATATTCTTCCTGCAAGTTCCTCTATTATGAAAATTTGATAATATCTTGCTTATCTTTGACATAGCAGATATTTTCTTCGGAACAATTATATTTTGAGTTACCTTGTAACTTCATCTCATACCTTATATTGGTACTACGTTCATTAATGCATGGCATATGGTATCAAAGATATTTGAACTTTAAAAAATATTATTACTGTTCAGTTATATACTTTTAGGTGGGCTTTGCTCACCCTTGCTTTATTTATCTATATCACAACAACAGCTAGATCAGATGGCCGCGCAAGGAGCACTCAGCGTAAGCAGGTGTTAGCCGTCAGAGGATTACCGCTAAGGTCATAGCTACCACTGTTGAGGATGCAGCTACTGGTAGGCTAGTTGTTAGCATTTGAGCCTCAAATGTATTTATATTATGGCATATACTAATGGATGGCAAAGAGTATGTAATGGTAAAATTATAATTCTTTGGGTTGTAAGAACTCAAACTTGTGATTAGTAATATTGATAGTTACTCTGATTTCATCTATGGGACTATAACGGGTGTGTTTTATGTTGTTGTTTTGGGTCACAAGGTGTAATTTAAATTATGTTGGTTTTGTGGATGGATATGGAGACCGTAACGACCAGATCCTTGACCCCGGATCTGGGGGTGTTACATAACATAACTCACATAAGATGTAAAAAGAACTAAGAATGTAATAAGGACTACAACATATATGTAAAATACATACCGTGGTAAATGGGGCATCTGGGAATATGATCAAGTCACGGGGCCATGAGACGTAGGATCCAAAAGCTTGGTTGACTGTCTCAATTTCACCCACTGCCGGAATAGGAATCTTGGCTTCTCCTTGAATTGGCCCATTCACTGATACACGAGCACAACTAGACTGCATCACTACTCCATGTATAGATTTATTCATGTCATCATCATCAAACAACATGCCAAATGCCACCTTGTTTTCTATGGTGCCTACTGCCAACTCACATTTTCTCGGACCCTACTCACATTTATATTAAACAAATAATTATGTATTAAAAAACTATTCACTAAGTGGAATAAAGAAATAATAGCTGAATTGAAGAAATAAACTAGTTATTTTACCTTGTTCTCTGGTGGAAAAGGTTTAATATGAACCACTTCATCACCAACCATAAGTGGTTCCAGGTGTTTAGCAACCCCTACCTTAGCAGCTTCATGCACATCTTTTGCTTCACAATTACTTGATTTATCAGAAACCGGAGGAGGAGATGGAATATTCGCTTTATCAAGCAACGACATGAGTTCTGCCATCTTCTGCCTTGTCTTCTCCATTTCCAAGGCCATCTCCTGCTTGGCTTTCTCCAACTCTACGTCCCTCTCCCGATCACGGGCCAATAACTCAGCTTTTGTTATTCTACTTCTTTTCCCATTTGGTAAGTTGAAGAAAATTGATGGGCTCACAAAGCCGCCTACTCCTCGAACCCTTCCTAAATGTTCGGGAGTTTGCAAGGCCGTAGTCAACACATCGTCACTTCCAGAAGGAATGAATTCCCCCTTACTTTGCTGCTCTAGTAAGGTTTCCTATCACGAAAATATTAACGTTAGAATCAGAATTGAATGAGCAATGTGTGTGTATTATTTGCTTGTTAAATACTCACAATTCTTTCAAATTTTTCGGCAAGCTCTGGATCAACCTCCTCATCATTTTTTCCCTTACGAGCCTTGTGCCACATAACAGCCCGATCAGGTTCTTCATCGGCAGCCAAGTTTCCTTTCTTTTGCTGATTAAAATCAAGAACTTTCAAAATTACTGAGATAGGTAGAATGAAACTATTTAAGTTCAATGCTTAATTGGTATAACTTCTTCTTCCAGTAATCCAATATAACCCTTTCTAGACGTGCGGTGAGGAAATTTTCGATTCCCCACTCTCTCGCTTTGTTTTTTGCTAAGTGACTGCAACAAACATTATAAATAATATTTCCAATTATTATCAATTAATATTTCCAATTAATTCCCAAATATTATCCTAATTAATATTTCCAATTAATCCCCAAATATGTGTACTAATCATAATATTTCTCCAAATATTATCCCAATTAATCTACAAGTTTTACGAGTATACCTTCCACGTTGAGGTAGTCCTCTCAGCAACAAATTTCTTCCAAGCCTCTTTACCGATAAAAGCATATTGCTTTGGTGGCTTTCGTAATTTCTTCTTTTGTCCGAGATACGGCTGCACATGCTTCTTGTTTAAAGTCGCTTTAAAGTTTCTCCACTTTGCTCCTGCAGACCTGAGCAACCCCTTCTGAAGTTTCTTGTTCATTTTGAATGTCTCCTGAAACCAATAATATACTCTAAATGAGTACAAAAAAAATGTAAACTTAACAAAATGCAGAGAAATGCAGTAACTATGTAGAGAAATGCAGTAACTATGCAGAGAAAATAACTGGAAAATACCAATATATCAAGCCATAATTTCTCTTTAAATTCAACAGGTACACTTGTCCAGTTCGGATAATTGATCGGAATCATCGTCCTAGCTAACATTCCAGTGTAGGACTGTAATATACACCTCGTTGTCCCGATAGGAACTCTATGTGCATTGCATCTAATCTTTGCTCTCTTGCCCTGCGCCTTCTTCACCACCACTTTGTACATAGCGGAAACACCTCGTGCAGCTCCAACCCTTTTTTTGGTAGATTCAGATGTAGTAACTATTGCTTGTGTTTCTTCCACAGAATCCTGATTTTCATCTTGTGGTTCTGTTGCCTTATCCGATACTTTATCTAATGCCTCATCTGCCTTCTTGGGATTTTCTTTCAATTGTTTTTTGGATTTTTGCTTTTTAGGTGCCATTTATCTTCTTCAATCTAAAAATAAAACATAAAATTATCAGTTACAGGCATATATACAATAAGATAGTAACATCATATAATACATGCATCTAGACAATAAAATTAATCTAATAATTGTGCACATGCATATATACAAGAAAATTAATTCAAACTCATGTAACAAGTGATCGAATTGAAACTAATGTAAACAGTGAAGTGCAGAATTGGGGAATTTTCCGTTACAACTAATACATTACAACTAATACATGACTAAACATATATATCACTTCTTAACCCAAGTGCCCTTAATATTTTCTCTGATGTTTTTATCAACATCATCGCCGACATCACATGTAGGAATTTGGCAGCAGAATGGGGGATTTTCCATGGTTGTGTCTCCTAGATCATCCTCGTTATACACCTCTTGGTAGTCTCGAGTCGTAGAGGTTAATACAACAGACCATCTGGCATCGATCGGATATTCAATATAATAAACTTGCTTTACTTGGTCTACAGATACATATTTATCTCTCTTGTGGCCTTGTCGACTTAGATCGACAAGTGTGAACCCAAGATCATCCACCTATATTCCTTTGTCACTGTCTGCCCAATTACACAAAAACAAAGGGGCTTTGAATGCATGATAATCCAATTCACATATTTTTAGAATAACACCGTAAAAGGTCATCTCACTCTCCACGGGATTTAAATCTTTGGCACTAGACACTTGGACCGTATTAGCAACTAAAGACACGCCACTGTTTTGAACAACCCTCACATCATCTCGCTCTTTTGTAAAGTATCGGACCCCGTCTACTAGATAACCTTCATAAGTCAAAATGGAAAATGATGGTTTTCCAGCTAGCCATCTTATTGTCTCTGAAACCCCTCGAGGATTCTCCACCATTTCACTACTAACCTACACATTTTCACAAACAAAAATATAAGTAAATTTCAGGTTACTAGAGCCAATAAAGTATGCAAAAAGGAAATTATAATTAAACTAACTTTTTCTAGAAACCAATCAGCAAAAAGCCGATTCTGCTCTCTCAAGAGCCAATGAACACTTTTCTTTTTCCCTTGGTGGATTCCCTCTAGATACTCCTTATGCATTCTGACAAAAAATATATATTAATTAAACAGCCACTAAATACAGAATTTAGATTTTAATTAAACAACCACAAAAATAATAAATTCTTACAAAATATATGGCTGTACTTCTGGGTTGTTTAGAAGGACATGTAAATGAGCCTCGTCTCGCTCTTTTTCTTCGATTGATTTCATTGTCACAACAGATAATGGACCACTCAACTTCCCTGCATCTTTACGAAGACCGGCAGTAGAGCCACTTTGCTTGACAAACTCTTGGCAGAATTCTATTGATTCTTCTCCAAGATAACTTTCTGCTATACAACCTTCGGGGTAATAACGGTTTCGTACGTAACTCTTCAACACCTTATTAAACCTCTCAAATGCATACATCCATCTATAGAACACCGACCCACATAACCGTAATTCATGAACCAGGTGGACTATGAGATGTACCATTACATCAAAAAATGATGCAGGAAAGATTTTTTCTAGCTCACACAAAGTTATTATCATATCTACCTGCAATTTATCTAGTTTTGACACGTCCACAATTTTGTTGCACAAAGCATTAAAAAAGAAACACAATCTAATTAATGTTACCCTGACTTTTCTTGGAAGTATCGCGCGAATTGCAACAGGAAGTAGTTGTTGGAGTAGGATGTGGCAGTCGTGGGACTTCATCCCAAACATATTTAATTCTTCCATGGATACACAGTTTTTAATGTTCGATGCATGTCCATAGGAAAGTTTCATGTGCATTAATGATGAAAACATTTTCTTCTTTTCTGCCCTTGACAAATTAAAAACCGAAGGGGGTAAGTAGGTTTTCTTTCCTACTTTTTGTGGAGCTAGATCAGCCCTAACCCCCATGTCAATCATGTCAAGACGAGAAGCCTCACTATCTTTAGACTTATGTTTCATATTTAGTAATGTGCCTATCAAGCTATCACACACGTTCTTCTCGACATGCATAACATCAAGACAATGACGAACATGGTGTAACTTCCAATATTCTAACTTGAAAAAAACTGACTTCTTTTTCCACGGACAGTCCATCTTCTTTGACTTCCTTACTTCCTTCCCAAATTGAAATTCAATTTGTTCTTGCCGCGATAACACCTCTTCTCCCGAAAGAGGTTGACGTGCCTGCTCGAATTCTTGTTGTCCATTAAAAGCTGCCTTCTGCTTCCTATATGGATGATTTCTAGCCAAGTAACGTCGATGACCTTGGTAACACATCTTCTTACTATGGCTTAAATACTTGGCAACAGTATCATCACCGCATATTGGACAACACATATAACCCTTATTGACGCAACCAGACAGATTTCCATATGCAGGGAAGTCATTTATTGTCCATAATAAAATTGCTCTTAAAGTGAAATATGATTTAGTATAGGCATCATACACATTTCGTTCACCTTCTTCCCATAACTTCTTTAAATCATAAATTAACGGCTGTAAATATACGTCAAGGTCGTTACCAGGCTCATGAGGACCGGAAACTAAAATTGTTAACATCATAAACTTCCTCTTCATGCATAACCACGGAGGAAGATTATAAGTTACTAATACTACCGGCCAACAAGAGTATCTATTGGTTAGACCATTATCATGCGGGTTTATACCATCGGCAGACAAAGCCAATCGAATATTTCTTGCCTCATTACCGAAGTTAGGCCACCTATAATCAATATTTCTCCAAGAAGGAGAGTCGGCTGGATGACGCATCTTTCCATCTTGTATTCTTTGCTTTGCATGCCAAGTCATTAGTTCAGCGGTAGAAGGAGACTTATACATCCGTTTAAATCTCGGAATAATTGGAAAATACCACATTACTTTTGCAGGAATATTAACCCTTATTTTACCATCCTTTCCCAATTTCCAGCGAGATACATGGCACTTAGGACACTCGGAAGCATCAGCATTTACACCCCGATAAAGAATGCAGTTGTTTGGACATGAGTGATATTTTACATACTCTAGGCCTAAATCGGACAATGTTTTCTTGGCTTCATATGCGTTAGGTGGCAACACATTATCCTTAGGAAGGAGAGAGCCAACGGAAGAGAGCAAGTCTGTAAAGGCACTATCACTAATTCCAAACCTAGCTTTCCAATTATGCATTTTTAGCATCGAATCTAACTTGGTACAATCACTACCCTCATACAAAGGTTGTTTAGCATCAGCCACAAACCTCCTAAACTGATATGACTCGTTATCGTAGTCACCCGATTTATATGCAGCATCACAAACATTGACTGTTTCTGATGCTTTGTCAGGGACAGGTGTAGGTTCTGCAAGGGCTGGATCGTTGCAATAATTATTAACTGATGACCTAGTCCCAGACACAGACCCTTCTGTATGCCAAATCCAATCCCGGTACCCTAAACTGAAACCATTTTCATATAAATGACCCCTGATAATTTTTACCGAGAATTTTTTGAAGTTAACACATCGTTTACAAGGGCAGGGAATTCTTTTAGGATCACGAGAATTTTCCTCGGCAAATATCAGAAATTGTTCGACCCCGATTTCATATTCTAGTGTATCCCTATCTTTGAAAATCCACGACTTGTCCATGTTAAGAAGAAACAATCTTGATTGTGAAAAAAAATGTCAACTAACATAGTTAAAGACTATAAACTAGTATTATACAATTGTAATAGACCGCCTAATTAAGATTTATATATACAATTTAGACTATACTGAATATATTTAAGTTCTGATTTCATTATTATCTATAACAATAATATTATGATTTCATTATCTATACCATTAACACTATTATTATTGAATTATGACTATCTTTTTAATGTTGTTAATCATGATATTGTCTTCAAAATATCTTTACTAACAGTGAGATATTCACTTTAATTAGGTTATAATATTCACTCATACAACAGCCTACATACAACGATCAAGCCCCAAACATCTACTTCGACTTGAGACACGTACCATTGATTTCATAATTATGATAGCAAGAGATAGTTTGAAAAGAAATAAGCATACAACACTTACATATACATAATTTAGACATAAATCAAATTTTAAACAAGCTCCTTTACATATAATAATTAAGCATGCACACACTTTATACTAACAGTCTCACATATTTACGCACTAACTTCATGTTCACAGGGGACCTTAAACAAAAAACATACAACAAATTGAATAAATAAACACAGATTTTAAGAGGACTATATACAAACAGTTTCATATATTTACAAACTAACTTCATGTTCACAGGGGACCTTAAACATAAAAAAATACAACTAATTAATTGAATATACAAATACAAACTTTTAAGAGGACTATATACAAACAGTTTCAAGGCCCAATAAGAAAACTATACAAAGAAATAACATGCAGACATACAACTACACACAGACTTACATGCAGTAAAAGAAATATAGATGAACATCTAAATCAAGCAAATACAGGACCAAGCAAACCCAAAATCAAACCCTAAAATTGAACCCAAAATTGAACCCCCAAATCGAAATGAAACTAAGAACAAATACCTAATTAAGCTCAAACTCTACGCTCCAAGCTCCAAATCTTCAAGCTCGAACTGAATAAAAAAAACCAATTCAGTAAATCCATCAATTAAAACAAACAAAGAAAGAAAGTAAATGAAGATATTGAAAGGTGTAATCCGAGATTGAAGGTGTAATTGAACAAAACGAACTTCTAGGGTTTGGTTCCAGCAGCGACTTCGATCTAGGGTTTGAAAAAGGGGAAGAAATGGAGAGAGAGTTTTGGGGAAGAAACGGGAGAGAGTAATGTTTTGTTTTTTTTTGATATTTTGTTTTGTTTTTGTTTTTGTCTTTTATTATTTTTAATTTGGGAAAGGACAGAGCGGGAGTGGAAAATATGTTAAGGGGGGGAAAATTGAACTAAAAGTGAAAATTTTGGCTAAGGGCGGGGAGAAAATGGAGGGGTCGGTGGTTTCATTTTTTTAAAAAAGGGTTTAGACATCGCTTTATATAAGAACTGATGCACAGCTATTAAAAATACAAAGGATAGTGAGTTTCAGTTTTTTTTTACAAAGGGCTTAGACATCGCTTTACCAATGGACTGATGTACCGGTATTCAAAAGACATCACTTTCTAATTCGGTGATGTCCAAAACGCTCGAACCATTGACATATGGTAGTACACCTTTATTATCCCTCTTACTCTTATTATATATAAGGATATAATTTGAGTAAACAACGGTTGTCAAATTGATACGGGAGCCGAAATGCCGTAATAAGTGGGCATATCGGGCCATCAATCTGGGTATGAGTATTTTGAGCCGGGCAACCTCAAATAGAGTCATTTTGGTAATTCTTTCTTGAATATATGGCGAGATATTTTTGGGTGTATATTAGTGATCGCAAGATTAATTTTAAATAAAAAAGTAACATGTTTTAATTACAAAAATTACTACTAAAAATAATTACGGAAAGATATGGTGTGATATTTTGGATATATATTAATTATTGTAATATTGGTTTTAAATTAAATGGTAAAGTGTTTTAATTAAAAATAAATTTTTTAGAAAAAATGGGTAATTGAGTTGTTATTGGTTTTAAATTAAATGGTAAAGTGTTTTAATTAGAAGTAAAATCTTTAGAAAAAATGGGTAATTGAGTTGTTGGAGCAGGAAAAAGAGTCTCAGTAGAAGCTCAATGTGGATGAAGGAATTTTAATCGGAATATAATTACGTTAACATTAGTAATTAGCTTTTTGAGTTGTTTTTGTAATTTAATTATTTATTTTAATAATTAAGATAACCAAACCGAAAACCAAAACTTTCAAAACTTTCAATGTTTCAACTTTAATATAATAGTACTAGCCTAAAACCCGTGCGATGCACGGATTTTTTTTATATTATATAAAAAAATTCATTATTTAAAATTAATTTTTTTAAAACATGAATTTTGGAGGCTAACTTTTTTTATATGAGATGATTTGATAATAATTATATAAATGTTATTCGTGATATTTCTAGAAAAGGAGGGATTTAGTTAGAAAATATAGAAAAGATGATAGGTTTTAGTTAAAAAGAATAATCAATTAATTATTAGTAATTATAAAATTATTACTTCATTTTAATAAATAGAATGTCCGTGGTATGATTAGAAAAATAGAGAATTTAGTTAGTGAAAATTAAAAATATTATATGTTCTAGGTGAAAAAGGTAATTGATCGATTAGTTTATAGTAATTATAATTGAATTACATTATTTTACTAAATACAATTGCTCGTAATATTTTTAGAAAATGAGAAAATAATATTGTCCGTGGTATTTCTATTATAAAAGGGATTTTAGTTAGAAAAGATGATATGTTTTAGCTGAAAAAGGTAATCGATTAATTAAAAATATTATAATATTATTAGTTTTTTTATTAAATAGAACCGTCCGTGATATCATTAAAAAAAATTAGTTAGAGAAAATAGAAAGGTAACGTGCATGATTTATGTGGAAAAAGTAATTGATTAGTTTATAGTAATTATAATTTAATTATGTTATTTTACGAAATAAAATTGTTCATAGTTTTTAGAAAATGAAAAATTAACGCTACCCGTTATATTTTTAGAAAAAAAAATTAGAAAAAATAGAAAAGATGATATATTTTAGCTGAAAAGGTAATCGGTTAATTATTAGTATTATAATATTATTTTATTTGTATTAAATAGAAACGCCTGTAATATAATTAGAAAAATGGAGGTTTTAGTAAGAAGAAAGAAATTCATGATATAATTGGAAAAATAGAGATTTTAGTTAGAGAAAAGAGAAAAGGTAACGTGTTTTAAAAAAGGGAATTGATTAGTTTGTAATAATTATATATAATTATGTTATTTTTTAGTTGAAATGGTAATTGGTTAATTATTAGTATTATAATATTATTATTATTTTTATTAAATAGAAACGCCTGTAATATAATTAAAAAAATGGAGGTTTTAGTAAGAAGAAAGAAAAAAGGTAATGTGTTTTGCTGAAAAAGGTAACCATCAATAATATAATTGGAAAAAGAGAGATTTTAGTTAGAGAAAAGATAAAAGGTAACGTGTTTTGACTGAAAAAGGTAATTGATTAGTTAATAGAAATTATATATAATTAAGTTATTTTTTAAACAAAATTGCTCGTAGTGTTTTTAAAAAGGAAAATTTTTAGTTAGATAAAATGTAAAAGATATTCTATTTTAAATGAAAAAGGAAATTATTTAGTTATTGAAAAATAAAAAATGTTATATGTTTAAACTGAAAAAGGAAATTGATTAACAAATGAGAAATTTTAGTTAGATAAAATATAAAAGATATTGTATTTTACTTGGAAAAGGAAATTATTTAGTTCTTGAAAATAGGAAAGATAATATGCATAACCTGAAAAAGGAAATTGATTAGTTAATAGAACTGTAATTGAGTAAGGGTAATTAGGTAAATTCAATAGGTACCGTTGAACCAAACTTTTAATGTTTCGGCTTTTATATAATAGTACTAGCTTATAACCCGTGCAATGCACGAGTTTCTTTTAATATGTTATATTAATTTTATTTAATGCTATAATTATATTTTTATATAATCATTATTTTGTAAAAATTATTTTAATATTATTTAATATAATTTAATATATATTTAGTTAATCATGATTTAAAATTTACAATATTATACAATTTTAAGTTAAATATGTCATTGACGGGATTCGAAACTTGAATTTTTAGTAAAATACTTTAATCATAAAATATATCTTATAATTACATCTAACGGTTCTTATTAATTACTAAAAATCTAACAGTAAAATGGTTTAATATTTTCGGTATACATTAATGATTGCAAAATTATGTGGTTTAAGATTTATATTATAAATTTTTTTAAAAAAATATGTCTGACAGAATTCGAACCTTGAAATTTTAGTAAATTAATTTAAACATATAAATATCTAATCACTAGATCTAATGTTTCTGATTTTTTACTAAAAATATAAAGGTCATTATTCGTTGTATATATATGTCTATTATCTTTTGTTAGTGATTAGATGATAGTATGTTATTTTTTTGGGTATATATTAATTATTGTAAGATTATATTTTAAAATAAAAGTTAACGTGTTTTATTTAGAAAGAAATATTATTGATTGGAAGATACGATATCTTAGGTGTTTATAAAATGTAATATCATCAATCAATTAAAAGTAAACCTCTTTTAATTAAAAAAAAGGCAATCGACTAATTATCACTAATTATATTATTTTACTATTTATTTTAATAGTTAGGATGACCGTGCTGAAGATCGAACAGACAAACTTTCAATGCCCGTGTGATGCACATGTTTCTTTTATTATATTATATAAAATTTATTTAATATTACAATTATGTTTTTATATAATCATTATTTTTAAAAAAAAATTAATTTTAATTTAATGTAATTTAATATTGTCATGTTTACGGATTATACTAATGTTTCCTTATTATAAACAACGTATACAGATTTTTAATATATTTTATTAAATAGTGATATAATTGGGGAAAAAATATTTTAGTTGGAGAAAAGAGAAAAGAGAAAAAATTATTTTATTAGTTAACAGTAATTATAATTTATTTTTTAATTAGAAAAAATATAAAAGATATTATATTTTATTTGAAAAAGGAAACTGGTTAGTTATTAAAAAGAAGGTAACATGTTTAACCTGAAAAAGTAGATTGATTAGTAAAGTAAAAATTTTAGTTAAATAAAATATAAAAAAAGATTTTTAAAAGGTAACCCGTGATATAATTGGAAAAAGAGATATTTTAGTTAGAGAAAATAGAAAAGATAATTTGAATGAAAAAATTAATTAATTAGTTAATAGTAATTATAATATGTTTTTTAGTTTAGATAAAATATAAAAGATATTTTATTTTACTTGAAAAAGGAAACTGCTTAGTTATTAAAAAGGAAATAAAAGGTAACATGTTTAACCTGAAAAAGGAAATAATTTGTTTTTTAATTAGAAAAAATATAAAAGATATTATATTTTATTTGAAAAAGGAAACTGTTTAGTTATTAAAAAAAAAAGGTAACATGTTTAACCTGAAAAAGTAGATTGATTAGTAAAGTAAAAATTTTAGTTAAATAAAATATAAAAGAAAATTTTTAAAAGGTAACCCGTTATATAATTGGAAAAAGAGATAATTTAGTTAGAAAAAAGAGAAAAGATAATTTGAATGAAAAACTTAATTAATTAGTTAATAGTAATTATAATATGTTTTTTAGTTTAGATAAAATATAAAAGATATTTTATTTATTTGAAAAAGGAAACTGCTTAGTTATTAAAAAGAAAAGAAAAAGTAACATGTTTAACCTGAAAAAGGAAATAATTTGTTTTTTAATTAGAAAAAATATAAAAGATATTATATTTTATTTGAAAAAGGAAACTGTTTAGTTATTAAAAAAAAGGTAACTTGTTTAACCTGAAAAAGTAGATTGATTAGTAAAGTAAAAATTTTAGTTAAATAAAATATAAAAGAAGGTTTTTAAAAGGTAACCCGTGATATAACCGGAAAAAGAGATATTTTAGTTAGAGAAAAGATAATTTGAATGAAAAAATTAATTAATTAGTTAATATTAATTATAATATGTTTTTTAGTTTAGATAAAATATAAAAGATATTTTATTTTACTTTAAAAAAGAAACTATTTATTTATTAAAAAGAAAAGAAAAGGTAACATGTTTAACCTCAAAAAGAAAATAATTTGTTTTTTAATTAGAAAAAATATAAAAGATATTATATTTTATTTGAAAAAGGAAACTGTTTAGTTATTAAAAAAAAAGGTAATATGTTTAACCTGAAAAAGTAGATTGATTAGTAAAGTAAAAATTTTAGTTAAATAAAATATAAAAGAAGATTTTTAAAAGGTAATCCGTGATATTTTAGTTAGAGAAAAGAGAAAAGATAATTTGAATGAAAAAATTAATTAATTAGTTAATAGTAACTATAATATGTTTTTTAGTTTAGATAAAATATAAAAGATATTTTATTTTACTTTAAAAAGAAAACTGCTTAGTTATTAAAAAGGAAAGAAAAGGTAACATGTTTAACCTGAAAAAGGAAATTGATTAGTAAAGCAAAAATTTTAGTTAGATAAAATATAAAAAATATATTATCTATAATTAAGTAAGGGTAAATTAGTAAAATCAATAGGTACCAACCAACCAAACTTTTAATGTTATTTTGTTTTTTAATTAGAAAAAATATGAAAGATATTATATTTTATTTGAAAAAGGAAATTGTTTAGTTATTAAAAAATGGTAATATGTTTAACCTGAAAAAGTAGATTGATTAGTAAAGTAAAAATTTTAGTTAAATAAAATATAAAAGAAGATTTTTAAAAGGTAACCCGTGATATAATTGTAAAAAGAGATATTTTAGTTAGAGAAAAGAGAAAAGATAATTTGAATAAAAAAATTAATTAATTAGTTAATAGTAATTATAATATGTTTTCTAGTTTAGATAAAATATAAAAGATATTTTATTTTACTTGAAAAAGGAAATTGCTTAGTTATTAAAAAGGAAAGAAAAGTTAACATGTTTAACTTGAAAAAGGAAATAATTTGTTTTTTAATTAGAAAAAATATAAAATATATTATATTTTATTTGAAAAAGGAAACTATTTAGTTATTAAAAAAAAGGTAACATGTTTAACCTGAAAAAGTAGATTGATTAGTAAAATAAAAATTTTAGTTAAATAAAATATAAAAGAAGATTTTTAAAAGGTAACCCGTGATATAATTGGAAAAAGAGATATTTTAGTTAAAGAAAAGAGAAAAGATAATTTGAATGAAAAAATTAATTAATTAGTTAATAGTAATTATAATATGTTTTTTAGTTTAGATAAAATATAAAAGATATTTTATTTTACTTTAAAAAGGAAACTGCTTAGTTATTAAAAAGGAAAGAAAAGGTAATATGTTTAACCTGATATATTGAAAAAGGAAATTGATTAGTAAAGCAAAAATTTTAGTTAGATAAAATATAAAAAAATATTTTATCTATAATTAAGTAAGGGTAAATTAGTAAAATCAATAGGTACCAACCAACCAACCAACCAAACTTTTAATGTTTCGGCTTTAATATAATAGAATAGATAGATAGATAACATCTTTATTCAACAACCTACACTTCCTTTTCTATTTGCATTTATAGAAGAAAAAAAATTTGTACATGCTTACGTTTCTATTAATAATTATGTTTTTATTGTTTTTATGCTTGGTGCTCAATACATGGATATACTGAACTGAACATTCCGTAAAAAGATCATAAAATATCATAAAACTATTTGGAAAAAAAACACGATAAAATAATATATTTTTTGATACTTATATATGATTTTTATAATTATTTAATATTTTTTAGAAATGTACCTTCGGTGCTTAACATGAATAAAATGCTAATTTTATGTTAATTATAGGTAATCATTTGTTTATTTATCTAAATTATAAACTTGATTGATTCATAAATGTATTAGATTTTTATGAAAAATACTCGAATGAGCATGAGCATGACTGCATGAGCGCGAGCAAAATTTAATATTAGTTGCAGTTAATAAATAAATAAATCGAAGAAAAACTAGGGCGCGTGACTGATAGGCGCGTGACTGATAGGTGTATGCTGTCCTTTAATTTATTAAAATATATTTACATTAGATACTAGCTTAAAACCCGTGCGATGCACGGATTTTTTCTATTTTAATATTATATGAATTTTTTCATTTATTTAAATTAATTTGTTTTAAACATGAATCTTGGAGGCTTACATTTTTATATGAGATAATTTGATAATAATTATATAAATGTTATCCGTGATATTTCTAGAAATGGAGGAATTTTAATTAGAAAATATAAAAAAGATGATAGGTTTTAGTTGAAAAAGGTAATCGATTCATTATTGGTAATTATAAAATTATTATTTTATTTTATTAAATAGAATGTCCGTGATATGATTAGAAAACGATAGGATTTAGTTAGAGAAAATTAAAAAGGCAATGTGTTCTATGTGAAAATTGATTAGTTTATAGTAATTATAATTAATTATCTTATTTTACTAAATATAATTTCACGTAATATTTTTAGAAAAGAAGAAATTAATATTGTCGTGATATTTATCTTAAAAGAAGGATTTTAGTTAGAAAATATAGAAAAGATGATATGTTTTAGCTGAAAAAGTTAATCGTTTAAATATTAATATTAAAATATTATTAGTCTATTTTATTAAATAGAACCGTACTTGATATAATTGGAAAATGAGATATTTTAGTTAGAGAAAATAAGATGGTAACGTGAAAATTAAAAAGATTACATGATTTATGTGAAAAAGGTAATTGATTAGCTTATATAATTACAATTTAATTATGTCATTTTACTAATTAAATTGCTCATAGTTTTTAGAAAATGAGAAATTAGTGTTGCCCGTGATATTTTTAGAAAAAAAAAGAAATTTAATTAGAAAAAATAGAAAAGATGATACGTTTTAGCTGAAAAGGTAATCAATTAATTATTATTATAATATTATTATTTTATTTTTATATGAGATAATTTGATAATAATTATATTAAATGTTATCCGTGATATTTCTAGAAATAGAGGGATTTTAGTTAGAAAATATAGAAAAGATGATAGGTTTTAGTTGGAAAAAGGTAATCGGTTAATTATTGGTAATTATAAAATTATGATTTTATTTTATTAAATAGAATGTCCGTGATATGATTAGAAAAAGATAGTATTTAGTTACAGAAAGTTAAAAAGGAAACATGTTTTAGGTGAAAAGGGTAATTGATTAGTTTATAATAATTATAATTTAAATATCTTATTTTTCTAAATATAATTTCACGTAATATTTTTAGAAAAGGAGAAATTATTATTGTCGTGATATTTCTATTAAAAGAAGGATTTTATTTAGAAAATATAGAAAAAATGATATGTTTTAGCTGAAAAAGGTAATCGGTTAATTATTAATATTAAAAAATTATTAGTTTATTTTATTAAATAGAGCCGCCCTTGATATTATTGGAAAATGAGAGATTTAGTTAGAGAAAATAGAAAGATAACATGAAAATTAAAATGATGACATGATTTATGTGAAAAAAGTAATTGATTTGCTTATATAATTATAATTTAATTATGTCATTTTACTAAATAAATTGCTCATAATTTTTAGAAAATGAGAAATTAGTGTTGCCCGTGATATTTTTGGAAAAAAATAAAGATAATTAGAATAATAGAAAAGATGATACGTTTTAGCTGAAAAGGTAACCGATTAATTATTAGTATTAAAATATTATTATTTTAATTTTATAAATAGAAACATGTGTGATATAATTGGAAAAAGAGAGGTTTTAGTAAGAGAAAAAAAAGGTAATGTGTTTTGGCTGAAAAAGGTAACCGTCCATGATATAATTGGAAAAAGATATATATTAGTTAGAGAAAAAAGAAAAGGTAACGTGTTTTGGGTGAAAAAGGTAATTGATGTTAATAGTAGTAATAATATAGTTATGTTACTTTATTAAACAAATATGCTTGTACTATTTTTTATAAAAAAATTTAGTTAAATAAAATGTGAAAGATATTATATTTTACCAGAAAAAAGAAATTATTTAGTTATTGAAAAATAGAAAAGGTAATATGTTTAACCTGAAAAAGGAAATTGATTAATAAAGGATAAATTTTAGTTAGATAATATATAAAAGGATATTGTATTTTACCTGAAAAAAGAAATTATTTAGTTTTTGAAAAATAGAAAAGATAATATGTTTTACCTGAAAAAAGGAAATTGATTAATAAATGATAAATTTTAGTTAGATAATATATAAAAGGATATTGTATTTTACCTGAAAAAAGAAATTATTTAGTTCTTGAAAAATAGAAAAGATAATATGTTTAACCTCAAGAAGGAAATTGATTAGTTAGTAGATCTGTAATTTAGTAAGGGTAAATAAGTAAAATCAACAGGTACCGTACCGACCGACCGACCGACCGACCAACCAACCAAACTTTTAATGTTTCGGCTTTTATATAATAGTAAGGATAAATTTTAGTTAGATTAATATAAAAGGATATTGTATTTTACCTGAAAAAAGAAATTATTTAATTCTTGAAAAATAGAAAAGATAATATGTTTAACCTCAAGAAGGAAATTGATTAGTTAGTAGATCTGTAATTTAGTAAGGGTAAATAAGTAAAATCAACAGGTACCGTACCGACCGACCGACCGACCAACCAACCAAACTTTTAATGTTTCGGCTTTTATATAATAGTATAGATATATAGTATAGATATCAATTAATCAAACGTTATTCAATATTGAATTTTACAAACAACATTCAAATATTAACTTGAATTTTGATATCTTACCAAGATTTTATTATATATACTAAGATAGGTGTAGAGAGATCATTAGTCTTTTTTGTCTGAAGAAGAAGTCTGTTTGTCTGTTATCTATTCCAGCACTGTGCACAACAACGCACCATTGATCTATGAACTATTGCACTGTTAGTTTATGTTGTACCTGTACGTAGCAAACACATCTACCTTGTTAATTTATTTATTTTTTGCTGAGTTTCTACCATCCTACGTACCTTGTTATTTTGCATGCAAGTATGGTGAGAATGTAATGCCTTTTACGTTTATTATATATAAAGATATAATTAATTAATCATGGTTAATGAGGTATGGTGAGAATGTAAATAAGGAAAATTCGTAATTTAACATTATTGGTCTAAAATTTAGGAGTTAACTCTGATTGGTTCTTAAATAATTCCTAAATTTCTGATTGGTTAACTATTAGTATAGATAGGTATAGATAGATATTATTCAAAATATAAAATAAAATATAAAAAACTCAAAACATATTCGAAAACAGAAACATATAGTGGACGGGGGATCAAGATTGTTATATAAACCCAAACAGAGTCCAAGTCTCAAACGCTCTCACCAAACCTAACCTATTCCTATCCTATTCAATCACAGACAGAAAAATAAGATGATGATCAGGGCGGTTAAGACATCGGCAGCGAGATCACATCTCTCCGGTTTTATCAACGACGACGACGTTATGAGAGATATCTCTTGTCAAGCCTCTAAAAACAAAGATGTAAGTATCTTATATAAATATATATATTATCCGTTTGATTTGATTTTGTTTACTTAGTGTTTCTGATTTTGTTTTGTTTTGTTCAAGTATGAGGAGTTGCATAAAAAAGCGTTGGAGGAGGTTAAGTGCGATAAAGTCTTTGCTGATATGATTGATGTGAATAAAACTACTCAGAAGGATAAGCAGAACAGAGAGGTATTTTTTGATTTCGTTTTCGTTTTTTTTAGAAACATGCATGCACTTTTCTATATTTGTGGTGCCCCTCTATTATCTTTACAAAACAATCAGATTTTAGTCAAATTCTGTTACCTTGGTTTGATATATTTATTAATAAATTTAGGGATCCGAAGAAAAGAGATTGGTGCCAATAAAAAACACACATGAATATGATGATGAAGATGATGATAGCAGCATAGATGCCAGTGATCTCACCAGCGTTGATGATGATGGCAATACCGGCTTTTTTGAGGAAGCTGACTCTGAGGATTACATCAGCGATGATGATGATGGTTTGATAATTAACAAGGATGATGATGGTTTGATAATTAACAAGGTTGATGGTCTTACTGATTTCGATTTCGATGAATTTAGACGTAACATCCCAACTGATGATGTATACGACTCTGACTCTGCTGACTCCAACTCTTCAGACTATCACTCTGACTCTTCAGAATTTGAGGAGGGTTTGGAGGGTGAGGAGTTCATTATGACACCATCCTTAGCCGCCCACTACCCAAGAGTCTTCTAAAGTAGCAGTCTTTGTGTTTTCAGTAACACGTACTTTGTTATAAAGATATTAATAATTCTTGTATTTCCATTTGGTTGTTTTTCCCTGATTTGCAGTTGAACATTCTACTTATATATATTTGATTGAAAATTTGTGGCTCTTTTGCTTTCAATATTTAGGTTCAATCGTTATCAACTAGTATATTTTGAGTAGGCCCAGTAGCTAGTTATCTATGCACATTTGTAGGTGATAATGGAGAAAGCATGTTCTGGTGTCTGAAATTAATATATACAGGAAACTACCTACTTTTAGAATTGCAGAATTTGCTCCTGATCATGAGCTGTCCTTACTTGTTAGCAGAGCTTGCAGCTCCAGAAATTTGTGATTAAAGATCAATATTTAAACCAATGACAGCTGATGATGAACGCCAAGAATTAAAACAAAGATGTGGGGGCTCTTGGAAACTGGTCCCGCAGTTCTTATGGGCTGGACAAGCATGTTACAGAAGAGAAAAATCACAGGCAATAGCTGGTCCAGGGCACAGTATTGTTGTGACCTCGAAAGGGAGAAGAGATGAATCCGACTTGGAAGCGAAATATCTTCTCCCAGCGCCCAGAAGACGATGACGAAGAGTTGAGGCAACAAATTGACAATAAGCTGAAACACCATAATCCGAATATAGCTCATAATTATTGGGACCACGAAAGATATTGTATCTTAGAACGAAGGCAGTACCAAAAAGATATCAGTGCTACCGAGGGCTTTGAGGTTGGATACTATCCTTACCTGATGAGGACCTGTTGTAGCAGCTTGATTATTAGGTACTACTGCCCACCAGATGCCAACCTCTCTGATGACGGCATTAGTCATTTGTGTGGTTTCGCTAGTCACGCCATTTAGTTTTATAATTCCAAAGAACAAACACACTATTCCGTTGTCAAAGTAATCAAGACAATGACAGCCATCAAGACAATGACAGCCGTTGCTGCTGGTACTTGGTACTACATGACATCCCAAGCATCAAATGGTGACCATCTCTGCACATTTGAGGCCAACCTGTTTGAGAGTATTCCTTGCCCACAGCCAAACATTGAAGTGAGCTTTGTCAGGCTCAAGATGGAAGCAGGATCCTCAAACTTCATACAGGAGCCTTATGCAGCAAGCTTGATACAGGAGCCTCAAGCATAGCAGTTTTTTTTAACCCTTTTGAAGGTAAAATTATCCTATCTTATCTTGCAAACTCTCCTGTTCTTTATTGATATTTTCATATATTAATGTGTAAACCAGTATTGATTTTCCAAAATTTTAAATTCTAATTATAAGGAATTGTTATGTGGCTGGTGACCCTTTAGTTGTCACCCATCTATTTGAATGTTGGTCACCTTATGGTTACACCTACTTAATCATACTTTGTGTTTATACCTTGAATGTTTACAACTCTATACCTTAAATTAGTTCAAATTACAATACCACCTACACTCCCATTGGTAGAGTTAACCTTGAATGAGAAACTTTTATCTCCATGGTCACACACAAAAACAAGCAATTCACATGCCACATTTGTTCATGTATTATTATTGTTATTATTCCTCACATGATGAGGGCATACTCCACTCCACTTCATCTGCACACATTTCTCTCCGCGGTCGGATCCTTGGATATGGTACTACATCTTGGCAATTGTCTTTATAATTCACTTTCATATCAACTGAACAGCTAGATAAAAACATATCGATTCTACAATAACACTTACCCGACTTCCAAATCTTAACTAAGTGACTGTGTCAAAACAGTGACTCCAGCCATGTAGGTCAATAGTATGCACCAGCCACTAAGGCCAATTATATACTCATACCACAAATGCTAATAAACTGTCCACTGGTTGACTCAACAGTGGCTCCATCTCAGGATTGACTCAATCCAGTACCCATTGATTTAATGCATTTAGGCCTGATAGTAGATTGTAGGATCAAAACCTGGCACCTTTTTAAAACAAATAATATGTGAATATTGAAATGTTTCATATTATTTAGTTATCCAGACGTTGTTACATGTTTGTTTTTATATAACTGCTGTCAGTCGTGAGACTTTTTTAATAAATTATAATCATAATGTAAACTTGGATCTTTCAGCCTTTGGGATTGAGTTGTGTAATAGTAGTGTTAATGACATACATTAGTTGTGTAATAGTGTAATAGTTCAATTATGCTACTACATGTCGTAGTGTTTTAGTATACAAAACGAGGTAATAACTGAGTAAACGTTTTGGTGATTTCAGGTCAGTGATGATACCTTATGGATTATGGAAGGTTTCAACTAATTTAAGAATTCTGCCGATAAGCTTTGGTTTGATATTAAGTCGGTGGTTACTATTAGTTGTTAATCGAGACTTCTGATAATAATGATTGACTTGTGTAATGTTTTTTCATATGCATATTTGATGTTACATTTGGTCGTTTACATGTCATGCCTCTGCGGTTTCTACTAGTTAACTAAATTTGTATTCAGTGCCTTGGATGCGTGATATTTTTGATGTGATCCTTGGATTCTAAATTAGGAGTTTAGGACTATGTGTAATATGGATATTAGAATAAATATCAATACCGTCTAAATTAAAAGAGCGAAAGCACCACTAAAATATAACTGGCAGTTCGGTGAAGTGAATTACAGAGTTGCTCCCTTGCTTCAACATTTGACTTGCTTGCAATTCCCTCGCTTAGTTGTTACATCAATTTATATCAATCGCGTTTCCCTAATGATTTTCATATGGGATATGTGAAATTTGTTAGACACACCTAGGTAGAAAAAAATGGCAATAACGAGGTGGTAGTGGTACAAGGGAGTTAGTATTTTTTTTAGAATATTTGTTATTTTGAACTCCTTGACCCTGCTTCATCATACAAATGCTAGGACCATCATTTGACATTGGTCTTCGGAAGCTGTTATGATGCGACATATTTTTTGCTAATTTATCATGATGAAATGATTGTAGTACTTTGATTTACTCGTGCAAGCTAGTACTATTTTATTTTGTTGCAGTGTTCCTTTTACTGCATTTGTATTATACTTACAACTATGTGTGTCAAGACTCCATAAATCTTGATTTCCAGAAACTTGTGATGTATATTTAAATTCTAAGCTACAGAGAAATATTAATTATTGGCCTCTGGTGGGGGTTGTGATATTAATTCTTCAGGGCACTTTCTGTTTGCAGCTTATAATTCTTACACTTATTTTCCGAAGTGTCCTGATGCACTTGATCACCAAAGAGAAGGTTTGTGAAATATGTTTTCTCTGTTAGCTAGGTTTGTGAATTATATTTTCTCTGTTGAAAAATCTACGAACTAGAATCTGATATAGTTATCTAGAACATGGGACATCGGTTACTAAGCCTCTTTAGCCTAGCACTTCCATCTGGTAGGGCTTGTACTAGCCATTCTCACTTTCACTGTTTGAGCACTCAATGTCGGGCTTGTGCAAAAATTAGATATTTCTGGTATGAATAGTTTAGCATTATCTTCACCATGTGTATGCTATGTTAATTAGCATTAAGTATATATGTCAAACATTGTTCCACTTTATTGTCTGTTCATACATTGTCTTTCTTAATTACCTGGTTTTCATTCACAGTCAGCTTTCTTATGTAGTACCTGTATATAAAGATTACTTCATCTTAATCACACTACTTCGTGCCGCAACTGTTATTTAAACCGGCATCCATCACCCTGCAGAATTATCTCCTTAAGAGAATTATCTCCTTAAGAGAATGGTTAAGTAACGAGGTGGTACTTTGTTTATTTTATATTAATAATTCTTGTATTTCCATTTGCTTGTTTTTCCCTTGATTTGCAGTTGAACATTCTACTTTTATATATATGATTGAAAAATTGTGGCTCTTTTGCTTTCAATTTTTAGGTTCAATTGTTATCAACTAGTATATTTTAAGTAGGCCCAGTAGCTTGTTATTTATGCACATTTGTAGGTGATAATGGAGAAAGCATGTTCTGGTGTCTGAAAGTAAGATAATACAGGAAACTATGTTCATGGACACTACAAGTGGAACTGAAACTACTGATATCAGAACATAAATTATCTTAGAATCTAAGATAATGCACATTTGTCTAAAGTAAGATAATACATTAGGGGAAAGCAAATGTTAATAAACGTGTCGATTTGATCATAGCCTCATAGCCTCACTTACAAATAATTTATAGCACTCGTCAGATACAAACTTCACATGGAGTGGAACAACCTCGTATCCCATTATGCTGCTGCAGGCATAAAATTGCTAACGAGAGGACGGAAATAGCCTGATTTTGATGTCTCCCCTGTAGTCATTTTTCACGATCTCAAGAAGGCGTTGAACAACATTAGGCCCTTGCTAAAACCTTTAAAACTCAACCGAAACCAAAACCCTGACTCAATCAGTAGTACTCGAAAATCCTTAAACCCTTAAACTCGAAATATGAGGAAGAGGTTTAGAGGAGGCCACAAAGCGGGCAAGAGGGTAATGAAGGATGATAATATGTTATTTGAGGTGCTTTCGAGGCTTCCTGTCAAGTCCTTGCTTCGATGCAAAGCTGTGTCCAAAACCTTGTTCTCCCTTACTTCTAACCCTGCTTTTGTAAAATCTCACCTCAATTGCACAATTAATTCAAGCGCTTCTGATGAAACTCTTATCGGACACGTCAATAGACGTTATGAGTATTGGGACTATGACGTAGATTGCCCATTTGCACTCTTCCAATTTGGTTCTGCTAGTCATGAGAGGGAACTTAAGTTTCCTTACTTTCAGACTAACCAACCCAACATTGATCGTCCCACTTTTGTCGTTGGTTCTGATGGCGGTATGCTTTGTGTTTGTGTTGATGCCTCTAATGTTTCTGTGCTGGACTACTGCTAATAGGAAAACTAATATATACCTTTGGAACCCTGCAACTAAACGCTTTAAACTAATTCCTCCACATTCTTTACACGGAGATAATAGCACAGTAGTAACTTTAGGACTTGGTTTTGATCGCTTAAATTATGATTTAAAGGTTGTTAGGTCTGTATCGTGCTCTATTCCTGCCGAGGTATATTCTGCAACCAGGAATTCTTGGGGAATCATCGAGCATAACGTGACTGATATTCCCTTGACCACTGACTTCCATGGGTTTTTATTTACCATTGGAACTAATGAAATGATATAATGTCTTTAGATCTAAATAAGGATGTATTTATTTGTAATGTTACGCTCCCTTTCAGCTCTATTAATTCTGCTCGTGTCATTGACTTCAAGGATTCTATTGCTGTTTCTGATTGCCCAAATAATAAGTTTAACCTATGGACATTAGATAATGGGCATGCTTTCGTTGCAGCGGTGGAACTAAGGCATCACGGACTACGATGTTCAGTATTAATTTAGGTGTGCCACTAGAATGGGTGGAGGGTTTTTTCATTAGTTTTGAGTTCTTCATAATGATCGAAAATATTGATGAACGGATCTCGTATGACTTGGAGAAGAAAGTGGTCAAAAATGTCAAGATCAACCTTTATTTTGAATCTGGTATAGTCTACAAGTACACTGAGAGCTTGCTTTCAGTTGCAGGATCGTCCAAACTAGTCAACTGCTCTTGTTTTAAAGATGATTTTTAAAATACCCCTTAATTTACTTTATCTTTTTAAATAATGTGTAATGGTCAGCTTTTCATTGTTTGTGTTTAATAATTTTTTTTTTTGAAACCATTGTTTGTGTTTAATATTTGTTTGTGTTTATCGTAAGTTCCTGTGTTTGGTGCTATATCCATGCTCAAAGGGGTGTCAATTTCGTGTTTCGGGTCGTGTTCGTGTTTGTAAACGGGTCAATTTCGGGTCAAGGTAAAATTACTTAAAATTGAATGAAATTAAATATCTAAACATAAACAAATGAAAATCTAAAATCGGGTCACTTTCGGGTTATTTTCGGATAGACAGATCATTTTCGGGTCACTTTCGGGTTTTGTCTCAGTAAATCGGGTTACGGATTCGAGTCGGGTTCGGGTGGGTTTCGGGTCGTGTCTGAAATTGCCACCCCTGCTCAAGGCATTTATTCATTGACGATTCAGACATATATAGGGTACTTATTATCTAATGCATTTTCTAAGCATGTTGTAGTTGTATATGTTGTAGTTATTAAAGTTTTATAATATATAAAGTAACTATACCCACTAATTTCCTTTACTACATTCACTTTATACATTAAATATTGATTGTTCCCACCACTTTACTCACTTTTTTTACTCCACTTTACTCACCTTTTTTACTTTTTTTTACGGAGGGAGTAACTTATTTCCGTGGCATGTATGAATTATTTTTAACTAGGAAATAAAGTTGCGCTCGCGCTGCACGAAAATAATTTTAAAAATCGTGTTTTTTAAAATATTATCAATTGAAATTAAATTTTCTGGTAGAGATTAATTATTTGATAATTGATATGGTAAACCGAATATCTTGTATCATAAAAATTATAATGTTGTGTTTTTATATATGCTAAAAATTAACATCTAAGAATGTGATTGTCGGTGGTATGATGAGAGCCTGCTAAGTGATTGGCTTAACTTGTTATGAAGAGGGCTTGGATCGTGACACTTCTATCATTGGTTCTGATGTTGGCATTCTTTGTGTTTGTATTGATGCCTCTAATGACAGTTCTGACGATGATGAACCCGCACGGCATGCAGCTAATGAGCAAACTAATATATATCTTTGGAACCCTGCAACTAAATGCTCCAAACTCATTCCTCCACATTCTTTACTCGGAAATGATAGCACAAAAGTAACTTTAGGTTTCGGATTGGATCACAGAGATTATGATATAAAGGCTGTTAGGGTTGTATCGGGCTCTGTTCCTCCCGATGTCTATTCTGCAACCAGGAATTCTTGGAGAAGCATTAAGCATAACCCTACTGATCTTCCTACTTACCTGTGATCTATGTCTCCACGGATTTTTGTTTACCTTTGGAACTAATGGTAATATGGTATGATGGCTTTTGAGCTAAACAAGGAGGTATTTATTTGTGATACTAAGCTCCCTGTCAGCTCCAATGATGCTCGCATTAAAAAAGATCTCATAATTAGCTTCAAAGGTTTTGTTGCTATTTGCAAAGGATTTAACAGTAAGGTTGACTTGTGAACATTAGATGATGAGGCATGCTTCGTCGAATTAATGCATCATGGACTATGATGTTCAGTATCAAATTAAGCGGGCACCTAGATTACGTGGAGGGCTTTTTCAACAGTGTTGTGTTCTTGATATTACTTGAAGGTGATTTTGAATTTTTCTCATATGACTTCGAGAAGAAAGTGGGCGAAGAGGTCTATATCAATAAATTTTTTGAAATTGGTACAGTTTGTAAGTACACGGAGAGCCTGATTTCAGTTGCAGGATCCAAACTAATTACTTGCTCTGTTTCTAATGATGATTCGGATAGCGTCACAAATGATCGCTTCTCTCTTTGAGCGATTCGAAACGGTTATCGCAAAGGTACCAATAAATATTAGTGTTTTTTTGTTGGCTAACTTTAATAGCGCATTTGTGTATATTTAAATGCGAAACATATGTGTTAAGACTTAAGAGTTATAATAGGATTAATGATGTTACTTAGAGTTGTTAATAAATACAAGCTCTTTTGTTATATATTTACGGAAACTGAGTAATGTCACACACATATTAAACTTGCTAAATTGCTGATAAGCATAAGCTCAATCTGTCACAGCTCAGTTGTATTATTCGGGAATATTTTAGAATTCACAATTATATTAGTAGAGGATTTTGTTTTTTCATCTAATGTATTTACTGTTAGTCTGCATACCTCTGTTCCTGCCAATATTTTTTTCTTTTTAATTTTATTTCCAAGCCCCTCCCACTACATGACACTTTAAGTTACTTGATATTCAGTCTATGTGGTGGTACTCTACAAAGATCATATACATAGATTTCGATGGCGTGCTGGTTTATATTGCTCTGTTTATAAGAAAGTTTGCAGGCTAAAAACTCACTGACAATTATATGCATATTGTTGCAGGGTACCAGGCCAGAGAGAGTTCCCGATGGGCACCATAACGAGATGATGACTACAATCTCTTCCTTCTCGACCTGCAGTTCCTGTTTTCTTTTGTTTCAGAACCTCCTGTTGGTTTGTTTTGTTTTAGAACCTTATAATTACTTCCTTTTGTTCCATATAGTTCTATTTGTTTAATATATTAATGCTCTATGTTTCAAAATCCATTTTTGGATACATTAATCTTTTATGGAGAAATTTAGCCTTGATCATCAACATTTAAGTTATATTACTCAATAAATAAATAAGTGGGATAAAAATTAGAGGAAGACTTCTGAGATCTTAAGAGCTACCCCTGCCCTTATACTAAGAAGATTTTTGTTGTGACAAATTATTGCCGAAAACTTGGCCAGGTAAGTTATGTTGTCATGCACACCGTGAGCATTGTTAACAATGGTCTGCACAGCTTCCGAACCAGGGTTTCTAATGATAAGCACTACAGTATACATGGTGGAAAACAGAAGCTAATAAAAGCGTCAATTCGATCATACCCTCACTTGCAGATAGAATATAGTACTCAGCAGATACCAGCTTCACAGGGAGTGGAACTAGCTCATCATATTCCATTACTCATTTTCGATCTCATGAAATCGCTAAACGATATTAGGCCTTGCATACAGCTAAACTTTGGTCTCCAGCACATGATCTAAATTTTAAATAATTTTGTTTTGCTAATTATTCTGAATCAGCCAGGGATCAAATGAAACAATCAACTAGTTTCATGACTGTTGCACATCAGGATTGTTTGAATATAACCATTAATTTGTATAGAAAAAATTATTTTACATATTTTCCTAGCAAAAGTGAACTATACGAAACTTTATAAAAATATGGCATGCTTTGAGTTTTTAAATGGAAAATTGGATAAAACGATAAATAGAAAATAATACAATAATTTAGGACAGCTATATAAAAAAAAATGATTTGTTTACACTATATTTACTGTTATTTAATTAAAAATAAAGTAAGATAGAAAAATAAAAAGAAATAGTTTAAGATAGGAGATATCAAAACCCTTACGCTAAAACTTTTAAAACTCAAACAAAACCAAAAACCCTGGCTCCATTAGTAGTACTCGAAATCCTTAAACCCTTCAACTCTGAAATATGGGGAAGAGGTTTAGAAGAGGCAAAGCAGGCAAGAGGGTAATGGAGGATTATACTCATCTTATTTCTAATAAAATAAACTTTTTAAAAATAATTCATAATGATTATTCAATTTTTTCAAAATAAATTGAATTTTTACAAAAAATTGAAAATTTTGAGAATACCGTTTATATTGAATATTAATGGGACTATCCTTAAATGATTTTGGGTTATAATTTTATTTGTGTTTATAAACACTTTCAAGTTTTTAATTAGCAAAACACAGTTTGAAGTGTGTTGCAGCTTAAAACCAAAGGTGCGTAAATTTTGAAGGTGCGTAAATTTTGGCATTACAAGTTTTGGACACATTAGTTACCATTGAAATAAGGAAGATACTAAAGTTACCAAATTTGTTTCACGTGTTTTGGGTACGTAGCTCTTAAAATAAATCGGTAACACTTGCCTTACAGCTTAATACCCAACGCTCGAAGCTTTAAAACTCAACCGAAACCAAAACCCTGACTCCATCAGTAGTAGTACTCGAAAATCTTTAAACCCTTAAACTCGAAATATGGGGAAGGAGTTGCATAAAAAAGCGTTGGAGGAGGTTAAGTGCGATAAAGTCTTTGCTGTTAGTAAAACTACTCAGGATGATGTAATTTAGTAAAAAAAAAAAAAAAAAAAACTACTCAGGATGATAAGCAGCAGAACAGAGAGGTATTTTTTGATTTCGTTTTCATTTTTTTAGAAACATGCATGCACTTTTCCATATTTGTGGTGCCCCTCTATTATCTTTACGAAACAATCAGATTTTAGTCCAATTCTATTATCTTGGTTTGATATGTTATTAATAAATTTAGGGATCCATATTGTCCGAAGAAAAGATATTGGTGCCAATAAAAAACACACATGAATATGACAATGAAGATGATGATAGCAGCGTAGATTCCGGTGATCTCACCAGTGTTGATGATGATGGCAATACCGGCTTTTTTTATGAAGCTGACTCTGAGGATTACATCAGCGATGATGATGATGGTTTGATAATTAACAAGGTTGATGGTCTTACAGATTTCGATGAATTTAGACGTAACATCCCAACTGTTGATGTATACGACTCTGACTCTGCTGACTTTGATGACTCCAACTCTTCAGACTATCACTCTGACTCTTCAGAATTTGAGGAGGGTTTGGAGGGTGAGGATTTCATTATGACACCATCCTTAGCCGCCCGCTACCCAAGAGTCTTCTAAAGTACTGTAGCAGTCTCTGTGTTTTCAGTAACACGTACTTTCTTTATTTTATATTAATAATTCTTGTATTTCCATTTCCTTGTTTTTCCCTGATTTGCAGTTGAACATTCTACTTACATATTTATGATTGAAATTTTTTTATAATTTTTATATAAAAAAGTTATAATTTTTATATAAAAAAGTCAAAGTTATAATTGGATACATTTTAATATAATAATGATAATAATTAATATATTCATCTTATTTCTAATAAAATAAACTTTTTAAAAATAATTCATAATGATTATTCAATTTTTTCAAAATAAATTGAATTTTTACAAAAAATTGAAAATGTTTAGAATACCGTTTATATTGAATATTAATAGGACTATCCTTAAATGATTTTACGGTTATAATTTTATTTGTGTTTATAAACACTTTCAAGTTTTTAATTAGCAAAACACACTTTGAAGTGTGTTGCAGCTTAAAACCAAAGGTGCGTAAATTTTAGCATTACAAGTTTTGGACACATTAGTTACCATTAAAATAAGAAAGATACTAAAGTTACCAAATTTGTTTCACGTGTTTTGGATACTTAGCTCTTAAAATAAATCGGTAACACTTGCCTTACAGCTTAATACCCAACATTACAAGTTTTGGACACATTAGTTACAATTAAAATAAGAAAGATACTAAAGTTACCAAATTTGTTTCACGTGTTTTGGATACGTAGCTCTTAAAATAAATCGGTAGCACTTGCCTTACAGCTTAATACCCAACGCTCGAAGCTTTAAAACTCAACCGAAACCACCTGACTCCATCAGTAGTACTTGAAAATCTTTAAACCCTTAAACTCGAAATATGGGGAAGGAGTTGCATAAAAAAGCGTTGGAGGAGGTTAAGTGCGATAAAGTCTTTGCTGTGAGTAAAACTACTCAGGAGGATAAGCAGAAGAGAGAGGTATTTTTTGATTTCGTTTTCGTTTTTTTTCAGAAACATGCATGCACTTTTCTATATTTGTGGTGCCCCTCTTTTATCTTTACGAAACAATCAGATTTTAGTCCAATTCTATTACCTTGTTTTGATATATTATTAATAAATTTAGGGATCCATATCGGCCGAAGATGATGATAGCAGCGTAGATGCCGGTGATCTCACCAGCGTTGATGATGATAGTGATACCGGCTTTTTTGATGAAGCTGACTCTGAGGATTACATTAGCGATGATGATGATGATGGTTTGATAATTAACAAGGATGATGATGATGGTTTGATAATTAACAAGATTGATGGTCTTACAGATTTCGATGAATTTAGACGTAACATCCCAACTGTTGATGTATACAACTCTGACTCTACTGACTCCAATTCTTCGGCCTATCACTCTGACTCTTCAGAATTTGAGGAGGGTTTGGATGGTGAGGATTTCATTATGACACCATCCTTAGCCGCCCGCTACGGTCTTTTAAAGTAGCAGTCTTTGTTTTGTTTATTTTAAATTAATAATTCTTGTATTTCCATTTGGTTGTTTTTCCCTGATTTGCAGTTGAACATTCTACTTATATATATATATATGATTGAAAAATTGTGGCTCAATCTTTTGCTTTCAATTTTTAGGTTCAATTGTTATCAACTATATTTTGTTTCAATCTTTTGATTTATAATTGGTGGGCAAATTTATACCTGGTGCATGTATGTATCCTTTGTGATTATGTTCTATACACAATTACAATCTAACATAATTAAGAGAATATGCGTGTATACTCGTTACAAACGAAGAACATACGAAAGCTAAGTCAAATTATACAGAATAGTTGATCATTCAAAAAATAAAGTTGAACGATGAAAATAGTAAGTTTTAAAATCACAATAATATTTGTGACACTTGAAAGTTTGGCTGAAGAAGATTATATGTAAGGAATTCAACTTGAAATTTATAAAAAGCTCCTTTTTTATTTTGTTTATGTAGTTTAATTACAAAAAATATCTATATATACTATAATTACCTTTATAAATATAATAAAATTAAATAAAATAATATTTGTTTTCCCGCCCCCCTAAAATAAATTTCTGCGTCCGCCACTCCAAGGGAGTACAAGTAACTTGGTACAGGAAGTAGCAAACTGTGCCAATTTTCTGGGAAACCTATGCGTGCAAGTATAGTTGGTTTTTTGTGGCACAGTGAGAGTCTAGCACGGCGAATGTTTTTCTCCTTCCATTTGACAGAATGTTTATTATTTTTTTGCTAAGTAACAGAATGTATAGAGATTTGGAGTTTTACATTTTGTTTTGTAAGTTGTAACTATATTATTTAGCAGTGTCAAAAATTTATGTTTTACAGTTATATAGTATAAGTTTCACATTGCAGAGGATAATCTTAACTTCAGTCTTTCTGGATTTTAGTTTTTGCCTTGTTTTTAATATAAAACCATTTGGCCAGTTTGTCATTGTTTTGCTACTGATGTCTACCTAATGCGGTCCATTCTGGTTTACTTTTGATGCAGCTGATGAGGTAGTTCGGTTCAAATTTGGTGAGATGTCTTCGCAGCAATTAAAATCATGTGGCTTTCGAGATTGCACATTCAAAGCCTACACTGCGTAAGTAACAATACATTACATTCTCAATATCATTTAGGTTGGATCCATGGAGGTGTGTTGCAGTTCAAAAACATACTAGAAACTATATGGTATCAGATTTTCGACGTATGTGTGTGTGCGTGTGAAATAAATTGAAACCACATACAAAATTATGATAATTGATATGCTATATTGACACAATCAATGGTAATTGGTACCACATTTGAAATAGAAGGCGTGCTGAGAATTAAGGATACTTGTATCTGATAATTTAATTTCTCAATCACTCTCTTTTGTGTTCTCTAAACATTGAGCGGTTAAATCGTCTTGACGGCGTTTATTTTACCATGCAGACTTGGCCATTATACAATCCCTGAAGAGATGGATGATCTTTGTGCTTGGTTAACCTCCAAATTAGGACTTGAGGGCTAGGTAACTTGGCAAATGACTTCAATTGTCTTTGAAACCACCTATTCGAATATTAGAAGCACGAGGATGATCTAGGATGGTCAAGTTTTTCGAATATTAGAAGCAGGAGGATGATCTAGGATGGTCAAGTTTTCATCTTTATGTCTCATCTATACTGAGTTTTTAGTAATAATGTGATATTTGAAATATAACTATACTTTTAATCGATTCACATGCTACCAAATACGTCTAATATGAGCAAATATGGCTCAATTTGTATAATTTTCAAGATGCTGAATGAAGAACTATATTAAATTTGGATAAAATGATAAATTTTGAGAGCTTAAGTGTGATTTTAATGACTTCATAAATATTTTAATTGCCTACAGGCAGGTACCTGCTGGCAGAAAAGTATTTATCTTGTGGTGGAAATATTTTCTTCCAATGCAAAAGTTACTGGAGAGAAAATTTCACTGTGAAAGTATTGAGTTTACATGTTTGTCACTAGCATAAAATTTTTAATCAAACCCACAAAAATAGTTATACTTCTCATCTTTTTCCTATTTCTCATCCTCTTTCCAGATTTCTTTGGAGTAAAATGCAATGTGTGTAAACTTATCTTAGGTTTATAGACCATTAATTTAGACTAGCTCCGTAAAAGAATCTTTGTTAAATACACACATCTATACCCATGCATACTCAGTTATGTCAAATACATACATCTAAACATATACATCCTGCTATAAACACATGCTGCTATACACGTAAATGCTGCTGGACACAAGATGTTGAAATTGATACATCCATATGGTCGTTGACCGCACGGCGGCCGACACAACCAACAGTGGCGGCAGTAGCATAAAACCCCACCAAGTGCCCTTCAACACCAAACTCATTCAGAAGAAAATCAAGACACAAACACATAAATAACCCCCCCCCCCCCCACCCCCACCCCCACCCCCACCCCCACCCCCACCCCCACTTCGCACCTTGCCTTGGTAGCACTGCCCTTATAGGACAGAATGATCACAGGAATGTTAAGAACATGAAACAGTAGTGGTTTTTTTTTAATAAACAAAATTACACTATGCAATGTTATCATGGCTCATGGGGTTTGCATAAGCAGAAGTCAGTTTTTTTTAATAAAGAAACACGTATAGTATGTCAATGATATGTGCAAGCCAAAGCGATATCGAGAAGACTCGATTCATTAATGTAGAAGTCCTTTCATGATGACATAGTTTAGTCAAGATGCTTAATCGAAGAGAAATTTAGAATTCAAACAAGACATTATGCTTAAAGTTTGCCGAGAACAAAAATTAATGGAGAATGTGCAAAAATATTGAAGATGAGGTGATCCAAGCACCAGAAAAAATCAGAAATAGGTAAACATGCAAAAATGGAAATATATATAAAATTTCCAACCTGCTTCATAAAACTTTATTTGCAAAGAGCGGTGCAAATATATATTATATATACAAATAACAAAGAAAATAATGAATTTTTTTGTTGAACTTTTATTTCCGAATAGGCAGACCTAATATTCTGACTCCATAAATTACAAATAATAAAGAAAACAATCCAAAGTATGTTTCATTGGTCACAATGCTGCCAAGAAAAAATAAACTAGAAATTGCTAGAAATATCATACAAGAAAAGAAGTGTCTGCTACCAGCATTTAATAAGAACTTCTGAGTTCTGACTATAATAAACTTAACTGGAGAATTGGTACCACATGTAATTCATTGTCCACACATACGCCACATCAAATACAAACCGTTGATAAAAGTACATCAACAGCCAAATTCACATCAAGAACAGATTTAAAGGTTCTACTTCGGACCCATAGCAGCAGTTGACAGTCGTCATAAAAGTTCCAAACATATATATCGCAAGGAATTTACATACTGGAACTCAGCAAGCTGTAAACAAGTTCAAGTGAGTTGTGTCTTCTAACTCTTTTTCAGACTTGTATACTGAATCACCGCCACGTACGAATCCTCCAAGCATCGGATGCAGAACATTGTTAAACTTGTGGCAAAAATAACAGCCATTCGTTTTATCTACTGTTTCATCTCCTGCAAGACAAAATCATAGAGTTACCAAAACACGAATCTTGGTCACGATGGACAAACAAACCAACCAATAAGCAAGCAAAAACAACTGTGCATTAAACAGCAGTTGGAGATAAATTAGATCACATGGCCACTCATAAATATCAAAAACAAACCTGAAATTAATTGTGGCTTCAGGATCGTGCACGTCTTACAAGAGAGAACCCGCCTGATACTTGTCATTTCCGCGAAAAAAATCTCCTCTGGAGCAGTAGCATCATCAGTGTACTTAGCCGTAAAATTGACATGAAAAAGTACGCATACTCTCAGGCCCACACGTGTAACGAATCCCGGCTTCACCAGCCCATAGGTTATATGCTATGAATTTAAAGTCAAGGCAAACAGAACATAAACAAAGATCAAGAGAATCCAACAAAAATGGTAATTCATGATTTGATTTATAGAAAAGCAAACAATAACATTCCAAAGAAAACTGACCCCTCTTTGGTTGTAGAACTCCAAGGCTTTAGTTGCATACAGGCTTGCATCAAATCGTTCTGATACGTTCTCATATTCATTTTTGGGTACAAGGGACGGGTGCAATTGTGTAATCCTGCAAATCAGATATTAGAACCAAAATCACAAAAAAGTTGAGCAGATCAAGACAAGGGTTATTTAAAATATGCAAGGAGCAAACATCGGCAAAAACAATAAATTATATATCAACTGGCACATATATAGAACCCACAAACTAACAGCAGCCGGTAACCTGTGAATAACGATCAGATAAACCAATCAATATAACAGTACAAATTTTAGAACTCAATTATGTACAGATTTCAAAACCCCAACTCCACTTCTATTATGTATATACTTGAGTGAAATTAAATAGAAGAATAATCAAGATGGCACATCCCCTCGAATGCAAAGGTTTCGAAGTAGGAATGGACACATCCGTCAAAGACCCATCCCACCAAAGCAAATGTTTGGAGTTGGTACCTTCCCTCTTTGAATTAAGAACAACAGTCTGATGGTCACTATTTAACCACTCTTTTCTTTTCGCCCTCTTTCCGTGTCTATGTAGCTAATAACTAGTTTCCTTTGGGGCCTTAGGCCGATGCTCATGTCAATAAAAGTGATATTATTTTGTTTTCTTCTATTTTTCTAAAAATTGTGAGATTTTAGGGCCTGACTTTTTCCCCTTGTACATTTTCATGAATCAGAAGTCCAGCTGGTATTTTTTGAGAGAGAGAGAGACGGCTGGGGCTTGCACTGCATACAACAGAAACATGTCCGTGCTTTTTGAAAGTTCAAGAAACACAGGTACTTGATCCAACAGAATAACTTTCCTATTCGTATACACGTAAATATTATGTGATTTGGGAACAACCAATTGATATGTACAAATCTTAGTGAAATAATAATGGAGGACAGTTGGAGTTTAATACAAGAGTCAAACAACCACTTACCTGGGCAAGTGCTTTGAGGGAATTGCATTGTTCGGCCAGATCCTGAAGCCACATATGCGTTCAACTGTCTTGTAGAGTGTATCAGCGCCACGTACAAATCCTCCACTACTAGGATGCCAAACATTGTTACGGTTGCGACAATAATAGCAGCCATTCAATTTCTCTCCTGCAAGAAGAATTCACAGGAGTTACCGAAACAAGTAGGCTGTAATCTTGATGAGCGATTGACAAAGAAACAGATGAAACAAGCAAGCAAAAGAGAAATGCAGCTAATAGTAGTAGGCCATGGATAAAATGACATGAGCATATGTAGAACAAACCTGAAAGAGAGTTTTTCGGCCCCAAGGATTCGCAGAGCCTGACAGAAACCCCTCTGGGAGAATTTGTGAGCTCGGTGAAAAACATTTCCTTTGGAGCAGCAGCAACATGAGTATTCTCAGCAGTGAAGTTGATATGATAATGCATGAACCGCCCAAAGAGGGTGGGTTTAACAGAATGAAGCTCGAGCAGTTTATACTTGTGAGGCTAAGAATTTTAGGGCAAGGCAAACAGAAGAGGAGAGAAAGATTAATAAAATCCAGCAAAAAAGGTAAATGATGTTAAGAAGAGGGGGGGGGGGGGAGAGAGAGAGAGAGACTGACAGAATGTTGGTTAAAATAGTTCAAGGCTTCCTCTGCCAATTGCATACTTGGATTAGGATTAGGCCGGTTTTCCACTGGTACCTTTTTAAATCCAAGATGGGCGAACGCTCGTTCGCGGCTGCAAATATAGGGGGAGATACACATCGAAATTAAATCGGAATCATGAAATAGTTTCAAGGAGGGGTATTAAATTGGATTATTGAGTTCCAAGGGGATACATTAACCGGGGGGGAGGGGGGGGGATACAGAGGACATAAAACAAAAACTAGTATATAATTATTAAATTATTAAATAAAAGGAGCAGATGATGATGAATTGCGCCTGCATACTTAAATAAAACCTAAGAAACTAACCTACCCCCTATAAGTGTACATATGAACACAGGCGGAATAGAAACAATAAAATTGAAAGGGAGGTGATATGTGCACACCCTCCTCTTATAGGTGCACACCCATTGTTGATCATGTTCCCAAATTACCCTTATGTTCCATAACCTTCAATCCGAGAACCAAACCGACCAAACTTTCAATCTTTTGACTTTAATATATTAGTATAGATAGATTGGCATGTTCTATATATGCAAAATTCATAAATTACGAAAAGTAATAAATCATTCAAAATATTGCTTCCATGAATAAAATTGCAAAAGTTAGAGTGATTGAAAATATTCAAAAATTTCTTAGTAATTATTTGAATTAACTAGATTTTGATAATTTTGTTCATTCTTACAATTCCTCATCTACATTATTATTTTGCAAGTCTTCGTCTTACATTTGCAAAAGTTTCGTATAAACAAGAATTAGGATTTAGCTAGTTAATCAAATGTCTAAAAGGGAATAAACACAAAAGATAGTTAAGGATATTTTGGTCTGTTTAACAATTTTGGGTGTGCACCTATAAGTATAGGGAGGGTGTGCACATATCACCTCCCAATTGAAAAACGAAAGGATTTGAAAACCCAAAATCCAGGATGTAAATTAAAAATATAGAAGCAAACCTAGCAATCAATTCCTCACGACTGGATGCATAAACGGATTTGGAGATATGATATGATTCGTTGGCAATTGATGATGAACTACTACTCGGACCTATCTCCCTGCCGGAACGTAGAACCACCATTGTCTTTTCCCCTTCTCTCCCCCCGTCTTTCTCTACCTACTTCTAATATCCTTCCACTTTAAATAGGAACACCTTTTTTTTTGATAAAATTTGTCGACCCGACCCGTAATGCGTAACCTAACTACTGTACACCCAATTAATTAATTTAGTTTTAGTCCATTCGGTTTACAATTTTGTCCACCCATTACATAATCATCAAAACTAATTTAAACTTAAATTTGTTTTTAATCTTTGTTATTTGTTTTTATTTTTTGTACTTATTTTTGTTATATATTTCTTAATTATAACTATTTTTACAATAATTAAATTTAATAATCAGAGGTTTATAAAATTTTCAAGTCAAATTACTTCAACTAGTAACTAGTATTTTACCCGTGGTACGCACCGAAAACACAATTTCAAAAATATTAATATAGTTACATTATATATAAAGAATGATAAATAACACTTAGAAAAGATCCGATCCATTCATTCTTCATCTAATCTAACAGCTACAGTTTAATAATAATTATTAATGCTTTGTACATAAACAGCTAATCGTGTGAACAAAAATCAGGAGTTCTTCCTCTGTTTGAGAAGTAGAAGCACTTGAGAAACTTGACATAAAAGATTTAAACTTTTATCGTTCCCTTTTTATTTATTTGTCGTTAATTTATCATTTCTATCTTCTCATTATTCTTGATCAAAATATTTCAATGTCTTTTGTTGATGAGTGGATTTCGTAACAACTTTTGAGAGGTTCATGGTGAGTTGTAAAGGCTAACGATCAACTAATCTATGGAGAATGGAGGTTTTTTTGTGGGGGTTGAACTGAGCTCGAGAGCGTTTACAAGAATCTCGCGAGTTCCCTTGAGGCTTGTGTCGTGTGTTCTCAAGAATCTCGTAGGTGTATTGCGAGGCTTGTAAAAATTGTTCTCAAGGTGCCTACGTACCCTTGTATATATAGGGATCAAGTTCACGTAGTTCTTTTTAGACTAGAAGTCTGGTTAGGCAGCAATATTATAGGTTCCTAATTCGTGGGGACCTCCTTTTCTCGAGAATCAGCCACGAATAGGCGACCTAAGTCGTATAGAACTCGAGTTCTAGTCCGTCTAGGAATGTATTTACTAGTTGTAGTTCTATTAGAAGTATTCAAGGATCATCTGCGCCCAAGAAATACATTCCAATAAGGAGTTGACGTTCATAACTTGCTCCTAAAGAATAGGAGGCTTAATCATACTAGAATTCTGCTGGAATAAATCTGTTCTCGTACAGGAAGCTGTCTCTCAAGAACCTGTTTGCAGGAACCTGTCTTTCGGGAAGCTGTCTGCAGGAAGCTATCTTTCGGGAACCTGAACCTGTCCAGTTCCATTTCACAAGCTATTTGGCCCCATTTATCTTAAGGGACCTCAATCATAATCCATATTAATCATACGGATTGGATCCTTAAGCCCAATGGACCCAAATCTAGCCCATGGAGATTTTGGGCACAACAACTACCCCCCGGTTCCTCAAAGTCATAGGATGCGAGAGGAACCTAAATAGCCTGATATTTTAAGGTCCAATCCCTTTAGTGCTCCCATGTTCCTTCTGAGTGAACCATGCAGGTCTTTATCTTCTTGATTGAATCGTGACAAGGGCACAAAGTGAATCCAATTAGGCGCTGAGTGAATCCTTTGACAAGGGCACAAAGCGAATCTAATTGGGCACTAAGTGAACCTTAATAATGTCAAGGGAACCACGTGAATCCAAATAAGGGCATAAAGTGAACCTAATTGGGCGTTATGTGAACCTATGCTGAGGGCACAAAACGAATCCATTAGGGCACTAAATGAATCCTAAAAAGGGACAAGATGAATCTTAAGATTGTCAAGGGAACCATGTGAATCCAAATAAGGGCATAAAGTGAGCCTAATTGGGCGTTATGTGAACCTATGCTGAGGGCACAAAACGAATTCAATAGGGCACTGGATGAATCCTTAAATGGGCACGATGTTAACCTTGAAAATCATAACTTGATTGCTCGAGAGGTTGCTTAATCTTCTAAGCTGCTCTTCGTTTGACTGTCTAATGTCTGTCTATTGGAGGTAATCTAGGATCAGCTGCGTCCTGGGAGTACTCTTCAATAATGAGTGCTTCTCTCTAGCTGGCTTCTAGATCTTTCTATTGTCTATGCTCAGGAACCTACGTCTCGGAACCTGTTTCTCAGGAACCTCTATCCCGGAACCTGGTTCTCAGGAACCTCTCTAAAGGAAATTGTACCTGCACAAATAACATATTTGTTAGTCTGGGGAGCCTTTCTGTGGTTCCCATATACTTCTTGTTGTCCTTATTGTTGCTGCTAGGCTGACTCGCGCTCTTCTATGGGGAGGAACCTGGTCCATTCGTAATCTGCTCAGCTACTGGTTCATCAGGAATGTCTTGATACTCATAATCTCTTGACTGTCTTCTCAGCTAGTGCTCATTTCTCCGCATTTGGTCTTCATATCTAGTACTGGATCTGTCTCCTGGCTCATACAATACTTGTTGATTGGAACCTACGACTTAATAGGCCTAAATCTAGCCCATGGTGATTTTAGGTACAACACTAAGAAAACTAGAAAAAATAGATTAGTAATACGAGCTAAAGAACTCACATATAAGTTATACATGTATGCGGGTATGAATGATTATCTGTTAGTAGTATTTTTGTGTGTTCGTTCGCAGGGAAGGACTGAATGTAATATCAAGTTCAAGTTTCTTATCTCTCACAATTTAGAAGTGTAGAAGAATGTTTGGTTTGTTTATAAACTAAATTAAACTAATTATCAATCGAGAATAAAATATATGAGGAAAACAATCCAAGAACTGGGGTTCTTCACTTGGTTTCAATGCACATTCAATATCTATGTGATGTCTACGTTCTTACTCTGCTGAAAACAATTCTTCTAAGATTATAGTGTTCTCTTCCAAGATACAATATAGTGTCTACAACTACACCTTAATTGTCACTTCCGTGATACAATCAAAGACAATCATAAACTATTAAGCTCCAAGAATTATAAGTCTCACAACTCTCCTATTAATCTTCCAATCAAATATTCGAGTTATGTCTGTTAAATCATGTACTAAAATTGCAACTCCTCTTCCAAGTTATTACAATCCCTAAAATCCAATCAAAGGTTCATGACTCCCCTAATTGTGTTAAGCCCTCAATAACAGATCAGCAAAGCAAGAAAATCACAGATAATTAAACACACATGAATACCAAGGAATACTACCCAATCCTCAGATTAAAGATTTAGTTACACATAATTAAAGAAGAAAACAAAATAATAATAATAATGAATGAAAACATAATATTGAAGAATTGAAGATCGAAAGTACCTTGATACGATTACAAGCTATGAATTGTTATGATTTACAATGGTAGGATGTGTTTATATAGGCTCTACAAATCTTGCCCAGCAAGATATTGCCTTCTATTACAATTAGGATTTAAAGAAGGTACCCAAAACTGCCCAGAATACAATTAGAATTAGAAAAAGGGCAAAACAGTAAATTCCCAGCCTTCTTTAATAAAGATTACGTGCGCGCCTTTAATAATTACGTTTCTTGCACTTGTTTCCTTTTCCAGGTTGTAGAAAATCTCTCAAGCTTCGCGTGGGCAGTAAGATCGCTGAAAACGGACTTCTAGAACTCCAGATATGGCCAAAACAGTATAAGCTGCGCAGCCTTCCCGGAAAATCCGAATTTTAATCAATTAAATCTCCAAAAACGACAAAAGCTTAGATATTCTTGGAAACCTGCACAACTACACAAAACTCATCAAAACTACACAAACTTGAGTCCAAAACAATCAATTTAAGCCGATATAGAATGTTCCAAGTGGATATAAAATCCACTTATCAAACACCCCCAAACTTAAACCGATGCTTGTCCTCAAGCATAAACAATTACAACTACCTAATTAGTACCACTTCCGTAGGTGATCACGGTTGCATTTGGCATATGCAACAAGCCCTTTAAACCCCTAGGCAGCCCTAGTGGACGAGTAAGGTCTCGTGAGGGCCTATAGCGAATGTACCCACAAAATCCATTTAACCTAATGCAATGCAATGCATGAATGCAACTAAAATGAAAAATGCAAGATCCCCTTCAAACTCACCAAAACCAACTAACAAGCAAATATCTCAATGAATGTAACAAATCCAAGCAGAGCTCGACTAAGTTCCCGTATACTAACAAATACATGAACAGAAACGTGCGTGTGTGCAATGCTCATCACAAATACTCCCAAAACTAGGTCAAAAATCATACATGCTTTCCGTCAAGACAATCACAGGTTTATAATCAGAATAGACTATAGACACTTCATAACCTAGGAACACCTCCACCCTTATCCAAGGTAGACAGAAACTCATGCTTTATTACTAAACTACGACACTAAATACAATACGCATGCTTATTTAACCGTGCAATGAATGAGACCTCAAAAGGCTTATACAATAATACCCATGTAGCGAGTGTTAGGTCAGCAATCCCAAACCACAAGGGCTTTAGGTTACTAGGACTAAGTCCCCTCAGACTTAATTACTCGAGTATTAAAGAGCTCACTCTGGTTAATTTTGCATATAAACAAATAACTTATTGACTCTTTTTTTTTTCTTTTTTCTTTTCTTTTCTTTTTTTTTTTTTTTTTTTTTTGCAATCTGGAATGAGCCTTTCTCATTTCCAACCCTAGACTACTCATATAAATATGAGCTGGCTACTAGCCATTTGACACCTAGCCATTATTGACAATTATGAACAACTAGCATGAAATTCCTGTTTTCCCCCAAACTTAGATTTTAATGTTCCTACGCTATAAAGGGAATAACGAAAATTCTAAATATAAAAAAGTGATTAAATCTCAAAACATCCCACAGGCATGACCCTAACCTAGCCCAAAAGCACCCCAATGAGACTGTGTAATAAATTTTGTTCCCGTAACATGCAAGTCAATTTCATAGAAACCATAAATCAGCCCTCTACTCATCATCATCACACCCAAATCAACATCCACCTATCAATCAGAATCAGCTCGTCCTAAGGGATCATGAAAATATGCATGCCATGAAAATGCAACTAATATGACTCACATGGTATACGAAAATAAAACAAAATGTCCTATATGAACAAACGTAGATAATACGAACATAACAATCATGCATGAACTATCACTACTATGCAAACATGATATCCTATATGAACACAAAATACAATAATATATACAACATACAACTACTAATCCCCCAAATTACCCCCAAACTTAAAATATTCAATGCCCTCATTGAATGGAAGTAAATACAAGGGATAGCAGAAAACATACCTGAATATCGAAGCAGTCACCCTCCTCGGATGAATCTGGTGGAGGATATTGCGTACGAGCTCCATAGACTGGCCACCTTTCATGAACACTACAAAATCCAATTGACAAGAACACAAATTCGTAATAAAAATAAGATTAGAGAAAAAAAATTTACCCAATACGAATCAAAGAGGTGAACTTGCAATTAATTCCTCTTTAGAATTGAATTTTTGAGATTTATTTTAAAAAAAATAGAAGAGGAATTGGATTTGTATGTATAGGTGGGTATATACAAAAAATAATAATAATAATAATAATAATAAATAAAAATAATAAAGATAATAATAAATAAGAAAATAATAATAATAATAATAATAAATAATAACTATAATAATAATAAATAATAACTATAATAATAAATAATAATAATAATAATAATAATAAGAATAATAATAATAATAATAATAATAATAATAATAATAATAATAATAATAATTAGAATAGAAATAGGTTTAGAATTTTTAAGGAGAGATGGGGGGTTTTGGAATTGAAATAGGAAAAGAATTAGGTAAAATAGGGGTATAAATAGAATGGGGTGGAAAAAGTTTTTTTTTTTTTTTATATATGTAAAGCACCTCCACAAAAAACCATCGGACAAAACAACACTCCAAGCAATTCCTGCTCGCGCGTCCAAGCAACCTGCTGCACACCCAGACACGCAGGCGAAACCTGCGTGACAGGCATGCAGGCTGCCCCAGGACCAGTAACGCAGGAGCAGCCTGCGTTACCCACTGCGCCAGAAACAGAAACGCAGGCGCAGCCTGCGTTACACACTCAAAAATCGATTTTTTTTTTTTTTTTTTCACAGCACAGATTTTTCTTTTCTGAAAACACTCAAATTTTTTTTTTTTTTTTTTGCTTCCTACACTAATGCGTGGGTTGCCTCCCACGAAGCGCTCCTTTAACGTCAATAGCTTGACGTTACTTCCTCAAATCATGGTGGTTTCAAAAGAATAACTGAACCATCTTCAACAGACAACCCATTCATACGAACGTTGACATCCGGTTTGCTTAATTTCCACAAATCTCTTCCATCAGATTTCAACTTGATTTTACTACCCAACAGCCAAATTTTCTTCTTTTTCTTCTTCACACCTCTAAGATGCTTCTCTGACTCAACCGGCTGAACAAAAATTTCTTCTTCCTTATCATCGGTTTTCCACCTTCGCAACACGTTATTATGCCCCTCTTCAAAAATCACTAGCTCATTATTCAAAAGGACATGCCTCAAATTAGCAGGTAGAGGTTTAAGTTCCACCTGTGGTGCCTCTGAAAGTGTAAAAACCATCTCAACTTCGGTGTCTCGAACAATAATTTCTTCTTCTTCTACTACATCATCTAACACCCGTTCTGCTCCCATGAAGTGTTCATTTTCTAGCTGCACAATTTCATCAACAATGTCAACAGTAAAACAAGTTGCTCCAAAAGGAGGCATCTTCATTACTTTGTTCAGATCAAATTCCACTTTGTCCTCGCCTACATTCAATGTCAATTTTCCAGCTTTAACATCGATAGTAGTGCCAGCAGTAGCCAAGAATGGCCTTCCCAAGATAATGGGTATCTCGACATCTTCATCCATCTCTAACACCACAAAATCACAAGGTATGACAAATTTATCCACTTTGACAACCACATCTTCAACGATCCCCAACGGATATTTAACAGAACGATCCGCTAACTGAAGTGAAATCCGTGTCTTTTTAAGCTCTCCAAGACCAAGTCGTTTGCAGATTGAATATGGCATCAAACTTACACTAGCCCCTAAATCACACAAGGCTTTCGTGTTCTCCATCTTCCCAATAGTGCAAGGCAAAGAAAAGCTTCCCGGATCTTTCAATTTCTGAGGAATGGCCTTTTGGATGACTGCACTGCATTCAGCATTGAGAGTAATGGTTTCTGCATCCTCAAGTTTCCTCTTCTTTGTCAACATCTCCTTAAGAAATTTAGCATAGAGTGGCATTTGATTCAAAGCTTCAGCCAAAGGAATATTGACATGCAATTGCCAGAACATAGTCAAGAACTTCTCGTACTGCTTCTCTAACTGCCTGTTGTGAAGTCTCTGTGGAAAAGGAATTGGAGGAACATAAGGTGGCGGAGGAACATACGGCTTTTCTGGTTCTTCTTCCTTCTTCTCTTCATCTACTTTCTCTGACTTTTCTGCATCGATCTTTACTATCTCACTTTCTTTTTCAGCATCCTTCTCTTTAGGCTCAAGAACCTCAACCTCGGGCAACTCTTTCCCACTCCTCAAAGTAATTGCTTTGCATTGCTCTTTACCAGTCTGATCGGGTTGACTAGGAAGTGATCCTTGCTCACGAACACCCATCTTGGAGGCAATCTGTCCAATCTGTGTTTCTAGCATCTTTTGAGATGATGCCATCTGCTCTATTCTTGATTCCATATTAGCCAATGCCCCAGAAGTTCCTTGCATAATCTTATTCAGTGCAACCTCCCAATCAGCTGGTTCTTTCTTCGGAGGAGGTTGATACTACTGCTGTGCTTGATACGGTGGTCGTGACTGAAAATCAGAAGGTTGATTTTGCCTTGGAAATGAATAAGAAGGATTAGCCGCATGATTATTATTGTAAGAAAGATTGTTGTTTGGCCTTTGATTTGGATTGTAATATGAGTTATTCTGAACAGGCCACGGCTGTCTTCCCTGAATGAAAGATGCTTCTTCTGGAAATTGTTGCACATAAGAGTTCTGATTAGCACCATAATCATTATACCCCTCCATAGGTGAAGAAATAGCATTCACATTTGCTCTTTGTCCTCGCATCTCCTGAGTTAGAGTATCCAATTTTTGAGCCAGCATGTTAATCATCTCAGAGTCTTGTGCTGCTTTAGCTGAGCTCGTCCCACTAGGTGCCCATGAATAGTTATTAGATGCCAATTCCTCAAGGAGTGCTTTAGACTGTATAGTTGGTGCCTTCTTGAAATTTCCACCAGCAGCCACATCCAAACTCAAACGAATATCTGCATTCATGGCCCCATAAAAAGTACTGATGATCTGCCAATCTTCCAAGCCGTGATGTGGACACTTCCTCAACAGTGCCTTGAATCTCTCCCATGCCTGATATAGACCTTCACCCGGTTGTGCTTTGAAACTCATAATCATAGTCCTCAGTTGTTGCGTCTTGTCAGAAGGATAATATTTGGATAAGAATGCAGTAGAAAGACTGTCCCATGTAGCAACCGCAGTGTTTGGAAGTTGCTGAAACCATTCCAAAGCTCTTCCCTTAATAGAGTAGGGAAATATATGGAGACGAATCTGATCACTTGTAACACCATTGATTCTGAATGAGCCACACATCTGCACGAAACGCTCTAGATGTCTGTGTGGGTCTTCTAATTCAATATCTCCTTCAAAACCATGATTGCTGATCATCTGAATTAAACTCGGGTTAATGTTGAATTGGGTTGCACCAATCTCTGGAGTTTTGTACATGCAATTGGCAGGATTAGGTGTCTCATGGTCCCAAATAGAAGTCTGATCAACATTAGCATTTGCATTAACATTTGCATTAACATTCGCGTTAACATTCTCAGCGTCCGTCATCTTAGCTTTATCTTTTCTTATCTTTCTCAAAGTACGCTCGATTTCAGGGTCAAATTCCAACTTTCTAACGCAAGATGAACGTAGCATACACCTGAAAATCACCAACAAAACAACTTGTGGAACCAATTAATATCTAAACAATAAGAAACAATTAACCTAAACTCAACTATACTGCCTTCCCCGGCAGCGGCGCCAATTTGTTAGTAGTATTTTTGTGTGTTCGTTCGCAGGGAAGGACTGAATGTAATATCAAGTTCAAGTTTCTTATCTCTCACAATTTAGAAGTGTAGAAGAATGTTTGGTTTGTTTATAAACTAAATTAAACTAATAATCAATCGAGAATAAAATATATGAGGAAAACAATCCAAGAACTGGGGTTCTTCACTTGGTTTCAATGCACATTCAATATCTATGTGATGTCTACGTTCTTACTCTGCTGAAAACAATTCTTCTAAGATTATAGTGTTCTCTTCCAAGATACAATATAGTGTCTACAACTACACCTTAATTGTCACTTCCGTGATACAATCAAAGACAATCATAAACTATTAAGCTCCAAGAATTATAAGTCTCACAACTCTCCTATTAATCTTCCAATCAAATATTCGAGTTATGTCTGTTAAATCATGTACTAAAATTGCAACTCCTCTTCCAAGTTATTACAATCCCTAAAATCCAATCAAAGGTTCATGACTCCCCTAATTGTGTTAAGCCCTCAATAACAGATCAGCAAAGCAAGAAAATCACAGATAATTAAACACACATGAATACCAAGGAATACTACCCAATCCTCAGATTAAAGATTTAGTTACACATAATTAAAGAAGAAAACAAAATAATAATAATAATGAATGAAAACATAATATTGAAGAATTGAAGATCGAAAGTACCTTGATACGATTACAAGCTATGAATTGTTATGATTTACAATGGTAGGATGTGTTTATATAGGCTCTACAAATCTTGCCCAGCAAGATATTGCCTTCTATTACAATTAGGATTTAAAGAAGGTACCCAAAACTGCCCAGAATACAATTAGAATTAGAAAAAGGGCAAAACAGTAAATTCCCAGCCTTCTTTAATAAAGATTACGTGCGCGCCTTTAATAATTACGTTTCTTGCACTTGTTTCCTTTTCCAGGTTGTAGAAAATCTCTCAAGCTTCGCGTGGGCAGTAAGATCGCTGAAAACGGACTTCTAGAACTCCAGATATGGCCAAAACAGTATAAGCTGCGCAGCCTTCCCGGAAAATCCGAATTTTAATCAATTAAATCTCCAAAAACGACAAAAGCTTAGATATTCTTGGAAACCTGCACAACTACACAAAACTCATCAAAACTACACAAACTTGAGTCCAAAACAATCAATTTAAGCCGATATAGAATGTTCCAAGTGGATATAAAATCCACTTATCATTATCTACATTATATACGTTGCTACCTTCTCAAGTGGCATATCAATTAAACACTTGGATGATTCAACTAACAAGTTCGAGATCATAAACTAAGCATATATGTTGCGTAACTTGTAAACCTATAAGGCATGATAACATCCTAAGTACAAGTTCGCATAAATTTCATTTCTAAGGATCATGCAATATGCGCATTAAAACCTACATGTATCTAAGCATGACAGAATATAAGCTCTAATTGACATGTAATGTGCATGATAGTTAAGGATATAAAGGCATGTAAGTAGAACTTATCTGTGCTTCATTATGCCGGTTTGGATTGAGGTTCCGTTACTGAACCTGGAAGATTGAAGCTCTTCTCTGTGCAAGCTTACATAGGAGAATTGAACTACCCCCCGAGCCGTCATGACGCGTGAACCTCCTATAGCTTTTTGAAGCGGTTGATTGAAAACTTCTTGTTTCAGTTGAATATCACAAAACTTGGAAGCTGTAGCTATAAACTGTGGGTCGGAAACCAAAAGCTGGAAGCTATTAACTTGAAGCTTCTTATGATCATCAAGGATGCTGCAAGTTGCTTTATCAAGAACATGTTAGTAGTGCGATACTTGTTTCGATCATATACAAGCTTTATAAATGAGAGTATTTATTAATGCATCACTTTGATGAGGGCACAAGGCGAATCCAATTGAGCTCTAGGTGAATCCTGGGAAGGGCACTTTGAGAATTCAATTGGGTGCTAAGTGAATCCTTTGGTAGGGCATAAGACGAATCCAGTTGAGCTTTAAGTGAATCCTGAGAAGGGCACTTAAAGAATTCGACTGGGCGTCAAATGAATCCTTTTAGTTTTAGGGAGCACAAAGTGAATCCATCTGGGCTCTAGGTGAATCATGGCAAGAGCACGAAGAGAATCCGGTTGGGCACTAAGTGAATTCCTTTGTGGCATCAAGTGAATCCTTATAGGCTCTAAGTGGATCCTGAAGAGGGCACAAAGAGAATCTATAGGGCACATGATGAGTCATTTCAAATTCTAGGGGCACCAAGTGAATCCGTAAGGGCACAAGGTGAATCCCTTCAAATGCTAGGGGCACCAAGTGAGTCCGTAACAAGACATGATTGCAGATCTTTATGATTATTCGAAATCAACCTGCTCTGATACCAATTGTTAACTCGAATAACTTGTAGAAGGGAGGGTTGAATACAAGTTATATAATCGTGTCTGATTTTTGCTTGGTTAGATGAACAAGAATAAATGAATGAATCAAACTCTATTTGTATTAATAAGATCAATTACAAACTCTACCAAAGGTGTACAAATACCTTTAGCAGCTGCTGACAAAATAAAACTCTCTCTCTGTTTGTTTCGAACTCTCGAATACAAACCTTATACAGAGCTACACACACAAAACTCACAACCCGAACTCACGTACTCTTTTTACAATGATATAGAGAGAGTATTTATAATGCTACCTATTAACTAATAACAGAAAGATAATCTATACATGACAATGTTCTGCCTTCCAGTTGATAGTTTCCATCAATGTAAAATTCTTTCCTTTACGAAATCTTCTTGCTTGTTCTTCAAACAAAGATCCTGTTTTATAGCACTTGCCAGTTTCTGTAGCATCTATAATGACATCATCAGTAACACGACTGATATCAGGATTCCATCTTGCATCAGGATTAGACATCCATCAGTATTAGACTTTGCGTATCAGGATTTGATCTCAGTTCCTGACATGTAGTCTCCGATACACTGTTTACTCTTGACTAAGTTCTACAGATAACTGTCTTACAAATACATCCTACATACAGTGCTTAATCCTTTATAAGATCAGGATTTACAAGAAGTATAATGTGCAAATTCTATTCTTAACATCACAACTCATGAATTATTCCTAACACAAGTCAATAGCTAATATTTACCAAATTGCTAGCATTTTTGGACTGACCTGTGGTGGGTTGTTTGTTAGGAATATGTTGTAGTTGATGATAACTTAACATTCAAGCAAAATTGTATAAGTCAAGTTTTGTAACTGTCAACGGATAAGACTTTATAACTCTATTCGTTGACAGGTAGCTCATCAACGGATGAGGTTTTGTAGCATACTGCAATATCTCTATTTATCAGTTGATAGTATTTTTATTCAGAGTCATGTTGACCATCAATGGATAGGCAGAATAGGGTAGCCAATTGTAAATAAGCTATGCTATGTAATTCTGTCTAAGTGAAAGTGTATCAACGGATGAGAACAAGGCTCTATCAACGGATACAACTTAAATCTACTCTATCAACGAATACAGCTCAAACTACCATCAACGGATAACTGTGCACAACATCAACGGATAATCATTATCACTTTATCCTATGCTAGCTAAGGATTAGCAGTTGATAAGGACAGGTTTGACTGATAGATCACATGGGTTGATAGTAGGTATAAAAAGGCAGTATGGCAGCCATACTTTGGAAACACAAAAGAAAGAAGCATTCCATTTACACAGTACATACAAGAAGGGTGCAGGGGACATATATGTTCACAAGGACAACCTTTCGGCTACATGTGGATTTGGAGTGGAGTAGCAAGTCAACTTGAATTAGATTAATATTATCTTATTCCTGTAGTACTTGTAAACTTGGGATATATAACCAAGTGTAGCAACTCTTTAGAGAGTAAGAAAACAGACATATTTGCTTAGGGTTTCTTGAATATCCTTAGAAGCAAAGAGTTGTAAAAACAGAAGATGTGTTGTATCACAGAGTTTTCTTCAAATAAAAGTCTCAGGTGGTACATTTAACCACCTGATTTTTTATGTGTTTGTGAACCATTTCTTATTCATCAATTATTTCCTTATAGATTTCTGTGGTTTTTATCAGAAATTTATAATTATCAAGAATTGTATTCAACCCCCCCTTCTACAATTATACAAGTGAGTAATCTGGGAATAATAATTGGTATCAGAGCAAGCTTCTAATATATTTGAAGTTTAAAGATCAACACACTTCCAACATGTCTAAGAAGGATTATGGAGTGAAGATACCGGTTCTTGATAGAGAAAATTACTTTCACTGGAAAGTAAAAATGCGTCTACATCTCATGTCTATTGATGTAGGCTTTGTAGATTGCATTGAGAAGGGTCTTCATGTTCCAATGAAGGCTGCTTCAAGAGTTGGTCTTGCTGCAGATGCACCAGACACTTACATTCCAAAACCTGTTTCTGAGTGGAGTACTAAGGATGTTGCAGAAGTCCACAAAGATAAAAAGACCATGAATATTCTGTTTAATGGTTTAGAAACAGACATGGTTGACAATGTTATCAACTGTACTACTGCCAAGGAAGTATGGGACATTGTTCAAACCCTTTGTGAAGGTACAGAACAAGTAAGGGAAAATAAGATGCAGCTACTGATCCAACAGTATGAGCACTTCCATTTCAAGAATGGAGAGACATTGAATGACACATTTAGTAGATTTCAAAAGCTACTGAATGGCTTGAAACTGTATGGAAGAATCTACCAAGTGAAAGATTCTAATCTCAAATTTCTGAGATCACTTCCCAAAGAGTGGAAGCCTATGACTGTTTCTCTAAGAAACACTGAAGAGTACAAGTCATTTACTCTTGAAAGGCTCTATGGAACTTTAAAGACATATGAACTAGAAATGGAGCAGGATGAAGAAATTGAGAAGGCCCAAAAGAAAAGTGGGTCAGTTGCACTTGTTGCCAACTTGGAGCAGAAGGAGGAGAAGAGAACTGAAGCTGCTAAATCTACACCAAACAGGGAGGTTTGTGAAGGTAGAGCAGAATCAAGCAAAAGCAAGGAAAAGGTGTCTGAAGAAATGAGTGTCCTTCAGCAGGATGAATTGGATGAGATAGATGAGCATTTAGCCTTTCTATCTAGGAGATTCTCTAAGCTAAAATTCAGAAGAAACTCTGGGGTGGCCAAGCCATTTAACAAGGATTTTTCTACAAGCAACTATGTGGATAAATCCAAAATTAAATGCTACAATTGTGGAATTGCTGGTCACATGATAAGTGAATGTAGGAAGCCTAGATCAGAGAACAAGAGAAAGCCAACTGAAACTGTTGACTACAAGAAGAAATATTTTGATCTTCTCAGACAGAAAGGAAAGGCATTCATGACCCAAGAGTATGACTGGGCTGCTGATGGAAATCATTCTGATGATGATGCTGAGTTTTTCAACCTTGCATTAATGGCTGATTCTGAGTAGGAAGCAAGTTCAGCTAGCAATCAGGGAAATAAGAGGAATCTATGGTACCTAGACAGTGGATGTTCTAGGCATATGACAGGAGATTCAACCCTGCTCACAGAGTTCAAGGAGGAAGCTGGCCCTAGAATTACCTTTGGAGATGACAGCAATGGATATACTAAGGGATATGGCTTGATTACAAAGGACAATGTCATCATTGAAAAAGTGGCTTTAGTTGAAGGTTTGAAGCACAATTTACTGAGTGTCAGTCAGATTTGTGACAAAGACTATGAAGTAAAGTTCACTAAAGAAGCCTGTGTTATTTCTACCAAGGAAAACAACAATGTGGTTCTGACAGGCTTTAGAAAAGGAAATGTTTACATAGCTGATTTCAACTCAGTATGCTCAGAATCCATTACTTGTCTCTTCAGCAAAGCAAGCAAGGATGAGAGTTGGCTATGGCATAAAAAGTTGTCTCATTTGAATTTTAAAGTTATGAATGATTTGGTAAGAAAGGATCTTGCTAGAGGAATCCCTCAATTGGAGTTCATCAAGGATGGATTGTGTGATGCCTGCCAATTAGGGAAGCAAAAGAAATCATCCTTCAAGAGCAAGACAGAGTCATCCATTGTTAAGCCCCTTCAATTGCTGCATATGGACTTATTTGGTCCAGTAAATGTCATGTCCATTTCAAAGAAGAAATACTGCCTGGTGATTGTGGATGATTTTTCTAAGTTTACATGGACCTTCTTTCTGCACTCCAAAGATTGTGCAAGTGAAATCATCATCAATCATCTCAGACTAGTAAACAATGGTTCTGAAGTAAAAGTACAAAGAATCAGGAGTGACAATGGCACTGAATTCAAAAATTCCACAATGAAGATTTTCTGTGAAGAGAATGGAATTGTCCATGAGTTTTCTACTGCTAGAACACCTCAACAAAATGGGGTTGTTGAAAGGAAAAACAGAACTCTCATTGAAGCAGCTAGAACAATATTAAGTGAATCAAGATTGCCAACATATTTCTGGGCTGAAGTTGTCAACTCTGCCTGCTTCACTCAGAATATTTCCTTGATCAATCAAGCTAGAGGAGTGACTCCTTATCAGTTATTCACCAACAAGAAACCAACATTAGCTTTTCTTCATGGCTTTGGATGTAAGTGTTTTGTACTAAGAAATCATGGAGATAACTTGGGCAAATTTGAAGCAAAGGCAGATGAAGCTATCTTTGTTGGATATACAGCAGGGAAAGCCTATAGAGTCTACAATCTAAGAACCAACATTGTTATGGAATCTGTACATGTTGTGTTTGATGATCAAAAGATTCTAGGTCTAAATGATGAAGGCTTCCATGAAAAGTTGAGATTTGAAAATGAGGTAGAAGGAAGAATGTACATTGATGATGATGAGGAAAATGAAGATCATGGCCTTGGAAATTCACCTAGAGTTGTTGGTCCAAATAGTAGTGATGCTAACACTGGAAATGAAGCATCTGTTGACAGTCATACTAGATCATCAGATGCATCCGTTGACAGGCATTCTCATGTATCCGTCGACAGGCAAAATGGAGCATCCGTTGATAGACAAAATGATGCATCTGTTGACAGTCAACTTCATAACTCTTCAAGGACAACAAACTCAGGGGGAGTTTCTCAAAGTCAAAACTCAATGATCAATCAACAAGATCATGCTCACTTAGATGAAGCAACCTCGTCTAGATCAAACCTTCCACCTTCAAGAAAATGGACCAGAGATCATCCTTTTGAATTAATCATTGGTGACTCAAACTCAAGAGTCCAAACTAGGAGGGCCACACAAGAAGAATGCCTATACAGTAGTTTCCTGTCTCAAGAGGAACCTAAGAAAGTGGAAGATGCCCTTCTAGATCCAGATTGGGTCTTAGCCATGCAAGAAGAGCTAAACCAATTTGAGAGAAATAAAGTATGGAAGCTTGTGCCCAAACCTGATGATAGAGGTATCATAGGTACCAAATGGGTTCTCAAGAATAAGACTGATGAAAATGGCATAATTGTGAGGAATAAAGCTAGATTAGTGGCAAAGGGCTATTCTCAAGAAGAAGGAATAGATTTTGATGAAACTTTTGCTCCAGTGGCAAGACTTGAGGCAATTAGAATTTTCCTAGCCTATGCAGCACATGCCAATTTCAAAGTCTATCAGATGGATGTCAAAAGTGCCTTTCTAAATGGGGAACTGGAAGAAGGGGTATATGTCCATCAACCTCCTGGCTTTGAAGATCCAGAATTTCCAGAATATGTATATCTTCTCTTGAAAGCACTTTATGGTTTGAAGCAAGCACCAAGAGCCTGGTATGACACTTTATCTCAATTTCTTTTGGAGAATCACTTCACTGGAGGTACAGTAGATAAAACCTTATTTCATAGAAATGTCAATGGTTCTTCAATACTTGTTCAAATCTATGTAAATGATATTATTTTTGGGTCTACAGATGAGAAGCTTTGCAAAAGGTTTGCCAAACTTATGCAAAGTAGGTATGAAATGAGCATGATGGGCGAATTAACTTACTTTCTTGGTTTACAAGTAAAGCAAGTCAATGAGGGAATTTTCATAAGTCAAACAAAATATATTTATGATCTTTTAAAGAAATTTGACTTAATGGATTGTGCCTCTGCAAAAACACCTATGGCCACTGCAACTAAGCTTGAGTTGAATACTAAGGAAAAATCTGTGGACATCTCAAGCTATAGAGGCATGGTAGGCTCACTTCTATATCTAACAGCTAGTAGACCTGATATAATGTTTTCCACTTGTCTGTGTGCTAGATTTCAAGCTGACCCTAGAGAGTCTCACTTAATTGCTATTAAGAGAATTTTCAGGTATCTCAAGGGAACACCAAACTTTGGTATTTGGTACCCAAGAGATTCTGGTTTTGATCTAATTGGCTATTCAGATGCAGACTATGCAGGTTGATGAATTGATAGAAAAAGTACTACAGGCTCCTGTCAATTTCTAGGGAACAGGCTTGTGTCATGGTTCAGTAAGAAACAGAACTCAGTCTCCACTTCTACAGCTGAAGCTGAGTACATTGCAGCTGGAAGTTGTTGTGCACAGATTCTTTGGATGAAAAATCAACTTATTGACTATGGTCTAAAAATTGAGAAGATTCCAATTTTCTGTGACAACACTAGTGCTATTGCCATCACAGAGAATCCAGTGCAACATTCGAGAACCAAGCATATTGACATCAAATACCACTTCATTAGAGAGCATGTGATGAATGGTACAGTAGAAATGCACTTTGTGCCAAGTGAAATGCAGCTTGCAGATATCTTCACCAAGCCTCTTGATGAATCCTCATTCACAAGGTTGGTAGGTGAACTAGGTATGCTTAATTTTTCATAATTCCTAGTGATATCTAATCATACTGTGTTGCAGCTAGAAATGTGTTTTGATTTACTTGAGAATTAAAAACTCTCAGAAAAACTCTTAGCAGAAATTTTGTTTTAGGCAAAATTTGCTTATCAACGGATATCCTTTTATCCGTTGGTAGTATAAACACATTACTAGATTTTCGTATGTCAACGGATAACAGGTTATCCACGTCATCGATGGATAAACTGTTTTCTCAACCGTCCAATCTTTATCCGTTGATATATATATTTCTTTTTATAGCCGTTGGTAAACGTGTATAATTAGTCACGGCTGTACTTATTTTCTTTTCATTTATTATCTGACAGTTACTTTTGTCCAATGGGGTAATTACTTTTAATTATTTCATTTTTAATTCTTGAAAAATATAAAAAGCTGTCTTGTGCTCTCACATTTCACCTTTATTCATTTTCAAGAATCTCATAAGTTAACTGCATCTTCTTCACTAAAACTCTCTCTGCAACAAAAGTTCAAACACTTTAATGGCGCCTATTGTCAGGATGATGTCTTCCACTGGGTTTACCTATGAGAAGAACAATTTCGCAGCCTTTGTTGATATAGCGAACGCTCCAGAAGTATATCACATCATGATGAATTTCGTGAAGAAATGCAAACTGTCATATGCTATGACTACCACCACACCCCTCATTCATGAAGTAATTGAGGAAATGTGGACATCGGCTGAATTTAATGGTACTGATGAAACTATCTCTTTTTCTCTTAAGGGTAAAAATTATGTGGCTAATTCTGATGTCTTTACTGCATGTTTAAAATTACCTGAAAATAATTGTACATCATTTCCAACCGATGCTGAAATAGTTACCATGCTAAACTCAAGTGGATATGCATTTAGTACTGACAATTTAGGCAAAATTGTTAGGAAGGGTATGGTTAAAGAATGGAGTTATCTGTGTGATGCTTTCATTAAAACTTTTTCTGGTAAAATTAGTAATTTTGATGCTGTTACTAAAACCATGCTAGTGATGCTTTGTATGCTTTTAACTGATAAATACTTCAACTTTGGCACACTAGTAATGTATGAAATAGCAGCTAAATTAGGTAACAAAGAAACTAGGGGCAAAAATATCTACTTTGCTAGATTTTTTATGCTCTTAGGCCTGCATATGTCAGAGAATGAGCTATCCCTCTCTAACCCGGATAGCAAGTTCAGTTGTTTTGTACAGTAGAAGAGAGTCCTCAGTGACTTGATTCGAATGAATCTGAATGCAGGAGTGCAATTGGTTTATCCACCAATTGTTCAAGTAACTTCTAATCTTATTACTCCTATCTCTACCCAAATTTCTTTGCCTTCCATTGTCACAATGGAGTCTGTAGTTGTGACCAAACAGGCTCCTACCCAAGTGACTAAATCCAAAGTCTCAGAACCACAATCTAAAAGACAAACCTCAGGTGTCTCTCAAAAGGCACCTGTTGCAAAAACTACCAAAACTCTTGAGGGGAGTGTGAAGGTGGTAGTGAGTGGTGAGGGACAGGGTGAACATCAAAGAAGCCCTAAGGATAAGGAAGGTGAGGCAGGTGCAACCAACATTTCAGTCTCTCAAAAGACTGTTAATAAACCTTCAAGCCAAATTCTAGTTACATCCTCTCAACAGGGTGTGACTACTGATTTAAGTTCCATTCCAGGAACACTGCACAAAAGGGCAAGAGACACAGATAGCTCTCACTCAAAAACCTATGGTAGAAGAGTAAAGTCCAAAACCATTGGGGAATCACAGGGTGCACACACAGTACAGCAAACTGTACCTTCTCAAATTCAGTTTGATGTGACTTCAATAAATGTGGAGTCACAGCCCCTTGATCTTAACCTTCAAATCGATACACATTTTAATCCACCATCACCAACTCCATCTCTGGATGTGGATATGATATCTACATCAATTCCTGATTCTCCATCTTTAAAATTCTTGGAGAAGCCCCACTCAACAATTGGTGGTCATCATCTTTTAGATGATTTGTTGGGCCATCAATCTTCCATTCCTGAATTCACAACACTATCTGTGGCCTCTTCCTTAAAATCAATCACCACAGATTCAGTGTTGGTTTTCACTTCAACGGATACTCTTTTTCCTTCATCAACGGATATCCTTCATCCGTTGACAGGTGTTTCTCCATCAACGGATGTGTCTACAACTAATCATCCATTGACAGCAATAACTACTACATCAATGGATATACTTTATCCGTTGACAACTCTCTCTACCACTGCAAAATGTGACATTCCCATGTCAACTGTGGAGGAGTTTGTAGTAGTTGAAACACTTTTAGGAATGAGGGAAGGGAGTGAGAGGCTGCCTTGTGAGCAGGCAAAAGGAGAGAAAAATAATGAGAGGCTGACCATTTCTTCCGGTCAGGCAAAAGAAGAGCGAGAGAGTTCTACCTTAGTAGGTGAAGGTGAGGGTGTGAGAGGTGTGAGCCAGGGGGAGTCCCTGATGCAAGAAAAGAGAGATGAGAGGAGAGAAGGGACTACAGGAGAAATAAGGCAGGAAGATTCAGCCATTGCAAGTGAGTTAATGGAGGTTAATGAAGCTTCCAAAGAGATGGAATTTCGACAAGAATATCAGTCAATTATTGACTCCATCTCTTTGGATCCTGAAACCTTTACTCATCCTGTTTCTGCCTATCAAATCATGGCACAACAGGGCAATGTGGAGGCAGAGGAGGCAATGCACCTAGTGCACACCTCAGAATCTCTTCAAAGAGCAAAAGAAGCTTTTCAAACCCTGTCTCCAAGTGCTAGAAGTGAAGAATTTGGCATTGATGACAGTCAAAGTTCAGATGGTGAAGAAATCAATGAGGAAGAGACTCCAGAATGGATGTTTACCAATGCTACTGAACTTGGGGATCTCAATGTGGAAATCATGAAGAAATATCAATCTGCTAAGGCTGAGCACCAAACTGCAGAACCACAGAGAAAGACTGTTCTTGAGCAGGTTATGGCCTCACTGAAATTGCAAAAGATGCACTCAGTTATTCAAAGAACACAACAGGAGGAGGTCAAAACTGCAATTAGAGATATGAAGATAGAACTAGATGCCAGGATTGAGGCACTAGCTCCTACTACCACTCAGAAGGTGCTTACTAGCAAACTTCTCAAAGAAGATAGCCTGGCTAAGTCTGTTCAACTTCTTTCTTCCAAAGTGGATAGTATGGAATCTCAAATGCAAACTATCATTGCCAATCAATCAAAACAAACTCAACTACTGGAAATGCTACTTGCAGCTTCATCCCCAACCCTTGATGCTAACAAAAAGGGGGAGAAAATGGGAACAAGCAAAAAAGAGACTGCAACATCATCTGGTCAAATTCAAGCTACCAGTAGTAAGATAGCACAGATTGAGGGGGAGCAACAGCCAATTGTAGTGGTCAATCCAACAGATTTTGAAATAAAGGCTTCCCCTGTGAAGAAACAAGTGGCTTTGCCTGAGATTCAAAGCTTAGAAGAAATCTCAGATGGTGAAAGGCAAGCCAGAATAGAAGCTTTGGAAAAGATCAACAAGAAGACTAGTGAAAGAATCCTAAAGACAGAGAGGATGATCAATGAATCAATTGCATTATCTCTGTTTCTTAATGCTCAATCTTCTGCTCCAACAATATCAACCACAATCATGAAGGTGCTCACTCCAAAGATTGTGGCTCCTACATTCTATGATGCTGAGCCATCACATGTCAAAGAGTTTGAACCAGTCATCAAAACCAGAGCCTACTCACCTCCAAAGGAAAATGGGAAGAACAAGCTTCAATTAGACTACCCATTTCCCAAGGATGATGAAGAAAAGCTAATGGGAAAAACAATCATAGAGTTCAAAGAGCAGACAAATAAGAGTGTAAGAGATTGGATGGCTGTAATTATAAGGAATGGAAAAGTATTAAATATATCCAACAGCCATCCTAGATTTGTGGAAGCTAAAAGAGAAGAAGTCTCCAGAATCCAAAGGGAAGCTCATCCAAGTACGGAAAATCAACATGAAAACTCAGATGAGAAGCAAGCCAGGCTGGCTCAAGAGTTAATGGATGAGGTAGAGGTTAAAATGAAGGAACCTGAGGAAGTTCCCAAAACCAAACCTAAAAGAAGGAAAGCTAAAACCAAAAGGGTTCTTTCTCCAGAACCCTTTCCAGAAAAAGAAACTACTGGCTCATCAGTATCTATATCTGCAACAGTAATCGACCCAACTGTGAACTTTCATGGTGACCCCATAATGCCTAAAGAAGAACCAATGAATTTTGATTCAATTGAAGTTCCTTCATTCTTGCTGAATCCAAAATAGAAGAAAAGGGCTCCAAAGAAGCAACTCTCAAAGGGACCAGTTCAAGTTGCTAGGGTACCTGCTATTATCAAACAGCCAATCTTGGAAAACAAAGAAGACTTTATCTATCAGGCAGAAATTGAAGAATACTCTGGCATGAATCTATATTTGGATGAATTGTCAGAAGTAAGAGGAATTGACAAGTACAAGAATCAGCCTGAGAGATTAGTGTTTGTCTACAAGGGAGGAAGTCAGAAGACATGGCCATTGCAGAAGGTTCTTGGAGAGAATTATCATACATTGACCAAAGTGTTCTCAGCATTCAAGAGACACACAGGGTTCTCTGAGACAGCTAGAAGGGAGATAATTAGCAGAATAGAAGAAATAAGGAGAGAATGGAACTCACCCTCAAGTCTACCAAAGAAAATGAAGATCCCATATAATGGACAGAAAATCCACATTCAACCCTTTTGGATGATGGAGTTCAGGGATGAAGAGGGTACTAGGAGATTCTTCAGGTTAGAAGACCAACTGTCAAAGGCTAGTTCTGATTACCTAAGATGGTTACAACTAAAGCTAAATCCAAAAGTTGTTGAAGAAGATACCTTCTATAGGCAACTTCAAGTGCAAATTGAGTCCAACTCTGCCAAGGAAGGAAAGTCAAGGGTGCAGCCAACCAGAGAGAGGAAACACCATTAATCTACTCAATCTAAAGGAGCACATCTCTGATAAGTGTCTTAAAGCTTTTTGTTTTTAATTTTTGTAGCTTAATACAATTTTTGAATACTGTAGTGTATAAATCTTTAGGAATGTTTTGTTATCATCAAGGTTCTGAATTTATGCTTTATTGCCATCAAGTATAAATTGGGGGAGATTGTTAGGAATATGTTGTAGTTGATGATAACTTAACATTTAAGCAAAATTGTATAAGTCAAGTTTTGTAACTGTCAACGGATAAGACTTTATAACTCTATTCGTTGACAGGTAGCTCATCAACGGATGAGGTTTTGTAGCATACTGCAATATCTCTATTTATCAGTTGATAGTGTTTTTATTCAGAGTCATGTTGACCATCAATGGATAGGCAGAATAGGGTAGCCAATTGTAAATAAGCTATGCTATGTAATTCTGTCTAAGTGAAAGTGTATCAACGGATGAGAACAAGGCTCTATCAACGGATACAACTCAAATCTACTCTATCAACGGATACAGCTCAAACTACCATCAACGGATAACTGTGCACAACATCAACGGATAATCATTATCACTTTATCCTATGCTAGCTAAGGATTAGCAGTTGATAAGGACAGGCTTGACTGACAGATCACATGGGTTGATAGTAGGTATAAAAAGGCAGTATGGCAGCCATACTTTGGAAACACAGAAGAAAGAAGCATTCCATTTACACAGTACATACAAGAAGGGTGCAGGGGACATATCTGTTCACAAGGACAACCTTTCGGCTACATGTGGATTTGGAGTAGAGTAGCAAGTCAACTTGAATTAGATTAATATTATCTTATTCCTGTAGTACTTGTAAACTTGGGATATATAACCAAGTGTAGCAACTCTTTAGAGAGTAAGAAAACAGACACATTTGCTTAGGGTTTCTTGAATATCCTTAGAAGCAAAGAGTTGTAAAAACAGAAGCTGTGTACATTTGTATCACAGAGTTTTCTTCAAATAAAAGTCTCAGGTGGTACATTTAACCACCTGATTTTTTATGTGTTTGTGAACCATTTCTTATTCAGCAATTATTTCCTTATAGATTTCTGTGGTTTTTATCAGAAATTTATAATTATCAAGAATTGTATTCAACCCCCCTTTCTACAATTATACAAGTGTGTAATCTGGGAATAACATTGTTGGATCTGGTATGCATTCGGTTATGGGCTCGGGATTTGACCCGGGTTGTCACATATGGTATTAGAGCTGACTCTCAAAAGCTTGATTCGTCAAGTTGCCGGAGGTGGGGACACGAAGGCTGGTGGTATTATCCCACAATGGACAAGAGGTCCGGAGGTGGGGACACTAAACCAGCTGGTATTATCCTACAATGTCTAGAGAGGAACGATCCGGACCTATGGGATATCCTTGACGAGGACGTCAGGAGTTTAAGTGGGGGAGTTTGTAACACCCTAGTCCCACATCGAGGAGATTTGGGACTTCTGTTCAGTTTATAAGGAAAAGTACTACTACTAAGTGCACCAACAAATCATGATCTTTTGGGGTCTGTGGTGGGTTAGTGGACTATCCAAGTTGGCTGCAATTGGTCCAGTATGCTTTGGCTTATTTCGGATTCAGAATCGAGACTTGACCCGATTTTTGAAAAGGCCTCGGAATTTGACCCGAATTGTCACAGTTTCACCATGCTTTTAAATCAAAATTGGTTTTTAGCTTTGATATCTTACCATTCTGCATCCCCTTAAGTAGGAGTTTGCTGCAAATTATTTAAAGATTTTTTGTAAAAAAAACTTTATCATAACGTGTAGCCGAGAAACTGTGTTTAAGTATGTTCATCTGCGGTTGAGTCTGTATATGCATGTCTATTGTCTAATGAAGTAACATGTGCTGTTAAAAAAATCTATTATTTTTTATGTCATTTAAAAGAAAAAAGAAATTGAATGCTAGAGAAGCCCAACACTTATTTTCAGCAAAAGTTTGAGACAAGAATCAGAACTCGAAACTGATCGATGCTCTTTATTATTTTTAAGAGAGACAAGTATCACAAACAAAACTACAAGTATATTTAATGTATTTCACTCGTAGAGCAGGATTTGAGGAGGGTAAGATGTATGTAAATCTTGCCTCTACTCGTAGAAAGATGCCGCTGTAAAGATCTTCAGCTTTGACAGTGCGATAACAGCAAATATCATATGCTCTTGCTTATATCTTTTGCGTTTCTACAACAGAGGAAGTGGAATGGTTCTTTCCATGTTGTATCTTATGAGATTCTATCATGCAACAAGTAGCCTGGTCTTACTCTTACATTCCTACCAAAGTTTTCAATATTCTGACTGCTTAAAGCGTAGGCGAACTTTTCACCCTCACTCCCAGACAGAAAGCTGCTTTACCCCTATCTTTCGTTCTCTACAGTATCATTCTATACTTATAGAAGCTCACTGAAATCTCATATGTATTGGACATGCCATGACCTACATGATTACCAGTATCATGATCAATGACAGGCTACCTTTGGGTTTTTGAATAGCCCTTTGTTGTATTGTCTTTATAATTGTCAGTTGTCACTCACTTGTTAGATATCAGTTGTCATTCATCTTGCATCCCACTTTTATGCAGGTTGCAGAGTGGGGGAGGATGAGCATGTGTGATGCTGAGAGAAGACTCCTTGCTAATGCGTTACTTGACAAATCCTCGGCTTTAAATCCTCGACTTGCTTACTTTTTTCAAGAAAGATTGCTCCAAATGCTTTAAATACATTATTAGAACATTCATCAGATTTTTTTGGGTATTGACGAATAGCTCATCATATGTTGCATTCATTAAAATTGCTAACCAGAGGACGAAAGTAGCCTGATTTTTGATGTCTCCCCTGTAGTCTATTTTCACCATCTCAAGAAGGCATTGAACAACATTAGGCCCTAGCCAGACTTACAGCTAAACTTCTGTCTCCAATGCCTAGTCAATTTAACTATTTATAGCCTTTGCCAGATTTCTGGTGTCATTGGACATTCAGGAACGAGGAATCCGTGGATCAAAATTTTAAATAATGTTTGTTTTACTAATTATTTATAATCAACCGGGGCTTAAATGGAAAAAAACTAGTTTTATCATTGTGCACATCAAATCTCGTTAATTGTCTGGACTCGTGTCCTAGCTCAATAGAGAACTAGGTTTGCTTCGATATTACTGCCACTGTCCTAAATATAGTTCCCATTCTGTTGATAAATTATTAATTTACATCTAAGACCAAATATTGGATTTGTATTTGTTTGTACTTTAATACAGTGAAGGTTTTTTATATTTAATACTAATATGAAATTAAAGATATTAACGATCAAAAGTAGGGTAGAGCATGGGCCGGTTTGGGCCGGTTTGGTCCGGTTTTATGGTAAAACCGGAACCGGAACCATAAATTCCCGGTTTCTAAAATCGAAAACCGCAACCACCGGTTCGGGTTCGGTTGCGGTTTCAAAACCCCGGTTCAGTTTGTAACGGTTCGGTTTCGGTTTTAAAACCGGATGAAAATAAAAATGAAAGCAATATATTAGTTTATACAATACAACTTCAAAAATGCACTGTTTTGGATATTGCATATGAACTGAAGGTCTGAAACTCTAGTCATACCTATGAGTATATTTATTTTTTTACTTGACAATGTCTACTTGGAGTTATAACAGGGGGAATAAAAAGGCGAAGCTTGAGAAAAATGGCATGACAGTAGCTAATAAAAGGATGGATACAATTTTTAGTTCATAGTTGATACTGTTCCAATATAATATACATAAGGTTAAGATATGAAGCCATTGCTTATTACTTATTAGTACTAAACATCTCCGCAGCATGCAACACAAGTTGCCTCTCACACTATGTACATGGATTGGTATATGTTTACTATGTAAAGATTGTTCAAATTATGAGCAAGAGGATATTCATCTTTATATGTTATTAAAAAATTATATAAATTATATATACATATATATATATATATATATATATATATATATGAATATATATATATAAGTATTTATATATTTATTTATTTTAATAATCGGTTCGGTTCGGTTTTAATCTTTAACCGGAACAGGAACCGAAAGTCTCGGTTTTTAAAAATCAAAAACCGCAACCGTCGGTTCGATTTCGGTTTCTTCGGTTCGGTTTTCGCCGGTTTCGGTTCGGCTTCAGTTTCAATTCGGTTTTTTGCTCACCCCTAATCAAAAGTGTGCGTTGACAAACTTGTCCCGTCCAAACAGGAAAACTAATAAAAGACGGATAAAGTGCCATTAATTGGGTCCCATAAATATTGTCTCGAGTCAAAATTTTCTAACTTTGACCAAAAATTTAAAATTATTTGTTTCTAATTTTACAAATTTTTAACTTGGTTCATAAAATAAGAGTACTCAAATTTTACTGTAAAATTTTTTTAAAAAATAAATATCATTATATAATATGTTTAATTTTTTGGTCAAAATTGATAAATTTGACCTTGAAATAAATTAAGATAAAAATTATGGAATGAAGGGAGTATAAAAAATTCATATGTTACATATTTTAATAGAAAAAGTGAAGTGCGAATTTTTTTTAAAGATACATAGAAAATAGCATAATAATTTTACAGTGATTTGTTTACATTTATTTTTACTCCTATTGTTTTTAAATTAATAATAATAAAAAAATAGTAAGATATAAAATGAAAAGAAATAGTTTAGGAAAGGAGATAACAAAACCCTTAAGCTAAAACCTTTAAAACTCAACCGAAACCAAAACCCTGACTCCATCAGTAGTACTCGAAAATCTTTAAACCCTTAACTCGAAATATGGGAAAGGAGTTGCATAAAAAAGCGTTGGAGAAGGTTAAGTGCGATAAAGTCTTTGCTGATATGAAACAGGTTGCTGTGAGTAAAACTACTCAGGAGGATAAGCAGAACACAGAGGTATTTTTTGATTTCGTTTTTTTTTTGCAGAAACATGCATGCACTTTTCTATATTTGTGGTGCCCCTCTATTATCTTTACGAAACAATCAGATTTTAGTCCAATTCTATTACCTTGGTTTGATATATTATTAATAAATTTAGGGATCCGAAGAAAAGAGATTGGTGCCAATAAAAAATACACATGAATATGACGATGAAAATGATGATAGCAGCATAGATGCTAATGATCTCACGAGCGTTGATGATGATGGCAATAACGGCTTTTTTGATGAAGCTGACTCTGAGGATTACATCAGCGATGATGATGATGGTTTGATAATTAATAAGGATGATGATGATGGTTTGATAATTAACAAGGTTGATGGTCTTATAGATTTCGATGAATTTAGATTAACATCCCAACTGATGACTCCAACTCTTCAGACTATCACTCTGACTCTTCAGAATTTGAGGAGGGTTTGGAGGGTGAGGATTTCATTATGACACCATCCTTAGCCGCCCGCTACCCAAGAGTCTTCTAAAGTACTGTAGTAGTCTTTGTGTTTTGAGTAACACGTACTTTGTTTATTTTATATTAATAATTCTTGTATTTCCATTTGGTTGTTTTTCCCTGATTTGCAGTTGAACATTCTACTTACATATTTATGATTGAAAAATTGTGGCTCAATCTTTTGCTTTCAATTTTTAGGTTCAATTGTTAGACTATATTTTGAGTAGGCCCAGTAGCTAGTTATCTATGCACATTTGTAGGTGATAATGGAGAAAGCATGTTCTGGTGTCTGAAAGTAAGATAATACAGGAAACTACCAACTTTTAGAATTGTAGAATCTAAGTTCATGGACACTAATACACTATTACAAGTGGAACTGAAACTACTGAATATCAGAACATAGACCAACCCATTACTGCACTTGTCACTTCTTCCATAGGACCATATTACCATTACAAAGACAACAAGAACATTTTTATGGAAACACAACCCCTGGAGAGTTCACTCTATTTTCAGGTAGTGGAGAGCTATTTGTCAAACATGTGAAATGTTAATGTAACTGATTGAAGTTTATAGTTCTACTGCAGGCAACATGTTCCTTTTTGAGGAAGCCTGCAGAATTCTCTCCTGATCATGAGCTGTCCTTACTCCAGAAATTTGTGATAAAAGAGCAATATTTAAACCGATGACAGCTGATGATGAACGCCAAGAATTAAAACAAAGATGGGGGGCTCTTGCAAACTGGTCCTGCAGTTCTTATGGGCTTGACAAGCATGTTACAGAAGAAAAAAAAATCACATAGATCATGATTTAAAGGTTGTTAGGCTTTGGAAACTATATAAAATATATCTTAGGCTTTGGAAATATTGCGCGGACATAATGACATTATTCGTGATTTTCAAGTAAGAAATACAAAGAGAGATCGAGAAAGACCATATCTCCGGATGCTTGTCCTGCAATGGTTTGAACAGCAGCATTATGTCCGCGCAATATTCTAAATGATCTAATATTCATGGGATTATCCAAAGTATCTTCTGCATCAAACTTTTGGGAAAAATGTCATTGCTATTGCAGTCTCAGTCTGAAAAATGTAGCCCTGCTTTAGGGATAGAAAAATCAATTTACCTTCCACACCCTTATGGTCTTATGTTTTGAAGCAGTGGCTACATGCATATCATCACTACTTTCAACACCTAAAAGTAAACATGTACAAGTCAACAGATCTGGATGTGGTGGAGAATTCCAGAGTAGATGCCGGGATGGTCAGAAGGTTGCTGCTGGTGGTGCAAGGATTTGGTGGACCCTTCCAATGCTCCACTAGCACAGGGGGGACAATGGTATGGGTAGCTTTCTAGAAGAATGATCAATTTTGTTTGTTATGGAAGGGTAATGAGGTTGCGTCAGAGTTTGTTGGTGTACTCAATCTCATTATGAAATAGTCCTCAGAAACCTTTGAGCAGTTCACTACTAAAAGAAGTTTGTTCTGTACATTAGAGTTAAATATGTTTTGCATTTTGGTGAATGGCTTTATTATTTTTGAGAGATTTTATTGTGTAATTAAACAAGTCCCATAGATATGATCCAATCAATACAGCCTAAACCGCTCACATACACAAGCATAAAATATTTAGAGGTAATAAGTTCTCATATAATATTTTGAGGTAAATAAGTTCTCGCCATATATAAGTTTTACAAAATGTAATTAGACACCGGCACGATTACTCTATAAACCATTATCTTTGTCAAGCGAGTCGGACGCCAAGCAAGTGCGCAACAACACAAGTTTTATGTAATTGTACACCACAACCATTCTACAAACCATCATTTTCATCGACGCGAAGCAAGTGTGCATAATGCCATAAACAAGTGTGTAATTGTTTAGCTTCGTTTAAACAAGGAGAAACAACATTCAGGTAGTTGAAATCATCTTGCTGGTACCCGGGGCAATGTCGTTACTACAGTCGCGTTTGGAGAGCGTCCAAGTAGGTAGCGTTTGAGGTTAGCTGATATAATTGATTCCTCATTTCCCTCCGGTACCTTCACGTACTTCAAATTATTGAATGGAGAAGGAGAACGTTTAAGAAAGCGTGAAATAGCAGAAAGTGCCTAGAAAATAATAGAACAATAAAGATTAAATATTGAACTCAACTGCAATATAGATCTAAATTTCAATATATATACTATGAACCAAAAAAGGTCTTATAGTGGTAAAGAACTAGTGGCTGCAAAAATTTACCTGAATGGCCCCCAAGTCAAGAGCAAGCATTCTTGCACTACCCAATCCTTGAAACAGATAAACAAAGCGACGATAATATTTTAACATCCTAATTGTTTGTAAAACGTAATAAGGGCAACTGCTATTTTGTAATTTTATATTCACATTCTCCAATTCTAAATGTTTAAATATAACTGGAAAGATACCAACAGAACTGAAATTACGTATTTTCTGTGACAAAACCACGATATCACCAGATTCAAGTCTACTGATAGAAGTTTCAGGGTAGTATCTGATTTCCAGGTTCACCAAGTTGGGAATATCTATACAACAATCACGTAGTTTTTCTGTACGAAAAACCAAGGCGAGATTTGGAAGGTTGACAAGTGCGCACAAGAACTTGTTCTCATCTTTAGAAAGTACTACATCCTCCAGTACGAGAGTTAATAAAGCTGGAATATCCCAAGCTTTTGAGGGTAAATTGCACCTTGCCAGACTTAGAGATGTTAAACCAGGCAAACTAATAGTCTCTGGTAACTCAAAACCACCAAGAGACAGAGTTTGTAAACAAGGTAAGCATGTGAAATACGATTCTGGTAATTTATAGGTTTCCCAAACACATAGTGTCGTCAGTTGTAGTGTTGTTAAAGCAGGTAAATCCCAAAAATCTGATTTCGACAATCCAGAAACACGTACACCCAATGTGAGTTTCTTCAGGGAAGTAGAACTGAGGATGGATAAATTAATAGGATGACGACTAGTACTACCTGGAATATCAACACTGAGGTCTTGAACATTGTGTGTAATTGCATAACTTATAAACTTGAAAACAAGATGCGGGGGAATGGTAAAACAGAGTTTCAATGTGACTATATTATATTCCTGGTTTCGGTGAGATAAAAAATTGTCAACAAACTCTGCCTCCGAAATTAACTTGTTCCTAGTGAAACTAATACAAGGAAGAGTAGTCCATGCGAGCTTCCATCGTTTCGAGAGAACGCTGGTTTGAACTGCTACTTTTGCATCGGAAGAGGAGAGAATGTGATCAATCAGGTCATTAGGCAGACTACTTATTATGTCTTCGCCGCCTTCATCATTAGCCATAATCACCGGCGTTGTCCTGAATACATCCACATCCTTCTCAGGGCCGGCTCTATAAATAAGCCAGCCGTCGCTTAGGGCTCACGGCATTATATTCGTAGCCCCCAAAATTGAATGTCTTTAGCACGAATTTTCTTTCTTTTTTTTTATAAGCAACGAATTTTCTTTAATATTGCATAAAAATTTTATTTAACTTTTGCAAAGTACGAATTACTTTTAATTTTTTATATTTTGTTTATAGTGTAGTATAATATTATAAATATTAATTTTATTATGTTATTGAAAGAATTTGAACCTCATGTTGATGGAGGATTTTCGTAATCAACGTGATTTTCGGAGGCCCACTGGAATTTACAAGTATAACACATGTAATTGGCTGTTTTTGGTGATTTGGGTGTGATTTAATGATGGGGTGAGCTGAGCTTGAGAGGTTACGAGAATCATCGCAGGTTCCATTAGCGAGATCTGTGTCCGTCCCCCCAAGGTGCCTACGTACCCTTGTTTATATAGGGATCAAGCTCACGTAGTTCTAATGCGAAGCTGATTCTGCTTGGCCAGCTGTATTCGGTTGTCTAATTCGTGTAGGACTCAGGTTCTTTTAGAGCCTTTCACGAACTAGTTGGCTAAGTAGAGTAGAACTGGAGTTCGTACCCTACTATAATTCTCATGTCTATTAGAGGCATTCTAGGATCAACTGCGTCCTAGAATTACACTCCAATATTAATTCTGTCTCATTCTGATTGGCTACGTTCAGGAACCTGGTGCTCAGGAACCTATGTCTCAGGAACCTGGTGCTCAGGAACCTATGTCTCAGGAACCTGGTTCTCAGGAACCTGTATTTCGGAACCTGGTTCTCAGGAACCTCTGTCTAGGAACCTGTTTCTCAGGAACCTCCTTATTTCGGGACATATTGCTTAGGGACCTCATTATAGGTACTTGTACCTGCACAAATAACAAATATATTAGTTTGGGGAGCCTCTTTGTGGTTCCCATATGCTCTTGCTGTCTTCACTACTGCTGCTAGGCTGTCTTGAACTCTTCTGCAGGGAGGAACCTGGTCCATTCGTAATCTACTCAGCTTCCGGTTCATCAGGAACCTCATAATACTTGTAGCTTCTTGACTGTCTACTCAGCGAGTGCTCATTTCTTCATGTCTAGTCTTCATATCTTGTAATGGATCTATTTTCTGGCTCGTATGGATTGGACCCTATAGTTTAATGGGCCTAAATCTAGCCCATGGAGATTTTGGGCACAACAACTACCCCCCGGTTCCTTGAAGTCATGCAATGCGAGAGGAACCTTTTAAGCTTTCTGATATGGGGTCCAATGCTTAATCACTTCTCTTAAAATGTATTACTTCAACAACATGTATCCAAGCTTACATGAGCTCACTCGACGTAAGAAACAGGACACATAATGTTCTAGTAAACATAGTATTGATCAGCTTCTTTCTTGGTGAGGAACATGTTCTATTCTTCTTCTTCGAAACTCATTCTTCTGACAAATCTTCACTCTTAAACTGCTAGTCATTCTCTGTACATTCTTCTAATAACTTTGCAAAATCTCTCCAAGGACACTTCTGAGGTTTCGGGATATTATCATACTTCTACTTACTCTTGTATCTTCTTAGGTGATCTTTGTCTTCAATGTCTTCACATGTCTTTTGTATATCTAGAAGTCTTGAAAAGCGAGTGGTACCTCAACAGCTTTCAATCAAGAGGTTCAACCTTTATTTACTCCTTTTGGGAAAATGCATAATTTTCACATCGTGCATCCAAGCTTACATGAGCTAACTCGGCGTAAGAAACAGGATACACTATGCTTCTGTATGCAGATTCCAAATTAAATCCGCAAATCGAAAATCAAAGGATCGTGCTGAAAACTAACCTGGAAACTTTTCTAAAGCCGCCTTCTCGTAGATCATTGTCATCAGACTGCGAAACTCATCATAAATACTCTCTAATTGCTCAAGCAATACTTCTTTCTTCTTCCGAACTGACTTGTATGAACTGATCTCTCATCCAATGCTTTCATAAAATACGTTGGCAGCTTGCTTATAACCCCAGGAATCTCCATTATTCGTAGGGTGAAACAACCCTTGAACCTCTTGAGCCATCTAAATAGCTTCCTAGAAACCTCAGTTGCTTGCTCTACTTGGAGCTTTCAAACCTTTGTAAAATTAGAACCTCTTGTCTTCATACTTCGAGTACTGTTTCGAAAACCATAATCTAAACCATAACCTTTCTTGATAACTTCTCAACTTTTCATGGCTGAATAACTAGACCAGGTTCCTTATGAATAGCTGTTAACAATCACTAACCCTGCAAAACAAACATAAAACAGAAACCAGTTAATGTTAGTAAAATTTCTCTTGTTCAATTCGGGTCAACTCTTGGAAAGGTTGCCTGCTTGGCTCCAAATCCTAATCTCTAGGTCCCACCATGCCTCGAGACATGTTGGTTCCTTTTTGTGCCTCGAGGCGATTCTAAGAACCTGTGCGCCGTTCTGGGAGTCCACACAGATTCCTCTTCTTCATGTGTCAGGCTAGACATCTTATGAAGGTAAATGCTAAGGATTTTATCCCTTCTTCCCATGTGCCAAAGGCGGTTCCACATGAGGGAGAGCTTATTAGGCTTCTCTTTAAGAACAAGTGTGCCGGTCTAGGCTTCACACAGGTTCCTTTAGGTGCCTTTTGTCAGGACTTTAGGTGCCTTTTGTCAGGACTTTAGATGCCTTTTGTCTGGACTTTAGGTGCCTTTTGTCAGGACTTTAGATGCCTTTTGTCAGGACTTTAGATGCCTTTTGTCAGGACTTTAATTCACGTGCTCAAGGAACTTGAGGCTTTTGGTAACAATGTCGTGCTCAGTCAACTGAGGCTTTTCAATCACATTTGCTCAGGAAGCTACCTGAGGCTTTCTCAATGCGTGCTCGGGAAGCTACCCAAGGCTTAATTCATGCTCAGGAAGCTGCCTGAGACTTAACTCTTGCTCAGGAAGCTGCCTGAGGCTTAATTCAATGCTTGCTCGGGAAGCTGCCCGAGGCTTAATACTTGCTCAGGAAGCTGCCTGAGACTTAACTCTTGCTCAGGAAGCTGCCTGAGGCTTAATTCATAGCTTGCTCGGGAAGCTGCCCGAGGCTTAATACTTGCTCAGGAAGCTGCCTGAGACTTAACTCTTGCTCAGGAAGCTGCCTGAGGCTTAATTCATAGCTTGCTCGGGAAGCTGCCCGAGGCTTAATACTTGCTCAGGAAGTTGCCTGAGACTTAACTCTTGCTCAGGAAGCTGCCTGAGGCTTAATTCAATGCTTGTTCGGGAAGCTGCCCGAGGCTTAATACTCGCTCAGGAAGCTGCCTGAGACTTAACTCTTGCTCAGGAAGCTGCCTGAGGCTTAATTCAATCTGTCTACAAGCTAATTCTGATCAATCAATCGTAGTCTGCACATTCTGTCAATTCATACTCATACTTCGTGAATACTGTCAAAACTACAGGAACCTGTTAGTCAAGGTAACCTGTTCCACAATACAAGTACTAAAACAAGCACTTAAAAATTTCAAATTGGCATATGAAAAAGGCTAATCATATCATGCACAATACTGTCTAAGTAGGAATACTACCCCCCAGTTCTTTTGGGTAATTACTGTTACGTAAAAGAACAATAAGGAAGCTATAATCATCATCGTCATTCTAAGAATAAGGAAGACTAACCTCATCATAATCAAAATAGATCTTCTTCTACTATCATCAATGCTTGCTAAAAGAAATGTCATGCTGTCTCATCAGAACACTAAGCTGGCGAAGACTTACGTGAATCCAATTGGATATTATTTGATCCTTTATGGATAGAAAGCTCTCGCGGTATGTGCACCGGAATCTCTTCATATGAACCTGTTGGCTACAAGTGAACTTGGAAGCTATTGCTATGAGCTTCGGAAAAATACAAATGAACCTGAAAATTACAGGTGAACAACATAAAATCTGTTAACTACAGATACATAATATCTTTGCAGCAAAACACACTTTCTTCTACTCAAGTATCGACTGGCTAAAAACTTCTAGCAGGAAGCTGCTAATCAAAAGCTGTCTACAACCGGCTTCTAAGCAATATCAATGATCTTGGAAGCTGTCACATACAAGCTTCAGGCATATATGAATGATCCTGCAACATGTTAGTTACAGGAAAATAGCAAATAATCCACTAGATGCTAGTAAAATAACTAAATCTGGAAGCTATTACCAGAATTTCCATATGAGTAATGCAGAACCTGTTAGCTACAGGTAAATATAAATGAACCTGGAAGCTACAGGTATATTTCAATGAACCTACGAGATGCAGGTAAATATCAAGGAACCTGCGTGATGTAGGTAAGCATCGAGGAACCTGCAATTTGTTAGGTACATGTGCATTCTGACATCTAGAAACATAATCAAGACATAATCATAGCTCTATCGCATATAAGACCTCAACATCATAGATGTTTATTCATGATTTATGTATATTAAGAGTTTGTTACGCGTACCTGGGAGGTTTCTACGAATATGTAAGCGTAAATGAAGAGGTATCACTTGGATCTTTCTCTAGACTGATCTGCTGTGAAGTGAAATCCTCTGTTAAGCTTTGAAAACTCATTGACGTGTTCATGATGCAAGCATGCTGCTCTTCAAGGTATTAAACCAAAATAATCCACAAGATTTCTGAACCAAATCTAAACTATGAGGTTCCCAAATCTGATCGTGAGGTTCTCGAACCTGATTATGAGGTTCCTAGACTTGAATTCTTTTAAAATTTTGAAATCCTTGATTTTTTTGCAATAGTAACTATACGACCCCCCAGTTCTTCAGGGAAGCTTGTCTTCGGTGGAGAACTAGATTCTGGAAGCTCCATAATTCTTCATTAACCTTGAGGTAACGCGCTCAATTTCTCTCATCATAACAAATGTCAACTTCTCTAGTCTTGCCAAAATCACTTCTAATCATCATGTCAACTGCTCTCTAACAATTTGATGAATATTCATTTGTGAAGCTTAGTAATGCATGCTTTCTTCAGCTTGAGCTTCACTTCTTTTCATTTTCAAGAGGTTCCCTTATATCTATTGGGGGACCCGAGCTGTTTAACCTTATCAAAATTACTCTTGTCAAAATCAGATTCTTGCATCTACTCTTCATCAAAATCTTCAACTATATCTAATCTCTTCTTCAAACCATGCCGAATCTTCTTTAATGCTTCGATCGATACTGTAACCTCTTTGTATCACTCTTGCTTTATAGCTTCAACCTTTTCTCTAATTTCTTCTTCAAATCATATGACCACATGAGTGAGGTATATTCTTCTCGAGACCTCATCTTTCCGGCCTCTTACTCAAATATCTACTCATCTGCAAAATTCTTGCATGCAGGGGAAGACCTCTGGTTGCGGGAACCTCCTGTCAGTAAGTCTTTTTTCATTCTGAATCATCTGTATTGACATCTTCCTTCCAATCTTTTTTAACCTCTTATGATGCACGCTGAGAACGAATCTCTATATCAAATACAAATATCCCAATACAACACCTCTAAGCTTACGCGAGCTAACTCATTGTAAGAAATAAGAGATGTTGAGAGAGACTATTTGCAAAGTACTTCCAGCAGCTCACTGAATTGAATGAAGCTTCTCACTCTAGTTTCGTAATGCTTAGCGAGCAGTCCTGCACAATATCTCAATTTTGCAGGCATATATACAATGCAACAATATATATTCATGACATGATTAATACACATTAATGAATATGATAACTAGGACTCATAATATGCACATGCATTTTATTATGTATGTCTCATGCAAATACTTGTTTTAGGTCATATATGTAGAATATTAAATCTAATTCTTTTTAATGACTTTCTCACTTTTTATTAGCATGCTAATCAAATGGATTTTCTTACTATGCTACTCTGGGGATCTACTGCTAGACTTAATTCATCACTTCTATTTCTAGCTTATATCTCTCAAGGATGCATGCTAGTCATTTTGCTTTATTCATTGAATATGCATAGTGTGGATTTCTAGCATGAATCTTCTATACTCAATTAAATATTTTAATGCATGCATGGCATAAAATGTATATTTTTAAAATTAAGGACTAAGAGAAGATATGAGGCTCAGCTCTGTGTTTCTGCAAAACGGCTTTCGGATGAATCTGCTTTGTCACTTTTGGTCCTCGATTTCAAATCCAATTCTTCATGTGCACATTACTATTGTTGCAATCCTCCTTAGACTTTTCCGGAATCACAGCCTTCAATTCTTCGTTTGTCATCTATTTTTATCATTCATATTTTTATTATCTAGCAGATGACGGTACTTGCCTTGTATTCCTGCACATATTTAAGATAACAAGATGCAAGTAAAATATTCTAGGCATAATATTTTTCACGACATTGTTAGCTCATGCATGCATGCCATTAATATATCTGTTTGTAGAATTAAATAATAAAATAAAGCAGAAAACTTAGCTTTGTTTATTGCGGAAAGTTTGCCTCTTATTGTAGCTGCATCATCAGGTCTGGTATTCTCATTACAGGTGCATCATCCAAGCTTCTTCTGTTCTTCTCTTTTTTTTTTGTTTTTTTACTAGCATATATGTAAACGCGTAATTTATGTGCACATCAGTACTGGCATAATTTTGCTTCAGGTTGTCAGGGCTGCTTGTGTTGATCTCTATCTCATTGCTATACCATTAATCAATACCAATGCTTCACACCAATACTTCGTTCGAGGACGCTTTAATTACCCTCATGTTGCTTCAACCTTTGCCGATAACAATATCTGTCACCACTGTCAAAGTCTGTATAAACTCTAAAGTTTTTTTTACTTCTTCTGGCCTTCGTATTCTTTCTTCTTTCGGTAGGGCACAACTTTCTTCATGTATTATAGCAAATACAATTCCAGATTCTGGACTCAAATCGTGTCCTATTCTGCAATATGTACAACATCATTGGCATTGTCCCATTTGCCATTGCTTCTTTAATGGTTTAGTTTCGGTCACTGGTTTAGTCTCCAAGTTGCACACAGGCGGGTCTGTCTACAGAAGTTCCATGATGTCGCTGTTCCACCCTTCTCAACTCTTTCTGCTACCTCGTGCTTCAATCTCCACGTACCTTCATGCATAGCTTCTGTAGGATTAGTGCATAGCTCTCCTAGTTTTCTGATGGTAATTATCCAAACTCCTTATGTACAACGATTATCACAGCTTGTTGTACTACCTATCTATGATCTTGTGGTTTTTTTTAATGCTCCATCGCAGGCTGCACTACTTTAGATATATGCAATATCTTTCATGGTGTTGTTGACAAACCCGGCAGAAACTCCATTACGACCAATACAACACTTCAAACTACTTGGACCTGCTATCGATTCGCAGCGTATATTTTCAGTCTTTTATCGCAAGAAATTAAGAGCAACAGCTTTTATTCTTCACCTTTAGCTTGACTCCAATGTTCTCCACGTTTATGACCAAACGAACAAAACACACACACACTGCTACAGGTCTGCGTTCTTACAATTCTATCATGGTTATAGTAATGACAACCATGATTATTCCACCGTGAATCTTCAACGTGATATACCCTTTGTCCTGCTTCGTTGCCGTCATCATTAGGTGCTTGGTTCATGCTGCTATGGACATGGTAAACTGGTCTATAGTCCATCATAACTAATTAACATCATCATGTCTTGCTTAATGCCTCTACTTGTTTGATGCTCTTCCAAAGGTAATCAGAGGAACCACCGTACAAATAAAATCTCCAAGCCTCTGGTTTAGATCTCTTTCTTTAATCATGTGTTTTTTATCGTTGCAAGCATGATCTCAAGATGGCCATTTTCGTTGTTACCAGATTCTGAATTTGCCGCCAGCTGCTGTTGCTAATCCTCTGCTACTAATTCCATCCTAAGTCCTGTCTGACTACCGTCGATGTTGGATGCTTGATGATTTATGATCTAGGACATTCATCTTGTTTTTATTCTTGCCTTCAGCTGATTACTACCGCATAATATGGTCGTTGCCAATATTCACTACTTCAATGATTCTTGATATACATCCATAGCCTACCATTTGTTTCCGATTGGTGCTACAATTCAGGCATCGTTTGACTGCTTTGCTACAACACGTCCTCTTGACTGGTATGTACATAGGCGCCTGTATGAACATCCAAGAATCAACGCTGCTACCATAAAATTTGAACCTTTAACCTTAACATCATCTGTAACACCCCAGATCCAGGGTCAGGGATCTGGTCGTTACGGTCTCAATATCAACCACAAAACCAACATAATTTAAATTACAACCTTGTGACCCAGAATATCAACATAAAACACACCCGTTATAGTCCCAGAGATGAAATCAGAGTAACCAACAATATTATTAATCACAAGTTTGAGTTCTTACAACCCAAAGAATTACAATTGTACAATTACATACTCTTTGCCATCCATTAATAGATACCATAATATAAATACATTTGAGGCTCAATTGCTACAACTAGCCTACCAGTAGTTGCATCCTCAACAAAGGTAGCCAAGACCTTAGCGGTAAACCTCTGACAGTTGACCCCTGCTTACGCTGTGTGCGCCTTGCGCGGCCATCTGATCTAGCTGTTGTTGTGATATAAATAAATAAAGCAAGGGTGAGCAATAGCCCACCAGAAATATAATTGAACAGTGATAATATATAACAGTCCAAAATATCCTTGAAACCATATGCCATGCATTAACGATGTAGTACCAATATAAGGTATGAGATGAAGTTACAAGGTAACTCAAAAATATATTTGTTTTGAATAAATATCTGCTATGCAAAAGATAAGCAAGATATTCTCAATTATCATAAAAGAGGAACTTGCAGGAAAATATTGCAATCCCGGTTTCAACACTTTTTCACCTTGCCAACACCAACAGTGTTGCAGAAATTTCTCACTTTTAGAAGATGAACTAATACGGGAGCATTGCCGCGCCAGATGCCCTGACGTTTACGATGATCAGTCGTATGTCATGCATCTCATCAGTCGTTTTCTACATGTAGAAGGTAGCTCCGACGGAATTACTTATCTACCGCCCTCTGGAACTCCTCAGCCAACGGTGGGGCTATTGCTGGACCGGCGCCACTCGGCCACTTACGCGTCTCCTAGTTCGAATATCATCCATGACTCTGAAACGTAAAGTTCGTTCCCCTTTTCCCCAAGTATAACACTTGTTGATAGGACTCCACAAAGTAGTCGTATCTAATTGGAAAGGAAAATTCACCAATATTTTCCAAGCTGATGCTTGTTAATGGATATAAACTTGTTACATCAATCATACCCCTCGAGCGTTGAGGAGGTAACCAAAAGACTCATATCGATGCTTGAAAGAATCAAGATGTGAGTGACAAGATAGTTTTAGCAAGTATAGGACCGGGCAGTCCAATAAATAACATCTCCAAGTGAGGTCCCCTTATATAATTTTTGGAAGTTGAGCGAGTATTTAAATCTTCTTATAAGATAGATTTAAACGAAAATAAAGTTTTGGGAACCTCCCCTTGATAAAATAGTCATAAAAGACTTCGAAATATTTTACATAATATCTGAAGGTGAAGGATAACCTTTGAATAATATAAATCATTACAAAAAGAATTCAAAAGAATTTTATTAAATATTCCAAGAATATTTATTAAGTCAATAATAATTACGGAATATTATTAAATCATAATATTGCTCGTAAGTAATCCTCGAATGAATATATAGAATTATTTATTAAATAAATCTCTTCTTAAATGAATATTTAAAATAATATTCATTGAATAAATAAACTTAAATAAATATTTAAAATAATATTTACTGAATAAATCAAACCTTAAATGAATATTTGAAAATAATATTCATTTAACAAATAACATTCCAAATGAATATCCAAATAATATTCATTAAACAAATAATATTCTAACTGAATATCCCAAAATAATATTCATTTAACAAATAATATTCTAAATGAATATCCGAATAATATTCATTTAGTAATCAAAACTTTAAAGGAATATTCGAAGTAATATTCCTTGAGTAAATAGAACTTCCAATGAATATTTTAAAATAATATTCATTAAGTAAATCAAACCTTAAATGAATATTTGAAAATAATATTCATTAAATAAATAGTAATCTAAATGAATATCCAAATAATATTCATTTAGTAATCAAAACTTTAAAGAAATATTCAAAACAATATTCCATAAGTAATTAGAACTTCAACTGAATATTTTAAAGTAATATTCATTGAATAGATAAAACCTTAAATGAATATTCAAAAGTAATATTCATTTAATAAACAATATTCTAAATGAATCTTGAAATAATATTCATGAAATAATCAGACTCTAAATGAATATTCGAAATAATATTCATTTAATATTTCTCGACTGAGATAATACTCAAATAACATTTCTCGAAAGATTTCCAAGTAATTAATACTTTATGGAAATATAATTAATGTTTAATAATAACATTCCTCAAAAGGAATACTAATCTGTCGTTGGAATCCCTCCGGGTTTCCAAGACTACATCTATATCTCAAAATACCGACTCCCGGTCTACATTTAAAGAATGAATATCACATGCCCTTCACTAAGGGTCTTAACCAAAAACCCGGCTTATACTGATATATCGTATCTAGTCTATAAGCCAATATCAATTCAGGGAACAAGTATTGCAATATAACTTGAAAGTAGGCATGCATGCTATGGCATATATATAACAGAATCAATTCATATATATATTATCACAACAACAGCCTTCAAGAAGGTTGAAAACTTGCCTGAGAATCGAGTGCGGGTAGGGGTAATGTGTCCCGGGTCAGCTCGACAATCTATAAACAATCAGAATATTTAAGATTAACCACTTAACGCTTATTAAAAGGCTAAGTATAAACTCCACTTAAATCGAAACATGTTTTCGAGTTATCTCGTTATGCCTCTTTTAGTGTAATCCTTTTTATCACCGATACGATCCGACATTCGTTCGTTATCAAGACATGTCATCATGCTTATACTTGGTATATACTTAAGTCGTATAAGTCCTAAGGTCGGTCGTTTACGAATCAAGATTATACCTCGAGTGTTATCGCCCGTTTTCTAAGTTATAACCAAAGTCATACTTTTAAGGGGTTCGTTCGCGTTTAATCTCGATTCGAACATTTTTATAAAATCGAAAAACGATCTTTTTAATACGAGGTATTTTCTCACACTATCCTTATGATCTCTAATTTTTAATTATCAAGATTCGCCACTGATTCCGTGGTAATAAAGGGATCCAATTTCAGTTACGAACTTTCGTTTACGGTTTCGAACCACTTTTACGAATTTAATCATAACTCCTAAACCGTAAATTGAAATGCTTCGATTCTTTCGCCAAAGTGATCTATGTTCAAAAATCTAGCAGTAGGGTTCATTATCTTGCCAAGAACAGAGAGTTATGGCTTCTGTCCAGTTCGGGTTCTTAGTGTTAATGAAAATCGGGCATTACGACGGCTACGAATCGAGCGTTCTAAAATTCGTTACGCAACAACCAAGCCACATCGGGCATCCATAACACTTATACACATGGTTATTATCTCAAAAAGTCCAGGAACACCATGTCTTACTACCATATGCATCATATTACATAAATCACTAAACCACTAACTAAACATGCTTATAACATCACCATAATCATAACTACACTAAGATCATCAAGAACATCATCAAAACTCAAAGTCAAACTAAGGGTTCATGAGGTTTATACCTTTCTTGTAGAGTGTTAAAGACCTTGCTAAGCCTTGTATAGACCTTGTATACCCTTTACCAAGCTTAGATCATCCAAGAAATCAAGATCCAAGAATTTTGTTCTTGAAAACACTATTCACCCTCCTCTTAAATCATTTCTTTGAAAATGGAAAAAGATGAGTTTGATGCTAAGATTTTGAGGAGATCATTTTTATGAATTATAGGACTCACATAAAAAGTTTCAAGATCAAACAATGGTGGGAAGTGAGTTTTTGATTCTTGAATTAATCAAGAAAGCCGAATGGGGTTCTTTGGGAGTGTTTGATGTTCTTTGCTTGGTTGGTTTGCTAATAATGCATAAAGTGGTTTGATTTGGATAATATCTCATCTAAAACACCTTTATTAAAGTGATGATGCACTAGATGATGTATTTGGGAGGACAAGTGTTGATGATTGGATGGTCTTCATGTAACTAATGGTTTGATCTTTGCTAAGTGCTAGTTAATCTTTAACCATGCTAGTCACTTATGCAACTAAGTAGTTACTAGATATTTTCTAGTGGCTTGCACAAGACTTTTGCTCCCTCTGCTTGTTTCTTTGTCCGTTTATTGCTTAATTCGTTGATCGTTCGAGGGAATAACTCATTCATTTCTAGTTAGGGTTTTACCGAAAACCTTCTTAATATTTATAATAACATTCTCCATCTTTCTTAATACTTCTCGAATTTAAATTCCTTAAATCCCTTAAATAAATCCTTAAGTTTGGCAGTGTCCAGGGAATTCTCGGAGAAAATGAAAGTGCTCTGTTTCTGAATCCGACAGCTTTTACATACACTTATTTTCCTCCTGGATCACTAATACGAACTCAGAAATCCATTCCGAATACCGGGTATAACATTATTATAATAATATTCCAAATTCCACCAAAATCACTATTCATCACTTATTTTTATTTAATTCCTATAATTAGGAAAATGAACCTGGTTCACCCTCGAGTGTTCCTTAACCTTTTTACGGAACCGCTGGGCTTATAATAGATATTGATTTGGATGACATGAGGGTATCTATTTCTCCCTAGGGAATCTTATCTTAACTTTCTAGGAGATAGATTATTCTAATCTAAGTTATCACCCAATAGCATCCTTCAGGCCATATAACCTTGGAATATATATCCTTCCATTATTCATCCCTTAAGGCCAGTATTACATTGTAGTTGTAACCACTGTTCACTCTTACATCAATACATAATAAAAAGTTTTAATTCTACCCAAAAATCTGGGTTCTTACAGTCTCCCCTCCTTAAAAGGATTCCGTCCCGGAATCAGGTAGAAGACAATTGGGTATTTGTTGGTTATTTCACTTTCCAATTCTTTGGTCGATCCTTACACACTCCAATCTTTCTAAAGCATCTCATACTGGTGTTACAATACACCCTTATCCGTTCTACCAATTCTTTGATACTTTCGCACAACACATCATCCGGTATACGCTCTTGTCCGTTCTTATACTATTAACCTTATTGGTACGTGCAGTGACTTCGGTATCACTAACGCGCTACGAAGTCCGGAGATAACCTCACTCGTAATTTTGCAATTCCTCATCGCTTTAATCTTCGCAATCTCGATGTATATATATTTAGGTGGAAAATTTTATCGAGAGATCACTGTGATCAATGAACATTTGTTATATTGCATAGTTAGTACAAAAGGGGGCCAGCCTTTAGTACTTGACAAGCAATTAAACAATTAATGGCATTCCACTTAGACTCCTATCACACAGACAGAGAGTCACGTAGTATTACCTCCCCTCCTTAAAGGGTTGTTCTTCTCAATTTAGAAGAAGATAAATAAGGGAGAAGAAAAGAACGAATTTCAAAGAATCCTATATGAAAGTTTTCATGATTGTCAAAATATCATACTTAGAATTTACCTCTGAACTATAGAGGTTTATTAGAGAAGAGAAATAATCATACTCGTATCAAATTCCACTTTTTCGTAATCTCACATATCACATGTCCCTGCTATTCTGTCCATCATTCTATGGACCTATACACTTGCTTGATATTAGCACCACTTACTTTTTGGAAAATCCTTCAACCTCTCAGGTTAAATCTTGGATTTCCCGCTTGACATTATTATTACTTACATTTCATGCCCCGACACTGGCTCTTTCATACTCATAATTCTAACACTATCAGGTTGTCATTCCGAGAGCTCGTTAAAAAGAACCCATTCATCAATCCATTCATGACATTTCTTGCTTCACATTCAATTATTATTTCCCATTCTTTTCTTTATCAATCACATCCATCTTATCATCTAGTTCTCATTCACTTCTGTTATTGAACTCCACCGTTACCTTATTAGGGGAACGCGTGTTACCTTTATTCAATATACGTGGCACGTTTGTGGTCAAACTTTCCTTTGTTCAACCATCTAGATTTCACTTTCTCATTCCATGAGTCTCTTTTATTACTCAATCAAACTATTCCATATTTCCTCGGATTTTCCAAACTTAAAAGGAGTCAATTTGTATGTCATTCATGCTCCTAAGTCCAACTTTCCGTTTTGGCCAATACCCTTACCTTGCCAATTCCATACTCTTCTCGCTTCATTACTGGAGCTTCTCATGAGTCTGCCTATCTGACTCTCTTATTAATTCCCAATTCTATTTCCATCTCTATCAGTCTCTTGTCTTTATTTCTACTATAATCATTTTATGAACCATCATAACCTAATTCTTCATTTCAAATATCCCGTCGATCCAGGAATTACACCATCCGAAATAAACCTGGATGATTTCTCTAACTTAGATTCACTTCGACATTTCCACAGTCGTTACCACCTAATTTCTCAGAAGGATCACCTTCGTTTATCGTTTACTTAGTGCTTTAACAACTAAGCATCATAATTGTCAATTCAAGATCCTCTAGGAAAACAAAATAATCACTATTCCCTATCCATAGGGAATGCTTCCTGAACTTGACGTAGATATTACATGAAGTAGATAAAATTGCAGGAAAGCTTCCAGCATCGCAGCTGGAACAGGCTGGTGAGATTATTAATCATATATCTCCGGTAGAAGACTACAAGCTTGGCGGTTTGCTTAATCGCTTGCCAATCTCATAATTCTCTATCTTGTTTGCACAGAAATACACCAACATAAACTTGCTTGTCATTCATCATCGTGCCATTTGGCTTATCAGTATTTGTACCATCTCTGTTTTTGGTCATCTACTACCAATTCCTTGTTACTTAACTTTCCCCCACTCATTCCAAAGGAAAGGCGAGTCTCTTGGGGAATTTGGTCTGGCCTGTTGTAGAGCCTCATAATGTCGATGATGTGCTACTGGCAACATCAGGAATCGAATCTTTACTTAAACTATTCCTATAGTTGATCCTGACACAATCATTAGACGGGATGTAACTTCCTCTACCACATTATGACCATCGAGGTCCTTACATTATCATTCTATTTCTTTGGTATGAGCATTTATACTTACTCCCCTATACTTAAAGTGTCGGCCACCTCGTTGGCCTTTCCTGATTATAATAATTTCTTGAGATCCATGTTTTCTGGATCTATTCCAACTCAGGGTGGAAGCATTCTCCCTTAAATTCTGCTGAATGAGAAAAAACATCTATCAGTCTTTTCCAAAAGTCATTGCTTCCACCTTTTTAGTGTGAACTTTACTACCGGTACTCCCAATCATACCTAGGATATTTCCTTACTTAAATCCCTTCTTGTTTTAGGATAATCTCAACCTTATTGGTTCAATCCATACTTTTTCATGATTTCACACATGCTTCTTCTGGCCTTATGGTTACTATGTCATACATTCCTTACCAAACTTCCCTTTTGAAGTTCAGAATATTACCTCTTCCCTTGTAAGGTTTCTTAGGTCATCCTCATCATTCATCCTATATCTTCTGGGTACAGGGTATATCAAACATCATTAACCAATTCTATAACGATTCTGTCTATGTACTTTTCGAGACTCCTTTCCACAAATCCTTATAGGTTATTGATACCTTGGTCGATTCAACTTATAGCGTCTGATTTCACAGTGCCTATTGTTAGGGGTGATGCTATTCTTTGTGCATCCCCCAGGGTTCGTCTTAATACATGGACATTCTATGCTCAATTCTAGTTTCAAGGAATACTTATATCCTGTACTTGGCAATTCAATCATATATCCTTAATAAGGGTCTCTTTTAATCATTCTCATCTTGATAGTCTATAGGTAGACTAATGCTAACCTCTTCTTTCAAACGAATGTTAGTCTATATGACCTTCCAAAAGACAACGTATATCTATCTGTCTTTCTTACAGAACTTGGTAATGGTAGCAAGGATGTTCTAGAAGATATTGGTCGTGTTCAACGTGAATCTCTTAATGCCTAATGCTCCTCTTGAGGACACTAAGTTTCAGATAACATTTTTGCATCATACTGCACCATCTCTGACAATCCTCATAACCTTTACTGGTCACCATCCTCATTCCTAACACATCCATGGTATTTATAAAATCCATTATCCTGTATCTCAATTCATTTATATCAAAAGTCCTTGCGGTTGGCGCTTGATTAGAAGCATCCCGCTTTGTCCTTACCTTGCTGGTTCAGTCACTCGATAATCTTTAGTGACTTGGCCCCAACTGGCCATGCTAAAATATGTGAGTTTAGGGGTCGGCTAATAGCATTACTTTTCTAGCAATTGCTGGCATAGTGCCTTCTACTTGATACCTTTTGATCTTTTCAAAGCTTCACTCCATATAAGTCTCAATCGACTTCTCGGTGCCATCTCCGGTCACCTTTCCTTTTTCTTTTATTCTTCTAGTTACTCTTATCAATTCCACGTACCACGTAAGCTTAACACTTCTAGCATAACAACCTTTTCATTTCAGTCAATCCCGGAATTTCTCAGTCCGGCTTGTTTCTTAATTACATTTCCCTTTTTCCTTCAAATCTCAACTTCATAATTTTATCCCTATAATCAGTCATAATAATCGGGGTCTGTCTACCAGCCTGCATAGCGGCTATCCTACCCAATCCATAGGGTTCGCTCCAGTTTCCATTCTCTTCGGTGACGTATTCAGATAATCAGAAAGACAAGGTTTGCCAGAATTCGTCGAATTCCTTTCCAGGATTAGGGAAATTTCAGTTAATCTATTCACCCACTAGTAACATGCCACATCTTCCCGGTACATTTTCGTCCTATTAGTCGATACTACCAAATACCAGTCTCCTTAACAACTAGTCTCAGAAGGAACACTACCGTCGGGGTTAGTCGTTCCTCAACATTGGCACTACCAAGGCCATCCGAATCCGATGAACTGCGCTGTCTAAATGTATTCGAAATTACGCTGTCGTGCTGCATAAGCGCAGACCTATACCTGTATGAGTTGCATCATAATATCTCCCAAAGTTTCCTTCTTCCATTAGGCAACGCCAACCCTGGTCATCACCAACTTTACCTTTAGCTCCAGGAAGATCTTCTCACGTTTATCTTGTCCATTCAAACTTTTATTCTTATAATAAGTCGGGTTACGGGACTACACTTTCTGTAAAGTCCTGAGCAAATCTTTGGTAATACCTTGTGAATTTTATGAAATTTCTCACCTTTGCCAGTGTGGTTGGCCAATCTCTATTTGAAACTGTCTTTAACTTGGTAGGGCCGACCAACACTACTCTTATTGATCATGTGTCCTATTGCTGGACTTTATTTTGCCAAAACTCTTATTTCGAGAACATGTCCTACGCCTGTTCTTTCAGGTTGCATCTAGAAGCATTCTCAATTACATCTCGACCACTGCTCGCCTTGCCTAATCCATTTATGATTCAGTGTCAGAATAAACTTAAGGTAACTACCATAATCCATTCAAGGAAAAGAAAGAATTTAATATTCTTCTGAATCACATGCAACTAATGTTTCTGGTATCATTTCACTGAATTGAACTGAACTTATACTTGGTTTCTTGACGATAGCCTCATTACTAGTTTATCATAGACTCACTGGTCTTTTAGTCTTGTAGGTTCCGAGATCATTGTCTCGCTTACTACTTCCTTATGTAACTTTATCCATTCAGGCCATTGCTTTTCACTATCTTTACTTTCTAAGTTAATCCATTTATAAGATGGGCATTTCCCTGAATAAAATCACCTTAACAATCTCAATTTGGTTTCATAAATTAAAACCTATGAAATCTGTCTTCTCACGGCGAATTACCATTGACAATATTCACGCTAATCCATTTATCTGAAGAGATGGCACTTGCCACCTATGTCTTAACTGTTCCTAGGGACTCTGCTCCCCGTCCTATATCAATGTCTTTGATAATCACGCATCATTCTAATTCCTTTCTCATTAATCTGAAAGTCTCCAAGGATTCTTATCTATCCTTACATAAGATCTTGAGTAATTCCTCAAATCCATCTTACTTGCTGGCACTTCATCCGGTAGTCCGGCTATGAATCCAATATGCCTCTTTAATTCTCTTAATAATATCTCAATTCTTTAAGCTCACTTCTCTGAGCACTATATCTAGATTCTTACAGTCTCTCTGGCTGCAGCCCTCATCTCCTCAAGGTAAACTTCCCTGTCTCCAACAGGATTCTCCCTCTCTGCTGGAACCTCTTCCGGTCCTCAGTAGGGTACTCTATCGAATCCACCATCCGATCTTCAACATCAAAACAAGCATCATTATGTTACTGCTCGTAATCCCTAAGGTCTGTCGCCTTACTAATCGATACAAGAACGAGCTAAGTTACTATCATGATACTTTAGGGTTCCCATAAGGGTTTTATATGTCAATACTACATTATGTAGTCTGACTATGAACTTGGCAAGAGTTCTTATTATCTTAATGAATTTATTGTTTTAACGTCGCATCATCTCTGGGATATATAACGCTCTCTCTGATACCATTTCTGTAACACCCCCAGATCCAGGGTCAGGGATCTGGTCGTTACGGTCTCAATATCAACCACAAAACCAACATAATTTAAATTACAACCTTGTGACCCAGAATATCAACATAAAACACACCCGTTATAGTCCCAGAGATGAAATCAGAGTAACCAACAATATTATTAATCACAAGTTTGAGTTCTTACAACCCAAAGAATTACAATTGTACAATTACATACTCTTTGCCATCCATTAATAGATACCATAATATAAATACATTTGAGGCTCAATTGCTACAACTAGCCTACCAGTAGTTGCATCCTCAACAAAGGTAGCCAAGACCTTAGCGGTAAACCTCTGACAGTTGACCCCTGCTTACGCTGTGTGCGCCTTGCGCGGCCATCTGATCTAGCTGTTGTTGTGATATAAATAAATAAAGCAAGGGTGAGCAATAGCCCACCAGAAATATAATTGAACAGTGATAATATATAACAGTCCAAAATATCCTTGAAACCATATGCCATGCATTAACGATGTAGTACCAATATAAGGTATGAGATGAAGTTACAAGGTAACTCAAAAATATATTTGTTTTGAATAAATATCTGCTATGCAAAAGATAAGCAAGATATTCTCAATTATCATAAAAGAGGAACTTGCAGGAAAATATTGCAATCCCGGTTTCAACACTTTTTCACCTTGCCAACACCAACAGTGTTGCAGAAATTTCTCACTTTTAGAAGATGAACTAATACGGGAGCATTGCCGCGGCAGATGCCCTGACGTTTACGATGATCAGTCGTATGTCATGCATCTCATCAGTCGTTTTCTACATGTAGAAGGTAGCTCCGACGGAATTACTTATCTACCGCCCTCTGGAACTCCTCAGCCAACGGTGGGGCTATTGCTGGACCGGCGCCACTCGGCCACTTACGCGTCTCCTAGTTCGAATATCATCCATGACTCTGAAACGTAAAGTTCGTTCCCCTTTTCCCCAAGTATAACACTTGTTGATAGGACTCCACAAAGTAGTCGTATCTAATTGGAAAGGAAAATTCACCAATATTTCCCAAGCTGATGCTTGTTAATGGATATAAACTTGTTACATCAATCATACCCCTCGAGCGTTGAGGAGGTAACCAAAAGACTCATATCGATGCTTGAAAGAATCAAGATGTGAGTGACAAGATAGTTTTAGCAAGTATAGGACCGGGCAGTCCAATAAATAACATCTCCAAGTGAGGTCCCCTTATATAATTTTTGGAAGTTGAGCGAGTATTTAAATCTTCTTATAAGATAGATTTAAACGAAAATAAAGTTTTGGGAACCTCCCCTTGATAAAATAGTCATAAAAGACTTCGAAATATTTTACATAATATCTGAAGGTGAAGGATAACCTTTGAATAATATAAATCATTACAAAAAGAATTCAAAAGAATTTTATTAAATATTCCAAGAATATTTATTACGTCAATAATAATTACGGAATATTATTAAATCATAATATTGCTCGTAAGTAATCCTCGAATGAATATATAGAATTATTTATTAAATAAATCTCTTCTTAAATGAATATTTAAAATAATATTCATTGAATAAATAAACTTAAATAAATATTTAAAATAATATTTACTGAATAAATCAAACCTTAAATGAATATTTGAAAATAATATTCATTTAACAAATAACATTCCAAATGAATATCCAAATAATATTCATTAAACAAATAATATTCTAACTGAATATCCCAAAATAATATTCATTTAACAAATAATATTCTAAATGAATATCCGAATAATATTCATTTAGTAATCAAAACTTTAAAGGAATATTCGAAGTAATATTCCTTGAGTAAATAGAACTTCCAATGAATATTTTAAAATAATATTCATTAAGTAAATCAAACCTTAAATGAATATTTGAAAATAATATTCATTAAATAAATAGTAATCTAAATGAATATCCAAATAATATTCATTTAGTAATCAAAACTTTAAAGAAATATTCAAAACAATATTCCATAAGTAATTAGAACTTCAACTGAATATTTTAAAGTAATATTCATTGAATAGATAAAACCTTAAATGAATATTCAAAAGTAATATTCATTTAATAAACAATATTCTAAATGAATCTTGAAATAATATTCATGAAATAATCAGACTCTAAATGAATATTCGAAATAATATTCATTTAATATTTCTCGACTGAGATAATACTCAAATAACATTTCTCGAAAGATTTCCAAGTAATTAATACTTTATGGAAATATAATTAATGTTTAATAATAACATTCCTCAAAAGGAATACTAATCTGTCGTTGGAATCCCTCCGGGTTTCCAAGACTACATCTATATCTCAAAATACCGACTCCCGGTCTACATTTAAAGAATGAATATCACATGCCCTTCACTAAGGGTCTTAACCAAAAACCCGGCTTATACTGATATATCGTATCTAGTCTATAAGCCAATATCAATTCAGGGAACAAGTATTGCAATATAACTTGAAAGTAGGCATGCATGCTATGGCATATATATAACAGAATCAATTCATATATATATTATCACAACAACAGCCTTCAAGAAGGTTGAAAACTTGCCTGAGAATCGAGTGCGGGTAGGGGTAATGTGTCCCGGGTCAGCTCGACAATCTATAAACAATCAGAATATTTAAGATTAACCACTTAACGCTTATTAAAAGGCTAAGTATAAACTCCACTTAAATCGAAACATGTTTTCGAGTTATCTCGTTACGCCTCTTTTAGTGTAACCCTTTTTATCACCGATACGATCCGACATTCGTTCGTTATCAAGACATGTCATCATGCTTATACATGGTATATACTTAAGTCGTATAAGTCCTAAGGTCGGTCGTTTACGAATCAAGATTATACCTCGAGTGTTATCGCCCGTTTTCTAAGTTATAACCAAAGTCATACTTTTAAGGGGTTCGTTCGCGTTTAATCTCGATTCGAACATTTTTATAAAATCGAAAAACGATCTTTTTAATACGAGGTATTTTCTCACACTATCCTTATGATCTCTAATTTTTAATTATCAAGATTCGCCACTGATTCCGTGGTAATAAAGGGATCCAATTTCAGTTACGAATTTTCGTTTACGGTTTCGAACCACTTTTACGAATTTAATCATAACTCCTAAACCGTAAATTGAAATGCTTCGATTCTTTCGCCAAAGTGATCTATGTTCAAAAATCTAGCAGTAGGGTTCATTATCTTGCCAAGAACAGAGAGTTATGGCTTCTTTCCAGTTCGGGTTCTTAGTGTTAATGAAAATCGGGCATTACGACGGCTACGAATCGAGCGTTCTAAAATTCGTTACGCAACAACCAAGCCACATCGGGCATCCATAACACTTATACACATGGTTATTATCTCAAAAAGTCCAGGAACACCATGTCTTACTACCATATGCATCATATTACATAAATCACTAAACCACTAACTAAACATGCTTATAACATCACCATAATCATAACTACACTAAGATCATCAAGAACATCATCAAAACTCAAAGTCAAACTAAGGGTTCATGAGGTTTATACCTTTCTTGTAGAGTGTTAAAGACCTTGCTAAGCCTTGTATAGACCTTGTATACCCTTTACCAAGCTTAGATCATCCAAGAAATCAAGATCCAAGAATTTTGTTCTTGAAAACACTATTCACCCTCCTCTTAAATCATTTCTTTGAAAATGGAAAAAGATGAGTTTGATGCTAAGATTTTGAGGAGATCATTTTTATGAATTATAGGACTCACATAAAAAGTTTCAAGATCAAACAATGGTGGGAAGTGAGTTTTTGATTCTTGAATTAATCAAGAAAGCCGAATGGGGTTCTTTGGGAGTGTTTGATGTTCTTTGCTTGGTTGGTTTGCTAATAATTCATAAAGTGGTTTGATTTGGATAATATCTCATCTAAAACACCTTTATTAAAGTGATGATGCACTAGATGATGTATTTGGGAGGACAAGTGTTGATGATTGGATGGTCTTCATGTAACTAATGGTTTGATCTTTGCTAAGTGCTAGTTAATCTTTAACCATGCTAGTCACTTATGCAACTAAGTAGTTACTAGATATTTTCTAGTGGCTTGCACAAGACTCTTGCTCCCTCTGCTTGTTTCTTTGTCCGTTTATTGCTTAATTCGTTGATCGTTCGAGGGAATAACTCATTCGTTTCTAGTTAGGGTTTTACCGAAAACCTTCTTAATATTTATAATAACATTCTCCATCTTTCTTAATACTTCTCGAATTTAAATTCCTTAAATCCCTTAAATAAATCCTTAAGTTTGGCTGTGTCCAGGGAATTCTCGGAGAAAATGAAAGTGCTCTGTTTCTGAATCCGACAGCTTTTACATACACTTATTTTCCTCCTGGATCACTAATACGAACTCAGAAATCCATTCCGAATACCGGGTATAACATTATTATAATAATATTCCAAATTCCACCAAAATCACTATTCATCACTTATTTTTATTTAATTCCTATAATTAGGAAAATGAACCTGGTTCACCCTCGAGTGTTCCTTAACCTTTTTACGGAACCGCTGGGCTTATAATAGATATTGATTTGGATGACATGAGGGTATCTATTTCTCCCTAGGGAATCTTATCTTAACTTTCTAGGAGATAGATTATTCTAATCTAAGTTATCACCCAATAGCATCCTTCATGCCATATAACCTTGGAATATATATCCTTCCATTATTCATCCCTTAAGGCCAGTATTACATTGTAGTTGTAACCACTGTTCACTCTTACATCAATACATAATAAAAAGTTTTAATTCTACCCAAAAATCTGGGTTCTTACATCATCTTTCTCTCCGCTTATATATGACCTGACCCTCGAATAAGCTTATGCACATGTCCAACAAGACGGTTACTATGCTTCATCACCTTAAAACATGACCACTCTGATGGATAGGACCCTGCGGGCTACATGCCAACACACCATTCCTTCCTGCATTCATAGATGAGCACCTTGTCCACCTCTGGCTTCATTGGCTTTTTCTGGTTATTGCCACAATCATATTTAACTTAACAAATTCCAAACACAGGACATGTTATCTGTTCTCATCAGTCAATCGATGGCCCTATCATGCATCCACTTTCGCTGTGGTTGAATTGTCACCGCCGATTCCATCCTATCAGGTTGTAATTAAATCACCTCTGGCGTTCAGTTTCTCGTCGACTTCGTTTCATCACCATACAATTAAAACAAAACACGTTGATTATGTCCCATCATCCTTCTTTAGCAATCAGGATTTATGCTTTCACCTCTGCAATCCATCCATGACGTATATATTTTTTTTTTTTTTTTTTTTTTTTTGATGCACCATGACGTATATATATATACATGTATATATGTATCAACTACTTTATTCAAAAACCTGACTGCGTCTAAAGTTTCATTAGTTTCTTTTCATCTTGTTGCACAAGCCAGCAGGGTCGGGGTCTTCTATGTATTTTTGCAAAAACATCATTCTTTTGATCTTTATTTTTAATCTTGGGAGTGTCTTGTAGCTTCATCTCCTCTCTTTTGTTCAAGAACAAGGCTCACGTATTGTCGTTATGGTTGTCATGGTACACTGTTAGTGCATGGCTTCATCAGTCCAGGATTGAACTCCATATATGCACACGTAGTCTCGTCTCGATGCCCATCAGTGTTTATGGGAGAAGCTCTGCCATCTATTCTTTATCTCTGATCTTTTTTTCGTTGCTTCTCAAACTCGTAACCCTAATTATCCTTCGTATAGTTTTTTTTAACATCTGCCATGAACGTCTCTGTCACGTAACCTATCCCTAAAATTAATAAACACCCATCTTTTTGTTTGATATCTCGTTTGTCCTCCCCAAACGAGCAAGGAATCCCCTCCTTCTAGCGCCAATGTTGATGGAGGATTTTCGTAATCAACATGATTTTCGGAGGCCCACTGGAATTTACAAGTATAACACATGTAATTGGCCGTTTTTGGTGATTTGGGTGTGATTTGATGATGGGGGTAAGCTGAGCTTGAGAGGTTACGAGAATCATCGCAGGTTCCATTAGCGAGATCTGTGTCCGTCCCCCCAAGGTGCCTACGTACCCTTGTTTATATAGGGATCAAGCTCACGTAGTTCTAATGCGAAGCTGATTCTGCTTGACCAGCTGTATTCGGTTGTCTAATTCGTGTAGGACTCAGGTTCCTTTAGAGCCTTTCACGAACTAGTTGGCTAAGTAGAGTAGAACTCGAGTTCGTACCCTACTATAATTCTCATGTCTATTAGAGGCATTCTAGGATCAACTGCGCCCTAGAATTACACTCCAATATTAATTCTATCTCATTCTGATTGGCTACGTTCAGGAACCTGGTGCTCAGGAACCTATGTCTCAGGAACCTGGTGCTCAGGAACCTGTATTTCGGAACCTGGTTCTCAGGAACCTCTGTCTAGGAACCTGTTTCTCAGGAACCTCCTTATTTCGGGACATATTGCTTAGGGACCTCATTGTAGGTACTTGTACCTGCACAAATAACAAATATATTAGTTTGGGGAGCCTCTTTGTGGTTCCCATATGCTCTTGCTGTCTTCACTACTGCTGCTAGGCTGTCTTGAACTCTTCTACAGGGAGGAACCTGGTCCATTCGTAATCTACTCAGCTTCCGGTTCATCAGGAACCTCATAATACTTGTAGCTTCTTGACTGTCTACTCAGCGAGTGCTCATTTCTTCATGTCTAGTCTTCATATCTTGTAATGGATCTATTTTCTGGCTCGTATGGATTGGACCCTATAGTTTAATGGGCCTAAATCTAGCCCATGGAGATTTTGGGCACAACACCTTACATCTTTATATATAATAATTTTTAGTATTAAAAATTAATTAATATCTTGTTGGTGGTAATCGAACCTTAGACTTTTATATAAAACAACTTCTAGTATTGCAGGGATAACCAAAAATGATGGGATAACCAAAAAATAGAGGTTAACCAAACTACAAATTATACCCTTTTCCCTTATTATAACCAATCCGAAAAATACAAGCCGAAAACCGAATAAAAACCAATTGAAAATACAAAAGAAAATACAAAAAAACATAGATCTGACAGACGAAACCACAAGATAGGAGGTTAACTCTCGAATCCAACAAGCTCCGCTTGAATCGATGAAGAAAGAAAATCGGAAGCTCCGATAATGTAGATCTAGAAAAACAATCCAAACCAAACCAAAAGGATATAAATCCTTAATAAATACAGTGATTTGGTTACACGTGTTTTTATTCCTACCGTTGTTAAATTGAGTAATTCTAGAGGTTCCAAAAAAAAATTCTCAAAAAAATTCCCAAAAATTGAGTATTGGTTACATTCATACCGAAAGTCATGTTTTATTTGGAAACTATTTTGGTATACCCCTAGCACTACTCTATTAAATTAATTAATTATATCCTATATATAATTGGCGTAAGGGAGTTTACATGATATGGTTTGGTCGTCAGGGCCATATATGTCATTTCCAAAATATTATTAGTATTTCAATTTTTAATTAATATTAGATAGAAATTAAAAGTATTATGAAATTGTACACTTTATTTCAAAAATTATGAACAGCATTTATAGACATTAATTTGGAACAAAATCAAATATTAATTATATAGAATATGATAAAGTTATTGAGTAAACACAATATAAAATTACAAATTTAATTATAAAAATAAGATTTTCAAGCAAAAAAGTACTTCAACAATTAAAATATTAAAAGTTATGTTGATAAAATAACTATCATCAATTTAATTAAATTTGCAAACATTGTTTTGTAAATCTTTCAAAAAAAAAAATAGAAAAATAAAAATTTAACATAAAAAGTCATTAATAATCTATACTATTATATAAATTCCGGAACATTAAAAGTTTTGGTACCTGTTTTTTGGTACCAATTTTTTGGTACTTCGTGAATTTACTTATTTACCTTTTATTAAAAAAATATATGATATCTATACTTTTAAAATACCTATAATAAATAATAACATAATATAATTAATGGTAAGTAGTCGCTTGCCTTTTTTCACATTTACTTTTAATTGAAGATATTACCTTTTTATAAACACCTAAAAGCATCAAATGTATCTTCCAATCATTAATATTTCCTTTCGAATTAAAACACATTACCTTTTTAATTTAAAACTAATCTTCATTAATATTTTCTTTCGAATTAAAACACGTTACCTTTTTAATTTAAAGCTAATTTTACAATCATTAATATATACCCGAAAATATCACACCATATTTTTCAATTGTTAATAAAATATATTAAAAATCTGCATACGTTGTTTATAATAAGGAAACATTAGTATAATCCGTAAACATGAGTATATTAAAATTATATTATATTATATTAAAATTAAATAATCTATACTATTACATGAAAGACGAAATATTAAAAGTTTGGTCGGTCGGTCGGTACCTATTGATTTTACTTATTTACCCTTATTCAATTACAATTACAGATAAAATCCATCCTACTAACTAATCAATTTATGTATTCAAGTTAAACATATTATCTTTTCCATTTTTCAATAACTAAATAGTTTCCTTTTTCAGGTAAAATACAATATCTTTTATATTTAATCAATTTCCGTATTCAAGTTAAACATATTATCTTTTCTATTTTTCAATAAATAAATAATTTCCTTTTTCAGTTAAAATACAATATCTTTATATTTTATCTAACTAAACTTTCTCTTTTATTAATCAATATTTTCCCTTTTCAGGTTAAACATATTACCTTTTCTGTTTTTCAATAAATAAATAATTTCCTTTTTCAGGTAAAATATAATATCTTTTACATTTTATCTAACTAAAATTTCTACTTTTTATAAAATAACATAAATATATTATAATTGTTATTAACTAATCAATTACCTTTTTCAGCAACCAAAAACACGTTACTTTTTTTCTTTTCTCTAACTAAAATATCTCCTTTTCAATTATATCATAGATGATTAATTTTTTCAGCCAAAACACGTTACCTTTTTTCTTTTTTCTTACTAAAATTTTTCTTTTTCCAATTATATCAAGGGCATTTCTATTTAATAAAAAAAAATATATTATAATACTAATAATTAACCGATTACCTTTTCAGTTAAAACGTATCATCTTTCCTATTTTTTCTAATTAAATACATTTTTTCTAGAAATATCACGGTCAACATTAATTTCTTGATCATTTTCTAAAAATACTATGAGCAATTTTATTTAGTAAAATAACATAATTAAATTATAATTACTATAAACTAATCAATTTCCTTTTTTACATAAATCATGTTACATTTTTAATTGAGGTTTTTTGATGAATATATATACAAAAGTAAAATTTTGCAGTTTTACTATTGTTATGTTAAGTTATTTGCAATTTTACTACACTGAGTTTCAAAATTGCAAAAATACTACAAATTAGGGCACCCCTCCCCCTGCCCCCAGAATGTCCAGACTGCCCAGATTTTTTCATCAGCAGTTTCGACACCTTTTTTTTTTTTAAGGTGGGATGCTATTTTGGGTTGTTAGGCCCCGCAGGGGCCATATTCAACTAAAATCAACCACATGCAACTAAATTTCTGATTTCAAGTTTCATTTTTCAATTGTCATTTTCGACCTCAGTTTTGAACTCTCTCTCTATATATATATATAGTTCAGAAATGAGGTCGAAAATGACAACTGAAAAATGGAACTTGAAATCAGCAACTGAATGCAACCACATGCAACTAAATTTCTGATTTCAAGTTCCATTTTTCAGTTGTCATTTTCGACCTCATTTTTTAACTTTATATATATATATATAGAAAATGACAACTGAAAAATGGAACTTGAAATCAGAAATTTAGTTGCATGTGGTTGCATTCAGTTGAATATGGCCCCTGGTGGGGCCTTGCAACCCAAATCCACCAAAATCATCCCACCTTAAAAAAAAAGTTGCATGTGGTTGCATTTGGTTGAATGTGGTTGAATTCAGTTGAATATGGCCCCTAGCGGGGTCTTGCAACCCAAATCCACCAAAATCATCCCACCTTAAAAAAAAGTTGCATTTGGTTGAATGTGGTTGCATTCAGTTGAATAAGGCCCCTTGCGGGGCCTTGCAACCCAAATCCACCAAAATCATCCCACCTTAAAAAAAAAGTTGCATGTGGTTGCATTTGGTTGAATGTGATTGCATTCAGTTGAATATGGCCCTTGGCGGGGCCTTACAACCCAAATCCACCAAAATCATCCCACCTTAAAAAAAGTTGCATTTGGTTGAATGTGGTTGCATTCAGTTGCATTCAGTTGAATATGGCCCCTGGCGGGGCCTTGCAACCTAAATCCACCAAAATCATCCCACCTTAAAAAAAATGTTGCATGTGGTTGAATGTGGTTGCATTCAGTTACATTCGATCAGTTGAATATGGCCCCTGGCGGGGCCTTGCAACCCAAATCCATCAAAATCATCCCACCTTAGAAAAAAGTTGCATTTGGTTGAATGTGGTTGCATTCAGTTACAACCCAAATACACCAAATAGCATCCCACCTTAAAAGAAAATAAAAATGTCGAAAGTTGAAGTTGGTTGTTGATTTTAGTGGAATCTAGCCCTGCTGGGCCTACAAAAAAGCATCCCATCATAAAAAAAAAAGTGTTAAAAGTCTAGGAGTCGGGTGGGAAGGGAGAGGAAGGGGGAGGGGGTTGACCTAATTTATAGTATTTTTGTAATTTTGAAATTTAGTGTAGTAAAATCGCAATTAATTAAAAGAGATAGTATATTTACAAATAGAAGCTTTAAACATAGTATTTTTGGTAAATAACCTTTTTAATTTTCACGTTACCTTTCTATTTTCTCTAACTAAAATCTTTCTTTTTCCAAATATATAACGGGCGGTTCTATTTAATACAATAAACTGATAATATTATAATATTAACAATTAATTGATTGCCTTTTTTAAAAGTATTATCTTTTCTATATTTTCTAACTAAAATCCATTTTTTAATAGAAATATCACGAAGAATATTAATTTCTCCTTTTTCTAAAAAACTTACGAGCAATTGTATTTAATAAAATAACGTAATTAAATTATAATTACTATAAATTAATCAATTACCTTTTTCACCTAAAACATGTTACCTTTTTAATTTTCTCTAACTAAATTCTCTCGTTTTCCAATCATATCAAAGACATTCTATTTAATAAAATGAAATAATAATTTTATAATACTAACAAGTAACCGGTTATCTTTTCCAACTAAAACCTAACATCTTTTCTATATTTTGTAACTAAAATCGCTCATTTCCTAGAAATATCATGGATAATATTTATATAAATATTATGAAATCATCTCATATAAAAATTTAAGACTAAAAAATTCATGTTTAAAAAAAATTAATTTAAATTAAAAAAAAAATCATATAATATTAAAAAAAATCCGTGCATCGCACTGGTTTTAAGCTAGTATTTATAAAGAATGCAACGGGTATAAAGCTAGTAATAATAAAGTAAGATATGAAATAAAAAGAAATAGTTTAGTATAGGAGAAAACAAAACCCTTAAGCTAAAACCTTTAAAACTCAACCGAAACCAAAACTCCATCAGTAGCACTCGAAAATCCTTAAACCCTTAAACTCGAGATATGGGGAAGAGATTTAGAAGAGGCCACAAAGCTGGCAAGAGGGTAATGGAGGATGAAAATATGTTATTTGAGGTGCTTTCGAGGATTCCTGTCAAGTCCTTGCTTCAATGCAAAGCCGTGTCCAAAACCTGGTGCTCCATTATTTCGAGCCCTGCTTTTGTAAAATCTCACCTCGATTGCACAATTAATTCAAGCGCTGCTGATGAAACTCTTATCGGACATGTCAATAGATGTTCTGTGTATCAGGACTATTGCTTAGACAGCCCATTTGCACTCTTCCAATTTGGTTCTGTTAGTCATGAGAGGGAACTTGAGTTTCCTTACTGTCAAACTAACCAACCCAACATTGATCGTCCCACTTTTGTCGTTGGTTCTGATGGCGGTATGCTTTGTGTTTGTGTTGATGCCTCTAATGCTTCTGAAGATGACCTATGGCCTACTGCTAATAGGAAAACTAATATATACCTTTGGAACCCTGCAACTAAACGCTTCAAACTCATTCCTCCACATTCTTTACACGGAGATAATAGTACAATAGTAACTTTAGGCTTTGGTTTTGATCGCTTAGATTATGATTTAAAGGTTGTTAGGTTTGTATCGTGCTCTATTCCTGCCGAGGTCTATTCTGCAAACAGGAATTCTTGGGGAATCATTGAGCATAAAGTGACTGATATTCCCTTGACCAATGACTTCCATGTATGCTTCCATGGATTTTTATTTACCATTGGAACTAATGGTATGATGGCTTTCGATCTAAATAAGGAGGTATTTATTTGTAATATTAAGCTCCCTTTCAGCTCTAATGGTTCTGCTCGTGTCATTGACTTCAAGGATTCTGTTGTGCCCAAAATCTCCATGGGCTAGATTTAGGCCCATTAAGCTATAAGGTTCGATCCATACAAGCCAGAAGATTGATCCAATACGAGTCATGAAGATCAAATAGGAGAAATGAATAAGGAAGTACGAGTATTAGGAGGTTCCCAATAGTCAGGAAGCTGAGTTGAGCACTCGGAGACCAGGTTCCTCCCAGCCGAGGAGTTCGAATTAGCACAGCAACAGCCATAGAGGTAATAAAAGCATATGAAGAGTTATCCAATCTAACCAGTTTGTTATTTGTGCAGGTGTTGACACCAAAAGGGAGGTCCCTAAGTGATATGTCCCGAAATAAGGAGGTCCCTGAGAAATAGGCTCCTGAAATGTAGGTTCCTGAGCACCAGGTTCCTACGAGTTGCCAACAGAAAGTTCTAGAAGCCATCTAGAACAGATAAACGAATTGGTATCTGAGTATAATTCTAGGGCGCAGATGATCCTAGAATAACTCTAACCAATGAAAGAATCATAAGTGGGGTACGAACTCGAGTTCTACTCTACTTAGCCAAACTAGTTCGTGAAAGGCTCTAAAGGAACCTGAGTCCTACACGAACTAGGTGACCGAACAACAGCTATTCCAGTAAGAGACAGAATCATACTAGAACTACGTGAGCTTGATCCCTATAAATACATGGGTACGTAGGCACCTCAGGGTACGACGCATTAAGTTCTCTAATTTTCTCTAAAGGCACCTGAGATTATTGGAGATACCCTCGAGCTCAGCTCAACCCCCACAAACACAACCCGAACCTTTTTCATAGAACAGTTGATCGCTAGCCTATACAACTACCTGTAAACCTCACATAAGTTGATTACGAAATCCACTCATCAACATTGGCGCTAGAAGGAGGGCTTAGTTAATATCTTAAGAGTGGAAAAGATGTCAGGCAGCTCGGAAAGCGAAGCAACCCGTTCTGAGCGACAGGTTCATGAGGAGAACGCATCTCCTCCCAGAGCACCGAAGGTCACTAAAGCAGCCATGATGGAAATCCTAAAGACTGTGGGAGAACGTTTATCGACTTTGGAGCAGGCTTCAAGCAAAAAGAAGAAAAAGAAGGCAAAGAAGAGCAAGAAGTCGAAGGTTACTCCGAAACAGTTGAATTTTGAAGAATCTGAGAATGGAGAGGAGGTTCCAGACGATGGTGAAGAACCGAAGGAAGATAATGATGATGAAGATATGGAGAATCCTGAGAAGAGTAAAACTGGTAGCAAGGACCGTACAGGGTCCAAGAAAAAGGAGAAAACCAAGACTGGAGGTTCCTCAAAGAAAAAGAAGAAAGATAAAGACCCATCTGTCGAGATAATTGAAGAAAAAAGCACGGATTCAGATGAGGACACTGAAGAATCAAGCGCTGCAGGGTCGCAAGAGGAAGAAGGGACGAGTAAGAAGACAAAGGCGGAAGCTGTTGGGGAGGTGACAGCAGAAGATGTCAAGAAAATTTTGGCTCAACTCAAGGACGAAAAGAATCTTGCTGTGAACCCTATAACAGCCTCACCTTTCACCAAGAAGGTTCGAAAGTCGGCTCTGCCTAGGTCTTACAGGCCTTCGAATGAATTGAAATTCGATGGGACTACTGACCCCATTGAGTACCTTAGTCGTTTTGACACAGAGATGGATGTTTATCAAGTGAAGGAAGCCACCAGGTGCAGGTTACTGGCTGCAACTCTACAGGGCGGAGCCCATCAGTGGTTCAAAAGGTTACCTGCAGATTCGATTGGTTCTTGGGCAAGCATGGGGAAGCTCTTTGTCACTCAATTCAGAGCATCTGTCGCATTTGCCCCACCGACCAATACCTTAGCCAATATCAAGCAAAGACCTAGTGAGACATTGACAGAATATTTCAAGAGGTTTAATGCGGAGGTTCCTAAAGTTAGGAAGGCATCTGAGGAAACAATAAAGAATTTCTTAATCGCTGGAGTCAAAGGAGGCTCAGATTTTTGGAAAGCACTGCAGGGAAAAGAACCAGAGACGTTAGCAGATTTTTATGCCCAGGCAGAACCCTTTCGACTGGTGGAGGAGTCTCTAGCTGAATTAAGGAAGGATCCAGATTTTGTAAGGCAAAGTGGAAGCAAGAGGTCGAGACAAAGAAGCCCCAATGGTCGTGACAATAAAAAGGTGGTTAGTCGCACATCCCAGGTGAAGCCTGAAGCTGTGAATCCTACTAAACCTGTCATGAGTCAGGTACCGCCACCAGCTTCCTATAACAGCAATAGACCAGAGAGACCCGTCTATGAAACTTTCACCCCTTTGGTAGCTCCGATTGATCATATTTACGCAGTGAATGAGAAGTCCTCATGGTTTAAGAAGCCTTTCAGAACCGGTCCGCCAGGGAATAAGAATGAGCGCCCCTACTGTGACTTCCATGATAATAATGGGCATAATACTGCAGATTGTCGTCACCTCAGAGATCTAATTGAAACTCTAATCAGACAAGGGCAATTGAGTGAATGGGTGGCTCAGGAAGGAAAAAAGTATAGAGATGAGAAGACTCAGAAGACACAGACACAGGAACCTGTCGTGATGGAGGGACCACCTAAGGCTGGGTGCATACGCACAATTATAGGAGGTCCCCATATTGGAGGAAGCAGCAGGAATGCCATGGAGAGGTATACTCGTGAGGCTAAAGAACGTCCTTTAACCAGTATTTACAATCTGTCCCAGAGGTCCCCAAAGCTGTTTGAAGGAGAGGATGCAGATATTACTTTCACTGAAGAAGATGCTTTCTGGGTACATCATCCCCATACTGACGCTTTGGTTGTTGAGGCAGGAATTGGATCTTATGAGGTTCATCGAGTGCTAGTTGATAATGGAAGCTCTGTAAACTTGCTATCTTACTCAGCTTTCAAGAAGATGCATTTTCTGGATAAAGACTTAACTCCAACAAACGATACCTTGTACGGATTCACCAATAATCAGGTTCCTATCAAAGGTAAGATTCGTTTGCCAGTAACCTTAGGTGATAAACCATGTTGCATTACACAGTTGGCAGAATTCATTGTTATAGAAGAGAATATGAATTACAATGCTATTTTGGGAAGACCCATTTTGAAGGAGATGAGGGTAATAACCTCCATTTACCACCTCACTATGAAGTTCCCGACGCCAAATGGAGTTGGCATAGTTCGAGGATGTCAGTATGAGTCTAGAGAGTGTTACACCAAAGCTTTGCAACATGCTGCTAGAGCTGCTAAATTGCCTGAGCCTATGGACGAGGTTCCTGATAGTTTTCCAGGAAAGAACCCAGACAAGATAACGGTCGACCTGCGCAGTTCGCCTTTGGAAGGCTTTGTGTCAGCATCCTGTAGAGCTATAAGAATTGAAGAGATCATAGAAGAGGAACCTCATGCTGAGTTTCCCGTTTTTCGGGGACCAGATACCCCCTACTTACTGATAGAAGGTGCACCCCCTACGGATAAGGATGGTGATGTGTGTATGGTAGAAGGGTTGGATGAAGAAAAATCCCGGAAACTGAAACATAATGGATGCAATGAAGACAGTCAGCCAGCATCAAAGAGAAGGAATGTCATGCACGAAGTGCAGGAACCGTCTACCGTCCAGGAACCTCAAGAGGACTCAACCGCAGAGATGGAGGTAGACTTAGATCCTCGAATGCCAGAAACCATGGTAAAGGCTGGACCAGCTGGTGAAACTCTGGATGTGAAGATCAATGACAAAGATGGTATAAAGGTGTTGAAGATTGGAGCTCAACTCGATCCAGCCTTAAAAGAATCTCTCATTACTTTTTTGGGCAGGAATCTGGATGTGTTTGCATGGTGTCATGCAGATATGGAAGGGATAGATCCAAGGGTCATGTGTCATAAGTTGAATATTGATCCAGAAAAGAAAGGAGTGAGACAGAAGCGAAGACCAGTTAGTGGAGAAAGAGCACAGGCATTGAAAGAAGAGGTCGACAGATTATTGGATGCAGGATTAGTTAAAGAATCTTTTTACCCAGTATGGTTGGCAAATCCTGTGTTGGTAAAGAAACCTAATGGAAAATGGAGAACCTGTGTGGACTTCACAGATCTCAACAAAGCATGTCCGAAGGACAGCTTCCCACTGCCACGGATTGATCAGTTAGTGGATGCAACAGCTGGACATGCCCTCCTCAGCTTCATGGATGCATATTCAGGTTACAATCAAATCCCTATGTATGAACCTGACCAAGAGCATACTTCTTTTATTACAGATAGAGGTCTTTATTGCTACGTGTGCATGCCATTTGGATTGATTAATGCTGGAGCCACATACCAACGGTTAGTGAACATGATGTTTAAAGACCAAATTGGCCGTACTATGGAGGTATATGTGGATGATATGCTAGTTAAGTCTAAGGAAGCTGTTGACCATGTGAAGCACTTAGAAGAAATGTTTGGAATCCTGCGAAAATACAGAATGAAGCTGAACCCTCAAAAATGTGTGTTTGGGGTAGAATCAGGAAAGTTTCTAGGTTTCATGGTAAACCACAGAGGTATTGAAGCCAACCCAGCCAAGATTAAAGCATTGATTGATATGAGGTCTCCGAGAACTGTGAGAGAGGTTCAGTCTCTTACAGGAAGAGTTGCAGCTTTGAATAGATTCATTTCGAGGTCTACTGATAAGTGTCAGGAGTTCTTTAAAGCTATAAAGAAAGGAAACAAATTCGAGTGGACTGCAGAATGTGAGATAGCGTTTGGAAAGCTAAAGGAGCATTTGGGGAGCCCCCCACTGTTAGCCAAACCTGTGGATGGAGAAACATTGATACTTTATTTGGCTGTGTCAGAGTATTCCATTAGTGCAGTTCTGGTTCGAGAAGAGAATGGACAGCAGAGCCCAGTTTACTATGTTAGTAAAAGGTTACTTGATGCAGAAACGAGGTACACAGGAATGGAGAAGTTGGTTTTCGCGTTGATTCTGGCTTCCAGGAAGCTGCGACCTTATTTCCAAGCTCACAAGATTGAGGTAAGAACCTCATATCCGCTTAAGCAAGTGATGCATAGGCCAGAAACTTCTGGAAGAATGTTAAAGTGGGCTGTGGAGCTAGGTCAGTTCGACATAGAATATAAGCCAAAGACAGCAATCAAAGCTCAAGCTTTAGCAGATTTCTTAATCGAGTTTCCACCTCATGTAGAGGTTACTGGCCAAGAGGGGCCAAAAGAGGTGGTGGAAAAACAGGCAGACAATGACAACTGTGCACCTTGGTGGACACTGTATGTAGATGGAGCTGCTAACAGTGGTGGAGCAGGTGCAGGCATAGAACTAGTTAGTCCAGAAGGGCACCAACTCTATAGCTCGATTCATTTTGCTTTTAAAGCCACGAACAATGATGCAGAATATGAGGCATTGATTGCAGGCCTCAAATTGGCTTTGGAGATGAAAGTAGAGAATATCAGGGTGTTTAGTGATTCGATGTTAGTAGTTTGGCAGATTCGTGGTGGTTTTCAGGCGAGAGGGCCGAGAACAGACTTATATTTGAGATACTCCCAGGAGTTGATCGCAAGGTTCAGAGAGGTGAAGCTGGATCAAGTACCTCGAGGAAAGAATACCAAAGCGGATGCATTGGCCAAGCTAGGGTCACAGAGAGAATCCACATTATTGGGGGTAATTCCACTTCAAATCCAGGAGCAACCAAGTGTTTTCAAGGAAGAAGTAATGGACATTGAGTTTCCAGTTGAAGATTCCTGGATGACCCCGATATATCGTTACCTGGACAAAGGGGAGCTACCTCCCAATCAAAGTGATATCAGGAAGCTGAGGTATCGAGCAGCCAGGTATGTAATTTATGATGGAGTTCTGTATAAACGAGGATTCAATCAGCCTTTGCTCAAGTGTGTAGCTGGAGAACAATGCAAGTATATCCTCGAGGAAATTCATGAAGGAGTATGTGGAAATCACTCGGGGGGTAATTCTTTAGCCATGAAAGTCCTTCGACAAGGATATTATTGGCCAACCATCAAAGCAGATGCTACAAAGTTCGTGCAGGCATGCAGTAATTGTCAGAGGTTTGCCAATTTTGATAGTCGTCCGGTAGCACCTATCAAACCGATTGTTAGCCCTTGGCCATTCGCTGTTTGGGGAATAGACCTCATTGGAGAGCTCCCGAAAGGAAAAGGAGGAGTGAAATACGCAGTGGTTGCAGTCGATTACTTTACAAAGTGGGCAGAAGCAGAACCACTTGCTAAGATTACAGCGTCAAAATTGACTGAGTTTGTGTTTCGAGCCATTGTATGCAGGTTTGGCATTCCACAGAAGCTGATTTCTGACAATGGGAAGCAGTTCGATAGTAGAGAGCTTAGAGGATTATGTGAGCAGTTTGGAATCCAAAAAGCATTTTCAGCAGTATATTATCCGCAGAGTAATGGACAGACTGAAGCAGTGAATAAGATTATCAAGCACACTTTGAAGACAAGGCTTGAAGATAAGAAGGGAAGCTGGCCAGAGGAGCTTCCTGGAGTCTTGTGGTCGTATAATACCACGCCTAGAACTACAACTGGTGAGTCTCCTTTTACCCTCACTTATGGTTGTGAAGCTATGGTACCTGTGGAAGTTGGAACAGGTTCCTTGAGAAGAAAGTATTTTGATCCCGAGAGCAATGAGGTCAATCATAGACTGTATTTGGACATGTTCGAAGAGTTGAGAGCAGATTCACAAGTGAAGTTAGCAGCATATCAACAGAGAGTTCGAAGGTATTACGACAAAAAGGTGAAGGCAAGACCTTTCAAGGTTGGAGACCTAGTTTTGAGGAAAGTCATGCCAAATACCAGGGTTCTGGCACATGGAGCTTTTGGAGCAAATTGGGAAGGGCCTTACCAGATAAAGTCAGCCATTTGGGAAGGAACCTACCACTTGATGGATATGGATGGGAACCTCATTCCGAGAGCTTGGAATGCAGAGCATCTCAAGAAGTATTATCAGTAACTCTTTTATGTGTTTTTCTTAGGAAAAGTAAGGCTCTTTCAGCCCAAGAATAAAGGCAGCTTATTAGTTATAGCTGACCAGTATTTTGATTCCAGTATTCAATTATGCATGTACTCGGGGGGTACTTAATGTGAACCTCTCTACTTGCAAGACGATTTTGTTTTAAGTATTGAGCGATGTATAGCTCTACGTTGAATATTTTGAGTGCATTATTTGCAGCTATAGCTCCTTAATAGTTCTTTTACGTAATAATCATTACCCAAAAGAACTGGGGGGTAGTATTCCTACTTAGACAGTATTGCACATGCTATTTGATATTTCATATGCCAATTTGAAATTTTTGAAACAGGTTACCTAGATTAACAGGTTCCTGTAGCATTGTGTTGCATTTTGCAGGTTACCTAAGCTGACAGGTTCCTGTAGCATTGACAGTATGTGTGAAGTATGAATATGAATTGACAGAATGTGCAGACTACGATTGATTGATCAGAATTAGCTTGTGGACAGATTGTTGAGAAAAGTATAAAGTCCCAGGTAGCTTCCTGGGCATTGAGAAAAGTCCCAGGTAGCTTCCTGGGCATCGAGCCAAGTCCCAGGTAGCTTCCTGGGCATCGAGCCAAGTCCCAGGTAGCTTCCTGGGCATCGAGCAAAGTCCCAGGTAGCTTCCTGGGCATCGAGCAAAGTCCCAGGTAGCTTCCTGGGCATCGAGCAAAGTCCCAGGTAGCTTCCTGGGCATCGAGCAAAGTCCCAGGTAGCTTCCTGGGCATCGAGAAAAGTCCCAGGTAGCTTCCTGGGCATCGAGAAAAGTCCCAGGTAGCTTCCTGGGCACGAGAAAAGCCTCAGGTAGCTTCCTGAGCAACTGTGATTGAAAAGCCTCAAGTTCCTTGAGCACGTGAATTAAAGTCCTGACAAAAGGCACCTAAAGTCCTGACAAAAGGCACCTAAAGTCCTGAAAAAAGGCATCTAAAGTCCTGACAAAAGGCACCTTAAAGAGAAGCCTAATAAGCTCTCCCTCATGTGGAACCGCCTTTGGCACATGGGAAGAAGGGATAAAATCCTTAGCATTTACCTTCATAAGATGTCTAGCCTGACACATGGAGAAGAGGAATCTGTGTGGACTCCCAGAACGGCACACAGGTTCCTAGAATCGCCCCGAGGCATAAAAAGGAACCAACAGGCCTCGAGGCATGTTGGGACCTAGAGAATAGGATTGGGAACCAAGCAGGTTACCTTTCCAGGAGAAAAAAGGAACCAACAGGCCTCGAGGCATGTTGGGACCTAGAGATTAGGATTGGGAGCCAAGCAGGCAACCTTTCCAAGAGATGACCCGAATTAAACAAAAGAAATTTTACTAACCTTAACTAGTTTTTGTTTTATGTTTATTTTGCAGGTTTAATGGTCGAGGAACCTGGTCAAATTATTTAGGATCTAAGGTTATCAGAAAGGGTTTTTAGTTCAAAAGGCGACTCTGATAATGTTGAGTGAAGCACGAGAAAAGATGTGTTTAAGCTTACAAAAGTTGATCAGATATTTTGTAGGGAACCTGGTTTGAATCTGGGAGGAATCTCTAAGGAAAACTATGGTTCAGATTACGGTGATGAATACATGCCTCAAAGTATAAATAAAAAAGGGTTCCAAGTCTGCATGTAAGCTGTATTTAGTTACATGTTATTTTGAGAAAATTATAAGTGAAAGTATGTATGCATCCTGTTTCTTATAACGGGTTATCCCACATAAGCTTGGATGTATAAGTATGGACACTAATTAGTTTTTAAGATGCATGATGATAAAGTATTCTACGAGTTTTTTAAAAAAAAGGTGTGCAGTATTAAGTAGTACAGATGCAGGTTAAGAAACTAGGCATGAACAAGCAAGAGCAAGAGATATAGCAAGAGTAGATAATAGTCATTAGAAACATAAAGAGTTATAGGGTACAAGGACCCCAGGCAAACCAAAGTTAAAGGCACGAAGGCCATCAAAACCAAGTTAAATTACATCCCGCGAGGCACTACGAGGGGCCCGCAACCTCAAGAAAAGTTATGGAAAGTTCAGAAAATTTATGAAACTCTAGGCAGGAGATACTTTACTAGATTCTTCGATAGCTGAGGAAGGTGGAAGAGTGGTTGGAGTAACGTCAGGAGCAGGAACCTCTGCAGTCTCAAGGGTGGCACCCGGAGACCTCTCAACCGTTTTCACGGGAGGTACAGAGTTTGCAGCAGCAGCTTTCTCCTCAAAATCTTTGATCATCCCTACTACGTCTTCACCCAAGAGGGACCAGTCTATATTGGGCATCTTCTCCCATGTGGAACGTATGTAGTCATTAATACCTTCATCATAGCCTTCATCATATCTGGCCTTCTCCTTGACAAGTATGGATGACTTCACAACTTCAGCAGCAGCATTCAGGGCATCCACCTGGGCTTCCAGTTCATTGGTTCTTTCTAACATCGACAGTTTCTCGTCCCTAAGGATCTTAACCTGACCTTGAAGTTCGATTTTCTCATCTTTTAAAGAGGTCTCCACAATCTTTGCATTTCTGACAGCCGCAGTGGCAATGTTTGCCTTATCCTCACTAGCAGCTAGTTCTGTTTTGAGTTTGCGAATCTCTCCTTGAAGTTGAAGGTCATATTGGGTCTTTACAGCAAACTCGTCACAGTATCTGAGAGCAAAGAAAGCAGATTGAGCAGTAGCAAACCTCATGGCGTGCATGGCTTCAGTAGAACTCATCTTACTCCAGGCAGCTATCGTCTCTGTAGGAACATGGGTGTCAATCATGTCTTTGAACAGGTTGGAGGATTGATCAGGATCGGTTTTTACTGCTTTGCTTTTCCTTGACGAGCGGGTCTGGGGAGCTGCTGAGAGGTCAAGAGTTGTCTGAGCAAACTTCCTCTTTGAAGAACCAGAATGAGTAGTTTGGGAAGCAGGAGTGCCAGGAATTTGATTAATAGGAGTTGCATTCAGCGGAACCTCCTTAGTTTCAGTCTTGAAGATCTCATCCACGTTCTTGGACCTCTTGATAAACGATGGGGCTTTTGGAGCCATATCTGCGAAAGAAAGTACAAGAAAGTATCAGAGATTTATATACAGAATAAGCAGGTAAATGTACAGATGTATAACAATAGAAAAGAAAGGACAACAACAGGGGAACTCATACCAGAAGCTGAGGGTATAAAACCTAGGGCAGATAAATTATCGGGGGTCAATAGGATCATACAATCTCTTATGGCTGAAGAATGCTTCAAAGCCTCTTTAGCTCTCATTAGGCAAGCTCCAGTGAGAATAGTCTGTTTTGGAATTAATGGGCGGCAATTGAATTCAAAGCGGATAGAGGGACAATCAAAACAGTAAAGGAACTGCTCTTGCCATTGATCAAAGTTCTGTTTAACACCTTTTATACATTGGCCTTGATGACTAGGCCAGGCAGTCAGATAGAAGCAACCAGAACCCTTCCCAGTGTCCTTCAATCTGAAGAAGTAACCTAATTCATGTGCAGATAGTGGGGTTGTAAACATGCTAGTGTACAGAATGTAGGTACTAATGGCTAACCTATACGAGTTAGGTGTCAATTGGAGAGGGGCCAAACCATAGAAGTCAAGAACCTCTCTCAGGAAAGGATGCAGAGGGAAATATACACCAACTTTGAAGAAGGCAGCCGAGGTTACAACATTTGGAATACCTCGATCAGGTATCTTGGTATCAAACTTATGAGCTCTCTCACCTGGTTTAGGGATAACAATGGAGCAGGATGGACGAACACATTCCTCATACAATTTCTCTAATCTAGTCAAGGTCATAAGAGAATCCATTTTGTCACAGAAAGGTACGATTTCTTGCTTATACAACTCTCTTTCAACGGACACTTCGTTATCAAAATCAGGATCCGGGATCAGACTATGATCAGGCTTAGACACTTCCTCTCCGTCAGAAGGCCAATCATCCCCCAAATCTACAAAGGAAGGGGTAGGAAGATTTGTAGAGGGTAAGGTCGAAGGTTTGAGAAGGATATTTCCAGGTTCATCAATGTCTGGAACAACAACCCTAGACCTAGTTCTTTCCCCTATTGGCATCATAGAAGGTTGAATAGAAGACAAGTGGTCAGAATGTGTAGAATCAGAGGACATCTGCAAAAGACAGACGGAGAAAAATCAGGTTTTGAGTCTTTTAAAAGAGAAATAGTGGTTCTAAAGTTCTGGGACGGACATAGCTATGAGACACATGGTAGTCAGCGAATTACACAAAAGCTACGCAACATTGAAACGACTCATATCGATTACAGTATAAGTCGAAAACATGTGTGTACAGAATGTGAATAAATAATATCGGATCCCAGGGAAACCAGGGTTACAAAACTATGAATCGATGACCAAACAAACAAGGTGTGGTGAACAAGTTGTATGAAAAGCATGGAATGAGAAAGATAGATACGAACGCATACATACAAAGACCATAAACAAAGAACATCGACATGCAAGACACGACAGTGCAGACAGTACGAAATGAAGTCAAAAGAGCAGAAAGAAAGCAAATCATACCTTAATTAGAAGAAAGCGGTGACGGAGAGCTTGGATTGAGTAAGCGACCGTCGGACTTCTTTTCCTTCTTCTCTCTCTCTAAGGGTTTTGGAAGATATTTGGTAAAGGTAAAAACTAGACTTGGAGTTAGAAGTGTGTTTATATAATCAAGACAGTTCCGTACACGCGTCAGAGCACTAGAGGAGCGGTAAAAATGAAGAGGTACATGTGTAAAAGGCGTGTGAGCCTTGGGAACTCATGCCTTAACTACAGCTTTGGTAAGTGATAAGTTCAATTCGAACTTTAAATTATCTCCAGCTGCCAACCATTATCTCTTCCTATAGATCCTTAAATTATTAAATTTAAAGAGACGTGGAGTTAAGGGGCTAATTAGATTCCTAGAGGAGCTAAATGCAAGCATCGAGTTGACTTCGAGAGCAGCTATCTAAAGAAGAAAATAGCAAGATAACAGGTTCCTTAATGCAAAGGAAGCTTACTCAAGATTATATTAAGCTGAAAATATTTTATGTCCTGTTTCCTACGCCGAGTAAACTCATGTAGGCTTGGATATAAAATGTTGAAGCGAGGTATTGTTACTAGAATGGTCTAGCATTGAACTTTTGATCGTAGAATTAGAATAGGTTCCTTTCACATTACATAATTTCAAGGAACCGGGGGGTACTTGTTGTGCCCAAAATCTCCATGGGCTAGATTTAGGCCCATTAAGCTATAAGGTTCGATCCATACAAGCCAGAAGATTGATCCAATACGAGTCATGAAGATCAAATAGGAGAAATGAATAAGGAAGTACGAGTATTAGGAGGTTCCCAATAGTCAGGAAGCTGAGTTGAGCACTCGGAGACCAGGTTCCTCCCAGCCGAGGAGTTCGAATTAGCACAGCAACAGCCATAGAGGTAATAAAAGCATATGAAGAGTTATCCAATCTAACCAGTTTGTTATTTGTGCAGGTGTTGACACCAAAAGGGAGGTCCCTAAGTGATATGTCCCGAAATAAGGAGGTCCCTGAGAAACAGGCTCCTGAAATGTAGGTTCCTGAGCACCAGGTTCCTACGAGTTGCCAACAGAAAGTTCTAGAAGCCATCTAGAACAGATAAACGAATTGGTATCTGAGTATAATTCTAGGGCGCAGATGATCCTAGAATAACTCTAACCAATGAAAGAATCATAAGTGGGGTACGAACTCGAGTTCTACTCTACTTAGCCAAACTAGTTCGTGAAAGGCTCTAAAGGAACCTGAGTCCTACACGAACTAGGTGACCGAACAACAGCTATTCCAGTAAGAGACAGAATCATACTAGAACTACGTGAGCTTGATCCCTATAAATACATGGGTACGTAGGCACCTCAGGGTACGACGCATTAAGTTCTCTAATTTTCTCTAAAGGCACCTGAGATTATTGGAGATACCCTCGAGCTCAGCTCAACCCCCACAAACACAACCCGAACCTTTTTCATAGAACAGTTGATCGCTAGCCTATACAACTACCTGTAAACCTCACATAAGTTGATTACGAAATCCACTCATCAACAGATTCTATTGCTGTTTCTGATTGCCCAAGTAATAAGTTTAACTTTTGGACATTAGATAATGAGGCATGCTTTCGTCGTAGCTGTGGAATTAAGGTATCATGGACTATGATGTTCAGTATTAATTTAGGTGAGCCACTAGACTGGGTGGAGGGATTTTTTTAACAGTGTTGAGTTCCTCATAATGACCGAAAATATTGATATTAATGAACGGATCTCGTATGACTTGGAGAAGAAATTGGTAAAAACTGTCAAGATCAACCCTTATTTTGAATCTGGTCAAGTCTACAAGTACACTGAGAGCTTGCTTTCAGTTGCAGGATCCAAACTAGTCAACTGCTCTCGTTTTAAAGATGATTTCTAAATACCCCTTAATTTACTTTACCTTTTTAAATAATGTGTAATGGTCTTTTACTATATCTTGAAAATCATAATAAGATAAAGTTTAATAAGATATAAGAAGTTAAAATTAAATTTATCTTATTAAACTTTATCGATTTATTTTCAAAATAAGTTTAATGTATATTTTTTCTTATTAAATTGAATCGATTAATTTTTAGATAAAGGTTAATGTATCATTTTCAAGTATTAAAATTTAACAAAATATCTTTTATAATGCATCATTTTTAGGTATTAAAATTTAAATTGACATGTTCAGTCTAAATATAAGGAGTGAGTAAATAAAAGGGAAAATGAATTTTTTTGCCACTAAACTATTGACGTTTTTAGAAATCTACCACCGAACTAAAATTTGATTAATTTTAACCACTAACGTTAGGTTCGGTTTTGTTTTTAGTCACTAAACTTATTTTCAAATTTTTTTATCACTAAACTTAGATTCAAATTTGATTATTAGCATTATGTTAATTTTATTTTATTCACTAACCTTAGATTTAGAGTGAGCAAGTCAATGAAAACTTTAATACTTAAAAATGATGTATTAAATTTAGTAAGATAAAATAAATCAATAGAGTTTAATAAGATAAAGTTATCATCTCTAAGGATTTATCTTTACAGTTAAACCTCGATAAATGAATACGATCGGAATCTAAAAATGGTCTTTTCATTGTTTGTGTTTAATATTTGTTTGTGTTTATCACAAGTTCCACACTTCCACTGTTTGCCCATATCCACGTTTGGGAAAGAGAAAAGTGAATCAGAGTAAGACAGAGTGTTGTTCGGTGTCTGAGTTTTCGTGAGTTTGACTTAGGGGTGTTCAAACAATCCGTCAAACCGTGAAACCGGATTGGACCACAACAATCCGAACCAACAAAAACCGAAACCGTAAAAATCGTTGTTAGTAGTTCGGTTAACCGGACCGTTTATACCTAAATGGTTTGGTTACGGTTTTTAATATTTTAAAACCAGTTAAAATAAACCGGATCGTTATATAATAATACGCTAAAAATTCTAGTAGATAGTTATAAATTAAGATTGTAACTTATAAAATGTAATGTATACTAGCTTAGGGCCCGTGCAAAGCACGGGTTACTTTTAAATACTTTTAAAATTATGTGATAAAATAAAATATAGTATAATATTTTATTATGGAATTTAACTTTGTAATATTAATTAATAAAATTAATAATAATAATAATAGTTATTTAATAAATGATATGTATTGATTAGAACTAATAATATAAAATCTTAATGTAAATTTGTTGTTAACGGGTAATGGTGTAAATATAAAATACTACTCCCTCCGTCCCTTTTGATTCTTAACATTTCACTTTTTCAAAACTTCCTGGCACGCATTTTAAGGTGCATTTTAAGGATAGTTAAATAATTTTTTTTAAAATTTTCTTTTTCTGTATAAAAATTTAATGTTTAAATTTTTATACAGAAAAAGAAAATTTAAAAAAAAAATTATTTAACTATCCTTAAAATGCACCTTAAAATGCGTGCCAGAAAGTTTTGAAAAAGTGAAATGTTAAGAATCAAAAGGGACGGAGGGAGTACTTAACTTTGTAATATTAATTAATAAAATTAATAATAATAATAATAGTTATTTAATAAATGATATGTATTGATTAGAACTAATAATATAAAATCTTAATGTAAATTTGTTATTAACGGGTAATGGTGTAAATATAAAATACTACTCTGTATTTAGGATTAAAGACAATAACGGAATTTATTTGATTTGTTTTATATTATAAATAATTTAAAATTAAATAATTAGACTGAAAACCAAAACTTAAGAGAAAACCAAAACTTTCAATGTTTCGGCTTTAATATAATAGTATAGATATTAATTAATAAAATTAATTATAATAATAATAATAGTTATTTAATAAATGATATGTATTGATTAGAACTAATAATATAAAATCTTAATGTAAATTTGTTGTTAACGGGTAATGGTGTAAATATAAAATACTACTCTGTATTTAGGATTAAAGACAATAACAGAATTTATTTGATTTGTTTTATATTATAAATAATTTAAAATTAAATAATTAGAGTGAAAACCAAAACTTAAGAGAAAACCAAAACTTTCAATGTTTCGGTTTTAATATAATAGTATAGATACGTATATATAATAAAAGGATTAAATTACTTAATAAATATAATATTGAGTTAATTGTCAATATGTTATAGTTCTACACTAAATTAATTTGTTTACTATTTATATAAATTCAATTGAATTATAGAAATATAATACGTAAATAGTAGACTAAACATTGATAAACAAATATTGTAATACATATATGTAATGTATAATATTAATGTGAATTAAATTTTACTTTATATTTATTTAAATTAGAATTTCATTTTTAAATTTAACAAAAATTAAAAAATAATATGCTATAAAGTTCAAACCGTGATTCGAAACCGAACCAATCCGTTCTTCTATGATCTGGTTTGCTTTGGTCTTGGCATCTAACTGGTCTGGTTTGGTTTTGATTTTTGCAAAATCCTTTATATTGATTTGGTTCGAAAAAAACAAGAATCCTGTTGTGACCAAAATCTCGCATGGGTTAGATTTAGGCCCACTAGAGGATTAGGGTCCAGATCCATGAAGAGAATGAGTAATCTGTCAGGTTTCCGGAGGCCTACGGTAGCCCTAGGGGTTACCATGTACGCTGCAGCACGGGAACACATGGCTAAGGGTCTCAAGGCATCCCCTTGAGGATAACTTATAACTATTACCAGTCATCCAGTAGAGCTTCCAGAGTAGCTCCCGTGATAGGGGTTACCGCGGGGGGGGGGGGGGGGGGGTACCGGAGCCAGGCTACCGGGCGGTACCCCCAGCTTCCGCCGGAAGCCTGATTAGGCTGCCAATACAGATAAGGCACGCCTCCTATTTTTTAGGAATACGTCTATATCATCTAAAAACACTCTCAAACAGATAAACATTCAGTTATTTGAGGATATATGTCATATATACTTGATAAATGATACAAAATCATGATAAATACAAGAGATAATCATTCTATGTTACCTAAACTGCTTGGTAACCTGATTTTATACATCACACTCGATTATTATCAGAAATAACAGTCATTATCCCACTGGAGAGAGGATAACTCATCATGAACAAACAATCATATCATTCAAGAACTACATTCGGGCTTGATCCACTATAAATAGTGGTATGTAGGCAGTTTACGGGATCTTCTTCGACACTTTACACTCCTTGAGTAGCTAGAGCACGTGCACTCTTGTGTGACACAGTCAAATTAGGGTTCTTGGCTGGCCAACATCTGGTCCTTGAGCTCTCATCCCGTAGATTCAGTCCGATCCTTCCGAGGAACCACATCCCGTGTTCTTCGGTAACCCTAGTCGTGTGCCTTCCCGGGCGGCTAGCCATTGATCATCAACCACGAGCCTTTCTGGGTGGTTGGACGATTCCTTGTTTATTGGCGCTATTCCAGCACGAGGCCTCATAATATGTTGTGCTAAATTCCTCCCACAACAATTGGCGCCCGAAGGAGGGGCCTCAAAAGTCGTCATTTGGAGGAGATATGGGAGTGACAATTCTGAAAGTGATAAAACACCGTCTCAGGATGGTAATGGACGAAACAAAGGTGGTGATGATGTTAGTAACAAGAACATCATGGACTATCTGAAGACGATGAATGAAAGAGTCAACAACTTGGAAAAAGGTTCCGAGAAAATGAAAAAATGGCAAAGGAAGTGCAAGTCGAAGTCAAAAAAGAAGAATGTGACTCCGACAAGGCTGAATTTCGAGTCTGAGGACAATATTGAGGACAACACTGATCATGTCCCATCTGAAGAAGACGCAGAAGAGCCTGTGGAAGAAGAATATGAGGGTGACCAATCTGATGTCCCGGAAACTCAGGGTGCCGAAGGTTCACCCACCAGGAGTCTAAGTGTTTTTGATCGAGTTGGCAAAAAACTGACTAACAAAGACCTTCGTCACAAACTGATTCACACTGGAAGCAAAGATCGGAGAGATGGCAATGGAGGTTCCACAACTCAGGGTTCCCGAGAACGCCGAGAGAGGTCCCAAACGGTACCCCCAAAAAGCATTTCCAGGAGATCCAGATCTGATGGCAGAAGGAATTATAGGCAAGGCAGTCACTCTTCTTGGCATAGAAATAGGAGATCCCGCTCTACCGGAGTCCCTACCGGTGGGGGTACCGATCAGGATTCCGGTCCCATCAAAGTTCAGTCCCTAGAAGAAGCAAGACAGCCAATGAAGATGATGATTCTGAAAGTGATACGCTTTCAGATGGTGAAAATGGACAGTTCAGGATGTCTGACTGGAAAAAAGCCTTGGAAAAGATCAAGGAGGAGAAAAAGTTTAAGTCCGGTATCACTGCCGGTTCCCCCTTTTCTGTGAAAGTGAAAAAGGCAGCCTTGCCAAGGTTCTTTAAGATGAATACTGACTTGAAATTCAATGGAAACTCCGATCCAGTTGAATACTTGAGCCGTTTTAATACGGAAATGGATGTCTACCAGGTGGAGGACTTAGCAAGGTGTAGGCTATTGGCATCTACACTGACTGGAAATGCCCACCAATGGTTCAGAAGGCTAGCCGAAGGGTCTATCAAATCCTGGAGGAGGATGGGAGATCAGTTTATCTCTCAATTCAGGGCTACCGTGGCCTATGCCCCACCGGTGAATACTCTGGCTAATATCAAGCAAGAAACTCACGAGTCTTTAAGACAGTATTTCAAAAGATTTAATGAGCAAGTGCCAAAAGTGAAGAAGGCCTCTGATGAAACTCTGAAGAACTTCCTGATAGCCGGGGTAAGGCCTGGAACCGAGTTTTGGAAGGAATTGCAAACTGAGAAGCCCGGAACCCTGGCGGAATTTTACCAACAAGCAGAACGCCACAAAGTGATTGAAGAATCCATGGCAAAATTGTCCAAAGACTCCAGTTCCCGAGGTTGGAGCAGGAACAAAAGAAACCGTTCTTACAGCCCTAAAAGGGATTCGAACAAGAGGGCTTCCGGGAGTGGTACTGCCGGCTTAGGAGCCCCCCGGTATGATGACAAGACTGCCCCTATTGCTGTTAATGCAACTAAGGATAGAGTTTCTGCCAAGGACAAACTCACTCCAAAGGCGAATTTTCAGAAATACTCAGAGTATACTCCTTTGACTGTCCCAATCAGTCATATTCTCGAAGTGAATGAGAAGAATGGGCTATTCCGGAGGCCCTACCGGGCAGGGCCCCCAGGAGTGAAAGATCAAGGAAAGTACTGTGCATTCCACGAAGTGAATGGACACGAGACTGCTGATTGCAGGCACTTGAAAGATCAAATTGAAGAGTTGATTAGAGGTGGATACCTGACTGAATTTGTAGCCCAAGAGGCTAAGAAATATAAAGAAGGTAGAGATAACAATGACAAGGCTCCTGGAAACCAAGAAAGGACTACCCGAGCTAATAGCATCCATACCATCTTTGGCGGCCCTTATTTGGGGGGTGCCAGTCGGAATGCCAGAGATAGGTATGCCCGGGAAGCCAGGGACAAACCCCTAACTAATGTGTTCCACCTTGCAGAAAGGCCCCCTAAGCTGTTTAAAGGGGAAACCGCTGATATTTCCTTTACCGAGGAGGATGCCAAGTGGGTTCACCACCCTCATAATGATGCTTTGGTGATAACAGTGAGTATTGGTGGAATGAATGTGCACAGAGTGCTGGTTGATAATGGAAGCTCAGTAAATATCTTGGCATATACCACATTCCAGAAATTGGGACTTTTGGACAAAGAGTTACTGCCTACCAATAATGAGCTATATGGGTTTACCGGTAACCCAGTCCAAATCATGGGCAGGGTCAAATTACCCTTGACATTGGGTGTGGATCCCTGCAAGGCCACCCAAATGGCAGAATTCATGGTGGTAAATGAAGACATATCCCACAATGCAATTCTCGGTAGACCAGTATTGAAAGATATGAGGGTGGTAACCTCAATATACCACTTTTCAATGAAGTTTCCTACACCAAATGGCATTGGGTGTGTGAAAGGATGTCAACATGAGTCAAGGGAATGCTATAACAGAGCTGTGCAGGCTGCCGAGAAGGCAGACAAACCTATTCAAGTTGAAGAAAAGGCTGATGGAGAAGCCTTAATGAGAAGCCATGGGCTTGAGCCACAGAAGTTTGAAAGAGCATCGTGTAATGCCATCATGATAGTGGAATTGCCAGATGAACCTACTGAAGAGGTTCCTAATTTTCGGGGGGTAGTACCACCACAAAGCTTGTTGTTGGAAGCTGCCGAAAAAAATGATGAAATTCATAACATTTCACTGGAAGGCATAGTAAAAAGTGCCTCAGATGATGATCTAGACGGAGCAATGCTAGAGAATGAGAACCAGGGAGCGGAGAGAGGACTCCCGGTTGAGATTGACATTGATCCCAGGATGCCCGGTACCCTGGAAAAGGCAGGGGCTGCCGAGGATACTATCCCTATACTAGTGGATGCTGAAGATCCTAGTAAAATCTTGAAAATCGGGCAACAGCTAGATAAAAATACAAGAGAAAGGTTGACTGCTTTCCTTAAAAGCAACCTTGATGTGTTTGCATGGTGTCATTCTGACATGGTGGGGATTGACCCGAAAGTCATGTGCCACCGCTTGAACATCGACCCTGAGAGAAGGGGTATCCGGCAGAAGAGAAGGCCTGTCAGTGGTGAAAGGGCTACCGCCCTCCAGGAAGAGGTAGACCGGTTATTGAAGGCTGGTTTGATCAAAGAATCCTTCTACCCAACATGGCTAGCAAACCCAGTACTGGTCCGGAAGCCTAATGGGAAATGGAGGACATGTGTTGACTTTACTGATCTAAATAAGGCATGCCCTAAGGATAGCTTCCCGCTACCCAGAATTGATCAACTGGTGGATGCCACGGCAGGCCATGCTTTGCTAAGTTTCATGGACGCCTACTCCGGATATAACCAGATACCAATGTTTGAACCGGACCAGGAGCATACCAGCTTCATAACTGATAGGGGACTGTACTGTTATGTGGGGATGCCGTTTGGGCTATTGAATGCCGGGGCTACCTATCAGAGGCTGGTAAACATGATGTTTAAAGAACAGATTGGTAAGACTATGGAAGTCTATGTTGACGATATGTTGGTCAAATCAAAGGTGGCAGCCGACCATGTGTTGCACCTATCTGAGATGTTTGATATCCTAAGGAAGTACCGGATGAAACTGAACCCCCAAAAGTGTGTTTTTGGGGTGGAGTCTGGAAAATTTCTAGGATTCATTGTGAACCACAGAGGGATTGAGGCAAACCCTGCCAAAATCAAAGCATTGCTGGAACTGAGGTCCCCAAGGAATGTAAAAGAAGTCCAAGGGCTTACCGGAAGGGTAGCAGCCCTAAATAGATTCGTATCTCGGTCTTCCGACAAATGCAAGGAGTTTTTCAAGGCTATCAAGAAGGGTCAAAACTTTGAATGGACCCCGGAATGTGAGGAAGCCTTCAAGAAACTAAAAGAACAGCTGGGAAGCCCACCCTTGCTCTCCAAACCCTTGGAAGGTGAGGTACTCATTTTATATTTAGCTGTTTCTGAATACTCTATAAGTGCTGTGTTGATCCGGGAGGAAGAACAAGTACAATACCCGGTATACTATGTGAGCAAAAGGCTGCTTGATGCGGAAACCCGTATCCCAGCATGGAAAAGCTAGCATATGCTCTAATATTGGCTTCCAGGAAGCTAAGGCCTTACTTTCAAGCCCATAAAATTGAAGTTAGAACATCCTTCCCGCTAAGGCAAGTGATGCACAAGCCGGAAGCCTCCGGTAGAATGATGAAATGGGCTGTTGAGCTAGGACAGTTTGAAATAGATTACAAGCCCCGAACTGCTATCAAAGGCCAAGCACTGGCCGATTTCTTACTGGAGTTTCCTCCTGATTTTGAGGTTACCAGAGAAGATTGTACCCCGGTAGCCCCAGTTACCGAAGGGGATGCCGAAAGCCCCCAATTATGGTGGAACCTGTATGTTGATGGTGCAGTAAATAATAATGGGGGAGGTGCAGGAATAGAGTTGGTAAGCCCAGAGGGGCACCGAATTCAGAGTGCCATACACTTTGGCTTCAGGGCTACCAACAATGATGCAGAGTATGAGGCCCTGATTGCTGGTTTGAAACTGGCTCTGGAAATGAAGGTAGAATACTTAAATGTGTTTAGTGACTCCATGCTGATTGTATGGCAAATTAAAGGAAGCTTCCAGAGTCGAGGCCCCCGCACTGAACTCTACATGAGGTATGCCCAAGAACTTATCAGTAGGTTCAAATTGCTAAATCTAAATCAAATTCCAAGGGTGGAAAATGTCAATGCCGATGCCCTTGCCAAGTTGGGATCCCAAAAAGAAGCTGTCCTGTTAGGGGTGATACCCCTTGAAGTGCAACTCCAACCAAGTATCCATCGAGAGGAGACTATGGAAATAGATTCTTCAATGGAAAGCCAATGGACAACCCCAATACGTGAGTATATCACCAAGGGGACACTTCCGGAAGACAAAGATGAAGCTCGGAAACTCAAATATAAGGCTGCCCGTTATGTGATCTATGATGGCATCCTATACAAGAGGGGATTTAATCAACCTCTACTTAAGTGCATATCTGGAAATGAATGTGAATACATCCTAAGGGAAATTCATGAAGGCATTTGTGGCAACCACTCGGGAGGTACCTCCCTGGCCCACAAAATTCTCCGACAGGGCTATTACTGGCCTACCATGAAAACTGATGCTTATGACTTTGCTAAAGCTTGTGATCAATGCCAAAGGTTTGCTAACTTCAATAGCAACCCAGCTGTGGAACTAAGACCCATTGGAAGCCCCTGGCCCTTTGCAATATGGGGGATTGACCTGATTGGGGAGCTTCCCAAAGGCAGAGGTGGTGTGAAATATGCCGTGGTAGCCGTTGACTACTTTACCAAGTGAGCAGAGGCAGAACCCCTAGCCACCATCACTGCCGGTAAGATACGGGGTACCGTACAAGCTTATCTCAGACAATGGCAAGCAATTTGATAGTAGAGAAATGAGAAGTCTATGTGAGGACTTGGAAATAAAGAAAGATTTTTCAGCCGTTTGCCATCCCCAAAGCAATGGGCAGACGGAAGCTGTGAATAAAATCATCAAGCACACTCTAAAAGCCAAGTTGGAAGATAAAAAGGGAAATTGGCCAAAGGAGCTTCCAATGGTCTTGTGGTCTTACAACACCACTCCCAGGTCCACAACCGGAGAGTCTCCCTTTGTTCTAACCTATGGCTGTGAAGCTATGGTCCCAGTGGAAGTCGGGACAGGGTCCTACCAGAGGGACAATTTCAGTCAAGAATCAAATGAAATACATCAGAGGCTGGCCCTAGACATGGTAGAGGAAAACCGGGCTACCGCCCAGCAGAAACTTGCGGCTTACCAACAGAGGACCCGCAAATACTATAACAACAAGGTACACCCTCGACCCCTCAAGGTTGGCGACCTAGTACTGAGAAGAATGATGCCCAATATGCGGGTTCCCGGGCACGGAGCCTTTGGAGCAAACTGGGAAGGGCCTTACAAAATAAAGTCTATCTTTTGGGAAGGCACTTACCACCTTGAAGACATGGATGGGAACACTATTCCCCGTGCTTGGAATGCCGAGCACCTAAAAAAGTACTATCAGTAAGACTCTTTTCAGAGCAAATGTAGGCCTCTTTCAGGCTTAGGATGAATAAAGGCAACCTACTAGTTGTGGTTGCACCATTTCCCTTTCAGTTCTTAGGATTTCATGATTTTCAATAGATGCCCGGGGGGTAGTGGATGCACACCCCGTCTAGATGAAATTTGATGTATTCGTACTCTTTGATATTCAGTAAAAGTAGAAGTTGATTGTTTTCTTTTACATTTACCACTTATAAATATTTTCAGAAAGATATGTAAGACCTACAAGCATAGTTCTACATGGCAGCTAGGCTACCATCCAGAACTAGGGGGTAGTAGTGGATACACCTCTCAGCTTAACAGGTTGAAATTATCAGAATTTCAAATTTTTGCCATTTCCAAACATGTACAGAACCTTGAGTGGTTCACATGGCTTACTTGGTTATCAGGGCATGTATGGAACCCTGTTCGGCATACATGGTTCCCTTCATTATTTGGGCTTGTGTGGTAACCTGATTGGCACACTTGGATCCCTTCATTACCAGACATGTACAGAACCTTGAGTGGTTCACATGGCTTACTTGGTTATCAGGGCATGTATGGAACCCTGTTCGGCATACATGGTTCCCTTCATCATTTGGGCTTGTGTGGTACCCTGATTGGCACACTTGGATCCCTTCAATACCAGACATGTATGGAACCTTGAGTGGTTCACATGGCTTACTTGGTTATCAGGGCATGTATGGAACCCTGTTCGGCATACATGGTTCCCTTCATCATTTCGGCTTGTGTGGTACCCTGATTGGCACACTTGGATCCCTTCAATACCAGACATGTATGGAACCTTGAGTGGTTCATATGGCTTACTTGGTTATCAAGGCATGTATGGAACCATGTTCGGCATACATGGTTCCCTTCATCATTTGGGCTTGTGTGGTACCCTGGTCTACCCACTTGGATCCCTTTATTGCAAGACATCTTTGCAGGATTGGCCTACATGGCATCACCACACATGATTTATTAAAAGGCTGGGACTCCCGGAACAAAGGTTTCCAGGCTGAGCCCCGGTACCCAGGCTACCGGATAGGGGCTACCGGCCACGGGGCTCCCGGAGTCAGGTTCCTGCCTTCGGGCTTCCAAATGCTATAGGGATACCGGACGGTACCCCCACACCCACAGTGACAACCAAGCAGACAAAGGTACAAGTAGTCTATCAGTTTTATGGCCACCTTTCCAGGTATGTGTTGCCATATTTACTCTTGTACTCTTTTACACTGCGATACCATTCTATCGTTCTTATCTTGATTCATGATCTAATATCTATTTAATCAACATATATATGACATATATCCTCTAAGCACTTGTACAAACCTGTTTTAGAATTAGTGAGGAGAGTCATTTTACCGGATAGAATTCGATGGTGGTGTTTAGTTATGCACTATTTTAAGTTATCGTAGTACCTTTCTTACTTAGCATATTGGTACCCTAGAGAATGAGTACTATGGGGGTTCGATGAGTAAGGATTATTAAGTCCAAGTTGGTTCTCGTTGCATAATCAGAAATGACGCGACAATCATACCTACTACATAAAAAACCAGATAATGAGATAAACGTGCATTACGAAAGCAAATTCAAAAGTACCAGACCCGAGGCCATACGACGAACAGAGTTAAAGAACCAAATCCTTACATCTGTGGAGCGTTATAGGAGCCCACCCCCTAAGTTAAAACCAAAAGTTCACAAACAAACGAGAATAAAGTTTGAAATGGCTGGAGAGAAAGTCACTGAGGAGAGGAAAGGTCTTTGGTAGCCTCAGAACTAGGGGAATCCTCGACAGGGTCAACCTTTTTAATGGCATCACCTGGAGTAACCTCGACCGCACTTGCGGGAGCTTCCACCTTGGTATCTTGGACATTTTCGGTAGTATCCTTCAGAGGTATCGGTGACTTGGGTATCGCCTTGGCAGCCTCTGCTTTGAAGTTCTCCACCTGCTTTACGGCATCCTCACCTAGAAGCGCCCAATTCAGGTCAGGCATCACTTGCCAAGTAGACCTCATGTAATCGGTAGCCCCCTTAGCGAAACCCAAGTTATACCTTTCTGGAAGGGCCTCTTTGAGCCTTCTAACCGATGCTTGCAGGGAATCCACCTGTAACTTCAGTTCTTTAATCTCGGAGGCATGGACTACCATCCTTTCTTCCTTCTCTTCTTCCTGAGTGGCAACCAACTTGCCCAACTTATCCTTTTCCTTGGCTAACACAGATAACTCTCCCTTCAACCTCTTACCAGCCTCAGACAGCTTCTTCTTCTCACCTTCCACGGCTTGCATATCTAACTTCAATTGCTTGATTTCCTCTCGGAGCCTCATATCGCCACGGGTAGCCAGGGCCATTTGATTGGAAAGCCTAAGTTGATGAAAGAAGCTCTCGCCCGCTGAAAACAGCATGGATCTCGCAGCATCAGAGGTTTTCTGTTTAACCCACCCTGCAATCGTCTCCATGGGAATCTGACCTCCAGACATCTGATAGAACTGCTCCACTTCACCTACAGGCGCATCTTGCTGAGATATCCTAACTCTCTTCGAAGATCGAGTTTCTGGGGTAGTCTTGAAACTCCCGGAAGCTTGAGATAATCTGCGTTTTTCAGTAGCTGAAAGCTCAACCTTGATGGGTGCAGGAGCTGGGACCCTGGAAATCGGAGTAGCGGCAATAGGGGTTTCCATCATGAGCAAATCGTCTTCAGGAAATAAATCTTCATATTTATCAGATGGTTTGATGAAGGATGGCACAGATCCTGACATACCTGAAATGATGGAACATTGGAGATGTTAGTAACCGTAACACGTAACTATATGAGGAAATATCAGGTTACCAGTAGGGTTACCGGAGCCCGATTTCTGGATGCATATGATAACATGAGTAATAGAAATGCAACAAGTACTACACAGTTTCGAAGCATATACATGAGAAAAGCAATAGAGACGCCACTAATAACGAGTATCTATGAACAAAGGAGCATGACATGTTTAGTGAGAATGTAAGGAAAAGGTGTAGGGAGCGGTAGCCTGGGGTACCGGGAGAGAAGTCAGTGGAAGCCCCATCTCTCTTTCCACGCTTCCTGTCAGTACCCTGAGGTCTAGGCTCTCTTTCCAATCCTTCCTCAGCCTCCCTCCCCTGGGCAGGGGGAGAGGGAGTCAGGAGTCTCGCAAATCCCAACCTCACTAAGGTTTCCGGAGTTAACAAACTCTCGCCATCTCCTAAACTAGCAGCCAACCTCATAATCTTTTCGGCTCTCTTTGCCTCAGCCCCCTCGAGCAAAGTTTGCGATGGGATCCCTAAATGAGATAATAGATAGTAAAAAGGGGGTAAGAGCTATGTAGAAAATTAACCAAATAAAGGTTACCAGTAATGAACGAGGGTACCGGATGCTTACCCGGAGTCAGATTCCACTCTTTTCTCATCTCTTCACAATCATAACAATACAAAAACATTTCCATCCAGTCATACATTCCCCGCTTATTTCCCTTAATACATCTCCCTTGTCTGTCATTCCAGGAGGTGAGGTAAAAAATACCTATCTTCCTTCCTACACCCTTTAGTTGATAAAAGTACCCCAATTCCCTAGGGGTAATAGGGACAGAAAAGGTTTGATCGTAAAGGATATACATACATGCCGCCACCCTGAAGGAATTAGGTGACAGTTGCATAGGAGCTATCTCATAGAAGTTCAGCATGTCAACAAAAAACGGATGCATCGGCATAGAGAATCCCAGCTTGAAAAAGGATGCAGACAGTACTGCATTAGGTATAGCTTGGTCAGGTTCAAAGTTGTCGAACCTGTGGCACCTCTCACCAACGCTAGGTACCACCAGGTCGCATCCTGGATTGCATGATTCCTTCAACCTCGCAAGTCTGTCAGCATTCATGGACGAATCTGTATCCTCACAAGAGGGAACAGAACCTGCAGGAACATGGGGCTTTCGCTCAACCTCTGCCACCAACGGCATCTCAGCATTATCATTCCTTCCCATCACATCATCATTGCTAAAGAATGGTTGTTCACCACCCAGCCAGAGATCATTTATAGTTTTTTCCCCTTCATCAGTGTTGGAACTAACATCAATCCTTTCTGCCTCTCCACCATCCGAATTCGATGAACCGGCCTCCAGGGAAAGGCTAGGATACCGGCTGACAATCTCAGCAGACAAGGGGTCTATTACTTCTACCTGGGAACGTGTCCTGGAGCTAATTGATGGTTTAGATTCAAGCAGGGGCTGGGAAAGCAAAAGATTATTCAGATGAGTTGACCCCGAATCAGACGGTTCCCCAGACACGGGTGATAAATATCCTAATGACTGGGAAGACTCCCTCGATGCCGATGAAAGAGACATCTGCAACCACAAATAGGAAGCAGGTTAACAAAGGGGATTGAAGTGGGATGACTTAGAGTTGGTCAATGTTTCTAACGCCCAACCAACGGGACACCCAGAATATGCAAAAATGGCCAAGCCAAAAGAGAGCTAGAGTGTGAAAATAGTCATCGACACGGCAACCTAATATGATGATGCTGGGGTTACCAGAATAAAATAGGAACCACGGGAATCTTTCTAAGGCACTATGGTCACACCCCTATCAATAATCCCCAAGTATTAGCTTAACAGGACAAGTCTAAGACAACACAAGTCAATGAGAACAAACATCGAGCATGCCATGAGCATCTAGAAAAGTGATTAGAGGGGGCAACCGGAATACAAATCGCCCGAAATCCCTTTGATACATGCACTATGAGCAAGAAGATTTACACATACAATTCTTTATAAAAGTTCAACCAGTCAGATCTATCCAAAACAGGGTCAACAATTGAAAAGTATAGCATGGATCAAAGACCAAACATATGAAACTTGGGTAAACCGAAATGGATGGTATCAAAACAAGTGTCGATTCAAAGACAAACATTAATATGCATATATGGACATATGAGGCATAGAACACAAGATATGCATGGCTACTATGATTTACAGTACTAATTCCAAGGTCACAGACATACCTGGGTGAAGAATGTAGAAACGGGAGTTCGAATGTCTTAGCTCTCGTCGGAAACTTCTTTGCAACCCTTGCTTGCCCAAAAGAGGATGTGGAGAAAAGATAAAATACAAAGGGTTAAGGGAATAGATATATACAAATGGTGAGAAAAGAGACGTGTCCCCCCTTGATTAATGAATGTGGCACAGAAAATGAGATGGGGTGGGAAACGTCCTTTGCTGGGAAAATGGCTGATTTTTTCAATTTATCTGTGCAAAAAACGGTAGAGTCCTAGCCTATTTTTTCCTCCTCAATAGTTATCATTTTATTTCCAAAGAATTAAAATGATTAATCTATCCTTAAACGAGTAAAAATACGAGGCTTCCGCTTTTATGCTGATTTGAACTTCTGTAGCACAAATACGAGAGCTGCTAATTATAAACATCAGAATTAGTCCCAACTCTATGATTAAGAATTTTCAGTATTGACATGTGGTGTTGATTTAGCAAGATAGCAAAAAGATGAATTTTCTTAGCAACCGGCACCCCGTGGATAATAAGGTTCCCCTTGCACACAGTACTTCAGGGAACCGGGGGGTAGTTGTTGTGACCAAAATCTCGCATGGGTTAGATTTAGGCCCACTAGAGGATTAGGGTCCAGATCCATGAAGAGAATGAGTAATCTGTCAGGTTTCCGGAGGCCTACGGTAGCCCTAGGGGTTACCATGTACGCTGCAGCACGGGAACACGTGGCTAAGGGTCTCAAGGCATCTCCTTGAGGATAACCTATAACTATTACAAGTCATCCAGTAGAGCTTCCAGAGTAGCTCCCGTGATAGGGGTTATCGGGGGGGGTACCGGAGCCAGGCTACCGGGCGGTACCCCCAGCTTCCGCCGGAAGCCTGATTAGGCTGCCAATACAGATAAGGCACGCCTCCTATTTTTTAGGAATACGTCTATATCATCTAAAAACACTCTCAAACAGATAAACATTCAGTTATTTGAGGATATATGTCATATATACTTGATAAATGATACAAAATCATGATAAATACAAGAGATAATCATTCTATGTTACCTAAACTGCTTGGTAACCTGATTTTATACATCACACTCGATTATTATCAGAAATAACAGTCATTATCCCACTGGAGAGAGGATAACTCATCATGAACAAACAATCATATCATTCAAGAACTACATTCGGGCTTGATCCACTATAAATAGTGGTATGTAGGCAGTTTACGGGATCTTCTTCGACACTTTACACTCCTTGAGTAGCTAGAGCACGTGCACTCTTGTGTGACACAGTCAAATTAGGGTTCTTGGCTGGCCAACATCTGGTCCTTGAGCTCTCATCCCGTAGATTCAGTCCGATCCTTCCGAGGAACCACATCCCGTGTTCTTCGGTAACCCTAGTCGTGTGCCTTCCCGGGCGGCTAGCCATTGATCATCAACCACGAGCCTTTCTGGGTGGTTGGACGATTCCTTGTTTATTGGCGCTATTCCAGCACGAGGCCTCATAATCTGTTGTGCTAAAATCCTCCCACAACAAATCCTATATATTGAAAATGGGTTAAATATCAAACTTACCACTATATAATTAGCAATATGTCAATTTTATTATTGATTAATTTGGGATCTTAAATTGACCATTTTTTACATAAAATTATTGATTTTCAATGATAAATTTGAGATTTTGTTAGTTTATCATCAACTTAAAAAATGACCAATTTGAGACCCAACCAATTTAAAAATGGCTAATTTGAGGTCTTGAATTTGTAAATTTTGAAATTTTACTAATTATGTGGTCAACTTGATAATTAACTCTGTTAAAAATTAAAAATATAACGATTAAATAATTATGTATATTTTGAATTGAGTTTAATATTTACAAGAATGAAGCTTAAAATTAGATATTGGACTCAAATAAATTATTGTGCTTAAAATTAAAGGTTTTATTCTAATAGACTCGATTATTGCATTCATGACGGTAAAAATTGAAAATCGGGAGTAATTAATTGAGAAATCGATCGGGAATTAATTAGAGTTATAATTTTTATATAAAAAAGTCAAAGTTATAATTGGATACATTTTAATATAATAATGATAATAATTAATAAATTCATCTTATTTCTAATAAAATAAACTTTTAAAAAATAATTCATAATGATTATTCAATTTTTTCAAAATAAATTGAATTTTTACAAAAAATTGAAAATGTTTAGAATACCGTTTATATTGAATATTAATAGGACTATCCTTAAATGATTTTGCGGTTATAATTTTATTTGTGTTTATAAACACTTTCAAGTTTTTTATTAGCAAAACACACTTTGATAAACAAGTTTTGGCATTACAAGTTTTGGACACATTAATTACCATTAAAATAACTTTGATCCTCTATCCCCTTCCTTCCTTCCTTCGTGCCGTGTTCCCTTGCTTTTTTTTAATATAAAATGAGTGCGTAAATTTTGGCATTACAAGTTTTGGACACATTAGTTACCATTAAAATAAGGAAGATACTAAAGTTACCAAATTTGTTTCACGTGTTTTGGGTACGTAGCTCTTAAAATAAATCGGTAACACTTGCCTTAGATCTTAATACCCAACGCTCGAAGCTTTAGAACTCAACCGAAACCAAAACCCTGACTCCATCAGTAGTACTCGAAAATCTTTAAACCCTTAAACTCGAAATATGGGGAAGGAGTTGGATAAAAAAGCGTTGGAGGAGATTAAGTGCGATAAAGTCTTTACTGATATGAAACAGGTTGCTGTGAGTAAAATTACTCAGGAGGATAAAGAGAGAGGTATTTTTTGATTTCGTTTTCGTTTTTTTTTTTTTCAGAAACATGCATGCACTTTTCTATATTTGTGGTGCCCCTCTATTATCTTTACGAAACAATCAGATTTTAGTCCAATTCTATTACCTTGGTTTGATATATTATTAATAAATTTAGGGATCCATATGGACCGAAGATGATGATAGCAGCGTAGATGCCGGTGATCTCACCAGCGTTGATGATGATGGCAATACCGGCTTTTTTGATGAAGCTGACTCTGAGGATTACATTAGCGATGATGATGATGATGGTTTGATAATTAACAAGGATGATGATGGTTTGATAATTAACAAAGTTGATGGTCTTACAGATTTCGATGAATTTAGACGTAACATCCCAACTGTTGATGTATACGACTCTGACTCTACTGACTCCAACTCTTCGGCCTATCACTCTGACTCTTCAGAATTTGAGGAGGGTTTGGATGGTGAGGATTTCATTATGACACCATCCTTAGCCGCCCGCTACGGTCTTCTAAAGTAGCAGTCTTTGTTTTGTTTATTTTAAATTAATAAATCTTGTATTTCCATTTGGTTGTTTTTCCCTGATTTGCAGTTGAACATTCTACTTATATATATATATATATGATTGAAAAATTGTGGCTATTTTGCTTTCAATTTTTAGGTTCAATTGTTATCAACTATAAGTAGGCCCAGTAGCTAGTTATCTATGCACGTTTGTAGGTGATAATGGAGAAAGCATGTTTTGTTTTTTTCATATGAAATACCTGCAAAGTTTCTAAATTTATTGTTTTTGTGGCATTTAGGGGTGCCATATATATGGTGGTGAAAGATTTTGTTGGAATTGTTTGATGTAAAATCCATTTTTCATTTTGATTTGGAAATTTCGCTCGGAGTTTCGTAGAAATTGGAAGTGATTTAGGCTTAAAGTGATGATGCAGGCAAGATTAGTGGCAATGGAGGAAGGAAAGGAACCTTCATTGCCAATTAGAAGTAGTCAGCCTAGGGCTTTGCCAGTGAGGTTACTACAGTTCTTTTTGATATTTTTAGGCTTGGGCATTGTCTTTACGAGTTTAAGTATGTTTATGAGCCGGCACTTTAGATTTGTGGATGTTTTTATCCCAAGTAGTATAATTCAGCCATGTTTTCAACGACCAAATAACTTTAAGAGTTGGATTAAGCTAGCCTCCGTCAAATGTGTGGCATCGGATGAATGATTCTAAACTATTTTGGGGAGCTACATTTCATCCCCAAATAAAATCATACCCCTTCAAGAGGGTTCCCAAACTTGCCTTTATGTTCTTGACAAGGGGACCACTGCCTATGGCTCCACTGTGGGAAAGGTTTTTTAAGGGGCATGAAGACCAGTATTCGATTTATGTACATGCTCTACCTATGTATAATGAAACTTACCCTTCTTCATCAGCTTTCTATCGGAGGCAAATTCCCAGTCAGGTATTGACAATTACTATATTTCTCATTTTCCTTACAAGCTTGAAGTATCACATGATTGATAGAGTATATAATAATATCTTGATGTGAAATTTAATGTGCTTTTTCTGTTTGTACCTGCTCTTCTTGTTATATCAAATTATCCTACCTTTGGGTAGTTCCAGACAAGTTAATCTCTTGTGCAGAGAAACAATTATGTGAATTCTAATGAAGTAACCAAATTTCTTAAGCTTCTTCAAGTGCATTATTTGGTAATATATTCACTGTTTCTCAAGATAAAACGGGAGAACTTTGAGCCAGCTTCAAGTGTTCTCCACTTGCCTGTATGAGTATAAATCAACTGTGGAGGCAGTCAAACTCTAAGATCATGTCCAATATCGTTTCACCATGCTTTTAAATCAAAATTGGTTTTTAGCTTTGATATCTTACCTTTCTGCATCCTCTTAAGTAGGAGTTTGCTGCAAATTATTCTAAGATTTTTTTGTAAAAAAACCCTTATCATGTAGGATAGATATTTTTCGTAATGACAGAAAAACAGTGATCTAGCTATGATTTTGTCGTCGACACTGAAAATCGGACAGCTATAAATGAGAGCCTGCTTGCAGAGGATAAAAAGCAGAGAAACTGTGTTTAAGTATGTTCATCTGCGGTTGAGTCTGTATATGCATGCCTATTGTCTAATGAAGTAACATGTGCTGTTAAAAAAATCTACTATTTTTTAATCTATATTTAATGTATTTCACTCGTAGAGCAGGATTTGAGGAGGGTAAGATGTATGTAAATCTTGCCTCTACTCATAGAAAGATGCCGCTGTAAAGATCTTCAGCTTTTACAGTGCGATAACAGACAAATATCATATGCTCTTGCTTATATCTTTTGCGTTTCTACAACTAAGGAAGTGGAATGGTTCTTTCCATGTTGTATCTGACGAGATTCTATCATGCAGCAAGTAGCCTGGTCTTACTCTTACATTCCTACCAGAGTTTTCAATATTCTGACTGCTTAAAGCATAGGCGAACTTTTCACCCTCACTCCCAGACAGAAAGCTGCTTTACCCCTATCTTTCGTTCTCTACAGCATCATTCTATACTTATAGAAGCTCACTAAAATCTCATATGTATTGGACATTCCATGACCTACATGATTACCAGTATCATGATCAATGACAGGCTACCTTTGGGTTTTTGAATAGCCCTTAATTTGTCGTATTGTCTTTATAATTGTCAGTTGTCACTCACTTGTTAGATATCAGTTGTCCTTCATCTTGAATCCCACTTTTATGCAGGTTGCAGAGTGGGGGAGGATGAGCATGTGTGATGCTGAGAGAAGACTCCTTGCTAATGCGTTACTTGATATATCAAATGAATGGTTTATTCTCCTGTCTGAGGCATGCATTCCTCTTCAAAGTTTCCCCATTGTTTACCTCTACATATCAAAATCTCGGTTCAGCTTCATGGAGATATACGATGATCCTGGACCCTATGGTAGAGGGCGCTATAATCCAAACATGGAACCAGTAGTCGACCCTACTGATTGGCGTAAAGGATCACAGTGGATTGAAATAAATAGAAAACTGGCAGTTGACATTGTTGGAGATAACACTTTTTACCCATTGTTTGAGAAATACTTCAGACCAGCATGTTACGTTGACGAACACCATTTTCAGACAATGTTGAGCATCCGTTCGCCTCATCAATTGGCAAACAGGACCCTTACATGGGTCGACTGGTCTCCAGGCGGTGCTCATCCAGGCACATTTGGGAAAGACGATATGACAAAGGAATTCTTTACGAAAATTATTGAAAGTCAGACGTGCATTTACAATAACCAGCCATCCTCGGCTTGCTTACTTTTTGCAAGAAAGATTGCTCCAAATGCTTTAAATACATTATTAGAACATTCATCAGATTTTTTTTGGGTATTGACGAATAGCTCTATCCTCTCCCTTCCAAACGCCTTTTTTGTCTGTTAACTTTCTTCATATATCTTGTAGATTCTTGACAGAAGTAGATAGAACCTGCCCAGTTTTTTAATACAGTGAAATTTTTTTATATTTAATATTAATATGAAATTAAAGATATTAACGATCAAAAGTGTGCGTTGACAAACTTGTCCCGTCCAAACAGGAAAACTAAAAGAGACGGATAAAGTGCCATTAATTGGGTCCCATAAATATTGTCTCGAGTCAAAATTTTCTAACTTTGACCAAAAATTTAAAATTATTTGTTTCTAATTTTACAAATTTTTAACTTGGTTCATAAAATAAGAGTACTCAAATTTTACTGTAAAATTTTTTTAAAAAATAAATATCATTATATAATATGTTTAATTTTTTGGTCAAAATTGATAAATTTGACCTTGAAATAAATTAATATAAAAATTATGGAATGAAGGGAGTATAAAAAATTCATATGTTACATATTTTAATAGAAAAAGTGAAGTGCGAATTTTTTTTAAAGATACATAGAAAATAGCATAATAATTTTACAGTGATTTGTTTACATTTATTTTTACTCCTATTGTTTTTAAATTAATAATAATAAAAAAATAGTAAGATATAAAATGAAAAGAAATAGTTTAGGAAAGGAGATAACAAAACCCTTAAGCTAAAACCTTTAAAACTCAACCGAAACCAAAACCCTGACTCCATCAGTAGTACTCGAAAATCTTTAAACCCTTAAACTCGAAATATGGGTAAGGAGTTGCATAAAAAAGCGTTGGAGGAGGTTAAGTTCGAAACTGATATGAAACAGGTTACTGTGAATAAAAGTATAAAACTACTCAGGAGGATAACCAGAAGAGAGAGATATTTTTTTATTTCGTTTTCGTTTTTTTTCAGAAACATGCATGCACTTTTCTACATTTGTGATGCCCCTCTATTATCTTTATGAAACAATCAGATTTTAGTCCAATTCTGTTACCTTGGTTTGATATATTATTAATAAATTTAGGGATCCGAAGAAAAGAGATTGGTGCCAATAAAAAACACACATGAATATGACGATGAAGATGATGATAACATCATAGATGCTAGTGATCTCACCAGCGTTGATACGAGCTTATTTCGAGCTTTCGTAAAATCTCACCTCAATCGCACAATTAATACGAGCGTTGCTGATGAAACTCTCATTGAACACGTCAATAGACGTTATATATTTTGGGACTATGAAGTAGACAGCCCATTTGCACTCTTCCAATTTGGTTCTGATCATCATATGACGAAACTTGAGTTTCCTTACTGTCAAATTAATATATTCATCTTACTTCTAATAAAAAAAGCTTTTTAAAATTAATTCATAATGATTATTCAATTTTTTCAAAATAAATTGAAATTTTACAAAAAATTGAAAATTTTTAGAAGAGAAAACCTGTAGGGGCATATTTGTAAATATTAATTATTTTAACCTCAGGTAAAACCTAAGATCTTCTTCAAGCACATGAAACCCTTTTTAGAATACCATTTCCTAATGCACATGAAACCCTTTTTAGAATACCATTTATATTGAATATTAATAGAAATATCCTTAAATGATTTTGCGGTTATAATTTTATTTGTGTTTATAAACACTCTAAAGTTTTTATTAGCAAAAAACACTTTGAAGTGTGTTGTAGCTTAAAACCAATGGTGCGTAAATTTTGGCATTATATGGAGATGAGGTCTAAAAGAGGCAAAGCGTTAAAGCTAAAACCTTTGAAACTCAACCGAAACCAAAACCCTGACTCCATCAGTAGTACACGAAAATCTTTAAACCCTTAAACTCAACCGAAACCAAAACCCTGACTCCATCAGTAGTACTCGAAAATCTTTAAACCCTTAAACTCGAAATATGGGAAAGGAGTTGCAGAAAAAAGCGTTGGAGAAGGTTAAGTGCGATAAAGTCTTTGCTGATATGAAACAGGTTGCTGTGAGTAAAACTACTCAGGAGGATAAGCATAACACAACGGTATTTTTTGATTTCGTTTTTTTATTTCCAGAAAAATGCATGCACTTTTCTATATTTGTGGTGCCCCTCTATTATCTTTACGAAACAATCAGATTTTAGTCCAATTCTGTTACCTTGGTTTGATATATTATTAATAAATTTAGGGGTCCGAAGAAAAGAGATTGGTGCCAATAAAAAACACACATGAATATGCCGATGAAAATGATGATAGCAGCATAGATGCTAGTGATCTCACCAGCGTTGATGATGATGGCAATAACGGCTTTTTTGATGAAGCTGACTATGAGGATTACATCAGCGATGATGATGATGGTTTGATAATTAACAAGGTTGATGGTCTTCTAAAGTACTGTAGTAGTCTTTGTGTTTTCAGTAACACGTACTTTGTTTATTTTATATTAATAATTCTTGTATTTCCATTTGCTTGTTTTTTCCTGATTTGCAGTTGAACATTCTACTTACATATTTATGATAGAAAAATTGTGGCTCAATCTTTTGCTTTCAATTTTTAGATTCAATTGTTATCAACTATATTTTGAGTAGGCCCAGTAGCTAGTTATCTATGCACATTTGTAGGTGATAATGGAGAAAGCATGTTCTGGTGTCTGAAAGTAAGATAATACAGGAAACTACCTACTTTTAGAATTGTAGAATCTAAGTTCATGGACACTAATACACTATTACAAGTGGAACTGAAACTACTGAATATCAGAACATAGACCAACCCATTACTGCACTTGTCACTTCTTCCATATTACCATTACAAAGACAACAAGAACATTTTTATGGAAACACAACCCCTGGAGAGTTCACTCTATTTTCAGGTAGTGGAGAGCTATTTGTCAAACATGTGAAATGTTAATGTAACTGATTGAAGTTTATAGTTCTACTGCAGGCAACATGTTCCTTTTTGAGGAAGCCTGCAGAATTTTCTCCTGATCATGAGCTGTCCTTACTCCAGAAATTTGTGATAAAAGAGCAATATTTAAACCGATGACAGCTGATGATGAACGCCAAGAATTAAAACAAAGATGGGGGGGCTCTTGCAAACTGGTCCTGCAGTTCTCATGGGCTTGACAAGCATGTTACAGAAGAAAAAAATCACATAGATCATGATTTAAAGGTTGTTAGGCTTTGGAAACTATATAATATATATCTTAGGCTTTGGAAATATTGCGCGGACATAATGACATTATTCGTGATTTTCAAGTAAGAGAGATCGAGAAAGACCATATCTCCGGATGCTTGTCCTGCAATGGTATGAACAGCAGCATTATGTCTGCGCAATATTCTAAATGATCTAATATTCATGGGATTATCCAAAGTATCTTCTGCATCAAACTTTTGGGGAAAATGTCATTGCTATTGCAGTCTCAGTCTGAAAAATGTAGCCCTGCTTTAGGGAAAGAAAAATCAATTTACCTTCCACAGCCTTATGGTCTTATGTTTTGAAGCAGTGGCTACATGCATATCATCACTACTTTCAACACCTAAAAGTAAACATGTACAAGTCAACAGATCTGGAAACTTCCATAAACATATCTGCAATTTCTTGATAACTAGAAGTGAAGAGCACATTTATCTTTACCTTTAGGATTGACAATACTAACTGAAGTAATTGCATCGTTGTGCCCCTCTAAAATATGTGTGCATTTACCAGCACCTTTCCACACCCTAAACATGTACATAAGACCAAAAAGAATCATACATAGTAAGTTACTATCAAAGAAAAAATAAACCATGTGATGCAAGTATCAAGCACCAAATGATTCAAAAAAGACAAAATATAAACAAGGAAAAATAATTGGAACAAGAAGAGGCTTACCTGGCCAAGCCATCATAGCATCCAGTCAAAATAAACCTGCCAGTTGAAACATATTAGTCCAGGGTATTTCAATTATATTGTTGGCATGATATATATATTTCACCTGGGCATTTGTTATTTAGAACGATTGAGTTCTCTTGGATGACAACAGTTTCACTGACAGCTCCAAAATTGGCGCTAGAAGAACCATGGGAAAGTCCATCTAAAGAACTTGTTGATTCGTAACATATTTCTGAATACATATGTGCATTTCTGCTGTGGAATGAGAGTGGAGGAAGAGCATGTGGTGGAGAATTCCAGAGTAGATGCCGGGATGGTCAGAAGGTTGCTGCTGGTGGTGCAAGGATTTGGTGGACACTTCCAATGCTCCACTTGCACAGGGGGGACAATGGTATGGGTAGCTTTCTAGAAGAATGATCAATTTTTTTTGTTATGGAAGGGTAATGAGGTTGAGTCGTAGTTTGTTGGTGTACTCAATCTCATTATGAAATAGTCCTCAGAAACCTTTGAGCAGTTCACTACCAAAAGAAATTTGTTCTGTACATTAGAGTTAAATATGTTTTGCATTTTGGTGAATGGCTTTATTATTTTTGAGAGATTTTATTGTGTAATTAAACAAGTCCCATAGATATGATCCAATCAATACAGCCTAAACCGCTCACATACACAAGCATAAAATATTTAGAGGTAATAAGTTCTCATATAATATTTTGAGGTAAATAAGTTCTCTCCATATATAAGTTTTACAAAATGTAATTAGACACCGGCACAATTACTCTATAAACCATTATCTTTGTCAAGCGAGTCAGGACGCCAAGCAAGTGCGCAACAACACAAGTTTTATGTAATTGTACACCACAACCATTCTACAAACCATCATTTTCATCGACGCGAAGCAAGTGTGCATAATGCCACAAACAAGAGTACATATATCACTTCCATGAATCTACAGAGTAGTTCAAAGGAATGCTAGTATCTGAATCTGTTAGCTTTTTCATGCCGAGAATCTTCAAGTCTCTCGATTTACTATTGGCATCATCGAAAAAGGAGAGTCGATTGCATGCTGTAGAAAGCGGAGTAGTAGTAGCTGTTCAACGTAGTATAGATGGCTTACCAGCCAATTAACGTTAATTCCCTATTGCTGCAAGTCATAAAATCTAAGGCAACCTGTGCTGGATCATATCACCCTGCAAGAAGTTCAGAACCCAAACCAGGTAAATTATACTTCATTAACATGAAAACATATAAATATAACAAGCTTAATTTGTAAGAAAAAGCTAGGAGCAAATATTCGTTTAAACAAGGAGAAACAACATTCAGGTAGTTGAAATCATCTTTCTCGTACCCGGGGCAATGTCGTGACTACAGTCGCTTTTGGAGAGCGTCCAAGTAGGTAGCGTTTGAGGTTAGCTGATATAATTGATTCCTCATTTCCCTCCGGTACCTTCACGTACTTCAAATTATTGAATGGAGAAGGAGAACGTTTAAGAAAGCGTGAAATAGCAGAAAGTGCCTAGAAAATAATAGAACAATAAAGATTAAATATTGAACTCAACTGCAATATAGATCTAAATTTCAATATATGTACTATGAACCAAAAAAGGTCTTATAGTGGTAAAGAACTAGTGGCTGCAAAAATTTACCTGAATGGCCCCCAAGTCAAGAGCAAGAATTCTTGCACTACCCAATCCTTGAAACAGATAAACAAAGCGACGATAATATTTTAACATCCTAATTGTTTGTAAAACGTAATAAGGGCAATTGCTATCTTGTAATTTTATATTCACATTCTCCAATTCTAAATGTTTAAATATAACTGGAAAGATACCAACAGAACTGAAATTGCGAATTTTCTGTGACAAAACCACGATATCACCAGATTCAAGTCTACTGATAGAAGTTTCAGGGTAGTATCTGATTTCCAGGTTCACCAAGTTGGGAATATCTATACAACAATCACGTAGTTTTTTTGTACGAAAAACCAAGGCGAGATTTGGAAGGGTGACAAGTGCGCACAAGAACTTGTTCTCATCTTTAGAAAGTACTACATCCTCCAGTATGAGAGTTAATAAAGCTGGAATATCCCAAGCTTTTGAGGGTAAATTGCACTTTACCAGACGTAGAGATGTTAAACCAGGCAAACTAATAGTCTCTGGTAACTCAAAACCACCAAGAGACAGAGTTTGTAAACAAGGTAAGCATGTCAAACACGATTCTGGTAATTTATAGACACATACTAGTGTCGCCAGTTGTAGTGTTGTTAAAGCAGGTAAATCCCAATAAAAATCTGATTTCAACAATCCAAAACCATGTATACACAATGCGAGTTTCTTCAGGGAAGTAGAACTGAGGATGGATAAATTAATAGGATGACGACTAGTACTACCTGGAATATCAACACTGAGGTCTTGAACATTGTGTGTAATTGCATAACTTATAAACTTGAAAACAAGATGCGGGGGATTGGTAAATAAGAGTTTCAATGTGACTATATTATATTCCTGGTTTCGGTGAGATAAGAAATTGTCAACAAGCTCTGCCTCCGAAATTAGCTTGTTCCTAATGAAACTAATACAAGGAAGAGTAGTCCATGCGAGCTTCCATCGTTTCGAGAGAACGCTGGTTTGAACCGCTACTTTTGCATCGGAAAAGGAGAGAATGTGATCAATCAGGTCATTAGGCAGACTACTTATTATGTCCTCGCCGCCTTCATCATTAGCCATAATCACCGGCGTTGTCCTGAATACATCCACATCCTTCTCAGGGCCGGCTCTATAAATAAGCCAGCCGTCGCTTAGGGCTCACGGCATTATATTCGTAGCCCCCAAAATTGAATGTCTTTAGCACGAATTTTCTTTCTTTCTTTTTTTTTTTGTAAGCAACGAATTTTCTTTAATATTGTATAAAATTTTTATTTAACTTGTGCAAAGCACGAATTACTTTTAATTTTTTATATTTTATTTATAGTGTAGTATAATATTATAAATATTAATTTTATTATGTTATTGAAAGAATTTGAACCTTACATCTTTATATATAATAATTTTTAATATTAAAAATGAATTAATATGTTGTTGACGGGAATCGAACCTTAAAATTTTATATATAACAACTTCTAATATTGTAGGGATAACCAAAAAATAGAGGTTAACCAAACTACAAATTACTCGCTTATAACCCGTGCAATGCACGGGCTTCTTATATCATGTTATAAATTTTATTTAATATTATAATAATGTTTTTATATAATAATTTTTTAATTTTAATTTGATAAAATTTAATATACTCATGTTTAAGGATTATACTAATATTTTTTATTATAAATAACATATCCGATTTTTAATATATTTTATTAAATTTAAAGGTGACATGTTTTATTATGGGGTGCTATTTTTGGGTATATATTAATGATTAAATTAAAAGGTGACGTATTTTAATTAGAAAGGAAATATTAGTGATTGAATATATGATACGATTGATCTTTTTAGGTGTTTATAAAAGGTAATATCTTCAACTAAAAGTAAATATGAAAAAGGCAATCGACTAATTACCATTAATTATATCATGTTATTATTTATTTTAGGTGTTATATTTTTCTTAAAGGTAACGTGTTTTAATTAAATAGAAAGTAACATATTTTAATTACATAGAAATATTAATGATCGAAAGATATGGTATGATTTATGTTTTTAGTTGTTTATAAAAGATAATTTTTTAAACTAAAAGGGAATCGAATCTTAGACTTTGATTAGTGCATAATTTTGCATATTTTTATTGCCTATTTATTGTTTGAATTCGTATTTTAATAAATTATTTTGTTGCATTTCAAGAAAATTCGAGAAAACTGAAGAAATGGCAAAATAAAGAAATAACTGACAAAAGAAGAAAAAGAAGGACCAAAACAAGAAGAAAAGGAAAAGCAAGGGGTGGTGGTGCATTTTTGTAGCCAACCAAAATGGAGGGCTAGGATTAACCCACACCAACCAAAATGGAGGGCTAGGATTAACCCACACCAACCAAAATGGAGGGCTAGGATTAACCCACACCAACCAAAATGGCGGGCTAGGATTAAACCACACCAAGCCCAAAACCCTAAATTTTTCCTATAAATACCCTCATTTTCTCTTGTAAAAGACACACCACTTTAGACACCAATTTTAAACACCAATTTAGGAGTAGGATTAGATTAAATTGTCTTTCCATGTAAACACTTTTTATTTTGTTCAAACACTTTTTCTATTATTTAATTTAGCAATTTTAGTTCGTTCAATTTCTTCCGGCGTTGGCTTATTTACTCGGTGACAGCGGATTACAATTTCCACTCGACCAGGAAGCATTCGTTACTTTATTTGCATTACTTTTGCCCATTTTCTAGTTTATAATCCGCATGCTTTCCTCCCCTTTTCATTTTTTTACCATCTTCCTTGATTTATTTAGTTTTATATTAATTTAAATCATCATTGTCATCATTGTTTAATCATGAGTTAAGTTATAATGTTTGTTTATAATTTGTTTCGTCACTATACTCTAGTTTTAGCTCATGTTCCTTAAATTAGTTCCATCAATTAACCACTCATTTTTACTCGTTATTTTGTTTTTTTTTGTACATTAATTTGTATGTTTAAAATTTGGTAATTAGTTAAAGAAAAAAATCTCACCTCTAAATTATTTGTTCTAATTCGCCTAAATTGGAAATTTAGGTTTGCGAAAATATTAGTCTCTGTGGAACGAATCATAAGTATTAAAACGAGATCGTGCGCTTGCGATTTTAAATGTCACATTTTCACCACATCAAGTTTTTGGCGCCGCTGCCGGGGACTATAATTTTCCGCGCCTTAATTTTTAATTTTTCGGATTAGTTTTACTTGTCTCATTTTTTTATCTCATTTTTTTTACGAAAGTTGGAAATTCGGGAATCTTCTCGCGGAGCGTGGAAAAATTGGAATTTTTGGAAGCGTGCCTCAGTAACCCGTATCTCATTCTTTTCGCCTTCTTATTTCTTTTAGAAAATCACAAAAAAAAAAATAAAAATTGAAAATTGAAAAAAATAAAAAAATTAGTTATAAATATATAATTGTTGCATCATGCATTTAATCACTTAGGGCACATCATCTAGATTTTTTATTTTCTTGTTTTTAATTTTTCGTACCTATTTAATTGTGGTGATTGCTGGAGGACCCCAAGGTACGTTAAATTTTTCTTTTCTTTAATTTAGGACACGTAGTAATGCATCCATATTTGTTTACCGTTTTTGTATATACCTCGTTGTTTGTTGCATCATTAATTTTCAACATTTTGCATCCCCTAGCCCTTTAATAAAATTAATTAGCCATTTGCCCCTAGGATTTCACGCTCAATTAGAAAGGTGCCTAAAAATAAACGTAATTAAGACTTATTCACGACCTTCAGTGTCTAAGGTTCGCCTGGCTGTTAAGATTCGGTGTCTAAGTGACGAGTTTGGCCTCTTGGCAATGCCTGCACTAATCTGGCCGAATCGGTCTGAATAATTCTTAATTTACGGAATTTTTTGTGTGTCTTAACATTATAAGCAATGTCTAGTTATTTTATTTAGGGAACCTAGGTTAGATTTTTCTTTTGATTTTTCACCATTTCTTTGTGTGTTTGAATTTATTTGTACACTACATGTCCGATGAGTAATAATGCGATGTCATGGATGGCCCCCGAAACATGCACATGTTGTAAAGTTTGTGGTATCTATGGTCACTTTGGTTATGAATGCTCTAACAATACTTACAATGCTCAATTCGGACAAGTGAATGATTATCGAGAAAGATACGAGTCCAATCCGTACTTTAATGCATATAATCAAGATTGGACGGGTCAACCGAATTTTTCGTACACGAACAACAATTTTCAGAATTTCTCATATCATGATCAACAACAATATCATCAGCAACAATTTGAGCAACCATCATGGCAGCAATATGAATACCCTCCACCGCAAAATTTACAGGTTCATCAAACCAATGCAAATGCGCTATCTGATCGATTATTGAGCGAGTCGTTGAAACTTCTAATGCAAACTCAAAAGGATCAAGAGGAGTCCTTACAAAATATGAATGAGATAAACACTCGTAACAAGATGATGAAAGCTGAAATTTCAAAATTGGCTAGCTCTTTTACTGCATGGCAACCTGACTCTACACCGCCGCCATCTATACCACCCGAAGATGAAATGGATTCGATTATTCTTACAAGTGATCAAAAGGAAAATAGTTTTTCGGTGTATGCTGATGATGTACATATTGAAATAGAAGAGGAGTTTTCCACCGATGTTAAGATCAATGATATTGTGGAGGATGTTGTGAGTATGGACGAGAATTTGTGCTTAAAGGTTGACGTGATGCCAAAAATTGTCCGAGAAGATTTTTCTCCAATTTTGCTTGATAATCCATTCCAAACAGCTCTTACCCTTCAATCCTCGGAAGAAGGAGATAGTGATAATTACTCCTCATTCATTGATTTAAAAAGCAAAGAGGATCAGATAGCTCCAGAGAAAGTAAGGAATGAAGAAAAACCACCACCCGAGCCTCCACCTCACATGAATATTAAGGGAGTTCGACGTTTTCGAGGCTGTGAATTTTATCGTTGCTTTATCACAAATTTTCCCAAAACTACATACTTTCTTGCTCAATTATTATTTATTGATGTAGTAGATAAATTTGCTAATGCTTGTTTGGAAACTTTGTGTAGAATTAAAACAACTGTTCATGCTATTCGTGGTGGTCCCATGCAACAGATTTTTGGTCTTTTTGGAGTGTCACTTCATGCTTCGCCACTTCATGCATATGCGTTAGGGGAGTTGTTCTACCTTTTCTTATTTTTATTTTTCTATATTTTTTTTAGGATTCTTTGTTTTTGGAGAATAAAAACTAGGAAAAATACTCTTGATACTTTTCGTGATGGCATGTTTATAATCGAGAAAGTAGATATTCCGCCTTCACTGAATTGATTTAGAAGAGGACCATGCAAATATTTTTGTTGTTGAAAAAGAAGGAGCATTGTGTGGCTCGAGGAGGACTTTGGAGGCAAAAGAGAGAGTAGGGCTGGGGCTAAAAGAAGAAAAAAAAGCGGATAGCTTGTACATAGCTTGTACTATATCACACCTAACCCGCTAATCTTTGAAACCTTATAAACAATGAGTTTTTGTCTGTGTTAAATATCATCATTTCAGATATACAGAGCATCTATACACAATTGCTGAAAACTTCAACCTCCCAGGGAAAAGATCTCACAATCTAGCTGTCTTGAAAATGGCATTGCAGGGAAGCTTCTCGATTGCTAGAGTTAATCCTACTTCCATTCAGGAAATCAACACCATCCGGGATGAGCAGTTTCGAGCTTGGGCAGAATTTCTGAATGAACATTCAGTAATTCGTTATGCTCTAGTTACACCAGTGCCGCTTAACCATGATGCCTTGCGTGAATTATATTGCAGTGCGGTTAACACTTCTGGAGAGGATGGGTGTGCAATCACCTATCAACTGTTTGGTAGGTCGATTAAGGTCACTGAACGGGATGTTAATCGAATTCTTCATTTTCCTATGGAAAATCTCGTTTCTGATCCTACACCTAACCAGATTAAAAGGTTCTTTCATCTTATAAGGTACCAAGATGGCAATTTCAATACTGGTAATCTCTCTAGAACATATCTAACCCAGTACTGGAATTTCTTCTTCCACATTCTTAACCATGTTTTTTCCTCAGAAAGAACAAATCTAGATCGAATATCTGAATTTATTCAAACAATAGGGTATGCGGTCACTAATAATTTGAGGATTAATTTTGGTAAGATAGTGCTTGGTCAAATCATTTTGAAGATGAAGCAACTAGGAACAAGGGATGTCCAAACTCAAAGGGTCAAATGTCTATATCCAAGATTTCTGCAACTAATATTAAATGATTTTTTGAGTGATGCAGACAGGATACGCTTGGACAATGGTAGAGATGTGGAATGTTCTTCCATGAAGGCGAATGTAATTAATTACATAAGCAATAAGAGATATACGGATGTGCCTACAGTCCTAACTGAATATCTAAAGACTGTTCCACTTCCGTTGTTACCAAGACTAGTAAGAGCAGCACCACATAAGGAGTTTCCTACAACAGCCGCTCTACCTCATTTAAACGGAGTAAACCTAGCGAACCCGAGACATTCGAGGGAAACTTGGGTCTTGTGCCATTTAATCCATTCAAGTTTAACCTCCCAGAGAGAAAATCCCTGGATCTTTTTCCAGATTTACCACTCTTTACCAGTGGTCGGCAACTTGCTTCACGAGAGGATGGAAGCTCACGAACTTTCATTGCACCATCCGACAAAGGGCCTAGGATGATTTCATTTGCAGATACGCATCTCGGTGGAAGTTTTGGACAAGAGTTGAGAGAAGCACGAGCAGGACATGAGAGTGGGCAACATACTCAACCACATGCACCTGTAACCAGAACGGAATACAACAGACTCCTTGCACGGGTTCAAACACTGGAGAACGAGTTGCAACATATCCGTGAGTCCATTGCAGAAATCAAAATTTTGCAACTTATTCAAAAGGATGCATTCCAGGTTCAATTAAGTTCCATGGCAGCCCAGTTTAGTCATGCAATTAATTCCTTGGTGAAGACAGCTTCGTCTAATTTCCCAACTTCACATCCAACTATTCTGGAGGATAACCCAACTGAAGGGGAGAAGGTGGATGAGCAAGAAGCTAATAGGCGTAATGAAGGCAAGGAAAAGGTTGGTGACACAGATTTAAATTTATTTTGGGGAAGGAAAAGCTAAGGGGAGTATTCGTGCTATTTGGAAAGAATTAAGCAAGGAAAACTTGAAGATATGTTCAGTCTAGAGGAACAATTGTCTTGCTTATTTTCAGGGGAGCTTTCGTTCACTTTTGTTCATACCTCATTTTTATTTGCATACATTGAGGACAATGCATGATTTAGGTATGGGGGAGGGATTTAGTGTAAATACATAAAAATTGAAAAATCCAAAAAAATTGAAAAATTTTAAAAATAAAAAAATAGAGATATTTTAAGCTTAGTTGTCCTTCCCACTCTTGAACTTTAGAACTAGTTGGTGTTAACTGTTTTTCAAAAATTATATGTATAATGCCTTTAGATGATTTGAACGTAGTCAAGTAAGGTTTTACTAATGAAACTTGTGTCGATCAAATTTTTGCTTAAAAGTCCAAGATGACACATTTGCACAAGACTTTTGATGGAAAGATTGCACATGAATGTTATTCGATACCTGAGAGAGAGAACCCACATGTTAAAACAATGTCGAATCAAACCTTTGCGAATAAATTGTTCAGATAGTGTCTAAAAAAAAGAAAAAAGAAAAAAGTCAATAAATATTTGTAGTCATAGAGTGCTAGTGTAATTTTAAAATAATAAATTCTTAGTAGGGAAATCGGCTAGGTTGGGCTCATTGATAACCCGAGTAAGTAAGTCTGAGGGGACTTTGTGCCTAGCAACCTAAGGTCCTTTGTGATCTGGGATTGTTGACCTAAAACTCGCTAACTGGGTATCAATGCAAAAGTCTTTTGGGACCTCAACCATTGCACGGTCGGTCTAACTACTAAGAACGTGAAGTTTGGCTAGATACTTGTTTTGATAGAGATTGGGTCAGTTCAATATTGGTTGAAAAAGAGAAAATGTTCGTATGCACTTTATCCATCATAGGCCTTAAATTCACTACACACCTTGGGATTTTTTGTAAAATTTTTGAGTCTATTCAAGTGGATTGTGGGAACCTATAACCTGGCTATTATTAGAATAATCTATAAGGCATGTATTTTCCTACAAAATTGTTTTTGTTGACACCAATGAAAGCTAGATTGAAAGAGGAAAGTTGGATACTTGCTAATTTATCTCAAAGATTTTATGGGTATATCTTCTGTAAACCCTTAGGAGATAGCACTCCTCCTGTAGAGATCGTCTATGGGTTTAACGGGTTGGTAAACCTAAAATTACCCGTGATTCCTACGACAGTGAGTATAGGTTTTTATTCTGCATTTTTTCTTTTTGTTTTACTCGAGGACGAGCAAAAGATAGGTATGGGGGCATTTGATTAGTGCATAATTTTGCATATTTTTATTGCCTATTTATTGTTTGAATTCGTATTTTATTAAATTATTTTGTTGCAGCATTTCAGGAAAATTCGAGAAAACAAAAGAAATGACAAAATAAAGAAATAAATGACAAAAGAAGAAAAAGAAGGACCAAAATAAGAAGAAAAGGAAAAGCAAGGGGTGGTGGTGCATTTTTGTAGCCAACCAAAATGGAGGGCTAGGATTAACCCACACCAACCAAAATGGAGGGCTAAGATTAACCCACACCAACCAAAATGGAGGGCTAGGATTAACCCACACCAACCAAAATGGAGGGCTAGGATTAAACCACACCAAACCCAAAACCCTAAATTTTTCCTATAAATACCCTCATTTTCTCTTGTAAAAGACACACCACTTTAGACACCAATTTTAAACACCAATTTAGGAGTACGATTATATTAAATTGTCTTTCCATGTAAACACTTTTTATTTTGTTCAAACACTTTTTCTATTATTTAATTTAGCAATTTTAGTTCGTTCAATTTCTTCCGGCGTTGGCTTATTTACTCGGTGACAGCGGATTACAATTTCCACTCGACCAGGAAGCATTCGTTACTTTATTTGCATTACTTTTGTCCATTTTCTAGTTTATAATCCGCTTGCTTTCCTCCCCTTTTCATTTTTTTACCATCTTCCTTGATTTGTTTAGTTTTATATTAATTTAAATCATCATTGTCATCTGATGTGCTAAAAATAAACATTTAAATTGCAAGCGCACAATTCATCGTTTTAATACTTGAGATATCGATCCACAGAGACTAATATTTTCGCAAACCTTAATTTCTAATTTAGGCGAATTAGAAAATTTAATTTTGAGATCAATTTTATTTAACTAATTAAAAAAAATGTACGAAAATAAATAAACAGAAATAAAATGTGGCAGCAAGAAAATGCAGTACTAGCATACTGGAGCTATTGCAATCACATGAACATACTCCCTCCGTCCCACCCATTTCTTTACATGTTTTCCATTTTGTTTGGCACGCATTTTAAGGCGTCTATAAAGTATAGTTCCATAACTTATTTTTAAATTTTTCTTTTTCTGTATAAAAATAGGATTGTTCTATTTTTATACGAAAAAAGAAAATTTCAAAAATAAATTATGAAACTATACGTTTTAGGAGCGTTAAAATGCGTGCCGAGCCCCCGTCGCTGTCATGTAAAGAAATGGTGGGACTGAGGGAGTAATAATTAATTTTTTTTTTAAAGTAACGTGACATTACAATTTTTATAAAATGATTACTAAATTATTAACTAATGATTATCTAATGATTGGATGAATGACAAGAAAAAAAAATGGCAGATGCAAGCATGGAAAAATGGGATGGGAAGAGTTTGGGCTTAAGTTAGAAAACAGATCTACTAATTAACTTGGGCCAGAGACAACTAAAACAAGATCCAACGAAATTGAACGAGCAAGTAAACTATAACAAGATAAAAAGGAACTTGGGCCAGGAATATCAAACATGGACCAGAATTTCGGTTTGGGCCTAATTGAGAATAGCCCTTCAAAGATAAAATAAGAACACGGCTTATTAATAGAAATCAAAACAGGAACATTAAAAGCTAGTTATGATTGGAAGTTTAATTAAAGCAAATTAATGTCATGAATAATTTAACTAATGCATGTCTTATACTAATATCCTAACAAGCTTTAAAATCAATGGCACATGCATAATTACAGAACTTTGATTTCTCAAATAAAATGGACTAGACCAAAAAAGGGAGACATGGGCCACGAATCAAATACCAAGCTAAGAAATATGTAAAAGAAAGTAATGCTAATAACCAAATTAAAGATGCAGGTGGCCAGCTATTTACCCTACAAAGAAAAAGGAAAAAGACGAAACCAAAGGCACATTAATAACCATCAGAAGGAGATTGAACATATCGTGAAAAAAATAATAAGAACCAGCAGTAACGAAGCTATAGAAGCAAAATGAAAGAAACCACCCAACACAAATTGAGGACGTGCCGAGTAAAGCTCACGGAGGAAGAAAATGTTACCGGAAAATTAAAGACTAACCGGCACTAAAAGTAGATCTAAAAATGTAAAACATTAATTTAAATACAATCAAAAAGTAAATTTAAGGGGCTCCTCTCATACAAATAGTATAAACTATCTTGTAATATAGAAAGATTTCATAGCCAAAATGAAAAGGAAAGAACAAGATTTAAAGATGAAATGAAAGCTTGCTTTAATATGAAAGAAGGTGTTTACAATATTTAGAACTACAAAATAAGAAATTAAATCTACCCTAAAATCTACTCTACTCTAAGTTGAAAATACAAGGGAAATGAGGGGGTATTTATAGGATGGGAAATAGGGTTTATGGGGGTGTTGGTAAATCTTGGCCCTACATTTTGGGTGTGTGGTGGTGTAATCTAGACATTAAAAGATTCCTTCCCCATTAAGCTTTGGTAGACTTGATCTTGACCATACACTTTTTTAGTGTGTTGGGATGATCTCCACCTTCCATGTGTCCTCCAAGATTCCCTTTCCACCAAACTCCTAATTCTTTTTCCTCTTTTTCTTTTTGGTCCTTTTTCTTCCTCCTTTTCCCTTCCTTGCACTTTATTTCTTTATTTTGCCATTTCTTTATTTATTTACGAATTTCCTGAAATACAACAAAATAAATTATTAAATTACGAGTTCAAGCAATAAATAGGTAATAAAAATATGCAAAAATATGCACTTATCATCATCATTGTTTAATCATGAGTTAAGTTATAATGTTTGTTTATAATTTGTTTCGTCACTATACTCTAGTTTTAGCTCATGTTTCTTAAATTAGTTCCATCAATTAACCACTCATTTTTACTCGTTATTTTTTTTTTGTACATTAATTTGTAGGTTTAAAATTTGGTAATTAGTTAAAGAAAAAAATTTCACCTCGAAATTATTTGTTCTAATTCGCCTAAATTAGAAATTAAGGTTTGCGAAAATATTAGTCTTTGTGGAACGAATCATAAGTATTAAAACGAGATCGTGCGCTTGCGATTTTAAATGTCACATTTTCACCACATCAGACTTCTAAATATAACAACTTTTAATATTGTTATATCTAACGGTCATGATCTGTTTGAGTTGAAAATCTAACTATTATGAATAGTTTGGTTAACCAAACTACAAACTACAAACTACAAACTACAAAAAATCTCTAGTTTGCTTATAATAATATAGTATGGATACCCCAATTCCCTTATTATAACCAAGCCGAAAACCGAATAAAAATAAATTGAAAATAAAAAAAAACATAGATCTGACAGACGAAACCACAAGATAGGAGGTTAACTCTCGAATCCAACAAGCTCCACTTGAATCGAACAAGAAAGAAAACCGGAAGCTCCGATAATATAGATCTAGAAAAACAATCCAAACCAAACCAAAAAGGATATAAATCCTTAATAGATAAAGTGATTTGGTTACACGTATTTTTACTCCTACCGTTGTTAAATTGAGTAATTCTAGAGGTTCCAAAAAAAATTCTCAAAAAAATTCCCAAAAATTGAGTTTTTATATTTTGATTGGTTAACATTCATACCGAAAGTCATGTTTTATTTGGAAACTATTTTGGTATACCCCTAGCACTACTCTATTAAATTAATTAATTATATCCTATATATAATTGGAGTAAGGGAGTTTACATGATATGGTTTGGTCGTCAAGGTCATATATGTCATTTCCAAAATATTATTAGTATTTCAATTTTTAATTAATATTAGATAGAAATTAAAAGTATTATGAAACTGTACACTTTATTTCAAAAATTATGAACAGGATTTATAGACATTATTTTGGAACTTTAGAACAAAATCAAATATTAATTATATAGAATATGATAAAGTTATTGAGTAAACACAATATAAAATTATAAATTTAATTATAAAAATACAATTTTTCAAGCAAAAAAGTACTTCAACAATCCTTTATTATCAAACCTGAGTCTACCACACCATTCAGTTAATTAATCACGTACCCAGTTAACCAATCAGAAAACTATGAATTATTTTCGAACCAATCATAGGCCACTTCTAAATCATGGACCAATCAAATTAAAACAAATTTGTTTCCTTATATAATTTAACTTGCTATTTTTTAACCAAGGTTAAACCCATCAATCATTGTAAATATATTTAAAATTTAAATCATGGACCAATCAAATTAAAACAAATCTGTTTCCTTATATAATTTAACTTGCTATCTTTTAACCAAGGTTAAATCCATCAATCATTCTAAATATATTTAAAATTGAATTATAATCCTAAATAGAATTACAAATAGAATCATAATATTATTAAAATTATTAAAATAGAAATCAAATCTGAGTCCACCACACCAATAATATTATATTAAAAGTTTTGCTTATTTATCATTCTCATTCTATTATACTAACCATTGTTAGTTAACAATTCTAATTTAAATAGAGTAACTTACTTGATTTAACATATCCATATATTTTTTTTAATGTCAAAAAATAATCATAACAAATTAATATTTTAAATCAAAATCAATTAGGATTATACAAATATATAGTATGCAGTTAACCAATCTAAAATTTTTGAATTATTTTAGTACCAATCAAAGGTCATTCCTAAATTTTAGACCAATCATATTATATTAAAAGTTTTCTTTATTTACTATTTTCATTCTATTATATTAACTATGGTTAGTTAACAATTCAAATTTAAATAGAGTAACTTACTTGATTTAACATATCCATATATTTATTTTTTTAATATCAAAAAATAATTATAATAAATTAATATTTTAAATCAAAACCAATCAAGATTATATAAATATATAATGTGAAGCAATTTTCGCAATATTAATTTTTCACACTTTTGATTTATAGTTAATCATAATAACATTATTATATAATACAGATTAATTTTCATAAATATATATAAGAACCAATCAAAATTAACCACTAAAATTAAATTAATCATAGCATTCTCATCCTAATTTACTTATCGTGGTTACTTAACCTTCAAAATTTAAGTTATATAAACTTTTAAATTAATCAGTTAACAAAAAAAGGCTAAATTCAACCAATTAAAATATTAAAAATGAAATTTAAACCAGTTATCATTAAAATTTTACTTATCGTTATTTTTCAAGAATTAATGGGACAAATAAATTGACTTGACGATATATTTGAATTTTTCAAGATACTGAATAGACTCTCAAATAGTATTAGACATTATTTGGTGTATAAATTATCGATCCAAAAAATAAAATTCATTACAGAATCAATAAAAATATTGTTAGTGAATATTTCTATAGCAAATTGGTTAACTCAGCGCAAAAATTCTAAAAAATCATTTTTTTTATATTTCATAGCAAATTGGTCAACTCAGCGCAAAAATTCTAATAAATCACTATATTTTCTATGGTTAATTATTTATCAACAAAAGGACATATATCATCCACAAAAATAATCATTCAAATTTTCTTTTAAATCACTAATTTTTTATAGGTAAATGATTTATCAATAAAATGTCATACATCTACAAAAATAATCAAGATTGGACAACACGTATTAAAATAAAATATATCATATCAAGGTAACAAGGTTTCCTTAATCCAAACTACAATCGTTGATTAGATCTTAAATTGTGGTACATCACTCGCTTATGTCCCTGAATTATATATACTCTTTGGCGAAATAATCCAACAATTTATTCTAATCGTGTGGGAAATACATATGTGATTTCTGAGAATGTATTCGAACAACTGACGAAAACTGTGATTCTATACTATCCAAATCAATGAATCAATATAACAAAATCCTGCAAATCTAAATAAAGAACAAAACCCAATATATAGATAGACAAAATCCACGGGATACTAGAATCTCAATAAAGAGATACATTTATTGAAAAACGAAGTAAAATCAAGGAAAAGAAACAGGAGTTATCATTCACAAGGAGAAGGTGCAAAATCCAATATATCAGTTGATAAAACCCACCAACGTGGTAATAGACTCTCAATAAAGAGAGATATTTATTGAAAAACAAAGCAAAATCATGAAAAACAATAAAAATGGGTTTATCATCAACCAAGATGCAGATATCAACCCCTAAACTTTGGTTTAATATTTTTTAGGAGAGGAGATAGAATGACGGCTACAGCAATCGTTTAAAAATCAATATTATTGATAACTAGATAGGTCGATACATATAAAATTATATATTGTTTCTAATAAAAGGTGTTCATTTTAATTTTGTATTCTTTAATTCTCATATCCTAATCTAAGAACAGACATATCGAATTGTGCTTGGTTGGTTAATAATATTTATTTTTAATATCAACAAAATCTTAAAGATAGGTAAAAAAAATTAAATAACTTGGTAGATAGATTCTAATCAAACAGAGGTATTTATTAACAATAAACAAAATTAAAGAAAAGGGCTTCATTTTTGTGTACTCTACTTTTAGTTTTATTTTGTAGTAATTCAATGTTGTTTTCAATTATATAGTAACATACTTAGATGACTTGGTCAGAGAGTAACATTACATGTAATTGTCATATTTTTTCATTTTGAGTATTATTTTCGTTTTGTGTACAAAAATAAAAAAATGCGTAGTTTAGTAGCATTTTGTGTTCAAATATGGGTACACAAAATAATTTCATGTCATTTTAATGCAAAACCCAAAATACACATGGTATGAATGTATATAACACAAACGATTTTCCAGATCTACGTAAACTCTTTCTTTTAATATATGTCGGTAAAATATACTCATTGTTAAATGAAAATTAATTGCATGTTTTTAACTCGACAATTAAATTATAAGGACAAATATATAATAATGTGATTACGTGTTTATATATTACACATGATTTTAGTTTCATGTACAGTTTTCTATTTTAACATGTTAATCAAATAGAAAAAAGATAGGTGATACTCATTTTCAAATATTTTATTTTACGCGTTTGGATGACAACAGATTGGGTTTGATCCGAATTTTGTAAAATTCAAACCCACATCCAAATATTTTTGGGTTTTAAAAATAAATCCAAATCCAAAATTCAATATCTAAAACCAAATTCGTCGGATTTCGGATTAGATTTGACTTTTTTGGGTATCCAAAATTAGTAATAATGTAGTCAAAATTAAAATAATTGTTACACGCAAACAATATTAATTATATTTATACAAAAATTAAAAAATAAAATGATTAACTTAAGTAGTCAAAATATAACATATTATACGAATTAATATAGTAAGTAAAATTTAAAATATGTTAAAAAAATAATTCTTTTTATACATAGAAATGAAAAATTAATGTAAACAAAATTCATCTTGAATATATCAATAAAATTAGATATTGAGAAATATAAGTTCTAATTACTAAATTAGTAGTGACGATTTCTAATGAAATATTTGAATAAAAATAAATAAAATAATATGTCTTACATCTAAAATATTACATGAAATAATTTCAAATTACAATATTATATTACATATGTATAGGGTTTCGATAGTGTATTGGGTTTCGGATTTTGGATAGGCTATCGTACAACATAAATCCAAATGTAAATCGAAACTATTTCGATTTTAAAATTTATATCCAAACCTGAATCCAAAAAATTGGGTTTGGGTTCAAATCGGTTACCATCATATCGAATTAATTTCCCTTCCTTATTTATGAGTAAAATAAAACTAATATTTAATATACCATATTCTGATAGAAAAGAATAAAAAATTCAATATAAAAATTCCCAAACTAAATATGCACATTTAAAGTCATCATTAAAAACAAACTGACCATAAACTCTAACAGATATATCTTACTCAAATAACGGGATGTATTGGATTTGTTTGGTTAATTGATAATGTTTATTTTGCTATAGTACTAAATCAATAACTAATAAAAGAACATAAAATTTGAAAAAATGATATGGAACAAACACATAGGAGACTTAAAATATGGATAAAAAACTTATGAACTTGGTTGAAATATTCTAAAAAATGAGAGAAATCAAATTTAAAATATAATTAAGAAAAAACAATAAAGAGGGGTTTAGAACGTTTGAGCGGGATGTGAATGGTATGATAATTGTTTGATAATATTGATATTAATGCAATTGGTATAAATTGACGATAATTTATACTTAAATTATAATGAAATTATCTTTTTTTATAAATAATTATTAATAATATGTTTATATTAATTAATTAATTAATTTTATCATTCGGTGCGTAGCACGGGTAGAACGCTAACCAATCAAAATATGATAACTAACTTTTTGAGATTTTTTTAGGGACCTCTAGAATTACTCCAAAAAATTGCTCATTTCCTATTTTATTTGCATTTATAGAATGAAAAATATGTATTTGATTTATTTTTTCTATTACTAATTATGTTTTTACTGTTTTCAACGCTTGATTCTCAAACATGATTATATTGAAACGAACTTTCTATAAAAATAGCATAAAATGTCGTTAAATTACTTGGGGAAAAAACAAAAAGGAATAAGAAAATTGATATGTATCTCAGATAAATTTTTTCATATATCAAATGAATGTGTTTTGACATTAATCTTTTTTTTATATAAACAAATTTTCAAATTGTTTTAACACGCATCAATACAATTATACATAATTTGGGAAAAGTTACTTAGAGATGCATATTGGGTTCGTTACACTCAAAACAAAATATAACAAAATATTTTATTTTTTGGCACACTATATATTTTTGTAACTATTTTAAAAAATTTAAAATTGTGTTTTCGGTGCGTAGCACGGGTAAAATGCTAGTTAAAATATTAAAAGTTATGTTGATAAAATAACTATCATCAATTTAATTAAATTTGCAAACATTGTTTTGTAAATCTTTCAAAAAAAAATAGAAAAATAAAAATTTAACATAAAAAATCATTAATAATATTTATAAAATATGCACGGGTATGAAACTAGTAATAATAAAGTAAGATATGAAATAAAAAGAAATAGTTTAGTGTAGGAGAAAACAAAACCCTTAAGCTAAAACCTTTAAAACTCAACTGAAACCAAAACTCCATCAGTAGTACTCGAAAATCCTTAAACCCTGAAACTCGAGATATGGGGAAGAGATTTAGAAGAGGCCGCAAAGCTGGCAAGAGGGTAATGGAGGATGAAAATATGTTATTTGAGGTGCTTTCGAGGATTCCTGTCAAGTCCTTGCTTCAATGCAAAGCTGTGTCCAAAACCTGGTGCTCCATTATTTCGAGCCCTGCTTTTGTAAAATCTCACCTCGATTGCACAATTAATTCAACCGCTGCTGATGAAACTCTTATCGGACATGTCAATAGATGTTCTGTGTATCAGGACTATTGCTTAGACAGCCCATTTGCACTCTTCCAATTTGGTTCTGTTAGTCATGAGAGGGAAGAACTTGAGTTTCCTTACTGTCAAACTAACCAACCCAACATTGATCGTCCCACTTTTGTCGTTGGTTCTGATGGCGGTATGCTTTGTGTTTGTGTTGATGCCTCTAATGCTTCTGAAGATGACCTATGGCCTACTGCTAATAGGAAAACTAATATATACCTTTGGAACCCTGCAACTAAACGCTTCAAACTCATTCCTCCACATTCTTTACACTGAGATAATAGTACAATAGTAACTTTAGGCTTAATTTGGTTTTGATCGCTTAGATTATGATTTTAAGGTTGTTAGGGTTTGTGTCGTGCTCCATTCCTGCTGAGGTATATTCTGCAACCAGGAATTCTTGGGGAATCATAGAGCATAACGTGACCGATATTCCCTTGACCAATGACTTCCATGTATGCTTCCATGGATTTTTATTTACCATTGGAACTAATGGTATGATGGCTTTCGATCTAAATAAGGAGGTATTTATTTGTAACATTAAGCTCCCTTTCAGCTCTAATGGTTCTGCTCGTGTCATTGACTTCAAGGATTCTATTGCTGTTTCTGATTGCCCAAGTAATAAGTTAAACTTTTGGACATTAGATAATGAGGCATGCTTTCGTCGTAGCGGTGGAATTAAGGCATCATGGACTATGATGTTCAGTATTAATTTAGGTGTGCCACTAGAATGGGTGGAGGGTTTTTTTAACAGTGTTGAGTTCTTCATATTGACCGAAAATATTGATGAACGGATCACGTATGACTTGGAGAAGAAAGTGGTAAAAAATGTCAAGATCAACCGTTATTTTGAATATGGTGAATATGTTATTTTGGAGAAGAGCTTGCTTTCGTTTTAAAGATGATTTCTAAATACCCCTTAATTTAATTTACCTTTGATGTTCTTATGTTTCTTTGCATAAGTTTGAAAGAGTTAAATATTTAATTTTGAGTCTGCCTCTCCTTTCCCGCATATTATGTGTGAACTTTTCGTTAGATATGCAAATTGTTGAACTTGTGTTCATACTTTTATTACTCGTTGGTTTATCTTGAAAAATTGGGCAATGCTATTTAGCCTATTTTAATTTGCTACTCTCTCCGATTCACAACTAGTCGATAAAGCCGCGCTTCGCGGCGGCGTTATAAAATTTTTTTAAAAAAATTAATACATTTACGTTATATTGTAATATTAATTTTAAATTTTAATAATTAAATATCCTTTTCTAATGAATCGATTTCTTGTTAAACACGATTTTTTCGATTGAGCCGCTCTCTCATTAAAATCAAAATCTCAACTTTAACATATATTATAAAGACTTATATAATATTTTTTATCCATAAAATCAAACAATAAAAAAAATTATGACATCAATATCAAATTCTAATAGCTAATACAATCTTTTCTAGTGAGTCGTCTTCTCGTTAAATACGTTTTGAGTCGCTCTTATTTGGAACCGAAATTCTAACTAATTATATAAAGAAAGTAAATTCCAATTTTTATATTCTTTAAACTTTCTAATATTTATAGATTTTTAAAAATGAAAATACATCTTATTTGTTCTGTATATTATAGATATTCATGTACTTATTTACAACTTCTGCATGAGAATGTCTTTCTGTTATGTTAACATTTAAAAAAATTAAATTCGAAGACTTTTCGTTACGGGAATAATATTAAATTTATGGATATTTTTTTCTAATGCAAGTATAATTAACTTCTATAAAAAAGATAAAATAAAGGATTTATAGGAAAAAAGATATATAATTTTAAAAATCGTGTAAGACGTCTCCACCGTCCTCGTATTCTACTTCTATTAATAAAACATTTTTATTTATGTATTTCTTATATATTCAAACATTTTTATACGGTCTTCTCTAATTAATCGCTTTCTCGTTAAACACGGTTATTACTATTTATCTGCTCCCTAGTTAAGACCAAAAACCTAATTTTTACATGTATCACTTGTATGATAATGTTTATCCATAAAAATCAAATCCTAAAAATAAAATAAAATTTATAACATCAAAATGATATTTTAATAGCTAATACAATCTTTTATAGTGAGCCGTCTTCCTGTTAAACACGTTTCGAGCCGCTCTCGTTTGGGTCGAAATTCCAAATTCATTACATATTATTATTGATACTTATCTTACACAACAACTTTTTTCCTTAAAATTATAACCTAAAAAATAGAGTGAATTCCAATTTATAGTTTATCTAGACTTTCTAAAATTTATGGAGTTTTAGAAAATGAAAGCACATCTTATTTTTTCTTTATATTATAGATACTCCTATTTTTATTTAGGATTCCTGCATGAGAATGTTCTTTTATAATGTTAACACATCAATTCTTTTCTTTTAAATACGATGACTTTTTTATGATAATAGTATTGGATTTATGAATAAATTTTCCTAATAGAAGTATAATTAACTTATATAAAAAATATATAATTTAAGAAGATCGTACTTTCTATAAAATATTTAGTTATATGGATGCTCTATATATTCAAACACATATTCTACTTCTAATAGAACTTTTATTTATATGTTTTTCTATAAATTCGAACTCTTATTCTCTATAAATTCAAACTCCTATTCTACTTCCAATAGAACTTTTAATCGTATGCTTTATAAATACTTATTCTACTTCCAATAGAAACTTTTATTTATATGTTTTTTCTATAAATTTGAACTCTTATCTCTATAAATTCGAACTCCTATATTCTACTTTCAATAGAACTTTTAATCATATGCTTTATAAATACTTATTCTACTTACAATAGAACTTCTAATCATATGTCTTCCTATAAATTCGAACTCTTCACCACTATAAATTCGAACACCTATTCTACTTCTAATATGTTAAATGATATTTTTATATTTATAAGTGTTTAAAATTCTAAAATTCTAGAAAATTATAAAAATAGATTGAGACGATCTTAGAGCGCCACCTAAACTCCCGCGTACCCTCCTTTATATATACTAGTATTTATGCCCGCCATGCTGGGCTTTGAAATTTTGAGAAGAAATTTGTTAAGATTTGAATTATGTTTAGTGCAATGTAAGGTCATTTTAGTTAGTGCATTGTGTTGTTTGTTGATTACTACTAAATTTGAAAAAAAAATGTAAAGAATTTATACATAGAGAACGGATAATGAAGATGTAATTTGTTGTAAAGGAGCTATGCTGCTCTAAATTTGGCAATGATATATAGATGACAAACATGCATTATAGTACAATACACATTACATTGGCATAGCAAAGTTTATGAATGATATTTCAATTGTTTCGAAGACATCCAAAGGTTCCAAATGACATTACAATTGGAATATCTAAGGTAATAATATGCTAATAACCGTACATTTTTATACTTGATGTACTATTAAGTTAGATTTCATTCCTTAAGTTCAGAGCGGCCTCATGTGTTGGGTTTATGTAGAATCTTGTTGCCGGGAAATTTGTGAGGTAAGTTTCACCTGCAATTTGCCAAGAATATATTAGTATATGAGGTAAGTGAAGTTGTATTTAGTTCATATCACTGATTACTGTTAAAATGTACCTTGTACTAAGTTCATTTTGCAACTTGCTATTATAACCACCACGGGTTGTGGATTTGCATTATTAAGCTGCTGCATAAACGCTTGTCCAAACTCTCTACGGAATACAACATTTACATTGAAGCTGTTTACAGAAATGTAGGAGTTAATCAAAAGTAAGAACAATATTTAAACGCAGCAAATGGACAATGTTGCTTACTTGTTTTGTGTTAAAACAAAGTTGATCATTGTATCCACCTCGTTGTTTCGATTTACAAATCGACGTTGAGTTTCAACCTTTGTAACCACTCCAAGAACATCTGAACCATTTTGTAATGTTGTTATAGTAATATGATGTTGTGAGTTGATATATATAAATAAAGATTTGTGTTATACCTATGAGATAACGATGATGTTGAAGCGTTTCTGGTAAATTTGCCAAATTTGTGAAGTCGAAAACATGAAATGGTATGTTGATTGGTAGGAAATCATGAGGTAGAATAACTGTAGGACTGATAAAACTTATGTATTTCTCATTTTCAAAACATATATTCTTTGCAGTGTTATCATATGTCTTGACGTTGAAATTGTGAATACTGACAGTTACTCCTTCTTCCATGAACTGTATGAAAAAGTTGTCTACTGTAGATGGAACCCAAGCATGGACACGATTGTTCTGTATACAAAAGTTTTAGTAATTAAATATTTGGGAATTTCATCTATCAATCTAACAAAGTTCTTACCTCGACATCCAGAAGAATGTAGTTCATTCCAAGAACTTGACCATTGTTATGATTAACTTCTTGCCATCTTCTTGATACTCTAACATATATTTTCCAGTTGATCTTCACAGAAGGTTGTAGAGATGATATAGTATCAAACTCAGTAGATGACATTGGAAATTTGAGTTTTTTTCAGTTTATGTAGAGATAGAGAGTTTGTTTGGGTATCTTTGAATTCTATTTCAATTTTCTGTAGTTGTATACACAGTAGATGCAGTTGTATAATGGTGTTTCAGATTTGTAATGGAGTCATGTGAAGAAAAGTGTATGGCATTTTCTGAAAAGGTATTGGTAGATTGATGTAAATAGGGTATCTTGTCTACTTGGTCAAAGTTTTTACATTGTTTTGTATTTGTTGTTGGGTAAATATTCTTTTATAGTTGAACGAAGTTGATATAATAAAGTTAATGTAAATAAAGAACAAATGTACCAAACACAAGAAACATATTTAGTCCATTGCCAGGATACTGCATTCTCCTACTTTTGCCATAGTAATAAGTTTCATTACAAACAACCAAAAGTTAATAAATATTATTAAAAAGGATTGCTGGTAGAGTTGGAATCCTGGTTTCCTGCAATTCCATGTCTTCTAAGTTGATTGAAAATTTAAGTCGGACAGGCCTTGTACTTGATAAGTTGATGCAGTAGCCTGTTTGCATAAAAAAGTTTAAATAAGTAAACACTTGTTTAGGTTTTGGTTTGATATTGTTAAAGTTTATTACCTGTGAACTGGAAGGTTGAGAAGCATTCATGCTTTGTTGTTGTTCTGGTTGCAGAAAACCATTGCATATATTTGTTGACCAATAAACTTGAAAGTGATCAACGATGTTGATTTCTTTGATTCGCAAGATTACAGTGTAATTACGTTTGGCAATGCTTTTCAAGATTAGTGGGAATCTCTCTTTTTTGTGTACCTGCAAAATGAATACGGAATTATATATATGTTTGAATATTTTGACATATAGAAATCGTTGTAGAGTAATATCAGTATACTTCATCATATAGGTCACGTGCTCTCTTTCCGATAAGTGTTCGGACTTCTCTATCTCCTAGGATTATATCTATTCCCCCAGTTGCATCGACAGCAGCAACATTGATCTTGTACCTATCATACTTAGATTTAATAATTTTGACACTGTATTTGCAATGCAGAAATTGTGAATGTTAGTATTCAATTTATACCTTTTATCAGGATGTGGGACTGTTCTCGGACAATGACTGCAAATGAACAATCCATTAATTCTCTCAGTTTGTCTTTGGCAAGTTGTGCATTCATTAATAAACCAATTACTTGATTCATTGATAGATATTATGTTGACATGGGCAAGAACTTGACTCTGCAAAGAAAAGGTTGTGAGGATAAAATTAGGTGAAATTTGTTTATTTGAAATTTTTACAGCTGAAAGAAGAGTTTAGTACCCCTATGTAGGCTTTTCCCAATTTTGTGATTTCATCAACAGTTAGCAAATCAATTGTTTTCTTTGTTGGTTGTGTCAAAGCGATTTGTGCAAATTCCGGTTGACTTAACCTATACAAATAAATGAGCAAAGAAGAAATAGTCATTTAACATCATGGTAACCATCTTGTAATTAAAATTGAAGTTGTGAACTTACTTTTTCCTGAGTTGAGTTACACTGTGATGTTTATAGTTCAGGTAAAATCTTGTTGCACCAACATTAGATATCTCAACATTTTCTGCAATATGTTCCATGTTAGTACAGATTTGTGGAGGAATAAGCATAGTTGTGTGAAATAAGTAAGTACCATTCCATATACCAACTTTGCCACTGGAAATGATTATTATTACTGGGTTTTCCAACCCTTGATTCATGCATGCTTGAAGGTTAGCAGCAAACTGATCCCAGAACGTGACATTTACGTTTGAACTGTGACATATATGTTGTTAAATATCAAGGAAAAATTATCTGAAACATGTATCATGTAACTTGAAAACTGAATTACCTCCCATCTGTTATCGTTAGTTTTCCTTGGAATTGGTTTTTTCCTAGTGAGTTTTTTATGTCTCTGAAATCCATTTTTTTGATGATTCCTACAACATCTGAGAATTTTTTTGTTTCATACATTTGGGGCAGAAAAATAGATTGAAAATGATGTTATTGCTATAGTTTAGTGTTTGAACCTGTGAGATATGTCTTCTGCTGTGCCAGAAGTCTTAGTTCACTGTGATCATGTAGATCAAACATTTCAAAGTGGATTTTTGTGGTACTTTCGTCCATTTCTTCAAATTTTGTGTCTCGAGAGAAGATTAGTTGATTCTCCATTCTTAAGCATCTGTAGATATCTGTTTGTTTGTAGCTTTGGACTGTAAAATTGGTTATGGTGTAAACTTTCCCAACTTGGATTTCATCTTCCAGCTTGTCAACACATGCTGTTGGTATAAAACCATGAATCCTAGTTTTCTGTGTTGAGAGGTTATACAATTTAGTGGTGTTACTGAAATTAGAAATCAAGAAGACTGTAGTCAAAGTAATTTTCTTACCATGTTATCAATTAGTAGAATGTTGAATGGTTTGAAAATTTCCCCAGATCTTGTTGATCCTCTCCATTTTCTGATAACCCTTGCTTTTATTTTGTAGTCATATCTTCCAGGTTTTAGAGATGCTATTGGATCAATTTTTTGACTTGACATTATTATCTGGATGTTGGTTTGGAAGTTTGGAGGTTGTATTGTCTTGGCAAGTAAAAATGTTTTGTTATAATGTATATGGTTTAGTAATGGTGTTATTATTCTCAACTAACTACTGAGCTTTTAATTATGATTTGAAAGTTTGATAAGAGAGCAAGACTTTATATTCACTTGTAACAGCAATGGTTCGAGATTTTTTTTGGTAACTTTAAATTATTGAATAAATATAACTCCATTGTCATTCATAAAAGCTCCATTGATATTAATAAAGCTATATAAGAAAATCCAAGCATACATGTTCTTGAAAATTGTTTACAACTTAGTTTTTTTCGTATCTGATAGGCAGACAAATTTGTCAACATAAAGCAAAAAATAATTCGTCGGAGACGCACTGCTCTCCTGCTTTCTCCAGTCTCATGCTTTCTGAAACATATTCCAAAACATTACAAACTAATCAAGGCAACTTTAGTGTTAACAGGCAAGATTTAAATAGAATGATTTCACCTTTTCTTTTTTGATATTTTTCATGTTAATGAGTTGTTCATTTTCATTAATGTTATACTCCACTGGATCCACCGTTTTCCTTGCTTTAGTTTTGGTATTGGTGGAATTGCCTGTCTGAGGAGTTTGAATTTTGGTAGATTCTGTTTCCATTTCCTGGATAGAATTTGTATTATGAATAATTGGTTAATATCAACAATTTTAGTAAAGTTGGATGATTAAGGCTTACTTTTATTATCAATGCATCATCACTTTCCAGCCTAATATCCTTGTTTGGATCAAAGCTGTCTGATATTTCCATACTTGAGAGAATTTCCTTTGCTTCAAAAACTGTTGATCCCTTCTTTATGTTTTCTTCTTTAATTTCCAGAGTAACTGAGTACTTCTGATTTACAAAAGTTTTCAGAATTTCCGGAAATTTGTCTTCCTCTTGTTCCTGTTAGGGCAGGAATGTTATAATAAATCGAGGAAAATTGAATATTGAAATCTGTAAAGGTGTATAACATACATTGAGGCATTCCGAGTGAATATCTACGACTGCAGTGTCCGTAATTCTGCTAACTTCGGAATCTGGAAATATAATCGCAATTGATCCTGTGTTGTCTGAACAGAGTGTGCACAACCTAAATCTGTAAAATTTTAAATTTTAAGTATTACTTCTTTACATAAATAATATAAATATGTAATGTTGTTATACCTCTTGTCTGGATAAGGGAAAATTCTGGGGCATTTGCTGCATTTATAGATTCCGTTAACCCGATAAATCTCAATTTCACAGTCTGTGCACTTTGTGTAGTACCAACCAGAATTTTCTTCAACCCTTTTAACTGTCACATCGCAACTAACTTCTTTCTGCACAAAAATGTAAACTCTAATATTAAAGTACAAAAACATGAAGAAATGTTTTTGGTAATTTTATAATTTAACTAACCTTATCAAAATCTGGTTTCAATTGTCTAATTTGTTTCACTGTAAACTTAGGAATGTTTACTTCCTCCTCCATGTAAGAAATGGTCATAGATTTATGCAGATGCCAACTGTGAAATATAACACTTGTAAAATTCCGGACACTAATTACCCTTGAACATTTAATCATCAACTTACTTGTCCTTCAATTGTTTGATACTGTAGTGGTTAGGATTGATATGAATTCTTGTTGCCGGATAATTAGTCAGATTTGGTAATCCTGATTCAACAATTCTTGTTATAATGAAATTAATAATAGAAATTATAAATGTAAGATGGAAGAATTTTGTTTACCCTCATATCTACTGACTCTAGCGCAAGAAATAATAACATAGATATTAGAAGTATCCAAAGTTTGGAATCTCTCTTCGACTGTTTTCCCAAATTCTTCAAACAAAGTAACTTTTACACTAAACCTGAAAATAAATGATGTTATTGAAGACATTTAAAGGCAAGAAGCAATTATTTATATATTTCTACACATTTGAAGTGTTGTGAAATGATAAATTTAAATAAGAACCTGCCATCCGAAATTTCAAACTTCATCCGACTTGTTTCTTGGTTGTTTTTAGTTGACTTGACGATTCCTTCAATATTTTCAACCTTTCCAGCCATATCTAAATAACAAACAATATTAGCTATCGTTTCATCTTAATTTATAATTGAGAAATTTGAAATTACCAATCAAAAAACGATTGTCATCTGCAATCTTTTGTACGTCCTCCATGTAGTATAGATCAAAAGCATAATCTTCAATTTCCACTCCCGTAGTTTCATCTTTTTCAATTCTGGTGTGTGGAGTGAAATAGATGTGTTTTTTATTCCTCACTGGACGATAAATTTCATCTCCTAAGTAATCTTTGACCTTAAAGTTGGAGAAAATGTAAATTTCCCCCTCATGTAATTTATCCAACAGATCATCGCAATATTGTTTACTTGCAAATGCATGAATTCTTGAGTTCTACAAATTTATATACACAACTTAATATTAGAGCTGTACATAAAATTGTAAAATGATAAATTGAAGTTGTAATATCAGCAAAAGATAGGAATCTGTACACAATCATCAATGAAGATCATATTTAATCCATAAAATTCCTTGGTATCTCTGTTTATTCCTTTCCAAAGTGACTGCAATCTGACTCTAATATTCCAGTCAAAGGTATAGCTTTCTATTGCGTTGATTGTATCAAACTTGTTAAGTTCCATTACTGTTTCAATTCAGAAAGCAAAATAGGAAAATAATATGACAGCAAACAATAGTTGTGTTTAATACAGGCGAGGAGATGTATTTATAGTAGTTGAGTAAATAAGAGTCAGAGTTTAATTACCTGATTGTTCTTCGTAGTGACTACACCTGATTTGGGTGGTTGTAATGTGCAGCTTCTATAAATGTTGTTGCTCAGCTTTTTCTTAACTTCAATTCTGGGATAGTGATACTTAACTTGAAACTTAGCTTCTTGGATTGTCCACACGTGTACTAAAGTAAGGCAAAGTAAGGCAAAGGTTTGTGTCTTTGATAGTAGCAAATTGGTATAATAGGTGCACAATATAAAGCTTCAACCCCAATAAAGGAATATTCTTTAAATAATTAAAATTGTGAAATGAATATATTTTTCCGTTGTTGAAATAATAGAAGCTGTCTTTTTTCTATCATGATAAATGAATAATCTGTATTAATATAAAAAATTCCGCATCGAAGTGTATTCATTTCTCAATATTTAACTGTATATTGTATGTCTCCTCAAAACTATTGTAGTCAAGAGTTAATAGTGTTATACTCCTAACATTGAAATTCGCGGAAAAAAAATTGGTAATTTCGTAATAATTATTTTTCAATATGATTAGTCGATTTAGTAGTTTTATAGATCACAGTATTTTTACATTTGCCGAATGAGTAAGGATTATGAATACTCGTTTTAAAGCCAAGCTTAAACATTTTCATTTGAACAAAGTAATCTCTGTAACATAAAGTAGCACCTAAGCTTAAACATAGAAATTCCATTAACTTAAATAGATATTCATTTTCATTTCATGATGAAAGGCAGAGTACTTGACAGAGAAATTGAAATTAATACAGCAGTAAATAAATTTAGAAACTGGTCTATTCAAACAGTTTTCTGCATGCATCGTTTGAGATAAGTTACTGCTCCTGCGCCATATTTGCTGAACCTTCATCCTGCAGCAACCAAGCACCAACTCCTTCAACTTCATCATCTATTTCATGAGGCTGTAACTGAAGATAAGCATCTTCTTCTATGAGATCAAAATCTCCATTTACCAAACCCAAGCCCATATCTACATGCCAAATCTCACGAACCCTGCCAAAAGGTCTTCGAAAAACGACCAAACGGTTTCTGTTCTGCGCTCCATCAATAGCTAGATATCTTGCCAAACCGTTTTGGTTCTCTCTTATCACTTTAACATTGTAGTTTAAGTTCTTCTGTTTTGTCCGTTGCTCAAGTTGCTGTATCACTTGAGTATGGTTTGGATCCAGAAACCAACGCCAATCTTCCCATTCTTTCACAGCATCTGCACTTTCAGTCTCCATCTCAACTTTGTGTTTCTTTTCGTAGAAAGCGCAACGAAAACCTACCAGTATCGCCCATAATTCATTAGCTCGTGGAGTTAAACCCCTTAACGTCCCAGACACCATTAGGATGATCTCTCCTGTGTCATCTCTTAAAACAACGCCGATTCCAGAATCATTACCATTACCAAGCGGCTGATTGTAAGAAACAGCATGAACATTGATCTTGATGTAGCCATTGGTAGGCATCTCCCAACCTGTCAACTCCATTTTCGCTTAAAATTTCTTAGTTGTATATTGTGTTGTATGTTGAGATGAAGTTGACTTCATTTGTAGGAGTATGCTGTTTGTTATATAGGGTTTTAAAACCTCGAGGTGAAAAGTTAAACTCGTCCTCCACTCCAAATGTTGTATTGGGCAACGTTTGGTTAGCTTTATTAAATGTAGTTACAGTAAAAGTTTAGTGGTTGTATTCAGGGTAATTGATGTTGCACGCGTAAACACGGTAACGTGTGACTTTTGGGCCAGATAAGTTTATTTCTGCAGTATGGTTAATTTAATTTATTTTTTGCAAATCTCGTTACTCATAAACTTTGATTGATAAAAAAAAGGAAAATGCTAGGTACCCCAAATTGGTAACCCAAATTCCTTTCCCAAATGACATGGCAAGTAATTATTGGTTATAATTATGATGGGCCCGCCAGGGCCATCTAATTAAAATTTTCCAAAATGCCAATTAATTAATGCCACATCATTTGGTGTCAAAATTTGGTACCCAATTTGGGGTCTGTAGCACTACTCTAAAAAAAATGTGTAAATATCTTGGTTTTATCGACTTTCCTTTTGGAAATGAGTGGGGGTGAGGAAAAAAAAACCGAAAAGCGGATAATCCGATTTTCCAATTCGGTATCCAATTATAAGAATCCGGAAATTAGGATATTCGATCCGAAAAAACCGGACCGAGGATTTTTTTTATGAATTCCGATACGGATCCGGATCACAACTTTTTACAAATCCGGATGTCGGATCCGATCCGGTTTTTAATATTTATATTCAATTAATATTTTTATTTAATATATAATGAACTGATTTTAGACAAATAATTCAACATTGAACATATTAAATGAAGTAATGAATTATTACTAATAAATTAATGAATTTATTTTGTATCACCTAAGTTTATAAGCATTTTAGGTGTAAAAACTCAAATAGCGATGTACTTAGTTGTGAATTTATAAATACAACTCCATATATTTATATGTTAAAATTTCGAAACCTCATGTAAGTTTTCCTAAATCAATCTTGATAAATATTTTCTCTTATTTGATCATTTTATCATAAGTGATTGATTAAGAAATTAAGATGTAAAAAAAAATAAAAACAAATCAAATGGAAGAATAATTTCTTTTAATAATAATTTTCACTTAAAATTATGAATTTGAGAGCTAGCATGTTTCTCCATCTATCCCGTTTATATTGACATTTAACTATAAAATACGTATTGAGCAATCAAGTTACAAACTTACTCTAAGTTGTTCATACTTTAATCTAAAATTTTATTAATTAATTCTTCGATTATAAAATTAACGATTACTTATTGAAAATGTAATAAAATTCATTTAGTTATACAAATTTAATTTAATTTAAATTAATTAATTCGGATCCGGATTATCCGTTTTCCAATCTGGTTTAAACGGATATCCGAATTCCGGATATACGGTTAAACCGGAACCGGAATTGTTTTTTCATGATCCTAAAAACCGGATATCCGATCCGAAATTAAAAACCGGACCGGATATCTGGTTTTGCTCAACCCTAGAAATGACTCAATTCCTATTAATAATAATCTTAAAGTTTTACGTGCCTATTACATTCATATGACATTATTTGTTAATTTTATTATATATTTGAAAGGATATATTAATATTTATCGTTTGTATATTTTTATTTTTAATTTTTTTCACTTAATGAATCTCAATTATTTGTTTGTATTTATAATATACATAAAAACATTTAATAATAAAATTTAACTTTCAAAATTACGTTTTTATTAAAAGAATAACATTCAATTATAGTATAAATAGGAATTTAGGGATGAAACAAAAAAAAGTAATAAATAGGGGTGAAACCAAAATATGGAGGAAAAAAAAAAGTAGTACCATTATAAACGGTTTGTTTAATTAATAAATAAATTTTATAATTCTTTTAATTATTTTATAATGTTGAGTTTATTTAATTAAATACACTTGTAAATTTATTTTGTGCAATACGTCGTGTTAATTAAAAAAATTGCAAAAAAAGAATTATAGTTAATTAAAAATTATTTTGAATTTTGAATCATAGTAGAAATAAGAGTTTGGGGTGCTATGCTGATACTTTGGTTGTGATCCTTCAACTATCGGAGACTGTTCATTATCGAATTTGGTAAAATAGGCTGCTACATGTGAAAATCTTTAAAACATTTGACACGAAAAAAAATAATTTTAGTTCTGATATATTTTTTATTTTATAAATAAAAAATTTACATAGAATTCTAATAAAAATAGGAATTTAAGGATAAGACCCAAAAAGTAATAAATAGGAGTGAAACCAAAATATAGTGGAACGACAAAATTAATATCATTACAAAAGGGTTTCGTTTAATAATAAAGTTTATAGATATTCCATTTATTTGTTTAATTCTATTATCATATTAATATATAATTTTATTTAATAATTTTAATATATTAATATATTCTATTACACATTTGAATGTGATTGTAATAGATAATTTTAATTAATAATTTTAATTTAATTTTTTTTTGTATTAAAATAGAAATTGTATATTATTTATAGTCTATCTGATTTATGTTGTAGATGTTGTGTGATTTTATTAATTGAATAGATACTTCTTTGCTTTTGGGATAAAATTCATAAGATTCGATATATATAAATAGAGATGACCTTATTTCTGTAACGTTTGTCACTTACTCCACAGTCCACTATAACTATTTTACAGTTAATTTTCTGCCATAAAGTTATTGCTAATACACAGCTGCTATTAACACCCTAATATCCTATGGTTGACTTTGTGTGAGCGTAATTTATGTTGAAAGTACTCTCTTCCAAATAAAAACAGAGCTCTTCATCAGTTGTGAGTTGCAAAAAGCTTTAAAGTTGTTACCCTTACCTTTCATGGCTTCTTCTTCTTCTTCTCCAAGGTAAGAACATGCTTTATTGGACATCATATTTTCCTATAGTTAACTGTTTCGTATTTTTTCATAAGCGCTAATATTTTTCTATTCATGTTGTTTGTAGTTTGTCACAGAATGTACAACCAGGTAATTGAGAATCCTAATTCTTCGTTATAGATTTCTTGTTCTTTTTCATCAGTAAAGCATGTTGTTTTATATCTGTTAATAGTACAATAGCAGGTATGACAACCCTAATTGACAACCCTTATTCTTGGTTAAACTATTTTTATATCTATTTTGGTATTCATGTAATTTGACCAAGTCCTTTTACAGGTTATAGTGGTCTGTCTAAAAGTAGAAATTCAATTGGATTCTTAAGTCCAAACTTTGTTTCCAATTATAGCAATGGAAAGCTGGTACAATCTTTTTTACATGCAACCACCCCAAATGAGATTTTTATCCAATTCTAGCAATGGCTGTGTCTTTTTAAAATGTTTATTTAATCCTGCATTTTTCTTTTTGCCAGAAACTTCTTCAGAGTTTTTGTGGTTTATATGGCGCATCACTCCCTCGTACAGTTTACCTTTATTTACCTTCAGGGGCAATATGGTATGGTGCTTATGTCCACGAGAAATCAACCATTGAAGGATTAGAAAATTTTATGCGCTATTATGATATAAAGCCTTATGATTTGGTACTTTATGAGTATCTAGGTGGGCCAAATTTTGGTGTTGAAATTTTTAATGCTTATGCGGTGGCAATTGATTACGGTTTGAAACATATTCCTTTTGAGTATGGTATATGTAAGAAAAATCATGTTGGTTGTGATGTTGATACGGTTCGAAATATTAATGACATTGAAATTGAAAAACTTTGTTCAACACTAAGTTATAATGCCCACAGTACGTTATCTGCGCCTTGTTATCTCTTGATATCTGACAAACATTTGGAGAAAGCGCCATATACAAAGGTATTGTTCAAAAATGTTGTTATCTCATTGTAATTGGTTTGCATCAATAACTTTGTAATTTTTTTTGTTAGGTTTTAACCCTAGAAGAATGCTCTGCTTTGGGTTTGAATTCAAGCATGAAATGGATTGAATTGGGTTTTAAAAAAACTTTCTGGCATATCAAATTGAAGTGGGACAATGGAAGTCCTTTTTTCGAGAAAGGGTGGGCTCGTTTTATTGATGACAACAAAATTAGTGTTGGTGATATCTGTGTGTTTTTAACTACTTCCAATAGTCAACGATTTAAAATTGCTATTTTGGATAAGCAAAGTTGTGGCATATTTAATCAAGCAGCAGGTATGAATATTTCATAACTATTTATTGGTATTTCTTAGTTCTTTTTGTATTTATATATTTATATATGTAGACATGATTTAATGCAATTTTTGAAAGTAGGATTTGATAAAGTAAAGAGAGATTTGAAGTTCTACAAAGTGATAAATTGTGAAACCCTTGTCAAGGGCCAGTTGGTAAGATATAGAAAGATTGTAATGGATTATTTCTAATTTTGTCAAAATATAAAATCATATATGAGAATTAATACCTACAATGTTTTTGTAGGAGATTCCACGTGTATTTCTCAATTGTTTGGGAGATATGTTAGCAGATTATCTCCGACTGATTTTGGCAGATGGTTGTGAATTTTTTCCTACTTTCTGTTGTAGGAGTAAAGTAATGAAGGGGTTTAAGAAAATGTTGGATCATTATTCAGTTAACAAAGATTATTTCCTTTTCTTCAATTACGTTGGCAAATCTACCTTTTATGTTTCTATATACAACGAAATGGGGATGGACATCTTTAATAAGAAGGACAGGAAGTTACTTCTACACGAACTTGTACAGAAGTTGGAAAAGGAAGTTATGGTTGTATGTGATAGTAGTTCAGAAGATAGTCATGGTACATACTGAATTTCCATTTTCAAACATCACCTACCTCTGATTGTTCTTTTGTGTGATTATGTCTAATCTGCTTACTTGTTATTAGATTTGGCTGCTATGGAGGTTGATACATCACAAGCAGATGTAATTTCAAATGGTATGATTTTACAAATGCTTAATCTTTGTTGAGTATTATCTCATTTATAGTAAATTCAGCAATTTAGTAATGTTGAAATTGCGCTTGTACTATTTGATTTAGTTTCCAATCCAGTGAGACGTGTTCAACTATCCGACCAAGTGCTCAAACATTTTACATGCGTGTTAAACCTTTCTCATGTTGATCAGAGCGGCCATGGCGTGGTAAATACTTACAGTCATCATCAAAAAATGTATTGAATTCCTTTCTTTCACGTGACTTTTTTTATCAACTTATCATGCAGTATTTTGCAAGACATCTTCTACCAATATATGGTACTTGGAAGAATTCAACAATTGTCAAACTCATCTGCAATGGAAGAACTTGGATGGTAGCAGTTCACCGAAAGAAGAAGATTTGTCGTTTCGGAAGGGGTTGGGATAAGTTCACAAAGGATAATACTCTTAAAAAAGGACAAAAACTTAAATTTTCTTTTCTCCATGATTACAACTTTGCAGTAACAGTTGTGACTGGAACTCAGTAAAAGTTTGTAGAAGTTGATACTAATACAGATGGATATCTGTATTTGTTATTATGTCTGCTTTACAAATCATGGCATGACTTTTGTATTGCTATTAAGGAGACAAACTTTTTCAATATTTTGGGAATTAAACTATGCATAATTTCCGTATCATTGGATTTTGATATTTAATTTGATATTTACAATTTGATGACATACATTTAAATAATTAACATAATAAACATTGGAGATTTGAATATAATTCATAAAAACAATACTACAGTTTACATAGAATGTATTACATACATGTTACAAAAGATGAATGTAACACCATCTATGAACGCGGCAAAGCATAAAAAACTTCCTTGTATACAACGTTCTGGGTGATGTTGGTAGGCAACCCACTATCATCATCAACAAAAATCTGAAGACCATCAGGAGATGTTACACGACTGATTGCCACATAAAACTGGCCATGAGTAAAAACAGATTTCGGCAAGAACAAACCAACTGTTTCAAGTGATTGACCTTGTGATTTATTAATGGTCATTGCGTAGCACATTTGCAAAGGCATTTGCTTCCTAATCAATTTGAATGGCATTCGCGTATCACTTGGACATAGTTCCATACGTGGTATAAAATGCCGAGTACCAACAAAGGATCCACAAATAACTTCACATTCAACACAAAATTTTAAACACTTTGTAACAATCATTCTTGTCCCATTGCATAAACCAAGAGTTTGGTTTAAATTTCTCATCAACATAACTAAAACACCAACTTTTAACTTCAATTCATGAGAGGGCAGGCCTGGAATTTTGATAGAATTGAGGTATTCAATGGGAAAAGCAGAGTTTAAATCATCATCAGTACCACCAAATTCTTCAGCACTGTCAACACTATAATAAGAAACCGATTCACCTGGAACGTTCTCGACGATAACTTCATTTAGATGACCAACAGTCTGGTTGGTAGGTGTCAGAATAGCCCTTTCGCTCAAATACTTAGGATTCTTGCAGTTTTGCAAAAAATTTGGATAGGTACTTTTAATCATATTATCAACCGAATTGACATTAGAGATGTTCAGAAATTTACCTGGAATCACTATTTCATGTTCGACAGTAGCAGTTCCGTCGTGATTTGGAGCAACAACTTTTCCATCACCAATGTCAAGTACCCACTGCGCAAATTCTTTTGACTTGTCAATTTCATCTTGAGAAGTTCCTTTGTTAAGACGCATGTTCTTTGTCAACAGAAAAATTTTACAAATAGACCACAATCGTGATCGTGTTATACATGATGAAAGTATTTCACTTCTTTCACCGTGAGGAATAACAGGAAGAATTTGCCTAAAATCACCACCAAGTAAAACTGTTATTCCTCCAAAAGGCATTAAAGCACGTGATGGTTCAACAGATTTCATAATATCCCTTAAAGACCGATCCAAGCACTCAAATGCAAACCGATGTTGCATAGGAGCCTCATCCCAAATAATTAGCTTGGTTTGTTTTATAAGTTCAGCAATATCAGATTTATGACCAATACCACAAAGAGAGAATTCATCAAGTACAATAGGAATTCTGAACCTTGAATGAGCAGTTCGGCCGCCAGGAAGTAATGTGGCTGCAATACCGGAGGAGGCAACTGGTAAAACAATATCACCTTGAGATCTTAGTTTAGATATTATTGTTCTCCATAAATAAGTTTTTCCGCATCCTCCACTACCATAAACAAAAAACAAACCACCTTGATTCCTCAAAATTGATTCCAGGATACTTTTGTAAACATACAACTGTTCTTCAGTACAATGTGCCAAGAGTTTTTTGTATTCTGCCTCCATCTCTACGACGTTGTAGCTAGTTTCTTCGAAAATCAAATTATTCAATCCATGCTGAAGATAGGATGTTGGAGGCTGTGGTAACTGAAGGAAATTCTTTAATGATTTCCCAATTGATCGAAGCAAATCATCAATCTCTGCAATTATAAAAAAATTCTTTTAGGTGATAAAGGTAGCAGCCTAAAGTTGAAAAACATTAACATATAGCATTTGTTTATATTTCTAACCTGCTAGAGCATAAAATTGCAGTTGTTTATCATTAAGAATGAGGCTAGGATTCCGCAAATTATTGCGTCTCTTCAATAGAATGTCATCTACCATGTGCTTCCAGTGACAATCCCATAAATGGCGCAAGTCAGTGACTTTGCAATTAGCTATGATATGAACAAAAAGCTGACGAATTTGTGGGGGTAAACCACCAATAGCACATTGTGCCAGAACTTCATGCCACTCTTTGTCGTCATCAAGCAAACCATATTCTTTACATGCTTCACGAAAAGTACTATAACAAACTCCATTAACAGTTCGCAAACTCTTAAAAGAAGTGGCACCAGTCACCTTTGTCAGCAACATACGTAAAAACCATACCTCACCGCTTGTATGATGACAATAAGATAGTCTTCCTAACTGAAAGCCTCTTTTGCGACGATTCCATTTTCTCTCACCATCATTCCAAACATAGTGTTGTGGAATCTGATCGTATGTGTATTGTCTTGCAAATTCATCAACACTGTTTATGTGAAAAAATGCTTCCAGTTTGCTAAACCTGTATTTTTCTCTTTGAGCAACTTTTTGCAAAGAATCATTTGTACGAAAAGTAACATTTTTTTGTCCAGGTAAATGAAATGGTAATCGTTCAACAGAGAGCGTACGATGGTGTATAGGAAACCCATATATACGATATGCAGCTTCGGAACCACATATATACCTACCATCAAAGTACGCTTCAATTTCATCAATTGCAGAATCAACGGTGTCATTTTCTCTGGTTTTTTTCTTTCCAGAAATTTTGACAGTGGCCATATCATGACCTTTGAGGCAGTATTTAAATAAATACTTGATGCTCCTTGCATGGCAGCAGATTTCAATATTCATATGACATTGATATTTGACTAATAAATCTCGGTTGTAAGGAACAACCCACTGATTGTCAAGCTCTGCTTTTCGCACCTTGACAGTAATATCAGTCCGCCTACGCATGTACAAAGGAAATCCACTTTCATCAAAAATTGTACGTGCACTGTACCTACGTCAGTGGAATAAATGTGTAAAAACTATAAAATATATTTGACAGTTAATATGGATTGTATAAATGTTTTCATAACTAAAAAATTTCTGAGTTGACGAAATTACTTCTTAGGATAGTGACGAATACATTTGAAAGCTTTCATGCAAGGAGATTTAGGATTCTGTAGACCGCATGGACCATGTATCATAAAAGCTTTGACAGCCGCGTAACCAACAGGATCTTTTAAAGGATCGGGAATTTCAGCAGAAACAAATTTGTCCACATTCTTTTTAAGAAATTTTTTGGAACTACTATCCAGCCATATCAGCATGTGTACATGGGGAAGACCTCTTTTTTGGAATTCCACAACATACATAACTGCAGTATTACAAACAGGTGAGTAAAAGTTATAACAAATCAGGATTTCATACATTTTGCATAACAAATTAATTAAATATACCTCCAATACAATTGCCAAATAACTTTTTCTTCTTAATGTCAATCATAAGTTGCTCAAGTTTCAGCCTAAAGACTCGCGAAATAATATCAGGACAGTTTTCAGTCTTACAACCAGGAACAAACTGCATCATTTGCTGGATTTCATCCCACAGAGGATTGGTGGTCATAGTTAGGAAAATATCGGGATGCCCAACATGTCGGCAAACAGCAAGGGCATCTTGAAAATTCTGTTGCATGTAACGTTTTGAACCAACAAAGCCTGCTGGTAGAATTACACCCTTTCCAACATTAGATGTGTCGTCATCCCCATTGCGAACAGAATCACATATATGAGAATATAATTCATTCCGTAAGATTGTTTGATTCATACGAAACCACCATAGTCGAGTCTGTTCAATGGCTGAGAAAGCATCAACCATATATTGTTGGAAAAGTCTACCACCCAACCGAGGTGTCATACCTGTACAAAATACAAAATATTATAAGTATAATTTTATACCCAGCATGAAATAATCAGAAAATTTTTTATCTCATTTAACAGGTAAAAAAACATTACCACCTTCGTTATCTCGAACTTGAAAGCGATACGAATAATAAGTCTTCATCGATATCATATCACTATCTTTTAGATTATTAAGATCAGCACTTTGCTTTGGGATTTTGTCATGGTAACCATCTTCACCAGTAGGAAACAAAATTGGATACTGAAGAGCCATTAATTTTGGATGGATATATGATACACGTTGCAAAACACCCCTTTTAGGTTTAATAATAATATCCCTATCAGGGGTTGTGTTTGAACTACTACCAACCATGACACCAGCAACCTCGTTCGAAGGAGAAATATGATTCTCCCTACCACTTTCTGATCGAGAAATCTTTAATTCAACTTTCAAATCTACCAAATCATTGTTTTCAAAACGATCACGTGCCATTCTGAATTCCCGAGCTAACTCATTGGTTTCATCCAACATACTTAGCAGACCTTCAACAACTTCAACATCAATAACTTCTTGATCATCAACATTCACCCATCGCATCCGATTATTAACTTCATTGGTAGTATCATAAATGTACAATTGACAAAACTTTGGAGTTTCACCATCATCAGGTATTAAAGAACCAAAGACATGATGATTTTGACCGTTCAACCTATAAATATAAGGCCCCCTGCCTTTATTTATAGAATGATCAATGTTGCCACCAGTGCTGGTAAATGAGAACATGCTATTATATATCCTAATATTTCTTTGAAACTGTGCAGCTTTAACTTCATTATTGTAAAGATCCATCAAATAAGGAGGCGGGGCAGGAATGGGTGGCAACTTAACATCACCTTTCTTGCAACACATTGAGAACAATGGAGTACCCCTAGTAACACGTTTATTGACTCTTTCCTCTTTCCACATTCGAGCATTGCAATGTGTACACTTTACAGATGGAGATCCCAATGATGCATACTCTTCAGGGATAACATGCTGACTACGTCTCTTTTGCTTAGAACACACATTGGAGTTGTTTATATCTTCATCATCTACAAAAAATCAACAAATTACACATAAATTTTTATTCAATTAAGATCACAATGCATCATCCATATCCTGAAAATTAAGCCTACATACCCTCCGAGTCAGTATCAACATATCCTGCAAATGATTGCTTTGCACTATTTTCTTCTACAAATAGTTAAAACCATAGACTTTCATGAGAAACTAATACGCATAAAACCATGCTAGCCTAATGAATGTCAACAGGATTACATTACATTACCAAAGGAATCATCAGAATCAAAGAGACCATCATCAGAGAAAGACATACCATCAATAATGGATTCATCTGCACAAACATATATCTTATGTATTTCATATCACAATTAATAACATGGTTGTATGTTACAAAACATGTGTCATTACAACTTACAGTACTAACCTATTTCGTAATCAATTTCTTCAGTATTGTGCTGATCCTTCTTACTAAACTCTTCTTCAAACAAATTTCGACTGCTATCTTGAGCAAAAACTTTTTCTTTCCCCTTTGCATTAACTTTAGGAAAATTTGGTGTTGTTCTCTGAGGTACATTAGTTATATTAGACAGTGGAGTTCTAAACTGATTAGTACGCTTCTCTATATCCTCCTCCTTCGAACACTTCTTTTTCTTTATAAGGACTGAAAATAATAACAGATTTACAAAATATTACTATCATTCCACCTCTTTCTAAGGTAATAAATACCAGCTACAAAGAGTGTCATTTACATACCTGAATCTGAGGTACAAAGAGGGGTTTTGTCATTGAAAGAAAGATCACATTTAAATGCTTCACTATTACCTGTTGAAGTAGTAATTTAGACAAAGGCAAAATTCCAAACACTTAAATACATAACTGTTGAAGTAGTAATTTAGACAAAGGGAAAATTCCAAACTTGGAAACTTGGACATCGTATTTATCACCTATTGATTGAGAGCCTCCAACATTCTCTTTGCCTTTAATGGTCTTCCTTTTTCTCGCCTTGTTAGCACTTTTGTAACCTACAAAAATCGATATATAAGAACATTTTCATCATATTTGTACTTGAAAAAAGCAAAACAGTTTAACTGAAACCATAAATCATAGATTCGGAGGTGAACGAATGGCAAGAGTTGGATAGATCATCTTCCTGTGAACAAAGCAGAGCTTATATCATACACCTCTCCACCTTTCCATACTTCCATTAAAACGAAAGTTTAATCCATAGAAAGAATAAATAGTACCTCGTTCATGATACGCACTTTAATCAAGATGAGGCTTTTGAGAGATGGTTAAGATTAAACTTAAGATAAAGTTTAAAGTAGTGCTTTTGAGAGATGGTTAAGCATATTTTGAAATTTGAAATCTAAGCATCAAGATAAGGCTGCAGCTTATGAAGGAAGTCTCTACAATGAATGATATAATACTCCTAATCAAGTACAAACACACGTGAAGATAACAAACGAAGCTGATACACCTACATCAAGTTAGTGGCATTTTTGCAATAACTGTGAATAGTCGGGGTAAAGACCTAAAATGAGGGAAATTACTGTACAAAAGGGTCAAGAGACACTATTATATCATAGATATATATTGATGTAAAACATTTACGTATTTCTAAATTTTAAATAAAAAAGTTTTAATTAATATTTTTGACGATTCTTTTCTGAATAAAAATAACTTATAAATATTTTTATTTAAAAAAGGAATTGAAAAAAATATTAAATAAAATTCATTTTATTTAATATCTTGAGATGCGTGTCATAAGTTCCACTGTTTGGTGCTATCTATGCTCAAGGAATTTTATTGTATCAAGATTCAGAGAGTGTCCCATCGATTGAAGAGGAAAATGTGTATCACGTACATATTTTGTAATTGGCCTAGTTACGTACTCCCTCCTCCGTTCCACTGAGTAGTTAACATTAACGGACCAGTTTTCGGTAAGGATTTTAAGGTACATTTTAAGGATAGTTTTATAAATTATTTTTGATATTTTTTTTTATAAAAATAGAACAATCCTATTTTTATACAAAAAAAGAAAATATCAAAAATAAGTTGTAGAACTATCCTTAAAATGCGTGTTAGATACGCAGTTTTTTATGTTAAGAAATGGATGAGACAGAGGGAATAGTACTTATTGTCTAATCCATTTTCTAAGCATGTAGTAATTGGCCTAATAACTTATTTCCATGGCATGTACGAATTATTTCTAATATTTCTTTAAATCTATACTATACTATAATAAGTAAATTAGAGGATAATTGGTAGTTTGGTAGTTTGCTTCAACCCTATTTTTTAGCCATAATTTTAGTTCAATTAAAAAAAAATTAATTAATATTTTATCTACCTAAAAATATTCCCGGGTAAGCAAAGATTTAGCCGAGAGTTTTGATCGAGAGGAGTGGCGCCGTGTGTATGCATGTTTTTTTTTAATTTTATTAACAGGAGAGTGTGTGTTTTTTTTACATTTTTTTTATTATTAATAATAGAGATTTAAGCAAATCAAAGAGTGACCAAAATGAGTGACCAACAAAAGAGTACCAAACCGACAACAAAAAATATCCTATTTCGCTTATAATAGTATTAAACTAGGGGATAATTGATAGTTTGGTAGTTTGGTTCAACCCTATTTTTTAATATTAAAAAACATATTAAACAAATAACAAATTACACTATAACAAATTAAAATTAATATTTATAATATTAAAATTATATTACACTATAAACAAATTACAAAAAATTAAAAGCAACTCGTGCTTTGCAAAGCTAGTAAATTTAATAAAAAGGAGGGGTCAAAATAAGACACGTGCATGACGAAAAAATACAATCTTAAGCATTACTTTCCATTATTTAAGTTGCAAGTTAATCAACCCAAACAGTTATTTGATATGAACTTGATTATTAGTTTAAGTTACTTAACTCATGTTATTACTCATTGTTAAATTTTTTTTAGAAATTTTTAAGAATTTCAAAATTTTCAAAAAATATAAAATACATTAATAAATTTATCAAAATTCATTATTGTGCTAAATTAAAAAACATTGGATACAATAATGTGGTACCAAATGGCACTTAACTGAATTTTTAGGTACTTTTTTTAATTAAATTTTTAATCTGGTACCATCGTTGGGCGGCCATGGTTGATGGCTTTCTTGGGCCTTTAAGAGGCAATAATGTGCCATTTGGATGGCTGGTTTTGTAACGCAGTTAATTTTAATCCTTATTTTTCAGTTATGATAAAATGTGCTAAGATTTAAGTGATGGGAAGTTGATTAAGTAAATAATTTCGAAATTCAAAATTTGGTTCTATATACCCAAATGGTTGAAACGTTTTAATCCTTTCTGTTAGTAGATTTGTATTTAAAATTCTGATAAGATTCTCAAATCACTGATGTTTTCATAACGGAAATAATAAAGGGATGAATAATTAAGGGATTTTACAGTTTTTGACTAATTATCATAAAGTAAGCAAAAATCAAGGAACCTGATTTCTTTCCCCTGTTAAATTCGTATCTAATCAGAATAAAGGATTCGGTTTATTAGGCCAAGTTTTAGCTCAATAGTTTTAATGTCCTATGGTAAAGGAAGTTTCCTAATATATGAAAGTGAATATATATAGCTATTTATTATGAAATAAGGGTTGCATAGTCAAAATAGCTCGATTATAGGGAGAGAATTAAGCCACGATATAATAATACTTTAAAAACGTAGATTCTTTGCTGATAGAAATATAACTATATAAATGGACCATTGGTCTAATAAACTTATCATCTCTCACTGTCTGTCATTATTCCCTATTTCTAAGATTAAGTTATCCATACATATAATGGACAATGTAGGAAACTTTCTCTCAGAATCCCCCTCAGAAACATTGCAACTGAACTCTGGTGAGTTAGAAGTTATTGCAAATCCATCTTTAAACCTTGATTCTGATGTAGCCGAGATTCCAAATGTCATCTATGGAAGATTGTTATCTGGAAAATCTATAAACAGAGAAGGTTTGAAGACTCTGTTTGAGTCTTTATGGCAGAACAAAGCAGGTGTAAGGATCGATGATTATGCTAAAGGTATTGTTACTCTCACTGTTGAAACAAAAGCAGTGAAGAATAGAATATTGAAAGGGCAACCATGGCAGTTTGCTGGTAACTATCTGATCGTAATTGAGGCTGATGCAATGACTCAAGTAACCGCTGAATCTTTTCAACAGATACCTTTTTGGGTACAAGTGTCGGGGATACCCTTGGGTCACCTTGTAAAACCATATGGAGAAATGTTGGGTAAGGAGATAGCTAACTCAATGGGAGAATTCATGGAGTTCGATCCTTACTACCGAAGTAAATTCATGAGGATCAGAGTTGGTTTGGACTCAAAGAAACCTTTACTTAGGGGAAAACTTTTGAGTTTAGATAAAAGGAAGGATAACATATGGATATCTTTCCAGTATGAGAGGCTCTCTAAATTTTGCTACTTCTGTGGTCACCTAGATCACATTCAGAAAGACTGTGCAGCTCTAATGGAAGCAATAGAGAATGGAAGCTCCACAATTCCCCAGTACAACAATTCTCTAAAAACTGCTGGATTGTCTTATGTGAATTTTCCTGATTCAAATAATGTTCAAAGGTACGATAAGAAGTCGATTGCTCAAATTGCATTGGAAGCTTCGATCAAACGTTCGACGGTGGCACCTGTGGATCCTATTGCTAAACGTCTGAAAATCGATAACACAAGTAAGTCCAAGTTTCTAGATTTAGAACTGGTATAATAGTGTAATTCTACAGAAGAGAAATGGTGAAATATTTTAACGCGAATATTGTCTTGATGACATAAAATATAGGTACATCTCTGAAAATAGCTAATGGTAAACCAGATGATAAGGTGTGAGTAATGGCGAATAATTATAAGCCAAAGGAGGTCGCTGAAGGGGCTAAAAACAATGTCACGGCGCCATCTAAAATTGGCCATAAAGGAGTGAATGCAGTTTCACCTAACCTCCAACCAGCAGGAGGCCGTAGACAGAATGAAACTTTTGACAAATAAGAAGGGAAAGATTCATGACGTGAAGAACGGAGTTAAGAAAATAATTGGACAGTTAAAGGAGTACAGTATGCTGAAGTAGTTTTATTCTAATAGTTATAATAAATTACTATGTCTGTGGATATAGTTTGTGTTTCTATGCTTGTAAGAGGGTTGTGTTTGAGAACTACCAATGGTGTAAGATTTTGAAATAAAAATTCTGGTTTAATTTGAGATGCACTAAAGAGAACCTATATATATATATATTAAAGATTGCCAGATAAGAAATAGATTATGTACTGTAATACATATCATCATTTATAAGTGGGACTCTGATTTACAAATAAGGATGATGAAAACAAAGATAAAGATCGAGAAAGATAAGGAATACGTAAATATGTGTAAGGAACCATTCCCCTAAGATCCAGGTTTAAATCATGGTAATTGTAACAAGATTAATGAGGATAACTATCTTAAAATGAGATAAAGGAGGTATTGAATAAAGGATTGGAGGTTGAAGATTCTCAATTTAGAAGTTTGAGGGTAATAATATGGTAAACAAAATTAAGGTTATAGCAATTTCATGTTATAAGACTTAGATCAGTTTCAGCATAAGTAATATTATCTTAACATATTTCTTGTTGTTTTAAGATGTTAGATTCAAACTTTTAAAGTATAAATGATAAATGATTCATACATTGAGAGGTTGTGTTAATGATAATGTTGCTTTCGAAAATGAGTTTAGGACAAGAGTGTGTGTTGTGATATGGCCTGTTTTAGAGACCCTTATTGTATTCTAGACGGAGCTTTATGTCACTTATATTTTTTAACTGGAAACAATACTGGGGATAAAGTGTATGGATTAGATTAAAAATTCTGAATTGACCGTTAGAAAACTTGACATAAATTTTAATGGGTTTACAAGTCTTAGTGTATAATCTAAAATGTTGTGATATATCAATTAAAATGCTCCTAGGAAAGTAAAAAATTTTGTTAAATAAAATTAAAGATAATGGCTTGATTGGAGATTTACAACTATCTTAATGACTTTTGTTTTCGAAAAAGAGATTAGGACATGAATGTATATTGAAAAATGGCCTTCAATATCTTTCACTTCTGATTTATATTTATTTTAACTAATGTATGTTATATTGGATGGGAAGGATTCTAGTATTCATATATACACATTATTTGTATTTTAAGTTTTAAATGTAAATTTTATGAAAATAAATTTTTAATATTTTATTTGATTTTTGATTTATGGTGGGTTATTTAAATTTGTATCTAATCAAAGGGGTCCCCTTTGATTAGATATTTATTTTTTATTTTTAATACTATATATTTTTTTCTGATATTTTATTATTATTATTATTATTAATGTCATTATTTTATTACTATTATTATTATTATTACTAATGTGTTTCAGTTTTAATTTGTTTTGTTATTTTCAGGTGTGATGTATAAGGTCTCCCCTGCTCATTATTTAAAGATTTATTGTCTAAGCGGTTATGGGGCAGCCAAGAGACGGAAAAAAGAAAGCTAGTATGTGGGAGCAACTGATGGCAGTGGAGACTCACATAAGCAACAAGTAGTTTTAGGTGGAGTAGCAAGTTGTAAAATGATGTATTTTCTATTTTTTGGAGGGTACTCTTTTTCCCCCTTGAGCTTTTTTCCCACAGGGTTTTGCTCTTGGAGGGTTTTAACGAGGCCTTCCTTCTGTGGGGTTCTTCCTTTCAGACTTGAAGGTTTTATTGTCTAAGCGTCCCGAGGCAACATGCGTGCCTTTTGGGTTAGACGGTGAACTTTCTTGAATGAAAATAATCCCCTTTGTACGTTTTATTGTATTTCGGTACAATTTATGAACGAGTAAGTTATTTCAAAAAAAAAAAAAAAAAACATTGGATACACTAATAAACATTGAATTAAATACACTTTTTAAAATTCCTTATCGAATTTAACCATCTTTTCAAAATCGAGAAATCCTATTAAATTTGAATACACCCATCCAAAACCTTGGCGCTAAAAGCCTTCAAGCTCTCTGATCAGTATAGTACCATGAAACATGATACAGAGGGAAGATGATTAGAAGATGCAAAGCAGCTAAAAGGGTAATGGAGGATGAAAAAGTTTTCTACTGCATCATCTCTATGGCTACAGACCTACAGTCCCATTTAATTTCAAGTCATCAGCTTCTAGCCCGTGTCTAACATCAAGTAAACATATGCCACCTCAAGGGCCTTCCTGTCTCTTTCGCAAGCAACTAAACAGCCACATTCTAGTAGATCAAGGGCAACAGCTAGTGAGGAGTAGACCTGGCAATTCGTTCGTTTCGTATACTTTCGTGTCGTGTACTTTCATGTTTCGTGTACGTAATGCTAAATCCAAAACCGACCCGTTAAGGATTCGTTTCATTTCGTGTTCGTGTACCTTCATTTCGTGTCGTGTTTCGTGTAATTTTTGAATAAAAAAAAAATTATTTAAATATTAATTTTTTACTAGTTAAGTCTTAAGTCAATATGTCATAAGGAATGAAGTGTGCTTAGATCTTGTAAAACTAAAATTTGAAACTATTTTGTATTTATCTTATGTAAAAATTATATATAAAATATCATTTCAAAATATATATGTATTCATATAATTTTATTAAAATTATTTAAATATTTATTTATTTCGTGTATTTTCGTTTCGTATCGTGTACCCAAGGGTAAACCCAAAACCGACACTAAATTCATCCGTGTAATTTCGTGTTCGTGTAATTTTGTGTTCGTGTACCACAAAGGTCAACACCCAAACCCGTAATTTTCGTGTCGTTTTCGTGTCGTGTACGAAATTTCCGGCTCTAGTGAGGAGTATCCCTGGAAGCAATAATTAACCAAACAAGTTATAATATTTCACTAAATTCCAAAATTTTTACAAAGTTATAAGACTAATTATCTATTTCAGCGAGTAATGATTATATCAAAAGTTTTATAATTGCATGATAAAGTAAAATGAAAAATATTTCATTTACATAGCTAATTAAGCAGGGGCCTCATTATGTATCACAATCATAAGTTTTATTATACTGAAATTGGAGGCCTTCTCTACGATTGTCAGAATTGTGGTAGTGTTGTAGTGACCTGGAAATCTATTCATGCAAACAGATTTGTTTACTAAAATGAAGATGCAACATACCGTAAAAACACAATTTGTTGAGGCCTGTAAGAGCATCTCCAACTACATTAGCTAAAAATGATTGGCTAAATTACATAAAATATTGATTATGTAAAATTTGTCGAACCTGCAAGACATTGTGTTCCGAGGGTATTGGCTATAATGATTGGCTATATTTTGAAATTGTATGTTATTAATATTTCAAGTTGTTATTAATGAAATATATAATTTTAATATAGAAATAAGTGATGTGGCAATTCACAACAGGTCTCTAGAGGTTTGACAAATATAATCAACATCAAGAGATTATCTATAATTCTAGATAACAGTTTTGTCCCATCAGAGTGTAAATTTTTTTACACATTCTTTATAATTCTTATTTATGGATTAAAATTTACCCAAGGGGTCTCTCCCATTGGAGATGCTTTAAGTGAAGGCAGTATGAAAATTTGAATCTTAGAGCTGTAAGTGTGCTGTTTCTTTTCCCTCCGACAGATAAACAGATATCACGAGTTTCCAAATCAAAAGAAAGTTGACATCCTATTCGATTTCAAAGTTGCTTAAAACTAACAACAAAAGTTGTCGCCCTCCAAATTGTCAAGTCATACATTTTCCCAAAAGACATAGATCTGTTTTTCTTTTAAATCCTAGAGATGGATGGGGAAGGAACGACGCTGCAACTCTTAAGTAAATGTAAAAGCACCAATAAATAAAGTTCTACTTGCATATTGTATTAAATAAAAGCTTGAAAATCTTCTGTACGTGTACTTCCACATGTGTTCCTCGTAATCTGTATCGATCAAATTAGTAGATTTTTGTTGATAATTATTGTGCTTAATCAGAACAGGTAGTTCGGATAAAATTCTCATTCGTAATTAATGGTGCTTAAGAGTCTCTCTATACCTGTCACTTCCCCTGGATAAGTATGTTTATGTTGCAATTTGTCAGATGTCATCACCAACAGCCAGGAGTCAAGATGCATGGCTACTTTACTAGTGGAGAGGGTCACTCTCGTTAACCTCAGGAGTCAAGTTACCATGAATGGCGTCTGCAACATATCTTCTCAAGATGTTGAGGTTTTGTTGTGTGACAAGGTTGTAGGTAAAGTGTGGGCATGGGGAACCTCATTTATCTCGCTCTGGCATATATTCACTTAATGTTCCACAGAAACTACTAAAGCAAAATTTCACGGAATACTGATCAAACATCCATCATTAATAAGTAAATGATGACTTGGTCAATATAAACTTAAGTTCAGCAATTCAAAATAGAAGTTATGAATAATAACCTATATGCCTTGTTACTTGTACGTGGAATCTAAAAGATACTTCGAGTAAGACCTAATTATGTTGAAAGTCAATGAATTGCAGGGATGCTCGTAAAAGAGGAACTTCTAAGTGTACAATGTAGGTGGTCAAATTGAGAGTAAAGCAGATATGCCATCAGGCAAAAAAAAACAGTGAGGATTCTTGCAACGGTCACACAAGGAGCCGCTGGTGCTGTTTGTAGAAATACATCAAAGAGCATAAAGTTAAAAACCGAAGCTGGGACTAATTTTGATAGAGATTAACTACACAAATCAAATAATGGTAAGAATTACACAAACTTAATAATGCAAATATTCACAATGAACATGTCCAATGTCTTGGGATCAAATTATTCAATATAAAATTATTTTCACAACGTATGGTTCAAATTATGGAATAACGGAAGTGTGGGGGGAAGGGGGGGGGGGGGGGGAGGGGGGGGGGATCTCTAAGGAAATAAAACAACCTCACTACATCACAGGAGTACCTATTCTAATACGAAGCCTGGTGGCAGAACCAAAGTCCCACCCTCCTCCAGCTCTGGTATAAATAAACCATCCCAGCCTTCGTAATATATATCTTCATCACTAGGGTTGTTACGTCTATATTCATCCAAATCTGCAAGACCATCAGCCTTGTTGTTTATTAAACCATCATCATCATCATCATCGCTGATATTGTAATCCTCACTATCTGCTTCGTCATAAGAGCCGCCAAGGCTATCATCATCATCGCTGCTGTTATAATCATATTCATCTGTGATGTTTATCGCCGCCAATCTCTTTTCTTCGGTTGACATGGATCCCTAATTTATCAATAATATATAATATAATATATCAAATCAAAGTAATAGAATTGGACCGAAATCTGATCGTATTGTGAAAGATATATTAGAGGGGATTGGGTGCATGACAAATATCGAAAAGGGTTTGTTTCTAAAAAACCAAAAATGAATCAAAATATACCTTTATCTTCTGCTGATCCTCCTGAGTAGTTTTATCAACAGCAACCTGTTTCGTATCATCAAAACCTCCATTGTACTTAACCTCCTCCATCGCTTTTTTATTCAATTCCTTGTCCTTAAACAAAAACAAATTAAATCAAATCAAATCAAATCTAAAACCCTAAGTATACAAAATCAAGAAGAGAATAAGCAATTAAAATCGATCACATTTATACAAGATATGTTGCTTACATCTTTGGCCAATAAAGATGTGTCAACCCTAATTTGTAACGCGTCTTCTTACTTTTTTTTTTTTTTTGATCGAATAGGCTGTAAAATTGATCGAATAGGTTGGGTGACGACGCTTTTTGGCTTTATATAATTTTTTTATCCCAGCCCGTTCAGTGTTTATATATTTTTTTGTTTTCGAATTTGTTTTTATTTTATTTTATTTTTTATTTTATTTTCGTGGAAATCAATTGCTATGAGATCAGCGGAATTATATCCTTATATATATCCCTACAAGAAACAAAGGCATTTCCGATCGTTACGGTCGGATTTAATACAGTAACGGCCGGTTTTCATCTTAACGGTCAATTTTATTTGATCGGGTTAAGCCTAGTCAGGTTTGTGCTGTAACGGTCGGAAAAGACTCTGTTTCTTGTAGTGTATTAAACGTAAAGGGATTTTATCTACAATTTTAATTACTTTACTATTAAAATAATTTTAACCGTCGAATCTAATATTTTTTTAAAAATAGGCAATCAAATTATATCATATTAAAAAAATATAATCTAAAAAGGATTATAAATTAAAAAATATTGTATTAGAATGAATTTTTAAAAAATTATAATATGAAAATGATATAATTAAAAAAGGCCGGATACAATTGAATTTTATTTATTTTTTATTAATATTAAAAACAAAGCTCATATTTACTATTTGGACTCTATCTCGAGATCTAGAAATCATATTTGGATAATTTTACCGCCCACATGAAACTCAAAAAATTATCTTTAACTAACTTAGTGATGAATTTAACAATTATTATCGAAATAGAAACACTCATACTCTCAAGAGAAAAATATAATTATGAATTTTTACATTAATCATATTAATACCTTATATATAATAAGCATAAGGGAGATCTTATCCAAATTTTTGGTCGTCGTCATTCTACTACCGCATATGATCCGTTGGATTAAAAAATTGGATTAAAAGTCATCCGTTGGATTATAAATTATATCCTTATATATTTATTTTTAATTTTCACTTTGTCATTTTACTATAATACCCTTTCTTCATTGATTTGTTTTTTTTCTTCATCATTAGAACTAAATTTAATTTAAAAATATCTTTATAAGAGGGATCTTATCCAAATTTTTGGTCTGGTCGTTGTACTATCAAAATTGAAACTAGACGATCAAGATTAGATCACATAAAAAAGAAATTATAATCTGAAAAGCACATAATTAGAAAAGGTTGTATTGTAAGTGAATTTTAAAAGAAAATTATAATCTAAAAAGGATATAATTAAAAAAGGTTGTATTATAATTGAATTTTAAAAAGAAAATTATATTCTAAAAAGGATATAATTAAAAAAAAGTTGTATTAGAATTGATTTTTATTTTTTGTTTATTAGTTTTAAAAAATTTCATATTTACTATTTGAGCTCTATCTTGAAATCTAAAAATCAGATTTGAATGTTTTTACAATCCATGCGAACCTCATAAAATTATCTTTAATTGAGTGATGCTTTAATAATTATTATTCAAATAGAAACACTCAGAATATCAAGAGAAAATATAATTATGAATTTTTATATTAATCCTAATCTATGTAGAAATTCTACATTGATAATGCTATCAATTGTAGAAAACCTAATTGTATATGATTTAAATCATTGAAATATAAATTTTCGTATTTTAATATAAATATACTTTTTATTTTATAACATGCTAAAATATAAAACATTTTTATGCTAAATTCAACGATTTTCATCTATTTATTTTAAGATCTTTGTCGTACAGAGGAATAGACGATTATCAAAATTTTGGACAAAATCTATCTTATATAAATATATATACGGAGTACTTTTTAGTTTATAACATATTAAAATATAAAACATTTTTTATGCTAGATCCAACGGTTTTCATCTATTTATTTTAAGATCTTTGTCATACGGAGGAATAGACTATCGATTATCAACATTTCGGACAAAATCTCTCTTACACTTATTATTAAAATTGTATTTGATTGTGAGTAGAACTATCTTTAAATAATTATAAGGATATTTTGATAATCAAAATGAATTAAGTAGAATTCATAAATCAAATAGAATTTTCAACTTAAAAAATCGTCAATTTCTTTTCTTTTTTGTTTTTGTGTAAATTTAATTATATTAAACCATCATTAATTTAAAGATTATTTTGTTAATTTCATGTGGGCAGTAAACGTCCAAATCAAATTTTAAAATCAAGAATAGAGTAGAAATATTAAATCGAACATGTAAAATCTTATATATATATATATCAATCTTTAAACACCAATTTGATATGTAAATTGATAATTTATAAAATTTCATAAAAGTAATATAATTGTAAATATTAAAAAGGAGCCGTGCGTTGCACGGGTTATAAGCTAGTTTACTATAGAAGCTAGGCATACATCAAAAATCCTATTCAATGTAAAAAACCAAATTATATATATAATTTAAATCATTGACATATACTTTTTTCGTATTTCAATATAAATACACTTTTTTTTCTAAATAATAAATACACTTTTTAGTTTACATGCTAAAAATAAAATATTTTTTTTATGCTAGATTCAACATTTTTCCTATTTTTATTTTATGATCTAACGATTCTTATTTATTTTGTGGTACTGAAACAGACTACTGACTACCAAAATTTTGGACAAAATCACTCTTAAACTTATTATTAAAACCATATTTGGTTGTTAGTAAAACTATCTTCAAATAATAAGAAGGGTATTTTGAAAATTAAAACGAAACATAAGTAGATTTCATAAATCGAATAGAATTTTCAACGTAAAAAAATCATCAATTTCTTCTCTTTTTTGTTTCTGCGTAGTTTTAATTGGAAAATAATTGTCAAGCCATCACTAAATTAAAGATTATTTAGTTAATTTCGTGTGGCCTGTATAATTATTCAAATCAAATTTTAAGAATTTAAGATAGAACACAAATATTAAATTGAATGTGTAAATTTGATATGTAAATTAATCCACATATAAATATTAAAAAAATATATAATTATATATATTAGAAAAGGAGACGTGTGTTACACGAGTTATAAACTAGTATATTAATAAAATTAATTAAGTAAAAACATCATGTACCAAAACACAAGTATCAAAATTTTTAATAGTTCGACTATTATAATATAGCATAGCATAGATATAGATATTTGTTCAAATAAATTTAATAAAAAGAAGTGATCAAAATAATACAACATGACTCGGAAAAAGTACAATCTTAAGTCTAACTTTCCATTATTTAAGTTATAATTTAATAAAACCAAATAGTTATTTGATATGAACTTGATTATTGCCAGTTAAGTTACTTAAATGACGATCCTAACATGTTCTCAAAATCTTACTCATTGTTAATTTTTTTTATTAATTTTTAAGAATTTCAAAACTTTCAAAATACATAAATTAAATACACTAATAAATTTATCAAAATTCATTATTTTATTAAATTAAAAAACATTGGATATACTAATAAATATTAATGAATTAAGTACAATTTTTTTAATAATTAAAGCATCTCCAATCATGTTGAACCCTTAGCTAAAAATAATTAAAACATACTATAAATAAAAATTATAGAGATTATGTAAAAAAAAACCAATTCCAATGGATCATTTCCCTTGTCTATATTTTTAGCCAATGTCTATATTTTTTGTCATGTTGGCTATATTTGTCGAACCTCTAGAGACCTGTAAGAAGATTCCACATCATCTCTTACCATATTCAAATAATATATTCTATTTATAATAACTTAAAATAATAATAACATACCATTTTTAAAATATAGCCAATCAATATAGTCAATACCATCGAAGCACAACCCCTTACAGGTTCAGTAAATTTTACATAATCAATATTTTCTATCATTTTAGCCAATCACTTTAACCAACCCCATTGGAGATGCTCTTAGGCGAGCGAGAATGGAATGCAAGGACTTGGATGACAAGACAATATTCCACCTGTTTGGCTAACCTTATTTTAAGGATTTATGGACTTATTTTCGGGTAAAAAATTTATATTTTGATTTTTTTTATACAAGTATTTAATGTATGTTTGAGATTCAATGAGTTACAAAAATAAATTGGAAAATAAGTTGGAAAGTTATGAATCTCTAACTTTCCTTAAAATAAGTTGACTTATTCTAGAAAAAAGTTCTCCAAACACGTGATAAGCTCTAAATCCTTATCGATTTTTTTAAGAATAATGCTAGGGACACCAAAATTAGTTAGGGGCACCAAAATTAGTTCCCAAAATTTTCCCCAAATACACGTGATAAATTCTGATTCATTATTCACACCAACAAAATCAATCAAAAAAATATCAATTTTTGGTACCTAATTTGATGCATGTAGCACTACTTTTTTTTTAACCAACTTTTCAAATTCGAGATTGAATAAGTTTTTAAAACCCAAAAATATTCTATTAAATTCCAATACACTCCCGACAGCTCAACGCCTCAACCAAAACCTTGGCGCTAAAAGCTTTCAAGCTCTCTGATCAGTAGTACCCTGAAACCTGATACATTAGGGAAAATGACTAGAAGATGCAAAGCAGCTAAGAGGGTAATGGAGGATGATAATATGTTATTCGAGGTGCTTTCCAGGCTTCCTGTTAAGTTCCTGCTTCGATGCAAAACCGTATCTAAAACCTGGTTCTCCCTTATTTCAAGCCCTGATTTCATAAAATCTCACCACCATCGTGCTCTTACCAGCTCCGCTGATGAAACTCTCATCGGACACATGTTATCTGAAGGTGATCTAGACAATTATGATCCAAGGAGCGCATTTGCAATCTTCCAATACGGTTCTGCGGCTAATCATGAGACAGTACTTGAATTTCCTTACAGGCTAACTAATTCCGAAGGGGATGGTGATCGATTGATCACTTATATCGTTGGTTCTGACTGCGGCATTATTTGTGTTGGTATGGATGCCTCTGATCTTTCTGATGATGATTGGTTGTTTACTGCTGATAAACCAACTAGTATATATCTTTGGAACCCTGCAACTAAATGCTCCAAACTCATTCCTCCACATTCTTTACACGGAGATGAGAGCACAGAAGTAGCTTTAGGCTTTGGTTATGATCACATAGGTAATGATTTGAAGGTTGTTAGGATTGTATCGTGCTCTGTTTTTTCCGAGGTATATTCTGCAACCAGGAATTCTTGGGGTATCATTAATCATAAGATGACTGATGTTCCCTTGATCTATGAGTTCCATGTATGCCTCCACGGCTTTTTGTTTACCATTGGAAAGAAAGGTATGATAGCTTTCGATCTAAACAAGGAGATATTTAATTGTAATATTAAGCTCCCTTTCAGCTCTAATGATGCCCGCATCATTGACTTCAAGGATTCCATTGATGTCTCTAATTTCCAAAGATTAAATAAGTTGAACTTGTGGATGTTAGATGATAAGGCATGCCTTCGTGGGAGTGGTGGAATTAAGGCATCATGGACTATGATGTTCTGTATTAATAATTTAGGTGAGAAACTAGATTATTTTGTGGAGGGTTTTTTCAACAATGTTGAGTTCTTGAGTGTAGATACAAAATCTGCTGAATGGTTCTCTTATTGTTAGGAATTCACGTTTCCTATCTTTGCGTAAATTAAATACGGAGATTATAACAGTCAATAATAATAACAGATATTGACAGATGAACACCAAGATTTATACGTGGAAAACCCCCTTAAGCCAAAGAGGTAAAAACCACGGGACCTGCTCCGAATGTTTCCACTATAATGATAATAATGGTTACAATATTCTCTCTCAAGTTTACAAAGTAACACTTGAGGCACAACTGAATAGAAATACAGCGATTCACTACTCCTTCGGTACTGGACCGGATAACCTGGACAGAACTATCCCTTCGGTACTTGATCGGATAACCTGGAGGACTCCCCTTGTTGCGGCTGCAATAGCTGGACGAACTCCTAATGCTGTAAACCCAGATGGCTACAGCCAGACCAAACTCTCACACTAACTCACCCGAAACAAAAGAATAGAGTAGCACGAGGGCCCCCTATCCTGACTTGCCTGAAACTACCGCAAGGTAAGTTTCCTACTAGACGGACTATCTAGCAGCTATAAACTAAGAAATGAGGGAGAGAAGAGAGTAAGATGTTTTGGTGTGTTTAACTAATGAAGGGGGAGGGGGTATATATAGGTGATATAAGGTGTGGTAGATATGGTAGGTGTAGTGTGAAATTTGAAAAAAACTGTACATTTGGTGGCACAAATTGTAGGCTACCTAACAATCTCCCCCTATTTCCAAACTCACAACTAATCACTTGCACTCCATACCTGCACCCCGCTTGCACAGCTCCAACTTTTCTCGTGGAATGACCTTCGTCATCATATCAACCGGATTCTTATCCGTGTGTATTGTTAGGAATAATTCATGAGTTGTGATGTTAAGAATAGAATTTTACTTATACTTCTTGTATATCCTGATTTTATAAAGGATTTAGCACTTTGTATAGGAAATATATGTTAGACAGTTATCTGTAAGGTTTAGTCATGAATGAACAGTGTATCGGAGACTACATGTCAGGAACAGAGAGCAAATCCTGATGAAGGTCTAATACTGATGGTGATCAGATACTGATGCAAGATGAAATCCTGATATCAGTCGTGTTACTGATGATGTCATTATGGATACTACAGAAACTGGCAAGTGCTATAAATCAGGATCTTTGTTTGAGGAACAAGCAAGAAGATATTTTGAAGGGAAGAATTTTCTATTGATGGAAACTATCAACTGGACGGCAGAACATTGTCATGTATAGATTATCTTTCTGTTATTAGTTGATAGGTAGCATTATAAATACTCTCTCTATATCATTGTAAAAAGAGTCGAACAAGTGTGAGTTGTAAGTTCGTGTGCGTATCTCTGTATAAGGTTTGTATTCGAGAGTTCGAAACAAACAGAGAGAGAGATTTGTATTGTCAGCAGCTGCTAAAGGTATTGTACACCTTTGGTAGAGTTTGTATTTGATCTTATTAATACAAACAGAGTTTGATTCATTCGTTTATTCTTGTTCATATAATCAAGTAAAAATCAGACACGATTATATAACTTGTATTCAACCCCCCCTTCTACAAGTTATTCGAGTTAACAATTGGTATCAGAGCATGTTGATTTCGAATAATCATAAAGATCTGCAATCATGTCTAGTTACAAGGATGGGAATACTAAGATTCCTATGCTCAAGAGAAACGAATATACTCTATGGGAAGTAAAGATGTTGCATCATCTGGAAGCAACATATCCTGATTATCTTGACAGAATCAGAGATGGACCTTTTGTTCCAACAAAGGTCGTTGGACAAGCAACTGTTGATGGTGTGGTTGTTCCAGAACATACAGCAGAGAAGCCAAAATCTGAATGGTTAGATAAGGACAAGGAGAATGTTCTTAAAGATGCTAAAGTGAGAAACATATTATTCAATAGTCTTGATTCTGTTCTCACTAACTATGTTCTCTCTTGTAAAACTGCTAAGGATATATGGGACAATCTTAAGGTTCACTGAGAAGGAACTAAGCCTGTCAGGAAGAATATGAGGACATTACTTATACAACAGTATGAGTACTTTGAATCCAAGTCTGGTGAGTCACTTACTGATACCTTTGATAGGTTTACAAAACTCATCAATGAGATGGCCATGCATGGTAAATATTATGATTTGGAGGATATGAATACAAAGTTCATGAAAGCTTTGCCTGATTTCTACAATGAGAAGATATTTGCGATTGAGGAAGCTAATGATCTGGATGAGATATCATTAGAGGCAGTATATGGAAAATTGAGAGCTTATGAACTTGACAAGCAGCAGCAGAAGAGCAGGAGTAAAGGAAAGATGAAGACTATTGCACTTACTGCTCAATCTGAATTAAAGAAGCTTCCTGAAGAACAGCATGAAGAGATTGCTGTAAAGAACTCAAGGAAGAAGAAAAGCAAAGAAAGTTCTGAGTCAGAGACTACTGATATAGACTCTGATAACGGTGATTCTGAATCAGAGATGCAGGAACTCTTTGCTATGTTTGCTAAAGCTTTCAAGAAAGGTAGATTCAACAGGAGAAGATTTAGCAAAGGACCTTTTCAAAAGAAGGAGGAGAAGAAGAGTGACAAAGGCAAAGGTACAATTGTCAAGCTTGATAAGGCCAAGATTAAGTGCTTTAATTGCAGCGAGCTTGGACACTTTGCTAGTGAGTATAAGAAGCCTATGAATTCAGGAAAGGGTAATGCACTTATGGTCACACAGAAGGATTGGGCTGATTCCAGTGATTCTGAAGATGAATTGGATTATGACAACATTGCACTGATGGCAAATGTTTCAGACAAACCTGGATCTCCAAAGAAAACTTCTCCATCCTCTGTTAAGGTATCACTTCACTCTCTTGATTCATTTGATAACTTAAATTCTGATGAAATTAGATCTATCCATGCTGAGTTTAAGAATCTTATGACTAATTTTAGAATTCTTACTTGTGAAAGAGATGAACTTAAGGTTAAGAATGATAAATTAGTTGATAGAAATAATTTTCTTGAATCTGAGTTAATTCAAATGGAAGAATACAAGTTAAGTTCTGATAAAGCTAAGCATGATTATAGTGTTATTCTTGAGGCTTATGACTATGTCAGAAAAGAACTAGAGGAAGAGAGAGATGTGATTAAGACCATTAATGGTTTAGGTTTTGATAAGGCTAGACAAGAAGAAAAAGTAGCTATTGTCATTGATGATAGTAAAGTAGAAGCTAGCACATCTAAATCTGAAGGTAAGAAAATTGTTTCTGAACCTAATCATGTTAAATTTGTTGATTCAAAAGGTACCCCTGTTGTACACAAAAGGATTAACAATAGTAATTCAGATGAGAAAGTGTTAGAGAAACCTAAGAATGTAAACATAGGGTTTCTGTCTAAGTCTCAGTTGAAACAGAGATTAGATGGTCTTTCAGAGTCTAGCAAGATCAAAAGAAATAGGAATGGAAAAGAAGGTATTAACAAAGAGAATAATTGCAAGAATGTACCTGATGCACCTAGGAAAAAATGCTATAAGTGTGGAAATCATAATCATTTGGCCCTAGACTGCAATCAAAAACTTCTTGGAAAACTGAGTCCAGATTCCCCAAGACTCAGAAAATTCAATACCAACCACAAAAAGCTTGTTATCATTGTGGTAGTTTACTTCATTCCATTTACATGTGTAGAGAATATCATGAACTGTATTATGACTATTATTCCTTGAAATCTGAAACTCCTAGTCACAAACAGTTTGTGAAATTAGAGTCTAAAGTTGACTCTGCAACAGGTAAAGTAAAAGCAAAATCTTCAAAGCCTGTTGTTTCTAAATCTAGTAAGAAAGGATCCAATCAAAGTTGGGTCCTAAAAAATTCTAACTAGTTACTTTTTGTTTGCAGGGCACAGGAAAGAAGCATTCAATTATCTTGGACAGTGGATGCTCTGGACATATGACTGGAAAGAAGTCCCTGCTTACAAAGTTTGAGAGGAAAGCTGGCCCAGTAATATCTTTTGGAGATGGCAACAAAGGAGAAACTCTGGGATATGGATCAATTGTTTTGGGGAATGTCATCATAGAAAATGTAGCACTGGTTGAAGGCTTGAAACAAAGTCAACTGGGTGATAAAGGTTACAAATCAATCTTTGACAAAGAAGGATGCAAAATCTTAAATATGCAGAATGAAGACATTGTTCTAACTGGTCAAAGACATGGTAACATATATGAAGCCAGCTTAAGTGATACATCAAAAGGAATTGTTAGATGTCTCTACAGCAAAGCAACAAGTAATGAAAGCTGGAATTGGCACAAGAAGTTCTCACATCTTAATTTCAAGAAGCTTAATCAACTTGTTAAGCACAATCTGGTGAGAGGCCTACCTCAGGCAAATTATGTGCAAGATGGACTTTGTGATGCGTGTCAGCTTGGAAAGCAGAGAAGAACCACTTTCAAGAGCAAGACTGAAAATTCAATTACTGAACCATTTCACATGCTACATCTTGATCTGTTTGGTCCACTAAACATTATGTCTATCAACAAGAAAAGATTTGCTCTAGTGATAGTGGATGATTTCACAAGGTTCACATGGGTGTTCTTTCTACACAAGAAGGATGAAGCTCCCCAGCAAATCATTAAACTTGTCAAGAATATTCAGAATAACTCTGAGTACAAAGTCAAAGTACTTAGGAGTGACAATGGTACAGAATTCAAGAATTCTACAATTGAGGGGTTTTGTGCAGACAATGGAATCACTCAACAGTTTTCTGCACCTGGTACACCTCAGCAGAATGGTGTAGTGGAAAGAAAGAACAGGACTCTCATAGAGGCAGCAAGAACCATGCTTGCAGATGCAAAACTTCCAACCTACTTTTGGGGAGAAGCTATTAACACTGCATGTTTCACTCAAAACTGTACCTTGGTAAATAGTCATGGAAAAACTCCCTATGAGATGATCAAAGGAAAGAAACCAAGTGTGAAATATTTTCACATCTTTGGATGCAAATGCTATGTCCTAAAAGTTCATCCAGAACAACTTGGAAAATTTGAAGCCAAATCGGATGAAGCAATCTTTCTAGGATATTCAGCATCTAAGGCCTTCAAAGTTTATAATCTCAGAACTCACATTGTTATGGAATCAATTCATGTTGCATTTGATGATAAGAAATTTGGAATTCTGCAAACTGATGAGAGTCATGACAAATTGGAATTTGAAAATTTGAAGAATTCTGAGATACTCTCCAGTGATGATGAAGGTTCTCCAGAAGGAATTTCTATTGCTTCTCAAAGGAATGCTACTGTTGAGGGGGAGAAAATGAATCAAGAAGAACACAGTGATCATCAGGAGTAGACTAGCCTTTCAGAGTCTACTCCATCAGGAACTGATCTTTCAGAGTCTACTGAGGAAAGATCAGTAACTAGCAGCAATATGGAATCTACTGATTCTATTGATCAAAGGAGAGTTATTGAAGGCAGAGAGAATTCTTCTACAAGAGATACCACTAACTTAGGGGGAGAATCTAGCAGAGTCAATCTACCACCTGTTAGAAAATGGACAAAGGATTATACTGAAGATTTGATTATTGGTGATCCAAATAGTGGTGTTCGAACTAGAAGATCAATTCAAAATGAATGCTTGTATAGTTGCTTTCTCTCAAAGAATGAACCTAAGAAGGTTGAAGAAGCCTTACAGGATCCTGATTGGGTAATTGCAATGTAGGAGGAGTTAAATGAGTTTGAGAGAAACAAAGTCTGGAAACTGGTACCAAGACCTAAAGATAGATCTATTGTTGGTGCAAGATGGGTTTTCAGAAACAAGCTAGATGAATCTGGTATGATTGTAAGAAACAAAGCAAGACTGGTGGCCAAGGGTTATTCTCAGGAAGAAGGCATTGATTATGATGAGACCTTTGCACCTGTAGCAAGATTGGAAGCAATCAGAATGTTTCTTGCATTTGCAGCTCATTCAAAATTCAAGGTATACCAGATGGATGTAAAGAGTGCTTTTCTAAATGGAAAACTTGATGAGGAAGTGTATGTGGAGCAGCCACCTGGATTTGTTGATCCAAAGTTTCCAAATCATGTCTACAAACTTGACAAGGCACTCTATGGACTAAAGCAGGCACCAAGAGCATGGTATGAGACTTTGTCTAAATTTCTTCTTGAAAATGGCTTCACAAGAGGTACAATTGACAAAACTCTATTCTTTAGAAAGATAAAAGGTGAATTGCTTTTAGTTCAAGTTTATGTTGATGATATTATTTTTGGTTCTACTAATGAAAAGTTGTGTGCTAAGTTTAGCAAGCTTATGCAGTCTAAGTATCAGATGAGCATGATGGGTGAATTAAATTATTTCTTAGGCTTGCAGGTCAAACAGACTGAGACTGGTATTTTCATTAATCAGTCAAAGTATATCGAAGATCATTTAAGAAGGTTTGACTTTCAAGACTGTGCAGTTGCAAAAACACCCATGGCAACAGCCACTAAACTAGACTTTGATCCTAAGGGAAAGAGTGTGGATAATACTAGTTATAGAGGCATGATAGGCTCATTGTTATATCTAACTGCAAGTAGACCAGATATAATGTTTTCTACCTGTTTATGTGCTAGATTCCAAAGTGATCCTAAGGAATCTCATTTAATTGCTGTGAAGAGAATTTTTAGATATCTCAAAGGAACTCCAAATCTTGGTTTGTGGTACCCTAGAGAATCTGATTTCTTTCTAATTGGCTATTCAGACTCTGATTATGCAGGGTGTAAGATAGACAGGAAAAGCACTACAGGTACATGTCAATTCTTGGGAAATAGATTGATTTCTTGGGCAAGCAAGAAGCAACAATCTGTTTCAACCTCAACTGCAGAAGCCGAGTACATAGCAGCAGGCAGTTGTTGTGCACAGCTCCTTTGGATAAGAAATCAGTTGATGGATTATGGTATGACACTTAGTAATATTCCTATGTTTTGTGATAATACTAGTGCTATTAAAATTGCAGAAAATCCAGTTCAACATTCAAGGACTAAGCACATTGATGTTAGGTATCATTTTATTAGAGAACATATTGAGAATGGTACTGTGGAACTTCATTTTGTTCCTACTGACAAACAGCTTGCAAATATTCTAACTAAACCACTTGATGAGACTATATTCAGTAGATTAGTAAGTGAGTTAGGAATGTTAAATTTCTAGATCTTTAACATCTGCAATAGTAGCAAGGTATGTTGTTTTTAGCTTATAGACTTGATATTCTTGTCAGGATCTATATTTGATTGTTAAATGCTTTAGCTATAACACTTTGCCTTGATAAATTTCAGTATGATAGACTTGTTAATAATCATCAGGATTAGATTTGTTATCAGGATGCTGACGTCATCTTTATTGTGTCAGTATCAGGATTGTGAAAATTGTTTCAAATCCTGACGTTTACTTTGTGTAGTAATCTAATTCTGTGATGTGTTAAGTCTATGCCAGCAAGTTTTAATATTTGCATACTGATAATTTATACATCATTCAATAATCAAAAGACAAGTAGATAATAAGAAATTGTATTTTCATTAATTGAAAGCATTACATATATGGAAATGAAATACAACATCTTTTTGTCTAACTTCTACTGATAATTCTATACTTGTCTAATGAAATGAATTCTGAGGTACAGGACAAGGAGCATCTCAAGAAATCCATCAGGGGATTAAACAGCCTCGTCTGCTCTTGGATTCCTTGTCTGGACGACTTGAATGAGAGTAGCTAACTTAAATGTATAGCATCCCCATCAAGATCAACCTCAGACTCTCGGCCAAATTCTTCATCCTCAAGTTTTGAGGAGGTTAGGGGAAGATTGTATCCAACATATGGATGTTCTAGGAGAAACCTCTGGATATTATCTGAAACTAATTCATCCATGATTAGTTCGATGAGAAGAGTCGTCTTTTCAAAGAGATGATCAAGAACAGGATGTTCATCGACTGTGAAAAATCTAAAGAATGGGTTTGAATGGAATTTTGGTTTGAGAAGCATTGTTGAGAAAAAAAGAAATTGAAAGGTTTATGGAGAATGGCATAAGGCGTCTGTTTCTTTTATAGAAAGACGTGAGAAGCTTAACAGTCACTTGGAAGTTTTAATGAAGTCAGATGCTAATTATTGTGTGTGATTGTATTTCTTGTTTCAAGAAATGTCGAATATATCTAACCAATTGATTTTGTTCAGATTAATTGTTTATTTCTTTTTCAGATAAAAGAAAAATGCCATGTGGAAACTCCATATTAAGTCTTTGGAATCAGGATGATATTGATCAGGATTTCAAGTGTGACCATCAAGATTTGAGATTTATTATTATTTTTTAAATCACATAGCTTTTTGTGATTATTTTGATGGAGGTCACAACAGGAAAATGAAGCTGATCAGTATTGATTTTTTATCTTGATAATACCCTGATTTATTTCATGAAAATCAATTTTGGATTTTATTTTCCAAAAATCATGGATAACCGCATTTTTCAGGGACTGACACCTGTCAATCTACGTGTCGACGTGGGATAGTGGTCTGAAAGATTTGTGAAATATATTTGTTTTGAAACTCTAATCGTGTAATTGCTTTCTCTAATTTCACATTCTCTAAAGCAAAAATACTCTCGAGTTTTCAAAATCACTAATCCATTTCAAGAATCTTTCAAGTTCTTTTCAGATCAAAAATGGCAGCTCAAAGAAGATTACCTAAATCAGTAGCCTTCAAGTTTGGTGACTTTGATTTTATGACAAACAATCATGTAGCAGCTATCACCAACAAGGAAGGAGTGTCATCTGATTTTCATCCAATCATGGACTTTCTGGCACATAGACCATTAAGTTATGCATTGACAGCATCTCCACAGATTAATCAAGCAGCTATTACACAAGCTTGGGAGAATGCTGAGGTAATTGATTCTACTCAGAGTCAATCAGGTAAGATTGTTCTACATTTAGGACAAGACTCTTTTGATATTACTGAATTTGTTGTTAATTCAGTACTTCACTTACCTGTTAGTTTGATTTATGAGAATGTACCATCTGATGATGATGTTAGAACTATGTTGTCTGCATTAGGTTATAATGGACCTTTAGATAACATGATCCAGTTAAGAAGATCTTATCTTAGGAAAGAGTGGTCTTTCTTCTTTGATCAATTAGCTAAATGCTTTACTGGTAAATGTAGTTCTTTTGATCAAATTACTTCTGTTACTTCACATATTGCTTACAGTTTGCTTTATGACAGAGTAGTTAACATTGGTCATATTATCTTAAGTCAGATGTGTATTAAACTTGGGTTAAGAGATCAAAACAGGAAAATGGTTTATTATCATAGATTTATACAATTGTTTATTAACCATTTTATTCCTGATGTTGAAGCTAGATTTGGTAGAGAACATTGTGTTTCTTCTTATGTACAGCAAAAGAGAATTTTCTCTAACATTACAAAGAAGGACAATGAAAAGAATCTAGATGAAATACCTGCAATTCATTATCCACATCATGTTCAGGTAATTCTTAAAACTCATCTTCCTACTCTCTACAATTCTTCTTTCTTTTGTGGTGAAATGGCTCAGGAATCTCATTTGGAGGAGAACTCACCTATGTCTACCCAAGTAGCCCAAAACATTATAGTCTCTGAAACAATTCAAGAACAAAGTTTTAATCCACAGCCTATTGTTTCAAAGAAACCAACCTCTGGTGTTTCTCAAAAGACATCAGTTGTAAGGAAGAGAAAATTTGTTGTGTGAAGTAGTAGTAGTAGTTCTAGTGAAGATGATGATAATATATCTCTTGTTGAGAGAGAGGAATTGAAGGCTGCAATTCGACTTTCTAAGCTAGGACAAAGAGATGAAGCACCTAGTCACAGCCATGCTGCAGTTTCTCAAAAGACTGTAGTACTTAAAAAGGGAAAACAGTTACTGGATACTGTCTCTCAAAAGACTGTGTCTATTGAAAAAGGATCTCATCCCAAGATCACTTCTGTGTCTACACCTCTTGAGTCTTCTCAGGATAAATCTTTTGCTCACTATACCAGGAGAACAAGGAGAAAGATTCAATTGTCACCTACACACACAGAGTCTAGTCCAACTAATATCATGCAGGTCTCTACAAATGAAGCTACAATCAAGTCAGCAAATGACCATAGAGATCTGGATATTGATTCTTCATGGGAAACTACATTATCATACAGACTGGCTATGGGACTAATTTCTCTCAAAGTGAAGTTGTCAAGGCCTGTTCTAGATTTTTTGGTTGAAAGAGTACCAAAACTTTTATTTCCAGATGAATATGGACTTCTACATCAAAGACTTGACTTAATGAAGATGTATTTCTATGTATCTGTCAGAAGACAATTGGTCAAGAAATTTGGACTCTCGAAGCATGTTGCACTTCAATCACTTCATGCATATTTATTTGACAAGGATGTCATTATTGAAGATGCTTCAGCTCAAGGTGAACAACTGGAGGAAGTAGATAGAGGAATGCAGTCAACAGAAGATACTATTGCACCAGTGGTGGATAGTAGGAAAGATCAGATCACAGTCACTGCAACATAAGAACCATCTAGTCAGAGGTTGGATGACTCAGGAGCTGTGATAGCTGATGTTGAAAGGTCTTCTGTGATGACTGAAATTGCAAGTGAGAAACCCTATGATATGGGAGGAATAACTTTGACTGGTTTTCTTGAAGATCAAACAAATATTATTCAGTCAGAGTCTATCCACCTTGAGGGTGAGTCTTAGCAAACAACACTTAAAGACGGTGATGTACTAACTATGGTGTCTAATGAAGTATTACTGAAGACATCAGAGTCTAGTAAAGAACCTGAAAGTGGTATACTGGAGCCTGTAGTCTCTGGAAGGAAAGAAGATGATTGTAAGGGTTCAGAGACTATAACAGCTCACTCCTTGGAGAAAACCTCAAGCCCCATGCCAAATGAGGAACCCTCTCTCCATGTGAGTTCAGGTATAAAAACTTCTTCTAAACTCTATTTTTCTGTAGGTCATGAGAGCACTTATCCAAATTTGAGTGATACACTTGAAAAGATGGATATTGATCCACAATCAGAGCGGCTGGCTCCTAACCAGGCAAAAGGAGAGGTAAAAAGAGTGTTGACTTTAGATAGTCAAAGTGAGATTGAGGGTATGGATGATCAACTCCATAGTGAGGGAGAGAAAATTAGGAAACCATCGTTTGATTTCTGGGATCAGGTTTTTCCTGAATCTTGGTCTAATAATCTTGGTATGGATGCTGGTACTTATTCTTTTATCAAGATGTATGAGAAGAATGACTTAGCAAAGCACAATTCAAAGCCAGAAGTTAAAGCTCAGAAGCAAAAAGAAAGGCTTGCCGGAATTATCAACAGAAGAGGTGAAAGGCTAAGACAAACTTCTACACCATCAGTACCAGAAGATATTTCTAATGATCCAAGTATTCCTTTGTCTGTACTACCAATATCAGCCAGAATTGAGACATCAACATTATCTGATCAATCTAAGGAGGCGTCAGGATTTGTAGATGTTAGTACACAGAATACTGGTGAAGGACAAGATGATCATATTGCAGCTTCAGATCAGAAAGATGAAGATGTTTGTAACTCTAATCGAGTTTTATTACTTGAATATCATTCTACACAGGCAACTTCTTCTACAAGACTTGAATCTGAAGATTTTCCAAACACTTCCAACATTGAAGTTAATTCTGAAGTTCTACAAGACATTCAGAAATCTCAAGTTGAAATTCAATCAAGACTTCAAACACTTGAAGATAACCAAGTCACTATTATGGAAAATCAAGCAGTTCTGATGAATCTCATTTGTTCTGTTACTGAATCTCTTGGAATTAATGTTGCTGATGTCAAAAAGGGGGAGATAAAGACATTTCAAAGACAACAACAACAACAGACTAAGGGAGATAAAAGAAGAACTGGTAGGGGAGATAAAGACAGTGATAGAGGTGAATCTCATCATGGAAGTGGTAAAGGAAAAGAAGCATCAAATAGTTGAATTCTTTCATCTAAGTACTGGATACTATGTCTATATCTAAGAAGAGGAGGTACTTAACTTCATGATTTCTGAATTCATAAATTCCATTTTTATTGTATTGTTATATATTTTGACATCAACAACTCAGATTTATGCTTCAGATTTTAAAGCATAAATAGGGGGAGATTGTTAGGAATAATTCATGAGTTGTGATGTTAACAATAGAATTTTACTTATACTTCTTGTATATCCTGATTTTATAAAGGATTTAGCACTTTGTATAGGAAATATGTGTTAGACAGTTATCTGTAAGGTTTAGTCAGGAATGAACAGTGTATCAGAGACTACATGTCAGGAACAGAGAGCAAATCCTGATGAAGGTCTAATACTGATGGTGATCAGATACTGATGCAAGATGAAATCCTGATATCAGTCGTGTTACTGATGATGTCATTATGGATACTACAGAAACTGGCAAGTGCTATAAAACAGGATCTTTGTTTGAGGAACAAGCAAGAAGATATTTTGAAGGGAAGAATTTTCTATTGATGGAAACTATCAACTGGACGGCAGAACATTGTCATGTATAGATTATCTTTCTGTTATTAGTTGATAGGTAGCATTATAAATACTCTCTCTATATCATTGTAAAAAGAGTCAAACAAGTGTGAGTTGTAAGTTCGTGTGCGTAGCTCTGTATAAGGTTTGTATTCGAGAGTTCGAAACAAACAGAGAGAGAGATTTGTATTGTCAGCAGCTGCTAAAGGTATTGTACACCTTTGGTAGAGTTTGTATTTGATCTTATTAATACAAACAAAGTTTGATTCATTCGTTTATTCTTGTTCATATAATCAAGTAAAAATCAGACACGATTATATAACTTGTATTCAACCCCCCCCCCCTTCTACAAGTTATTCGAGTTAACATGTATCTTCTCTATCTGTATCACCCCATCTTCAGCCTGTTCCCGTAGCCAATGATAACGTACATTAATATGCTTAGTACGACTGTGACAAGTAGCATTCTTGCTCAAGTCAATAGCACTCTGGCTATCATAATACAACTCAAAGTTGTCTTGCTTCTGACCCAATTCTTGGAGAAACCGCTTTAACCAAACCAGCTCCTTGCCTGCTTCACAAGCAGCAATATACTCTGATTCAGTTGTTGACAATGCAACACACTTTTGCAACTTGGACTGCCATGCTACAGCTCCCCCCGCAAAAGTGAAAAGCATCCCTGACGTGGACTTCATCCCATCTGGATGTCCTGCCATGTCAGCATCTGTAAAACCTTCCAAGACTGGTTCACCGTGTCCATACTTCAAGCATAACCCGGAAGTGCCCTTGAGATATCTGAGAATCCACTTAACTGCTTCCCAGTGCTTTCTTCCTGGATTTGATAGATATCTACTCACAACTCCAACAGCATGAGCAATATCTGGTCTTGTACAAACCAATGCATACATAAGACTCCCCACTACGGATGAGTAGGGAACTTCCTCCATATTCTCCTTCTCCTTGTCTGTTGACGGACACATTTTCTTATCCAGTTTAAAATGTCCCGCCAATGGTATGCTAATAGGTTTAGCATCATCCATATTGAACCTTTTCAATACCCGTTCAATATATCCCTGTTGTGAAAGCCACAACCTCCGAGTTGTTCTATCACGAACAATCTTCATCCCTAGGATTTGTTTTGCTGGACCCAAATATTTCATATCAAAGAACTTGGACAAATCTTCTTTCAGCTTGCGGATCATGTTAGCATCTTGGCCGACCACTAACATATCATCAACATAAAGCAGCAGGATAATGAAGTTACCGTTAGGAAACCTTTGCACATAAGCACAGTGATCCGATGCAGTTCTCTTGAACTTATGATTCCTCATGAATGAATCAAACTTTTTGTACCACTGTCTTGGCGCTTGCTTAAGCCCGTATAAACTCTTCTTGAGTTTACAAACCATGTGCTCCTTCCCTTTCACTTCAAATCCTTCTGGCTGGTGCATGTAGATCTCTTCCTTCAAATCTCCATGAAGGAATGCAGTTTTCACATCTAACTGCTCAAGCTCAAGATCCATGCTAGCCGCTAATCCGAGAACTATTCGGATTGATGTCATCTTTACAACCGGAGAAAAGATTTCATCGAAATCAATGCCTTCCTTCTGTGCAAAGCCTTTAACCACCAAGCTTGCTTTATACTTTACAAGCTTTTCATCATCCCTTTTAACTTTGAAGACCCATTTGTTCCTCAAAGCCTTCCGTCCTCTCCGAAGTGTAGTCAACTCATAAGTTTCATTCTTGTTTAAAGAATCCATCTCCTCTTGCATTGCTTTCAACCAACAATTGCTTTCTTTATGAGTCTTGACTTCCTCAAAGGTCTCGGGCTCCCCCTCATCAGCAATTAAGATATACTCGGATGAAAGATATCTTCCTGATGGTCTCCGTTCTCTCGTAGAACGTCGTGGCTAAGTTTCTTCAGCTTCAGGCTGAGGCGGTAGCTCCCCCTGCTCAGCAGCCTCATCATCTGCCGTATCATCTTCTAATGTATCTGGATTTCTAGCTTGCCTTGGTTGTTGAGTGCTCCCAAAATTCTCATAATTTTGAGACTCATGGAAAACCACATCCCTGCTCCTGAATATCTTCTTCAATTTAGGATTCCACAACCGATACCCGAACTCTGGATCCCCGTAGCCAACGAGAATACACGGAGTTGATTTATCTTCAAGCTTTGTTCTATGCTCCTTTGGGATGTGTGCAAAAGCCTTGCATCCAAACACCCGCAAGTAGGAATAGGAAACATCCTTTTCTAACCAAATCTTCTCTGGAATCTCAAAATTCAGAGGTGCCGATGGAGATCGATTGATCAAGTAGCAAGCTGTTCTTACAGCTTCTCCCCAAAACGACTTCGACAATTTAGATATTTTCAACATGCATCTGACTCGTTCAGCAATGGTGCGGTTCATTCTTTCTGCTACGCCATTCTGTTGTGGGGTGCCAGGAACTGTTCTTTCATGCCGGATACCATGCTTTGTAAGGTACCCTTGAAACTCTTTTGAAGTGTACTCCCCCCCGTTGTCACTACGAAGGCACTTCAGTTGTTTCCCTATTGATCTTTCAACCATGGCATGAAACTTCTGGAAGTACTCAAACACTTGATCTTTGGATTTGAGTATCTCAACCCACACCTTTCGAGATGCTTCATCAATGAAGGTAACAAAGTACCTATTTCTGCCTAAGGACTCCACCTCAAACGGACCACATACATCAGAATAAACTCTTTCTAACAGCTTCGACTTTTTCTTCAGTGGACTGCTAAAAGATACTCTATGTTGTTTCCCGAATAAACAATATTCGCACGGCTGCAATGCAGTTCCTTTAGCAAATGGAATGAGGGATTTCTTTGCTAGAATCTGCAGCCCTTTCTCGTTCATGTGACCAAGCCTCTTGTGCCACAAACTTGCTGAGGCTTCATCTTCAACTGTATTCAACTCATTTGAACACATCGTCACTTGTGTCTTGTACAAAGAGCCACAAGTGGAACCTCTTTCAACCACCAACGAACCCGTAGTAAGCTTCCACCTTCCACCACTGAAGGTATTTACGTACCCCTGCTTGTCTAGCGCCATGCCAGAAATCAAGTTGAGCCGTAAGTCCGGAACATGCCTGACATCTTTCAAAGTCATTGAACAACCCGTGTTTGTCTCAATACAGATGTCACCAATGCCTGCGATCTTTGACTGATCTGAGTTACCCATTCTTACAGTACCAAAGTCCCCTGACTTGTACGTCGTAAAGAATTCCTGAGTGGGTGTTGCATGATACGTTGCTCCAGTATCTATCACCCATTCGACCTTCTGATCATCAATATGTAAGCATTCTTCTTCCCCAAAAGAAAGGACACAACATCTTCTGTCATAGCAGCTGTTGTACTTTTCTCGGCATGTTTCCCTTGCTAACCATTGTTTTGTTGCTTGAGCCAGGCCCTACAATCCTTTTTGTAATGACCCTTCTTCTTACAATAGTAGCATTCAACATTGGCATTTGATTTGCCACCGGAATTCCTAAAATTCCTACTTTTACTACGCCCTCGGTTTGTCTCCCTGTAGTTGCTTCTACCTCTGTTCTCAGTAACAAGAGCCTGGGAATCTTGGCTGACTCCTTGTACCTTTCTTCTCATGGATTCACTAAGGATACTCTGCTTAATTGATCGCAAAGTTAGTTGCTCAGTTAGTACAGCATTAGTTACTGTCACCACTAGCGTATCCCAACCTGATGGTAAAGTATTGAGAAGAAATATTGCTTGGAATTTCTGTTCAAACTCCATCTTCATATTTGATAGTTGATTTAACAACCCTTGGAATTCGCTCATATGCTCTAACATGTTGTTCCCATCCTGGTACCTCATGTTCACCAGCTGACGAACTAGAAAAGTTACATTTTGTGAACTTTTCTCTTGGAACGTAGACTCTAATGTCGTCCAAAGCGTATAAGCGTCTTCTTCTTCTTCAGAGACATGATGATACTCCAAATTATCAATCCATCGACGAATGAGACTAATAGTTTTCATGTTCATCTTCTTCCAATCAGCATCAGACTTTGCTGCAGGTTTGACTCCTTTCAGCTCCACCGGATCAAACAAGTCCTTACTATAAAGCAGATCCTTTATTCTGCTTTTCCACATCGGATAATTTGAAGCTGTTAGGCTTACCATTATACTGGAAGAATCATCCATTTTAATTTACCAAAGACTATGGGAATCTCACTTAGAACCACACAAGTTGGCCAGGAAAGTGGATGTGTTTGGGGAGCCTTCCGTATTAGTACGGCGCTTTATCAAGTAATCACTGCGCACAAAGCACTTTCCTAGACACCAACAACGTGGGCCCCAGCTCTGATACCAACTGTTAGGAATTCCCGTTTCCTGTCTTTGCGTAAATTAAATACGGAGATTATAACAGTCAATAATAATAACAGATATTGACAGATGAACACCAAGATTTATACGTGGAAAACCCCCTTAAGCCAAAGAGGTAAAAACCACGGGACCTGCTCCGAATGTTTCCACTATAATGATAATAATGGTTACAATATTCTCTCTCAAGTTTACGAAGTAACACTTGAGGCACAACTGAATAGAAATACAGCGATTCACTACTCCTTCGGTACTGGACCGGATAACCTGGACAAAACTATCCCTTCGGTACTTAACCGGATAACCTGGAGGACTCCCCTTGTTGCGGCTGCAATAGCTGGACGAACTCCTAATGCTGTAAACCCAGATGGCTACAGCCCGACCAAACTCTCACACTAACTCACCCGAAACAAAAGAATAGAGTAGCACGAGGGCCCCCTATCCTGACTTGCCTGAAACTACCGCAAGGTAAGTTTCCTACTAGACGGACTATCTAGCAGCTATAAACTAAGAAATGAGGGAAAGAAGAGAGTAAGATGTTTTGGTGTGTTTAACTAATGAAGGGGGTGGGGGTATATATAGGTGATATAAGGTGTGATAGATATGGTAGGTATAGTGTGAAATTTGAAATAAACTATACATTTGGTGGCACAAATTGTAGGCTACCTAACACTTATGACCCCGAGAAGAAAGTGGTAAAAAAAGTCGATGTCAATCCTTTTTTTGAATCTGGTACAGTTTGCAAGTACACGGAAAGCCTTCTTTCATTTTCAACAACCGAACTAGTCAACTGCTCTGGTTCTGAAAATGATGAGCATGAGCATTGTTAACAATGGTCTGTACAGCTTCCGAACCATGGTTTCTTATGAAAAGTTCCAGAGTACACAATAGGGGAAAGCAGATGCGATTCGATCATAGCCTCCCCTTGCAAATATAATACAGTACTAGTCAGATACAAGCTTCACAGGGAGTGGAATTACCTCATCATATCCAATTGCGCTGCTGCATACAAAAAGAATTGCTAGCAAGGAGATAAAAATAGCCTATTTGATTTGACTTTGCATCTTCCTTCCTACATTTCATCTATGATGATCTTGTATTGTTTAAGTCCCTTACATGTATAATCACTCGAGCTTTTACTAAAACTATTTGTTTTTTATTTTGGCTATTTTAATGCTCCTGGTGTCTACTCTATGTTGTCAATTATATTAGCTATAGGATTATTAATTGAAGCAAATTGGGAGGCACTATTCTACTTTACTGTTAGCACCCAACAACAGGATTGCTGTTATTCATCGTCTGTGTTTCATCAAACAATATGCTTAAGGCATATTCGCTAAGTTCCATCAAAAAGTCGATACAACGTTATTAAACTTGCTAGACAGTAGACATTATGCAGAGCGATATGGCGCCTCTGTTGAAATAACAGTGTTAAAGAGTAATATTAATGAACCAAATCCTTTACAATGTTGGGGCTACAAATATATTTATAGTGCTCTAATTGGACCTTTATTTGGGCTAGACTATCTTAGTGGGCCTGAGGCCCAACATTCAGTCCCCCCTTAAGTGCAAAAGTATCTTTAGATCTTTGCTTTTAATTCTCCTATTTACAAGGCCCATTGCTTTAAAGTAAAAAATAAAATAAAAGAAAAAATTTACATGAAGAGAGACTTTTCAGTAACATTTTAGAAGCAAGAGGTTGCGTGTTTGACAGTTGTGCAGTCCTGTCTTCTCCACTTCCCCATGCTTCGAAATTAGTGTCTGCATTTGTAGAGGTAAAAGCATTCTCTTCTTTTTTCTTTTTCTTCTATAAATGTACTCTACTTTGTGCCTTTTGCTTCTTTTCTTTGTCTCTCTTTCTAATTGCTCTTCCCGGTGTGAGGTACTTTCTCTGTATTTTACTTTCTCGTTTATCTCTTCATTTTGTAACTATGAAGGCCATTATCGCCTCTGTTTCTTCTACTGACAATGAGAATTCTCTTGATGGAGATGGTAGTGTTGAAGTCCTTCATTCTAAAACTGTTGCTCGACCTCGTTACCATCTTCGTGTCTGTTCTTCTGCCAAGGTTTTGAATTTTTCCCCTGATAAAGATGAGAGTTCTACTAGTAAGGTTTTTCCAGTTACTGGGTCTGCCTCGCAGGCCCCTTCTGTTGGTGATGCCTCTAGGCCTCGTTCTGGGGCTAATATCGAGTCTAATAAGTCTTTTAATAAACCCAGTCACTACTCCACGCACCCCTTAGACCTTGATAGGCTGTCTCGGTATGTCTCCTTTTCTGAGGGCTATAATGCCTTTGCTCCGAGCACCAATGATCGAATGTGGCGACCCCCACGCCCCGGGTGTGTTGCCATTCCAGATGTGTATTTTGAGTATGGGCTTAGGTTGCCCTTGCACCCCTTCTTTCGTTTTCTTCTTCAAGCCCTTGGTTGTAGTCTGGGTCAGTTAGTACCTAACGCAGTACTCCAGATAAATGGCATTATTGCGAGGTGCTATGAACTCCGCCAATTTCCCAGTCTTGATTTGTTCTTTTCTATTTTTCGGGTTAAAAGCACTGGGATACAACTTTATGTAGATAAGAAAGAAGGGTGTAAGAAATTGGTTGAGGCTCCCCCCTCTAATTCTGGTTGGCATGGGTTATGGGGTTGGTATGAGGGCAATGAACTGGAGACTATAGGACCCTGGCAATTTATTTGCTCTGGTCGTGTGAAGTCCGTGAACCGCTTGGGGTCGAGGACCTCAACGGAGTTGCGGGTTTTTCATGGTTCCGAAATTAGATACCAGACTGATGATTTTTTAGACGCCAATTTCTTGATTACTCACTGTTGTAAGCCTATGATCTTGTACTCTTCTTTTATTTGTATGCTTCTTCTACTCTCTTTTGCTTTGTTATTTGATTTACTCATTTTCTTTTCCTGGCAGTGTCTGGTCCCGAAGTACTGAACTTGGCGAAGCTTTTTTCAGACATGCCTACTGAGGATTTTTTAGATCGTCTTGTCAAGAGTAAGGCTGCTGGAGCCTCAACTATGATGCCTAATGCTGAGATAGAAGGTGGTCCTGAGGTTGTCTCAAAAAGTCTTGTGTCTCCTTCTGATGTGGCTGATGTTAGTGCCTCTGAGATTGCTGCTGGAAAATGTAAGGAGAAGAAGAGGCACCGTGACGGTCATTCTTCTAAAAGTCTTCATTCAAAGAAGTTAAAAGAGTCTGTGAGCTGCCCGACCTCTGGGACTTTAATTTTGAACTCTGGTGATCATGTTGGGACTGTACTTCCTCAAGGCGGTGATGTGGTTGCTTCCGGGTCTATCGTTGGAGATGGTCTTCGTGGTTGCAAAAGTTTGGTTGATAAGGTAGCTTTGACATGACCTTCTTTTCTTTTCTTATTTTTTCCTTTGATGGTAGTACGATTTCTTCTTTATGGCGTCGCTTTAATTCGGTTGATTGATTTTTTATTTCACTTTTGTTGTAGTTATCCGTTGAACTGGAGAGGTTGTTAAGACTTGATGACTCGATTGATGTGCTTGAGGTGAAGAAACTCCGCGAGGAGGTTAGGGATCTTAAGAAGGCTAATAAAGATTTGGAGGAGACCTCGGAGAACCTTACCAAGGATAATAATCTTAGTGCTGAAAGGCTTTTTGCTGCGCTAACCGAGAAGTCTGAGTTAATTACCGAGTGTGATGCCTTAGGTGCTCAAGTAAAGGGTTTACAGCTGGAAATTCAAGCTTCATCGGTGGCTATCAAGGCATCAGAGGAAAATCTTGCTAAAGAGGTGAGTGCTTGGTCGTCTGAGAAGGCTGATTTGGCTGCTAAGATAAAAGATCTGTCCATCCAGCTGGCTAAGCGTGAGGCTGAATCACTATCCTCTTTTGAAGAAGGTTATGGAGAATGTGTTAGTCGCCTTGTCTCTTTTGGAGTTGACATGTCAAGTCATTCCTTCGATCGTTACCTAGTGGATGTGGCCAAGAGAGGAGAGGTTGGAAAGAGTGGCTCATCTGACGTTCCCAAAGCTTAAGGACTCTGCTATCTGCCTGGGAAATGCCCCTGTAGGCTTTTATGTAATCTTCTTTCTTTTACGTTATGTTTCTCGAATGTTTTCAGAAGTATTTGAACTTGTTAAACTGCTTTTGTCTTTTGGACCTGTTGAATTAATCATGATATTATCTGGCGCTTGGTAAATATTTTCCTTTTGTTCCTGTACTCATGCTATTCATTTTCTTTTGTAATCTTGGAGTATGGTGTTTTTATCGTTCGTTTGTGGAGATGTTTTACCTGTCGTAAGTGTCTTACTCTTTCTTTTGCCTTACGGTGGGTTTTGGCGCCTTGCCTTTTCGGCTATAAATGGAGATTTTAATGGAGATGCTTTTTGAGCCTGTGCATTTTTGGAGGGTCCTAGATAGTTCTAATATGTCGCGGCGTGATTTTACCTTTATATAATGTTGTCCGAGTTTTGGAGCTCATTTGCTTTCCCATTCCTTCTTTGGCGTACTTTAAACTTACTCTGGCTTTTGTCCTTGTTTTTGTCGCATATCCTTACCATTTTTATGGCGAAATTTGGAGATGTTTTGTGTGTTGCGAGTGTTTTTGTTATCGATGTTTGGAGATTATACCTTTTCGTCTATGTCACCTAAATTTTTGGAGATTTGACATAGTATTCCCTTTCCATAGCATTACTTTAAATTTTGGAGTTATTTTATTTTTCTTTTTCATCTTTTGGCGTTCTTCAGCCTTACCCTTACTTTGGTACTTGGCGATTTTGCGGTGTGGTTGTGGTGTCTGTTACCTTTCTTTTTGGCGAATCTTTATGAACGTTTCATCAGCTTCGAATGTATTCTTGATCTTTGGCTATACTTACCCTTTCTTTTATAGCCGTGGCGGATTCAAAATATTTCTGAGGAGATGTTGAGCTCTTTTGAGCTGTTTGGGGTGGTTGAAGTATTTTACCTCTTCGTGTTTTACCTCCTCTTTTTTTTGTTCTGGCGTTGGAGATATCTTTGGGGCACTTCATCTTTTCGATATTTTGTGTTTTGCAAAGTTGTCACTTTAAGATGAAATTGTCAACTCAATATGATGAAATAAAATTTAATCAAGTAGAATATGGGGAAGTTTGCAATGGATGAAAATAAAATAACTTAAGAGATTTCTGCTACTACCGGAGCCTTCATAAAAATTTGAACAAATGTCGACTTACATTATGACTCATTCATACAGAACGAACCACGAAAGCGACTTGATTACAAAGAAAATTTTTAGAAACCTAATTCATACCTTAATTTAAATAACTTAGAGATAAGGGTTTACGGGTAGAATTTTTTGAGGTGGATGGCGTTCCAAGTGTTTAACACCGGCGTTCCGTCGAGGTGCTCAAGGCGATAAGAACCTGAACTGATGACCTTCGTGACCCTATATGGTCCTTCCCATGGTGGAGACATCTTCCTCTGTTTTGAAGGCATCGAGGCCGCAGCCTCTCTTAGAACGAGGTCATTGACCTGGAAGGCTCGAGGTTTTACCTTTGAATTATACAACTTTGCTACCCTTTCCTGGTATTTGGAGACGTTTGCCTGTGTGGAGTGTCTGAGCTCTTCGAGGAGATCGACGTTGAGCCTTAGTCCCTCTTCAGATGATTTTGGATCAAACCTTTCAACTCTTAGAGACTTGGAGCCTATTTCCACTGGGAGTACTGCTTCAGTTCCGTACGCCATCCTAAAGGGTGTTTCACCCGTAGATGCTTTTGGCGTAGTCCAAAGACTCCATAACACATTTGGTAGCTCGTCCACCCAATTCCTGTTGGCCTCAAGCAACCTCTTCTTCAGACCTTGCAAAATTGCTTTGTTGGTGATTTCCACCTGTCCATTTGCTTGTGGATATGCAACCGAAGCTTTGAGATGTTGAATTTCAAGTTCACTCATTGTATCGACCCATTTTTTCCCTGTGAACTGGGTTCCGTTATCCGTAATGACCACTCTAGGTACTCCGAATCTGAACACTATCTGCTCCATGAAGAAATGAACTGCTTCAGTCTCTTTTATCCTTGCTAAGGGTCTAGCCTCTACCCATTTTGTGAAGTAGTCAACTGCCACGATGATATATTGACATTGTTTGGAGCTTTTTGGTAGTGGTCCCACTAGATCAATGCCCCATATGAAGAAAGGACATGGAGTTGTTGTTGGATTGAAAGGAACTGAAGGTCTATGGTTCATGGACCCGTATTTCTGACATGGTTCACATCGCCTTGTGAACTCCTCACAGTCCTGGCGCATCGTGGGCCAATAAATTCCATGCCTCATGATTTTCAATGCCATGTTCTTCCCGGCCAAATGGTCGCCACAAATTCCTGAGTGTACATCAACCATGACTATCTTTGCTTCATCTTGATTAACACACTTGAGTAGCGGCTCGACTAGAGCTCTTCTGAAGAGTTTGTTGTCAATTAAGCAATAATGCCTTGCCTTTATAGCCATCTTCCTTGTCTCTTGTTTGTCTAGCTCCTCACGAGTTCCTTGGATATACTTGATAATTGGAACCCGCCAATCTTCTTGAGCTGTTACGCAGAGAATCTCCCTTCGAGCTATTGATGGCTCGTGGTGCTCTCTGAAGTATACAGGCTCCAAGATATTTGAGGTTTCCGAGGTGGCCAATTTTGACAATGCATCTGCCCATTTGTTGTTAGATCTATCAATGTTGTTGATGGTCCATGACACAAAATTTTGCATTAATTCTGAGGTGATTTTTCTGTATGAAGCCATCCTTTCATTAAGGGTTTTGAATTCCCCCAAAACTTGTTTCACTACAAGCTGAGAATCACAAAATACGTCTATGGTGGACACCTCTAGGTGGCGGGCTAGAACCAAGCCTTCTATGAGACCTTCGTACTCTGATTCGTTATTAGTCGTTGGAAATTTGAACTTGATGACCTGTCGAATAGTGAAGCCCTCAGGACTTGTGAGGACAACTCCCGCTCCACCAGCCTGTGAAGTAGATGACCCGTCCGTGAACAAGGTCCAAATTTTGTCTTTTGAGTCTGAAATTATCTCTCCTGGTTCAGAAGAAGTGAATGTGCATTCTGTAATGAAATCCGCAAGGACCTGAGATTTTGTTGAAGTTCTTGGCTGGAATTCTAAATGGAACTGGCTTAGCTCCACAGTCCATGAAGCCAACCTTCCTGTCATGTCAGGTTTATGAAGTACTCGACGTAGAGGCTGATTTGTCATCACGATGATTGTTCTTCCTTGAAAATACTGTCTTAGCTTTCTGCTAGCCATAACCAAGGCATACGTGAGTTTTTCTATATTGGAGTATCGCGTCTCCGCGTCCTTAAGTATATGGCTCGTGTAGTACACGGGTTTCTGGTCTGCATCTACCTCTTTAACTACTACTGCAGCCAAGGTCGAGTCTGATGCTGATAGGTACAGCTTTAGAGGCTCGCATTGGAAAGGTTTAGCCATGATTGGTGGGGATACCAAAAAATCTTTGATTCCCTGCAGGCTTTCTTCGCATTCTTTTGTCCAATTAAAGGTTTTACTTTTTGAAGCCTCCTTGATGGCTTCGTACATCGGGAGGCATTTCTTCGAAGATTGAGGTATGAAGCGTCTAAGAGCTGCAATGGACCCTGCAAGGACTTGAAGCTCTTTGAGGCATTTTGGTGATGCCATATTCTGAATAGCTTTCACTTGGTTTGGGTCTGCCTCAATGCCCCTCTGAGTGAGTAGAAATCCCAGAAAACGACCTCCACTTAGACCAAACGAGCACTTTGTTGGGTTTAACCTCATAGAACTCGCCCTTATCTTTGAGAATGTCTCTCTGAGGTCTTTGACATGTTCTGATGCTGTTGGTGACATTGCTATAATGTCATCAACATACACTTGGATGTTTCTTCCAATTTGGGATGCGAAGATCTTGTCCATTGTATGTTGGAACGTTGCTCCGGCATTCAAGAGACCAAATGGTGTAACTTTGAATCCAAAAACGCCCTTGTGAGTTATGAATGCTGTGTCATCTTGATCTTGTGCAGCCAATTTTATTTGATTATACCCCGAAAATGCATCCATAAAAGATAATAACTCATTTCCAGCAGTGGAGTCGATGAGCTGATCAATATTCGGTAACGGATAAAAATCTTTGGGACAAGCTTTATTGAGGTCCGAGTAGTCTATGCACATCCTCCACTTGCCATTACTTTTCTTGACTAAGACTGGATTAGCAATCCATTTTGGGAACTGAACGGGCTTTATGAAGTCCGCCTCAAGCAGTCTGTCAATCTCTTTCTCAATGGCTTGTTGTTTTTCTTTGGAAAAAATTCGTCTTTTCTGTTTCACTGCTTGAACTTCAGATTTTATGTTAAGATGGTGGAGGGCTAACTCAGCTGGAATCCCGGGCATGTCTTTCGGGGTCCGAGCAAAAATATCTGCAAACTCTCTTAAAGTCTGGATGAGTGCTTCACGAAGTTCGGGAGGCAATTTCGTTCCGATCTTTACGACCTTCTCGGGGACATCGAGGTATAAAGGAACCTCCTCAACAGGTTCGACTGGTTCGTGACTTGGAGGTTTGGGGAGTTCGATTATGTCTCTTGGATCCATTTCAACGACCTGATTTACCGAGGTCGATGAGTTAGCCGGCCGCTTTGGGAGTGCTGAATTGACATAACATTGTCGAGCTATTTTCTGGTCTCCGCAAACCTCACCGACACCGAAATCTGTGGGAAATTTCATCTTTAGATGCGTTATGGAGACTATACCCTTCAAAGCCGCAATGGTTGATCTTCCCAATATCGCATTGTAGCTTGAAACGGCGTTAACGATGTGAAATTTAACCATGAGCCATCTTTGGCAGGGTGGAGACCCAAACAGTACAGGCATGTCAATGACTCCAACTGTTTTAACTTCATTGCCTGTAAAACCGTATAATGGTGCCTCTTTCGCGCTATTGACTTTTCTATCTCCCAACTCCATTCTTGAAAATGCGCCTTGATATAAAATATCAACTGAACTACCATCATCAATCATGATCTTTTTCACCGTATTTGTCCCTATTTTAGTGGTAATTACCAGAGCATCTTGGTGATCTTCGATAATTCTGTCTCCATAGTCCTCATCTGAAAATGATATTATTAAAGAGGGATTTCTCTTTGACTTCTTGTTGTCCACTCGGAACACCTCTCTTGCGTAAGCCTTTTTTGCTCTATTCGACGATCCTCCCGAGGTGTTTCCGCCAGATATGGTGTCGATAATTCGGTCTGACTCATTTCTTTGTTGTTGCATAATGTCTCATCTTTCTACAAAATGAGACAACTCTCCTTTCTGAATTTTGTCTTCGATTAAATTTTTTAACTGATAACACCTCTCTGTATCGTGACCCGTGTCTTCATGATAATGACAAAATTTATTGCTCGGAGGTCTATTGGGATTCATCGGTCTTGGAGGTATATACATTGGATCGGCTTTAAGGATTCCAAGTATTGCAAGTCTATCAGTGTTGAGCTTTGTGAAGTCCTTATCACCCCGTGATTTCTGAACCCACGGATGTTGCTTGGGTGGAGACATGCGCGACGTGGGTGACCTGTTTGACGCATGTGAAGTGTCATCGCCTCTCTTTGTTTGAACTGGTGACCTTACATGTGATCTTCTTGTTCCTCGAGCACCCCGGTCACCTCGATCACCTCGGCGATACTCCCATTGTGATGTCTGTTCAATAAATTTACTCATTCGTGCTCTTGGAGATCTCGAAGATTGGATGCTACCAACTGCTTCTTGGAGAGTTAGCCTCTTCTCGAATAGCTGTATAGCGGCTTGAAGTGATTGAGGCTCTTTTTCGAAGTACTCTTCCAAAATTGTATTGTGTCTAGTTCTATCCACTCCTGCTGCTAAATACGTCATTGCCAAATTTTCTACTAAATCTGGAACTTGGATCATTTCTGCTCTGAAACGATTTAAGTATTCTCTCAAACTCTCATTTGACCTTTGGCGAATATTTACAAGAGAGGCCGTCAGCTTCCTGCCTTTCTTGTTTGTAGAGAATCTCGATTTAAACTTTTCTTTCAAACTGTCCCATGATTTTATTGACCTTGCTGGTAAATTGTTGAACCACATGAGGGCCGTGCCCTTCAAGCACGTCGGGAAGAACTGACACTTTGCTATACTGTTGTGTCCGAAAAAGGACATCCTCCCATCGAAGAGGTTGACGAAGTCATAGGGGTCTGTGGAGCCATCGAACTGGTCGATAGATGGGACCTTAAGATCCCTATTCACCTTAGCCTTTTCAATATTTCTAACAAACGGACTCTCCGAAGAGGCCTCAGCCTCTCCCGAGTGGGATTTTATGAACTCTTTGAACTTTAATATCTCCTTTGTCGATAAACCAGCCGTACTTAGTTCTTCTTCCTCATAGTCGTCGTCCTCTTCATCCGAATACTCCTTTTGCTCACGCTTATATCTCCGTTTCCTTGAAGAGAACGAATTGGAAGATACCTCCGCTTTAGAAAACTTACTTCCCATAGATGTCCTCCACGAAGGTTCGTAGCTCTCTGTTTGATACTCGGAGGAAATACGACCCCCGGACACCTCGTGAAGCTCTTTCTGCAATCTAATTATCTCTTTCTGCTTTCGAATTTTCTCTGCTAACATCTGCCTTTCTTCATCTAGATGACGAAGCTCTTCATCAAGAGCAATGCATCCTGGACGCTCCTCGAGGCTCTCCTGGTTTCGCCTTTGCTTCTTCATCTTCTCCAGATGCAGCCGAGCATCACTCGTAAGCACATGCTTCCCTTGAGGTGTTAGAACCAGCTAGCGAGAATCATTTTTCCATTTATAAGATCCATGTAACGGATCTGATAAACTTGGACCAGGAGGCGATGAGAATAACGCTTGAGGCTTCATTGGAGCCTTGGATTGTGTTGTTCGCTTAATGCTCACGACGTCTCGAGTATTCGGAACTGATTGCTTGCCCATTTTTTGATTGTCATCGGCCATTCCTCGTTTTGAACGAAGAATTAGAGTCGACTACACACTTATTGGACCTCGATCTGTTACTAAAATGAATGATCTGACTTGTTTTTGAATTTTTGAATTTGATGTGTTTGTTTTTGTTTTTTCAGGAGGTAAAAGCTCCTTCTAGCGCCATTGTTAAAGAGTAATATTAATGAACCAAATCCTTTACAATGTTGGGGCTACAAATATATTTATAGTGCTCTAATTGGGCCTTTATTTGGGCTAGACTATCTTAGTGGGCCTGAGGCCCAACAAACAGATTTGGTTGTTTTCACTAAGCTAGAACTTGTTAGATGATCAAAATTGGTCCGACAAAGTATATATGGTACTTAATTAGGACACAGGGAGCAGGGAATTGCCTGATTGTACACAAAAGAGTTTAATAGACGAGGATGTATCATTTAACCAAGTAACTTTTCTGAAAATAATAGGTAGATACTCCGACTTATAAGTCACATTACAACATTATAGGTTGCAACTAAGAGCATGGCGAATGAAAAACCTAAATCATTAAGGAAATTGTTTAATGTATTAGTGCAAGATCCAGAGGATGAGATCATGTCAATGCTGATGACTGATGTTACTCATGAAAGTATGGGATATGTCATTCGCAGAAATGGATTCTTAATACGGTGAATCAAGTAAGCTTGTGAGTGTGTGTAAATAGAAGTTGCCTGTGTACTGCACCATTTAAAGTCATTTTCATGACCATGTTGAGCCATCTTTCGGAATAATAAGAATATAACTAGATAGATTGCCACTTCCAGTTCTAATTAGTTCTGGAAAATGCTTGAGAAAATGACTAGTCATTTTCATCAAGATGGCCAGCACCTCATCCGTCCCACCCGATTTTCACCCTTTAGCGTTTTGTCCGAATATCGACACGGAATAAGACACAACTCTGCATTACTGTTCATGCATCTAAAACCAGGACCTTTGCCATCCCTGTTAGAACCCGTAACCTGTTGCATATGTTATCTTCGTCCTATTCATTTCTTTACACTTTTTGTGGGTGAATTTTAAGGATAGTTTTATTTTTAAACTTTTCTTTTTTTGTATAGAAATAGGATTGTTTTATATATTTTTATACAAAAATTCACCTTAAAATACGTGTCAAACATCCTATTTTGAAATGATAAGAAATTGAAAGGGTGAAGGGAGTCACTTTTAGTGCCGACTTGCAATCCCCACAATTTGTCCAATGTTTTCCTTGCATTGTCTGTGTAGGGTTTAGGCAATTTGAATCATTTGCAAGTCCTACTTTAGCTCTGCTGCAAATAGGAGTAAAACTGGCGTTTTATAAAATGTCAAGAGTCAAATGAATCAAACTTTGATAGATAATTTAAAAAAGAAAAATGTTAGAGGTATCAAAATTATGTACCAAAAGTTGTTACCAAATGATGTGGCTTGTTTTAATTGGTTATAGTTATAGTGGGCCCGCCATGGCTCTCCATTCAAAATATTTTAAATTGACAACAAGTGTCTGTTGCCATGTCATTTGGTACCCAATTTTGGTACCCAATTTGGTACCTGTAGCACTATTCTTTAAAAAATATTACTTCTATTAGACATTTGAACTATGAAAAAATATTATTAGAAAATATATTTGATACTATCGGATTTAATTTTTAAATTTGCAAAACTACATGATAATAAGGTTAATTTGCATCAAATTTGATTTAATTTTCAGAATTTATAAATTGCTATTTTTTGAGGGACGAAAGGAGTATTGTTCATTTTGTAGAAGATCACAATAAATGCTTAAGATTCGAAAATGAATTTATCTTGATTCGAGATGATGAATCCAGGACCAGAGTTGTCCTAGAAAACAGATACAGTGAACTAGTGAAGAATTAATGGTCCCTGCTGTTATCGAATTCAATTAATTGTTTGATTGATTGAACCAGATCAGCTTATATTATAGGAGTATGTATTACTCGCGACTAGTATTGCAGAAATCGCAATCCAATCGGACAAGATCATTAAGAAAATCTTGCAAGAAGTATTTTAATATTAGGGTTTGAAGTTCCCTCAGGAAATTATCTAAGGTAATTAAGGTTGTCCATATTAATGCACGAGGGTATATTTGTAATTACAAGATTTTTTTAGAAAATTTTCAATATTTACAAAAATGCCACAACCTCAGGTAATTCTCCTGAAGTAACCTCAGGGGCTTTTTTCTCTTAATATTATAATATTATTTAGCAAGGCCGTTTTAGAGGGTACAGGAAAAATCGAAAAATTGTGTTCCAAATTTTTTCTTCCTAAAAAATTATAGACTATAATAAGTTAAGTAAACATAGTATCATGTACTTGATAGTAGTCTAAGGTCAAGAGATTTGTCAATACATATATAAAGATATTTATGTAAGTTATAAAGATATTTATGTAAGTTAAAGAAAGGAAAATGTAAAAATTTATCAAAAATTATTCATAATTTGTATTTGAAACTTTTCTCTATAAATATCAATGTAATCAATATAAAACAAAATAAGAAAGTGAAAATTTACTACTTAAATTTTTTATTTTTACAAGAAAAAGTATGAACATACAAACTAAAATTCAAGTTATAAAATAATAATTATGCATAAATTTATAAAAAAAATCACAAACCCTAAACTACTACAAAACATCACAATTTCATAAAATTAAGATGAGTGTAAAGCGTTTAAAATTAAGAGAAATAACGGTAAATTTGAACAAATAGACTCTTAATTATATTATTAATTTAAGAGTAAATTGTAAAGTGATAGATGCACTTGAGATTGCCGAGTTCACAAATTGATGAATAATTTTTATATCCATCTTTAAAAAAAATGAATCTCGTTAATTTGCAGACTTGAAAGGGAGTTATTCTTTTGTAAAAGATCCTAATTTATAAGATTGTATAATCATTAAAGCATTATAAAGTAATACACGACTCACAAATCTTTTATTTTTACGTGAAATATCGATATATACTATTACTACTATGAAGGTTGACAAAATTTTGACCCCTTAAAATGTTTAGGTCGAGGACGGTCGCCCTCCCTCTAGCCGGGTCTGTATTTAATATATTATTATGATTCTATTAATTATTTATTAAGCAATATGTACTTACCATATTATATATCATAAAATATATAATAACTTTTATTTGATTAATATATTATTTAATTTTATTAATTTATCATAAATATTCTGATCAAGAAATAAATATAAAGATTAATCAAAAAATTTAATCAACTGAATATCTTATAAAAGATTAATCGAGATTTTAGAACAGTGTTCAACTGGTTTTTCTTCAAAACTTCCCTCACGTGGGGGATCGTTATCTCGGCACTTCATGTGCCACTCATGTCACGCCACGTGTGATTTCAAACCCTTGTTTCACATGTGGGGAGCCGGAAGAGATATCCGGGGACCACTTTGTGGGTTGTATTATACGCTCTCAAAGTAAATTACTACAACATGAAATGCTACTCAATTATATATTTTTGCATGCATGTGCAAATTAAATTAATCGCAATACTAACATTAGTCCATTTGTTGATATTAATTAAATACGTGTGGGGAGATCATTTGTTGATATTAATTTAATAGAGTGCTTACATTAGTCCAAAAAATCCTCTTTATTCTACGAAAATTAAGATTCTGCATAAAAAAATCGTAACATTGATTCTCATCCATATTACTAATTTTTTATACAATCATAAGAGTCGTACTTTTTTTGGATTTAAAATTAATGTATGATCACGATAAGATAACCAAATCCGATAAGATAATCAAATGATAAAAACTTATTTGTTATTGTTTTAGATCTTGGGTACGATTCTCGTTTATTCCAAAATTTATTGAGAACATATATTTATATGTAAGACATATAAGATTAATTATTAAAAAATTCATATATTTCATTGATACAAATATGTCGCCATCATAATAGTAGAAATAACAATTAACAATAGGGTTATTGACCTTTTGGCCCTTCAAGTTTACACACTTATACCCATAAAACCCTAAAGTTTAAACTCATTCCTTTTTGCCACCCGAACTTCACAAATGCACCTTTTAGCCACTATACCGGGTCAAACGATATATCGGGTCAAAAACGTTACAAAACTGAGGGTATAATAGTCATTTCACCAAATTTAAAATTTACATTAATTTTCTAATTAATTTATAACAATCATTTCTACTTTTCTAATTTCCTACCCTCACCCACCCCCCTCCCCTGTTTTCTCACTATCTCTCCCCTGTCTCTCACTTCAATCCTACAAGTTGCTCCCTCCGGTAATTCACATCCGAACAATTCTTGAACCTCTTTAATGCATATCAGAATGGTTTTGAACATCAAATTTTAAACTCATATCAGCACAACCTCAGCTCATTTTGCTCCTTTGCATCTTCCTCCCCAACCTCAGCCTCAACCTTTCCCAATTCACACTCAACATCCCTCAAACCAATCATATCTAATTTCTCGCTCTATGCCACCTCTACTGTCAAGACTACAACATTCTTCTCCACATCCTTCCCACCCTTATCCAACATTTAAATATTAACACGCGCATCTCGTCTTGTTAATAAACAGCTAGCATAATTAACACCTCGATTCATACCAACACACAACAGATATACATCCCCGAACAATTATAAGATTCGACCCCATTTACAATTCGACCCCAATTCAATTCAATCTCCTTCTATAACAACCACAAATCCCCCACAACACCCACGCATCAACACAAATGACACACACACACCCCCTCTTTACAGGCACGTACATACAACTCATCTCTTAACAGAACTTAACCGAACTTGCATCAATTAGTCGAACCAAACCCCGATTTCTGCATACCAGATTCGAGCACGCACAGCAGTACCGTATAACACCCCAACAAAAACCCCCAATCACTCCTAAACATCAACTCAAATCAACCCCAACATCCCCAAAACTCATTTCTGCTGCACTGGATGCGAACTACACACACATAGCAGCTTGCCTGGCCCAAATAACATCTCAGTAGTGGCAATGGTTCGAAAACGAAATCATACAAAATAAAAGAATAGAAGAATTGCAGGGGTACTTCATATGGAATCCCACAATCGGCATCACCCAAACACTGTTGGACATAAACGCACACACCACATCAATTAACACACACACAACTCGTATATACACGCACACACTCAGAACACAAGCAACACGCACACTTTCCATACACGCAGTGAATAGAGGAGGAGGGAGAGATGGTTAACTTGCAACGAGGATCAACAAGAGCTTCCGAATCGAAGCTTACACAGCCAGAGAGATTTCGAGCGAGAAATAATCAAGAAAGAGAGAGAAATCGAGGGAAAGAAAATGGGAGAAAAGGGCGGTGATGTGTGCGTAATAAAGGAGAATAAAAAGAAAAGATACAAAGGAAATAAGGGAGAGAGAGGTAGCAGGGGTGGGTATAATATCGGAGAATAAAATGTCTGTTCTGTCCCTCTGTTTTGTACCGTTTTTAACCCGATATATCGTTTGACCCGGTATAGTGGCTAAAAGGTACATTTGTGAAGTTCGGGTGGCAAAAAGGAACGAGTTTAAACTTTAGGATTTTATGGGTATAAGTGTGTAAACTTGAAGGGCCAAAAGGTCAATAACCCTTAACGATACATGACAAAATACACAACATTTTCTGGGAGAGTCAATGCTTAAGGACATTGGACATTTGGACCACAACATCAACTTCAAATACTTTCATTATTAAAGTTTTTTTTGCTATATTTTTCATTTCTCTCCATCGATAAAATTTTACAGATCTATGTTTGATATAATTGTGATTGATTGCCTTGAGTTAAGTAAGCACATAAATTATGTGCTATTTAGTTTTGCTTTTCGTTCTTCGAATAATGTAGTGCGCGCATGTCTTGGCCCAAGCTACTTATTTTATGTCAGACGTTGGGGAATGGTATGTCAATCCACCTAATTTCCTTGTTCGTTCTTTGGAGTTGGATTCTATTATTTAATGCAAGTTCGATTTTATTTAAAAAAAAAAAAAAAGGACAAAGTCCAAAAAGATGCGTCCGCACCCCAACTGGGATCATTACTGGCACTAGTTATAATTTTTTTTAGTAATTAAATTTATATGCCTTATAATAATTAATTATTTTAACAAAATTCGGGATAGACGAGAATTGAATCCGGCCTGAATGACAAGAAATAAAATTTTATCATTTCAATTATTTAATCACGCTCATAACATTTATTAATTAATGTCATCATTATTAAAAGCCTAAAAAAATTCCTTACAAACCAGTACGATATATTCAACAAATTGTTAATCTAAGAGGATGAGGAGGATAACACAAGTAATAATAATGTATCATTTATCGTCATCGAACAATTTTTGATTTATCCCGAAAATTATAGAAAAATCTAAGCTTAGAAAAAAAGAACAAACCATTTATAAGCTAATTATATACAATCTTTATTTTTTGTACTTGTCCTCCCTGAACCACTACCGACTCCAAATAAGTGAAAGAACATTAGACTAGGCAGATATGTAGATTAAAATATTTAATATTGCACAAATATTAGTAGTAAATCGATCATTAAAAAGGTTGAGATTGTATTAGCCGGTTTAGTGAAGAAAAAACAAGGAAGCTGACAGGGACGAGGCCTCGTGGGAACCCATTAGTTTCCTCTCAGCTAGCTGTAGTGATATGGGGCGCATGTGTGGGACGTACAACTCTTGATAGTCATGCATATTCATTGTATCCGGTAGGGGTGTTCACGAGTTCATCAAATGGATCCAATTCGATTTTTTTTTATCGCTCAAATTGATTAAAGAAAATTCCATGCTTGATTGATTTGGAAAAATTTTAAATTGATTTAAATGGGTAAAATTTGGGTTTCATTCTAAAAATATAAATTTATCTAGCAATATATTTTGAAGTGTAAATATGAATTTATCTAACAAAATTTTTTCACATTTTTTATGAAAAAATCGATAATTCGATAAATAAACGATAAATATATGTACGAGTGCGTTTAATTATACATATAATCGTTTAGCAAAAAAAATTATACCTATAATCTGTCGAACTTTGAGTCGGTCAAAATGATTAAGCGCTCAAAATAAAAGTGATTAGCGACAATCTCCAAGATAAAGAGAACAATATATTCTCTTTTATCTATGCTATAAAAGCTGAAGGTATAAAAGTAAGTAAAAAGGTTAAGTAAAGCTGATTAGATATAATTTTATACTCATTACTAGCTAGGCATGCATGCTCATTTTACAGTAATAAGCTACGCAGCTAGCTAAACGTTTACGACAGCGCATGGAGTTTCACCACGGCAGGCCGGTCCTTTTCATGCCATCAATTATTTTTATTGATTCGAAATGGTAACAATAAGAGCACGCAAAATATATTTGTAACATCTCGAGATTTTAGGAGAACGGGTTACTTTAGAGTTACTTTAGAGTCTTATCCTTAGCTCTTCTTCTGATCTCATTACAGATTTGTATAATATTGCATGATTGTATAAACTGGTGTTGTAATCTCTTCTTAGTAGGAATACGTGCTTATTATTCAATGGATAATATGGGATGGGAATGCTCATCGGCTGCAACAAATGTAGCATCCTTATGGAGCAATCAGTTAAATGATATGGGGGAGAGATATGCTGCTATAATTAATAGTTCAATTACTGAATCACCCCATGAATTCAATTGTTCGAATCTGAACCACAAATCAAATCAAATGGAGCAACAAATAGCAAGCGTTAACTATTTGCGAAGCCAAGAAGCCTTACGATTAGCTGCTGAGAAAGTGTTGGCCAACTCTGGTTCTTGGGGCTGGAGAGGATCCTCAAATGGTGCAGGGTTTTTTTCTTCAGCAAAAAGACCTCAAGTCATGGACCCTTTGAGTGGCCTAATGGTTGATTTAGACATGCCAGTACTTGGCCAGCCGCAATATGTTGATGGCAAGACTACAGCTTCAACAAACACTGATTCTTTAGGGTCCCTTGATTGTTTGATTGTTTTCATAAATTTCTTCTTATTTTCTTTTTCCTTTTTTATCCCGCATATATTTAATCACTCGTAATCATGGTTTCATCACCGATGATCAACTCTAAAGTCAATTTATTTGCGTTATTACCTAAAAGTTTCATCATTACATGCATGTTGTTTTGTAGTTTTTGTATATATGATTGACTCAGTTATGATCATCATGATGAACCCTGTTATATAATCTGCAGAGTTCAGAAGTACTTTCTTAAGTTCTCTTTTGTTCTTCTTTTTTCAGTACCAGGAACTAGATACTACATGCATACAGATATCAATGATATCACTAATCAAGAAAAGAAATTAAGGATCATCATCAGTTCATTATTAACAGAGGACATAATCATAGCTTTGGTTGAATCTTCGATTAATCGGTAATTATAACATACATGATTACCAAGATCAGAAGGGTAGAAAGTCATAACTTTATCCATGCACTTTAAAGTTTTTCACTAAGATGCAAATAAATTAATTGTTGGGTGCAGATCAATGCTGCAAGTAGAGACATATATTCTCTTGTAGCAATTGCAGTCAGTACTGTTTTCTTGATTAAATCCAGATTCGTGAGCATGCCCCTCGATAATCTCCACTAAAATTCAAAACTAAACACTATATATTCCTCAGCACATGTGCTCCATCGACCTTCATATATTCTTCTTTTTTATCTTTTCCTTTTGGCCGGCTTCTTGTTTATAGAACTAAATTAATCCAACATATTAAAAAAATGCTTAAGTAACTAATTATTAAATACTAATCTAGCAACCAGTTTCTTCATCCACATTAAGGATAGAGTACTTCATGTTAGAAGATGTCACATGCACACAGATATATTGAATACAATGAGATAAGTGTAGATGGACAAATAAAATATGTTCGATCCTACCTAGTTAAGTTAACAATCACTGTCTTTTAATGTTTGTAAATTGATGTTTCAAGTAAAACTGCTACTTGTAGCAATTTAGATGTAAAATCCTACATATTAAGGACTGCCATTGAGGTATATAAACTTCATGAATCATTAATTAACTTCATTACTCGTTTCATTGTTTGCATGTCGATCTTTATTTTGCATCCTAACACTACAACAAATATAAGCTTTTGTAACACAATACTTATACGACCAAATAATTGGTGCACCTATTTTATGACGGATAGTCTTATTTGTTATAAATATTTATAACAAATATCATTATTCAAATAATATATAATATAATTTACCATTAAATCATCCCGCCAACCAGAACGATGTCGTTTCAAGTTTACGACATAATATCACTCTATCATAATATCATTATTTTAATATATATTTGTAATTAAAAATATAAACAAAAGGTTTTTACTATTATAAATATTGTTGTTTCATTGTTTGCATATCCTTATTTTGCATCCTTTAAAGATTTTATTTAACATGTTAAAATCATAAATCTTGTTTGCACAACTTAATATGTTGTGACACCATCAGTTTGTTGGCTATCTTGGCTCATGTTGCCGTTGTTGTAATAAGTTCTAGCTAGGCCTAATATTATTTAACAAAAAAAAAAAAAGAAGTTCTAGCCTAATATTACTATTGGCCTATATGGCTACGACTTAAAATAATTTTTTAATGATTTATTTTCGGGTAAAAAATTCATATTTTGATAAATTTTATTTATACAAGTATTTAATATATATTTAAGATTCCATAACTTGCAAAAAAAAATTAACTTTTTCAGAAAAATGTTAGAAATTCTAACTTTGTCTTAAATAAGTTGACTTATTCTGGAAAATAAGTTCCCCTAAACACCCCATATATTTCACACTAATTCTTCATATTTGCTCGTAGCTAAATAAAGAGCTTATGTTTTAAGTTCTTGTAGCCAATTATTTGTTTCAGATATGTATGGATTGTTGGTGATCCTGTGTGCTGCAATCTTGTTTGTTATAAGATCGTATTAGAATATAATATAAAATTCGGGATTGCTTCATATATATGCGTATGCTTTTTACTCAACGAAATCTGTGAACGCGGGGACAGGCTCCCATTGAATTTTTTTGTTAAGTAATTAAGGTATACTAGTGGTGTTGTCATAGTAGTTGATGTTTTCCTCCCACATACGGGAATAAATGTTGTAACATAAAAAACAGGGTTAGTAAATACAAAAATTGACTATGGTTTAATAAATACCTCAATTACTTATTGACAAGAATTTATAAAAATCGTTCCTTATCCAACGTGAATGTGGCTTACGAAGCTTGTATGATTGCATTTGCCAATCGAGGTAAAACTGCTCTTACAAGATGCATATACACGTATATGTGTTATTTCAGCAAACAACGTCGTCTTACACTAGTAGATTATTCCGGTATTTTTGATAAAAAAAAATATTAAATTCTCGAGTAGGTTAGCCGTTTACATATGTGATAAATTAAAAAAATAGTAAAAAAAATAGTTTATCAAAAAATATTTAGAGTACAACGGTAAAAAAAGATGGTTTTATTTTTAAAAAAATTTCTTTTATAAGTTTTCTTGTGTTCTAAATTTTTTTTAAACCTTTCTAAGAAGATACTTTGTTGTTGACTGACATCTTTAGTTGAAGCCTCTAAAAAATGACTGACATCATAATATGATTAGTCTGAACAAATTGGCAATAAAGCTTCGTCCTGGAGTTACACAGTTTTATTTTGTTTCGTTTTAGCCTTTGAAGTTGTTGATGGACGAAAAACAAGGCAAGAAACATGGTTGCTTTGAAGTTGTTGATGGACGAAAAACAAGGCAAGAAACATGGTTGCTAGCAAGCACAGTACCACAGGTACTATCATAATCAGCATACGACAATCTTGTGGATCACTCGAAAGGAAACCCGAAACTCCTGTAGATACCGAGAGAACACACACTGGTAACATAGATAAGGTAGACATGACCTTGTTAAACTCCTCAAAAAGCTTCTTCTCGCTGTCCTCTAAGATCAGAAGTTCTCTCCCATCATTTGCGAGCACTTCGTCCAAATCCCTCTCATATGCACTCGCAGAACTTTCCTCACCCATCGCAGCCTTGGAAATCTCATCCCCTCTGCCAAGAGTAATTACTTCACTCAACCTTACCAATTGTTGACTGGTCTCTTTCTGAAGTCTATTTCTAGATTCAATGGAATAACGAATTTCATTATGTATATTAGCAATCTGCTCCTTAACAACTTCCATTTCCCTGATATCTACCTATTTTTTAAACAATCAAAGGAAATATGAAAACATAGCACAAATAACACGAAAACAGTAGATAAGTCCATATAGTGTTTGCATACATTTAACACACAAAAAACAACAATAACTCATAAAATCAAAAATCGCACCAATAAAAACCATAAAAACACCTTACACTAGTAAAACCCTAATAGATATGTACTCTAAATCATTTTAATCAACAGAGCATGTATATAACCAATTAATAGACACTAAAAACACAAATGTACGCGTAGATTAAGCTTAAAACCCTTATAATGACCAAAAAAAATTCAAATGCCTGAAAAAATAGGATAATATGCCAAAACATTACATCACAGATACACGGAAAACAATGGACAAGTCTAGATGTTGTATATATACATTTGACACAAAGAAAACAACAATTGCACCAACATTTCAGCAAAAATTGAAGTGTTGTCATACAAGGCAATATCTAAAATCAATCGATCCTATCAACTTCCGAATATCGAAACTACATATATACATCGAACCTGAATGATTATATTTTGTTACGGTAATCATAAAATTTACGGAGTAAACAAACAGATAAACATAAACACAGTTATAAGTTAGGGTTTCAAAACTCCAAATCATAAATATTATCAATAATGCTACAATTTATAAATTAATCAAAATATTCAAAACAAACACAAAAATCATAATCTTACAAATAAATGCTCATATATCATAACCTAATTAAATTATACTTACAAACTTCGAGTAGTAATGATTTAAAAGAATTCAGGTGAAATCGGAGAGTTTCGTTGGCGCAACAACACACAGTGCGAGCGAGAAGGAGAGAGAGAGCGATAGAGATATTGAAGCTTCGTTAATTGAATTGAAGATAGAGATTATGAAGATCACAAAGAGATAGTTAGGAGCATTTTTTACTTTTGAACATATATGTGCAACATTTCGCGCTTTTATAAGGGGAAAAATCAATTGAGGTGTTACGAGTGTAACGAGTCCACTCAGTCCCGAACTCGTTTAAAAGGATAAATTTCACGTGTGCAATTAAATTAAATATTTTGATATTAAAATTTCATTTATTAGAGTTTGACTAGCATTTTACCCATGCTACGCATCGAAAGTATAATCTTAAGATTTTGAAATAGTTATAACATATAAATTATCATTATTAAATTATCATTTTCATTTATTTTCATTTATTTATTTTCAACGAAAGTCATATCCCATTTTTCTCTCATTTCATTACGAACATTTTCCGCTGTTATTTAAAAAATCTTAGTTCAAGTCCTTTTTTATATTTTTTAGGTGTACATGTACCAATAAATACTAGTCGATAACCCGTGCGAATCACGGATCGTGATCAAATATCTTAAATTTCTAATTTCTAATTTTTTAAATAAAACGATTTATCATATTATTTTGATTAAATAATCTAATGACATTTACTTACATGATACTAATATTTAAAAAAAACTCATGTTTCTGTTTACCATAATTTAATTATCAATAAGATATATAGGGTCTGAAGCAAGAAAGAACCAAATACTAAAAAAGAACTGAAGAACCATTATTAGTCGTTGGATTACTTCTAAATCAACTGTCAAGTTTAAGTTCATTTTTAAATAATTTTTGTAAGGGTATTGTCGGAAATAAAAGCTACACAATGAGTTCACTTAGTTGAAATAATAAAATTTAATTGATGACTCATTTATTAAAATCTTTTATTTTCATTAATAATTTTTATTCTCACGTAACTTTTTTGGCTGATTTTTTCAATTTTTTCAATCTTCTTTCTTCAAAAATTTTAATTTCTTTTATTAAACTTATTTTACAAAAAATTAATCACCAAAATAATAGGATTCTACTGCAGAACCTATTTTGTTTCTAGTGAAAATACAATATTTTGCTACTGAATTTAAAAGTTGTGCACATGAGGTTAAAAGTTTTATAACTGAACTTGCTTTTTTTACAAAATTCTACAACTGAACTAACTTTTTTAACAATATTCAGCCACTTAACATTATTATCTCATATTATATTTATTTCATAATTTTAATTTTCTACAACTGAGCATAAATATTATGCATCCAACTTTTGAAGTCAAACACATAAATTCTAAAGTTGTGCAAGTGAACTTACTTGTATTTGAATATTCTGTTGTTGAACATTTAATCTCATATATTGTATTTATACCATAACTTGAGTATTTTCACAAAAGTTTATGAAAATATTGGAAATTTTTTATGATGTTAGTGAAGGATTTTGTGATTGATGTTTGTGACTATTTTCACAAGAGTGGATGAAAATATTGGAAAAATTTTATGATGTCAATGGAGGATTTTGTGATGATGTTGGTGAATGATTATAACTATCAATTAAATATGAATTGTCTCTAAATTATATATTTTTTGTTTTTAAAACAACTTTACCCCTTTCTATATAAAATAAAATCTTGGAGCCCAAGTTGTAATAATACTATATTCTCGACTTTTATTTCGATTGTTAGTTAATATACTCCTAGTATATAACTTCACTATTAAATTAAATTAATATTTAATTTTATTATTTTAAGTAATTAAATTTATATAGCTTCACTATTGTAATATATGAGTAGCTATTTAATTAATTGTATTTATTATTAATCTATTTTAGATACTTTTTAAATTTTAATTAACGGGGCCCTAAGTTATATATAATCTTATATTCTCGACTTTTATTTTAATTTTTAGTTTGGAGACTCCTGGTACATAACTTCATTAAATAATTTAATGACATTTTTTTAGTTAAACATACGCACCCGCCAGGAATCGAACTCTTGACCTCTCTTAGAGAAGCCAAAACTTCAACCACTGCACCAACCCTTTGTTAGCAATTTAATGACATTTACTTACATGATACTAATATTTAAAAAAAAACCCATGTTTCTGCTGATCATAATTTAATTATCAATAATCAATAATATTTAGAGGGTCTGAATCAAGATAGAACAAAACACTAAAAAAGAACAGAAGAACAATTATTGGTCGTTGGATTACTTCTAAATCAACTGTCTAGATTCAGTTCATTTTAAAAAAAATGTATGGATATTGTTGGAAATAAAAGCTACACTATTAGTTCACTTAATTGAAATAAGGAAATTTAATTAATGACTCTTTTATTAAAATCTTTTATTTTTATTAATATTTTTTATCACACATAAATTTTGGCTTATTTTTTCAATTTTTTCAATCTTCTTTCTTCCAAAATTTAAATTTATTTTAATAAACTTATTTTACAAAAAAATAATCCCCAAAATAATTGGATTCTACCGCAGAACCTATTTTGTTTCTAGTAAAAATACAATATTTTGCTACTGCATTTCAAACTTGTGCACATGAGCTTAAAAGTTTTTCAACTGAACTTGTTTTTTTACAAAATTCTACAACTGAACTTACTTTTTTAACAATACTAGTTTATAGCCCGTGCAAAGCACGGATTACTTTTAATTTTTTGAATTTACTTATAGTTTAGTATATATAATATTATAAACATTACTTTTAATATGTTGTGAGAATTCAAATTTTAGACCTTTGTATATAATTAATTTTTAGTATTAAATCTAAATTACTATGTTGTTGGTGGAAATCGAACCTTCAACTTTTCTATATAACATAATCTAAGTATTAATTTTATATTAAAATGTTGGTGGCAGGATTCGAACCTTAGACCTCCAACTTTTAGTATTGTTGTATCCAACGGTCATGATCTATTTGAGTTGAAGATCTAACGGTTGTGAATGGTGGATAAACAAAAATATGGGGTAACCAAAGTAAAATTATACCCCCTTTCGCTTATTATAATATAGTATAGATTCTGCTACTGAACATTATTATCTCATATTATATTTATATCATAATTTTAATTTTCTACAACTAAGCATAAAAATTATGCATCCAAATTTTGAAGTCAAGCATATGAATTCTAAAGTTGTGCAAGTGAACTTACTTGTATTTGAATATTCTGTTATTGAACATTTAATCTCATATATTGTATTTATACCATAACTTGAGTATTTTCACAAAAGTTAATGAAAATATTGGAAAAATTTTATGATGTTAATTGTTAGTTACAGAGGCATGCCTGTACACATCTAATAACAAGCCTAATTGTTTGTAATGCTTTGCATTACTTACATGACCTCTTAACTGAGGGAACCTCTAGTTGTAGAGTTTCTGTTTGTATTGTACTTGTAGTAGGCATCAAATCCTAGTTGTGTAATTGTACAAATAGATTCTAGAATAATGCTTGAAAGAAGTTCCAAGGTTCATGCCTCAAGCAAGGAGTTAAAGACTGTCAAATAATCACAGTTGGGATTTGAAGAAATGAAGAATTTGCCTAAGTACCAATTCGAGAAGTATATTTGTCTATTCGAGAAGTCCAGCATTCGAGAAGTCAGGGATTCGATATCTCAAGACACTATTCGATATCTCTGAATACACTGTTCGATATCTCATTCGATATCTCAGAGATTCGATATGTCTACTACTCTATTCGAGAACTCAAGAAGTCAACAAGTCAAGATGGTATTCGAGTTCTCAAAGAGTCAACAAGTCAAAGTTCCATTCGATATCTCAAGGACTCAGAAAGCTATTCGATATCTCGAGGATTCGATAAGTCAAATGTTCTATTCGACAACTTAAGGAATCCTGATGGAAAAGAGCTATTCGAGAAGTGGTTCGATATGTCAATATAACAGTGTTCGAGAACTCAGAGTTATCGATCAAGTCAATTCTAGTTCTCGAATCACTTACTTAGTCACTTCTCGAATACATTCTTGGAGACAAAATACTGAAGAAATTGTACAAGTCAGAAACCTGCAACAAGCCAATGCACTTTATGGACCACAATCTGTAACGTGCTATGGAAAGCCTACAAGGAAGCTTGGAGAGATATAGAAGAGACAAGGAGCTAAAGAAGTGGATCTAAACAGGCTTTGCAAAGTCAAATCTGTAACCGTTTGGACACTTACTCAAAAAGGATAGACAGACTAGAAAGTAATTTGTTTAGCTACCTTATTTGCAGTAAGTAGGCTGTATCCATGTTATATAAGGACACAGCCTCACTTCATAACTTAGTAACTTTTGTGAGTCAAGTTTTTCATACACTGTAAGCTATATCTCTCTGAGAAAAACGAAGCTGAGAATACTATCATTTGTATTCACAGATTGTAGCAACCTTTATCTAATAATACATTAGATTAAAGTGATATTATGTTGTGTGTTGTTCTTTATCCGCATCTACATTACTGCACACACAATACTTGTTTGCTACACAGACTCAAGGCACGAAAAGTTCAAGAATCCATTCACCCCCCCTCTGTATTCTTTCTTTGTATTCAATGCTCAACAAGTGGTATCAGAGCGGGCTGTTTATTTAAAAACAGAAAAACGATCATGAGTTCGAATACACCAAAGACTACAGGAACGGTGGACGTCCCTAAGTTTGACAAAGAAAACTTCAACCTCTGGAAGATAAAGATGATGTTGTTCATTAAAGCCTCTCATCCCTTGTATCCTGAGATTCTCAAGAATGGTCCTTTTGTTCCACAACAAGAGATACTAGAGAAGACTGTTGGAACCACAACTATCCCAAGATCTTATGGGGCCAAGGATCCATCAAAATGGACAGAATCAGAAAGGGAGAAGGTTGCTCTTGACAGCCACCTCATGCTGCTTATCATTGATTCCATGGACATGTCAATGTTTGCAAACATTGCATCATGTACGTCTGCTAAAGAGATGTGGGATCAAATTGAGGTGTTGTGTGAAGGGACTGATGAGGTTAAGGAAAACAAGAAACAGATACTGGTCACACAGTATGAAGCTTTCATGGCATAGCCCAAGGAAAGCATCACTGAAATGTTTGAAAGGTTTCACAAGCTAGTTACTGAGTTGCAGATGAATGGCAAGGTTTACAGCACCAGGGAGTTAAATATGAAATTTCTGTTGTCTTCACCAAATCATCTAGAGCAAAGAGTCATTTCTCTAAGGGAGAGAGATTTGAACAAAGTTACCTATGATGTGCTCTATGGAGTCCTAAAGACTCATGAACTTGAGTTGCTTCAGAAAAGGGCTATCCAAGCCAACCAAGGTAGAATGATAAACACATCATGTGCCTTGATTGTCAACAAATCTATTCTGGACCTAGAAGCATCTACAAGCCAGCTAAGGATAGAGGAGGTAGCAGATGATGAAGAAACTGAAGCTGGGGTGAGTGAACCTGTTGAGGAAAAGGAGGAAGAAGAAGAAGAGTTTTACACTCTGGAAGAACTTGATGGGATGGAAAATACTTCATATGCTTTCATGGCCAGAAAATTTCCAAACATCAGATTTAAAAGAAATCAACCCTTCAAACCCAAACCTCAAAACCATTCAGCCAACAAGAACAAGGCACCTGTGAAACCAAACAGAAATAAATTCAAAACCAGTTATGTGGATAGGTCATCTGTAAGGTGCTATAGATGCAATGACCTAGGGCATTTTGCCAGTGAATGCAAGAAGCCTAAAAAGAAGGATAGAGATTATCTTGAGCTCGAAGCTAAGTATGAGGCCCTTCTGAAAAAGCAGACACAAGGTAAGGCCTACATAGCTGAAGGGAAGTGCTGGGATGATTCTGAGAGTGATGGAGAGGAACAAGAATTCTGCAATTATGCCTTGATGGCCAACTCCAAGGATGACTCATCTCCATCTGATTCTCAGGTACCATCTCTCACTACAATAGACATGTCTGTTTCTGAGTATAAATGCATGATTGAACAACTATCTGTTGAAATGTTTAATATTCATACTAGTATGACTGCTGCTAATGAGGAGATTGCTAAACTGTCTACTAGAAATGAAATATTAACCAAAAAGAATGAGGAACTTGAGCTAACTACTATGCAAGTAGAAAACCTTAAGAAAGAAGTTGAATATTTGTAGAATAAGGTTTTATGTGCTAGCCAAGTAGAGAAGGCTCTTAGGGATGAATTAGCTGAGAATGAATTCAAACTGAAAACTTTCAAGAAATCATCTGGTCTAGTGCAATCCTACTGTGAGAAAATTGAAGCTAAACCCAAAGCAGCTATTGGACTTGACTATGACTCTCTCAAACAGAGGAAAGGCTATGCTGTCATTGAAGGGGACACAACTGTTCATGAGAAAGTGCCTCACATATTGAGAAAGACTGAAAATCCAATTTTTAGGGAATCAACATTTGAAATTGATGAGGATGCCTTACTCATCAAACAAATGTTGAATGATGAGGATGAGGCACAATCTAGTGAACAGCAAGCATCCTCTAAGAGTGAGAGTGTCAAGTCAAAGACCAAGGAACCAGTAGTTGATAGGCCAAGACCTAAGAAGTTTGTTAAGTTTGTCTCAGCTGGGAAGAGTGAATCAGAAAAGAAAGTGACTAAGAAGAAACAGAACAGAAATGGCAAGTTAGGGATTAACAAGGATAACAACTATGCTTATATGCCTAATGCCCCTAGGAAAACTTGTCAGAACTGTTTCAGTACCAATCATTTAACTCATGCATGCAAGAAACCTGTTGGTAGTGTGCCTAAACCTTTCTATGATTGTTCTGTGTCTCTAAGTCATAGAGATGCACCTTTTGTGATAAATTTGACTGTATGCCATGCAATATGAATGTTATGACTAGTTGTTTTAATTTAAGAAAGCAATTCATTGATGGTTGTATCAGTCACAATTCTCACACACTACACAAGGTCAAAGTCTTCAAGTCCTCCTAAAGTTAGGAAGGTACCTCTGTCACCTAAGTCTGAAACTTCAGGTTCTAAGACTTCCAGCAGTGACAAGAAGACTAACTCTAAGAAAGTTGACAAGCATGCTGTTTATGATAAAACTGTTTCTAAGTCACACGGACCCAAACTTGTTTGGGTACCAAAGGAAAAGTAATACCTTTGTGTTTGCAGGGCAAAGAAAGTGAAAAGAAGGTCATGTGGATTTTGGACAGTGGATGCTCAAATCATATGACTGGTGATATGGCCCTGCTATCACAGTATGAGAAAAAGGCTGGCCCAATGGTTGCTTTTGGAGATGACAGCATGGGTAACACATTGGGATATGGAAAGCTGAAAGTTGGAAATGTCATCATTGAAGATGTAGCACTAGTCAAGGGGCTCAAGCATAATCTGCTAAGTGTTGGTCAGTTTACTGATAGAGGATTCAAAGTGAATTTTGACAAAGATGAATGTTTGATCACCCACAAGAAGACTGGTGATTTTGCTCTATCTGGAGTAAGGAAAGGAAGCCTGTTTGTAGCCAATATGGACTCTGCAAACAAGGACAAAATTTGTTGCTTTTACTCAAAAACATCAAATGAAGATTGTTGGCTGTGGCACAAGAAACTATCACACCTGAACTTCAAGGCCATTAATTCTCTAGTCAAAAGAGAGTTAGTGAGAGGCATGCCCACACTTGAATTCTGCCAAGAAGGAGTGTGTGAGGCTTGTCAAAAAGGAAAAATGAAAAGATCAAGCCACAAGTCAAAGATAGTGACATCAATAACCAAGCCATTACAACTCATTCATATGGATTTGTTTGGGCCTGTCAACATTATGTCACTTGGAAGAAAGAAGTATGCCCTGGAAATGG